>OW121733.1:1177500-3577500 GCA_933228805.2 Hipparchia semele | reverse complement strand
ACGGTATTTATGCCTCCAATCAAAAACAACACTTATAATTTTAAATTAATAATAATCCGACGGAAGTCAAATACTTTTCTTATATCAAACATATCTAATACAAAACTAACTATCAATCTAAACATAAAATAGAAAACACAAAATAGAAATATAACGTTGGCGCCCGTATACACGACGTAACCACAAGTAAAGCTCACATGCCCTCGTGAATTGCAAAACAACGTGTATATTTTTAATCAATGTTTTGACCCCGATTTTGCCTGGTGGTAAATGGCAGTCATTATGTGGGTAAATGGTTATTGACCTATCCAGAAACCGAATACAACCTTCAAAACTTAAAACACCTGAAGGCTCAACATATAATATGATTAATAAACTTAACAACTTATTATGTTTTAATATGCCTTTTCTTTTTTGAACAAGATTCCATAATTTATATATAAGAACTTCTAAGACAGCAAAAAATTTGTGTTTCCACATTAATTTTACGAAAATTTATTATAATTAATTTTATTTGAATGCCCTTTGCATTAAGGGATCGGGCAATAGGTGGAAACTTACCATGGAAATGCAAGATTTTTAACTCTACACAATTAATTAATCTCTGGGATAAATGACAGATTTAAAATATCATAAATTCAACACAAATTATCACGACTGCTAGTTATATACAATGTTTGTAATTTGATACACTGCGCGTCACTTAGTGAGATCGAATGGCGTGTTATAAGTATGTTTCTGCCATTATTACCGCAAACAACATCCGCGTGGGTTTTAATTTTGCCCATATTAAGTGAACCCATGGGATGTTCCCAAAATTTTTAAAGTGACTCTATGAAGACCTCCGTATAATATCAGGCGAATTTTGTCTAATTATATAGTGAAGATTTTTTTTATTCGATGAAAAGATAGTCCTTGACTACGATCTCACCTGATGGTAAGTGACGATGCAGTCTAAGATGGTAGCGGGCTAACTTGGAAGGTGTTTAGCAGTGTAAATTCAACCCATACCCCTAATCGGTTTCTACACGCCAACGTGCCGGAACGCTAAATCGCTTGGCGGCACGTTCTTGACGGTAGGGTGGTAACTAGCCACGGCCAAAGCCTCCCACCAGACCAGAGACAATTTCAGAAATTATAAATTCCCAAATTGCCCTCGCCGGGAATCGAAGCCGAGACTTCCCAGTTATAAGACTACAGCGCTCACCACTATGCCAGGGAGGTCATCATAAAATAAAAATCACAACTCACGACTTCGCAAGTATTATTATGAAATGAAGTGTGGCATACTTTTTAAAAAAAATTGTATAAAACCTAAATGAACGAGAACGAAGTCGCGGGCATCGACTAGTAAATAAAATAAAACGTTGGTTACATAGGAAAAATAATAATCTTCAACTGTTTTGAGAGGGAAAATGATATTTAAGTATCCTCGGCTTATGTAAAATGTACATTGCAGATACCTACGGCCGCGTGAAAAAACTTGAAAATATGCTGCAGCGTAAATTTTTGAACATCTCTGCGCCAGGCAATATTGTGTTCCGTAGGCTATTACGGATCTATTATGCGCTAGCTTAGAAAATATTATGACTATGCAGTATCCTACATATATACATACTCAGTATAATATAAACGTAAAAATTCACCATTCTACCATCGAAACACAAGGCACAGAATAGATCTGCACCCCTACGTAGTGAAATCCCAAGGACGCGCACTTTGCTTCCTCGTTCCTGATACGCACCGCTAAAATTTGGAATGCCCTTCCGGCTTCCGTTTTTCCCTCTAACTACAATTTGAATACCTTCAAATCAAGAGATAATAGTTATCTTCTAGGCAAGTGCGTTTGTTATAATCGAAAATCCGTTAAAAATATGTATCGATACACCTTATTGCTAATCTTGTTCGTTTTGCAGCCGTACGCGATCTACAAAAAGTTCAAAATTGCTAGACTTTTTATTTAAAAAAAAATTATCTGAAACAAGGTTTTTTTTTGTAAATTAAGAAAATCAAAAAATAAATAGTATTAGTTCTTGCACTCGAATTGAGTTTTTTTAAGACCGTCGATTGCTAGAGACTAATAGATTGGAATCGCAAATGCAATCCCTAGAATTGCCTCAGGTGCTACAAATGTTCATGGGCGGCGGTAATCACTTAACATCAGGTGACCCACCTGCACGTTTGCTCGCTAAAAATATTAAAAAAAAAATTAAATTAGATGAAAACCAGCTGAAATTCTGTATCTAACGTATTAGAACTGTATTCTTTAAAATAAATTTCCAGACACCAGTGGCATTCCTGTAAGAAAAAACTATATGAAATTCAAAGTTTTCCTTACCAATTCGTTGTTCTTAGCAGTGGGCACTTGTTCGTTATTGACGAACCAACGGTATGTCAGGTTGCTTGGATTGGCTGTAGCTTGACACCCTGGGATAAATAAATTAAAATCTTATTTTTATAGGATAAATAAATTAAAATCTTATTAATTTGCTCACACTTTGGTCTCCTATTCAGGGATTCACAGGTTCGATTTCAGGAAAACATCTCTGATATTCCGGAGTTAGACGTGCGTTCAAGAAATTAAATATCACATGCTACAACGGTGAAAGAAACCATGGTGCAACTTAAGCGTTCTCCGTAACGTCTACACAATTACTCACATTATTGAAAAAAAAAAACCAACAATTAATCCCAAATATTATAAAATCTATACTAAGATTAAAAAGCTGAAGAGTTTGTTTGTTTGAACGCGCTAATCTCAGGAACTGCTGGTTCGAATTGAAAAATTCTTTTTGTGTTGGATAGTCCATTTATCGAGGAAGGCTTTAGGTTATATAACATCACGCTGCGACCAATAGGAGCGTGAAAAATGTTGCAAAAACGGGGAAAATTATCCATATTTGAGGGCTTCCGTCGCGTGCGCTGCGTAAACGGTTCAAGTTACCCAAAAAATATGTATGAAAGAATTATTACTCTTTAAATGATCTAAAAAAATGTCCGCGACATTATATGTCTGTTTTTTAAGATTGACTCATTATAACCTTTTTTTATGATAGTCAAATTTGGTCAAAATTAATGCATTATTGCCAATTATTTGCCAAAGAGTTTTATCAATATAACTTAATCGCGATCATAGTAACAGAAATTGACGCGGACGAAGTCGCGGGCAACAGCTAGTAAAATAATATTTTTAAGCTATTGCATAGCTTCTATCGTGGGCCAGAGTGGAGACCGAATCCAGAAATTCTGTAACGAAAATAACCTGACACGGGACTCCTCTACGGTGAGCCGCTAGATGGCGTTGATAAAAAATGCTATGCAATAGCTTTACCGCGGCAGTCCCCGAGTGCCACACGTCTTTTTTTTGGTGACACCTTACCCACAACTAAAGCATCTCCTTCGTGTATCCTGCCATTTGTTGACCTTGACTTGATCACCACCCTGACTTTCGGCGCGTATTGTATCTGTAACAAAATGGCATTTTTAATGCTTTATATTTATGGAGTTCGTTTTTCGCTTATTCGTTCAAGTTATATAATAAACAAGTGTAATTTGAAAATTTAAAACACCCCCGACATGTAAAGTTAAAAAAATGTACTTAATTCGTCATTTTGTTGTGGCGGCCATCTTGGACCGATTTTCATCAAACATAGCTAAGAACACTCCCAATTAATTCATCTTTCAAACAAAAAAAAAAACGAAATCTAAATCACAGAGTTGGCATCAGTGTGTCGATTCTCTAAAAATGATTGCATCAGTGTAAAAATCGCAATGGCCTCTGATTGGCTGAATTTATGGCCTTCTTGCTGCATCAATGCATTTTAATCAATAGCGGGAGGGCACCAGCCAATCAGAGATCGTTGCCACCGTTATACTGATGCGATCATTTTTAGAGAATCGACACACAGACCATTGGTGACAGAAAACGCATGCGATATCGCATCGACAGGTCGCATCGGTTGAAAGGATCGGACGCTGTCAGTGAAAACCTTAACATATTATTTCGGTTCTTCAAAACATTTGCCCGCATTGCCGAACCTGCTATTCCGTTCAAATTTCCCAAAGCACAAACAAAATGCAGATATACAATTAAGAATTTTTACGAGAGCACAAAACAGAACGGAGTCGTTTTCTCATTTAATTTTTCTCGCATTTCCCCGGAGACTGAGTCTGCAGAATATCTTGTAATTGGATTGTTATGCTATCGTACATCCGAACTGAGAAACTCCAACTGCCGTATAAAATAACTATTATTTAAACTCACATCTTACTGCTAATTTCGCCGAAATCTAATGAATTTTAGAGGAAACTAGACATTTCGCAAGTGAGCTAAACTCTTCATTACGCACAAAGAAAACAAAGAACTACGTCAACGAACTTGTTCGCACGGTGTTTATTTTATTTTATTTATTAAGCTATTGCATAGCTTCTATCGCGGGCCTTGAGCGTGGAGACCGAATCCAGAAATTCCGTAACGAAAATAACGTGACACGGGACTCCTCTCACCGCTAGATGGCGTTGATAAAAAATGCTATGCAATAGCTTTACCGCAACAGTCCCCGAGTGCCACACGTCTTTTTTTTTTTTGGAAAACCAACAGCTAAACATACTAAATAAACTTAAAATTAGGTGACTAATAGCCAATAATAGGTTTTCACAGATATAAACTAAATGAACATGAGTACCTGAGTGCACAGTTTTCCTGAAAAATCTGCAAGTTTAATATTTAGGATCTTCGATCACAGAAAAAAAATAGGATGCACTTATTTTTGTTAATTTTCTTTGTTTAATTTGATTGAAAATATTTTGTTTGTATTGTAAAAGACGAAGTTTTATAATAACAAAAAAAAATAACTATGTGTACAAAAATATCAGGTAGTTAAGTATAAAGGCAGCTTTATCATGGTTCGTGAACAATTTTGCAGAAGAAATAGGACACTAACAAAGCAATTTACCTTTACTTTTTCCGGGATATAAAGTATGGCCTATTTCACTCTCCGAGTCCTCAACTTAACCGATTTCATCAACGTAAAATAAGTCGAGCGTAAATATATTGTAACCGATTTTCAATACAAAAACTGTCAGAACTTCCAATTTATTCCTCGGTTACACATCACTCGACGCATCGCGTCGGCGAAATCGGCACTTAGAGCATGGACCTACGTGGTTTTATAAACTACTAGTGGCCCGTCCAGGCTTCGCACGAGTGGACATAAGATTTTATTAAAAATAAATATAGCCTATGTTACTCAGGCTGAATGTATAGCTTTCCAATGGTGAAGATTTTTTGAAATCGGCACAGTAGTTTTTGAGTTTATTCACTACAAACATACACACAAAAATACAAATCTTTCCTCTTTATAATAGTAGTGTGGACTAGTTGACTTTGCTCACGTCGATTGAGGAATTTTTAATTCCCGCAGGAACTCTCTTATTTTCAGGCCTATGTGTTATTCCAGACTATAGTCTGTCTCTGTGCCAAACAGCCAAATCGGTTCAGTCTTTGCGGCGTGTTTGACTAACAAACAAAAGCTAGCTAGCTAAAGCTTGGATGTATGGATGGATGGCCATCCATACATCCAAGCTTTAGCATTAGATAATGCCCGCGACTTCGTCCGCGTGGATAAAGATTCCCGCGGGAACTCTTTAATTTTGTAGCTTATGTGTAAATCCTAGGTATGAGCTACCTCCATTTCAAATTTCAGCCAAATCGGTTCATTCATTATAGCGTGAAGAAGTAACAAATATAGACACACACACACATACAAACTTTCACCTTTAAAAAAAAAAGACGTGTGGCACTCGGGGACTGCCGCGGTAAAGCTATTGCATAGCATTTTTTATCAACGCCATCTAGCGGTGGGAGGAGTCCCGTGTCAGGTTATTTTCGTTACGAAATTTCTGGATTCGGTCTCCACGCTCAAGGCCCGCGATAGAAGCTATGCAATAGCTTAAAAATATTATACCTTTATGATGTGTAATAACATTAGTATGAAGTGTAATAACATTAGTACGAAATTGTACAGGAACATGGGGTTATTCAAGGGGCGGACCAACAAATTCCTGAAAAGCCGGCAATGCATTGGTGCCCCAGGTGCTATAAATGTTCATGGGAGGCGGTAATCACTTAACATAAAAAAGTTTTCTAAATTGTCTCTGGTCTGGTCTGGTGGGAGGCTTTGGCCGTGGCAAGTTACCACCCTACCGTCAAAGACGTGCCGCCAAGCGATTTAGCGTTGCGGCACGGTGGCGTGTAGAAACCGATAAGTACCCCTTATGGGTTGAATTTACACTGCTATACCCCTGCCAAGTTAGCCCGCTACCATCTTAAACTGCATCGTCACTTACCATCAGGTGAGATGGCAGTCAAGGGCTATCTTGTCATCGAATAATGTTCATGGGCGGCGGTAATCACTTAACATAAAAAAGTAGGAGTCTAACACTATGCTAAACTCGAGTGTAGGTATAATCCACGTTTGATAGCAATCAAGGGTTCAACGAGTCGTCTAGACGAAGCCCTAGACTACGGTATTAAAACCCTGAATAAAACCATTAACACACCCCATCGTAACTTTAACTTATGTCAAAGTACCCTACAACTACAATTTACATGTTTTAAGTTCCGATTAAGGTTTATCCAAGAACGAAAGGCTTCTAAGGAGTTTATCATCCTTTTATATGGATTCTTTGATTAAGGAAACCCGAAGTAGATAAACTTTCTTTAACTCCCTAGCTAGTAAGTTAGTACCTAACAAGATAAATTCGAAAACTAAACTCGGCTGCTAGTTCTAAATTAGACGCGTATTTTTTTCCGTTTAATCAAAGTCAAAGTAATTTATTTTCAAAATTGTTAGTTGTTAATTGTTATTGTTGTTGTTGTTGTTGTTGTTGTTTGTTGTTATTGTTAATTTTTGAACTAGCTTTTGTCCCCGCGACTTCGTCCGCGTGGAATTAGATTTTGGGGTGGAATTTTCAAAAACCATGACACACGTATTTCTTTATTTTTAACTGAAAGCTCAAATACCAACTTTGATGGAAACAGATTGAAAAATGACGGAGTTTCATATAAACTTCCATCCCCTATTTAAACCCTTTAGAGGTGGAATTTCCAATAATCCTTTCTTAGTGTGCGCCTACGTCATCAAAGGAACCAACTGTAAAAATTTCAAGTTTCTAACTTCAGTAGTTTAGGCTGTGCGTTGATATCTCAGTCAGTCAGTCAGTCAGTCAGGACTTTGAATTTTATATATATAGATATTCGAACAAACTCATCATAGACCAAAATGATGATAAAGTAATCTCTTACTAAAGCATAGTTTGAGTTACTTATACCGCGCTGTTTTAAATGATTTGTCTAAAACATTACTGGTATTGACATATCATTTACAAAGAGAATATTCCATGAACAATCCTTACTAATATTAAAGCGAAAGTGTATTTGTTTATTGATTTGTCCTCGAATCAAGCAGCAACGGAGCAACGGATAGACGTGTTTTTGAATTACGCTTGTGACTATTAGCATAATTATCAGCCAATCATAACAAGTCGAAAAAAAATACTCGCAGAATTGAGACACTTCTGTTTTTTAAAGCGGTTAAAAATAGAAGAATTAATAACCTCCGAATTAATAATAACCTCCAAATTAATAATAACCTCCGAATTAATAACCTCCTCCTTTTTGGAAGTCGCTTAAAAAGTAGAAAAACTTTTCGAAAGAAAATTTAACGTTTTCTTACGTTGCAAAAATTCTTCATGTAGGTAGTAGGTACTTCAGCACCAGTTAAAACCAGTTTAAACGATAAATCAGCAAAACGTAGTTCATTCAAATGTAGGCAATTCGAAAAAGGTTAATCTGAAAGTTAAATTCCCCGGGTCTAACAAAAAGTAACTTGCATTTTACACGATCAGGTATTTGTAACTCTTTTTTAGTGTAATGTAAAAAGAATGAAGACGGGCGACATAGATGTGGATGAATTTTAACTGACTACGGAACGGTCACCTATGTGTTATTGCAGTTTATTTGTTTATTTATTTCAATTTACTATAAGTATATGTATAATGTATATGTACCTACTTACAGGATGACCAAAACGTATGTATGCTAAAGATGCTAAGTTATTAAAATCTAATTACACTCAATATAATAAAAAAGATTCAGACGAATTGAGAAACTCCTCTTTTTTTTGAAGTCAGTTAAAAATAAGTTTCATCTAAAACTTTATTAGCAAATAGAAAACGGAATTCGAACATTAAAAAGTTTCGTCCGGCGTAATATCGGCTTTGCTGACATTTCCAGAGCGCGTCGTCACAACATTAGAGCCTTGCATTGGCTCCTTATTTTCACTTTACCAAAACCACGACCACATTTCCACGACCCACCCATATTTTTACACGGTAAAATTGGGATAAAATCAGAAAACTGTACTTGTATAGTTCTTGCAATTCACGAGGGCGCGTGAGTTTTACTTGTGGTTACGTCGTGTACATGCACATTGCGTAAGTGTGCGTGCTTGTCACGAGCCTAGGTGGGAGCGGTCAGATGCGAGCAAGCTCTCGCTCACTTATACAGATACGACACACACACAACCATGAGCCACGCGCCCTCGTGAGTTGAAAGAACGTACCAATTTCATCTTTCCGGTGAAATTTTTACGTTCACGTTTAACCGAGGAATAAAGACGTTCTGATAGTTTTCATATTGAAAATCTATCAAAATTCGTCATAAAATCGGACAAAAGGCATAGAGGAGGCGTTGGTTACCTTACGGAACCCTAAAGAGAGAAACCTCGCTTCCGCTATGCGTTGTCAAGGCGAGGCAAGGTTTTCGTAGGCCATTTTATTCTGGACGTTGTTCAGCTGAAATTCACGGGAAAGACAAAAATTTCGGGCAAGCTTTTTCTTCCTTGTGTTTCTATATTTCGTTACGTTTCCCCCTTATCCGTTTATTGGTGGCTTTGGCTTAAGGAGTAATTTATGTGTGCAAGCCGGCACACTTTTATTTTATCTCACTCGATTTTATGTTGCCATCGGTGCAGCTTGAGATCATTTGTTTTTATGGCCTACGCTTTACGTCTTGTCTTAATTGGGAATGTTGTCTTTGGTTGGTTCTCCGATCGATTAAAGACCACGGAAGCTGAGGTCTTTTTAACTGACTTCAAAAAAAGGGCGGGATAAACACAGTTCAACAAAGTTGAATAGGTTAAGAATTATAAAGTATTTGATCACTTATGGAAGTGATCAAGTAATTGCTATCTTTAACATAGGTTTTGGGTGCTGTAGTTAAAACTGTAAAACCTGTTATTATGATTGCGATTAAGAAGTTTTTAAAAGAATATATTTTATAAATATGGATAATTTTCCCCGTTTTTGCAACTTTTCACTGATGCTTCGCTCCTATTGGTCGCAGCGTGATGGTTTATAACCTTAAGCCTTCCTCGATTAATGGACTATTCAACACAAAAATAATTTTTCCATTCGAACTAGTAGTTCCTGAGATTAGCGCGTTCAAACAAACAAACTCTTAAGCTTTATATATTAAATTATAGATAAATGAATTATTATTAATCGCTGTTACGATGTCACGGAACCCTTCGTGTGCGAGTCCAACTCGCACTTGGCTAGTTTTTATTTTTAAAATAACTTAGCCCTCGATGATCAGTGGGCGTGATCAGCAAGTTTGAAAGTTTGAAATAGTTTTGCAGAAGTAACAGAAATAACTCGCACTTTCCAAGTTACGATTGTATCACCTGACTCATTTATTTTATTAGAAGTTTTTCCAAACTGTCTGCAAACTTCGAAATATCACAAAATATCTTGGAGGGGAGTGACGTCAAATAAGCGGTTGGAAGGAGGATTACGCAGCCAATTTTCGTGGCGAAAGTCTTTGTTTTATATTTCATTTATTTTATGTCAACGCTGAGCTTTTATAGCGGGGGCTTACTATCGTGAAAATAAAGGATGAACTTTTAATTTTCAAGGGGATTTTGTAATAAGGAAATAATGCCTTTGGGGTTGGGAATAATCTAGTTTTAAAATTGAGTTTTTATGCTTTGTTTTCTCTTGCATCCCACTGACGTCTATATTTTAATCTATCAATATTTCATTTTTTTTTTATTCAATGACAAGATAGCCCTTGACTGCGATCTCACCTGATGGTAAGTGACGATGCAGTCAGTGGCGTGCACACAGGGTAGGCATAATGCGGAAAAATGATATAAAATGGAGAAAATTGCCAGCACGAGTTATAAAAACTTAAGGGTAGGCTTTTTATAATTTGTACAATGCCTACCCTTAAGTTTTTTTAAATTCGCACCGAAGATTTTTTCCATTTTGTATCATCTGCCTACCCTGTAAGTACATCTGTGCACGCCACTGGATGCAGTCTAAGATGGTTGCGGGCTAACTTGGAAGGGGAATAGCATTGTTAATTCAGCCCATACCCCTAATCGGTTTCTACACGCCATCGTGCCGGAACACTAGATCGCTTGGCGGTACGTCTTTGACGGTAGCTAGCCACGGCCAAAGCCTCCCATAAGACCAGACCAAAGACAATTTAGAAATTATAAATTGTCCCCGACGGGAATCGAACCCGAGACCTCCCAGTAATAACACCACAGCGCTCACCACTGCGTCAGGGAGGTCATCAAATTGAAATTGTAAATATTATTTCATAATATGAAATCATAGATTAATTATACAGGTCGGTGCACCATCCTTATTAAAATTACAAATATATTTAAAAGCCTCAATAGCCCAACGGTTACAGGTTCGGACTGAAAACTGAAATGTCGCAGGTATGAAAGGTCGTAGGTTCGATCCCCAGCCATTGCACTATTGTCGTAGCCACTCCTAACACAAGCTTTCTGCTTATTTGGAGGGGAGAGGAGAATATAAGTCAATGTTCAACCTGGCTAATATTCTTTAAAAAAAAATGCGAAAGTGTGTTGTTTGCTGGTTTGTCCTTCAATTACGGCGCAAAGCAATGGATTGATGTGATTTTTTGCATGAATATAGTTGAGGACCGGGAGATACATAGGCCACTTTTTATCCCGGAAAAACAAAGACTTCCCGCGGGATTTTAAAAACTATATCCACACGAACGAAGGCGCGGGCATCAACGAGTTTGCAATATTATTAGTTGCACAGACTCTCATAATATCTATGCTTATATTGGCAAGATGGCGTCAGTCAAAATTCTCACCTTTAGTTTAACAGCAGCAGATCTGTAGGCTCTGTCCGCTGTATTTTGAGCTTGGCACGTATACGTTTGATCGTGGTGATGCCTTCTCGGACGGACGCGAAGTGTTGATCTGTTAGAGAGAAAAACCTTCAAAACCAGCCAATTACCTATTTATTTATACAACAAGCATCAAAAAAAGACGTGTGGCACTCGGGGACTGCCGCGGTAAAGCTATTGCATAGCATTTTTTATCAACGCCATCTAGTGGCTCACCGTAGAGGAGTCCCGTGTCAGTTTATTTTCGTTACGGAATTTCTGGATTCGGTCTCCACGCTGGCCCGCGATAGAAGCTATGCAATAGCTTAAAAAGAACAAAATATATAAGTAAATAAACAGTATAACACAAAAGGTGACCTTATCACGAATAGTGATCTCTTCCAGGCAACCTGTACGAGAGAACTTAATGTAAGTGCGAGACGGGGATTGCAATACCTAAAAAATTTAAAAAAAAAAACGAATGTGTTAAATAAAACAAATAAATAAATAGTCTTTTAATCAAGAATAAAAAACAGCCACATAAGAAAAAAATACAAAGAAAAATAACAAAAAAGAACACAAACATAAAATAAGAAATGATTCTAAAGGTGTTCTAAAGATTTAAGACTTATTTCGTGGTTTAATGACATAAATTATGATGTACAAATTATAAGAGTAGGTACGTATAGTTCTTGCAATTCACGAGGGCGCGTGACTCATGTTTGTGTGCGTCGTATCTATAAAAGTGGGAGCGAGAGCTTGCTCGCGCCTGACCGCTCCCACCTAGGCTCCTGACAAGCACACACACTTACGCAATGTGTGTGTGCTTGTCAACAACGCACATAACTCCGAAAAGTCCGAGATGCTTGCTCTGGAATCAAACCCTTGATCAATC
Organism: Hipparchia semele; assembly: GCA_933228805.2. Lineage (NCBI taxonomy): Eukaryota > Metazoa > Arthropoda > Insecta > Lepidoptera > Nymphalidae > Hipparchia > Hipparchia semele. Next base: position 3,565,390 of record OW121733.1, on the reverse strand, counting down.
GAAAAGGAGATCGAAGCTTTAACAACTCTGCTATCACCGCAAACCGAAAATTTCATAAATTATATCAAAACCACGATTCAATAAGTTATCCTCTATTAAGTATATAAAAGAGTATTAAGCAAATTAAGTTTCGAAATATAATTCAAAAGATAAAACAATTTAATAATGCCTAAAGAGATTTTCGCAAGAAACACTAATAGAATTTCGAAACAATTTTCTTTAGCATGCCTAAACAAATTAGTTATTTAAACAGGCTTCAATTAAACCCTGAAACATACACAACGCGGCGCGGCGATAAGTAACTTCGTGACAGGAGTTTTTGCAATTTGGAATAGGTACACCGTACAATACAAGTAACAGTATGGCGGAATTAGCAGTGTAAACTAGTGTTAAACACCTACTATGGCAGCAAAACTGACACATTGGCCAGCCTACGCTTCGTACAGCGTTGTCTCTGTCATCCATACCTGTGTTTCGTTCTGTCGCTTCATGCGACAAAGACGATGATCTAAGAGCCAGCCAATGTGTTGTGTGTAATATTTATTGTCATTTGTTATACAGTTAAATATTTGTGAGGAAGCGCATACCATCGCCGTATTATCTCAAATATGCATGAAGTCTGCCAATCCACACTTGACCAGCGTGATGATCTATGGCCTAAACCTTCCTCTATTTGAGAGGAGACCTGTGCCTAGTAGTGTGCCGACGATGGGTTAGGATGATGACTATATAAGTTATTTGTATGTACGTAGGAATGTCAAAAAGTGATTGATCACTAATGGCAAAAGAGAATCGTTGCAACAAGAACGCCATAAATTCAGGCAACCAGCACTATTGAGACTGTACCAATGAGTGATGCAGCTAATCCGCAATAGACCAGGGAGCTTGACATCCAGCAGCCTTCACACATTCCCGTCGCGTACTGTTTGATTGAGCCTTACCGAGCAATGAACCTGCGCCCGTCCGACATTTGTTCGACCGTGTAAGTCACACCCTGGCTGAGTACACTCCCATCGCTATCCACCCACGTAATCTGTAACAAAATAATCATTTATTCTTCTTCTTCTTCCTTACCAACCATAAACGTCCAGAGATCTTGTATAGACTTCCACAGGCCGCGGTCTTACGCCGCCTTATCTAGCAGCTCCCTACGATTCGTCTAACATCGTCGGTCTACGTTATGGAATACTAACACGCAAATCGTTTTAAAAGAAAAGGTTTTTTATTCGATGACAAGTTAGTCCTTGACTGCGATCTCAGCTGATGGTAAGTGACGATACAGTCTAAGATAGTAGCGGGCTAGCTTGTAAGGGATATGGCAGTGTACATTCAACCCAAACCCCTAATCTGCAGTTACTGCACGCCATCGCGCCGGAACGGTAAATCGCTTGTGCCGTCTTTGACGGTAGGGTGGTAACTAGCAACGGCCAAAGCCTCCCACCAGGCCAGACCAGAGACAATTCAGAAATTATGAATTACCAAATTGCCTTTGCCGGGAATCAAACCCGAGACCTCCCAATTATAAGACCACAGCACTCACCACTGCGTCAGGGAAGTCGTCAGGAAGGTTCTTAATAAAAGTTGAATTGCTTACTTCAGCAGCAGGTTTCCCTCCAACAGATACGCATTCTAGCATCACTTCGCTGTCTTCAACGGCTTCTAGAATGGGTCCTTTCGTAATCTTCGGAGGTTCAGGTGGCACCAACACAGTTAGACGAGCGGATTTCGATCGAATTGCTGCTTCACCTGTGACAACATAAAAAATATCATGGATGTTCATCTAACTATAAAACCTACATTTTGGCAAGTGAAGACTTCAATCTATTTAGAAGCCTCCTAATTATGAGCTTAGAGTCACTCAGCGGGTGGTGGTGAGAGCTTTGCTCAGACATACCTTCAAGATTAAATCAGACATGCGGGTAAAAGTAGGAAAAAAGGAGAGTGACGAGACATCGGAACACGTACTGCTTAAATGCAGTGGCGTATCTGACCAACGTCATAGATATATTGGCTCTCCAGCTACACTTCCTGAAGTCCTCGCCTCGCTGGGTGGCCTGCTCGGATTTTGGAGGGAGCTCGGCTGGCTGGAGTGATCCGGCGGGGAGCCGTACCAGCGTAACCACGCAAAACGGGCGATTAACGCCTACTTGCGGAGAAAATTGCCGGGAAATGTAGATGAAGATGACGAAGAACAGTAGGAAAACCAGAGTTTCGTTGCGAAGTGGCAATGCATGAAGGATTAAGTTAGACATAGTTCGAAGAACCAATTATATTGGAGTTCCAAAATGCTTGGCCTAATACCGAACGCAAAAACGCCGAACGCCGCTGCTAAAAGCATCGTATCTGCCCTGATCCTTATAAATTTTATTCCATGAAGCCCAATTTCACAACCACGGAATATGGTGGTCATATTCCTCAAATTGGGCCGCACAATTATTGTGTGGGTTAGATTTGTTACGCACTAAAACGTTACTGCGTCACGAATGAGCAACTTGGAACTGTCGAATTATGTAACAATAATATAACGGGGTATACGAGTACGTTACCAAATTTAGTTTGCGGTCAGCTAATAAACGGGAAACAATAACTTGAGCCCGCCGTATTTCGCAATCCGACGAGGCCGCAAAACTAACTTGCCGCATAATTTCATTATAATACGAAATCCCAACTTAAAGCTGCGTCTAAACCTACAGTCGAACATACTGTGAGATGCGATAGCTTTTAACAAATAATAAAGTAAAAGTAAAAAACTTTTTTAAAAACAAGCTTTTATTTAAATGAGCTAAAAAGAAAGTCCTTTCATTTGATACCCATATTGTAGGAAAGCATAAAAAACTTAGTCCGCCATCTTTAGAAGTCGGCCATATTGGATTTAGAGTGAACATCACTTTATTTTTCGAGTTAATCTCAACAAGCCCTATTTGATACCGATATTGTAGGAGTGCATTAAAAATAACTAGTCCGCCATGTTGGGTTTAGAATGACGTCACACAGCTAACCGTGCATTGTCAACCAAACTATATACTAACGTGTATACAAAATTTCAGCTCAATCGGTTGAAGATATTATCTGCTTTCTCAAAATTCCTACTCAAGACAATTTTGCTATCGTAAAATCTCTACTAAGCTATAATATTTTATACGCTTTATGTTGAACCAGACTCTATTATATTACACTTAGAGTATGAAATGCGTTAAGCTATATCAAACCGTTGGAACTTGACAGACTACAAGCAAAGTTGAAATTCAGTCTGAAATAGTTCATAACAGCCTAATAATAATATAATCTTACTTAAATCTTACTTAAACTAAATCTTAATTTACTTAAATCTTACTTAAGAGTTCGTAAGTTTTGGGACTACCATGATACGCGTAATACTTACGTACATATTTCAATAAAGAAGAACTTAGCTATACCTACTTGCAAGTAGTGGCATTTCAAGTGTGGAGTAGGAATATGACGTCATAAGAGAACTATATCCCGGTAAAACAGGGGTCCCGCGTTATTTTTAAAAACCTAACTCCACGCGGACCAATTCCGTATAGAGGTATATATTTTGAATATTTTAATTGGACGCATTATTATCGATACAGAGCCCAAAACATTTTTTTATTTATTTTTTGTTTGTCTATCTTTCTGTATGTCTGTCTATCTATCTGTGCGCGCATCTCGAGAAAACTCGAAACCGTTTAACCCGATTTTTCATGAACAAAGTTTTAATATTGTCTGAAATAAACTTATGAACGAGTAGCGGTGAGAGTTTAAAAATTGTTTATGCTTCGGCACGAACACGAAATAGTTGTCTGCGAATTTCCAACAAAATAATCTCCGGTGCGTAAATTCGGCCAGTTTTTCCGCGGTTCATGAAGAGTTTATAAATGTAAACTATCTATTGTAGTGCTGAAATTGTGCAGAGAATAGCCGTACTGTATACACGGTGGAACTTTGGTGGTTGTATTCCCGAAGCGAAATGATTTCATCATGGTATTACAATCGATTTTTAAATTTAATAAATGATTAGAATCAAAAATGGCAATTTTACAATTGAGAAAAATAAAACTCGAAAAAGCAATAAACCAATAGTAATAGGTACTTCGCACTACCGCGCGAGGTCGAGGAGCGCGACCGCGTGTTTTTTGACCCTCGCGCGCGCTTAGTCTATGATCAGCTGGCTAACTACATCTAAAATACTGAAGTCTGAAACACAATTACGTACGTACTTTATTTTATGTCCATTACTATTGTTTCTCACAATTTCGAGTTGTTGATTGTTTTTTTAATTATTTCAAAACAAAAACATTTTTATTTTTTGATTTTAACTCTGTTTCGATAGTACTATTGAGGGCTAATCGTTTCGCATCGGGAATAGAACCATTAAAAATACACGGTGTATAGGAGCTAACTGAAAAAGAAATACAAAATGTATTTCTATGTATTGTTAACGAAATTATCTCCACGAAAGTTATTCACTTCGCACCGCACCGCAGTGAAAAAGCGGCCATGTTTGTTTGACCGTTTCATAAAAGTGGTTTTTTCACTCATTTTGCCGGCCTTTTGTATGAGTTCTATTTTCAAAAAATACTCTCAAATAACAAACAATAAATGCAAGCTGCTCCTGTAGCGCTGTTTAGGAAACAAGCAACGTTTTGCTCGATTTTTTTTTTTAAATAAAATTCACTACATCTTGTTTCAAGGAATGGGTGCCACCAACGGGAATGGGTCTGCTTTGTGTCTACCCATCTTAACATATGTTAGGTTTCGGTAGGTGTGCATTTTTGAAACTTCTTTGTGGAAACACTGTGTGCATAGCATAGTTTTGTTACCCATCGTAAAAAAAAAAAATTTTGAAAAGAGCAACTGCTGAGTTTCTTGCCAGCTCTTCTCAGCAGAATCTGCATTCCGAACCGGTGGTAGATTCATGACGTGTCATAAGAGCTACAAGATAGCCAACATGAAATAAATAAATTTTGAATTTTTTTTTTAAGGAAAAATTTTATAGAATAATCATGTTATTTAGGGATTAATTATATTATTATTTATTAATCCAAAAGTACCGCACCGGGAAGCGCAGTGTTGGCAGACCCCCACCCGGTGGACCGACGACATCAGGGAGGCAGGGAGTCGCTGGATTCAGGCGGCGCAAGACCGAGGTCTGTGGCGGTCCATGCAAGAGACTTATGTCCAGCAGTGGACGTCCATAAGTTGATGATGAATCCAAAAGTGGGTTTTTTGTCATTTAATCACGTATGAGCGGTGCAACTATTAAATAGATCGGTTACATATAATACAAACCCCTAAAACTGCGATCTCACCTGATGGAAAGTGACGATGCACTCTAAGATGGTAGCGGGCTAACTTGGAACGGGTATGGCAGTGTAGATTTACCCCATACCCCTAATCGGTTTCTACACGCCATCGTGCCGGAACGCTAAATCGCTTGGCGGCATGTCTCTGACGGTAGAGTGGTAACTAGCAACGGCTAATGCCTCCCATCAGACAAACTAACTAAACTAACTAACTAACTTAAGTCTGAGCTGATTCAGAGCACGCTCTATAGATAAGATAGTGAGAGTTCTCTATAACGTTCTTAAAGTTGTGTGAACTCTGCTAATCCATTTTAGGTCAGTTGTGGATTATGCCCTAATCCCTTCTCATAATGAATATTTTAAGAAAAAAAACAAAATATTTTTCCCTAAAGTTAGTAGTAGTAAATTGATAACAAAAAGTTTCCCTATAAATCAATAAAAAAATACATCTATAGGTACTGTCAAATGACCACAGTCTACGGGCCACGGCTTTTGGAAAAGCGGTATCAACGCAACTGCAATCAAAATTGCAAATGCCGTGAGTGCAGACAAATGTTTTTTTTTTTTTTTTTTGTAAAAAGAATAACATCCGTTGGCATTGACCGTCGGCATCAACATCTTGATGAGATTGAGATTGATTGATGAGGTTGAGATGTCATCAACATCTTAACCACTGAGCTCTATATTTCAATTTCAATTTCAATTTCTTTATTGCGAATTTGGGTAAAGTAACAGGTCCTATAAATAAAATATAATATGGACAACCAAACTCTGATTAAATACAGCATGCAACAATTAGCTTCATCTAATTACAATATGTTCTCAACATAATCAAAATGTGTAATATAAGGATTATTATTAAATTCAAATCAAATTCTTACTATTATTTTTAAATAACTGGTTGTATAATATGTCTTATCTATCAAAAATTCTAATAGACAGAGAAGTACTATAGACTTAATGATATCTCCTTTTCACTCCCACACGAAAGAGATGCTAGTATAGCTATGTCAAACAAGATATAATGAGACAGCTATATCTATATCTGTCCCTCACTGCGTGCCACGTTTTGAGTTGTTGCTCACAATCACATTGTGAAATGTGAGGTGATTGTGAGCAACAAGACGTACAAGAGCAGGTATTTCACAGTATTACGTTAATTTTAGTGTTAATTAAAGTCTTTAACCGGAAATAAAGAGTACTTTAAGTTATTAAAACTGATCTAGAATATAAACAATGATGCGTTGCAGCGTTTTAATATTGTATGTACTTTATTAGTATTATCTATCCCTTTCGACAACACGCTTGGTAGGATTCGAGAGGATACTCGTTCTACGTTTAGCCTTTTTTTAAATAGTGGTATTATCGCTCACGCTTTAAGGTCGTGGCCCCGTGGTGAACCGATAAATTATATAAAAAAATGCCCATTACAAGACCAATGCGTCATTATTAATGTCCCTTTTGCACGGGGCACGCGAAAATCTTTTTACCTTTTTAAATATAAATACCGTCTTTGTCGTTTCAAAGTTTGCGTTCACGAAATTGTTTCCACGGAACCGGGTTTTTCTGTCAGGCAATTTGAAACTTTGTTGTAATACGATGAGAGTTGATAATGACGTTATGGCCCGCGGCGGTATAACTTCTTATCGCGGTAATTTCGAAGGTAAGATGAAAAACCTTCTGGGGAAAAGTGAGAGTTAAGCTGTAGACATTGTTTTACTAGAAGTGGTGGTAAACAAGTGTACATTAAAAAATCTTTCAAATCAGGGCGCGTGGCTCATGGTTGTGTGTGTGTCGTATCAGTATAAGTGTGAGAGAGAACTTCCTCGCGCCTGACCGCTCCCACCTAGGCTCCTGACAGGCACACTTACGCAATGAGCATGTACACGACGTAACCACAAGTAAAGCTCACGTGCCCTCGTGAAATGCAAAACCTTATACCACCCCTGATTATCTATATAAGTACGAATTTTTCCAGTTCTCATATTTTGTTTCTGAAAGAAAATTACACAAATTCACGGATTAAATACATATATTTATTTTACTAGCGATCCAACCCGACTTCGCATTAATGAAATTTACTAATAAAGAAATTGGGATTTTCATACAAAAATACCGCCCAAACTTCCGATTTTTCCGGTGGATTTTCCAAACATAAAAACGTAACGTAAAAAATGTAAACAATGGAAGAACACCAGACAATTTTGAACACAGTAAACAAATCCGCGAAATCGGTCAAGCCGATTCTCAAGTGATACATAATTTTTATACAAATAGAAATAATTAAAACTAAGAAAGGAAATACTTTTTAAAAGTGAATTGCATTTCATGATATAATTAAATAAGTACCTACAACTGACCCTATAATAATATTCTATCCATATGTAGTCTTTTCCATGCAATTATTTAATTCTTGCCAAGCAATAATGTGTCGTATCTAGAAGAATTTAAGACATAAAATCCTACGTAAGGTAGTCCTGAATAATTCAAGATGATAACGACTGAAAAGAGACGCTATCAGGTTGGAGTGGGACGCAGTGATTCCCCTTTGTCATATTTCGTCGTAAATAAGGCTTCAGGACTTTATGGCTTCTTGAAAGTTAAGGTGAATCATTTGATTAGTCTGGTTCGCTAAGAAAGAAGAAATAATTGTTATAAAATATTACGAGTACGTACCACGGTAGGTATTTTAGTTGGGATTGTCGATATTTCGATCTAATTGCCTATGCAATTAGATCGAAACGGTCTAATTGCATAGGCACGGTCTATACCGTGGTCACGACGGGACTGCGGTGTTGCGAGACGTCAAGTTGACGTTGAGTTGACTGTCATGGGTAGAATCTATTATCGTGGTATGTACTCGTAATATTTTATAACAATTATGACATTAAACCTTCATTAAACCACAAATCAAGTCTAAAATCTTAAGAAAGAAGAAAATCCCTACTATCCTTACTATTCTTGCTAATATTATAAATGACTAGCTTTAACCCGCGGCTTCGCTCACGTTAGGTTCGATTTTTTAACCCCCTATTTAACCCTCTTGGGGTTGAAATTTTCCAAAATCCTTTCTTAGCGGATGTCTACGTCCTAACAGCTACCTGTATACCAAAATTTCAGCTCGATCGGTCCAGTGGTTAGAGCTGTGCGTTGATAGATCAGTCAGTCAGTCACCTTTGCCTTTTATATATTTAGACAAAGTGTGTTTGTTTGTTGATTTATTGGTTTGTTGGTTTATCCTTCAATCACGCAGCAACGGAGCAACCTTACCTCTAGTGCTACAAGCGTTCATGGGCGGCGGTAATCACTTAACATCAGGTGACCCGCCTGCTTATTGGCTCGCTATTCATAATATCAAAATAAAACTGAAGTACTCTTTTTCTTTGTTTAAACAAGCCCTTGTAAAGTCATTATGACGAAATATGAGGTCCTATGTCACAACGTCACTGGCTTAATTCTCTGTTTGCAAGGCTTCATTCAGAAAATTTTACGTAATTGTTTTTCGTCCCAGAGTTAAGGCCTGTTACACACACAATGCGCACCGAAAAAGTATACAACGCTGCTACTATAAGTTGAGAAGCAAGGAATCGAATGATGAAATATGTCCACAGTGTATATTAGTGGACCCCTGTATACCAATTATAACAAAAGAAGTAGACCATAAATTCAAATTCAAAATTTATTTATTTCATGTAGGCCAACTTGTAGCTCTTATGACACGTCATAAATTTACCACCGGTTCGGAATGCAGATTGTGCTGAGAAGAGCCGGTAAGAAACTCAGCAGTTGCTCTTTTCAAAAAAAAAAAATTTTTTTTACAATTTGTAACATAACTATGCTATGTATACAGTGTTTCCACAATGAAGTTTCAAAAATGCAAAACAATCCAATACATGCCAAGACAGTCAGGCAAAAGCAGACCCATTCCCGTTGGTGGCACCCGTTCACGAGCATGACGCATGATCTAGCCATTAAGAACAGGCTTTCTAGGCGTTCACATTCTAGAGCACGCCTAGGTGCCGAGATACAAGTAACATAGCTTCGCCCCCGACGACTAATAGGGTGTCGCAAAAAGCTGAATTTTACAGGAAAAATAAAAAACTGATTTTTCGTGATTTATCACCTTCGGTTGGCTCTTACCTATTTATAGATATATAAAAATACGTTTATCATATTGTACTAATAGGATTCTAGTTATTAAATGATGCGGATTAATAATTAATGTGTTGTGCTGTACTACTCTACATACCTCATTCACACCTCTCACAAAAGCTTGGTTTTTTAAGTAATAATAATTTACAGTAATGCATTTTTTTTTTATTTTTTTTTTATTGAAGTGTTAACCTACACTAACAGTTGCTATAAAAACTGATTGAAAAAGTAGATACATGTCACTAATTTCGTGGCTGACGTATGGTTCGGCCGTGGTGTAGCGGTTAACACAATCGGGCGCGATTCCCAGAGAGACGTGGGTTCGGATCCCGCCGGCCTCGGAATTTTTGATATGTATTTATAAATCTATTAAGTAATGGATATTCTTGTTTTCACTTGTTATAATAGTTTTTATCTATCTTCGCCGTGATACCGTGTTACATAAAGTAAGTTTCGTATTGAAAATCCCATATCCGTACTCGCGCATTGAATATGTCATCCTGTCGACACTGTCCCTAATTGGTTTTGTGCCCGAGTTTATTTAGGGCCGTATTTGGGACATGTATACAGGACTTTGTGTCTTTGTAAGAGAGAATTAGCCAAGGGGTCCTTTTTGTACTACTTAGGTACCAAGTTAGCCGGTGTTAACTTAATTCACCCAATGAATTCATAGGAATAAAATAATTATTATTTATATTAATTATATTAATAGTATAAATCCAAAATTGTTTTTGTTTGTTAGTTTGTGGCTTTGTTCTCACAATCACGCAGCAATGGATCAACTTAATTTTACATGGCATGTACATATGTAGTCAAAGAATACATATGTACATGCCAAACTGACACTTTCTGTCACTGTAAGATATAGGGTTAACCCAGGTTGACCTACGAATTATTCTTATGTAGAAAAGCAACTAAGTGATTACTTAGTATATAGGTAAAAAATCAATTGCTGTTCGTTAGTTCGGTTAAAGGCTAAAACTTAAAAACGACTTGACCAATTAAGTTTTTTTTTTGTTTTGTTCACTCTAATGCACGGGTGGTTTAAAAATTTAAAAAAATAGGGAAGCAAGAAAAGGTTAAAACTATTTTGCTATAATCCGCCAACAGAAAAAATCTGTATGGTCAAACGTGCAGTTACAAGCTAAGCACCGCTTACCTCCCCAACCAAGCAAGTAAGCAAGTTCCCAAGCAAGCAATATCACCACCACTCACATGCACCACCACACAAGACTTTTATACTACTTAACTTACGTTATTACGCGTGCGCAAAGTAACGCCTGATTCTATTCAAAAATAGGGAAACCTAAAAGAACATATGAAAAATCGAAAAAATCTATTGGCAATCTTTGTAGGAATCCCCACTTCGGATTACTTTTAACGATGATGGCGGGAACGAAGCCGCGTATAAAAGCTATAGTCTTTAATAATTTCTTTCAATACTCACAAATAACTTTTTTTTTTTAAATTAATATCTTACCTTTTGGTCCTGTGCTGACTTGACACTGATAAAGCGCATCGTCATCGATGGTAACGTCTCTGATGTCCAGTGAATAATCTCCTGAAACAAACGACACATTTTTTATTTTATATATATATATATTTTTTTTTTAACAATTGTAAAAAAAAAAAATTTTTTGAAAAGAGCAATTGCTGAGTTTCTTGCCGGCTCTTCTCAGCAGAATCTGCATTCCGAACCGGTGGTAGGATTATGACCTTTCATAAGAGCTACAAGTTGGCCTACATGGAATAAATAAATTTTGATTTTGATTTTGATTTTATACGACTGCCTGAAAAAAGGAGTATTGTTTTCAGGATTTATGTATGTATATTAGTATGTATATTCCACCATAACTTCTATACGCCTGAATCGATTTTGATGAATGAGGTATCGTTAGAATCCTTAGTTTATTTCGGGTGACATAGGCTAGTAAAATTAAAAAAAAATTGGGGTGACCACATCATGGTCATGCATTAAAGACTAAAAATTAAAAAAATAATTCGAAAATAGGATTAAAATGAAAAAAAATCTCGTGAATAGATCCAGAAATCCCGAAGAAATCACAAAGGTTAAAGGTGCGTACTGAAAACTGAAAGGTCACAGGTTCGGATACCACCCGTTGCACTATTGTCGTACCCATTCCTAGCACAAGCTTTCCTCTTATTTAGAGGGTCTAGGAGGATATTAGTCAACTTCAGCTTGGCTAATATTGTTAAAAAAAAATGGATGCAAACTTACCTTCTTCATCACTCCCTATCATCTTGTACCGCTCGTACCCCGTCAAATGACGATGGGTGCCCAGACCAAAGTCGTCCTTCGTCCATTGCAACTGGCCAGCCTTGTGGACGACTCGACAAGGTAGAGTAACTCTTGAGCCTACTACCGCGCTCTGTAACAAGACCAAAGGATACAGCTGGTGGCATTGTGTCTTTGGCCATCAAAAGATACAATATCATCAAATGAAAGGTTTTATCGACCGGGTAGAGTAATTCTTGAGCATAGGCCGCACTCTGTGAAAATTGAATTTGAAGTTATCCCTTTGGATGGCCAAAGACGCAATGCCACCAGCATTGCGTCTTGGCCATCTCAAGGTACAATGTCACCAAATGAAAGGTTTTATCGACCGGGTAAAGTAACTCTTGAGTCTACTACCGCAGTCTGTAAAAATTGAATTTGAAATTATTTCTTGGGATAACCAAAGGCGCAGTACCACCAGCATCTCAAGGTACAATGTCACCAAGTAGAGTAACTCTTGAGCCTTCTACCGCACTCTGTAACAAGAGCAAAGGATAAAGCTGGTGGCATTGCGTCTTTGGCCATCCAAAGATAATTTCACCAAATGGCAGGTTTTATTGACACAGTCAGTAGAGTAACTCTTGAGCCTATTACTGTACTCTGTAACAAGACCAAAGGATAAAGCTGGTAGCATTGCGTCATTGGTCATCCAAAGGGATAATTTCACTTAACACTTAAAGACTTAAAAAAAGTAAATGACTAGGCAGTCCTTAACTGCGATCTCACCTAATGATATTAATATTGTAATATTTTGTTTTGAAAAGAGCAACTGCTTGATTTCTTGCCGGCTTTTTTCCGCAGAATCTGCATTCCGAACCGGTGGTAGAGTCTCGACGTGTGATAAGAGACACGTGTTGGCCTATCACTGAGTAAGTTTTAACAGAAATCGTACAAACAGAGTCACGTGTTTGGGCTAGTGTTTTTGCCAAATATTTTCACCGACGAACAGCGTACGTAATAAAGTGAAAAATGTATAAAACTTCGCGTCTCTGTGTAAGAGCTCTCCACTTTGCCCCGACAAAGATCTTTCCGTTTTGTTGGAGAATTCATAAATGTTGCCATTTTAAAGCATCTATTATTCCCTGTGCGACGCGGGCCCGACATTTCGTCCACCCCGGCTTTTATTAGGCTAAAAGAGAATACCATGTTATAACCTGCCAACAAAGAGATATTTACACAGGGCACAGACAAGGTATATTTCGGAGAGTGTGCTCAAGAACTATTCAATTTAGTTCCACCATCATCTTTCTACCCAGTGCCGGCTTTACCTATGGTACAGGGTGTGCGTTGCACACGGGCGCAGGGTTGCAGGGGGCGCCGCGCCGCTTCCGACATCATTTGAAATTGCACCATTTTTGCACCTGAATTTCCATTCACTATGGAAGTAAAAGGTGAAAATATAAGCGAAACGGTATACTTGTATTGTAAGTATTCCATTTTGGCCGCGCGTCTACTAGAGGGCGCCAAGATATTGATTGCACACGGGCGCTACATAGGCTAGAGCCGCCTCTGTTTCTACCACCGAACCGCAAGGCATCGTACAAATCCGCACCGTTACATGGTCGAAATTCCACGATCTCGCACCAAGCGCTTTGCTTCCTCGTTCCTAATACGCGTCGCAAAAATTTGGAATGCCCTTCCGGTTTCCGTTATTTCAACTAACTATAATGTGGGTGTCTTTAAATCAAGAGTGAATAGTCATCTTCTAGGCAAGCGCGCACCATCTTAGGCTGCATCTTCACTTTCCGTCAGGTGAGATTGAAGTCAAGCGCTAGTCTATATATTTAAAAAAGATCGGATATTCATTAATTTATGTCAAAGTATCGTCACGACATGACTTACCGCCAAGATATTTAGCAGTCCGGCACGATTGCGTGAGAAACCGATTAGGAGTATGTGTTGAATATCCACTGGCATACCCCTTCCAAGTTAGCCCGCTACCATCTTAGACTGCATCGTCACTTACTATCAGGTGAGATCGCAGTCAAGGACTATCTTGTCATCGATTTAAAATATATAAATCTTCAGCTGACTACAGGGCACAAGTTTTCCTTCCCGGCCTGAGGTGAGTGATGTGGTCGTATAAGTGGGAAGCACTGGTTCGATTCCCGGCAAGATAATTTGAAAATTGATAATTTCTAAAATGTTTTTAGTGGGATTCGGCAGGGGCTAGTTACCATCACCATCTCTCGACGGTCGTTATTCGCTAAAGCAATATAAAATAAACTGTTTTTCTTGCCTTGTAACTTTTAGTACATTGTCCTTTCTGTCTCCAACACGAACGTTTAAATATCCCTAACCAGCGCCGAAGCTACCATAAATGTTACAGTTGTAATAATGGTAGGTATAACATAATCTTTTAGGAGCTCGCGTGGAGGGGTCATAAAATGTATAATGGGGGGTCCAACTTACTGATGGAAGGTCCCGGTGCAAGTTTCCACGTGAATTGGAATTGTAATCCAGAACGGTTCGTGCACGTATTACGTTTACTAGTTATTATCGGCATGTAATTAAACGAGCTTCTATTTAATACCATTATTGGCTTCTAAATTACTAAGTCAGCTTCAACTAGTGAGCCTCTAAAAAATATAATTTTAGCATCTATATTTATAACTTAGCTTCAAACCGTGAACTCCTAAAATACTTAAATATTAGCATCAAATAATACACCAAATCTTCAACCACATTTTTAATTTGTTTTTGTGAGAAAAATGAAATAAAAAAATGTTTGTAACTAAATAAAAAAACTGTTTTTTTTTTTATAAAATGAAATTAAAAAAATGATTGTTTTTAAATTTAACTCAAGATAAATACCTACACATAACATTATAACATTTTTGAAAAAAAAAATCAAATTTTTTTCAACTTTTTTTTTAGTTTTAGGTAGGTTTACGATCCCAACAGAACCTAAGTGCCCGGCCTTCGGCCGGGCACCTGAATATTCATGTATAACCCTAACCTAACCTAACTTTAGTTTAAAGAAAAAATTATACAAAAATAATTGCAATATTAACACACTAACAACAGAACAACAAAAAAAAACAAATGCATGTTTTGAATGGCGCTCTCTGATTGGTGCAAATAGCCATAACCAACGAGATCGTGCAAATTGCCAGTCGCATCCGTCTCACTCGCACCAACGAAATCGTGCAAATGGCCAGTCGTATCCATCTCACTCGCACCAAATCGTGCAGTGGCAGTGGACAATAATAAAAATAGTGGCTCTTTATTTGATGCTTTCTTTGGAATATTTTGTGGCCATTGTGAAGAAGCCGAGTTAGTATATTAGAAGCTTCATCATTTTCCCGTTGCTGAGTTATTAAATTAGAAGCTAGGTTTTGATGCCAAAAAATAAATTTTGTTGGTCGACTTATTATATTCCGTTATTATCTAGTCGTATAATAAGGGCTGCATAGTCGACGGAATATTTTCCACATAGTAGGTACAATACGTCATCGACCCATGACTACTAGCTACTAGGTACTTACATAGTATTTTTTTAAGCTATTGCATAGCTTCTATCGCGGGCCAGCGTGGAGACCAAATCCAGAAAGTCCGTAACGAAAATAACCTGACACGGGACTCCTCTCACCACTAGATGGCGTTGATAAAAAATGCTATACAATAGCTTTATCGCGGCAGTCCCCGAGTGCCACACGTCTTTTTTTTATTTTTTCTAGTCGATGCCCGCGACATCGTTCGCGTGGGTTGAGGTTTTTTGGATTCCCGCGGGAACTCTCGTTTTGCGGGATTAAAAGTAGCCTATGTTCTATTCCAGTCTATAATCTATCTCTGTGCCAAATTTCAGTTAAGGCGGTTCAGTCGTTGCAGGGTAATTGAGTAACAAGCATACATCCAAACTTTCGTATTTATAATATTAATAGGAAATAGGATAGTATAATAGGATTAAAGTGTTAATCTACTTTTAAAGGAAATATCCAAATATTTTTTTAAATACATATAAAAAATTCCGAGGCCTGTGGGGTTCGAACCCACATCTCTCGGGAATTGCGCCCTGAGTGTCTTGACCAGATTACACTACGGCCAAGTCTATTTACATAGTACTTCTCAAAACTGAATTTTACATTACAGTTTTTATATTAAAAATCTGACCTATTTTACGTTGGTGAAATCGGCCCTAAGTGATCTATATTGACAGCGGAAGATAAACTACGTCGAGTGACTGTTGTCTGCATATTACACTATAACTAGATGATGCCTGCGACTTCGCCCGCGTGGATTAAGGTTTTTTAAGTATTTTGTGGGATACCTACTAAAAATAGCCTATAAATTTAGAAGGCTATAAAATCACTACATTCCATACACTAGACATTAGTGTAGTACCCACTCCTAACAAAAGTTTTATGCTTTTTTAGAAGAGCGAGGGGAATATTATTATTAATGTTCAACAAAAAAAAAACGAAAAAAAAAGACGTGTGGCACTCGGGGACTGCCGCGGTAAAGCTATTGCATAGCATTTTTTATCAATGCCATCTAGCGGCTCACCGTAGAGGAGTCCCGTGTCAGGTTATTTCCGTTAAGGAATTTCTGGATTCGGTCTCCATGCTGGCCCGCGATAGAAGCTATGCAATAGCTTAAAAACTCTTTCAAGGTTTTTTCTTTATTCTTTCTTCATCTTTTATTCACATAAAAATTACACCATTTATATGGGTCATTTGTACCTTGAAGTCTCTTGACTGGTTCACAACGTACAAAACATTTGATGAAAAACAACGAACGTTAACAAAGCAAAACGTTCACAAATAAAATTATATTAAAATCAAAATGTATCCATTTGATTTATACAGCTTTCGCGTTGCCTAAACAAATCTGAAACCATCTCAATTAGCTGATTTAAATCAAAAAGGGCCCTTGTCCAATAAATAAACCAGAATCCCTCAGGGGCGACCAAAAATCAAAGTTACGGACCTCAGAATATTAATTTTGGAAATTCCATTCCATAAATCAAACTTTACTCCCGATTCGAAACCTTGGTTGAATAAGGGTGTATTTATAAGGAGTGAAATATTAAAGGAAAATTATGAACATTTTCAGTGAGAGGTTTCGAAGTAACTGTCTGTCACAGATGATAAAAATAATTATACAAACGTATTAAATTCATTGAAGTATATTTATTAATTTATTGTTTTCATTTCAATTATTAAGCTATTGCATAGCTTCTATCGCGGGCCAGCATGGAGACCAAATCCAGAAATTCCGTAACGAAAATAACCTGACACGGGACTCCTCTACGGTGAGCCGCTAGATGGCGTTGATAAAAAATGCTATATGCAATAGCTTTACCGCGGCAGTCCCCGAGTGCCACACGTCTTTTTTTTAGTTAATTATTTTTTTTAGTTAACTATTTATAGTATTTGATGTCATATTATTATGACAGGTTTGATTGTCAGTACCTGAACCATTGTCATATGGTGCACGTGCTGACTAAACAAGCCTGTCTTAGATATAGTTTTGGGATTAGATAGTTTTTAAGATTACTAACATTAGTTTTAGTGTGTGTTTTCCTTACTAACAAATATGATTTTATTTTTATTTTATTTATTTAAGCGAAAATATTAAATAGATAAAATGTTTTGGTCACATCAAAAGTCGATCGAAAGAATTCGTTTAAGTGTCAATATTTTCCCATCTCTTTTGCAAACATCTGCCATAATTCTTTACCATAATAATATTAAAAAGCCTTTGACCATTATGAACTCGTAAAGTATTCTTCTGTTCTAGTATTTTATTTAACTACGAATCATAAGAATAGTGTAATGTAGGTAGTTAAATGACAAATGACAAAATGTCACCTCACTGATCGAGTGACATTAATAAATCAGTTAGCGATAGTCCGTTGTTTTATTGAGTACATTACATTTGGCGCAGTTCGGTTTTGTCGTTTTTTTTTATCGTTAGAATCATGCCTTTTGGCAAAATAGAACCATTTGATGTTAGTTCCCACAACTGGGACGCGTATTGCCGCCGGGTGAAGCAATTCATCGCTTTAAATAGTATAAGTGAAGATTTGCACGTGGCCACGTTGGTCACTCACGTCGGCGTTCAGTGTTACGAATTGATGTGTGACTTATGCTCACCGGATTTACCAGAAGACAAAACTTTCGAACAATTAGTGAAGATCGTCAAAGATCATTTAGAGCCACAGAGGTCGGAGATCGCAGAGAGGCATATGTTCCGGCAAAGGAAACAATCGCAAGGGGAAGCAGTGAGTGATTATTTGAAAAGTTTAAAGCACCTAGCGAAACACTGCAATTTTCGAGATTCTCTCGAGGTCAATTTGAGAGACCAGTTTGTTTCTGGTCTTCATAGTGAAGACATGAGGTCGAGATTGTTTGCCGAGCGGAACATCGATTACAAGCGAGCAGTGGAACTCGCTTTGGCGCTCGAGGCGGCAGAGAGGCACGCGGCGGAGGCGGCTACCGGGGCGAGCCCCAGTGCTGAACCGGAAGGGCTGCACCGCATCAGACCCTCTACGGCGCGGCGCGCGGGGAGCGCGGGCGCACGGAACGGCACAAAGGTACAGGAGGCGTCCAGCCGGACGCAGCAGGATCCAGGGCAGGCTCAGCGAGCGGCGAGAGGCAGCGCGCTTGCTGGCGGTGCGGGCGCGGCGGGCACCCCCCGTCCCGCTGCAAGTTCCGATCGTATGTGTGTGATGCCTGTGGTAGGAGAGGCCATCTGAAGGCCGCTTGTGTTAATAGTGATAAGTGCAGTGATTCGGCGAACCAGAAGAACTCCAAAGGTCAGTTTTTTTTAAACGATTCGGATGACAGTGAGTTAGAATTCTATAATATAACTTGTGAGGGCAATGACGGCCCGTATTACCTCAAATTAAATGTAGAAAACTCAGTGATTAAATTTGAAATAGATACCGGTAGTAAGATTTCGGCAATTTCAAAATATTATTATGATAAATATTTCCCTAATGTTTGTTTACAACATAAGAATTTAAAGTTAAAATCTTATACAGGTAATGTTATTGAACCTCTTGGATATATCATGGTAAATGTTAAATATCACTCTTGTTCGCACAAGTTACCGCTTTTTATAATTGAAAACGGCGGCCCTCCTTTACTAGGCCGCACCTGGATAAGACTTTTACAAATAGATGTCACAAGCTGTCATAATTTGTCCGAAAAGAGTGAAAATAGTGATACTATTGAGTTATTAAGAAAGGAATTCCCTGAGGTTTTTGCCGATGGGCTTGGGACTTTTAAAACTCGAATGCAGTTACATTTAGCCGATAAGACTCCAGTTTTTGTTAAATCGCGGCCGCTTCCCCTCGCGCTCCGCGCCCCGGTCGAGCGCGAGTTAGAGCGGTTGCAGCGCGATGACGTCATATATAAGGTAGACCGATCCGATTACGGTACACCTATAGTTCCTATTATAAAAAAAAATGGCGATATTCGCATTTGTGGAGACTATAAAATAACGATTAATCCGTTATTAAAAGATTTTCATTATCCTCTGCCACGAATTGAAGATATATTTGCCTCGCTCGGTGGAGGCGAACAATTTTCGAAATTAGATTTGTCCCACGCCTATCAGCAAGTGTTATTAACGGAGGACTCTCAGCCTATGACGGCTATAACTACGCACGTAGGTACTTTTGTTTATAAGCGAGTGCCTTTCGGAATAAAATGTGTTCCTGAGTATTTTGAAAAGTTGATTGAGGAAACTTTGTGTGGTTTGTCATCTACTGTAGCTTTCCAGGACGATATTTGTGTAACCGGTAAAGATAGAAAGACACATTGTAAAAACTTACGTGCAGTTTTAGCTAGATTAAAAGAAGCCGGCTTGCGAGTCAATTGGTCTAAGTGTGAGTTCTTTAAAGACAGTGTAACTTACTTAGGGTACAAAATTGATAAAGAGGGCTTGCACACTGATGCAAATAAGATAGAAGCGATCGTTTCAGCGCCATCGCCAAAAGATGTGACGCAATTGAAGAGTTTTCTAGGGCTTGTTAACTTTTATAATAAATTTTGCGTCAACATGAGTTCTGTATTGAAACCTTTATACGACTTACTTAAGAAAAATGTAAAATGGATTTGGAGTCCGGAATGTGAAAGTGCCTTTAAAAAAATTAAAGAAATCCTTAGTAGTTCGCCGGTATTAGCTCACTACGACCCGAAGCTGCCGCTGTTGTTGTCGGTCGACAGCAGCGCGTACGGGCTCGGCGCGGTGCTCGCGCACCGCTACCCTGACGGCTCGGAGCGGCTTATCAGTTGCGCCTCGCGCACACTCAACGATGCCGAGCGGAATTATTCACAATTAGACAAAGAAGCTTTAGCCATTATTTTCGGAGTTAGCAGGCATCATAGGTACATTTTCGGTCGGCGTTTTATATTACGTAGCGATCACCGGGCTTTAAGTTACATTTTTGGCAAAAATAAAGGTATTCCACAAACGGCCGCAAGCCGTCTGCAGAGATATGCGATTCGCTTAGCCGCTTATAATTTCGATATTGAATTCATTTCGTCATCGAGAAATTGTTTTGCAGACGTTTTGTCTCGTCTGCCGCTAGGAGACAGTCCACGTACCGTACAGAAAGATAATTGCGGAGACAACAGCTATTTGTTTTTTATAGAAGACAAATTACCTATAACATTTAATGAGATTAAGAGTGAAACAGCGAAGGACGCCACTCTTAATAAGATAGTTAGTTACGTTAAGTTCGGGTGGCCCGAACGGGTAGATATGGATGATTTTAAACAATATCACATCAGACGGGAAAATATATTTTTAGAACAGGGATGTTTAGTTTGGGGTTACAGAGTAATAATTCCCGCCAGCTTACACGACGCCGTCTTGGACGAATTACACTCGGGGCACATAGGTGTCGTTAAGATGAAGCAGTTGGCACGTAACTACGTTTGGTGGAGCGGTTTGGACGCGGACATCGAGCGTTTGTGCCGCGAGTGCGCGGCGTGCAGCGCGGTGCGCACGCAGCCGCCGCCGGCGCCGCTGCACACCTGGGAGTGGCCCACTGAGCCTTGGTCAAGGTTAAACATTGATTTTTTAGGTCCATTTCGTAATCAATATTATTTAGTTATTTTAGATGCCCATTCCAAGTGGCTGGAGGTTGAACCGGTGTCTAATACCTCAGCAGCGACCGTCATAGCTGTTTTGCGCAAATTATTTTGTCGCTTCGGTTTTTGTAAATCCCTGGTGAGTGACAACGGGCCGCCTTTCTCGTCATCTGAATATTTGTCATATTTAAGTAAAAACGGTATTAAACGGATTTTAGTAGCTCCGTACCACCCATCTAGCAATGGCGCGGCTGAAAATGTTGTTAAAACCGTAAAGTTAGTATTGAAAAAGGCCATAATCGAAAATGAAAATATAAATAAGGCATTATGTAAATTTTTATTTACATACCGAAACACAGAGCATTGCACTACTCAAAAGGAACCTTCGGTGGCTCTTTTGGGGCATAGATTACGCGGGAGGTTAGACCTATTACGACCGAATACTCGAGATGTCGTTCGCAATAAACAACTGAATCAAGAGGAACGTCGCGGCGGCTCATTGCGCGAAATGACGACTGGAGACCGCGTGCTTGTCCGAAACTATAATGATAATTTGATTAAATGGAAAGAAGGTGTAGTTATGGATAGAACAGGACCTGTATCTTATGTAGTCAAAACTAATGATGACAATCGCACGTGTAGGAGGCACGTTGATCAAATCATTAACAAAAGTATCAGAAAGTCTAGGTACTCTTTGATAGGTGTGGAAAACGATAACTCGGGGGAAAGCAAGAGTAGTAACGAGCTCGACAAAAGTTCTGAGAACTCTGCTGTCATTTCGACACCTACCGAAGAGACAAAAAAGGATATTAAAAAGGCACCTTCACCTTCGCAAGTTACCAACGACAATACTCCAATTCGCATGACTTTAAGACCGCGGATTAAAAAGGTTATAAAATAGAAGTTAATAAATAAGATAGTGTTATAGAAATCTTAAGTTGTAATATTGTCAGCCTTGTTTATACTACCATAATTCCATAATTTGTATTGTACCTACTGCGCTTATAATCATTAGTTTAATAAGATTAATTAATTTACTTTAGCTTATTTAAGAGAGGAGCAGTGTAATGTAGGTAGTTAAATGACAAATGACAAAATGTCACCTCACTGATCGAGTGACATTAATAAATCAGTTAGCGATAGTCCGTTGTTTTATTGAGTACATTACAAATAGTTGAAAAGAAAAAATAAATCTGAGATAAGTAAATGTTTTTTTACTTTACCAAGCAAAAGAATTAATTATTCTAAAAACTAAAACTTAAAAATAGAAAAAGTAAACCTTAGATATCATTTCATTACTTAGTGAAATAATTCACTATTCTAAAAAACTATAACTTAACTATAGTTTTTTCTTTTACTAAAAACGATTTTTAAGTTTTTTTTTATTAAAAATAACATTTTTATATAAAAATGATCTCTTAGATTGTTGAAATAATAATAAAATCTAATACTAATATAATATTTAGTACATTGAGTTTTGATGTTTGTTTGATGTTGTACTATTATAAGTTAAAATTAGTCAGTCAGCTTTTAATTTTGGAACTTTTATCTTATTTTCTCACATTGTGCAAAGTACTTTATAATTCACATGAACAGTGCAAGTTGACTGAAGTTGGTTGTATTGAAAATATCAACGGATATTAAAAATTCCTTTCCCCGGCGACGTTGGAAAGGTTTTTCTTGGATTTTATTTACGGTTTTCCAACCTCGAAAAGTATCGCAATTTCACTTTTAATAATAATTTATGTCCAAAGTTTATTGATAAGTTAAATAACATGTCATAATAAATAATCCAGCGTATTAAGATTCTACAGCACATTCAAAGTGTAAATTAAACTAATATTTATGTAGTCCAAATTAATTATATTTATTACTAGCTGATTCCCCCGACTTCGTCCGCGTGGAAAGATTTAGAGTGACTTGCTACTTACTATCCGCAAGAAGTATTTTTTTTTTATTCGATGACAAGATAGCCCTTGACTGCGTATATAACTGGTAACTAACCATGGCCAAAACCTCCCACCAGACCGGACCAGAGACAATTTAGAAATTATAAATTCCTAAATTGCCCCCGCCGGGAATCGAACCCGAGACCTCCCAGTTATAAGACCACAGCGCTCACCACTGCGCCAGGGAGGTCGTCAAAATATTCTCTATCATCGATAATATACGTATTTAGTAAATCTCCTTTCCGTCAAATTCAAATTCGAATTCAAAATTATTTATTTCATGTTACGCCAACTTATGATAGATACGTCGAGACTACCACCGGTTCGGAATGCTGATTCCGCTGCGAACATAATATAATATTATATTAAAAAGAAAAGATGCAGGAAAGCACGTCGCAAAAAAACTTAGCCGTCGTTCCAGTGCTCTAGATGGTAAATTAAAACATTACGTCGGTCGCAGAAAAGCATGTCACAACAAATCCAGGTCCCGTTTGCACATTTTTAAATACCGTGCAAATGCTAAAGCGAAGAACGTTCCGAGCATAAATTAAATTTCGTCTGCTTAACTGTTATTTCAAGCAAAATTCGACGTGACTTGGAAACTCTAGATGCATTTTTATTTATGGCTACTACGGATTTCAGTTTCTGTATGTCAAGCTTAATGAAATTTTAACTCTTCTATCGGATAGGTATACTTTGGAGAGTGCGCTCAGGAACTTCACAATCTAGTTCCTCCTTCACCTTTTTACCACAGAACTGCGAGAAGTCGTGAGCGTTGGCATCCTTATGTGGTAGAAATCCAACCTTCTCGAACGAAACGCTTTACTTCAACGTTTCTGATAAGAACCGCTAAGGTGAGGAACACTTTTTGAGTCATATGTCAAAAACTATTGCATATTAGAACCTGAAACTTGGTTGTAAATTCAGTTAAACCCTGTACTTGAACAACAAATACTAAAATTAGATAAATATTACAAAAAAAACGAAATTATTTAACTTTTAAGTGGCGATTTAATTTGAGCCATATGTCGAAAACTATAATATATTAGAAATTGAAACTTGTTTGCAAATTCAGTTATATCTTGTACTTGAACAACAAATACTAAAATTAGATAAACATTATAAAGAAACGAAATTATTTAACTTTTAATGCTAATCGATTCTATAGCTTCACAATAATGCTTATAGATGGCGCTGTATTTGCCATCGGTAAAACAGAATTATGGGATACCGCGAGGTCTCAGTTCGGGGCGAACCACTAGTATTAATAGGATTAATAGGATAATAGGAAATAGGATTTCATTTTATTTTTATTATTTACTAGTTATAATTTATTGTTATAGCGATAATAGATGTACATATTCTCTGAAAATTTAAAGTATGTATCTCTTACGGTTCATGATATACAGCCCGGTGACAGACAGACAGACGGACGGACGGACATCGGATGCTTAGGCTGAAGTCTATAGTCAGCACTCTCGCTCAGCTCAGACTCAAGACAGAATTAAAACGAGGCAGATTTATGTCAGAGCATATTTGTGTCTCGTTTTAACCTCTATCTTGAATCTGAGCTGAGTCAGTACACACTTTATAGATTTCAGCATTAGTAATAGGTAATAGACGCACCCTAAAAATCGCAGGCAGCCCTTACACAGTCAATTTAGATCGCGATCCGCGATCTAAATCAATGATCGCCATCCAGATTGATAATGTACGGAGTAGATTGACGGATTGATGCATCTGATCACAAAATATCTGGATATTTTGAAATCAAGATCGCGATCCACTGATCGTGATCAAGATTGAACGTGTAATCGCAGGATCGCGTCAGTCTACGGCCTACGCTACGCGCTATGGAGTTATCATGGTGTAGTAACTCGTTACAAGATTTTTCATCCATCCTGAAGTACTTTTTGTAATCATCATCTTCAGCAGATAGTTGTATTTCTTTGAGAAGATTTAAATGAGTATACACTTCTCTTTTCTGTAACCACTGTTTAACCCAGCACCTTCTACGAATCCTTTTCTTCGAAGTTAGGGCTAAGACAAGAGATACTACAGCGTTAACCTTATGTAAATCCATGAGAACACGTGTTCACGCGGCGACAGGATAACACGGACTGACGAAATCAAGATTGAATGTGTAATGTTGTAGCGCAATCCATCAATCTGTGATCGCGATGAGAACTACTTGATCTCGATCTAAATTGACTGTGTAAGGGCTGCCTAATAAATGTGGAAATCAAAATTACCTGATCCTGTGGCTCGATCGCGAATTTCTGCTGATATGCACTCACGGAACCCGCCAATAAGAACAGAAAAACTAATTGCTTCATCGAAAATATTTGAGGAACTATCCTTAGTAACAGGAACAGTGGATTGGCATGTCTACTGGTTATTCTTGATTTGGCAGCATTTGTTCTTGGCTGTTTCTTACTATCTATAGCTACATTGACTTCTTTTACATTAAGACCTTCTAGTTTTTCTTCAAGTATTTCATTTGTTATCTTCCTTCTAAGGACAATCTCTCGGTTCTGATCAAAAATATTGTTTTCAAAACCGGCTTTATCTGTTTCCTCGGTATCCATTTTGATTTATTTTGAGTTTTTATAGCCATAAGGTACATTCATTGAAATGTTTTCTTTAGTTTCTTGAGTTTTGTAAATTTCATCTGGAACAAAAAGAAAGATAATGTGAGGATAGTTTTTTTTTTTGTTTTATTTATTCTTGATAATATTTGACGACCTCCCTGGCGCAGTGGTCAGCGCTGTAGTCTTATAACTGACTAGCTTTAACCCACGGCTTCGCTCACGTTAGGTTCGATTTTTTAATCCCCTATTTAACCCTCTTGGGGTTGAAATTTTCCAAAATCCTTTCTTAGCGGATGTCTACGTCCTAACAGCTATCTGTATGCCAAATTTCAGCTCGATCGGTCCAGTGGTTAGAGCTATGCGTTGATAGATCAGTCAGTCAGTCAGTCAGTCAGTCAGTCAGTCAGTCAGTTGGTCAGTCACCTTTGCCTTTTATATATTTAAGATGAACTCTCGAGTTTGATTCCCGGCGGGAGCAATTTGGGAATTTATTATTTCTAAATTTTCTCTGGTCTGGCCTGGTGGAAGGCTTTGGCCGTAACTAGTTACCCCCCTACCGTCAAAGACGTGCCGTCAAGTGATCTAGCGTTCCGGCAATTTTCCGGGAATTCCTGTGAAAAAAATGTTGCAGAAAATGAGCGAAATTAAATTAGTTACAATATTTTGGTCTACACGTATGCAAATATTAAATCGCGCCGCAAAAACAAAGCCGCGCGCGTTCATCACGCCGCCCGCCATGAATAATTACTCCAATTCAACATTGCCGACGGAAATATATCATAAAGGCGACAATTTAGCGGATTATTATCATTATTTTATGCGGCTTGCTTCGCTGCTATGCTGTTTCATATTTATTATGATCACCAGCTTTTGGCTGCGACTTCTAAAATTCAAAATTGAAAATTATTTATTTCATGTTGGCAAACCACATTTCTTACGACACGTCTCGACGCGACGGTCTCGATTCTACCACCGTTTCGGAATGCAGATTCTGCTGAGAAGAGCCGGCAAGAAACTTAGGAGTTGCTCTTTTCATAACAAAATATTACAATATCAATATAAAGTTACATACATACTAATGTAACAAGTTATTATAAGTTCTTGCAATTCACGAGGGCGCGTGGCTCATGGTTGTGTGTGTGTCGTATGTGTATAAGTAGTAACGTTCTTTAACAAACTGTTATCTTTACTTCCTTACTAATATTATAAATGCGAAAGTGTGTTTGTTTTTTGTTTTGACTTTCAATCACGCCACAACAAAGCAACGGATTGACGTGATTTTTTGCATGAGTATAGTTGAAGACCGGGAGAGTGACATAGGCTACTTTTTATCCGGAAGAATTCCCACGGGATTTTAAAACTGATTCCACGCAAGCGTAGCCGCGGGCATCAACTAGTTACTATAGTAAAACGAAAAATCGACGTGATTTTTTGCATGTGTATAGTTGAGGACCGGGAAAGTGACATAGGCTACTTTTCATCCCGGAAAATCAAAGAGTCCCCGCGGGATTTTAAAAACTAATTCCACGCGAGCGAAGCCGCGTTCATTCAGCTAGTCTAAATATATAAAAGGCAAAGGTGACTGACTGACTGACTGACTGACTGATCTATCAACGCACAGCTCTAACCACTGGACCGATCGAGCTGAAATTTGGCATACAGGTAGCTGTTAGGACGTAGACATCCGCTAAGAAAGGATTTTGGAAAATTTCAACCCCAAGAGGGTTAAATAGGGGGTTAAAAAATCGAACCTAACGTGAGCGAAGCCGCGGGTTAAAGCTAGTTATTATAATAAAACGAAACATCCCAAACCGGGCGGTTATCTTAAACCCGACAAAGCAACCACTAAATCAATACTCTCCAAGACATACGGCCCGGTTGTAAATTGTGAAATACATAAACCCGTCCGGCGCCGGGCCGGGAACGAACACACTAATAAATAATTCGGCATCGTTGCAAAGACGGCAGTTTCTACTGCACCGCTTTGAGCAGACAGGACTTCCGTTTATCCGGCCCGCAAAGGATGCTACTACCGGGTCTCGTTATGCTGTGTTACATGTTATAAAATACGTATAATAAATGTTAGGCAATGTTAGTTATGTGGAAGCACTGTATACATAGCTTAGTTTGGTTACTTATTGTAAAACTAGTGGTTCGCCCCGAACTGAGGCCTCGCGATATCCCATAATTCCCAAAAGTTTTAATTATATATTGTAATAATTAACTTTTAACATTAGACGCAATAAAAAAAATAATAGTTGACATAAAACTGTTTTACTGACACAGCGCCATCTATTAGCATTATAGTGAAGCTATTAGCTTCACAATAATGCTAATAGATGGCGCATTAAAATTAAATAATTTCGTTTCTTTATAACATTTATCTAATTTTAGTATTTGTTGTTCAAGTACAGGATATAACTGAATTTTCAACCAAGTTTCACGTTCTAATATTCAGTAATTCAGAAGTTATAGGGCTCTGACAGACATTTAGACGGACACACTTCTCTGTCTAGTAGGCAAGCGCCCTAGTTGACTCAGAGAACTCGCTTCGCTCGTTCAATTATTTTATTTTTTTTGAAAAGAGCAACAGCTGAGTTTCTTGCCGGCTCTTCTCAGCAGAATCTGCATTCCGAACCGGTGGTAGATTTATGAGGTGTCATAAGTGCTACAAGGTAGCCTACATGAAATAAATAAATTTTGAATTTGAATTTTGAATTAGGCACGGTGCACATTGGAGCTACTTTCGCACAAACGCTTCAGTTCAACGTTTCTGAAACGAACGGCTAAGGTATGGAACGCACTTCCAGCTTCTGTGTTTCCGGCTACGTATAATCTGAGTACCTTCAAGACTGGAGTGAATAGGCATTTTCTAGGCAAGCGCGCTCCAACCTAGACCTCATCAATGCTTTACATCATTGATTGTCGTCAACCGCAAGCCTATCTCATAATTAATAAAAAAAAAATCTATATGACCGCGCGTAATGGGAAATCCTCAAATACAGATTTGATTTTGAAAGCAGTAGATCAAGTTTTAATTATCCGAAAAAAAAACAGGCAAACGGTATTGAGTAAACAGAGATATTGAGTAAAAAAAGACGTGTGGCACTCGGGGACTGCCGCGGTAAAGCTATTGCATAGCATTTTTTATCAACGCCATCTAGCGGCTCACCGTAGAGGAGTCCCGTGTCAGGTTATTTTCGTTACGGAATTTCTGGATTCGGTCTCCACGCTGGCCCGCGATAGAAGCTATGCATTATAGCTTAAAAACTAATAAAAAATACTTTCCCCTTTATAATATTAGTGTGATATAATGCTAAAAATAAAATTTAGTTCTATTTGTTGAATTTTGGTTTTATCAAACTCGTTTCTCTACTCTCGTACACGCAATAATTTATATTAAAACGATCCAATTTAGTGATCCGAAATGAAAAGCCACAGTTAGAATATTTGATAGGCTTATGCAGTTTCAGTAGAATTGATCATATATTGTCCGTATTAGAACATTATATGGACGCACATCTATACTAATATATAAAGCTGAATAGTTTGTTTGTTTGAACGCGCTAATCTTAGGAACTACTGTTTCGAATTGAAAAATTATTTTTGTGTTGGATAGTCCATTTATCGAGGAAAGCTTTAGGCTATATAACGTCCATATTTAAAATATATTCTTTTAAAAACTTCTTAATCGCGATCATAACAACAGGAATTGACGCAGACAAAGTCGCGCGCAACAGCTAGTCTATATATATAAAATTCTAAGTCCTGACTGACTGACTGACTGACTGAATGAGATATCAACGCACAGCCTAAATTACTGAAGTTAGAAACTTGAAGTTTTTACAGTTGGTTCCTTTTACGACGTAGGCGCACACTAAGAAAGGATTATTGGAAATTCCACCCCTAAGGGGTTTAAAAGGGGGATGGAAGTTTATATGAAACTTCGTCATTTTTCAAGCTGTTTCAATCAAAGTTGGTATTTGAGCTTTCAGTTAAAAATAAAGAAGTACGTGTGTCACAGTTTTTTAAAAATTCTACCCCAAAATCTAATTGCACGCGGACGAAGTCGCGGGGGCAAAAGCTAGTATACAATAAAGAGTCAACCCATTTGACTTATCAATTGAAAAATTAACTTTATTCCTTTACATTATGTATGACGTATGTATTTAATTTGACAAACGTTTTTGGGTTGAAACGTTATTGCGTGTGTGCATCCATATTTGAGATTGCGTATTTTTTTATTCGATGATTCGCCGTGTAAATAAACCCATAGGTACCCCACGTACTAGAACGCTAGATCGCTTAGCCGCCCTCTTTGACGATAGACAGTTAAACTTTGCGCGTCCTGCACACCGGATGTAATATGTACTTATATAAATTAAACGTAGTAGTTAAATTTAACTGTTTTCATACATAATTCATTGGAGGAAGAGTTCAATTATTATATTACGGAATTTGCATGCGAATGTAATGAAACCAAGGACTATTTAAAGTTTTAAACCTTATATTAGAAAGACAGACAGGACAATGTCACGCGTATAAAAAAAATTTTTTTTGGTAATACATATTTGCTCTAGTATTCATGATTGAAAATATTATGTACCTATAGTTCTTGCATTTCACGAGGGCACGGGAGCTTTACTTGTGGTTACGTCGTGTACATGCACAATGCGTAAGTGTGTGTGCCTGTCAGGAGCTTAGGTGGGAGCGGTCAGGCACGAGCAAGCTCTCGCTCACACTTATGTAGATACGACACACACACAACCAAGAGCCACACGTCGTTGAGAATTAAAAGAACTATAAATATTTTGGGTTTTCCCCGCGACTTTATTCCTTTGTTTTTCGGGGATAAATAGTAGCTTTTATCACTCTCCAGACCCTAAACTATACTCATGCAAATGACTTCGATGCGTTGTTGCGTGATTGAAAGATAATTCCAACAAATCAACAAAGATATTATTTATTAGCACAGCGTAAACACATAGGTATTATATAGAAAACAAAGTAGTATCTAACGTAAGATACTAGGCGTTCTAGCAAGATTAAGCCATTTTGTTAGACTGCCATTTAATGAAAAAACATCTACTAAGTCGCAGGAACAAATTCGGAACAAGGCATTTTAAATGCGTATTTTCGTTCGCGTTATATAGCGTAAATCCAACTAATATTATAATGCAAAAGTTTGGATGTATGGATGGATGATTGTTACTCAATCACGCCGCTACAACTGAACCAATTTGGCTGAAATTTGACACAGAGATAGATAGTCTGGAATAATATATAGGCTACCTTTTATCAAGAAAATACACGAGAGTTCCCGTAGGAATTCAACGCGCGCGAACGGAGTGGCGGCCATCAGCGCATTCTAAATACTTTCAATAGCCGCTCTACATTTTGATTAAATCTCTTCGACGAAAGGCCATGAGCGTTTTCACCGGGGAGCCATAACACCAGCTGTGTAATAATTTCAGGGAAATGCAAAAGTATGAATTTGTTATGTATCTACTCGGAGTAGATAAGTAGCTTATGTCGGAGACTTCGTCCGGATTTTGCAAAAAATCCCGGGAAAATGCCTCGAAATTCCGGGATAAATATTTTCTTAACAATATGTCCTTCCGGAGGACTTCCTTCTACAAGAATACAATACCCTCTTTTAACCAAAAACCAAAAGGAAGGATTATGATTTTAGAAGTCTTTGTATGTATGTGACTATTTACGAATGTTCCACTGTAGCCAATAAACTACTAATCTGGTTTTGATAAATGAGGTGTCAGTTGAGTCGTTAATATAGTCTGGGTGATATAGGCTACATTTTTTTTTATTCGATGACCAGATAACCCCTTGACTGTGATCTCACCTGATGGTAAGTGACGATGCAGTCTAAGATGGTAGCGGGCTAACTTGGAAGGGGTATGGCAGTGTACCCCTGATCGGTTTCTACACACCATCATGCCGAAACGCTAAATCGCTTGGCGGCACGTCTTTGACGGTAGGGTGGTAACTAGCCACGGCCAAAGCCTCCCACCAGACCAGACCAGATATAATTCTTGCAATTATAATTAAATAGTCAAATACCCCAACACTAAGGATTACTTGCGCTGACACAGTCGACGATAGATGGCGCTGCGCGGTGTTGCGCCGCGCTAATTTGTGTAGTTAAGAACAGTACAAGTCTATCGTCCCTACAGCATACATTATTTATACTTAGAAAAACGGCATGATGTATATTTTTGGTAAGTCTCCGGACACTGCTGCTTCATAAGTTCATAGGTAACAGCGGTTTGGAGACGCTAGTCGCTATATAGGGAATTAGGATTATTGGCAATAGTTCACGAGGGCGCATGGCTCATGGTTGTGTGTGTGTCGTATCTGTATAAGTGTGAGCGAGAACTTGCTTGCGCCTGACCGCTCCCACCTAGGCTTCTGACAGGCACGCAATGTGGCATGTACACGACGTAACCACAAGCAAAGCTCACGCGCCCTCGTGAATTGAAAGAACTATACCACAAAACGTGTTTTTTTGGTCTCCTGTGAAACTTTGTCAATGACACTTACTAAGTTTTGAAATGGAGCAGTCGTGGATAGGGTTGCCAGACGTCCCGTATTTCCCGGGACATCCCGTATTTTAGGCATAGTTTAAAATGTCCCGGCGGGACTGACTCTGTCCCGTATTTGAACCGTACGTCGTTTTTCATTATGAAATCGATCTACGTATGTATGAATACGTACGCAACGTTCGTAAAACGTGCTCGTCTCGCTACTAACTTGCACTCGCAGTTCGCATCGACCAATGACAGTGTTAGTGTCAGAATGACAATGTTAAAACTGACTCGATCCTCGGAAAAATATAAAAAATAATAAAAAATGACACTAAATAATTTTGTTTTTTATTTGTCCCGGGTAAAAAAACTGAAATCCCGTATTTTTTTGCCAATTTAACCATTTGTCCCTTATAGGCTGAAAAAAAATCTGGCAACCCTAGTCGTGGATGTCGAAATACAGTTTTGAAACTTTTTTCTTGTTTCAATTTATACAATTCTACTACTAAATAAGGGATTTTATAATGGTTCCCACGAGCTTTATCTACGGATGCTTGAGCTACCATATTAGTCTTGGCAAAAAGTTAAAGCCATTGTTTTCTTATGCCTAGATAGATAGTTAGGGTAAAGATGCCGAATATGAGATACCATTTACATATTCGGCCATAAAAAATAAGTTATTGCCCTAATGACTATGAAAATTACTTATATTCGATAAGTATTTAATGAAGTTTATCCTTGAAAGACCGTTTAGTGCTAGGTATAATAGATTTTTTGTTATATCAGATAATAATAGAAAAGTCAGAAATTACGTCTCAGGGAAATGGTCTCCTATTATGAGATACCAAGGGTTTTTAATATGAGATAGTATAGATTTAGAGAAAAAGAAAAGAAATCAATTCAAAAAAACTTTTTATTGGCGATATTTATTAATCTACAACATCGTACTACTAAATAAAAAGGTTTTAGTAACAACTTAATAATATATTATCATGTGCTTGTGCCAAGTGCTTGATGTTCTTCAGATGTAGATGTAACCCTTAAAATCGTTAGTCCAGCTTTACAATATTTTTCTATTTTTGCTTCTAAATAGTCAGAAAAAGCTGGAGGTCTTCCCATGAACCTTGACAAATACTTCTGCATTAGCATCTTTTTTGACATAACGTTGTAGGATACTCTTAGGAACATCGAAAGTTTTGACGCTATTAGGTAACGTATTTGTTTGCTTTGCACTGCACTCACGGCCCATATTATGGCATCGTGGTCCTAGGACTTCTTTGATCTAGAAATAGAGGTTTTTAAATAGTCGTATTTCTATACATCCTAATATGAGATATCTCATTTAAGGAGCCCCCACGTGTCTCATATTAGGAAAACACCCAAATTTAAAAACTAAGCTGCCTATTATTTCTTGACGAAGAAAACACAATTAAACTGCAAATGCATTGTAAAATTAATCATATAACTGATACAATGACTGTAAATTTAAATCATTTAGTGTGACTATAAAGTTGTAACATACCTCGTTAATATTTGGCTTCAAAAATCGGGTTTTGTGGTTTCGTAAAAATCCACACGTACACAACCTGACTTCGCCTCGAACTGGGAAGCACCAACACATGTTTCGGTCTGTTGCCACGTGGCTTCTGGTGACAGTATCACCAAATAGCTGCGGCGATTAGTTTCGCCAAAACCTAACTATCTCATATTTGGCAACCATCTCATATTCGGCATCCTTACCCTATAGTATCGTCTGACTAGTTGTTAATGCTTACCGTTATTGAACTTTGTAAAGAAAACTAGAGGGCGCCCGCGACTTCGTCCGCGTGGAATTATAGGTTTTGGGTTTGTTCCACCAACGGGAATGGGTCTGCTTTGTCTTCCCATGTTGACATGTGTTGGATTATATGTATTGCATTTTTGAAGCTTCACTGTGGAAGCACTGTATACTTAGCTTAGTTTGGTTAAATAAATAAATAAATAAAATAAAAAAGCCTTTATTCTAATACGTAGCAAATAATCAACATACATAACATTTCATTTCATATATCTTCTAGCGTCAAATAGTAATAGTTACAAATAAAAAGTTAATACAATTAATAATACATTACTATTGCTAATTCCAAGTTATTTAGATTATAATTATGTCAAAAATAATACATTAATATTGCTAATTACAAGTTATTTAGATTATGTTCATGTCAAAAATAATATAATTATGTCAAATCAGTGTTCTCTTAAAAAATTACAATTTAATGTCAATCAGCAATAATAAAATTATAAACCTAGGATATTTAAAATTACGTATTAGTCGCCTTAACGGCGTAGGCCTCCCCCAAATCTTTCCAGCGTTTCCTGTCCCTGGCTTGCCGCATCCAGTCCGGTCCACATACCTCAGAAAAAATGTCTCTCCATCTCTTTTTCTGGCGGCCTCTTTTTCTCTTCCTATCTCTTGGAACCCATTCCGTAACTTTTTTAGTCCATCTCATGTTTTCTAGTCTGCAGAGATGTCCTGCCCACTTCCATTTTAATGTCCGAATCCTTTTAATTATGTCTACTAGTTTAGTTTTCTTTCGAATTTTTTTATTACTTATTCTGTCTTTTAATCTTAACCCTAACATGCTTCTTTCCATTTTCCTTTGGCAGATAGCTAATCTTTCTTCTTCATCTTTTCGTAATGACCATGTCTGACACCCATATGTCAGACATGGCATTATTGCGACTTCGTATAGTTTCTTTTTTATTTTAACATCCATCTCCTTGCTCTTCATGACTTCCTTGAAGCTCCAATATTTACTCCATGCCATGGCAATTCTCCTGTTTATTTCCTTTTCAGTACAGTTTTCAAAAGAGACTGATTGGCCCAAGTAAACGTAATCTTTCACGTACTCTATTTTTTCA
Source organism: Hipparchia semele (assembly GCA_933228805.2). NCBI lineage: Eukaryota > Metazoa > Arthropoda > Insecta > Lepidoptera > Nymphalidae > Hipparchia > Hipparchia semele. Next base: position 3,530,606 of record OW121733.1, on the reverse strand, counting down.
CACCCGATTCTAATATCCTTCATTTCGGCATTGGTAAGGATTTTTGTTTTTGAAGTGTTCAAAAATAAGCCAGCTTTTTTGCTCTCCCTTGCCAGTTCTTCCACCATACTGCCAAGATCCGACGCATTTTCTGCAAACACTACAATGTCGTCTGCGAAGCGTAGGTGACTTAAATATTCACCGTCAATCCTCAGACCCTTTTTTTCCCACTCCAAATTCCTGAAAATAGCTTCGAGGACTGCCGTAAAAATTTTGGGCGAAGCTGGGTCACCTTGCCTCACGCCTCTACTTATGGGAAACTCAGAACCGTCCCTTTCCAACCTAATTTTTGCATGGCATTTTGAGTAAATACTTTTGATGAGGTTGATATATTTCGGATGGATACCTTGTTCTAACAGTGAGGGCCATATAACACTGTGATGTATCGAGTCAAATGCTTTTGTATAGTCTATGAAACACATGTAGAGCTTTATGCCATATTCATTTGCTTTCTCTATCAGTTGTGTCACAACCTGAATATGGTCAATGGTAGAGAATCGTTTCCTAAATCCGGCCTGCTCTCGTGGTTGGTGTTCGTCTAAAGTTTTTGTGAGTCTGTTTAAAAGTATTTTTGCAAAAATTTTATAAATATTTGACATGAGGCTAATTGGTCTATAATTGCCCAACTCGCCTCTGTCACCTTTCTTGTGTAATAGTGTTATAATCGAATCCGACCATTGCTCCGGCGTTAGCTCCGTGTCCAATATTCGGTTGAATAAAGCATGCAGCGGCTCCCGTAGTGCATTCAGAAATGACTTTAACACCTCGTTGGAAATCTGATCTTCCCCAGGAGTTTTACCATTTTTCTGAGTTTTGATTGCATGCTCAATTTCGGAATAAGTTATCGATGGTATATGACTATCTTCAGGTACATGGCAAGCTAAGTGCGGACGCAGTGTGGCTACATTCTGACTGGCTGAATATAATTTTTCGTAGAAAGTTGTTGCTTCCTTTATTATATCAGGGCGCCTAGACAGTACATGCCCAGCCCTATTTTTTAAGTTTGCAGCCCATTCTAACTTGTTACTTAGTGCTTTGTAAGCTTTCTTTATAGCTCCTGTTCTAGATATAAAGCTCTCTAAAGTCAGTTGTCTCTGTTTTTTTCTTTCTTGCCTAATACTTCTATTTATTTGTTTGCTTATTTGTGTAATTTTAAAATTAGTTTCTTTCGTTCTTCTTTCTCTATATAGTACTTTTCGTTCCTGTAACAGATTCATAGTTTCTTGGTTCACATACTTAAATTTAGCTTTTTGTTCCTTTGGTAACTGTTTTAATAAAACTTTCATTTCTTCTATCATACTATTATACTGCTCTTGTAAATTAACCTTTCCTTTAAGTGACTCTATGAGTCTCATTTCCCAATACTTTTCGTACTCTTCCGTTAGTTTCGGTAGGTCAGTTGTATATTTATTGGACTTTATGAATCCCCTGTTCTTCTTAGATTTTATTCTTATTTTGCATCTTATCATGCGGTGATCAGTATTAAAATTTAGATTGTTTATAATATCGAAATTTAGTACTTGATTCGACCGATTTGTAAGAATGTAGTCAATCTCGTTGAAGTGTTTTCCATTTGGGGATCGCCAAGTCCATTTTTTATGTGTTTTTCGTTGGAATACGCTATTTAGGATTCTTAGGTCATGTTCCAATGCGAACTCTACCAGTTTCTGGCCTCGCGCACTTCTTTTGCCACTCGAGTACTTTCCGAATACTCTTTCTTCGCCTTTTTGTATTTGTCCAATTTGCGCATTAAAATCGCCTAATATTATTAAGTTTTTAGACTTTAAAAAATCTAAAGCGGACTCTACCGACGCATAGAAACGTTCGATTTCCTCATTTTCACAGTTTTCGGTAGGCGCATAAGCTTGAATTATGGACCAGACTTGATTGTCTGTAATCTGAATCTCTAGGGACGCGACTCTATCGGAAAATGCTTTAAAGCTTATAATACAATTTTTTAAAGTTCTCTTTATCCAGAATCCAACGCCATTTCTTCCTTGAGAAGCTGATGTATGATATAAGATGAAATCTGAATACTCTTCAATGGCCTCTCTATCTCTTCTTATCTCACTCAAGCCTATAATATCCCAATTCAGTTTTTCGATTGCTAACTCTAGTTCTGTAATTCTACTGTCTGAGAGTAAGGTGCGTACATTAAGAGCTGCAATGTGGAGAAACTGGCCGTCATAGTACAAATCAATGGATTGGGTTTTGGAACATTTAGTATGTGATACTTTGTTGTTTGGGGGGTGTTGGTCATACTCCTCCACGGGGACCAGCCGGCTTGGAGAAGACGGTAAGTAATATTTTACTATATTATTTTTAGTGTTTGTGATTCGGGGGGGCTCTACCTGTCATGCCTCTGTATTTTGTTTAACGTATGCCAACATCGTGGTTTTTTGTGGTCTGGGCTTCTTAGCATTTTGGCTATCCTTCCGGTTACTACCTGTGCTCGTGTCGTCTGCGCTTTGAGTTTCTGATGAACGTCTGGTTTGGTTCGGAGAAAGGGATAATTGTCTCTTTTTGTTTTTGTTATCTCTTGGTTTTTCTTTAATAACGAGCTTATCATATTTTATATATGCAATGTTTCCCTTCTCTAGTTCTTTCTTCATTTGTACTTTAAGTTCCTTTCTTTTTTCCAGAATTGATGGGGGAAATTCCTGTGTTATATAGATACCTGTACCCTCAAGGTGTTTTTTGTTTTTCAAAATATTAATTTTAGTACCTAATGTCATCAATACAACCGAAACAGGTCGAGGTTTGCCTTCTTTTTTCCCAATTCTTTTTACAGATTGTATTTCTGACGCCAGGATAGATATTCTCAGTTGTTGACCAATAATATGTAATATGCTGTTTTGTAGATCGAAATAAGATTTTTCATTTTCGCAGACGCCAAAGAAAACTAGGTTCCTCTCCACACTGGATTTTTCTAAATGGTAGAGTCTTTTCTCTTGGTTTTCTAGCCGCGAGCGCAGGCTATGTAAGTCACGATTCAGATCCTCAAATTTTTCGTTCATGTTTTCATTAACTCTAGTTGTAATTTTTTCTTCCATTTGTGATAGTCGGGATTCCATTGACATAAATTTCGAATCAATATCGTTCCTCATTTGCGTAATTAACAGTTTTAATTCTTCCATTGTAAAACTCCTGCTGCCCTCTTTCGTGAAATTTCTGCACTTCTATCGATCGTGGCTCGTGCGTTAGTTCTCGATACAATGGTTTCCTAGTAGTTCACGGATATTACACTAGGTGGAGTAAGTAGCGTAATGTCTAGTCGGTTCGCCTATGTTTCGACAGATGGCGGGCTTGTTTTTAAAACAAGATGATTTGCAGTTTTGAATAAGATGTAAAATATGCTCAAGAAACTTCAATCAAGTGACTTTATTGTTTGATTTTATCGCTCACTGTGCAGTTTATGACACCAAAAACATAATTGTTCGGCTTATTTCACAACAATATTTAGGTTCCTTTCAAACAAAAGTTTTTTTCACCTTCTAATCGTATCTCGTCACTTATATTTATTTTCACTTTTACGCTTGTAAGTAGCTTTATTATTTGATTTATCGTTCCTGTGCACTTTATGACACCAAAAAAACATAATTGTTCGGCTTATTCCACGAAAGAATTTAGGTTCCTTTCAAAAATTTGTCACCTAACCGTTTTTCGTCACTAATTTTTATTTTCACTTTTATTATGTCCACGCTTATATTTCGGCACTGTCCACATTTGACCCAAAGAATTGACCCAACCGCAACATTTTGAATCACTTTTTTCGTATATGTACCGATAATTGCCTTTTTAAATTAATTTTAAAACACAGCTGATTTGAGTAAACATTGGCACACTGGCGCCCTCGCTTAGTTTGGTTACTTATTGTAAAATTAGTTTATTTTTTGAAAACAGCAACTGCTGAGTTTCTTGCCGGTTCTTCTCAGCAGAATCTGCTTTCCGCACTGGTGGTAGATTTATGACGTGTCATAAGTGCTACAAGGTAGCCTACATGAAATAAATAAATTTTGAATTTGAATTTGAATTTGGTTTTGGGGTGGAATTTTCAAAAACTGTGACACGAACTTCTTTATTTTTAATCGAAAGGCAAAATTTCGCCCACCTCTCTGGCGCAGTGGTGAGCGCTGTGATAATTGGGAGGTCTCGGGTTCGATTCCCGGCGAGGACAATTTGGAAATTTATAATTTCTAAATTGGCTTTGGTCGCGGATAGTTACCACCCTACTGTTAAAGACGTGCCGCCAAAAAATTTAGCGTTCCGGCACGATGGCTTGTAGAAACTGATTAGGGGTATGAGTGCACTGCCATACCCCTTCCAAGTTAGCCCGCTACCATCTTAGACTGCATCGTTACTTACCATCAGGTGAGATTGCAGTCAAGGACTATGTTGTCATTGAATAAAAAAAATAATAATTTTCATTGATATAACTTGGAAAGTGTCGGACTTTCATACAAACTTTAAATCCTTAATTTCACCCCCTTGCAATATGTATTTTAGAAGGAATACTCTATTGTTGAATTTTATGTATAGTTCTTGCAATTCACGAGGGCGCGTGGCTCATGGTTGTGTGTGTGTCGTATCTGTATATGTGTGAGCGAGAGCTTGCTCGCGCCTGACCGCTCCCACCTAGGCTCCTACTCCTGACATGCAATCTGCATGTACACGACGCAACCACAAGTAAAGCGCCCGTAACTTCGTGAGATAAACGTACCATACCTACCTAGTGGGCTTGTATATTCCTAAATAAGCTTAGAAACATACCAGAATTAAGACATTAAAATTAAACAAACAAAACAAAATGAAAAACTCCCATTTTCTAGTCATAAAACGTAGCGGGCGCAAAATTCAATTACTACTTTAAAACAAGCAATAGAAAGGCCGAAATTATCTTACTACAAAGATTTGCGATGTCAAAGAACTTAATTCGTAACTTGAATTGGACAGACCTCCATTATTCAAATGGAACCTTATTCAATTATATTAGAACTCAATTTGGTTCGGCAAAGGGATGATTCTGCTTTACGATCTGGACCAGTTCCAAACATGCCTATAGCCTGTCTATACAGTTAGGTATACTTAGGTGCCTATCGAAGATGATCATAAAATTGTTCGCTCATTTAATATAAGTTTTGAAGCCTCTGAAAATTGAAAGGTCGCAGGTTCGAATCCCATTCGTTGCACTATTGTCGTATCCACTACAAGCACAAGCTTTCCGCTTATTGGAGCGGCTAAATAAGCGGAAAGCTTGTGCTTGTAAAAGCTTGTGTACAGGAAGGTAGTCAACTTTAGCTTGGCTAATATTCTTTAAAAAAAAAGGTTCCGCGGAAACTCAATTAATTTTCCGTTAATTTTCCGGGATGAAAGGAAGCCTATGTGTTAATCCTGAGTATGAACTATCTCCATTCCAAATAGCCAAATCAGTCCATTCGCTGTGTAACAAACACAGACAGACAGACAGACACACACACACACACACACACACACACACACACACACACACACACACACACACACACACACACAAGAAGCACCGATGCATCATCCACATACCAGAGTCACTGCGGGTCCTTGAACCGGCAAGGAAGCTGTGGTAGATTGGGCGGGATGATGGGACCTGACTGTAAGTATCACACACACACACACACACACACACACACACACACACACACACACATACACACACACACACACACACACACACACACACACACACACACACACACACACACACACACACACACACACACACACACACACACACACACACACAACACACACACACACACACACACACACACACACACACACACACACACACACACACACACACACACACACACACACACACACATACACATACACACACACACACACACACACACACATACAAACTTTCGCAAAATATTATTAGTGTGATTAGTGTGAAGTATGATTAGCCAATCTGAACTTGACCAGTACTCCCCTCTCCCCTCCATCTAAGCGGAAAGGAGTGGGTACAACGATAGCGCAACGGGTGGGGATTGAACCGCCGATCTTTCAGTTTTCAGACCTTTAACCGTTGGGCTATTGAGGCTATAGTATACCTATTAATAAGTATTTAGCTAATTAATTATTATTAGATCCCAACCCAGATCAAGATGTGGAAAATCAAAAGCATTTACGAATTACCTAATATAATCTTTAATATAATCTTAGTCTAAATATATAAAAGGCAAAGGTGACTGACTGACTGACTGACTGACTAACTGATCTATCAACGCACAGCTCTAACCACTGGACCGATCGAGCTGAAATTTGGTATACAGGTAGCTGTTAGGACGTAGACATCCGCTAAGAAAGGATTTTGGAAAATTTCAACCCCAAGAGGGTTAAATAGGGGGTTAAAAAATCGAACCTAACGTGAGCGAAGCCGCGGGTTAAAGCTAGTCTTTAATATAATGTTATTCATTCTATAATACCAAATGATTATTTTACAAGCATTGAAAATTATTCACTTATTCAAGTCCTATTATAAATTTTCTGAGAACCTTGTATTTTATCGACTCAAATTACTAAGACTTTCTTATAAGCTTAAGACTTCAAAGAGGGTTTCTAAGAAATAAGGCTTTTACGTTGGAGTACGCAGTAATCTTTTAAAAATTACAATTACAATCAATTTATAAATTAAAGGAATCGAATTAAGTGGGTACATTCAGCGATGGGTACATTCCTATCAAAAAGACCAAATTATAACTTTATTTATAGGTATTTAAAGGAGACCTGTAGGGTTAGTATAAGATTTAATTCGATTGACCGTATTCGTATTCGAACAGTAAAATAAAAAGTTACCTATTGTAAAAAATTTTTTTTTTGAAAAGAGCAACCGCTGAGTTTCTTGCCGGCTCTTCTCAGCAGAGTCTACATTCTGAACCGGTGGTAGAGTTATGACGTGTCATAAGAGCTACAAGTTGGCCCACATGAAATAAATAATTTTGAATTTGAATTTATCAAATAGGCGCCCAATTTTTCAACGTACTACCAAATTGTGGAATCATCTCCCTTCGACAGTGTTCACACTTAATTACAATATGGAGTTATCAAGGGGCGAACCAATAAGTTCCTGAAAAGCCGGCAACGCATTGGTGGTGCCTCTGGTACTACAAGTGCTCATGGGCGGCGGTAATCACTTTACATCAAGTGACCCGCCAGCTGGTTTGCCCGCTATTCATATTAAAAAAAATAAAATTGAGAAGGCTAAATTAAACAAAAAATAGTTTTCTGCTCTTATTTATGGAGATCTTTTTACGACACGCCGCAAGCGAATTTTTTGTCCTCCATTTTCCTTAATGTCGCCCCTCTGGTCTAATAGACAGACAAACCGACAAGTGGAAATTCACCCAACTAAACACAGTACCCTCGCTTCGTTCGGTCAATTATAATTACTTTGCTTTACAGCGTATTTATGTTTACGATCGATTTCCCGCTATAATTGCAGGCGCTTAAATAAACCCAATAAACTGCATCATTACTACCGCTTAGATTTACTTTATGTGATATTTTATTAAGTTATGAGTAACTTAAGGCGAATGGTTGCGCCTTCGAAATGGTAGCTAAGAAAAAATTTCATAATTTTACTTATTAAGCTATTGCATAGCTTCTATCGCGGGCCTTGAGCGTGGAGACCGAATCCAGAAATTCCGTAACGAAAATAAACTGACACGGGACTCCTCACACCGCTAGATGGCGTTGATAAAAAATGTTATGCATTAGCTTTACCGCGGCAGTCCCCAAGTGCCACACGTCTTTTTTTTTTTCTTTAAAAAAAAATAAACAAGAAGAAGATTCGGGGTAGGTATGGGTTGAATGTACACTGTCATAACCCTTCGAAGTTAGCCCGCATCCATCTTAGACTACATCGTCACTTACCATCAGGTGAGATCGCAGTCAAGGACTATCTTGTCATCGAATAAAAAAAGCGTTAAATTAGCCAAGCTTTAGTTGACTAATATCCTCCTATTCCCTCCAAATAAGCGGAAACACTTACGACAATAGTGCAACGGTTGGGGTTTGAACCTGCGACTTTTCGTTTTTCAGTCCGCACCTTTAACCGTTGGGCTAGTGAGATAACTAACTATCCATTTTCATTTCCCAATATATTTCGTAAAGTCCTTGACTGCGATCTCACCTGATGATAAGTGACCAGATGCAGTCTAAGATGGTAGCGGGCTAGCTTGGAAGGGGTATGGCAGTGTACATTCAACCCCTAACCGGTTTCCACACGACATCGTGCCGGAACGCCGAATCGCTTGGCGGCACGTCTTCAACGGTAGAGTGGTAACTAGCCACGGCCAAAGCCTCCCACCTGACCAGACTAGAAACAATTTAGGAATTATAAATTCCCAAATTGCCCCACCGGGAATCGAACCCGAGACCTCCCGATTATACGACAGCGCTCACCACTGCGCCAGGGAGGTCGTCAAGATTATAATAAGAACACGCCCTAAAATAAACGTTCAAACTTGGAGTGGTAATTCACCTTAACATGTTTGAATTAAGATTTTACTATCGGTGCTGATCATTGGTATCGATAAACAGTTTTAATTGGTGTGATTAAGTGCGGACATGAATCGGTCATGTCGATTTGGGCTTAATATCTTCTAATTGCCCCCCTGCCGGCAACTAGCTCATTAAAAGAGCTACCAGTTTTAACGTTTTACGTGGGTTGAGAATTTCTTCACTCGCCCGGCCGCTAGAAGTTTATATCCTAAGCCTCAATAGCCCAACGGTTAAAGGTGCGGACTGAAAACTGAAAGGTCGCAGGTTCGAGCCTAATGCAATATTGTCGTACCCCCTCCTAGCACAAGGTTTTCGCTCATTTGGAGGGGAGAGGAGAATATAAGTCAAGTTCAGCTTGGCTAATATTCTTATTTAAAAAAAATTAATATCGCAATTTAATCACAGTCAAGGACTATCTTGTTAGTGAAAAAAAAAAACTAGCTTTTGCCCGCGGCTTCGCTCAAGTTAAGTTCGATTTTTCAAACCCTTATTTTACCCTCTTTGGGATTGAATTTTCATAAATCCTTTCTTAGCGGATGCCTCATAATAGCTATCTGTATGCCAAATTTCAGTCCGATCCGTTAGGCGTGGCGGTTTGAGCTATACAGTTAGTCAGTCAGTCAGGCTGAAATCTATAGACCGCACTCTACCTCTGCTCAGACTCAAGACAGAGTTAAAACGAGACAGATTTATGTCGGAGCATATTTGTGTCTCTTTTTAACCTCTATCTTGAGTCTAAGCTGAGCCAGAGCAAACAACATCAGCCGCCTATTTTCCTTTTATATATTTAAGATTTTGATGCACATTGTGTAAGGCGATTTTTGTCGAAATCAGCGTAATTGGCGTAATATTATTTTCACTAGCCGTTGCCCGCTACTTCGTCCGCGTTAATTTCTGTTATTATGATCGCGATTAAGTTATGTTGATAAAACTCTTTGGCAAATAATTGGCAATAATGCCTTAATTTCAACCAAATTTGAATACCATAAAAAAGGTTATAATAAATATAAAGTCAATCTTAAAAAATAGACATATATACTGTCGCGGACATTTTTTTAGATCATTTAAAGAGTAATAATTCTTTCATACATATTTTTTGGGTAACTTGAACCGTTTACGCAGCGCACGCAACGGAAGCCCTCAAATATGGATAATTTTCCCCGTTTTTGCAATTTTTCACTGATGCTTCGCTCCTATTTGTCGCAGCTTCCTCGATAAATGGACTATCCAACACAAACAGATTTATTAATTCGAACCAGTGGTTGCTGAGATTAGCGCGTTCAAACAAACAAACTCTTCAGCTTTATAATATTAAGTATAGATTATAGGTATAGGGAATTATATGTATACGTGATTCGCAGGCTTCAGCCGGAATACCCCAAAAAAAAAGCACCCCTGAACCCTTTGTGTACCTATAGCGGGGTAGGGTAGGTACTAAATAATATAATAAAAGCACTCTAACAAATTAATTGGCCTGCCAGTGTCCGCAATCAACGGGAGTTCGGCGTATCTTTTTTAATTAAAAAAGCGAAACGCATGGGAGGGGGAAAGGTTGTAGCTACCATTTTATTTAATTAGGTTACGGAATCAGGGGGGCGATTCAGACCTGTTCGATACCATACCGTGTCGATACGGTTAGATATCGATCTCGTATAAAAAAAAATTGTCGTGTGATTCAGAGCGTTTGGTTTGAGGATACGATTCGGTATCGACAACGTTATCGACATCGACAAGATACATTCGATTACAAGAGCATTTACGAATTGAAAATATATTATGTTATCATACGGTAACAAACCGAATCGATCGATAAATAAGTTATCGGAAGGGTCTGAATCGGGGGGCTGGTCTGTGGACACTTGGGTTCCCCCTGAAAACCATCACTGCAGGTTGCTGTGGCTTCGTGCTGAGCGGGTTGCCTTATTTTTTAGCGGCTATTTATATCTTTTTTTTTATTCGATGACAAGATAGCCCTTGACTGCGATCTCACTTGATGGTAAGTGACGATGCAGTCTAAGATGGTAGCGGGCTAACGTGGGTATAACAGTGTAAATTCAACCCATACCCCTAATCGGTTTCTACACGCCATCGTGCCGGAACGCTAAATCGCTTGGCGGCACGTCTTTGACGGTAGGGTGGTAACTAGCCACGACCAAAGCCTCCCACCAGACCACCACCACCAGACAGATCTTGAACTAGCTTTTGCCCGTAGCTTCGCTCATGTTAAGTTAGATTTTTGAAACCCCTATTTTATCCCCATAAGGGTTGAATTTTCAAAAATCCTTTCTTAGCGGATACCTACGTTATAATACGAGTAGCTATACCAAATTTTAGCTCGATCCGTCTAGTGGTTTGAGTTGTGCGTCGATAGATCAGTCACCAAGACCTTTATCTTTTAAATATTAAGATTTTTAGATTTACTGAAATCACAATCACAAATCTATAAAACTATCTACCTATTTATAAATACATATTTACCGATTTATGGCCGATTTCAACAACGAACGTAAATTGGGTAATTTTCAAATTATTGGATCGTTTCTAAGCTGCTCTTACAAAATTGTTGTAACAAATTGTTTGTACAAAACTATAGTAAATTATATCTACTAAAGTAACCAGTTGTAATTAACAATGCTTAGTGTACATACAATATCATATTCTTATATTTCGACATTTGAAAAATATCAAAAATATTGGCATTGTGTTAATGCTACCTTAAATTGTCCACTTCGAAAAGACTCGATTACATAAGAAATAATTTCCTAAACCTACTTTATTAATCCAATGTAAGCAATTTTAATCAGTATTGTGGACTAATAAAAAAAAATGTCGCCTGGTCTAAGTTAAAAGCTTTAAACTTAGACTAAGCGACAGTCTAAGGTAGCATTCCAAAGCTCCAGGTGCTGGGATTTATTTCTCTAGAACGTTCGAGATACACACACACACACACACACACACGCATCCACGCTACATATTCGCTAGATGGTGACTTTAAGAGATGAATCAAATTGAGCCCAATTTCTTTTGTAACAACTATTAACAAACCTCTAATAAAATAAATAAATAAACTAGTTGCTCAAATAATTTTATTACTTTGTATGCATTGTGTACCGTGTGGATCAACTTCAAAAATATTTTTTTTTTATAAAGAATATTAGCCAAGCTGAAGTTGACTAATCTCCTCCTATCCCCTCCAAATAAGTGTAAAGCTTGTGCTAGGAGTGGGTACGACAATAGTGCAACGGGTGGGATTCGAACCTGCGACCATTCAGTTTTGAGTTACCGCACCTTAAACCGTTGGGCTATTGAGGCTTAAAAATTTCAGTTGTATAAGATTTTCTTATAAGAGAAGAAAATCTTATACAACTGAAATTTTTATAGGTGTTTTTTTATATAAATAATGATTTTTTGAAACAGAACAAAGTAAAAATTTCAAAATTTTTGCCATGATAAGAACAAAAAGTAAAAAATTTTTTTTTAACAAATGTAACTATTGATTTTTGATCAGACCTTCCTCATTTATAAATCCTACATATATAGTAAAACTTTATTTAGGTATGTCGGCATTTTATCACAAAATTCCTAATTTGTAATGACTAGAATCTAGACTATTACGGGTAATGTTATAATATTTAGTGTTATACATAGTATCTTAATGTCGTACTAATATTTAGTTAATACTAATTTTTTTTTTTTGATAATCATATATTATTTATTTCTTGCACACATAACATTATGTCCAAAACTATAATATAGTTAAAATTATATGTATAAATTAAATTATATATAGTATATAATATAGGATATATAGTATATATCCTACATATAAATAGTAGTATAGAAGAAAATCGAAGCGCTTGGGCAGGTGAACTCTCTAAACGGATATGTACCGCTAGCGAACTGTATACAGGATGTTCATAAATAGACTACTACTTACATTCTTACATTCTAATTGGTAACTGAACTCATGCTGTGTGCAATTAAAATACTGATTTATGCTTTAATTGCGATACAGTTTAAGATGCTGTTACAGAATGAATTAAGATTATAATAAATCATGTTTACTTATTTTTTCAATTAAATAAGATACTGTCTTTGCACTTAACTGCAAACCTTACAAATACTCTTAAAAACTTAAGTAACCAAATTGTTAAATTTAATAGTGAGGCTCTTAATAATTTGGTTAATTTAATTGTTAAATTTAATAGTGAGGCTATTAAATTTAACAATTTGGTTAGTTAAGTTTAATATAATATTTGTTATTTAATATTTTATATAGTCTCAATAGCCCAACGGTTAAAAGACTGAAAACTGAAAGATTCCATGTTCGATCCCCACCCATTACATACCCAATCCTAACACAAGCTTTTCGCTTATTTGGAGGGGAAAGGAGAATATTAGTCAACTTACTAAAAATACTTACTTCTTAAAATTTTTAAAAATACCAGAATATATGCCAATGAAATCGGCAGCTTCAGCAACCTTAAAATTAGTAATACTCTAACAGGAAATCGAATCTCGTACCTCTTATTTCCAGAGCATAATTAGGAACCTGTACTAAGCCAGAGAGCTGTGTGAAATTACCCATTACTTTACGAGTATTTAAACGATGTTATTAAAATTAACTCCACGGCAAATGAACTCTGCGAGTGTTAGTTTGTAATTAAAAACTAATTAATTGTAGCATGCACTTACTGTTTACTAATTTTGTTTAAAGCTTTCGTAGTCTGGCGCGGTCATCATTTTCCATATTTTCTTAATCCTTACAGTATGCGGATAAAAGGGAGAATGATTGTTTAATTTTCGAAAAAAAAAAACGGTAAAATAACATTATAAAATTATAATGATTTAGGATCAAAATGGGCGATATAGGTAAATTAGTGGCAAATTTTGCGTCATTGCGAATTTTGTATGGAAATACGACTAGTTAAACGGTTGAACTAATCAGATGAATGAGTGGGAATGACCTCTTTGAACAGCTGATACAATATTTCACTGAGTTAAACTAGAAACTTGAAGTTTTGACAGCATTAAGAGACCTTTGTGTTTAGTCAACTTAGTGCCTCGAACCGTTTCTAAGAAAAAGGGCCTTGAACACAGATGAACAATAAATTAATCCTATAAGGGTTCTGTTGTTTTTTTTTTTCGGAACCCTAAAAATAGCCTCATAATAAATTCAAATTTTCAATTCTAATAATCATCAATGAATGAAAGGTACTAATTAAAACTGAAAGGTCGACTCTCCGTACTTCTCCTTTGTACAGGTTTACCGATTTGTTCTTCAATCACGCAGCAATGGAGCAATGGAATCTTCAATCACGCAGCAATGAAGAAATTGAAGCCTCAATAGCCCAACGGTAAAAGGTGCGGACTGAAAACTGAAAGGTCGCAGGTTCGAACCCCACCCGTTGCACTGTTGTCGTACCCACTCCTAACACAAGCTTTCACTTATTTGGAGGGGAGAGAAGAACATCAGTCAAGTTCAGCTTGGCTGATATTCTTTTTTTTTTAAAAAAAATGGATCCACGTGATTTTTGCATAGGTATAATTAAGGATTTTTTTTTATTCTAGTCCTTGACTTCGATCTCACCTGATGGTAAGTGTCGATGCAGTCTAAGATGGTAGCGGGCTAACTTGGAAGGGGTATGACAGTGTAGATTCAACACATACCCCTAGTCGGTTTATACACGCCATCGTGCCGGAACGCTGAATCGCTTGGCGTCTTTGACGGTAGGGTGGTAACTAGCCACGGCCAAAGCCTCCCACCACAAAAACCTGATCTGATCTGATGTGAAACAGGCGTTTTATGTCCAAAAAAAAAAAACAAAACGTTTGCGTGGAATTTTTAAACGAAATCGCGGGTAAAAACTAGTACAATTATAGAAATATTACAGCAATGGGAGTGAAATAAATTACAAGCACAATTCCTCACAACAATAAAACATCTGGAACCTTCGTACCTAATTGATAAGTTGATCTCTCACACCATAGTTTATTGAACTCCTTTATAAGCAGCTTCCAATACGGATCCAGTCTAGAAAGACCTCCCGTATCATTATAAATGTTAGAACATTGGGGATATTGAAACTGGTTGCGTTAACAACATTCCAAGGACTGTAACTGTTAAGGAATTCCAGCAATGTATAGGTCTAGGTGCTTAGGGCGGAAAGAAAACCACTTTTTATGGTACGCTTTCTGATGTCATGTGGTTTGTGGTCTATGCCTATACATTCGCATACCTACCTGTAAGTATGGAAGTTGAATATTATAGAAATACTAGCTGTTGCCCGCGACTTCGTCCGCGTCAATTTCTATTATTATAATCGCGATTAAGAAGTTTTTAAAAGAATATAATATTTTAAATAAGGATAATTTTTCCCGTTTTTGCAACACTTTTCACGGATGCTTCGCTCCTATTGGTTGCAGCGTGATGTTATATAGCCTAAAGCCTTCCTCGATAAACACAAATCTACTATCCAACACAAAAATAATTTTTGTGTGATGTAATGTGATAGTGAGATTTTTAGAAAGATAACTTTTTTTTTTAAAGAATATTAGCCAAGCTGAACTTGACTTATATTCTCCTCTCCCCTCCAAATAAGCGGAAAGCTTGTGCTAGAAGTGAGTAAGACAATAATGCAACGGGTGGGGCTCGAACCTGCGACGTTTCAGTTTTCAATCCGCACCTTTACCGTTGGGCTATTGAGGCTTATTATTATCACTATAGTATAAAACAAAGTCACTTTCTCTGCCCCTATGTATGCTTAAATCTTTAAAACTACGCAACGGATTTTGATGCGTTTTTTTTTAATAGATAGAGTGATTGAAGAGGAAGGTTTATATGTTTATTAACATCCATTAACAGTGAATGACATAGGCTTTATATTTTATACCCGTGCGAAGCCGGAGCGGGCCGCTAGTTATAAATAAAGACAAATTAGCTAAAGAGAAATGGCAAAGGAGCGTGCATGTCTCTTTAGCTACCTAATAATTATATTTTTTAAACCATTTTTAAGGTAACGAAATAAGAAAAGAAAGCGCAGTTAATAGTTATGTTTAAAACTTTCATTAGCAGCTTCGAAATTGTTATTTAGAATCGGGTCTAATGAGAGTAATTTGGTTCTGAAAATTTTTATTATCTCAAAAATTTCTTTGCCACGCCTATTGCGTGTATTTTTCTTAAGTGGTGCAAAATTATAACCACGATATTTACGTTGGTCATTTTGTATGGAAATTAAGTTTTTGGGAAACGTCATGGTTGGACATTTCTACTGTTTTAGGGTTCCGTACCCGAAGGTTAACCAACGGGACCCTATTACTAAGGCAGAAATCTACAACGTGTAACAAAAGTGTGAAATAACCCTGAAGGAGGTGAATGTGCTCATGAAACTGAACAACTTTCCCCAGGGAGAATAGGAATAGGAAAAAAATGTGGACCTCCCAGACAAAATTGACGATCAGCTGATTGATTTACCTACCTACTATAGGAGGTAAATTTTTTTTTTTTCATATTTTGACCTATGTTCCTTGGGGAAAATTGTTCAGTTTCATGAGCACATTCACCTCCTTCAGGGTTATTTCACACTTTTGTTACACGTTGTATTGACCGCACCCTCTCTCAGCTCAGATTCAAGACAGAATTAAAACGAGACAGAATTAAGTCAGAGCATATTTGTGTCTCGTTATAACCTCTATCTTAAGTCTGAGCTGAGTCAGAGCACACTTTATAGATCTCAGCATTAGCCTCCTCTGTCCGTCCGTCCGTCTGTCTGTCAGCGAGCTGTATCTCATGATCCGTAATAAGTAGACAGTGGAAATTTTCACAGAATGTGTATTTCTGTTGCCGCTATAACAACAAATAATAAAAATTAATTAAAAATTAATTAATAAATTAAAAATTAATTAATCACCC
The DNA here is from genome assembly GCA_933228805.2 of Hipparchia semele. NCBI lineage: Eukaryota > Metazoa > Arthropoda > Insecta > Lepidoptera > Nymphalidae > Hipparchia > Hipparchia semele. Next base: position 3,514,111 of record OW121733.1, on the reverse strand, counting down.
ACTAGGTACCTATACCTAGATTAGGTTGTCCCGGCGCCTCCACCACTTGAGCACAAAACGCGTCAAGCAGAAGAAGCGCCGGAACAACTAAGTCATGTGTGGCACATTCCGGAAAAATGCTGTATGCTTTGTAAGCGGAAAGCTTGTCTTGAAAGCTAGGAGTGGGTACGACAATAGTGCAATGGGTGGGATTCGAACCTGCGACCTTTCAGTTTATTGAGGCTTCTTTTCTGCCACCAGTGACTGCCACTAAACTGTAAAAGTCATACCATAACGTGTTCAAAAGCCATTTCCAGGTATGGCGGTAATGAAAGCCGGATCTAGTTACCGCCACCAAGCTTCGCGAACATGCGAACAATCGCGTTAGCGTGCGGTTACAATTACTGTTATGAATTCATAATTCCTGTTTATTTACGGGTCTGGATAATACACTGGATATTTCTTAGTAGGTATGTGTCAAGTAGCGTTGCCAGACGTCCCGTATTTCCCGGGACATCCCGTATTTTAGACATAGTTTAAAATGTCCCGGCGGGATTGACTCTGTCCTGTATTTCAACCGTATATACTTCGTTTTTCATTATGAAATCGATCCAAGTATTCACACACGCAACATTCGTAAAAAAGCGAGTTGATCACCGTTTTTAATTACGATTATAATTGTATTGATTTTTACATATTATATTATGTTAAAACGAATAAAAATATTTTAAAACTGACTCGATCCTCGGAAAAATATCAAAATTCAAAAAAATTTTTCAAAATTCAAAAATTTATTTATTTCATGTAGGCTAACTTGTAGCTCTTACGACACGTCATAAATCTACCACCGGTTCGGAACACAGATTCTGCTGAGAAGAGCCGGCAAGAAACTCAGCAGTTGCTCTTTTCAAAAAAGAATGAAAAATGACACTAAATAATTTTGCTTTTTATTTGTCGTGGGTAAAAAACTGAAATCCCGTATTTTTTTGCCCATTTAACCATTTGTCCCTTATAGGCTGAAAAAAAAATCTGGCAACCCTAGTGTCAAGTATAGATAGTAGCTCTAGAGTAATAGATAGGTAAAAGTACAGCTATAATGTAGAATTCCGTGGCACCCCCCGAATCAGGGTTCTGGCTGAAAATCAGCGCTGTATGCTCTTGTGCAGATACAAAGCATACAGCATATTGCTGAGTTGGGACCTTTTTTCCGGGTTGTGCCACACATGACTTAGCTGTTCCGGCGCTTCTTCTGCTTGACGCCTTTTGTCTTTAATGCTCAAGTGGTGGAGGCGCCGGGACAACCTTATCTAGGTATAGGTACCTAGTGGGTGATGTGTGGCACAATTTATAAAATAAACGTTTCTTTCTTTCTTTTTTTAAATCTTAGCATCTAAGCACCTAAGTATGTCATGCTCTCTTTAACATTTCTGTGGTGGTGTCGTGTGGTGCGGGTTATTACGTTCCCTCAAATATGGTTGAGCGAAGCAACGGCTGGATCATGCATCGTGCTCGTGAACGGGTGCCACCAATGGGAATGGGTCTGCTTTGTCTTCCCATGTTGACATGTGTTGGATTATATGTATTGCATTTTTGAAGCTTCACTGTGGAAGCACTGTATGCAGCTTAGTTTTTTTACTTATTGTAAAATTATTTTATTTTTTGAAAAGAGCAACTGCTGAGTTTCTTGCCGGTTCTTCTCAGCAGAATCTGCATTCCAAACCGGTGGTAGATTTATGACGTGTCATAAGAGCTACAAGGTAGCCTACATGAAATAAATAAATTTCGAATTTAATTTGAATTTGAATTTCTTTCTTTCTAAAAGTGAACCGTCTAATTTGGGTTTTAGCTTTGCTAAACTAAGCTAAACTGTAGTGAAACACACTCATAAATCAAGGCATGGCAAGTCAGTGCTTACATTAATTCCCCACAGCCTATCAGGGTATTTACTAACCTGGTATGGGTGCTTGCGGGTTGGCAGGTAACTCGGATACTTCATTAAGATGTTTGGGCTTCCTAAAACGTCGTGAGTGAGCAATAAATTATAGCCTAAACACTTTACGCTTGTTTTAGTGAGGTTATTGTGCCTTGTGCCTCCTCCGCCGTTTTACCACAGAACTGCGAGAAGTCGTGAAGTATTCGATGACATTAGCGTCACAGTAAAATAAACCATAACATGGTGGAATTATAGCTCAATTTCGTGCATGCATTCTTATACGTTTACGTATACAAATACGCTCCAAATTGAAATCAGTTGTAATGAATTTGTGACTTTAAATCAATACATTTAAGGTTCATTTTACTTTGACGCTAATGTCTAAATGTCTAATGAATAAAAAAACATCTATCTTTTTTATCTTCTTATATCTATCTAAGTCCTGACTGACTGACTGACTGACTGAGATATCAACGCACAGCCTAAACTACTGAAGTTAGAAACTTGAATTTGTTACAGTTGGTTCCTTTTATGACGTAGGCGCACACTAAGGAAGGATTTTTGAAAATTCAACCCCTAAGGTGGTAAAATAGGGGTTTGAAAGATCGAACTTAACGTGAGCAAAGCCGCGAGCAAAAGCTAGTAAATATATAAAAGGTAAAGCTGACTGACTGACTGATGAATCTATCAACGCACAGCTTGAATCACTGGACGGATCAGGCTGAAATTTGGCATATAGATAGTTATTATGACGTAGGCATCCGCTTAGATAGAATTTTTGAAAATTCAACCCCTAAAGGGGTAAAATAGGGGTTCAAAAATCGAACGTAACGTGAGCAAAGCCGCGGGCAAAAGCTAGTTTCAATACAAACAAGGATCAATGGTTTCGATAAATAGCCCTTTGATCGCAGTATTTTCCTTCGGTACACAATATAAATAGCTTAAATACTTGAATGTATCCTCTGATCGCCAAAGGCTATACTGGGTGCAAAGTATCCTGAATGTACCAAAGGCATTGGATTCACGTCCGTTTCCTTTGGTGACGTCAGCCGACTGGTAAAGCTTAGTGCACAATACTACAAAATAATTTTATTTATTTATTTATTTATTTATTTATACAGCTTTATTGCATGAAAAAAAGAACAAAATACATAAGTAAATAAACAGTGTAACACAAAAGGTGACCTTATCACTTATAGTGATCTCTTCCAGGCAACCTGTACGAGAGAACTTAATGTGTATTTTATGTTATAGTTCTTGCAATTCACGAGGGCGCGTGAGCTGTACTTGTGGTTTCGTCGTGTATATGCACATTGCGTAAGTGTGTGTGCCTGTCAGGAGCCCAGGTGAGAGCGGTGAGGCGCGAACAAGCTCTCGCTCACACTTATACAGATACGACACATACACAACCTAGTCAGCTAGTTAGCTAATATTATAAATGCGAAAGTTTGAATGGATGTATGGGTGTTTGTTACTCAGTCACGCTGCAACGACTTAACCGATTTGGCTGAAATTTGGCACAAAGATAGATTATAAACTGGAATAGCATATAGGCTTTTTATCGCGAAAATAAGAAAGTTCATCAACTAGTAAATAATAAGCGTGTGTTAGAAGTGGGTACGACAACAGTGCAATGGATGTGAATTGAACCATTGACCTTTCGGTTTTCAGACCGCAACTTAACTGTTAAAAAACCTAATACCTATGTAGATACTAAAAACTCGCCGTTCACAAGTTTAGCGGCTCTATATTTTAGTTGAAAATCGATATTGCCACGTGTGTGAACTCAGCTTAATTCACTGGCTAGGTACATTGGTTAACGGAGATAAATGCCCGTGTGGGAACTTTAATCGTTGAAGTAAATTGTAGGCCTGTGGATTTTTTCAATCACTTCAAAAGTGTAAGTACCTAGCTATAGAGATATGTTTAATCTCGAACTAAACACAAAATTAGTTATATGTCTATAAAAAAAAAGACGTGTGGCACTCGGGGACTGCCGCGGTAAAGCTATTGCAAAGCATTTTTTATCAACGCCATCTAGCGGCTCACCGTAGAGGAGTCCCGTGTCAGGTTATTTTCGTTACGGAATCTCTGGATTCGGTCTCCACGCTGGCCCGCGATAGAAGCTATGCAATAGCTTAAAAACCATAGGAAATAATATAAACGTAAAAACTCTTTTTACAAAACCGACTTCAAACGCCACTACAAAGTAGGTATAATCAATTGTCTATAAAATTTGAAGAGTTCCCTCGGTTTCGCCAGGATCCCAGATACGAAACATATCAGATCCTGACCTGATGACTATGGGACCACCTGGGACCACCCTTTCACACAAAAAAAGAATTTTCTATCAAATCGGTCTATGCGTCTTCGAGTAATCGGGGAACATACATAGAAAATAAAAAAAAGACGTGTGGCACTCGGGGACTGCCACGGTAAAGCTATTGCATAGCATTTTTTATCAACGCCATCTAGCGGCTCACCGCTAGAGGAGTCCCGTGTCAGGTTATTTTCGTTACGGAATTTCTGGATTCGGTCCTCACGCTGGCCTGCGATAGAAGCTATGCAATAGCTTAAAAATAAAAAGATTCCAACGAATTGGGAACCTCCTCCTTTTTTGGAAGTCGGTTAAAAAGTAGTGAATATAAAACCTTTGGGTAAAGAATCGTTCATAATTTTTTTCTGATCTCATCTCGCAGCCATGCAGGTACCTATCTCCTTGTGTAATGAAAACGGATACGCAATGCAGAGTTGCTTTTTAGACACCTGTTCTCTGAATGTGCTTCCAATGTCCTACTCGCCTTACAATGATAACAAACCTCCCTATATGACACGTAGATAAACATGAGTTGCAACAATCCTTACTAATATTATAAGCTGCCTCGTTGGTCTAGTTGTTAGCAAGTTGGACTACGGATGACTAGGTCCCGGGTTCGGTTCCCGGGTCGGGCCAAAAATGTATTGGGTTATCTGTTAAGAAATTTTCAGTACTAGCCCGGAGTAAGGAAGTCGGTGATGAGTCACCCCCGTGCCTCGGAGAGCACGTAAAGCCGTCGGTCCTACGCCTGATCTCCATCCCATTGGATTTTCCGTCCCATCGGGCTATGAGAGTGAGTGAATAGAGAGTGCACCTGTGATTGCGCATACTCTTATGCACTATAATATCTCCCGCGCAGATGGCTAATCTCGCGGTCGGGAGGATTATTTTTATTAATATTATAAACTAGTTGATGCCCGCGGCTTCGTTCGCGTGGATTTAGGTTTTAAAAACCCGCGGGAACTCTTTAATTTTCCGGGATAAAAATACTTTTTATCCCAGAAAATTAAAGAAGAAGAAGCCTATGTCACTCTCCCGGTTCTAAACTACACCCATGCAAAAAATCAGGTCGATCCGTTGCTTTTTTGCGGCGTGATTGATAGACAAACCAACAAATAAACACACTTTCGCATTTATAATATTAGTAAGGAAGGAAGGATGAGAAAGTGTTTGTTTGTCCTTTAATCACGCAGCAACACAGCAACCTATTCCCAAAGTTTTCGTTAAGCTGTCTTTTACACCCTGTCTACTCAAAAGAACCCCAATTTGTATTTGGTAAAACAAAAATGATTGTGAGACGCAAACCCAAAGGCTCTAGGGACGTTGCTAAATAAATTAAAATATACGTCCTCGTTTACCGTGGCAATGAACCCGAAAGCAAATGAGATTCTTTCCCTCAATTATCTGCTAATCCCCAAAGGAGTCCACGACAAAACCCTTCGCGAATTAACACGTACATACGCCAAATCCCAATGGCTTTTACATCCATGGCTTTAGTTAAAAAGGTTACAAAGTTGAACATATTAAATGGAAACGCGGACGGCGTTTTGTCCATACAAACGTATTTTAACCCGTTTTCTTTTTTTTTTATATAAATAGCAGGCAAACGTGCTGGCGGGTCAACTGATGTTAAGTGATTACCGCCGCCCATGAACACTTGTAGTACCAGAGGCACAACCAATGCGTTGCCGGCTTTTCAGGAACTTATTGGTTCGCCCCTTGAATAACCCCATATTGTAATTAAGTGGGAACACTGTCGAAAGGAGATGGTTCCACAATTTGGTAGAACGTGAAAAAAAAGATCTGAGATCTGAGATCTTCTCTCCGTGGTTAATAGTAATTAGTTAATTACAATAGAGAAAATATTTTTGTGCCAAAAATCCATGTCTATCCGTACTGAGAATTGGCAAAAGCAAAGGTTGCTTTGCTTTTTTAAATCAAATTGGAACTCTGATTTTCCGGGATAAAAAATAGCCTAGTAGTCACTCTCCAGATCTTCTAATATACCCACGCAAACAAATCACATCGATTAGAGCTCTCTACTGTTGCGTGATTGAAGAACAAACCAATAAACAAACACACTTATAATATGTATTAAAAAGAAAGTAAGGATAGAAAGGATAAGGAAATAAGGAAGTATGGATAGAAAAAAAATAAAAATATAAAATCTGATAGTTTCTACTTCCATAAATGATAAAATTAATTCTTTATAACAAAAGATTTGATACCAAAATAAATTTATGTTATATCATTTCGAACTGATTTAAATCGCGGTCGGCATAAAAATGGTCGGAAATCGAATCCCAACTATATTATAATGGCTTGGTGAGAGAAATAAACCGCAGCGCAGGTAATAATGGGCGTGGATACGAATCCGTCGGTTAGAAATAAAACCACTATTAAACTTGACTACTGGTTTTAGGGTTCCCTACGAAAATATGTAAAGATAAGCCGTATGTGAGTCGACTTTGGCCTGACTTAGTTGGTGTATCTATGTTCAGCTCATAGACTAATGCTGAGATTTATAGAGCGTGCTCTGACTCAGCTCAAACTCAAGATTGAGGTTAAAACGAGACACAAATATGCTCTGACTTAAATCTATCACGTTTTAACTCTGTCTTGAGTCTGAACTAAGTGAGAGTGTGCAGTCTATAGATTTCAGCCTAATAGCCCAAAGTTAAAGGTGTGAACTGAAAACTGAAAGGTCGACAATTCAATCCCCATCGTTACTATTGTCATTCCCACTCCTTTCAGGAAAAAAGAAAGTATGGAAATACACTTATTCTTCACTTACCCTTCTTTTCTGCTTCTGGATCCATATAAGTCATCACTGAACCATTGAACATAGGCCTAAGAAAATTATTTATTTCATGTAGGCCAACTAGTGGCTCTTATGACAAGTCGAGAATCCACCACCAGTTCGGAATGCTGATACTGCTGAGCAGAGCCGGCAAGAAACTCAGCGGTTGCTCTTTTCAAAACGAAAAAAATTTTACAATATGTAGCTTATGTATCTTGTGGACAGCTGAAGCAAAGCCTCTTTATGATGCGCTCATGTCGTTTGCTTTCTGCAAACGATGCCTGCCACATTCCGGATGTCATCGCTCCATCTAGCCAGGGGGCGCCCTACACTCAGCATGTCGAGACGCGGTCTCCACTCGAGGACCTTACAGCTTCCATCTATCTTATTTTTTCCAGCGGCCATCGGTCCTTCGACAAATGTAACCAGCCCACTGCCAGTTCAACGTGCTAGCTTGTCTGGTGGCTTTCGCCGTGGCGAGTTACAACCCTACCGTCAAAGACGTGCCGCCAAGCGATTTAGCGTTCCGGCACGATAGAAACCGATTATGGGTTGAATGTACATTGTCATACCCCTTCCAAGTTAGTTAGTTAGGTGAGATCGCAGTCAAGGACTATCTTGTCATCGAATAAATAAATAAAAAGCCTTGAGAAATAAAAATACTACGGAACCCTAGTACTTTAGAATCAATATACGCAAGATGTAATAAAGATGTAGATTGTTGGGAGCATGGGAAGATAAAGATTCTCTTCTATGATAAGAGCCGCGGCTATAAGTAATTGTTTTTTACTTACTATTAAATGCTTCCCATTTTTAATCTACATTTTTACTTCTTTTTTGTGGGCTAAAAAAATCCTCATGGATCTTATTTAGAAATGAAATCAAATTGTGTAATTTTGTTGGTAAGTAGGTACGACCTGAAAATCCTATCATACTCATCGATGTATATGGATATACCTGTCCCATACAATTGCGTCTACGAAAATGCGCTTGAATTTACTTCAATGAACACCGCGCGTTCCACGTGATTTGCTTTGACGCGAGTGTCAACCAATCACGTTCGAGGAGTAGCCACTCCCTATTAACCAGAACAAAAAATGGAATGAATAACATTAGTACTTTTTGTTAAAACTTCTTTTAAGTTCTTTAAAGACAAGAGATTCTGTTGTATTTTTGAGCGCATTTTTTTCCTCTAAAGGTCTCTCTTTCTTTCTTTCTCTTTCTTCATGCTGGGCTGGTTTCCACACTTAAAATAGTTGTGTGTGATGCACCAATCCTTCCAATGTTCTTTACTCCAACGATCCCAGCTCTCTCTAGAATCCTAGCAGGCCGCCCAGGTTGCCAAGGACTTCTCGAATTGAGTCTGGGGATCCTAGATGATTGTCGCGTTGTTCTGCCACGCCTGTGCATCCCAAAATCACGTGTGCCGGTGTTTCATCCGCCCTCATGCAAGCACTGCACATAGGACTATCGGTTCCTCTAAAGGCCTATCCATATACATCGATGATCATACTATATATTATTGGAGCAATGCTTACCAAGGAGTATATAAAAGTACTAACTGCAGGGAAATTCCAGGGTCTGGCAGTTTTACGAGCGAACAGTAAAATCAATAAATCATTGACAGACAAACTGCCTGTGATCGAGATTTAAACAATGCGTAAAACAAAAGGTCTTTTTTTATGTTTTTATCGTAAAATCCCGGGTTATTTATATCAGATATAAACAAAGAAAAAAGGGATCTGTTTTTTGTAACCGTTTCCCTTCACAAACAAACGGATATATACTATTTTTTACTATAATTTAACGCGGCCAGGGATCGACGTGATTATTTATATGGATATACTAATATCATTAATTATAAGCGAAAGTCGCGGCAGTTAACAAAGGTACTGTAAGATTTCATAAAATAAAAAATCAACTAAGCAGATTTATTTATTTTTAATAAGCAGACTATTTTTCACCTACAAGTTGCATCCATTAACTTTACTCATTATTGCTGTTGTAATATTAGCCTCAATAGCCCAACGGTTAAACGGCAGACTGAAAACTGAAAGGTCGCAGGTTCGAACCCACCGGTTGCACTATGGTCGTACCTTCTAGCACAAGCTTATTTGAAGGAGAGAGTCTCCTCTCCCCTTCAAATCTAAAGTCTAGATCAGCTTGGCTAATATTCTCTTTAAAAAAATGTAAGTATTTACTTAGTAGGTTTAAGTATCCAACCCTTTCAAATATATAAAAAAATTAAGATCACTGACTCAAAGATTTTTCGAGGACATCATTTTTTTTTTTTTTTTTCGATGACAAGACTTTAGCCCTTGACTGCGATCTCACCTGATGGTAAGTGACGATGCAGTCTAAGATGGTAGCGGGCTAACTTGGAAGGGGTATAGCAGTGTAAATTCAACCCATACCCCTTATCGGTTTCTACACGCCATCGTGCCGCAGATGCAATGTATTTATGATAATAAATACATATATTCAGAAATCGTTCAGTCATACTGACCGTTTAAAACACAGCATATGTAATGTAACCAAATTAATGGTCAAGTTATGAATGTTATTACATTTAAGTCAATACGAATCAATGAATTCATATTTACTTATATATTTCAAGCTAAATAATACGATATCTGTATAAAGATCCATGTATAAATTATATCCTTGAAAGATGTCCATAGCAATGAACGAACGATGAATGAATGGGAGTCGATTACGTCAAATTATAAGACAACAGCATATAAACCTTATGAATTATTGCAAGGATTGCGCTGGAAGTTAAATCTGATCGCGAATGGAGTGAGTTATTTGACAGGACAATGCAAAAACGCTGACGTGTGTTTACATACATTAAATTTACGATTCCATTCGGTCAACTTTTCATTCAAATGCGCTCACTTTATGAGAGGCCCTGAATCAGTTATCTGCATGTGTATCATAAGATATTTTATGATAATAAATTCGCTTCACAGGCTCTTCATGTTAGAAGTTTTTAAACAACCCACGAAAATGTTTTTTTTTTTCGATAAAAAGTAGTCTATGTAGTACGTAGTCGTAGTATATAATATGTATATGTAGTGTTTTCTGCAGGTCCTAAATTATACTCATGCTATAAGAAAAAAGTAACCCGACTACGAAAGTATCGAAAATATTCCTTTCATTGGCATGATAGGTACATAGTAGATACCTACTAGTTAAGTTATATTTTAAGTTATTCTGTATTTGGGTAAGTCTTAAGTATAGGTACCTACCTATTTCATTTTTTTATGTCAATGAAAAAACGATATTGTATTTTATTCTAATAAAATCGAATGATAGTATTTTGCCATTGAAAAAAGAAAAATCAACCCCCTATTACCAATTTACCCCTAAAATAGGGGTTTGAGTAATAGAACTTAACATGAGCGAAGTCGCGGACAAAAGCTAGTTAAAGATATAATTATGACAACTTTCGGTTTTCATTTCTATTGTTTTAAAAGAGAGCTTTTTAAATCGTTCATTCGAAACATCGAGCCTCTGTGTTTTTTTTTTTTTGGGTTCTTTTTATGTCGTGAAAACGTGTTTCGTTGCTCTGGGAATGGGTTCTTTAAACAACAGGTGCTACTACCCATCGATACCTTTTTTTTCTTTTTCGAATATCGGTATTTTAAAATGTCGGCTTACAAAATGAACAAGTGTGACGAATGGATTTTTCTGACCGTGATATTTGTGTGCTTTACGTCGCTTAATATAAAAGTTCACGCTTCATGTTTAATTTTTGTAATTTTTTTTTAATTTATTTGACGGCTTTGGATCCAAGTTCTTTCATCCTGTTTTTTTTGTAAATTGGTCAGGATTTTCAGACCGTCTCGAATATTAAAATTTCGTGCTTCAACTCCACCTACCAAGGAAATTGAAAAAAAAATTAATAGTTTTCATTTAATTTTCGAATTATTTTTATTAATACTTACCCTTTATTATACCACTAAAAATTTATAGAAAAAAGACCAAAAACTTAACAAAAAGTACAAAAAAGGGGATATCGCTAAAAAGTAGACTTGCAACGAATATTCGGTTACTATTCGGTATTCGGCCTATTCGGCTGCTTTTATTATATTCGGCCGAATACCGAATATCTACATATTATTCGGCCGAATACCGAATACTTAAATAATATATTTAAAATATTAGATTAATTAGAAATAATTGGTAAAATGAAAAATTAAAATCGATTGATTACGTATATACTGTTATAATCATTTAAGTAGTCATTGGTGCATAACACAGGTACATAATCATCTTCTGAATTGGAAAAATGGAGGATTCTATGTATTTGAATTATTGTGGTAATCAAAATTTAGAAGGGTAAGGTTCGCATTTCTTTTATAATCATTAATTAAGTAGTCATTGGTACATAAAACAGGTACATAATTTAATCATTTTCTGTATTAAACAAGTTAAGAATTTTTCTATGCATTTGAATTATTTTCATAATTAAAATTTAGAAGGGGAAGGTTATGGTGCAGAAAGACTAACTTTTTTGCATTTTTAGGAAGTAGTTTACTTCTTTTTTTCTCGTAGACCATCCCAACTTCAGAGAAAAGGCGCTCTGAATAAACACTACTTCCTGGCGCCGACAAATATTTTGCTGCAATCTTAATCAAACACGGAAATTCAAATTTCCTCACTTGCCACCATGTATACGGGCTGTCATAACGTGATATATTACTAATATTTAAGAAAAGATCTATTTCTGTTGAAACTGCATTTTTTTCTGTTGCAATGCAATATACCGCGCAGAGCAACAGCGGGCGCGCGGGCGATGAGTACATTAGAACAAAACAAAGGAGCGCGAAACAATCACGTCTGTGCAAGTTTTTGGCGCTAAAATCCAACCGAATACTTTTGCCTAATATTCGGCTATTCGGTCAGGGGCCTCGCCGAATATTCGGTATTCGGTATACTGCCGAATATACTATTCGTTGCAAGTCTACTAAAAAGTGATCTTTTCCAGACAACCATTTTGGTAAAAAAACCCTTATTACCTAACTATTAGGATCGATAAAGGAAATCATATTTTCCTGAAATAGCTAACATCAAAATATAAGTACCTAAAGTAGCTAAGTACCTCCTTACCTATAGTGATGTACAAAAAACAATATATTTTTGGCATTCGCGCTGCCATAAAATAACAGTAAAAAATAGATACCAATCTCGGAATATAAAATTTATAAAATTTATTTTAAATAGTATAAAATATATGGTTAGCTACATATATATACACTTACTATGCATTCTACAAAAAGTAATTAAAAGCCATACAAAACGACGAAATGTATGACATATCATACTTAATAACAGTTTTGTTCTAATCTATACAATAGAATCAAAAAAGTTACTAGTAGGTTACATAAATAGGCAACTGAATAATTGTAATTATAAAAATATTTTTTTTTAAAATTATAATCAATAGCCATTTATCAACTTACCAAAACAATCCACAATCCAAACACGATATTTTCTTGATTTTATCAAACAAAAATCACTAATTCAAACCTCACTTAACTCAGGTTCTATTTTCAAATAAGAATAAAAATAGATCTATTTTTTAAAGTTCGAATGAAAAAAGTTTAGTTGCATTTAAAATAGCATTGCAGATAAAAAATGTAACAGGAAATAACAGTTCTTTTTTTTAAAGTTCTATAAAACAAAAGTGTTTATGTTTTGAACTACGTGAAATACGTAACTTTATTGAATAACACAATTTCACGTAACGTAACTCGATTGACACGGACACGTATTCTCGTATAGATGCCGGGGGAAATACTGAATAACGTTTGCCGCCCTTGTGTCTTAGTGTCATACTACACGGGCGGTTCTCCCGCCGCGGGAAACCGCTTCTGAACCGCTCTAGTCACAATTTAATATGGAAGTTGTATGGTGCATACTACACGGCGCGGTTTCCCGCCGCGGTTTGCAGGCGGGAGAAATACGACCGCCGCATGCAGCGTCAAACCGCCGCGGATAACCGCCGTTTTAAACTACACGGGCGGTTTCCCGCTATTACGTCATTCTGCGCGGGATCTTGGCGCTCGCTGGTCGTTCGTGCGCTTGCGTGGCTACTGGCTACTGGCTAGTGTCGCGTCAAAATGTTCGATACGGAGCGTTTTATTGTAGAAATACAAGATCGACCAGCTTTGTATGATGTGCAGTCGAAGGATTACGCCATTAATAATTCTATTAAAACAAGAGCTGCAAGCGCAGTTATCAATGGAGGATCCATGTTGAAATGAACAAAAGACAGCGGTTAACCGCGTCCCGTGTAGTTTGATGGTCTGCGGCAGCTTTGTCGAGCGGATTCCCGCAGCGGGAGAACCGCCCGTGTAGTATGGCACATAGAGTAATTTGTGTACGGAGGGAACGATCAATCAAGGGATCTTTTTTAAATACTCCAAGCACATTTTTGAATCTGCTTCGGCTGCCCATCTTGACATGCGTTGGATTGGTGTACCTACGTATGTATTTTTGCATTTTTGAAGCTTTATTGTGGAAGCACTGTATACATAGCATAGCTTTGTAAAAAAAAAAAAATTTTTTTTTTGAAAAGAGCAACTGCTGAGTTTCTTACCGGCTCTTCTCAGTAGAATCTGCATTCCGAACCGGTGGTAGATTTATGGCGTATCATAAGAGCTACAAGTTAGCCTGCATGAAATAAATTAATTTTGAATTTGAATTTGAACATGGTCTCTGAAAAACGTCTCGAGTTTTCAATAGTATAGTATACTAACTGATGCCCGGGATTTCATCCGCGTGGATTTAGTTTTTAAACTCTTTGATTTTCCCAGATAAAAAATAGCCTATGTCACTCTGCAGGTCCTCAATTATGTCCATAAAGAACAAACCAACAAACAAACACACTTTCACGTTTGGATGCAGATACGCAATAACGACTGAACTCAAAAACAATGCTTCGTTATTCATAATTTCTAAAAAAATATTAAATCTTAGACTTCTTAAAAAGTAGGAGGATCCTTAAGACGCTATTCTGGACGAATTTTAGGTATTTGAGGGGGTGCGACAGAGGAAAGCGCGGGGTATTAGTCCCGCCAACCGCGGGGAGCCCCGGACAATGCAGCGCGAGCGCTCAATATTAGCTTGATAGCGGCAAGAAACGACTCAGTCTGGCTGACAAAACTATATTAGGTCTGTACTGTAACTTATTTTCGTCGATCATATTGTAACTTATATGACTCGGTTAGTATGGCTACAGTTTATTTTCAGAGAGAGAGTACAGGTTCGATTCATAGCCAACACCAGTAATGTAATATTGTTTTTTTAATTTTCTTATTCATTTTTAGCCTTTTTTTACCATAGTATGTATTTCAATATTACTTACATTTTTTTAAGTACATAATTTGAATAAATAGTGTTTTAAGTTAGGTGTTGTATTTTTTAATTTATTACCTAATTTTTTAATCTATATTCTATATATTGATATATTACTAGTTGATGCCCGTGGCTTCGCTCGCGTGGATTAGTTTTTAAAATGAATCCCTATTTCCCTTGTCGAAACATCACGCTTGAACGGCTGGACCGATTTTAATGGGACTTTCACTGGCAGATAGCTGATGGTAGGAGTAATATAGGCTACTTTTTTAACCGATTTTCAAAAAAGGAGTTATGTTTTTACTTATGTACCTCCTATATCAATATCTCCGTGATTTCTAAACCGATTTTAACGGGACTTTCACTGGTAGATAGCTGATATCATCGGGCATAGTATAGGCTACTTTTTTAAGCGACTTTTGAAAAAGGAGAAGAAGGAGTTTTGTTTTTCTACTTCTGTATATCGATATCTCCGTGATTTCTTAACCGATTTGCGTGAATCTTTTTTTAATTGAAACAAAAACTTTGCAAGATTTAAAATTAATTAATTAATATCCTTTATTTTTTTTGACGACGTCCCTGGCGCAGTGGTGAGCGCTGTGGTCTTATAAGTGGGAGGTCTCGGGTTCGATTCCCGGCGGGGCAATATAGGAATTTATAATTTCTAAATTGTCTCTGGTCTGGTCTGGTGGGAGGCTTTGGCCGTGGCTAGTTACCACCCTACCGTCAAAAACGTGCCGCCAAGCGATTTAGCGTTCCGGCACGATGGCGTGTTGAAACCGATTAGGGGTATGGGTTGAATTGACACTGCTATACCCCTTCCGAGTTAGCCCGCTACCATCTTAGACTGCATCGTCACTTACCATCAGGTGAGATAGCAGTCAAGGGCTATCTTGTTATCGAATAAAAAATAAATAAAATGTTCTAATAAATATTTTTCTTACATGTTGTATTTTTTCGCTATTGAGGTGAAAAGTTGTATGTATCACACGATAGCAAAGTTTTTGCTTCTTGTGCCTTTGAATCCCTCACTACTCTTATGATTCTAACTTAGAATCCTTATCTCGCTCGGGATTCAAACTAGGCACTCGCAACAAAAAAACTTTGCTATCTTGTTGAACAAATAACTATTTCGGGCAAACTATCAATTTTAGAGAAAATTTTTATTTCGTCCCATAGTGCCGCCGCCGCACTATGGGACGAAATAATATAAACCGTCTCATAAATGGTTGGAACGAATGTTATGATTCCAAAGATTTTTCCATGGATTAATATTCTCAGATAATAGGATCTTTATGAATAATGTTGAAAAATAAAAATATTTTAGTTCTAGGTATATAAAATTACTAGTAGGGCGCGTGGGTCCGCGGCTCGCTAAAGCGAACCGCGTGTTTTCTGTTCCCCAAGTAGATCTTCGGATCTTGATCATCTTTTTCCAAAACCACTATTTCATCTTGTACATTCTCTAAGATAGACATCGACGAAATTTGTATGGCCACCATCTTGAATCCGCCATTTTGGTAGTTTTTTTCAGCTCATTGCCAATTGGATAAGGTGTCGAGTGATTTTTGTTTGGGCACCCTCAACCTATCTTCAATACCCTGACCGTGCTCCTCACCCGTCTGCGAAATCCTCAATCATCAGCTCCCTCTATATTTTTCATACAAATGAATTTTTATCTTCTATACGAAACCATCAGTTTGGAAAAGAAACCTTATCTTAGTCTTGCATATATTTTGTATGAAAAAAATAAATTCCGCCATTTTGAATTTTTTTCTATTCATTAAGTAGACTTTCGAGTACTGATCATCTATTTCTAAAAAACCACTTTTAGTTGTTAAATACAGCGCGCAGCGCAGGGGAAAGTTAAAAACAATCGGCATAGGCCCATCGCGGACCGCGTAGGTGCATCGACTGCATCACCTGATTTATCGGACGATGTCCACCGCAGGTAGTGAACCTTTTTAGACTCCGCCTCCTGCGCTGCTCGCTATAATAAAAATGGGTTTGGAAACGATGTCCGTATGTTGACATCTAAAATTATACAATAAAATAAAATGAACATAAAATAAACATTATATATAAAAATAAAATATTTTACACTAGACACTCTTCTACTTTTTATACTCTCCAAGATAGGCACCGACGAAATTTGTATGACCGCCATCTTGAATCCGCCATTTTGGATTTTTTTTCAGCTCCTTGCCAATTGGATGAGGTTTCGAGTGACTTTTGTTCGAGAACCCTCCACCTATCTTCGAAACCCTGGCCTTGCTCCTCACCCGTCTCAGAAATCCTCAACCATCAGCTCTCTCCGTATTTTTCCTCCAAATGAATTTTTGTCCTCTCTACGAAACCATCAGAAATTTTGAAAAAGAGCCACATAAAGTCTTGCTAAGTCATATATTTTGTATGGAAAAAAATAAATTCCGCCATCTTGAATTTTTTTCCTATTCATCAAATAGACCTTTGGGTCCTGATCACTTTTTCCAAGCAACCACTCTTCCACCATTTATAGTCTCCGAGATAGACACCGACGAAGTTTGTATGGTCGCCATCTTGAATCCGCCATTTTGGAGTTTTTTTTCGGCTCTTTGCCAATTGGATGAGGTTTTGAGTGACATTTGGTTGAACAGCCCCCCACCTATCTTCAATATCCTGGCCGTGCTCCTCACCCGTCTGCGAAATCCTCAATCATCAGCTCCCTCCATATTTTTCATCCAAATTAATTTTTGTCCTCTATACGAAACCATCAGCGGAAAGGAACGTATCAAAGTCTTGCATATATTTTGTATATAAAAAAAAAATCCGCCATCTTGAATTTTTTTCTATTCATCACGTAGACTAATGGGAACTGATCATCTTTATCAAAGAAACCAGTCCTCCATCTTTTATAGTCTCCGAGATAGACACTGACGAAATTTGTATGGCCATCATCTTGAATCCTCCATTTTGGATTTTTTTTCAGCTCCCTGCCAATTGGATGAGGTTTTGAGTGACTTTTGTTTGAACACTCCTGACCTATCTTCGATACCCCGGCCGTGCTCCTCACCCGTCTCCGAAATCCTCAACCATCAGCTCTCTCCATATTTTTCCTCCAAACGAATTTTTGTCCTCTATACGAAACCATCAAAAATTTTGAAAAGGACCCGTATCAAAGTTTTGCATATATTTTGTATGGAAAAAAATAAATTCCGCCATCTTGAATTTTTTTTCTATTCATCAAATAGACCTTTGGGTCCTGATCATCTTTTTCCAAGCAACCACTCTTCCACCATTTATAGTCTCCGAGATAGACACCGACGAAGTTTGTATGGTCGCCATCTTGAATCCGCCATTTTGGAGTTTTTTTTCGGCTCTTTGCCAATTGGATGAGGTTTTGAGTGACATTTGGTTGAACAGCCCCCCACCTATCTTCAATATCCTGGCCGTGCTCCTCACCCGTCTGCGAAATCCTCAATCATCAGCTATCTCCATATTTTTGTTCCGAATGAATTTTTGCCCTCTATACGAAACCATGAGTAAAAAAAAATTTTTCCATACAAAATTTTACAGGAGAGGTGATCAATGAGTCAATCAGTCAGTCAGTGAATCAGTGAATAAGCACCAGTAGCTATATATATAGTAACTAGTAGAGCGCGTGGGTGCGCGGCCCGCTGCAGTGGACCGCGGTTTTTCTGCTCTTAGACTTGATCATTTTCTACTAAAAAACCACTCTTCGATTTTTTATTCTTTGTCAAATAGGCACCGACGAAATTTGTATGGCCGCCATCTTGATTCCGCTATTTTGGTTTTTTTTTAGCTCCCTGCCAATTGGATGAGGTTTCGCGTGATTTTTGTTTGAGCAACCTCCACCTATCTTCAATACCCTGACCGTGCTCCTCACCCGTCTTCGAAATCCTGAATCATCAGCTTCTTCCATATTTTTTCTAAGACTGAATTTTTGTCCTCTATTTGAAATCATCGGTAATTCTGAAAAAGAACCCTAACAGTCTTGCATATATTTTGTATATGAAAAAAATTAATTCCGCCATCTTGAATTTTTTTTCTATTCATCAAGTAGACCTTCAAGTACTGATCATCTTTTTCCAAGAAACCACTCTTCCATCTTTTATAGTCTCCGAGATAGGCACCGACGAAATTTGTATGGCCGCCATCTTGAATTTGCCTATTTGGAGGTTTTTTTTGGCTCTCTGCCAATTGGATGAGGTTTCGAGTGACTTTTGTTTGAACACCTCCCACTTATCTTCGATATCCTGCCCGTGCTCCTCACCCATCTCCGAAATCCTCAACCAGCAGCTCTCTCCATATTTTTCCTGCAATAAATTTTTGTCCTCTGTACGAAACCATTAGAAATTTTGAAAAGGAACCGTATAAAGTCGTGCATATATTTTGTATGGAAAAAACAAATTCCGCCATTTTGAATTTTTTTCTATTCATCAAGTGGACCTTCGGATCCTGATTATCTTTTGCAAAGAAACCACTCTTCCATCTCTTATACTCTCCGAGATAGACACAAACAAAATTTGTATGGCCGCCATCTTGAATTTGCCATTTTGGAGTTTTTGTTTGGCTCTCTGCCAATTGGATGAGGTTTCGAGTGACATTTGGTTGAACACCCCCTACCTATCTTCGATACCCTGGCCGGTGCTCCTCAACCGTCTCCGAAATCCTCAATCATCAGCTCTCTCCATATTTTTCCTCCGAATGAATTTTTGTCCTCTACACGAAACCATGGGTGAAAAAATTTTTTTATTATGTAAATAAGATCATTCTTATTATTTAACTAGTACTTATTTTTAATGAAATAACTAAAATGACAATAATTATTAATAATGAAATAATTTTTAAGTATTATAATTAAATTTTTAGTACTTATGGAAAATTAAATAATTTGATTTTTGACATGCTCTCACGAAATAAATATTATCTTTAAAATACTGGCGTTTCATTTTTCTAGTAGCTTATACATTCAATAATACGTGTACAAATTTTCAAATCAAAATGTCAAGAAACAAAAAAGTTATTGATTTTCGAGACGGTTTATATGATTTCGTCCCATAGTGCGCCGTCGCCGCACCACTGCCCGCAAGATTCGGAGCAGAGGCCTTACTCACTCTTGCAATGTTCTTGGTTCCTCAGAATTGAGCTTCAAACGTTTTTTCCGACTGAAAATTAAATATTACTTATTATAATTAATTAAAAAAAAAAAAAAATACTATTGTCCTAAAAAAATGCCCTTAGAAAATGCAAAACAAACACGGTAGAAGAACCGAACCGGTAACTTCTAGCTATCAACTGTCTCCTACACTGACTAAGCCAAACGTCTAATACAATGAACGACGAAAATAAGGTCTATTATAGTAAAGTACCTAACTAGCTAACTACAGTTTGATAAGCCGAATTGTACGACGAACTGGGGTATTGTACACCATTATTATTAGATACTTACCTTCTTCTTCGTCAACCCTTAGACGTCTACTGCTGAACAAAGGTCTCTTACGTGGACTTCCACAGATCTCGTTCTTGCGCCGCCTGAATCCAGCGGCTCCATGCGACTCGTTTGATGTCGTCGGTCCACCTAGTGGGGGATCTGCCAACATTGAGCTTCCCTGTGTGAGGTCGCTAGTCCAGCACCTTGGAACCCCAACGACCTTCAGCTCTTCGAACTATGTGCCCCGCCCATTTCCACTTTAGTTTCGCGACTCGCAGAGCTATGTCGGTAACTTGGTTCTCCTACGGATCTCCTCATTTCTGATTTGATCTCGCAGGTAATTTGAAAAATACGTAATAATTGTGAAGAAATTACGTAAGTTACCAAGTAATTGAAAATTGATGATGAAATTGATATTTCATGATCCCTTACATAATGCAAAACCTTTACAAAATATTGAGAAAATTAAAAATAGGTAGATACTTACTTTACAATTTCCATCATCTGCTTTTGATATTTTTTATATAGTGAATTCTTGGATTTTGCTTTTTTTAGGACCCATTTTCAAAATTAGCCTACTCTACTACTTACCTTATTTAAAACTTCATTTTATGGATTATTTATTTACAATTGACTATAAACAAACTTATAACTAGGTAAACTCTATTTAACTTCACTAAAATATACAAAATAGTCTTCAACATAAAACAAAAACAATTTTACTTATTATAATTAATTTTGAAAAAAAAAAAAACACTTTTCCTAAAAAAAAAAAAACATAAAACCTTTTTTTAGAAAATGCAAAATGAACGTAGTTGAGATTCGAACCTGCAATTTCTAATTATCAAATCGCGACCAAACTAACTGAGTCAAATTTCTATTAGAAAGAATGACGAAAATAAGGTACATTATAGTAAAGTATCACACTACAGTTTGATTAGCCGATTTACGTCACCGTACTACGTACGTTTACAAAATATTGAGAAAATTAAAAATAGGTAGATACTTACTTTACAATTTCCATCATCTGCTTTTGATATTTTTTATATAGTGAATTCTTGGATTTTGCTTTTTTTTAGGACCCATTTTCAAAATTAGCCTACTCTACTACTTACCTTATTTAAAACTTCATTTAATGGATTATTTATTTACAATTGACTATAAACAAACTTATAACTAGGTAAACTCTATTTAACTTCACTAAAATATACAAAATAGTCTTCAACATAAAACAAAAACAATTTTACTTATTATAATTAATTTTGAAAAAAAAAAAAACACTTTTCCTAAAAAAAAAAAACATAAAACCTTTTTTTAGAAAATGCAAAATGAACGTAGTTGAGATTCGAACCTGCAATTTCTAATTATCAAATCGCGACCAAACTAACTGAGTCAAATTTCTATTAGAAAGAATGACGAAAATAAGGTACATTATAGTAAAGTATCACACTACAGTTTGATTAGCCGATTTACGTCACATTGACGTACTGTACGATAAAATTAAAAATAGGTAGGTAGACACTCTTATAACTATCACCATCTGCTTTTGTTGTTTTTATTTTGTTCATTTTCTTTTTCGGACCCATTTTCAAAATTTCTACTACTTAGTACTTATTTATTTACAACTATATTATGGTTTATTTATTAACAATATATTGTATACAAACTTATAACTAGGTACACTCTATTTGACTTCACTAAAATATACAAAATACTCTTCAACATAAAACAAAAACAATTTTCAATTATTATATTTCGCGATGTTATTTGATAGCCGAGCGAGAGCAGCGCCGCGCAGGTCCACCTAGCAGCACGCCTTAGCGATCACTGTCTAATTGAGTACGAGTGACAAAGAAGCCGCTACTGGAAATAAAACGGCCAAGACACAAATTGTGATAAAAAAAGATTAAATTATAATAGTCGCTGTAAAAAAAATCTAAAACTGCCATTTTTTGTAGTAAAATATGACAAACAAATTGTACTTAAATTTTTCAAAAATTAATGTATGGTAACTGAGAAAAATTGGAATTCATGTATTTGCAGAGGCAACTTTGCAATTTTTTTCTATTGAAAAAAGTTTACGTCATTGTGTTTTGGAAACAGGCATCAGGCCAGAAATATGATCAATTGTAACTCCCTTTTTTTTCATAGTATTATGACC
Source organism: Hipparchia semele (assembly GCA_933228805.2). Lineage (NCBI taxonomy): Eukaryota > Metazoa > Arthropoda > Insecta > Lepidoptera > Nymphalidae > Hipparchia > Hipparchia semele. The sequence goes on along the minus strand of OW121733.1, from coordinate 3,492,122 downwards.
AATAGATTTTGAATAAAACGATCTTCTTTCGGCTCTATTTAGCTGATCACCGAACCTTAATGTTTTCCTCTTCGGCACAGGTAGGTAAAGATCCATGACCATACAGCCTATTTAATCGTGTACAAGTTCTTGAGTAGGTAAAGGAGGTTCGATTCGGTGCGTATTTTGTATTTATTTTTAAATTAATGCCTTTAACATTTTTGTCTTAAAGCTAACAGAAATACCGTGTTTAAAGCTCCTTTATTAGTAACAGTACTAGTAAAGGAGCTTTTTGAATATAAATTTTTGACACATTATGATTATTTTAAAGTTAAAAATACCCAGGAATTTAAATCTGAATTGCCTACATTCTAACCAGTTCCTATAACATACGTATTTTTTCATTCATTCATTCAGCCTTTATTTGTCCATCGCTGGACAGTGGACATAGGCGTTTCAGACAAACTGAAACGTGACGTAATGTTGCAATAGCGCTCTCTTTTTCTAACAGGAAACTTAAAAGCTCTACATTTTCGAGACTTTTTTTTTGACTAGTTAAGATATTAAAAAAGAAAAATGGCATTGTGTTTTAATATTAAAAACCTTTATTTTAAATACTTATATTAAAAAAATTTACTTAGTCAAATACCAACCCAATTGAATATGCATTTTAGGATAAACTCTCAAATTGCAGTTTATTAGCACGGTATCTCACAATTAATACAATACATTGCTCAGCTATATCCCAAAGCGTACAATAATTCAATGTAGCTTCAAACTTAGTTTGTGTTTAACTTGCTCTATGCTGTATGAATATTCTATCCTTTTCTATAACAGGTTTGAAATATTCCCGTCTCTTTCACTGCACTTGTATTAATATCCCACGTATGTAGACTTGGCAAATTGTAATTATTTGTTTTTAGTAACAGTTTGTCCGAGTTATTTTAAACTAGAAATGCAATTACTTTGTAGCAAAGTTTAATCTGTTTTTGTCCTTTGCTTTCAGTTTCTACTTTAAAATAGGTACACAATCCACGCGAACTTCGTGCAAACACAGATAATAAAAAGTTCGCTTTTAAAAGTTCATTTCTCTGTGTGCGATTTTTTTTTTCTTATATTAGGCAAAGGTATAAAATAATCTATAATTATATAAAAAGGCTTGTCCTGACTGACTGACTGACTGACTGACTGACGATCAACGCACAGCCTAAACCACTGAAGTTAGAAACTTGAAATTTTGACAGTAGGTTCCTTTTATGACGTAGGCGAGCACTAAGAAAGGATTTTTCGAAATTCGCCCCCCAAGGGGGTAAAAAGGGGGGTTAAACTTTGTATGAAACTCCGTCATTTTTCGAGTTATACTCATGAAATTCGGTATTTAGGCTTTAAATTGAAAACAAAAAAGTACGTGTTTCACAGTTTTTAAAAATTCTACCCCCTAAGGGGTTAAATAGGGGTTGAATGTTTGTATAATAGTCCTTCGTTCTTCAAGTTATTTTTCAAGTTACGTTTATGAAACTTGATATTTTGGCTCTTGATTAAAAATAAAGAATTACGTATTTTACATTTTTTTTAAATTCTCCCCCCAAGGGGGTAAAAAGGGGGGTTAAAGTTTGTATGAAACTCCGTCATTTTTCAAGCTATACCCATAAAATTCGGTATTTAGGCTTTAAATTGAAAACAAAAAAGTAAGTGTTTCACACTTTTAAAAAATTCTACCCCCTAAGGGGTTAATCTATATATATAAAAATGAATCCCTATTTCCTTGGTCATCGCATCACGCGTGAACGGCTGGACCGATTTCGCTAATTCTTTTTTTGTTGTGTTTGTTATTGTCAGGAGAAGGTTCTTAAAAAAGAAAAAATTAAGAAAATTGCGCGAAAAATTAGAAAATTTAAGAAAACTTAACCACCATATTAAATTACTTCTAATGTAACCGCTTTTGCAATTCAAACTTTTTTGATGTAACCTTATGGCGTTTGACATAACATTGACAGAATGCGTGCTGCCAATTTCGTCAAAGAGTTTCAATATTCATAGTTAAGACAGGACAACGTCTGTCGGGTCCGCTAGTACATTATACTTACAGACTATTTTTTCTTCTTTTCTTGTGATTGGTCCTGCTCTAGGGGTGTAGCTTGAATTATAATTTAATTTATAGTACCTACCTACGTTTATCTCACGAAGTTACGGGCGCTTTACTTGTGGTTACGTCGTGTACATGCACTTTGCGTAAGTGTGCGTGCCTGTCAGGAGCCTAGGTGAGACCGTTCAGGCGCGAGCAAGCTCTCGCTCACACTTATACATATACGACACACACACAACCATGAGCCACGTGCCCTCGTGAATTGAAAGAACTATACAATGTTTACAACTTAAAGAATATAAGTTTCACTTATACATAAGTCAGTGGCGGATTTACTATACTTCTACCTATTTACATGTTAGAACACTACTCCAAGATATGAGCATATTATTATCTGACGTTATATTTTTTGCAGCTAAGTGCTAAATCTCATTAACTATGATTAATTACCGTCGCGAATTCACCCTCCTTTGATAAATATGCGCGGTGCAAAAACAGCTTTTCATAATACATTTCAGAAAAAATTAAATTAAATACAATGTAGCAAAATTTAATACCTACTTACTTATTTAATATTTTCTTAATATTTTAATCAAAATATTAATAATATATTAAGTACCTAAGATTTAGACAAAAATGAAAATAACCTTTTCTTGCTAATCATAAACTTCCGTAAAGTAACGCCTGTTTCTATCCAACAATTTTTTTTAGACAATCTCACAGCTCAATCCCACAGCTGGTTTAGACAGTGTACAGCAGAATTAGCTCCAGTGTCTCCGTAAAAATGCACCTACTTGTAACATTATATTAATCAGTCTGTGCCCTAATCTACGCCGATAGGGTTTCACTAAACCGATACCCTATTAGCGAAAGCTTCGTGCGCCCACCTAAATTGTACCTGATTACTTTGGCGTCTTTTACTGACTGAGGGGTCTGTAAGGGAGGACACATACCATCAAGTTTGCCGTCAAGCTTGCATGATGCTTAGGGATTTGAAAAAAGGATCGATACCTGAGTAGTTGAGCTTTTTTTTTGAAAAGAGCAACGGCTGAGTTTCTTACCGGCTCTTCTCAGCAGAATCTGCATTCCGAACCGGTGGTAGATTTATGACGTGTCATAAGAGCTACAAGTTGGCCTACATGAAATAAATGGATTTTGAATTTGAATTTGGTTCGATACCTAGAAAAGCTCCAGAAAGCTGTACCACTCCATCCATCTATCCATCGAGAGAGATAACGCTATACAGAAAGAGATTAGTATAAACTATAGTCTGCGATACCTGAGTACCGATACTACTGAGGTATCGATCCTTTTTTCGAATCCCTAAGCATCATGCAAACTTGACGGTAAGCTTGATCGTATGTGGCCTCCTTAACAGTAGTAGCTTATTAGTTAGAACTGTGATCTCTTATTCGGGGGTCACATCGGTTCGATTCCGTGCGTCGATTCTCAAAAAATAGTAAAAGTATTGTTTGTCCTTCAATTAAGAAGCAACGATGCAATTGACGTGATTTTTTGACTTTTTTTCGGGGGTATGAAAGTGACATGGACTATTATATTTCTGTTTTTCCAGAATAATAGATACCTATATGTATTATCAAAACAGACAATGACTTCTGATTGGCTGGTACTCTCCCGCTATTGCTTAAAATGCATTGATACAGCAAGAACGCCATAAATTCAGCCAATCAGAGGCCATTGCAATCGTTACACTGATGCTATGCATTGCAGTGAGCCGTTTATGGTTTACTGATTTAAAAAAAGGTACCGACCGAATTTTTAACCTTCTCCTTTTCGGAGGTCGGTTAAAAATCCCGATATTATCCCGAAAAAACAGATATATATATACACGGATATATAATGTCACTTTCATACCCATGCAAAAAAAATCACGTCAATCCATTGCATTGTTGCTGCTTGATTGAAGGACAAACCTAAAAACAAATACTTTCGCATTTATAATACATATTAGGAAGGATAAAATGGAGTATAATACCCACCTACAATGTTGACTCAAATTAACACTAAAAATATATCGATCAAATATCTATAGATCATCTTCCAAGAAAGGGTATAATGGCTATTGTCGAGATTCCTTAAACTCGTGTGTAATGAGGCTACCTAGGGCGTATACCTCTCCTTTTCTAACACAAGCAATACCTCTCGTTGTCTCTCTCACACGCTTGTCACTTGTCGATCAAGCTTTTTTTTGATTCGTCACAGGTGCTATGATAGTATGGGTAGAAGTGTGAGATGTAGGTTTATCGTGAGAACTTATTATTCCTACTACATCATACAACAGTATACATATTGTATAAATGGGGAAGTGTGCTTGTAAGTTGGTCCTTCAATCACGTAGGAACGGAATTACAGATCGACGGCATTTTTTGCATGTCTCTAAATTTTTTTACCACTAGCTGTTGCCCGCATGCTTGATGCATTTTAATTCCCACGGGAACTCTCTTAGTTATTTATTCCAGACAATATAATCTATCTCTTTGTCAAATTTTAACCAAATCGATTCAGTCGTTGCGTCGTGATTGAGTAACAAACACGCCGCCTATCCATCTATACATCCAAACTTTCGCATTAACCCACTCTCTAAAGTCTAAACTATAGCTCTAATATACTTCTCCGCAGCGAATATTGTGAAAAGAATACATAGCACTGTATTTAAACATGTCAATTTAGTTTAGAGTGGATACTGCGTCTCGGCAAATGAAGTGTAGGGCGCCCCACCGGCTAGATGGAGCGATGACATCCGGAAAGTGGCAGGCATCGATTGGATAGGCCGCGGATAGGCAACCTTGGCGCTACTTAAAATAGCCATATGTCCAAAAGTCGATGTCTTTTGGCCGATGATAATGTATATTGTGTGTGTCGTGTGTGTGATTTTGTAGAGCTAAATTACTGGCCCCCTCAAGCGATAACGTCTCACTATGTTGTATGTCTTATTATAGTATGTTACTTAGAAGAAAATTCTCTATCGATCCATCTAATCGGTATTCTCCTTACTGTTGTAGTTTTGGATATAGCAATATGAAAAACGTCGTTTCTTAGTTATGAAATGACGTCATTGCTTTATAAATTGCAGCTTTTTGGATCATCGCTCAAAATAGGGTTTTAATATAGTTCCTTCATTTCACGAGGGCTCGTGGCTCATGGTTGTGTGTGTGTCGTATCTGTATAAGTGTGAGCGAGAGCCTGCTCGCGCCTGACCGCTCCTGACAGACACGCACACTTACGCAACGTGCATGCACACGACGTAACCACAAGTAAAGCGCCCGTAACTTTTTTTTTTATATGAATAGCGGGCAAACGAGCTGGGCCCCAAGTCTGCTATTTTACATGTCATTGTCATTGATCCGCAATACAATTACAATACAATTATCATTGGTCCAAAATTTCGTAGTCTACTAAATTCACAATGGTCGTTCGATTTCTTATAATTGGATTGTAATTTAATGATACCTCGGTATTGGAATTAGCTTAAAAAGCGTTTCCCGAAATGAGTTTCAAAAAAAACTACATATTAAAAACGTTTATTTAAGCTAGATTTAAAGCTAGATGTGTCAGTGGCAAACCATCGGAAAACAATTGTGACGCCATTGAATTAGTAGACTACCAAAATTGCTAAAAGTAGCAATTGGGATGTCATTGATAGGCAATGTAACTACAATTGCAATAGCAGACTTGGGCCCCTTGTGGGTCACCTGATGTAAAGTGATTACCGCCGCCCATGAACACTTGTAGTACCAGAGGCACCACTTATGCGTTGCCGGCATTTCAGGAACTTATTGGTGCGCCCCTTGACCCCATATTGTAATTAAGTGGGAACACTGTCGAACTTCGTGAGATAAACGTTCTATAGTTAACGACACCTTAGCTTAGGACGACAGATTAGAACTATGTAATGGCTAACTCATAGAATATTTAGAACAGAATAGAATAGAATATGGTTTATTCATTGACATGGATAAATACAAATGAAATAGGTACACTTAAGACTTACACATTACAATTTCTTAAAATATTACTCAACTAGTAGACTATCTACTATGTATCATGCCAATGAAAGGGTCCTAGCTCAGCTCAATGTTGTGGATACAAACATGTAACCACAACGCTGTTATTCTGCTAGGGCCCGCCCGAGGGAAGTTCATGATTAATTAAATAAGTACATAAAAAGCGAAAGTGTATTATTATCCTAAAATACTATTAAAATGTTCTTTACTTTTGGAAGGTTTTTTATTTTTACTAAAATTTTAGTGCCACGGCTAAATATCTGATCAATCGTTTATTTAGTTTTATCTCTTAATTTTCGATACACTGCCTTCTGTAACTGACCCTTCACAACATGAGTAGTTCTGGCGCGAGTTTTTGCGTGTCAATAATAAGAACCCTTTGTTATTTTAAACCACGACAGGTTAACTCAAGATTAGCTACTGTTTACTTTCTTTTTCTTTTCCTTTTCTTATCTTTGACTTCTTCTTCTTCTTATTCAACTTATAGACGTCCACTGCTGGATATAAGTCTCTTGCATGGACCTCCACAGATCTCGGTCTTGCGCCGCCTGAATCCAGCGACTCCCTGCGATCTTTGACTAGTCAATAGCTAAGTTCTAGTAAGTTTTATTCATAAAATAGGTTAGCGACTTCGTCCATGGGGAGTAAGTTTTTTTTTTGAAGATTTGTTTTTTACTTTATATTTTATTTATTTATTTTTAAACTCACGAGAGACCTCTGTTTATCCGGCACCAAATCTTAGAATGCCTCGTCACTTACCATCAGGTGAGATCGCAGTCAGGAACTATCTTGTCATCAAAAAAATAAAAGGCAGCCTATGTCGCTCTCCATTTAACTACACTATACGAAAAATTACGTCGCTTCGTCAGTCCGTAGCTCCTTTGCTGCGTGATTGAAGGACAAACAAACAAACAAATAAACACACTTTCGCTTCGCGAAGGATAAATAATAAAATATATATATAGCTGATGCCCGATGACTTCTTTCGCGTGGATTTATTTTTTAAAATCCCGCGAGAACTTTTGATTTTCCGGGATAAAAAGTAGCCTATCTCACTCTTCAGGTCCTCAAGTGTAGGTACTTACCCATGCAAAAAATCACGTCGATCCGTAGCTCTGTTGCAGCGGGATTGAAGGACAAACCAACAAACAAACACACTTTCACCATAAGCAATAAGAGGTGTAACCCCTCTTTTTCCGTTGGTGGTTGAAAAAGGGAACATGCAACAAAGTAACACTATGAAAGTATTCCACCATCAAGTTACATGTACAATTGTACATACTTACAAAGAATACTACACTACACCCCTTTCTAAAAGGGCCGGGGGCATAGTGTCGTAGTCATTTGTGTAATTATGTACTTGTGTGAAGTTGACGGGTGGATTTGATGCAGGAAATGTGTTTTGAACGCTATGCCTACTATGTACTTACATTCTCGGCTTTTCAGACTTCGATATCTGTAATGGGATAGACGTAGAGCTTTCAAAACAAGGAAAAATATTAAAAACTGTAACCCAACTATGTAACATCCGTCATATCAAACGAGTCACAGGTAGCTGCTGGATACAGGCGGCGCAAGAACGATATTTGTGGAGGTCCATGCCAGAAAAATTTGTCCGTCTACCATTTGAGAAAAAGAAGGATTTATTTTTGGTGCGCAAATAATAACTTTTAACCAAAAATTTTAACGGCGGCGTGACGATGTGCAACTAAAAAGGAAAAAATAAAATAAATCTTATTAGTCTTATTATTATCTAAGCTTCTAATAGTTTAGCTTTAACGGCAGCGAGATTGCTTAGCTGCGAGGTTTAATTATTTTGAGCATGGCAGTGAGATTGCTTAATTTAATTGATTTATTTTTAAGTATGTCAGCAAGATTACTTAGCTACGAGTTTCATATTTTTAAGCATGGCAGCGAGATTGCTTAGCTACGAGGTTTATTTTTTTTACAGCATGGCAACGAAACTGCTTAACTGTGAGGTTATTTTTTTTTTAAATGCTCTCAAAATTAGTTAATAATTAGATATTATATAATAATTATGTTAGTTATTGTATGTAACTTGATAGATTGCTTTTAAAAAAGTTTGTCACCGATTCAAAATTAGTCAATAACCACACTAAACTAAATTGCTAGATTGCTTTTAAAAGAGTTCGTCACCGACTCAAAATTAGTTAATAACCACACTAAACTAACTTGCTAGATTGCTTTTAAAAAAGTTTTTCGCCGACTCAAAATTAGTCACTATCACACTAACTTGCTATTTCAATGAATGTCTCTGCTATCTACAACATGGGATTAATTCGTCACCCCGGTGGAATGTCACTTGACACCGAGCAACGACTAACCTTTCCCCCCACGCTTCGTCTGCAAAAACACCGTTATTCGACTTCAATGGAATCCAAGTAGGTACCTACTCACCTAACTATATTCCAATTAAAACGAAAGTACCTACTACCTAAGTACTAGAACTTTGTGCATGGAATTTATAATTTGAATTTATAATTTTATGTTCTTATTACTCGTAATAGGTACTAAGTTAATGAAAGCTAAGAGTTTAGCTTTAGCTAAGAGTTTTAAATGTTACATTTAAAACTCTTAGCTAAAGAGTACTGAGTAACTTTAAGTAAGTTACTAGTTAATTTCCGCGACTTCGCTCGCGTGTTTTTTTATGATCCCGCGGGTAGTCTCTTATTTCCCGGGTTAAAAAGCCTATGTGTTATTCCAGACTATAATCTAATCAGCCAAATCCGTCCAGCACTGGTAGCATGGGCAGGAGATAAAAAATTTATCCCCCGATTTTATCCACTGACAGGGGATAAAATTATCTGTTCCCTATGCTAAAGCATGGCGACAGAGGAGAAGGCGATGTATATTTCTATAAGTATATCCACTGAGTGTTATTTCCACCGCTGCGCCCATGCTCGACGGGTGGATAAAGCTAAGCGAGGGGATAAACGTTTTATCCTTTTCCCGGGGATAAAATTTCTCCCGCCCATGCTACCAGTGCAGTAGTTAGTTTCTGCGTGAAAGAGTAACAAACATACACAAAGCGCGCGCGCACACACACACACACACACACACACACAAACTTTCGTCTTCATAATATTAAGTGTGGTACTACTAATTTCTGTTTAAATTTAGCGCTCAAATTATCTTGTTGAGAAATTAGTATGTAGGTAGGTACCTAACTGCCTTCCTGCTTACCTCGCTGCACTAATCGTTGCATTTGCAGTGTGGACGTAAGCCTAATTGCAGTTGCTTATTTAGAGACTAGCTGTTGCCCGCGACTTCGTCCGCGTGGATTTAGTTTTTAATAATCCCGTGGGAACGCTTTGATCTTCCAGATTAATAAATAGCCTTCGGTTCGGTTCTTGTTCGGTTCTCGTCGGGTGACCGCCCTCGACCACCGACTTACCGCATCGCATTGTTCGCCCGCGCTATTTTTTCTTTTTTCTCGGCTTCTAAGAGCCGTACCGAGATATTAAGTAGCATATAATCTTCCTCAAGAATTGGGCTATCAGATACAAAAAGAATTTTTCAAATCCGACTGATAGTTCCAGAGATTAGCCGTGTTCAAACAAACAAACTCTTCCACTATATTATATTAAGTAGGTACAGATTTATGCTTAGATCCATAGAGCGAGTTAAAACGAGATACAAATATGCTCTGACATAAATCTGTCTCGTTTTAACTCTGTCTTTTTATCCCGGACAATCAAACAGTTCCCGCGGGAATTTACAACTAAATCCTCGCGAACGAAGCCGCAAGCATCAACTAGTCAGCTAGCAATTCATAAATCATGAAATCGCAACACAAAGCCCCAAACCAAATAGCACCGCCGTGACAGCTAACAAAAGAGACGAACAAATTACAAATGAATTCGTTTCATTCAATCCCTCACGGTACATTCAACGTTGTATTAAATCATTCATTTGTTTTCATAATTCCGTATTAATTAAGGGCACGATCTTCGGCCGCAGTAGGTATTTTAGAGGCACTTCGTTCCTCGCACGGTGAGGTCTCGCTCGCGCTCATCAAATGAACTCGCTATCCCCGCCGCAGCGCAAATTTTACGTCATAGATTAAATAACCTTATGATACCTAACAGTAGGGCAGTTCTAAGGTTTATGAAATATTTATATTATATTGAAGAAAGAACAAAACATGCAGTTTTAAACTGCTAAAGCTCAAACAAGGTATTAGGTAGGTAAGTTCGATTAATATTTTACTTATTAGGTACACTTGCCTACATATTTTGTTCAGTTTTTTTTTGTTATTAGACCGATTTCTTTCAAAATCGATATCTGGGGATTCCTGTGCTCATAAAAGAGATAACCACTGCCAAAATTAGAAAAAGTGGCGGCCATTTTCTTTTTTCTCGTTATGGGACCGATTTCTTTCAAAATCAATATCTGGTGATCCCTGTGCTCATAAAAGAGAACCACTGCCAAAATCAAAAAAGTGGCGGCCATTTTCTTTTTTCTCGTTATGGGACCGATTTCTTTCAAAATCGATATCTGGGGATTCCTGTGCTCATAAAAGAGATAACCACTGCCAAAATTAGAAAAAGTGGCGGCCATTTTCTTTTTTCTCGTTATGGGACCGATTTCTTTCAAAATCGATATCTGGGGATCCCTGTGCTCATAAAAGAGATAACCACTGCCAAAATTAGAAAAAGTGGCGGCCATTTTCTTTTTTCTCGTTATGGGACCGATTTCTTTCAAAATCGATATCTGGGAATCTCTGTGCTCATAATAGAGGTAATCAATGTCAAAATTAGAAAAAGTGGCAGTAATATTTTTTTTACTATAGTTAAACATTAGTCAAATATTAAAAAGGTGTGCTTATCATTATTTACTATTGGATAAAATTCTTTCAAATTCGATATCTCTGCTCCGCATTACTGTACTAACCAGGAAAAAACTCTTAAATTTTGATTGAATCTTCTTTCTTTTGTGACTTTTACGGGGCTTTCAGACTACACTTACGATCCAAAACCTCAATAGCCAAACGGTTAAAGGTGCGGACTGAAAACTGAAAGGTCGCAGGTTCGAATCCCACCCGTTGCACTATTGTCGTACCCACTCCTAGCACAAGCTTTTCGCTTATTTGGAGGAGAGAGGAGAATATAAGAGCTTGGATATTCTTTATAAAAAAAAAACAATAAAATAAAACAATATTACATACCTTTTGTCTCTTTTAATATATATATATATATATATATATATTTTGTTGTTGTTTTGATGCAAATAAAGAGTTAAATAATAAACAATAATAATGGTAAAATAAGTCATTTAAAATTCAAAAATTTTCACAATATTGTTTTGGACAAAATAAATTTCAAAAAAAAATTACAATAATAACATACATCCAGGCAAATAAAAAAACTCAACGAGTAATTTTGATAGTCTTCTCTTTTGTTAACCTTACACTGGTTGAGGGAAATAGTGTGTAAAGGATGCGCCCTTATCAGGCTCCTCATTTTCTTTGTTGTGTAAAAAACAAGTATTGTGTGGTGGTGGTGGTGGTGTGGTGTGTGGTATGTGCTCTGGCACACACCATACAATAGCAATATTTTCTGTAACTTACAATTTTTTTTATCACCTAAACTTTATATTAAAATAAAGTTTATATCTTAAAGTATATAAATACATTTACAATTTGTCGAAATCTGGAACTTTTTTTTTCGAGTGTATGAGGGGCGGATTTTCGGCCTTATCAACCCACCTCCTTTTCTGTTTTAATGTACGGTCTCATTTACCATAGAATTACAGGGGATGGTGATGCATCGACATTGCAAGAATCCTCAACGCCAAGCCTTGTTAAGCTCAAAATGTGACAGTAGAGAAAATTGAGTGCCCAAAATTTACGCAATATATGAATATTGCGTAATTTTTGTAAAAAATTGCGTGGCTTGAGTACGGAAACTAAGTATTTGCTGCAACATAAAAAAAACTCTGACCAACGTTAGAATAATAACTATGAGGAAAGCTATTGATGAAAAACATTAAACATCACAAAGCTTCAGAAAACGCTACAAATGCTGCTATAATAATTCTACATAATGATATTGTAAACTCAATGCTTCATGCTTACGGTGATCACAAAATGTGCCAGAACTATAATTGCGAACAAAAAGACAATGATCAAGAGGGTCTCAAAAAAATACAAAACTCTATATTTGGTCCGGGAGGTAGCGTTGCAAATACACAAGTCATAGTATTCCAGCTGATATTGACATCGATAGTTGATCTTATACGACTAATAAGCGAACCGACCGTCAGCTGCCCAAGTGGCGGGGCTAGTGTTTGTGGGACAACTCCAATTAAGCTAGACCTCTAAATTGTATGAGCGCCCATACAGCTCAGAGGTCTATCTTAATTGGCGTTAACTATGTATGTAAGGGGACATTAATTTTCAACTTTTTTTATTTTTCGGAATTTTTCCTGTACTTGTACTGTAAGATCTTGCTTTTAACCAAAAGTGACAATTCTAGGTCAACCGGAAGTACCCTATAGGTTTTGGGTCGAAGACCTATATAGCAGTTCCCGTTGAACTATAATCACGAAAGACAAAATGCATGGTCTTACAGCACAAATAACAAAAAAATTCCAAAAAATAAAAAAGTTGAAAATTAATGTCCCCTTACATTCATACATAGTTTACGCCAATTAAGATAGACCTCTGAGCTGTATGGGTGCTCATACAATTTAGAGGTCTAGCTTAATTGGAGTTGTCCCACAACCCCTAGCCCCGCGGGTGCGTCAGCTGACGGTCGGTTCACTTGAGAGTCAGTCGAGATCTATTGAAAATGATGGCAATCGATCGGAATAAAATCACTAGCTAAAATGCAACGCTACCTCCCGGACCAATTTGCCTTTCGCATTAATGCAATTGTTTCAAGTGTAGCCGCGAAATCTCGAAGTTTTGGTAGTCCTCTCTTTTGTTAACCTCACACTGTCCAAAAAGTTCTGAAGAGAATATTAATATATTCTCTTCGTGGTCACAATCCTCAAAAGCAACTGCTATCACAAAAATGATCAAAAATCGCTAAAATTAATTATGCACGTACTTGGACCTGGCTGCTGTAAATCTGGTTGAGGCAAATAGTGTGTAAAGGATGTGCACTTATCAGGCTCCTCATTTTCTTTATTGTGTAAAAAACAAGTATTGTGTTGTTCTAGGTTTCTTATGGGCAAGCCACGGTCATACCTACTGTCTACGATTTCTGGCAGTAAGCATTTGTGGTAAAACTGCACTAGCTTTGGCTCCATATTTTTCAACCAAAAACTATCATCTTTTTCAATGTATTTTGTGTACAAAGGCTCATTTTCACCTGCCCAGATTCCAAGAAGACACACCTGTCGCCCTGTTACATGTAGTTGACCCTGTATTTGGTAATACCAATCGCTCTTTTTATTCAAGGTACAGATCTTTAAGGTTTTGTCGTATTTTAATATTTGAATTTTGTTTTCTTCAATTGCTTTCGACATTCCTTTTTTAAAAGCTGTGATTGGACACTTAATTTCCACTATCATATTATTATCTATCAACCCATCAGGAGTGGCCCCAATGAATGGATGTATGGGATCAACAAATAATCCACAGGGCGAAATGTTGACATTCTCCTGTCGTTCCAACTGCAGCAGCGCCTGTTTTTCATTTTCGACTCCATGAGCAATGGAAGTCAAATGGGCTAAATTTTTCTTATATAATATATTTTTCACTAAATTAGCCGTATTGGATGACTTCCTTTTGCATATTGGCCCAAAGTTTGAAGCTGTTACTAGTTTTTTCCGTATCTCCAACCACTCACTACTTTCTCTTTGAAGTATAGTGGCTCGTTCTATCGCCTTTTTATCTGCTGTAAGCGTGTTCAAGTTTTTCAAAAAATCTTCTTTCGCCATTTGTAAATCTTCTAGTGACATGTCCGGTGCAGAACTGGCAGGGCCATAATCGTGCTGTTTTCTGTTTATTTCTTTTAATGTTCTTTTTTTCTTAGCTGGGTGCTCTACACAATATTTCCGTTTACAAGCTCTTTTCCTTTCGATCTCTTGAATTATTCCACCAGGATTTTGGCCTGTAAACGCTTTTTGGATCGATGAAATAGTACATTTATTGTTGAATGAGACAACTGCCGCTGAGCATCTAGCCTGGTAGCCTCGTTTTTGTGCCAAATTTATCCTTTTCCCTCCAATAAATTTAGCTATTACGTTATTAAAACATTCGACAGTATTAGTGTCTACATCTTCGATCAAACTTCGAGATTTCGCGGCTACACTTGAAACAATTGCATTAATGCGAAAGGCAAATGTAGAGTTTTGTATTTTTTTGAGACTCTCTTGATCATTGTCTTTTTGTTCGCAATAGTAGTTCTGGCACATTTTATGATCACCGTAAGCATGAAGCATTGAGTTTACAATATCATTATGTAGAGTTAATATAGCAGCATTTGTAGCGTTTTCTGAAGCTTTGTGATGTTTAATGCTTTTCACAATAGCTTTCCTCATAGTCATTATTCTGACGTTGGTCAGAGTTTTTCTATGTTGCAGAAAATACTTAGTTTCCGTACTCAAGCCACGCAATTTTTTACAAAAATTACGCAATATATGATTGCGGCACTCAATTTTCTCAACTGTCACATTTTGAGCTTCATAAGGCTTGGCGTTTAGTATTCTTGCATATGTCGATGCATCACCATCCCCTATCATTCTATGGTAAACGAGACCGTACATTGAAACAGAAGATTTGAACCCTTCCAGTATTATTTCCGTTTCCATTGAACTGGAAGATCCCTCGAAGTTCTTAAAACAAACATGTTCATTTGGGGCAATATTTTTATTTTGTGCTCTGGCACACACCACACAATACTTGTTTTTTACTGCAAGATATAGGACTTCCTTAGTTTTCCTCCCGATAATTGCTGCAGTACCTGAAGAAGCTTTGTAATTGGTACCGTATGACCTCTTACACCATGAACCATCAACAAAAACATCAATAATTGGGTAACCGTTTTTGATTCGGCCTTCTGCAATAGCCATCTCTTTTTCTTTCTTAGCAGCAGCCTCCATAGATGTGCTTGCAGTATTTTCCCATTTTTCATAGACTTCATTTTGTAATTTACTGTAATAGTTTGGTGAAAATACTGGGATATTCATGGAGGAGCACAATTCTTCAAACTGTGCAAATCCAATGCCAGAGGCCACGATTCCAGTAACTGCAGCTATATTTAAATTCACTTGTTGCGTATTTTTGGTGTCTTCTGACTGGATGACGCAGATTTCTTGACATATTTCGCATTGAAATTTAAAAGCGGAAGTTAATCCAATTCTTTTTTCGCCAATTAAATGAAAGTTACTGAGATTGCAATCAAATAGATTATTGTGACACGCCTTTTCTCTTAACTCTCGCAAAAAGAAATTTATATCAATTATTCTCCGTCCCGAAATGGGTTGAAAGTCGTCTTTTTTTTTTTCAACTTCTACTGTAAATTTAAATGAATTACAGCTGTCACTGCAACAATAAAAAGAAGAGTTACTTTTTTATTTGCTTTATCAATGGTCAAATCATTGGAATTTATAAAACTGACTTGTCAAGTTGAGAAAGTGTTCCAGGTTCCAGGGGTCCAGGTGAAACAATCACGTTCATTGACTCTTCTTCGTTGCTTTGGCTTGAAATGCTAAAACAGTTTTCTTATTAACATTTCAAAATTTCTAAAAATTATAATGTTATTGATTACTAATAATATTTTAAAATTACCCATTAGTCTCCGTTATTTGCAAGTCAACAGGATCCAGTGTAATAAAAGAAGTATCACATTCGCCAGCTCCATCTACACTGGTGCTTGTCGTTGCTTCAGAGTATCTGAAAGACAGACCATCGCTTGAAAATCTCTTTAAATGTATGAGTCGTACCGTTAACCGGTATGCCTCGTATTTGACTCGAGTGCTTAGATATGCGAATTACTTTTTAGAGAATGGAATTTAGAATGACGTAGGTAATTTACTTACTGTTCAATTGTGCCTGTTTTTTTAAATAACCCTTTAATTCTTGGTAAAGATGAACTGCAAAGATACAAAGGAAAATCTTTAAATTTTTTTCTATTAAATATATAATGTAGTTAATAATCGCAAATATTATATTTTTTGAAATCCAACATGTCTGTCATATTTTTCCAAGTGAAAATTTAACCGCACTACACGTGTACGAAAGCGTGTAACTCGTAGACCGAATTGAAATACATCGGTCCAAAAAAAAATTGTGGCCACTTTTTCTAGTTTTGACAATGGTTACCGCTGTAATGAGTACAGGGATCAATTTTGGAAGAAATTGGTCCCTTAACGAGAAAAAACAAAATGGCTGTCACTTTTTCCCATTCTGGCAGTGGTTACCTCTTTTATAAACACAGGAATCCCCAGATATCGATTTTGAAAGAAATCGGTCCCATAACGAGAAAAAAGAAAATGGCCGCCACTTTTTCTAATTTTGGCAGTGGTTATCTCTTTTATGAGCACAGGGATCCCCAGATATCGATTCTGAAAGAAATCGGTCCCATAACGAGAAAAAAGAAAATGGCCGCCACTTTTTATAATTTTGGCAGTGGTTATCTCTTTTATGAGCACAGGGATCCCCAGATATCGATTTTGAAAGAAATCGGTCCCATAACGAGAAAAAAGAAAATGGCCGCCACTTTTTCTAATTTTGGCAGTGGTTATCTCTTTTATGAGCACAGGGATCCCCAGATATCGATTTTGAAAGAAATCGGTCCCATAACGAGAAAAAAGAAAATGGCCGCCACTTTTTCTAATTTTGGCAGTGGTTATCTCTTTTATGAGCACAGGGATCCCCAGATATCGATTTTGAAAGAAATCGGTCCCATAACGAGAAAAAAGAAAATGGCCGCCACTTTTTCTAATTTTGGCAGTGGTTATCTCTTTTATGAGCACAGGGATCCCCAGATATCGATTTTGAAAGAAATCGGTCCCATAACGAGAAAAAAGAAAATGGCCGCCACTTTTTCTAATTTTGGCAGTGGTTATCTCTTTTATGAGCACAGGGATCCCCAGATATCGATTTTGAAAGAAATCGGTCCCATAACGAGAAAAAAGAAAATGGCCGCCACTTTTTCTAATTTTGGCAGTGGTTATCTCTTTTATGAGCACAGGGATCCCCAGATATCGATTTTGAAAGAAATCGGTCCCATAACGAGAAAAAAGAAAATGGCCGCCACTTTTTCTAATTTTGGCAGTGGTTATCTCTTTTATGAGCACAGGGATCCCCAGATATCGATTTTGAAAGAAATCGGTCCCATAACGAGAAAAAAGAAAATGGCCGCCACTTTTTCTAATTTTGGCAGTGGTTATCTCTTTTATGAGCA
The DNA here is from genome assembly GCA_933228805.2 of Hipparchia semele. Lineage (NCBI taxonomy): Eukaryota > Metazoa > Arthropoda > Insecta > Lepidoptera > Nymphalidae > Hipparchia > Hipparchia semele. The sequence goes on along the minus strand of OW121733.1, from coordinate 3,474,654 downwards.
CAGGGATCCCCAGATATCGATTTTGAAAGAAATCGGTCCCATAACGAGAAAAAAGAAAATGGCCGCCACTTTTTCTAATTTTGGCAGTGGTTATCTCTTTTATGAGCACAGGGATCCCCAGATATCGATTTTGAAAGAAATCGGTCCCATAACGAGAAAAAAGAAAATGGCCGCCACTTTTTCTAATTTTGGCAGTGGTTATCTCTTTTATGAGCACAGGGATCCCCAGATATCGATTTTGAAAGAAATCGGTCCCATAACGAGAAAAAAGAAAATGGCCGCCACTTTTTCTAATTTTGGCAGTGGTTATCTCTTTTATGAGCACAGGGATCCCCAGATATCGATTTTGAAAGAAATCGGTCCCATAACGAGAAAAAAGAAAATGGCCGCCACTTTTTCTAATTTTGGCAGTGGTTATCTCTTTTATGAGCACAGGGATCCCCAGATATCGATTTTGAAAGAAATCGGTCCCATAACAAGAAAAAAGAAAATGGCCGCCACTTTTTCTAATTTTGGCAGTGGTTATCTCTTTTATGAGCACAGGGATCCCCAGATATCGATTTTGAAAGAAATCGGTCCCATAACGAGAAAAAAGAAAATGGCCGCCACTTTTTCTAATTTTGGCAGTGGTTATCTCTTTTATGAGCACAGGGATCCCCAGATATCGATTTTGAAAGAAATCGGTCCCATAACGAGAAAAAAGAAAATGGCCGCCACTTTTTCTAATTTTGGCAGTGGTTATCTCTTTTATGAGCACAGGGATCCCCAGATATCGATTTTGAAAGAAATCGGTCCCATAACGAGAAAAAAGAAAATGGCCGCCACTTTTTCTAATTTTGGCAGTGGTTATCTCTTTTATGAGCACAGGGATCCCCAGATATCGATTTTGAAAGAAATCGGTCCCATAACGAGAAAAAAGAAAATGGCCGCCACTTTTTCTAATTTTGGCAGTGGTTATCTCTTTTATGAGCACAGGGATCCCCAGATATCGATTTTGAAAGAAATCGGTCCCATAACGAGAAAAAAGAAAATGGCCGCCACTTTTTCTAATTTTGGCAGTGGTCACCTCATTTATGAGACTAGGGATCTCCAGATATCGATTTTGAAAGGAATCGGTCCCATAACGAGAAAAATGAAAATGGCTGCCATTTTTTTTTTTGATTTTGGCAATGGTTCTCAAGTGCAGGGAATTCGTAGGGCTAACATGCGCGCCACGAGAAAATTTTGTCTACACTTTACTCGTGAATCTCTGTAGAGATTCACATAGAGACTACGAGTAAACGTGTAGACAAAACTTTCTCGTGGCGCGCATGTTAGCCCTACAGATCGATTTCGAAAGTCTGTCCAAAGATTCACAAGAATTAAAAAAAATAAAGTAGGTAAGGTACAGAATAGGTACAACATTTGTATTAGAAGGATCAAACTTACCTTAAATTTTGTCTAAGCTTTCGTAATTTAAATCTGGATATTTTTTTCTTTTGTTTATTGTTAGCCCCCATATTTTCTCTTTATTGTATTCTTAATTAATTAATTTACTATAAGAGTACCTAACTTACATTAATATTTACAGATTTAATAATAGATAACAAGATTTACACACTAGAAGATAATAGGTAATAATATTTACACACTAATTTTATTTTGATTATCTATGATAAGTGAACACTACTGCAATAGTTCGTCTGATCAGCGGGGATCGCAGTGAGCCAGCTAGAGCGATACGTCCTACCTCGATGATACCTTGCGAGCTACTGAAATGAGGCGCGCGAGCCACTTTGTTATAAAGAAAGTAAACCAGTCATGATTAAAAAAAAAGAAAACTTTTTAGAGAAAAATTAACGCCAAAATATTGTTCTAAAAGCTTTTGCCTATTTTTTGTCATTTTTTTTTTTAGTTTAACTTTGATATACTACACATACAACCGGAACCCAATTGAAAACTACACTGTTTTCGGAATATTATTTCATCGAGTGAAGTTCAAAATTAGGTCTTTTGAACGGCAAAATAAATTAGAACGTGTATTAATCTACAACATATATTTTTAACCTATCAAAACAATGAATATTTGATTGTTTACCATTGAATCTAAAACAGGCTGTTTTCGGAGATCCTGCCGTTAATACCGTACTCCCTTTATACGCAGTTCGCTGAACGTGCGGGGAGCGTTCGGTATTAAAATTTCGCCCGAAAGCGATTACGTCGTTACGTACTCGTGATAGTTCATTTGGCTCTTTATGAACCGTTTCGTGTGAACGAAACGTTTCGTTTTTGCGAATTGTAATCATTCGTTCGTTCATTTCACTTAACCCGTCATCGCCACTACACATGTTTCGTCTCGAATGAGAAGAATGAGTGAATGAAAATGAATGAACTACTTTTTTTAATGCACACACCCATCGCAGCACCACTACACAGGTCTCCTCTCGAATGAGACGAATGAGTGAATGAAAATAAATAAGCTATTTTCTTTACTACACACACCCATCGCAGCGCCACTACACAGGTCTCTCTCGAATGAGAAGAATGAGTGAATGAAAATGAATGAACTATTTTCTTTACTGCACACCCCCATCGCAGCGCCACTACACAGGTCTCCGCTCGAATGAAAAGAATGGATGAATGAAAATGAATGAACTATTTTCTTTACTGCGCACCAAAGAAGAAGAAAAACAACATTGGTACAGTACATAATAAAAATTCTTTTTAAAAAACTGACTTCTTACGCTACTACAAAGTATAAAAATAATTTTAGTTTGTACACGTTTATTGAAGTCAGGACGTGGTCTTAAAAAGAAACGATGAAACCAATATGCGATGTTCGCCCGACTTTAACAAACGTATCTCTCATGTGCCATCAGAAGGCGAAAAAGTGTTTAAGCGGCCTTATCTCTACCTAGCGATCTCTCCCAAGCAACCAAAGATTTTTTACTTTTCTATTAACAATTTTATTGAATCAAGATTTTTTCCTATTCGCTCATAATAACATTATCTCGATCTAAAATCGATACCTATGGCACAACAATCGGGCCATAATGTCGTAGAATCGGTATTTTATCGGTAACAATCGGTGCTTAGCCGATTTACGTCGCTTTTACGACTCTCAACTGATATATCGATTCATTATCGCGATCATATAAACATATTTTCCCAGTAAGACACATGTTTAGTATTCCATTTTCCAAGGAATGTATGGGACAAAGATTTTACTTATCGATAAGTTGAATAATATCATATTAGATATGGAAATTGACTTCGTATTTATTACCTTCGAACTCGCATAGAAAACTCTAACATAAATCAATGCTGTGTAGTTAAGGAATACCTACTTTAGTACATAATAATTCAATGGAATACCTAGCCAAAAAACGTATGATGCTATGAAGCCTTACCTTATTCGCCTCTCCCCCATATTTTTAAAAATCTTCTAAAACAGTATTTTGCATCAACTATTGGGATTTTGCCTATTTTATGTTACTAGCTTTTACTCGCGACTTCGCTCACGTTAAGACTTAAGTTCAATTATTTAAACCCCTATGTTACCCCCTTGCAGGATGAATTTTCAAAAATCTTTTCTTAGCGGATACCTATGTTATAATAGCTATATGTATGCCAAACAGCTCAATCCGTCCTATCCAGTTGTTTGAGCTGTGCGTTTATAGATCAGTTAGTCAGTCAGTCAATCAGTCAGTCACTTTTTCCTTTTATATATTCAGATAATAAGTTGTAAGCGCGGCACATCGAAGTATAACGCATAGAACAGAGTTTAAGTGTAGGCTCAAAACATCCAATGAAAATGTGAGTGAAATGTAATTATTTTCTTTACTGGTTTTAGATGGTTATTGTGATTGCGAGCTCATCGTACTAACGCGATGATTAAAAAAATTATATTAAAAATATTTAAAAAAAAACCTTCCAAACTTCAAAAAAAGTAAAGAACATTTTAATAGTATTTTAGAATAATAATACACTGTCGATTTTTATGTACGTATATTTATTTAATTAATCATGAACTTCCCTCGGTCGGGCTCTAGCAGAATAACAGCGTTGTGGTTACATATTTGTATCCACAGCATTGAGCTGAGCTAGGAGCTTTGGTTGTTTTTCATTGGCATGATACATAGTAGATACCTATGAGTTGAGTTATATTGTAAGTCTTAAGTTTACCTATTTCATTTGTATATAATTTAACATGTCAATAAATAAACTATATTCTATTCTATTCTAAAAATGGCTTATCACAGCGTCAACTTTTGCGCTTCTGAGCATTATAGTTCGATGGCGTGACAAGAATTTATTAAGCACTGAAATAGGGAGCTCAAAAAACGAGTTCCTTAAAGTCGATAGGTATTATAAAATAATTTAAATTATAAACTTTGAGCTATTCATAAACGCTCTTTAAAGTTTTAATACCGGAGCTACGTTCCGGCGATCCGATGGGACTAATCTAATTTACCTACAATAAACTAGCCTTTAAACAACTAGTGATGTTCTATTTGCACACCGACATCGATGCTTTAAGGAGTTTTTTTTTATTCGTTGACAAGATAGTCCTTGACTGCGATCTAACCTGATGGTAAGTGACGATGCAGTCTAAGATGGTAGCGGACTAACTTGGAAGGGATATAGCAGTGTAAACTCAACCCATACCCCTAATCGTTTTCTACACGCCACCGTGCCGGAACGCTAAATCGCTTGGCGGCACGTCTTTGACGGTAGGGTGGTAACTAGCCACGGCCAAAGCCTCCCACCAGACCAGACCAGAGACAATTTATAAATTATAAATTCCTTAATTGCCCCCGCCAGGAAACGAACCCGAGACCTCCCAGTTATAAGACCACAGCGCTCACCACTGCGCCAAGGAAGTCGTCAAAATTCCAAGATGGTAGCGGACTAACTTGAAAGGGGTATGGCAGTGTAGATTCAACCCATACCCCTAACGCTAGATCGATGATACTAACATTACTCTGTACTTATTTCTCAGAAATTATGAGTTGAATCATGATGAATGGTAAACTAATTATCACGGTCTATCACTAAATACAATCTTGATTTTTGTCATAAAAATAACTTGCAACATAGAATCTAATTTAGATTTTTATTATAGATATATGTAATTTAGATTTAGACTAATTTTTATCCCCAAATCCTAAATCCACGTAGACGAAGTCGCAGATATCTGATGATATTATCAGCAGTTATTAAGCTATTGCATAGCTTCTATCGCGGGCCAGCGTGGAGACCGAATCCAGAAATTCCGTAACGAAAATAACCTGACACGGGACTCCTCTACGGTGAGCCGCTAGATGGCGTTGATAAAAAATGCTATGCAATAGGTTTACCGCGGCAGTCCCCGAGTGCCACACGTCTTTTTTTTTTCTTCGATACGACTATCTACATTCAAAACGAACATCATAAATTACCCCTTTTTCTGATGTGACAGTAACAAACAATATAAATATAATTTTTCATCGATATTAGCGTAGTTAAACATCACTAATGTATTTAGCATCAAGTTGCTTCATTTTGCCTTTATTCCATAAGCCGTTATATAAGAAGGTTAATTTGTATAATGCTAGATTATAGCCTCCCTTATAAAATATAAATTAAAGCGAAAACATCTTTTGTATTAACCAATATCCAGTAAATAATAACGACAATGTTAATGTTATAATATTGAGTTATATTCCCTTTGAGCTGATTCCCGCGACTTCGTCTGCGTGGAAAAAGTTTAGAGCGACTTGCTACTATCCGCGAGAAGTTATGTCCTCTAACTCCGATAATATTAAGTAGATCTTCACCAAAATTGGACACAATATTTCTAATAGTACACAATCTATAATACAAAAAGAATTATAAAATTCGATTAAGATTTGACGAAGTTATGAAGCAAATTAACAAAAACTTTCATGCCATATCCCGGATAAAACTTGTTGTTTATCAAGATAAAAAGTATACTTTATATTGACCCAGAGTATCAGCTACCATCATACCCAATTTCATCCAAATCCGTTCTGCAGTTTTCGCGTGATGCGCGCACAGATAGACGGACAAAAAATTCAAAAAAAATATTTTGGTCTCAGTACCGATACTACAGCATCCTCCGATTAAAATTTTGGCTAATATTATTTAAAAAAAATTCTTTCAAAGGGTCAGCGTGGTACGCCTTTGCCGGTAAGGTGGTAGCTAACCACGGCCGAAGCCACTTTCCAGGCCAGAGCTCAGATAACAGTTACCCTTCTACTGAAGGGGTTACCTTTTACCATTTGAAACTTTAGGATCCAATTGCGAGAAAGTGTAATAAATGTCAAGCTAACCCAACTATACAAGGGTTTCGTTAACTTCCACAAGGGTCACCTAAAGTTGCAAAGTAAAGTCTGTCTGGTGAATCCTTTATGGGTGTTGTAAATCTGGGAAAATCGTAAATTTTGCACTCTGACCCCGCAAAGGGTCGACCTTGCTATACCCGTACTACGGGTTCGTTCACATCTGTCACTAACTCGAAATACAGACAAGTTCTTGCAATTCACGAGGGCGCGTGAGCTTTACTTGTGGTTACGTCCGCGTCGTGTACATGTACAATAACATAAAATTATTTGTGTACTAAACTTTATCACGTGGTTGACATGATTGAGATAATACACATTAATGAGATTTAGCACTTAGCTGCAAAAAATATAAAGTCAGATAATAATGTGTTCATATCTTGGAGTAGTGTTCTAACACGTAAATAGGTATAGTACGTTTATCTCACGAAGTTACGGGCACTTCAATTGTGGTTACGTCGTGTACACACATTGCGTAAGTGTGCGTGCCTGTCAGGAGCCTACTTGGGAGCGGGCAGGCGCGAGCAAGCTCTCACTCACACATACAGATACGACACACACACAACCATGAGCCACGCGCCCTCGTGAGTTGAAAGAACTATGTCAGAAAGTTAAGTTTATCTTTTGACTTCTAATAGGTATATGGATCTCGTTTGTCACGAACAGTATCACGTCGATCCATAGTTCTATTACAGCGTGATTGACTAACAAACCAACAAACAAACAAACTTTCCCTTTTAAAATATTAGTAAGGATTTTGTTTTGAAAAGAGCAACTGCTAAGTTTCTTTTAAGGCTTTTCTTAACAGAATCTTGTTTCCGAACCGGTGGTAGAGTCTCGACGTGTCATAAGAGACACAAGTTCGCCTTAATAATATAAATAATTTAAAATTTTTTAAGGTCATCATGGTAGGGGTGACATCAGGTCCACAAAGGAATGGCCGGGGCAGCTCGTGGTCGTGGCCCATTTAAAATTCCAATTCCTGGCCCTTGATTAGGAAACCACTTCCGCTTAAATTTCCCTATTGGTTTGAATTTTAAACTGCACCAAACCACTTCACTTTTCTTCACTGAATTGTTTCATTTCATTCATTCGCCTTATTTACTCAAAGATTCACAACAAGTGTAAATAAAAAATTTAAAACACCCCCCATGTTACAACATCCTAATCCACACACACACACACACACACAAAAACACACGCACACAAGCGCGCACACACATACACACACACACACGGCAATACATATACATGTTCTGTGAAATACAGATACAGATACAGTCCGCTGACAGATAGACAGATGGACGGACGGAGAGCGGAGGCTTAATAGGATCCTGTTCAGTGGCGTGCACAGGGTTTGGGCTTAGGGTAGGCATATATTAGGACACACACGTATATGTATAGGTACGTCATTATAGGTAAAATGAAAATTTAAGTCAAGTCACATATCTACATAGGTCCAAGATGTGAGCTGGATTCCCTGTAAAGTAGAGGGTTAGCGCAGGCGTTTTAAAAACCCCCCTCACGCAGACGAAGTCGCGGGCAGAAGCTAGTTAAAATAAAAGCACATACCTGTTCAGAATATCCTATCATTCCATACCGTACGGCTAATTACAAAATAAGATGCAAGGAAAACAAAACAAACTATTTGTGTGTACACAACCACTAAAGCCGGTTAAAAGAATCAATAATTATTAACGTTAAATACTCGTGTTAAGTACTTTCTCACTTTTTTCTATGATAAAATAAGTTCCATTGTCAAGAAAGTCACAAATCCTATAAGTTTTTATTTACTTATGCCCGCAAAAACTTTACACAAATTACACACACTATGCACTCATACGAAAGTAAACAATTATAAGAAAACAAAATGGCCCTGGCCTTGGCCCTTGTTGCGTAGAATTAGAAAAGATAATCTAAAAACTGGAGTCAAAAATTACTTTTAAATTTTTTTTCGATGTTAATATTTTCTGAAACCGTCTTTAAATTTACGGAAAGAATCTGAATAAATAAATTTAATTAATAATAAGTTTATAATTATAATAGATTAGCTACTTATTTGGATTACAGAAAATAAAAAGTTCGTTTGTTTTCACCTTCGAACACGCGCGATTATGACCCTTATTAATTACCCTTTGCGATTGACCAATCACAAGCGATAGGCTCTGCCTTTATTATCACGTCATCATTCACGTTATTGGACAAAATCTTCCATGTAATCACAACACATCTAAACCAATCTAAACAATTTACTTGTGTTGAGTTGTATAATATACTATCTGTGTGAGCAAGGTTGTGTGAGTTTATAGGCATTCTAAGCTGCTGCTTTTCGGTTGCACGTTACCTATACAGTTGCTAGTCTGTAGCGATAGATGGCGTAGATAGCCAATTGTTTATGCCGAGCGCTAAATAAGTAAATATTTGAATTAGCCTATTTCAAGTCTTTAATTTTAATGTCTTTAATTATAAAGGTAGGCACTGCTTTTATGCCTCTTCGTACCGCATGCCACTGATCCTGTTGGCATCCTTTAGGTACGGAACCCTTAAAAGTCTTTGTTTTTCCATGTATTACATCGTTTGTTTGTCAGTAGAGACGACAACAGTATATAGGTGCAATCACACTTTTATTATCTCTCGCCCATTTATACTGAGTATGAACATAAAGCCGTATGCATACTACACCGAAAGACGCCATAACTCAGGTAGCTCCTGAAATATGAAACGCAATTAAATACCGTAGTATCTTACCCACTATAAACAGAGACATATGGATATTGTAGCTCTTAAGGCAGCGCATAAACGGGCTAGATTTTCAGCAATTTCTAGTTGCAATAGTGTGCCGCCAAATTATCGTGTCCATTTCAGCGTATAAAAACTCTTCGGGCTATTTCGCTCGGCTAATGCTAGACACAATAATTTACCTGGTAATAAAGAACAATAAAAATAGTACGAATAATTTCATACTTTAGTCACGAATTTTCCCGTTAGGACATAAATGATTGATATTTTCCTATTGTTGACTGCCTCGTTTTTCAATTAGTATTCCTTAGAGATTTAGCGCTGTTATTATCCTGGGAGAGCACATAAAGCTGTAGGTTTTGACTTCTAAGCTCTACCTCTCCTCGGCCATGTTTTCTAACAGTGTGTGTTGCCGGTGATGATGACTTACGGATGCGAATCATGGTCGTTGACATGAATCTGCATCTTCACTTACCATCAGGTGAGATCGCAGTTCAACGCTAGTCTATATATAAAAAAGAAACAATGGGTCTCATAAGAAGTCTCAGGGTCGCTCAGCGGGTGTCCAAGGTGAGCTATGCTACGAGTATCCCTGAGGGATCAAATCACAGCAACTTTTATAGCCCGTTTATGAGCTTCACAGTGAAGGTGGGTGCATGAAAACAATGTGTTTCAGTAAATATTTGAAGACTTACTGCCGGTTTTGTATGTTGTATGGTAAGTAAGTTTTGTATAATAGTCTTGCATCATAATTTTTTTATTTAGCATAACATAAACGCTTTTATGTCAATGGTATAGAGACGCTAATGGTGCGGCATGTGAATGTGTACTAAAGGCGTGTATATTTTGGTGCATTTTTAGGTATCTTTGCTTATAAGTGCATTAGGTCGTAGTTGTTCCATTGCTGCCTGAACTTTAGATTTTTTTTTTTGAAAAGAATAGAATAGAATATTTTTTTATTCAAATAAACTTTTACAAAGTATTATCGAATCGTCAATGAATCTACCACTGGTTCGGAATGCCGTTCCAACCGAGAAAGAATTCTATCTGTGAAAACTAGCTTTAATTTTTTTACTGTACTTATTAATTTACTTTTCTAATTAGCTGTAAGTTTTCCTTCGAAATCCTTACTAATATTATAAATGCGAAAGTGTTGGTTTGTTGCTTTGTTGGTTTGTTCTTCAATCACGCCGCAAAAAAGCAACGGATCGACGTGATTATTTGCATTGAGGACCGGGAGAGTAGGTAACATAGGCTACTTTTTATCCCGGAAAATCAAAGAGTTCCCGCGGGATTTTAAAAACCAAATCTAAGTTGAACTTGACTTGTATTCTCCTCTCCGTTGCTCCATCGCTGCGTGATTGAAGGACAAACAGACAAGCAAACATACCTACTTCCGCCTTAATAACATTAGTAAGGATTTGGTCAAGTAAAATGAAGGAGCTGTGGATTCTCAATATTCGGATTGGTTTAGCGACCTCGGTGGCAGATTCAATATATCTTATCTAATGTTATTCCAGACTTGACTTCAGCGACCGAGAACGCGCTCGTTATAGATTCAATTAAATCTCGTGAGCATTGCCCGTCGAGAAATGCTGCTCAGAATTTTGCAGTATTTCCATAAGAATTTATGTTTAAGAACTATACATTTCGATTGGCTACCAGGTGCTTTGGCCAAAAATGTAACCGCAGTGGCATGTTGCCAGATCCCCCGCGAGATGGACCGACGACATCAAACGAGTCACAGGAAGTCGATGGATTCAGGCGGCACAAGACCGAGTCATGTGGAGGTCCATGCAAGAGACCTATGTCCAACAGTGGACGTCTAGAAGTTGATAAGAAAGAAGAAGAAGAGATGTAAGAATAGAATAGAAATATTTTTTATTCAAACTTTTACAAGTACTTTTGAATCGTCAATGAATCTATCACTGGTTCGGAATGCCCTTCCTGCCGAGAAAAGCCAGCAATAAACTCGGCGGTTGCTCTTTTCAAAAAATTTTTTTTTACAATAGGTAACAAAACTATGCTATGTGTACAGTGTTTCCACAATGAATTTTCAAAAATGTAAAACAATCCAACACATGTCAAGATGGGAAGACAAAGCAGACTCATTCCCGTTGGTGGCACCCGTTCACGAGCACGACGCATGATCCAGCCATTGCTTCGCTCAACTATATTTGAGGGAACGTAACAACCCGCACCACACGACACCACCACAGAAATGTTTAAAGAGAACATGACATACTTAGGCTACCCATGTTAAGGCATCGAATTGAATACTAATATTAAAATACTCATTTTAAGACATGACTGAGTTTAAAAAACCTTAAACCATGCGAACGTAATTATTAATTTAAAACGTTCATAGGTATATATATACCTATATATTTGAGAACAAAATCTTTAAAACCTTTTCCCTCTAATTAACCAAAAACTCGCAAACGGCTCCACATAATATTTTGTCTGACATCGTCAGCTCAAGACGGAGCCCGTTAATTAGAAACTCAGTTAATTAACTTAAGTAACGTTTCATAATTATTAATCTTTATGTATCTTTATGTAAACAATATATAAATGCGATAATACCGATAATACAGATTTTCTTCTTCTTTATCAACCGATAGATGTCCACTGCTGGACATAGGTCTCTTGCATGGACCTCCACAGGCCTCGGTCTTGCGCAGCCTGAATCCAGCAGCTCCCTTGCGGAACCCTCCGTGTGCGAGTACAACTCGCACTTGGCCGGTTTTTAATCTATCAATACCATGCATTTTAAAAATAAATCTAACTCTTAACTTAACAATAAACTTATTTAACTTAATACCAACTTTACAAATGGGTTCGAATCCGTTAAGTTACAGTTTTATTATAAATACAGATATAGATATAGATAAGAAGTAATTTATATCAGTCAATTTATGTTCAAAACCACTTAGCAAAGTAATTAAAAAGCTCCCAAGTTCCATCATCTGTACAGGCCCTTAAATGTGCAAATTAGTCCTAACGAGACAAATTGCTTATAATCTCCTCTCAAGTTTAATTAATTAAGATGAATGTTTGTCTTTTAATTAAATCATTTCGAGCGTGTATCGAGATTGGCAAGAGAACATTTTTTATCGACATGTGCAGTGAACGTTGCAGTTTTTTTAAATTTTTGTTATTATTTTTGGTTTTTAAGGTAATTTTTCTTTTTCTATGATACCTTAGTTTTTCAATAGAATAGAAAAGAATATTTTTTTATTCAAATAAACTAATTCTACAAAGTGCTTTCGAATCGTCAAATGAATCTACCACTGGTTTGGAATGCCGTTCCAACTGAGAAGAACCAACAAGAAACTCGGCTGTTGCTCTTTTAAAAATAAAATAATATGTAATAACAACATTATTTTGCTGTATATATGCATTCCCTTTTGCTGTATATATGCATTCCCTATTTGGGGGCATTTTAAACTATGCCCAAAATACGGGACGTCCCGGGAAATTTGGGACGTCTGGCAATGCTACATATAACCCTTCTCTAAGAGGTGACCTGCGCTCAGTAGTGACCTGGTGACTGGCTTCTGATGATGATAACGATGAATTTTTTTAGGATGGATCTTCCAACAAACGCAATGACAACCTTCTTCAATTTCTATCCAACCTCAAAGTGAAACCACCTTACATCGCAATACTCTATCCGCAAGGCAAAAGTATAGAAGAAACCAACAATCGTATAACATCTGAAGAAGATCTAACTAACGATATAACTCCAGAAATAGATTCCGTGGATCCACCATATGATCAGAAAGCTTACTTGCTGTATCATTTGTTAAGGGTAAAGTATTAACTTACAAGTAGTTATTTTTGACGACTTCCCTGGTGCAGTGGTGAGCGCTGTGGTCTTATAACTGGGAGATCTCGGGTTCGATTCCCAGCGCGGGCAATTTAGGAATTTATAATTTCTAAATTGTCTCTGGTCTGGTCTGGTGGGAGGCTTTAGCCGTGGCTAGTTACCACTCTACCGTCAAAGACGCGCCGACAAGCGATTTAGCGTTCCGACACGATGACGTGTAGCAAACCGATTATAGGGGTATGGATTGAATCTACACTGCCATACCCGTTCCAAGTTAGCCCGATACCATCTTGGACTGCATCGTCACTTACCATCTGGTGAGATCGCAGTCAATGACTTCTTGTCAACGAATAAAAAAAAAGCTTTTAGAAGGGAATTTTTGTGGAGTCATGTAGTACCTAGTTAGCAAGTATTTATTTTAATCCCGCGGAAAGCTTTTGTTTTTCCATGATGAAAAGCCTATATTACTATGTCCACCACTTCATCATGCAATAATCACGTCAATCCGTTGCTCCGTGATTGAAGGACAAACAAAACTTTTTGATTTATTTATTTTTATAAAGAATATTAGCCAAGCTGAAATTGACTAATTTTTTCCTCTCCCCTCCAAATAAACGTAAAGCTTGTGCCAGGAATGGGTACGACAATAATGCAACGAGTGGGGTTCGAACCTGCGACCTTTCAGTTTACAGCCCGCACCTTTAACCGTTGGGCTTTTAAGGCTTAATATCTTTTTTTTTTTTTTTTGAATAATATTAGCCAAACTGAACTTGACTTATATTCCCCTCTCCCTTCCAAATAAACGAAAAACTTGTGCTACGAGTGCGTACGACAATTGTGCAATGAGTGGGGTTCGAGCCTGTGACCTTTCAGTCCGTACCTTTAAGCGATGGGCTTTTTAGGCTTAGTAAGAAGCTTACTTCTTCTATAGTAAGAAGTAAGGTATTAATAAGATTACTTCTTTTCCAAAGACGACTGAAGAACGCGAGCAAATAGATCCAGAAGCGGCAAGAAGTTTCGAGCAAACCAAATACGTGTTACGCCAAGCGTTACGCAAGAGATGCAACAAATTAAACTCGTGCTACCGCAAGTGCCCCAAGCCCAAGAAACTGTACATAACTTGTACCGTTGAATGTCAAGAAACCTACGACGATTACGACGTGTGCCAGACTGTGGAGATCTGTACCACTAATAAATCAAAGTGTGGAAGAACGATGCCACCGAAATGGTAACGCCCTAGTAACGCTGTTAGTAAATAGGATGGAAATAAAATTGATCCATAGATTGGGTGATCTTTTTTGATTTTTCAAACCCCTATTTAGGATTTTTTTAAGCTATTGCATAGCTTCTATCGCGGGCCAGCGTGGAGACCGAATCCAGAAATTCCGTAACGAAAATAACCTGACACGGGACTCCTCTACGGTGAGCCGCTAGATGGCGTTGATAAAAAATGCTATGCAATAGCTTTACCGCGGCAGTCCCCGAGTGCCACACGTCTTTTTAATTTTCAAAAATCCTTTCTTAGCGGATGCTTGCGTCGTAATAACTCTACTGTCTCTATCTGTATGTCAAACAGCCCTATCTGTCCAGTGGTTTGAACTGTGATAGATCAGTCAGTCAGTCAGACACCTTTTCCTTTTATATTTAGACTAGCTGATTCCCGCGACTTCGTCCACGTGGAAAAAGTTTAGAATGACTTGCTACTATCGGCGAGAAGTTATGTCCTCTATCTCCGATAATATTTAATAGATGTTCACCAAAATTGAACAAAATATTTCTAATAGTACACAATTTATAATAAAAAAAGAATTATTAAATTCGGTTTAGATTTGACGAAGTTATGGAGCAAATCAACAAAAACTTTCATCCCCTATCCCGGATAAACCTTATTCAAATTCAAAATTATTTATTTTATGTAAGCCAACTTGTGGCTCTTATGACAAGTCGAAAATCTACCAATCTATTTTTTATCAGGATAAAAAGTATTCTATATATTGACCCGGAGCATCAGCTACCACTAAACCAATTTTCATTTAAACCCGTTCTGTAGTTTTGGCGTGATGCGCGCACTGACAGGCAGACAAAAAGTTCAAAAAAAATTGGTTCTGGGTTCAATATCGATAATAAAGCATCCTCCAATTAAAATTGTCAAAACCAAAAGGGAGAGTTACGATTTTAGCAGTCTAAGTAAGTATGTATATATGTAAAAAATATAATATTACATAAGTTTTACAAAATTGAATCAAAAATCCAAGAGACACCTTTGAATAGATAAATATGTCAGTGCTTCCTTGCACATTTACGCCGCTCGCAAAAATATTGTCACCGAAAATTTTTCACAATCTCATCCTATCCTCTTGACATGCTCTAATCCATTAAGCAATACGCCGAAGAGTATACTTAGCATTTTCGTGGCATGCAAAAGTTCGAGATACGACGAAGTGGTCACAAACGTTGTCAAAATAAAATAGAATAAATATTTTACCATCCACACTTTTCACAGACATGCTCTTTTTTCCAAAGAGCATCGTATAAATATTTTTTGTATTAGTTGTCACTGCTATTTTAAAATATAAAATGTTATCTTTATTCATTCAGCTTTTATGGTTTTGGCACACGCATATTTTATAATAAACATCCAGGAGAGTTCGGCACTGAAGCTGAAGTACAGTTAGCCTAGTTAAATTATAATGTATATCTGTAAATATCAAAACTGAATCTTCGATCACGAAGAGGTCCAGCAGCTAAAACACAAAATCTAACGACTTTAGGTTAGCTGTTGGCAAAATCCATTTGTATATGTATGATATTTTTGTATGAATAAAAAAAAATGATTTGAATGTAAAAGTAGTGCTTAATTTTATTTTGGTAAACAAATTATTCTTTATTCTTATTCTATAAAAAGACAAGACAAGGCAGACGAAATTGTTTTTATTTATCGAGGCTAAAATAGAAAACAGAAAAAATTCATGCACATTTTTAATTTATCTCTGTGGATACCATTACAAAAATTGTAAAAACAAAATCAATGAATTTCTTAATGAAAAAGTAACATGGTAGCTTTGCTTCAGATGCAGACTGTACATGATAGGTGATTCATTTGTTTTATTTTATTGATAAGCTACATAGGTCTTGTAACACATATGTTTAAAAAGAGCAACTGCTGAGGCTCTTCTTAACAGAATCTGCTTTCCGAACAGTGGTAGGTAGAGTCATGACTTGTCATAAGAACTGGTTAATACTAACATTTATAAAAAAATTACTTTTACTATTAGCCACAAGTTGGCTTAAGTGAAATAAATAAACTTATGAACTTTTAATTTGGTCCATTATTTTGACAGTGAGTTCGTGGCATATAGCTTCTCCCTTCTCCCCTCATGAAATAGAATAGCTTCCTTTTTAGCTTCAATCTGATCAACGAAGCGTGCTCTCGAAGAGTCAGTGGCTTCTGAGATTTCGATAAAATATTTTAAGACACTCAAAGCGCGCCGAGACGCAGGAATGCCTCAGGAATGTCTTGGAAAATTCTGCTTTCAGGTGTAGGGTATCCATTTTATTTTAAAAAAATCTACGTACACAAACTATCATATTTAGATTTTACTTAGGGAACCGGCTCAGGCAAAGAAATTACAAATAATTCTTACTAATTAGTACGGGTTCTTAGCTCAAGAAAATAGGAAATACGGTCGCATCCGGAAGAAAGCATAAAACTGGGCGTGCATATAGCTTTGGCATATATGACTCAATATAGATGTAGAAACACGACGAGAAAAACAAAAATAACATGGGATAGTTTTTTTGGTTTTGCTATTTTTCAGCCATCTACAATCAGTCCATCTGTGACTATAAGTAGATTTGATTTAGGCGTCGTGGGTTGAGAGAAGGTCACTCCACCAAGAAACTCTTAATTATGCAACTACTGGCCTAAATGCTTATATTCATTCAACTACTGGCCTGTATGTAACATGAGATAGTAAGTATCTACTTATGAAAATTAATCCTCGATATGCCTCGAAACGAAAAACGAACTGAAAATTTAATTAGCAACACTCACGCAAAAGATATTAAAATCAACGTAAAATTAAACCTCTTAATCAGGAAATAATTAATACAGATGATTAAAATTATTGAAGCGAATATTCGGCGAACTCCGTTTCAGTTGAATATATTCAGAAGAGACGCGGCGATAATCGTAGGAATATGGCGTTTGGGAAATCTGTTTTGGAAATATCGCTCTTTATTACTCTCTCTCTGGTTCTAGTAAGTACTTTTTGCTTTCTTTCTTAGCTACCGTTTTTTAATAGCCAATTTTAAATACACAGCTTCTTATTCCGTATCAAGCACAAGTTCGATCGTGCATGGAGTACTGCAGCCATTTATGGGATAGCTCTGCCAAGTACCAGCTCGCTGCTCTGGATTCGGTGGTTTTTTTTTTTTATATTTTTAGCGAGAAAACGACCAATGCGTTGCCGGCTTTTTAGGAATTTTTTGGTCCACCCCTTGAATAACCCCATGTTGTAATTCAGTGAGAACACCGTCACAGGAAGTTGGTTCCATAGTTTCAAAGTACGTGAAAAAAAAAGATCTGGCACACCGGGTGGTCGAAGTGCTCCAGGCACCCAAGTGGTGAGGGTAAAATTGTGTTCGGTGGCGAGCGGTGCAGTTGTAGAAGACGGTGGAATAAGGTCAAATAGCTCTTCAGAACACTCCCCGTTATATAGACGATAGAATACGCAAAGAGAGCTTACATCTCTGCGGTGCTCGAGGCTTGGCTGCGGTGGTTCGACGTGCCAGAAGACTCATAGGCCACGAATCGCTGGTTAACTCCAGACTCCAAAGTCTGGAACATCGGCGCGAGGTTGCCTGTCTGTCGGTGTTCTACAGAACATATTTCGGAGAGTGTGCTCAAGAACTATTCAATCCACCATCATCTTTCTACCACCGAACCGCAAGGCATCGTACGAATCTGCACCGCTACGTGGTCGAAATTCCACGATCTCGCACTAAGCGCTTTGCTTCCTCGTTCCTAATACGCACCGCAAAAATTTGGAATGCCCTTCCGGCTTCCGTTTTTCCAACTAACTATAATGTGGGTGTCTTTAAATCAAGAGTGAATAATGCGGAGTGAATCTTCTGTAACTTTAGGTATTAGATAGGTACTATTTTGTGGTATAAATCATTTTTTTTTCCAGACCCAGCAAAATACCGAAGCAGCTAGACGGGACCCCTCAGACCTTCTGTCCTTATTGACCAACAAGCTGCATCCACATAAGCGACCCCTCATCATCGTGATTGGCAAAGATGCTCCTCTTAAGAAGGACAGAGCTCGTGTGGATAAAGCCTTATCTTCAGACACGAGTGGTGAAGCTGTTCACCTGATGCATCATCTGATGGGACATGACCAGGTAATACAAGCAATAGCCCAACGGTTAAGATGCGGACTGAAAACTGAAAGGTCGCAGGTTCAAACCCCACCCGTTGCACTATTGTCGTATCTAATCCTAGCACAAGTTTTCCGCTTATTTGGGGGGGGATGTTAGTCAACTTCAGCTTGGTTAATATTATTTAAAAAAAGTTCAAGATAGTCCTTGACTGCGATGTCACCTGATGGTAAGTGACGATACAGTCTAAGATGGTAGCGGGGAACTGAGAAGGGGTATGGCAGTGTAAATTCAATCTATACTCCTAATCTGTTTCTACACACCATCGTGCCGAAACGCTAAATCCCTAGGCTGTACGTCAAGATGGATCGGCGTGATTTTTTTTCATGGGTATAGTTGAGGAATGGGAGAGTGGCATAGGCTACTTTTTATCCCGGAAAATTAAAGAGTTCCCGTGGGATTTTAAAACTAAGTAAATCCATGCAAGCAAAGCCGCGGGTATCAACTAGTATGGATGGATGGATGGATATTTGTTACTCTTTCACATAAAAACTACTGAACCGATTTGGCTGAAATATGGCATAGAGATAGATTATAGTGTGGAATAACACATAGGCTACTTTTTATCCCGGAAAATAAGAGAGTTCATGCGGGAATTACAAAACATTAATCCACGCGAACGAAGCCGCGGGCATCAACAATATTTTACTCTCGAAACAAAATTAATACGACAGATATTACAACCAATTTTCCTTAATTTGGTTTTTCAACTATTTTCTTGTTCAAGTATTTGCTTGCACATTTGTAGCCAAAGAAGAAAGTGTTATCATTCAAAAAGAGCTCAACTAAGCCGTATCAACGAGATGAGACGAAGAGGCAGCGGTACAGAGCGATGAGGCTCAAAGAAGAAGATGTGGTACTTCAAAAAGAAGATAAGAAAGTTCTGCGATCACCCATCGTGAAGAAACTGTTGAGAATTTCTAATAGGTAAGTTACTTTTTTTATATGTAAATACGTTCATTAGTTTTTGCGTGTCAAACACACACACACACACACACACACACACACACACACACACACACACACACACACACACACACACACACACACACATAAACTTTCGCCTTTTATAATATTAGTGTGATTTTTGATATTCATAAGCGCTTTTGTTTGTCAGAATTGAAGAAATAAACATTTCTCCTGAGCACATTCGGTGAGTGTGCTCAGGAGCTCTTCGATCTTGTCCCTCCTTCACCTTTTTACCACCGCACTGCAAGACATAGGGAGAGCTTCCATCCATACATCGCTGATATTCCATCTACCCCCATTAAGCGCTTTAAGTCTTCATTTCTGATTCGCACGGCTAGGGTCTGGAATGCTCTTCCAAGATCTGTGTTTCCTAACACGTACAATTTGGGTATCTTTAAAACAAGAGTGAATAGGCATCTTCTAGACAAACGCGTCACACCTTAGACTACATCATCACATTCCATCAAGTGTAATAATGGTCAAGCGTGAGCCTATAATGTACTAGCTTTTGCCCCCGCGACTTCGTCCGCGTGGAATTAGATTTTGGGGTGGAATTTTCAAAAACTGTGACACACGTACTTCTTTATTTTTAACTGAAAGCTCAAATACCAACTTTGAAGGAAACAGCTTGAAAAATGACGGAGTTTCATATAAACTTCCATCCCCTATTTAAATCCCTTAGGGGTGGAATTTCCAATAATCCTTTCTTAGTGTGTGCCTACTTCATAAAAGGAACCAACTGTAAAAATTTCAAGTTTCTAACTTCAGTAGTTTAGGCTGTGCGTTGATATCTCAGTCAGTCAGTCAGGACTTTGAATTTTATATATATAGATTAAAAAAAACAATACAATACAATACTATACAATACAATGCAATAAGATGTATTTAACATCCAATTTTCCGTAGAGTTACAGTTTTTAAACTTTTATCTTGCCTTACCAATTACAGTTTACGATGCAATGCCAAGGACGAGTGCCAAGATAAATGCAACAACAAATTCCACGGTCTAAGGGGGAAGAAATGTGTTATACAGTGTGAAATTAAATACGTTTGTGAGGAAGAAGAGGAAGAGAAGGACGAATGTAACGGTGAAAACGACTCGTGTAACCAATCTGAAGAACAGAACCCGAGCACGAGAGGTGTGAAGTTGTCAACCGAAGGAACTGAGTGTAAGCGATGCTAAATAAATGTAGGATGAGTTATTTATTGGTGTTTCATTTTTGACGACCTCCCTGGCGCAGTGGTGAGCGATGTGGTTTTATAACTGGGAGGTCTCGGGTCCGATTCCCGACGGGGTAATTTGGGAATTTCTGAATTGTCTCTGGTCCGGTCTGGTGGGAGGCTTAAGCCGTGGCTAGTTACCACCCTACCGTCGAAGACTGGGAGGTCTCAGGTCCGATTCTCGACGGGGCAATTCGGGAATTTAAAATTTCTAAATTGTCTCTGGTCTGGTCTGGTCAAAGACGTCTCTTTCACGACACTCTACCGTCGAAGACGTGCAAAGCGATGTAAAGTAAAAGTGCAAAGTAGAAACCGATTAGAGGGTATGGGTTGAATCTACACTGCCATACCCGTTCCAAGCTAGCCCGCTATCATCTTAGACTGCATCGTCGCTTACCATGGTAAGCTAATACTAATACTGATGGCCATCAGGTGAGATCGCAGTCAAGGATCATCTTGTCAACAATTAAAAAAATAGTGCTTTATGGCAACATGTCACGCATGGGAACCATGTCATCATGACATTTATTGTTCCTAAGTTCAGCTAGAATCTATGGAGAGTTGAGCTGACATAATGTCAATATAATGTCAATAAATACACTCATAATAATTTTTAACGAGTACCTAAATATAAATATCATAGAATTCCTTGTAGAATTCACATGAATTGTTTTTCTTATACTATGCAATTATCATCATGTTACTATTATAATTTATATATAACGAATATCACAGATTCCATTTATATCCCAGATTTAATATAATTTTTAATAAGAAAATATTTCTAAATCAATATAATTTATAAGAACTGCAAAAGTAATTTTAGCTTTAGATCAGCATTGCCTACTCGATTTTTCTTGGATTTACATGGATGTATTCCAAGAGAATGTAATCACTCCTTACATACAATATTACATAGATAAATTATATGTAAAAAAAGAGGATTGATTATGGATTCTCCGCCAAAGGTAAGATTTTTAGCGGTTCCTTATATTACAAGTTTTATATTTTTAACCGACTTCGAAAAAAGGAGGAGGTTTTCAAATCTTCAGAATCTTTCTTTTTATGTATTTTCCCCGGTTACTCGAAGACGCCTGGACCGATTTGGAAATATTTTTCTGTTTGAAAGGGTATACTTCTCAGGTGGTCCCATTGTCATCATGTAAGGATCTGATGATGTGATCCTGGCGAAAACGAAGGAACTCTTCAAATTTTATAGGCACAATTGATAATACTTTGTAGTGGCATTTGAAGTGCGTTTTGTAAAAATAATTT
Source organism: Hipparchia semele (assembly GCA_933228805.2). Classification (NCBI taxonomy): domain Eukaryota; kingdom Metazoa; phylum Arthropoda; class Insecta; order Lepidoptera; family Nymphalidae; genus Hipparchia; species Hipparchia semele. The sequence goes on along the minus strand of OW121733.1, from coordinate 3,452,854 downwards.
TTACGTTTAAATTATTATAGCAAAGGCGGGTTATGATTTTAGTAGTCTCTCTGTGTATGTACTTGTAGGTAGGTATGTGTGTACCTATAGGTATACATTGTGACTATTTATATTCTACCATAGCGCCTAAACTACTGAGCCGATTTTGATGAATGAGGTGCCACTTTTTTCCTGTTTAATAAAAATAATTTATTCATTTTCAAGGATAACGAAAACAAAGCAGCTCGCTTAGAGAACGAATCCGTAAGTACTACTCATCTATCTATATATATAAAATTCAAAGTCCTGACTGACTGAGTGATTAACTGACTGAGATATCAACGCACAGCCTAAACTACTGAAGTGAGAAACTTGAAATTTTTACAGTTGGTTCCTTTTATGACGTAGGCGCACACTAAGAAAGGATTATTGGAAATTTCACCCCTAAGGGGTTTAAATAGGGGATGGAAGTTTATATGAAAGTCCGTCATTTTTCAAGTTGTTTCCATCAAAGGCGTGATTGAAGGACCAACCAACAAGCAAACACATGCATTTATATTATTTTATTGTTAAGTTTAATGAACCACTTTAGTCAAAAATGTAATGAGACTTTTACAATAATTGAAAATATTAGAATGTGCGAAAGAGAGGGATGCAAAGATAAACTAGCTCTTAACTACTCACTCGAAAAATACTCATTCATCGAAGTCAGGGAGAGAACCAATGAAAAGTATATTTTAGTTGGCAAAATAGGTACGTACTACTAGAATATCATTACCATTTATATTCTAGTTCTGATTACCGTTAGCTTTGACAATAAAGCGTGCATGCATGCCATGCAGTGTGTGGCCGTACCTACCTACCTGCATTGTTTCTATTCGGGTGCAGCGTTTTGGAAATTTCGAGATAAATCATTTTGACCGCTGGACACCTTTGTAAATCACCGCCAAAATTTGCGCTACATTTCCAAATTTTCGTTGCCATTTCCGTGAACTACCCACACCACGCCGGTGTTGTGTTAACTTAGTTTATTTGTAAAACTAGCTTCGTCGGCCCCACGTTGGGCGCCAAATGTAACTTTGTCGGTTTGTTCCCCACGTTGGGCGCCAAATGCAGGGAATTGTTGTTCAACGAGGTTGAGCTCAGTCGAAGAAAAAACATGGCGGTCGGTCGTTACCGGTTTATTTTAATCAACTACCAAATTAACTTTAGAGATTGTTCAAAGTGTTCAGCTTTCGGAATCCTCTGTCCCATCAAGGTGAAAGCAGAGATTCGTGCTACTTATACTTCGTATACTGAAGAAATCGCTTTCAATACTGTCCCAGCAAGGTGTAAGCATATGCCACGAAGTCGCAGTAGTGCGAATAGAACAATTTTACATTGTTTGGTTGGCCTGTATCATCATACTGCGAGTTAATAGTCGAGTGGCGCCATCTAGTTTGCGGGTTGGGTATTAGAGTCGGTGTTACAGTTTTTTTTAATATATTTTTTTTAATTCCAGGATGACGACATATCTTCTCTATGCACTCTGGAGCTGGAAGTGAACAAGTACCTGGACAAGGAGTCTTCTACCGCATACCACGTGTATCCTGGAGTGGAAATGAACGATTATGACTTCACAGCTGAGAGACAGAATCTTTATTCCACTAAGTATGAATGATAATCGCATCTTCTTCTTCCTATACTGCCCTCTTTAAGCTATGACATCTTTAACCTTAGTCGTTAAGCTTCAATAGCCCAACGGTTAAAGGTGCGGGCTGAAAACTGAAAGGTCACAGGTTCAAGCCCCACCCGTTGCACTATTGTCGTACCCACTCCTAACACAAGCTTTTTGCTTATTTGGAGAGGAGAGGAGAATATAAGTCATGTTCAGCTTGGCTAATATTCTTTTTATAAAAAAAAAACAACTTTTTCCTAGAGATGTCCGCAGTTGGACAACAATTCTGGTTGAAGTCGCCTCGATGATTCATTTGTAGTCCAACTAATTAAAGAGGGTCTAAGTCTTGAACGATGGTACAAAACCCTTCGTCCCACTCTCTTTTTATATCTATATATATAAAATTCAAAGTCCTGACTGACTGACTGACTGACTGAGATAACAACGCACAGCCTAAACTACTGAAGTTAGAAACTTGAAATTTTTACAGTTGGTTCCTTTTATGACGTAGGCGCACACTAAGAAAGGATTATTGGAAATTACACCCCTAAGGGGTTTAAATAGGGGATGGAAGTTTATATGAAACTCTGTCATTTTTCAAGCTGTTTCCATCAAAGTTGGTATTTGAGCTTTGAGTTAAAAATAAAGAAGTACGTGTGTCACAGTTTTTGAAAATTCCACCCCAAAATCTAATTCCACGCGGACGAAGTCGCGGGGTCAAAAGCTAGTCATGTTTATTGTATAACTTTCAGTGTAATAGAGTCCACCGCTCATCTGATAAAGGGATGTCTCGGAGCAGGCATCCTGGGCATGCACGAGGCTTACATGTATGGAGGACTCTGGACGTCTTTGGGCCTTACGTTGGTCGTTGGATTCCTTGTTTCTTACTGTATGTGGGTAAGACTTTTTATTGCGAAGAATAACGGCTTACTGATCGAAAACGACAGCAGACAGTGGCACGCATTAGCAATTATAACTAAAAACGACAGAACACAATTTTATGCAGTGCTATAGCTTTTGCCCGCGGCTTCGCTCAAGTTCAATTTTTCAAACCCCTATTTTACCTCCTTAGGGGTTGAATTTTCAAAAATCCTTTGTTAGCGGAGCCCTTCGTATGCGAGTCCGACTCGCACTTGACCGGTTATATTTTATTTTATTTACGTATATGCGTTTAGACGGCGTTCGATTAATTAATTAATATAACAATTTAATTAAAAAATTAAAATATACTTCAACGAATGGTGAACTAAAACGTGATCGTGAGGAAGCCTGCACCCGTGAGAGTTCTCCATAATATTCTCCAAGGTGTGTGAAGTCTGCGTATAAGAATGCATACACGACATTGAGCTCTAAATTAATCCAATTATGGTTCATTTTACTTTGACGCTAATGTCATTTTATACGAATACAATCAATCGAATGGTTTTGGTTTGAGCATTATTTTGAACCTTCTTCGAGATAAATCGAAATTGCTGTATTGGCCAAATATATGCGAGCAGCGGCCGCCAAAGTTTTTTTTTCTTAGTTGTATAAAAACTATGAAAATCCATATCTGTCGTGGTTTAGCGGCCGAAATGGAACGATCTTTTACTCCGAAACATGGCAACCAAGGAGGTAACTTATCAAAGGTTTTATTTAAATTTCGAACTGACTTGCAAACAGAAAGCTGTTTATTGAAAAAATAAACCAAATGAAGACTTTAACGCGGGAAAAATTGTTGTTGTTTATTGTTCGTAATTGATTTTGAAAAGTAAGTTTTAATATCTGCGTATTATTTGAGAAAAGTACTATTTCATTTTTAAGTTTTTCCCCTAGATGCTAGTAAAGTCAGCTCAGAAGATGTACGTGCGGCTGCGAGTGCCGAGGCTGTCTTATCCCGACTTAGCAGAGGTTGCCATGGCAACGGGTCCTTTGAAGCCTTGCAGGCGGTTCAGTAAGGCGTTTAGGTGATCACCAACTTCGTACGCGCTTTTGTACTCAGGGCCGATTACACCAACTTAAGTTAATGAAAGTAACATGACCAGTAAGTTTTATCCCAGCGTAACTTTTATATTTTGGCAGATTTTTTTTTTATTTGAATAGCGGGCAAACGAGCTAGCGGGTCACCTGATGTAAAGTGATTACCGCCGCCCATGAACACTTGTAGTACCAGAGGCACCACCGATGCGTTGCCGGCATTTCAGGAACTTATATTGGTGCGCCTCTTGAATAACCCCATATTGTAATTAAGTGGGAACACTGTCGAAGGGAGAAGCTTCTACAATTTGGTGGTACGTGGAAAAAAAGATCTGGAGCAACGGATGGTCGAAGTGTTCCAGGCACCCAGATATTGATGGTGAGTTCTGACAGATTTTCAAGCCAAAAACTGTCAGACCGCTCAATTTATTCGTCACTTAAACATCAGTTGACATGGTGAAATCGGCACTTAGAACACCAAAACTAATTAAAATATACCATCCTACTTATATAATTAGGTATCTTCTTTGCGAAATATTTGCGGCTAATTTTACACAAATCATTTCCTAATAGATCGACAACTGTAATGTGTCGCTACTAGATGTCGCTAACAGTTGCTATAAAACTGATTGAAAAAGTAGATACATATCACTTATTTCGTGGCTGACGTGTGGTTCGGCCGTGGTGTAACGGTTAACACACTCGGGCGCGATTCCCAGAGAGATGTGGGTTCGAATCCCGCCGGCCTCGGAATTTTTGTATGTATTTATAAATCTATTAGGTTATTTCCTTTAAGTGTAGGTTAACACTTCAATAAAAAATTTAAAACAAATCATTCCTTTCAGATATTTAACGGATGTATTTTTATTTCTGAATTTCAATGGAACATGTTGTGTTTTTGAAATAATGATAGCGCAGACACTTAAGCAAGTAAGTGATTTGACTAACTCAACGCATAAATCGCATTGCGACTTTTTATCGCTCGATAAAGTATCATAATTTAAAAAAAAAAAATTAATTATCAGTGGCATTTCACATACTGTCTAAAGTTCCAGCCGCTCCCGCCTCCAATGATACCTTTGCATTTATACGTCAAAATGTAGGAAACCTCGTTGGTGTAGTAGTTAGCATATTCGACTACGGATGATAAGGTCCCGGGCTCGATTCCCGGAAAAAATATAGTGGGTTATTCTGTCAAGAAATTCACAGTAGGTACCTCTCTGGTACCTATACAAGCCCAAAGTTAAGAAGTAGGCGGTTTGTAAGCAACATGCTTCTGAGCGCACGTAAAGTTGTCGGTCCTGTGCCTGATCTCTCTCTCCGGTAGTCCGGTCGTGTCAAAAAAAATCCGTACTGCGAGAGTGAGGGAATAGAGAGTGAGGGAATAGAGAGAGCACGTGTTTCTAATGGCGTGTTTATCTTCGAGGAAATTGGCCGCCGTGGCCGGATTCGGTCGGGAAGACTATTATTACATAAGTAGTAGGAAGCTGGTAAGACGCCAGTAAGTAAGTAAGACGGACGGCACTTAAGGGAATACGCCAGAATACGACTTTGTACTGAAAATTCCTTGGACGCAACAAACTTTGTACCTACCTACGGTAGCTACATAGTTTTTTGCGTCCAAGGAATTTTGCACTGATATACTTATTTTTTTTATCTAAATATATAAAAGGCAAAGGTGACTGACTGACTGACTGACTGACTGACTGACTGATCTATCAACGCACAGCTCTAACCACTGGACCGATCGAGCTGAAATTTGGCATACAGGTAGCTATGATGACGTAATCATCCGCTAAGAAAGGATTTTTCAAAATTCAACCCCGAAGGAGGTAAAATAGGAGTTTAAAAAATCGAACTTAACGTGAGCGAAGCCACGGGTTAAAGCTAGTAAAGAATATTAGCCAATGAACTTGACTTATATTCTCCTCTCCCCACCAAATAAGCGGAAAGCTTGTGCTAGGAGTGGGTACGGCAATAGTGCAACGGGTGGGGCTCGAACCTGCGACCTTGCAGTCCACAGTTCAGACCTTTAACCGTTGGGCTATTCAGGTTTTTAATTTAATTGGAGATAACAAGGGACCGCTGAGCTATTGAGGCTACAAAATTTGTCACTATTATAATAATTTAATGTCTTCATTTATTTATCAGCTAGCTTTTGCCCGCGGCTTCGCTTACATTAAATTCGATTTTGCAACCCCCTATTTTGCCCCCTTGGGGGTCACAAATTCTTCAAAGGTAAATGAAAACATCGTGAAAAAACCTGCCAAAATGAAAACGGGGAAAAAACAAAATGTATTATGAAGAGCTATTTGACCTTATTCCACCCTCTTTCTTCTACAACCGCACCGCTCGCCACCGAACACAATTTCACCCTCACCACCTGGGTGCCTGGAGCACTTCAACATCCGATGTGCCAGATATTTTTAAGCTATTGCATAGCTTCTATCGCGGGCCAGCGTGGAGACCGAATCCAGAAATTCTGTAACGAAAATAACCTGACACGGGACTCCTCTACGGTGAGCCGCTAGATGGCGCATTTTTTATCGTTGATAAAAAATGCTATGCAATAGCTTTACCGTGGCAGTCCCCGAGTGCCACACGTCTTTTTTCCACATACTTTGAAACTGTGGAACCAACTTCCTGCGACGATATTCCAACTAAATTAATACATGGGGTTATTCAAGGGGCGGACCAACAAATTCCTGAAAAGCCGGCAACGCATCGGTGGTGCCTCAGGTGCTATGCTACAAATGTTCATGAGCGGCGATCACTTAACATCAGGTGACCCGCCTGCTCGTTTGCTTGATAAAAATATTTAAAAAAAATTAACCCTTCTCACACGATGATAACTACGTCTATTCTTACAGGTACTAGCGTCGATGACAGACTACAAGTTGCCTTTAAGTTATCTTATTTTGATCATCACGGTGCCCTTAGTTTCCTTATGCTTGATACGGAGTTTGAAATATTTGGCACCTTTTTCACTGGTAGCAGATCTGATTGTTGGTTAGTTTTATTCTTACCTAACCTATTTTCACCCTTCGACATTCAATACGTCATTGTCAGAAAAAAAAACTTTCGTCAGAGTCGTAGTTACAGTAAAAAAAATTATCATCAACGGTATCAGTATGACCACAGAATACCTAATACTAAAAACACTAAAATAAGTAATAGAATAAGTAAAGACGTAGTAAAAGTTTCGTAACGGTCGAAAACGGCCAACTTGTAGTAAAATAATAGTAATTTTATATTCCCTTTCCTAATAAAATCACCACTAGTTATAATATTTAAAAAAATATATTACTTCAATTTCGAAAGATTTTCCACTCTTAAGTCTGGTTTAACTAGTATCATCTGTTGATAAGTGTTGAAACTACTTAACTATCAGGTTGGGATGCCCATGAAATATCACTTGTTATAGGAGTACAAGTGTTTCTCGATAGATGGCGCTATATCGGGCCTTCGTCTTAGTATAATAAAATAATTTAATTATTAATTCTTTTCAATCTAAATGTAATGACCCTTAGTTAGTCTACTATAAACCAACTTTATATTTAAGTTTTTACTCTAAAGATTAATTTATTATTATTACTACTGAGTTCCCCATAGTTACCTTCTGGCTCCATCATTAAATGAGCTTTATGTTGTAATAGGAAATATTGCACTTTCATCTGATGCATCGGCTAAACCGGGAACGGGGAAGTGGTCTAATTTAGCTCAAAAGCTTTGGTTTAAAGTTTGAATAAACATACATAATATATAGGTTTAAAATTTCAGTGTTGTGTGTGCTAACAACAATGTGCTATAGCATATCCGTAGCGACAGACATAAGCCATCGTCCTGCATGGAAGAGTGTGCATGGTTTATTCCGTTTCCTTGGCATATGCATCTACAGCATCAATGGCATTGGAGTAGCTCTGCCCATAGAGAATAACATGCGGAGACCTGTGTATTTCAGGACAGTTTTACAATGGGGTAAGGCATCATGGCTATGTTTTATAAAAATCGGTCCAAGATGGCCGCCGCCACAAAATGGCGGATTACATATTTTTTTACAACTCCCTCAGTATGGGTATCAAATTGATACTGATCAAATTGATCAAATTGGTACTTGACTATAGTCTGATTTTTAATTCGGTGGAATTCTGACAGTTGTCATTTTATAAATAGAGCGAGTTATTTGTATGAAAAACAGTATTACCACCTGTAGTTATTTTACCCCAATCTATCTGTCAGGCATTTGTCATATATATATGTGCGGCAATTGATTTTTATTTGTATAAGTTTCAATTTATTATCTTTTTTGTGGGATTTTTTTAATCTCTGGTAACATTAAGATACGTCAGAATTCCACGCAATTAAAAATCAGACTATAGTAGAATAATATACACTATGATAAATTTCAAATCCAAGATGGCTGCTGTTGATGTAGTATAACTGGCGTGTTCTTGCAGAGAGACGGTTAAAGAGAAGTAGAGAAACATAGATTTGTTTTGTACTATCAGTGTGACAGTGGAGTGACATATATTTACATTTTTACATTAGACTTATATACTAATAGGGGTAGCTGCTCGTTAACTAAATCCTACGTAAGAAAATCGCTGATGCAAAAATAAAAATTTGTTGAAATTAATTTACAATTGCGGAAGGAAGATTTATGCTTTGGTCACGGATCAGGAATTCTATGTATGCCATAGCAGCCACCACAAAATGGCGAATTAAATTTTTTTTAAGCTATTGCATAGCTTCTATCGCGGGCCAGCGTGGAGACCGACTCCAGAAATTCCGTAACGAAAATAACCTGACACGGGACTCCTCTACGGTGAGCCGCTAGATGGTGCATTTTTTTAAAAATAAAATAAAAAATGCTATGCAATAGCTTTACCGCGGCAGTCCCCGAGTGCCACACGTCTTTTTTTTATAATTTCACAAGTCGGTGGTGTTTTAAATTTTCAATTTACACTTATTATTCACGAAGTCCTCCCTGAAAAATATTTGTTTTCCCCAGGAATGCCGTTCGTAGTGACCCTGGTGATGATAATAGGGTTCTTCGGCTACTGGGCGTGGGGCGAACAGTGCCACTCGCCTTTCACGGTACATATGCCGTCAAATACGTATGTAAACAAGCTTTCATGAATCCTTAGGCTGAGATCTATAGAGCGTGCTCTGACTCAGCTCAGACTAAAGAGGTTAAAACGAGAGACAAATATGCTCTGACATAAATCTGTCTCGTTGTAACATTAAAAAAAACTCTGTCTTGAGTCTGAGTGAGACTATAGATTTTAGCCATAGTCTTATCAAATCTAAATAATATACAGAAGGGCAAGATGACTGACTGACTGACTGACTGACTGACTGACTGATCTATAGACAAACAGATCTAACCACTGGACGGATCGGGCTGAATTTTGACATAGAGATAGCTGTTATGAGTAACCATCCGCTAAGCAAGGATTTTTGAAAATTCAACCCCTAAGGGGATAAAGTAGCGGTTTGAAATATTTTACTTAAACTGAGAGATGCCGCGGGCAAAGATTAGTCTAAATATATAAAAGGCAAAAGTGACTGACTGACTGACTGACTGACTGACTGACTGACTCACTGACTGACTGATCTATCAATGCACAGCTCTAACCACTGGACCGATCGAGCTGAAATTTGGCATACAGGTAGCTAGACATCCGCTAAGAAAGGATTTTGGAAAATTTCAACCCCAAGAGGGTTAAATAGGGGGTTAAAAAATCGAACCTAACGTGAGCGAAGCCGCGGGTTAAAGCTAGTAATATTATAAATCTGAAAATGTGTTTGTTCTTTGATTTGTCCTTCTATCACGCATCAACGGTGAGCGGAGCGACGTGATTTCTTGCAGGATAGGTATAGATTGATGATTGAGGATTGTATGCAGTGACACAGGCTACTTTTATTCTGGAAATTTAGGGAAATTCAGGCAAAAGCTAGTAAGTAACTATAAAATATTTTTTTTTAATATTTGAATTTGAATGACACCTGGAGACGCCACTGTTTACTTAATAGTTTATGATTTTATTTTATAAGTTTATATTTGCACGTTGTTCAACTCTTACAGGATCTTCACAATAATGCAAGGTTTTTTAGCAATTACTTTGGGAGTGACTTTTGCCGTACATTTCTGGGTTCCGTTTAGAATCGTATGGCATTACCTCGGGAAGAATTACAAGACGTTAGTAATTATTATGTACCTACTAGCTGATGCCCGCGACTTCGTACGCGTGCGCGTGTCTTATTTTTCGGAATAAAAAGCAGCCTATGTGTTATTTCAGACTATAATCTATCCCTGTGGTTTTCAGCCAAATCGTTTCTGTCGTTACGGCGTGATTGAGTAACAAACATCCATCCAAACTTTCGCATTTATAATATTAAGTAGGAAGATAGTTTACATGTTTACCTGTAAGTATGATTTTTTGATGCGCTCAACGCTAGAAGAGACAAGATAGGCCTTAACGGCGATCTCACTTAATGGCAAGTGACGATGTAGTCTAAGATGTTAGCGTGCTAACTTGGACGGGGTAAGGCAGCCTAAATTAAACCTATAGATATACTATCCCTAATTGGTTTCTTCGCGCCATCGTACCGGAACGTTAAATCAAATCATATGTCGACCTCCCTGGCGCAGTGGTGAGTGTTGTGGTTTTATAACTGAAAGGTCTCGGGTTTGATTCCCGGCGGGAGCAATTTGGGAATTCACAATTTCTTGCCTCTGGTCTGGTGGGAGGCTTTGGCCATGGCTAGTTACAACCGCACCGTCAAAGACGTGCCGCCAAGCGATTCAGCGTTCTAGCACGATGGCGTGTAGAAACCGTCTAGGGATATGCGTTGAATCTACACTGCCACACCCCGTCCAAGTTAGCCCGCTACGATCTTAGACTGCTTCGTCACTTACCATCAGGTGAGATCTTTAAGGTCTATCTTGTCATCGAAAAAAAAGACGTGTGGCACTCGGGGACTGCAGCGGTAAAGCTATTGCATAGCATTTTTTATCAACGCCATCTAGCGGCTCACCCCTAGATGTCGTTGATAAAAAATGCGCCATCTAGCGGCTCACCGTAGAGGAGTCCCGTGTCAGGTTATTTTCGTTACGGAATTTCTGGATTCTGTCTCCACGCTGGCCCGCGATAGAAGCTACGCAATAGCTTAATAAAAAAAGATATTTTACAATTCCAGGAAACGTGGCATCTGGGAGCGTGTTTTTAGAACAATATACGTTTTTCTTATATCCTGTCTGTCCATTGCGTTTCCCAACATGGGCTCTTTGATGAGTTTTGTAAGTTATCTTGGCCTGTGGACCTCATAAGAAGCCTCTGTACTTATACTACTTTACTTATCTATACATCTATCTTCTTCTTCTTCTTTATCAACTAATGGACGTCCACTGCTGGACATAAGTCTCCTGCATAGACCTCCACAAGTCTTTCGCCGCCTGAATCCAGCGGCTCCCTGCCACTCGTTTGATGTCGTCTGTCCACCTAGTGGTGGGTCTGCCAACACTGCGCTTCCCGGTGCGGGGTCGCCACTCCAGCACCTTGGGACCCCATCGACCATCAGCTCTTCGAACTATGTGCCCCGCCCATTTCCACTTCAGTTTCGCCACTCGCAGAGCTATGCCGGTGACTTTGTTTGGTGGACTAAACATCTATAGGTACAAATAAATAAAATTGAAGTGCCTGTTTATAATATCAAAATAACAGCTTTTTACTAACTGCATACGAAAGTAAATACGGTACTTACAACAACAACTTTTAAACTTTTAAACAATTTTTAAAATTTTTGTCAGTCTGTCTGTCTGTTGCCGCTAATCTCGGGAACGGCTGGACCGATTTTGACGGGACTTTCACTGGTAGATAGCTGATATTATCGGGCATAGTATAGGCTGCTCGATCAATAAAATTCTATGATGAACGCAATTTTGCAGCTCGGCAACTTCTTCACGGCCTTCTTGGTCTTCATTTTCCCGGCGGTAATGGAGCTTATGATAACATGGAATGAACCTAGAAAATTTCTTCTAAGGTATTTATTTTTAAGTAGGTAATATTGGGAAGTAGGAGAAAAAAAGATACCGCCCGAATTGGTAACCTCCTCCTTTTTGGAAGTCGGTTAAAAACCACTCCAATGTTTCGCTCCGACTTCAGAGCAAACTCAGGAGACGTTGACTCCTCAGTGCAATGATGATAGCAAAGGAATTTTCTTTTTCTTGACCATTGTTACGAACATCCTTCCTTGCCTACGAATAAATAATAAGTAAGGAAGTCTAATTCCAAACAAAATCCACTCAAAAAATGGCCCTACTTCAAACCAAAACGACGTATGATACAAAATACGAATCATACGAATCACCTCCGAGGTTACAGATAGACATGCTTGGTGATCGGTTCAAATTCAGAACGAAAGCAATGATTGGTTCGCGCGCGTGCTGCTATGTTTGCTATGATAGCCGAGTCATTGGACGATGTTATGAAAATTTAACATGCAAGAAAAATGACCAACTGTTAACGTGCTATTTTTGTTTTTAATCCCCGCCTCTAATGGCTTAATTTTAATCTTCATTTTCAATTTTTGTTAGGGTCATTTTTTTAACGACTTCCTTACTTATTATTTGTTCGTAGTTCCTTACTAATCCTTACTAATATTATAAATGCGAAAGTGTGTTTTTTGTTGGTTTGTTTGTTGGTTTATCCTTCAATCACGCTGCAACAGAGCTACGGATCAACGTAATTTTTTGCATAGATATATGTAGTTGGGGACCTGGAGATTGACATAGGCTACTCTTTATCCCGGAAAAATTAGAGTTTCCGCGGGATTTTAAAAACTAAATCCACGCGGACAAAGTCGCGGGCATTAGCTAGTAATGCTATAATGGGAACTTATTTTTCAAGAAAAATTAGACGATCGACAGCATAATCATGTAGTTATATTATTCATAGTTTTTCTATTGTTTCAGGTTTTCGTTGCTAAAGAATCTAGGCTTAGTACTGTTTGGTTTATTCTTAGGTGGAGGTGCATTTTACTCTTGTTAAATAAAAGATTTTATTAAATACACGTATACAGAGTTTTATTTTCTAAAACACAGTAAGTAGTTTGTTTTGTTTTGTTTAAGTTTAGTTTTAGCTTAGCTTTTACATATCGTCGGGGATAGTGCAAAACCGCGTATGTACAATGGTACATACCACCATGGTACCAATGGGTGAAAACCGCGGATCTACACTAGTCACAGTTTTACGGGGGAAGGTTAAAACTTTATAAATTTCTTATTTCTACGGTTATCGGGCTAATTTTTACACAGAGAGTATTAATTCATGTGTTCTATTTATTGATAAAAATAGATATCTTTTAAAGTGATTTATTTAGTTGCTACGACACTTTTTTGACTACAAACGTATGAAAATGGATTTTTCATTACTCATACACGGAAAGTAGGTCTGAAGTTGCCTGAGAAGCGGGTTGAAAGTAATACTTTTCAGCCCTAGGGAGAATCGTTTTCAACTGACAGCTGTCAAATAATTAAAAAAAACTAGTTGTCACATTTTTATTGGAATTCAAATGAAACACGACATACCCGAGTGCATCCATAGACAAGAAGAAAGATAGACTTTATTCATAAAATAAAGACAACTGATTCATAGACATTCATAGACAATCATAGACAATACTTGACTATTAAAAAGCTAAATGCATAGCCCGCCGGCTAGGCCAAAGAAAAAAAAAAGGCGGTAAAGTTCACTCAATTTTCTTTAGCTAATTTCTATTTTTATTTTGACTTTCCTTATATTCGTAATGAAAAGCACAGTGTTTACCTCGGGATAAAGACTTATTTAGTCCCTCGAACTATAGGCCCCCTCGCTACGCTCGGGCGCCAAACCCCGTCTCGGGACTAAATAAGTTACTTTCATCCCTAAGGTAACAATGTACTATTAATGTACTAATGCTAGTTACGCGGATTTGCACTATCCCCGACGATATGTACCTACTTTGTTTTTGGATCGCGAATAAATTGTTAGTGATTTATTTCAGGTTCTTTAGAAACAAAGTATCTACACTTATACTAATCATAAAACCTTCCTATAAAGACACTTGCCTAATAGATAAGCTACATTGTTTAAACAGAACTAAATAAAACTGGCTATTTACATATTTTATGTTAGACGGTTGAGATAAGATTTAAACTGTTTCACGGTTATATGCGACATAAAGGAAATCATAATATACTAGCTTTTGCCCGCGGCTTCGCTCACGCTGAGTATATTTTTTGAAAGTATGTCATGCTCTCTTTAACATTTCTGTGGTGGTGTCGTGTGGTGCGGGTTGTTACGTTCCCTCAAATATGGTTGAGCGAAGCAATGTCTGCATCATGCGTCATGCTCGTGAACGGGTGCCACCAACGGGAATGGGTCTGCTTTGTCTTCCCATGTTGACATGTGTTGGATTATATGTTTTGCATTTTTGAAGCTTCACTGTGGAAGCACTGTATACATAGCTTAGTTTGATTACTTATTGTAAAATTAATTTAATTTTTTGAAAAGAGCAACTGCTGAGTTTCTTGCCGGTTCTTCTCAGCAGAATCTGCATTCCGAACCGGTGGTAGATTTATGACGTGTTATAAGAGCTACAAGGTAGCCTACATGAAATACATAAATTTTGAATTTTGAATTTGAAACCCCTATTTTATCCCTTAGGGGTTGAACTTTTAAAAATCCTGTATGCCAAATTTCAACCCGATCCGTCCAGTGGTTTGAGCTATACGTTGATAGATCAGTCAGTCTGTCCTTGACTTGTCCAAGGTACTTGTCTGCGATCTCACCTGATAGTGAGTGACGATGCAGTCTAATATGGTAGCGGACTAACTTGGAAGGGAAATGGCAGTGTACATTCAACCCATACACCCTTAATTTGTACACGCCATCGTGCCGGAACGCTAAATCACTTGGCGGCACGTCTTTTACGGTAGGGTGGTAACTAGCCACGGTCAAAGCCTCCCACCAGACCAGACAGAGACAATTTAGAAATTATAAATTCCCAAATTGTCCCCGCCGGGAATCGAACTCGAGACCTCCCAGTTATAAGTAAGTATATAGAAACATTTTTCTAATAAGTAGGTATTTGAGTTGAAGAGCAATACACAGTGGCGTTAATGAACACAGATTGACACAATGAACGCGCGCACTTGTCGAATTGAGTGGCACGAAGCATCGTTGTTATGGAAATCATTGGCACGTGGATTTCGTGCCAAATTATTTTCGACACCGAGGCAGTTATATACCTAACTAGCTTTTGCTCGCGGCTTTGCTCACGTTAAGTTCGATTTTTCAAACCCCTATTTAACCCCTTGAGGGGTTGAATTTTCAAAAATCCTTCCTTAGTGTGCGCCTATGTCATAAAAGGAACCAACTGTAAAAATTTCAAGTTTCTAACTTCAGTAGTTTAGGCTGTGCGTTGAAATCTCAGTCAGTCAGTTAGTCCAGTCAAAACCTCTGGAAAATTGCGAAAGTTTTGAAACTTTGCACATCGAACTATGGGTACCTAGCCAATTATATAAGTGATATGCTGCAAAAATGTTTTATCTCGAAAATATGACAGCAGTTTCAACTACATAGTAAGTAATGTAGCAAAAAAATGTTATTTCATGCTATATGAAAACTAAACTATTTGTACATTTCCATCGATGTAAATCACAAAAGACTAGTTACTTTAAAAGCAAAAAATAATATTTTGAAAATTGAGAAACCTTCAGACAAAATTTTTGAAAAAAGTCGTGGTTTTTTGAGGTAAAACAGTATTGCAGCGAACGACCATTATTCTATACAAGAAGGAAACAACAATAAAATACACAAAGTAAATCGAAAGCCGTGATTTCCACACTAGGATTTCCTGTATTGTAGATCCCTGTATACCTACTTAAATAAAAACTACACAAGCTAGACCAGTAAAACACATCATAATAAGGCAATATCATTTCATTTAAGCAAAACATAATAAACTAGGTACATACTTAAATTAGTGCTTTTCTATAATTTATTCACCTTGAAGACGTCCACAACACGCTTCGGCTAGAAAGAAGATAATTGACAAACTCCATCCAAAAATCATCAGAAACATGCAAGCTTTAAAGTTATCAAAAGTGAGAGATTTACGTTTAACTTGACCTAGTCTCTTTGTTAATTGTTTCTTGTGCCTTAGAAATATTGCATAGTTGCGTTGAGTCAAACCAGCTTCGACTGCAATGCTTAAAACTCTATTTACAGGTTGAGCCAAAACAGAATGCTTCTTGAAATACATGACTGTAGGGCTGTTGACAATTTTTTCAGGTACAATCTGCAAATTTTTTAAACCATTGTGCTCTATTATATGTTGAAAAACGATTTCTTTATTGATCGCCAGAACAAAATTTGTACTTTCACTGGAAATTCTATTTAATGTATCACTGGCTTCATCGTACTGTAGATTTATCCAGTTCTCGTAAATATCTGTTTCATCTATATAATATTCTCGGTACGTCGCAAGACCACCGTATGGTTGCTTACTTTTTAACACGCTCTCAAAATCGGAAAAGCTGTCTTCGTAGTTTTCGTTTTTCAAAGAACTTATCAGGACTGCTTGGTACGCGTTTTTCACTATAAAGCAAAACCATATCCAAGTGTATACAATCAGTAGAAGCGGTCGCCTTTTGGGCATTCTCAATATTGGCATCGCTAAAAACAACGCCCATGAATAAAATAACAAATTCGCCCGAATAGGAGTTATTTTAACAGCTCTTCTAATTCTTCTCCACGTTCCGGATTTCGTGAAATAATTCAACAAAACAATTCCTGCAAAAATGAAGAATAACGCTATTCTTAGATTCGTTTGAAATGGACTCAAAAGTTTCTGCCACGCTGGCTTGACTACTGGTAATCTTGCTATCCAAACTATGTCCATTGAGTTGTACATGAAAGAAATCTGGAAGTTACCATATTTGTAGGGAGTTACTGGCAAGGAACAAACCGACACGTGCACACGGTCATTGAAAACGTCCCCCAAAGAACCAGTCCAATTATTGTTCTGAAATGACCCAGCGTCATTTCCTTCTATAGGTGTCTTTATTTCCAATGTTGCATTCAAAACGTTAGTCACCAGTTTAACAATATCACCGTCCCCTCCAGAAGGTTCCATCGTCACATTATTCAAATACATAAATGGCGGCTGTTCAAAAGTAGACACAATTAGTGGACATTTAAAAAAGTTTTTCAATCTGTCGGGATACAAATCTTTGTAACAATCATCCAACGCACATTTTTCCGTAATATTTAATGTGTATGATTCGCTGGTTTTGCATTTTTCTGGTAGTACTATTGCGTATGTCAACGCCATGATTTCATCCATAGTCTTTGCTCTTAAATATATAACATTTATAATTAATAGTTTGGACAATTCTATAAATATTAACGACTCTTCACAATCTCCCTTAAATGGGGATGTGCAAATGATGATGTACTTTCCTGAGTTATCATATTCTGATGCATCCAACCATTTAATTATATCAACTAACGATGCAGTATCTATGCCAAATATTATATACTGAGGTACAGGTAAGCGAATGTGAGAGATAAATTTTCCAAATTTCAATACCACCGATTGTTTGTAGTTACTCAGAAAGGATTCCATTGCAACCACATAATGAATAGTGTTGAAAACTATAAGAGTTACGTAACGCCAATCAAAATTATAATACGCAATTTTCGCTGCAACCCTTCCGATTTTTTCTAAAGCTACATATTGCGGTACTAATAAATTAGCTGTGTGGTTACTCATAATTATTTCATTACCAAAGATTTTTATTGCTGTATGTTTTGATTTACAGTGCAGTAAAGCTACTAAAGGTGCTGAAACTAAGTTGGTTGTATAAATACAACTGATCGTTGATTGCCGATTTACATGTGTCGCGTTAATCGTTTTTAAATTTCCGTTTCGCTGCAGTTCTCTCTGTCAATACTTTTAAATGCATGTCATTATTGAAATATTAACGATTTTAATATTTTAATGGTATAAATCAATAGCAAAATCAATTAGTAAACCTTATCACAGTATGTTTGTACCTTTTGACATACACTTCAATAGTAAACAGAATAAACGATAAAATCCAGCCAATTATCAATATAATGTAACAACCTGTGAAATATATTAATTTAATCGGCTGATTTTCATCCGCCGTTTTCTCCACAAAACCTGAGACGGTACTATTTTTGAAAATCAGTTGCGGGAATCCAAATTCGAGTAACTTTTTCAAAATCCGGTTGATAGCCATAGTGAAAGGAGAAAACTTTTTCAAAAATATACCCATAGGTGAACAGATAATTTGGTGAGGTAGAATGTATAAATTTCTGCCCGGTTTTTTTAAAAACTCTTGCACTGTGGCTAAATTTGCCGCCAAAACGTATTGCATTCCTTGTGTCAAATTCAACATTATAGATGTATATTCAGAACTCTTTCTACCTTCCCAATTTTCATAGACTGAAGGGGAGTCGATATAATACTCCTTTAAAGCTGGCCCTCCGCCAAAATGATAGCCTGCAGCAATAGCATCCTCTATACTCAAAAATTGTGATGGATAGAGGTCTGTTGTCAAAGAATCTATCAAGTGCACTTGGTAAAAAGTGCGCATTAAGAAACAGTACCAAATCCAAAACAACATCAAATACAGCACTGACATTTTCAAGGGGTATATAGTAATTGCCTGACCCATGCACATTTGCCATGACAAAAATATCACACTGTCAGGTAAACGGCCAGAATTTATATCATTACATATGGACGTGCAGAATTTAGTCTTTAAAATCAGTGCTAGGACAATGACGAATAAGAAAGAAAGGGCTAAAGCTATTCTAGCAACAGATTTAAATGGACGTAGGAGCTTGTAATACGATGGTTCAGGTATCGAAGGGTGGGTTACCCAAACTAAGTACGTTGTGAGGTAAAAATTGGACACTTCAAAATCCCTGTACCTCGCTTGAGTGATACTAGCTGATGTCATGGATATGTTTGCTAAATCGTAGTAAAGGTCACCTAAAGAGCCAACCCACGATCCATTTTTATCAAGATTGCCCCACCCATCTCCTCGGCTCGGCAACATAAGCACAAGAGTAGCATTTAATGCACCAATTATAATCCTCAACAAATCCCCATCAGCTCCCGAAGGTACTCCATCATTTATGTACATGTAAGGAGGTTGAAGAAACGTTGATACTATTATCGGGCATTCGTACATATTTTGGAATGGAAGAGGAAATATTCCAGCACAATATCTCGATTCATTGGTACAGGAGTTCCAATTTCTCACTTTTATTGGAGGTGTATTTTTGCATTCTTCACCATATTCGTAATAATAACCAGTTGTACCATTCTTGAATATATCGTTGATGAATATAACATTCATGATTCTATGGTTCCACAAAAATTCTATAGCGACATCTTCATCACAATCTTTTCTTTCATTGGATTGGCATACGATAATATACTGACCTGTGGTATCAAAGTTTTGTGCCTGCATCCGTGTTAACGAATGTAGAATATTATCCAAATTGGTTCCGAATAAAACGAACTGTCTTGTCCTTATAGAAAATTCTGGATTATACATATCGCTTGCGACTACCGCATTCTTTTGATAGGATCGTAGAAACGCATTGATGCCACATAGAACTGTCGTATTAAAAAGAACAATGGTAACAAATTGCCACTTGAAGTTGTAAAACGCTACTTGGGCAGCACTTTTAGCCATTTTCTCTATGTTTTCGCACTCGTTTGAAGTTATGCCTGATATAATACTGTTGTATGTTGCCATGGCGTTCTGCGTTCGTGTTAAATTGAATAATATTAAACATGCACGACTTAATGTAGTCATGTAATCGGGTTATTAAATCAGGGTTGGGGCACAATAGGTGATTAATGTTAAGTAACCATATGATTGATTAAAAGATACGGCGCGCGGCGCTATTTTGGACATAATATCTACAAAAATCTATTACTTTCGTTCTTATTTATTTTTAAAAGGCTTACATAAAGTACAATGCAAGTTCTAGGAATAATGGTCGCTTACTGGGAGGACCGAAAAGAGGTCAGAGGTTTAGATCTGCCCTCCTCAAACTGTAAATCGTTAACTAACACTTGGCCAAATACGACTTTTAATACTATCTTACTTAGAAATAAATTCTCTATCGATCCATCTAATAGGTATTCTCCTTACTGCTGTAGTTTTATATATAGCAATATGAAAAACGTCGTTTATTGGTAATCAAATGGCATCATTTCTTTATAAATTCCCGCTTTTTGTATTCCCGCGTTTTGATAGTTAACGATACTCTTAGCTTTAGGACGGCAAAGATGATAATGACCTCCCAAAGATTATTGGTTGACTACAACAAAAGCCTGGAAGAAGAAGAATACCCTGGCTGAAAAACCTCAGCCAGTAGTTCAACATGCGCTCCAGGTAAACTTCAGAGCCGTAGTAAACAAAGTAATAATAACTCTCTGGACCGAATACGGTCACGGCGGCCAACCTCATCAGAGGTCAGCCATCTGCGCGGAAGACCTCATAGAGAGAGTGAGAGAATAGAGAGTGCGACTATATTCCCTCACTCTCATATTCCGGTGGAACGGAAGTCCGACACGACGAACGAACGAATCCGGCCACAGCGGCCAATCTCCACAGTAAGTATAGGAGATCAGTGCACAAGTGTGTTCGCAAACAGAGCACCTCAACACATGAGTGCACCTGACACTCTCTATTCTCTCACTCTCATAGTCAGGTGGAACGGAAATCCGACACGACCAGAGAGAAATCAGGCGTAGGGTAGGACCAACGAATTTACGTGCTCTGCGAGACACGGGGTTGATTCACCACTAACTTCCAACTTCAGGCTAGTACTGACTTACTGAGAATTTCTTGACAGAATAACCCAATTACATTTATTGGCACAACCCGGTAATCGAAACCGGGACTGCGTCATCATGCTATATGTTAACTATGTTCTTTATCAATTGATAGACGTTCACTGCTGGACATAGGTCTCTTGCATGGACCTCCACAGGCCTCGGTCTTGCGCCGCCTGAATCCAGCGACTCCCTGCGACTCGTTTGATGTCGTCGGTCCACCTAGTGGGGGGTCTGCCAACACTGCGCTTCCCGGTGCGGGGTCGCCACTCCAGCACCTTGGGAACCCATCGACCATCAGCTCTTCGAACTCACGAAGTTACGGGCGCTTTACTTGTGATTACTTCGTGTACATGCACATTGCGTAAGTGTGCGTGCCTGTCAGGAGCTTAGGTGGGAGCGGGCAGGCGCGAGCAAGCTCTCGCTCACACTTATACAGATACGACACACACACAACCATGAGGCGCGTGCCCTCGTGAATTGAAAGAACTATACTGTACTATACTTGTTATTTTTTTTATTTTATTCGATAGCCCTTGACTGCGATCTCACCTGATGGTAAGTGACGATGCAGTCTAAGATGGTAGCGGGCTAACTTAGAAGGGGTATAGCAGTGTAAATTCAACCCATACCACTTATCGGTTTCTACACGCCATCGTGCCGGAACGCTAAATCGCTTGGCGGCACGTCTTTGACGGTAGGGTGGTAACTAGCCACGGCCAAAGCCTCCCACCAGACCAGACCAGAGACAATTTAGAAATTATAAATTCCTAAACTGCCCCCGCCGGGAATCGAACCCGAGACCTCCCAGTTATAAGACCACAGCGCTCACCACTGCGCCAGGGAGGTCGTCAATATTAGACTGTATCGACTTTTCGCCCGCCACTATATGTTTTCAAGGATGTAGCTTGTCGCGTATCATGTTCATCTTCATTTTGTAACGATTCTTGATTCGGAGGCAATCAGACGTTCTTAGTGTTAATATGTGTTTATTTATTTATTATTAATTTATAGTGTAGTTTTAAAGAGCTAAAACCAATAATATTTATTTATATAAGTAAAGATAAATATTATAGACACAATTATGGAAATGAATTCAAATCATGTAAGTTTTTTTATTTATTTATTTAGGTGTTTCGTTTGAACGCGCGCTCAGTGCCTATACAAATCCTTAATTTAATTTTGATTAATTAGCGCAATATGTTGATAATAATATTTTGTTTCTTTAACCTTTAAGAAATACTTTTTTATTTAGGTACATAATATAATATAAATTGGCATTGGTAGAAGGCTTTGGCCGCGGCTAGTTACTACCCTACCGCCAAAGACGTGCCGCCAAGCGATTTAGCGTTCCGGCACGATGGCGTATAGAAACCGATTAGGGGTATGAGTACACTACCATACCTTCCAAGTTAGCCCACTACCATCTTAGACTGCATTGTCACTTACCATCAGGTGAGACTGCAGTTAAAGACTATCTTGTCATCGAATAAAAAAAATCGAAAACACATTCACAATCTGTTTTAAAAGATAGAGGAGAATACACAAATTAAGGTTAATTTTTCAATTTAAACCCGCTACGGAAAAAAACCTATGTGTCAAATGTTTTAAAATGACTCTGATTAAATTGAAATGTAGTGTGATAATGTGACCTAGTATGTACCTTCTTTTTATACATATACTAGCTCTTGCCCGCGACTTCGTCTGCGTGACTTAGGTTACCGTTTTTCCGGGGTAAAAGGTCACTTTCCATGCCATCAAAAAACCCGTTCAACACAACCAAAAAAAAATACAGCAGGCAACCTTTGGTAGAATTTTTACAACAATGCAAACTTCAGTTTTCACTATCTTATTTGCACAACTAAGATCTGATATAAACATACATACGAGTACAATACAAATACAAATATGGTTGAGCGAAGCAATGGCTGGATCATGCGTCATGCTCGTGAACGGGTGCCACCAACGGGAATGGGTCTGCTTTTGCCTGCCTGTTTTGACATGTATTGGATTGTATTTATTTGTATTTGTATTGTATTTATTTTTACTTGTATTGTACTCAGGAAAATTCATCGTGGAAGCACTGTATACATAGCATAGTTTCATTAACTATTGTAAAATTTATTTTTTATTTTTTTATTTTTGAAAAGAGCAACCGCCGAGTTTCTTGCTGGCTCTTCTCGGCAGGAAAGGCATTCCGAACCAGTGGTAGATTCATTGACGATTCAAAAGTGCTTGTAAAAGTTTATTTGAATAAAAAATATTTCTATTCTATTCTATTATTTTCTAGTAACTATCTATACCTATCTATAATTGCTATAAGAATATCTATATATACCGAAAGCAAATAAATAAGCGATTCAAGAATTTAAACATTAACAGAATAAAAGCGCTTTTAGTCTGATATATGAATGGTTATGTAATGATAATGATAATTTACAAAATATTTAGACCTTGCCTACACAAAATATTTAGACCTTGCCCACGCGAAATATTTAGACCTTGCCCACGAGATTACCGCCATGTGGAATGTTGATTCAACGATTGTAGTGCCGATGGTCGTTTCGGTCAATGGTCTCATAGCGAAAAGTTTCGATCAACATCTTAAGAAACTGTCGCTTAATACTTGGATCTAGAGCAGGGTACAGAAGGCGGTACTCCTTGAGACGGCACGCATTGTGAGGAGGTTCCTCACTCTGGAGCCCTGACCACTGGCTGCTTGGGTCCCTATCCCGCAGCAAGTGGGACCCATTTGTTTTATTGTTTTTAATGATGTTTTTATATTTATATTTGTAAAAAGTATATTTGTAAGCATTTTTAAAAACAATGGGATAAATGTGTATATAAATAAATGATAGAGAAATGATAAATTAATAATGTAATGGTTTTAAAAGAATATTAAAATTAAAAGAATATTAGCCATGTTGAACTTGAATTATATTCTCCTCTCCCCTCCAAAAAACCGGAAAGCTTGCGCTAGGAATGGGTACGACAATAGTGCAACGGGTGAGGCTCGAACCTGCGACCTTTCAGTTTTCAATCCGCACCTTCAACCGTTGGGCTATTGAGGCAATGTAATGTATAATAGCGAGAGAAAATTGTATGGAAAGTTTTCGCATCACATCACACTTATAAAGCCGAAAGTTTGTATGTGTATATGTCTGTGTGTGTGTGTGTGTGTATGTTTGTTACTCCTTCACGCCACAACGAATGAACCGATTTGTCTGAAATTTGGAATGGAGATAGCTCATACCCAGGATTAAACCATAGGCTACATTTTATCCCGGAAAATCACAGAATTCCGATGGGAATTGAAAAACCCTTGATCCACGCGGACGAAGTCGGACAAAAAAAATGTGGACCTCCCACAGTAAATCAATCAGCGGATCGTCAATTTTGTATGGGAGGTGCACATTTTTTTAAGCTATTGCAAAGCTTCTATCGCGGCTATAGGCCTTGAGCGTGGAGACCGAATCCAGAAATTCCGTAACGAAAATAAACTGACACGGGACTCCTCTCACCGCTAGATGGCGTTGATAAAAAATGCTATGCAATAGCTTTACCGCGGCAGTCCGCGAGTGCCACATGTCTTTTTTCATATTTCGACCTATGTTTCTTGGGGAAAGTTGTTCAGTTTCATGAGCAAATTTCGTAGCTCACAGGAACGACAGGGTTTTTGTTACTTATTGTATACCTAGTTCCTTTACTTATCCAGGTACACAGCACACAGAATCAGGTGGAATTCGACCCAGAGAATAAACCACCTCCTCAACCTCCTCCAGAAGTCAAGAGTAGGTTTGTGGTTCACGCAGAAAAGGATGCTTTCGACTTCGTTGCGCACAGACAGATTAAAAAGCCTACAAAGTAAGTCTTAGGCTGAAATCTATAAAACTCACTTTGAACGATTCAGTTAATTATTCGATTCAGTACTAAATCTGCGTAAAGGCAAGTGCCTTTACGCAGATTTAGTACATAGCATAGCTTTGTACAAAATTTTTTTTTGAAAAGAGCAACTGCTGAGTTTCTTACCGGCTCTTCTCAGCAGAATCTGCATTCCGAACCGGTGGTAGATTTATGACGTGTCATAAGAGCTACAAGTTACTCTACATGAAATAAATAATTTTTTTTTTTGAATTTTTTTTTGAACAAGTAAAGTCTCTACCACTAGTTCGGATTAAGATACAAGGTTAAATATGAATGCCGTTGTCACAATATATCTATCAACCCTGAAAGTAGGTCTTGAGGAAAGTTATCTGTATGATTATTTCAACAGGTTTAAAAAACCTGTTTTTTTTTGTATTGATAAATAAATAATAGATGTGTATCAAACTATTCAACTGTAACTTGTTTAACAGTTAGGTAATTTTGCCAAATTCAAACTGTATTTTTATTCCTCGATGGAAAAGGGGGTGTTATGAGTTTGGCGTGTGTATTTGTGTAACTGTGTGTCTGTCTGTTCCGTCGTAGCTCGCACACATGCGAAACGGTGACAGCCTAGCGTTAGTAATATTCTGGTCTCGTTTTCAAGGGTTCCAAGGTTCGAATTCCAGGCAGACACTTTTCGGAGTCGCGTGTTTGTTCTTCGTTTTATTAGTATCACGAACTTAAATTGTGATAAAACTATACAAGTACATACCACGGTAATTGTTTTAGTTGGAATTGTCGATGTTTCGATCCAGTTGCATGGACCGTGGTCACGACGGAACTTAACTGGATCGAAATATCGACAATTAGAACTAAAAACCTTCCTGGCGCAATGGTGAACACTGTGGTCTTATAACTGGGAGGTCTCGAGTTCGATTTCCGGCGGAGGCAATTTGGGAATTTAGAATTTTTGAATCTCTGGTCTGGTCTTGCTTTGGCCGTGGTTAGTTACCACCCTATCAAAGACATGCCACCAAGCGATTTAGCGTTCCGGCACGATGACGTGTAGAAACGTATTAGGGGTATGCCCTTTACAAATTAGCCCGCTACCATTTTAGACTACATCGTCACTTTCCATCAGGTGAGATCGCAGTCAAGCACTATCTTGTCATAGAATAAAAAGAAATAATTACCGTGGTACGTACTCTTATAATTTTATCACTATCACGAAATTATACAAAATCTGTTTTTAAAAAACCTATTCAAAAAAAAAATATTTTTTTTTTTTAAAGAATATTAGCCAAGCTGAACTTGACTTATATTCTCCTGTCCCCTCCAAATAAGCGGAAAGCTTGTGCTAGGAGTGGGTACGACAATAGTGCCATGGGTGGGGCTCGAACCTGCCACCTTTCAGTTTTCAGTCCGCACCTTTAACCGTTGGGCTATTGAGGCTAATTTCGAGGATGAAATTGACTGTACGGTACCTACAATAGAATAGTTAAAAACTGTTACAAGGTAAATTCAAAAATATTTTTTTCTTACATATCAACCTTCTCTAAACTCATTTTACCTGTTTCGAAGATAAAGAGGTTTTTACGCCCGCTAAATAAAATTACAAGGAAGGTCAAAGAAACAAAACAACCTTTGCCAGTTTGTGTGCGAGTTTTATTTACTTTATTTCCTTGTTAGGTACCTACCTCGTGCTAGTTTCGATTTTTACCGACTTCCAAAACAGGAGGATGGTCTCAATTCGTCAGAATCGTTTTTTTTTTTTATTTATCTTTTACTAGCTGACGCCCGCACCTTCGTTCGCGTGGATTGAGTGTTCCCGCGGAAATACAATTTTCCGGGATATAAAGTAGCCTATATCCTATTCCAGACTATAATTCATCTCTGTGCCAAATTTCAGCCAAATCGGTTCAGTCGTTTCAGTCATTTGTTTTAAAAAATGGCTGATCGATCTCTTGGTAATTTGTATAGGAATTTTATACAAAAATTTTGGCTCTGTAATGTGCATCACAAGGAAAATAAATGCAAATTGGTTAAAAATTAGACCTCGCGACTTTATTTTGTTTAATTTAACTTCGCGATTTTATTTTGTCGAACAAATTTCATTACTTTATGTTTCTACTCAGTATCGTCCCTTGGAAATATGATGTAATTTTTTCCTGTGTTTTTTCGGATAGTTAAAACTTGATCCACTGCTGTAAAAATCAAATCTGTATCTGAAGATTTACCATTACGTATGTGCTCTCTTGAAGCAAAAGAGGCACCAGTTCGCTCATTTGCGACAAGAGTGACATAACTCAAAATTCACCAATTTTAGTGTCGAACATTTATACTTTTTGCTATAAAAACAACATTACGCTAAGCACAAAAAATAAGAGCGAGAGAGATTGTGACTTAATGCTCTGTCGCTTTGTTGTTTCGAGACCGCAGCATCCACAAAACATTACTCTCTAGCGAGAGAATTCTCTCATCGTCGATTTCGAATTATGTCACTCTTGTCGCAAATGAACGATTTATACATTTTTTTATTATAAACTTTTTCAGTACCCTGGAATCCACAGGACACCTAATAAAAGGATGTTTGGGCGGCGGCATCATGGGAATTCACGAGGCCTACATGAAGAGCGGGCTGTGGACTTCCCTGGTCTTCACCGTCATCTTCGGGTTCTACATCGCGTATTGCGTGCACGTATGTATCTTCAAACTATGACTTTTGTCTGGTGGGAGGCTTTGGCCGTGGCTAGTTACCACCCTACAGTCAAAGACGTGCCGACAAGCGATTTCGCGTTCCGGCATGATGGCGTGTAGAAACCGATTAGGGGTATGGGTTGAATTTACACTGCTATAGCCCTTCCGAGTTAGCCCGCTACCGTCTTAGACTGCATCGTCACTTACCATCAGGTGAGATCGCAGTCAAGGGCTATCTTGTTATCGAATAAAAAAAATATTCAATTTAGTTCCACCATGATCTTTCTACCACTTTAACGGCCTCGTTGGTCTAGTGGTTAGCAAGTTCGACTACGGATGACGAGGTCCCGGGTTCGATTCCCGGGTCGGGCCAAAAATGTATTGGGTTTTCTGTTAAGAAATTTTAAGTACTAGACCTGAGGCAGGAAGTCGGTGGTGAGTCACCCCTGTGCCTCGGAGAGCACGTAAAGCCGTCGGTTCTGCGCCTGATATCTTTCCAGTCGTGTCAGATTTTCCGTCCCATCGGGATATGAGAGTGAGGGAATAGAGAGTGCACCTGTGTTTGCACTATAATATCTCCCGCGCAGATGGCTAATCTCTGTGAACATCAGCCGCCATGACCGGATTCGGTCGGGAGGACATTTTTATTTTCACAGTTTTATCTAAATCCTTTAAGACTAGGCTTAATAGTAGGGCTTGTTTATACTTCAAGTAAACTCTTCAAGTCTGTAAACACTTGAAATGAGTGCAATTGTTATTTACCATCCGCATGCCAAAGACATACAACTACCTACAGCTACCTATAAGTTATGCGCAAATGAATGAATCTAAATATATAAAAGGAAAAGGTGACTGACTGACTGACTGACTGATCTATCAACGCATAGCTCAAACGAATTTCTGAAAATTCAAGCCCTAAGGGGGTAGAAAAGGGATTTGAAAAAGCGAACTTAAAGTGTTCGAAACCGCGGGCGAAAGTTAGTATATAAATATATAATGTCGTTTACAAAAATTCTTTTTACAAAACCGACTTCAAACGACACTACAAAGTATATCAATTATGCCTATAAAAATTTGAAGAGTTCCCTCGATTTCTCCAGGATCCCATCATGAGATCCTGACCTGATGACTATGGGACCACCTGGGAAGTATATCCTTTCAAATAAAAAAGAATTTTTCAAATCGGTCCAGGCGTCTTCAAATAATCAGGGAACACACATAAGAAAACACTTCCGAAAAGTACCCTAATCATACTGTATTATGAATTCTCTGTTAAACTTTATATATTTTTTTAATTCAAATAATGTAATCATTTTTGGCTTTGTGTTATTTAAGAACTAAAATAATCTTGTTAAACTATGTTATAAACGCTGTTGATTACCAATAAATAAAAGAAAAAAAAAAGATTAAAAAAAAATCCAATGAATTGAAAACTTCCTTCTCTTTTGGAAGTCCGTTAAAAAATACAATACTATACATTCCAGATACTAATAAAATCAGCTCAAACCCTGTACACGCGGCTGCATCTCACAGAGCTGTCGTATCCAGATCTCGCAGAGGCCTCGCTGGAAGTGGGGCCTTTCCCTAGCTTAAGAAAATATAGCAAATGGTTCAGGTATGTTCATTCAAGTCCACCCATCGAAGTCCCACTACTGGGCATAGTAGGGTTAGTATAAGATTTAATTAGATTGATCGTATTCGAATACTATGACATTAGCGTCAATGTAAAATGAACCTTTAAGTACATTAATTTAGAGTAACTAATTCAGTATAACCGATTCAAATTCGGAACGTATCGTATTCGTAAACGTGTAAGAATACATACACGAAATTGAGCTTTAATTTAATTACGTTATAGTTCATTTTACTTTGACGTTAATGTCATCGAATTCTTGCACGATCAATTGAATTACAAGTATAAACGTAAAAATTCTTTATACAAAACCGACTTCAAACGCCACTAAAAACTATATCAATTGTGCCTATAAAATTTGAAGAGTTCCCTCGATTTCTCCAGGATCCCACCCACCATCAGATCCTGACCTGTTGACAATGGGACCACCTGGGAAGAATACCCTTTCAAACAAAAAAAGAATTTTCCAAATCGGTCCAGGCGTCTTCGAGTAATCGGGGAACATACATAAAAAAAAGAAGAAAAAGATAACGACGAATTGAGAACCTCCTCCTTTTTTTGAAGTCGGTTAAAAACTTAAACTAACCTCGGCTCAGACTTGGGTTAGAGTTGAAATGAGCCACAAAAAAATGCTCTGACGTAAGTCTGTCTCGTTTTAGCTCTGTCTTGGGTCTGAGCGGAGTCTGCAGTCCGTAGATCTGCAGTCTGTAGATTTCACTTTTTATTATTATTAAGCTTTGTTTATCCTACACACATCTCAACAAATTTAGCTTTAGATTTGTAAGTTTGATCTAGTCTTTTGTGTGTGGCCCCCTATGGGTCTCCTCCATCTTTTGCCATTTTTGTCTGTCTTGGGCAAGACACATCCAATCCTTCCCCGCTGTGTGCATGATGTCATCAGCCCACTTTTTTCTTTGCCTTCCCACGCGTCTTTTGCCTGCTGGACCTAGCCATTTTGTTGTTTGATGGGTCCACCTCTTATCTTTATATCTTGCTACATGTCCTGCCCACTTCCATTTCTGTGCTAGAGCATACTGAAGAGCATCTGTTAGCTTGGTTTTCTTACCAATTTCTATGTTTCTTATCTTTTGGATTCTTTTTAACTTCAGCATGCTTCTTTCCATTGCATGTTGACAGGACATGATTTTGTTTTTTACTCTTTCAGTGTACGAGTATACCCATGTTTGGCTTGCGTAAGTTAGGCTTGGGAGAATAGAGGAATCCATTATTATCTTTTTTATTTTTGGATGGTAGTTTCCTTTTAGAATTTCCTTATGCGCCCAGTATTTCTCCCATGTTATATTTATTCTTCTGTCAATTTCATTTTCATTATTATTTGCATTTAGAGATACTAGTTTACCTAAGTACATAGATTTCACTTAGTGTTACTCAAATTTTGTATCTTTTTATTTGTTTGAGCTGAATAAATGTTTATTTATTTATTTAACCCTACAGTTATATTAATACTTTTTTCTTATATTCGATGAATATCCACAGGTACGCAGTTGACGTGGTGATATGCATAGACCTCTTCGGCGCGTGCTGCGTCTACCAGATAATAATCGCGAAGACGATCAAGGAGGTGGTCGAGGACTCGCACGAGGTCGGCGACCTGAACCGGCTGCGGCTCTACGTGCTGACGCTGCTCGTGCCGGTGCTGCTGCTGTGCATGATCACCACGCTCAAGTATCTGGCGCCATTCTCTTTGGTAGCTGATGTGTTCATTGGTAAGTCCGCTGCTGTCCGCTGCCCTAAATAATGCTACTTTTATAAGTGGTACTTCTTCTACATCATCAACGGATAGACGTCCACTAGAATAGAATAGAATAGAATAGAAATATTTTTTATTCAAATAAACTTTTACAAGTACTTTTGAATCGTCAATGAATCTACCACTGGTTCGGAATGCCGTTCCTGCCGAGAAGAGCCAGCAATAAACTCGGCGGTTGCTCTTTTCAAAAAAAAAAATTTTTTTTACAATGGATAACAAAACTATGCTATGTATATGTTTCCACAATAAAGTTTCAAAAATGCAAAACAATCCAATGCATGTTAAGACAGGCAAGCAAAAGCAGACCCATTCCCGTTGGTGGCATCCTTTCACGAGCATGACGCATGATCCAGCCATTGCTTCGCTCAACCATATTTCACTGCTGGACATAGGTCTCTTGCATGGACCTCCACAGGTCTAAGTCTTGCGCCGCCTGAATCCAGCGGCTCCCTGCGGCTCGTTTAATGTCGTCGGTCCACCTAGTGGGGGATCTGCCAACACTGCGCTTCCCGGTGCGGGGTCGCCACCTTGGGGCCCCATCGACCATCAGCTCTTCGAACTATGTGCCCAACCCATTTCCACTTCAGTTTCGGGCTATTATCTTAGATTGCATCGTCACTTACCATCAGGTGAGATCGCAGTCAAGGACTATCTTGTCATTGAATAAAAAAAATATGAGCTGTTTTGGATTTGGAACTGTTAACACTAAACTCTTCTTGTCATGGACTTATCGCTCATTTGCGACAAGGGTGACATAACTCAAAATTCACCATTTTAGTGTCGAAAACTTATACTTTTTGCTATAAAAACAACATTACGCTAAGCTACAAAAAAATAAGAGCGAGAGCGATTGTGACTTAATGCTCTGTCGCTTTGTTGGCCGCTGTGTTGTTTCGAGACCGTAACATCCACAAAACATTACTCTCTAACAAGAGAATTCTCTCATCGTCGATTTTGAATTATGTCACTCTTGTCGCAAATGAGCGTTATCTTCTTGCAGTGACGTGTGTGATAGCAACTGTGGTATACGGGCTTCAGTCCGCCCCGCCGATAAGCACGGTGCCCGCATGGAAGGATACCATGGGGTTCTTCGAGTTCTGTGGGATAGTCATCTTCAGCATGGAAGGCATCGGGGTGTCGCTGCCGATTGAGAACAATATGAAGGATCCCAAGCAATTCCCTAAAGTATTAAGTTATGGTAATGTTTTTGTATTGATATCGAACAAATGAATGGGCGAGTCCATCTGATTCATTGACCTCTATATCCTATTAATAAGTCGGTTGAAAAATAGGTAAGAACCATTTGGTTGCTCTTTTCAAAACAAAGTTGTCTGGTATTAGGTATAGTTCTTTCATTTGACGAGGGCTCGTGGCTCATGGTTGTGTGTGTGTCGTATCTGTATAAGTGTGAGCGAGAGCTTGCTCGCGCTTGACCGCTCCCACCTAGGCTCGTGACAGGCATGCACACTTACGCAATGTGCATGCACACGACGTAACCACAAGTAAAGCTCACGCGCCCTCGTGAAATGCAAGAACTAACTATAGTCTACGTGTCTGGTATTATGATTCAGATTCGATTCCTGCACTGGTAGTATGGGCGGGAGAAATTTTATCCCCGGGAAAAGGATAAAACGTTTATCCCCTCGCTTAGCTTTATCCACCCGTCGAGCATGGGCACAGCGGTGGAAATAACACTCAGTGGATATACTTATAGAAATATACATCGCCTTCTCCTCTGTCGCCATGCTTTAGCATAGGGAAAAGATAATTTTATCCCCTGTCAGTGGATAAAATCGGGGAATAAAACTTTTATCTCCTGCCTATGCTACCAGTGCCAAAAGATGTTACGTTGCTACTATTATACCT
Source organism: Hipparchia semele (assembly GCA_933228805.2). NCBI lineage: Eukaryota > Metazoa > Arthropoda > Insecta > Lepidoptera > Nymphalidae > Hipparchia > Hipparchia semele. Next base: position 3,420,496 of record OW121733.1, on the reverse strand, counting down.
ACACGCAGTGTATTCCTTCAATCACTTATTAATGGAGTAACGGATCGACGACCCATGCAAAAAAATCATTTTTTCCTAGTATCTATATCCGTGTATTGGCCTAATAATTACATGTATTGTTCCAGGAATGAGTATAGTAGTCCTATTCCTCATTCTGGTCGGATTTTTCGGGTACTGGGGCTTCGGAGAGCAATCAATATCGCCCGTTACATTGAATTTTCCCAACGCAATGTAAGTACTTTAGGGTTAGTATAAGATTTAATTCGAACACATTAGCGTCATAGTAAAATGAATCTTAACTGTATTGATTTAAAGTCACAATCAGTACATTCAGTACAACCGATTTTAATTTGGAGCGTATCCGAATACGTGATCGTATAAGAATACATGCACGAAATTGAGCTCTAAAGCAGTATTTTTATGGTCCATTTTAGTGTGACGCTAATATCATCGAATACGATACGGTACCTAACTGATCGATTATAGTAAATTGTTTAATCGTGATTTCAATAGTATTAATATACTTACTTACTACCCGGCCACATCAAGTTGGCCGCTACCTCACCCCGCACCGCACCTCAAGTCTGACCCGCCTAGTACAGATAGCAATGTATCGCTCGCGATTGTCACTACCAAATTTTTAAGCTATTGCTTAGCTTCTATCGCGGGCCAGCGTGGAGACCGAATCAAGAAATTCCGTATCGAAAAGAAAATAACCTGACACGGAACTCCTCTACGGTGAGCCGCTAGATGGCGTTGATAAAAAATGCTATGCAATAGCTTTACCGCGGCAGTCCCCGAGTGCCACACGTCTTTTTTTTTCAAAGTTTTGTTATTGTTACGTTTTTAATGTTTTTGTTAACTTCCAATTAGTTATTTATTTTTGTTTGGTGACTATTATTGTTAGCGTACAGTCTTCAAAGATGAGTAAAAAAGGAAAAGTTTTGCATAGCGCGAATATCAATTACTTTTTTCAAGCGGAAAAAATAAGAAATTAAAAATTACGCCTTTAGACTTTCAAGATGTCATTGCCATGAAAAGCATTGCCAGAGAAGAAAACTTCCGTCATAGTTGTAGTGGTTACAGTAAAAAATACAATTATTACTTTTTTGTCAACGGTACGGTATGACGTCATTTTGTAACGGTTGACAACGGCTAACTTGAGATGGAAGGGTAATACGTAAGTACCTTTTGTATGTTTTGGAAGTATGTTTAAAATCGCGCTTGTATAATATGTTACAGATTCCCTACAGTATTGAAATGTCTGATGGGTATAATGATTTTCATAACCTTTGCCTTAAACTTCTGGGCGCCATTTAACCTGGTGTGGTACTACGTGGCAAAGAAACACGACGCGAGCAAACACTGGATATGGGAGCGAGTGTATAGAGCCGCCTTCGTAGTCATTATCACGGCGATCGCTATCGCTTTCCCTAATATCGGAAATTTGATGGGTTTGGTAAGTTTCTTTAATAATTACAAGAAAGAAAGAACCCATCCGTACTTTTTTATTTTTTATTAGTGTTAACCTACACTTAAAGGATATATACGCATGAATTTTTAAATATACATATACTGGACGAATATATAACAACTGCTTAGATAGAAAAAAAATTATTGATAAAGTAGATACACTTCCCATTACCCATTTTTTTAATGCTATGGTCTCTGAAATAAATGATTATTTATTTATTAACTATCCTTTATTGATTTGTGCCATTAGAATAAAATAGAAATATTTTTTATTCAAATAAACTTTTACAAGCGCTTTTGAATTGTCAATGAATCTACCACTGGTTCGGAATGCCTTTCCTGCCGAGAAGAGCCAGCAATAAACTCGGCGGTTGCTCTTTTAAAAAAAGTTTTTACAATAGGTAATGAAACTATGCTATATATACAGTGCTTCTACGATGAAGTTTCCCAAGTCCAATACAATACAAATACAATCCAATGCATGTTAAGACGAGTAGACAGAAAGCAGACCCATTCCCGTTGGTGGCACCCGTTCACGAGCATGACGCATGATCCAGCCGTTGCTTCGCTCAACCATATTTGAGGGAACGTAACAACCCGCACCACACGACACCACAACAGAAATGTTTAAAGAGAGTATGACATACTTAGGCTACCCATGTTAAGGCATCGAATTGAATACTAATATTAAAATTCATTCCAGTTGGGAGCATTCTGCCTGTCAAACATGGGCTTCATATTCCCCGCCATCATAGAACTCCTCGTGATCTGGGAGACTCCAGGTCTTGGCAGAGGCCGCTGGCGGCTGTGGAAGAACCTCGTCGTGATCCTGGCGGGTGTCCTGCTGTTCATAGCTGGCACCTACTCCAATGTTAAAGGGCTGATACTGAATTTGTGAATAAATATTGCTTCTAACCTTTTTTTTCTTCAGTGACAAGTCCTTGACTGCGACCTCCCTGATGGTAACTAACCCAAACCTAACCCAAACCTAACCCAAACCTAACCCAAACCTAACCCAAACCTAACCCAAACCTAACCCAAACCTAACCCAAACCTAACCCAAACCTAACCCAAACCTAACCCAAACCTAACCCAAACCTAACCCAAACAATTTTAAAACTTTTGTCTTTATTTACGTTTCACATCGACACTTTTTCAAAAAGATTAATTTTCTGCACAGGCCACAGATTACTATAGATGATATTTTCCGAGATTTCCACAGAGTAGTACATACCAAGGAACTACAGAAACTAGACTCTACCAAGAGTACCTACCCCACAGACATATTATAGGTATGACTGTGGCACGTCTGTGGTATGAGATTATGTCTGGTATAATCTGTGATATTCACAAAGTGATTTTTTTAAACTATTTAACCGACTTCCAAAAACATGGATTTAGCATCAATTAAAATGTTTTTAACTGTTACTGTTCTAGCTTCTAGTACAATGCAATGGAAATGGAATTTTACGCGCATTTGATATTGTGTGACCTACAAATGATATTAGATGTATTGTAAAGGTTTTTGGCGGCGCGGGGACGGCTAGAAACTAGATTGTTTGGTTTCGATGTGGACTGTATAATTTTCGCGGGGTTTGCTCAAATCCGACTGGGTTGGGTTTGGGCCGCGGAGTTATGGGAGTGTCTATAGGAAAAGGGTAAAGGCACTGACCTGAATCCTTAGGAGCGGCGCCGCGATACTTCAGCGAGCCGCGCGTACATTCATGGATACTTTTCGATGCTTCACTCTTCCTTTCTCACTTCTTCGACTGACGAAAACCAAGAAGGCAAGTTTGTTGGCAAGTCCAGATCAACACTGAATCACTAGGAGCGGCGCGGCGATGCACCAGCTTCAGCGGCGCGTTTACGTTGATTGACGGTCATCGATGCACTGACACTTCTTCAGGCCAGGGGGGGTCGGTATTAGGTAGGAAATTTTGACAGGATGGTCGGATTCGAGCGGTTAAACGAAAACTATTCGCGCTTCGGCGCGACCATGTCCCCGGGCTTGAAGGGCTACCTTCAAAGAAACTACGACGCGGAGAGTTTAAACGAAATTATTTATTGACTTAAGTATAATAAGCTAACCTAACTAAATAAGAATCCTAACCTAAGCAGATGAGTTGAAGTTAAACTAATTACTGTTTAGGTAAGGGACAAAGACGCACTACAGGACGTAGATAGGTACCTGTAGCAGTACGAACGCGGACAACACGCGTGACACCATTCGATCCAGGAAAAACTTCCTCGACTAGCCCTAACGGCCAGTGAAGAGGCGGTGCATTATCGACGGTAATTATTACCACATCTCCCTTAGCGATCGGATTGGTTGGCGTGTTCCATTTGTTTCGAGTCTGTAGCGTATGTAAATAATCAGCCTTCCATCGTTTCCAGAATGACTGAACAAGTTTATCAATAAGTTCTTGACGCGAGAGCAAATGTAACGGACCATCTTCTATCTCCCTAGCCGGAAGATATTTTAAGGGGGTGAGAGTGAGAAAATGAGCCGGTGTCAACGCGAGAGGTTCCGATGGATCATTAGATAGCGTGCGGCACAATGGACGGGAGTTCATTACTGCCTCGATCTGAGCAAGCACAGTATTGAACTCTTCCAAGGAAAGAATTTGGTCGCCTATCACGCGATATAGATGAGTTTTGAGGCTCTTAATGTTGGCCTCCCAATTACCGCCAAAATGGCAAGCAGTTGGAACATTAAGTGACCACTCGATGCGATTTTCGGCTAGTATGTGACCAAATTCAGACCTGAAGTGTTTGGACGCTAAAAATTCGTGCAATTCCGAAAGCGTGCGCTTGGCGCAAACATAATTTGACGCATTGTCGGAATGAACGCGAGCGACAAAACCGCGGCGGGATAAAAAACGCTTAAACGCCCCGAGGAAACTATCTGTACTTAAGTCGCTGGCAACTTCTATGTGTACAGCGCGAGTGGTTAAGCACACGAAAAGACAAACGTATGCCTTCATTGATCGAATTCCACGACCGCGAGAAACAGTCACCTTAAAAGGCCCTGCGTAATCAGTGCCAGTGTGTATAAACGGTTTCACGGCCGGCGTAACTCGACAGGAGCGGTGATCTGCCATTTCTGGAAAGTTTGGTTTAGCGCGGAGTCTAAAGCAGGGTAGACATTTGTGTACCCGGCTTCGAATTAAATTACGAGCGGAAAGAATCCAATACCTCTGACGGAGTATGGACATCAATAAATCTGGACCTGCATGACAATTGACTTTATGATGATAGTCAACTAAAAGATTTAATATATGATCCTTTCGAGGAAGTATAATCGGATGTTTTGTATCGAAACTTATATCGGCGTTTCTCAGACGACCTCCGACTCTAATGATGCCGTCCTGAAGGAAAGGTTTGAGACGTTGAAACATTGGACTACAACGTTTACCTGCTTGTAAATTAACAATCTCGTTCGCGAAGTGAAAGCGCTGAAGTTCACGCAATATTAAACTTTCAGCGTAATCCAGATCCGATGCAATCACCGTATCACGACGCGGTAGTAGCTTAGCGAAGCGGCAAACGAAAACCACACAACGTATGAATTTCGACCATGACGAAAAGCGATCAGCTAGCGAAATTATTAAATTTCTTTCACTGCTTTCTGCAGTGAGCAAAACGTGTTTCTTTTCCTCTGGAGGCTGTGACACGGTGGAAGGATTGAAAGCGGTAACAGGCCAAAGATTTGAATCTAACTCAAGCCATTTAGGACCAGAGAACCAAAGCGGGTGATCAGTTATTTGTGCGGGGGTAAGACCTCGCGACAAACAATCAGCGGGATTTTCCGTGCCTTGCACATGGAAAAAAGTTTGAGCGGGAAATTCATTTTGAATTTTGGTGACCCGATTGGCCACAAAAGTGTCCCAACGATGAGGTGAGGAGTATACCCAACACAACGCCACCGTTGAGTCTGAAAAGGCGAGAACTCGGTCAATAACAAGGCGGTTATGGCAGGCTTCAATGACCTTGGTCATTAAGCTGCTCAGCAACAGAATGGCACAAAGCTCCAACCTCGCAAGCGTTATAGTCTTGCGAGGCGAGACTTTGGATTTAGCTGTTATTAAAAAGACTGCGTTTTTGCGAATACCTCTGCTGTCTTTCACGTGGAAGTAAATTACTCCTCCGTAAGCCTTTTCGCTCGCATCTGCAAACCCCATGATCGTAATGATATCGCCGGTCGAGATGCCTACGTGCCGTGGAATTTTCAATTCGCTGAGCAAAGGTAGTTCTCTTTTGAAACAAGACCACTGATCAGCAATGTGACCAGGGGGCACATCGTCCCAATCACATTCACACAACCAGAGTTGTTTAATGAGAAGCTTTGCATATAAGACGACGGGAGCAACGAAACCCATGACGTCCCATATCCTAGCGACACATGACAAAATGGTACGTTTTGTACAAGATTCAGCGGGAACACTAATTTTGAGACCGAAATAGTCTGTTGCGGGAGACCAACATAGGCCGAGCACCTTATGTGGCTCAGAGTCCTCAAACTCTTTAATCGCGGAAAGTCGATGCGACAGCGGAATCGAATTTAACACCTTTTGTGAGTTGCTTGTCCATTTCACCAGGTCAAACTGACCAGCTTTCATCAGAGCAATCACTTCGGCAGCGGTGGAGATAGCATCGTCTTCATTGTCAATGCTATAGACAAAGTCATCCATGTATAGCCCTATATCTAAAGTTTCTTTAGCGCGCGGGTAAGAAGCACCTTCGTCTGAAAGAAGCTGCTTCACTGTACGAAGAGCATGAAATGGACTTGACTTAAGCCCGAAACAAACGCGGTTAAATTCATAGACCCTTAAGGGTTCTTGCGGAGAAAAGCGGTATAAAATGCGTTGGAATCTGCGATCACATGGACGAACTCCAATACAAAGAAACATCTGACGAATGTCAGCTGAAAGAGCGGTACGATATAAGCGAAAATTAACAATAATATTGAATAGATTCCCTTGTAGATTCTGACCGCCATACAGAAGGTCATTGAGGGAAACTTGAGTGGTTGTCTTGGAACTGGCGTCCAGGACAACGCGCAACTTAGAAGTCAACTTGTCATCTCGTATGACCCCATGGTGCGAAATCGTATACGAGGGCAAGCTCTGCGTTGCCTCCGTGTCCGGGGGTGCGGGAGAGATATAACCTTTGTCTAGGTATTCGGTAATGACGTTGTCGTAGGCCTCCTTAAGCTTAGGTGACGCTAACATTTTACGCTCTAAGCAAAGGAAGCGAGTTTTAGCCTTTTTAAAAGAATCGCCTAACGACAATACATCACCCTTAAATGGAAGTGCGACTACATATCGTCCGTCTGCCTCACGGGTAGTCGTGCTGCTATAAATTTCTTCACACGCCGTGTCATCTGGACTTAATTGTTTCGGTGCGTTCACCTCTTCTATTTGCCAGAATTTTCGCACAGCATCATCTAGCGGATCTGTAGCACAACAATATGATACCGTGGCGAAGCTGTTAACACGTACAGGAGCAGAACCAACGATAACATAGCCCAACACCGTTTCTAGGGCTAGCGGTGAGGTACAATTCGATTGACCTTGAACCTTGCGAGATAATAGGAGATGCGGAAAGATTGAAGCTCCAATCAGCAGATCAATGTCTCCTGGAGTGGAGTAAGTGTCGTCAGCCAAAGGTAAGTTATTGAAATTTATCAAACTCGAAATATCTATCGGGACTGTGGGCAAGAGTTCCGTTACCTTGTCTACCACGAGCGAGTCCATGTTAAAACAAACGCTGAGATCAAACCTAGAGAAAAATCTAATAGAAACTGCGCCTTGGATCGGTTTGGTTGTACCTCCAATCCCTTTAACTACAGAACAGTTTGGATTCTGGTTTGTCTTTAAACCTAAGCGTTGACATAAATCCCGACTGACGAAGTTACTCTGTGAAGCACTGTCCAATAATGCGCGCGCAGAGTACTCCTTGCCTTTGGCGTCGAAAACTATAACGCGTGCGGTAGCGAGCAGCACCGTAGTCGGTGCACGAGAAACATTACAACTCGATAAGGAACAAAGCGATACTTCCTTGGAGTGCGCGGGTGAACCTGAAGGTTTCGAGTTACTAGTGCCGGTAGTGCTGATAGAAGCAGGAGGCTGCTCAACAACACCGGGCATCTTCTGCGAAGAAGCATCACTAGAAGCCGCACTCGAAGTTGCGGAATTTGCGGTTGCGGAATGCCTGTGGAGCATACTATGATGAGGTAACGAGCACCAGCGGCACCTTGACTTGCTAGAACAAGTGGCCAACCGGTGGTTTCCAGTGCAATTTATACAAAGATTATTCGCCTTAACAAACTTGAAACGATCTTCAACGGACATCTTATGAAAGGCGGAACAATTATATAAATGTTCGTGTTGTGAGTTACAAAGAGAACACAAAGACTGTGCAGACGTAGTCGCGGTACTAGTATAGGTATGCGTCGGCTTGGGTGGTTTGTGAGGCTTAGATGCCGTATCCACCTTCCGCTCAGCACTTTTCGGAACTTCTTGTTTCCCGGAAGTGCGTTGCAGTACCTTAATATGTTCGCGAATGAAAGCAACGAAATCGTCATACAAGGGTATCTCACAACTATGTTTATTCAACTCGAACAGGCGAACAGTCTCCGGATCTAACTTCTTTTGAGCGAGGTATAAAAATATGAAGTCAGCCAGATTACTCAAATTTAAATTTTTAAGCGCGGCGATCGACGATGCAAAAGTGTCCAAAAAATTTTCAAGGTTGGTCGGAGTCGCGTTTGACATCGCCTTAATGTTATAAATTTGATCCATATACGACGTAGCCAAATAGCGTTTATCTTCAAATTTATCTACTAACGTTTTAAAAATTAATTCGTAGTTTTCTGCGCACGGTGTAATACCGGCACAAGCTAATTTCGCCCTTCCCGACAGCTTACCTAAGAGATAATAAAGTTTTTCGGCATCCGTAAGGGACTTATTTTCGTGTATAACAGTTTTAAAGTTAGCGTAGAAGAGACTCCACGATTTTAAATCGTATCCATCGAAAGACACTAATTGAATCGGGGGCAAATAAGGTTTAAGTCTTCGCGGCTCATTCTCATTCTCAACCTTATTATCATCGGCGTACTGCGAGACTAAGCGCTTGATACGACCGTATAGGCGTTCGAACGATAACAAACATTTGAACTCCGGCTTCGCTTTCGGGTTCAGTGCTAATAAACAATTATTATAATCCTCCACTATTTTACTGAATTCAGAGCGTAACGTATCGACATTACTACTTGCGTCGAGAAATTCTTCCCGGACCGACGGGTTAACGCCTATGTTTTTCGATAAATCGAATGTTTCTTGTAGATACTCAAATATCGAATTGCGTCTCTGTTCTAATAGAATTAATTGTATATCTGCGGTATCTTCAGTCTTCGTCATTTTGAATATAAACTAGATTCAAAAATGTCGAGACTAAGTTCCTAATACACGAATGAAACTTCGATTCGGCGTATAAGTATTTAAAGTTATGAATTTCAGCAAAAAGTGAAAGGGAGCGAGCGGGCGGTCACGGCCGCGATGAAGGTCACGCACACCGCTGTAATCTAAGATACAAGTACTTGCAACTATGCACCGATGGCCAAGCGAATACGTTTATGACGCGTAGGTAATTACACAAAATAATTACTTAAAATAACTACTAATAAACTAATATTTCGATTAATATCTATACTGGGATAGATCGGGATGCGATATACGATTAGGATTACGATAAATAAGTAACGTATGACCTATCTATCACCTATATGAGCTATATGTAGGTACCTAGTTAATACCTAAATGAACCCTATTTCCTAAGCAATGCGGGACGAACGATAATAATTCGCTTAGGGAACAAGATTTTAGGACGCGGGAAAACAATTACCTACTTGGAAATTGTAAAACTATCGAGAAAATTAGCGGTAAAATCCGGTTCGATTGGAACCAAAAAAATATGGCGGCGCGGGGACGGCTAGAAACTAGATTGTTTGGTTTCGATGTGGACTGTATAATTTTCGCGGGGTTTGCTCAAATCCGACTGGGTTGGGTTTGGGCCGCGGAGTTATGGGAGTGTCTATAGGAAAAGGGTAAAGGCACTGACCTGAATCCTTAGGAGCGGCGCCGCGATACTTCAGCGAGCCGCGCGTACATTCATGGATACTTTTCGATGCTTCACTCTTCCTTTCTCACTTCTTCGACTGACGAAAACCAAGAAGGCAAGTTTGTTGGCAAGTCCAGATCAACACTGAATCACTAGGAGCGGCGCGGCGATGCACCAGCTTCAGCGGCGCGTTTACGTTGATTGACGGTCATCGATGCACTGACACTTCTTCAGGCCAGGGGGGGTCGGTATTAGGTAGGAAATTTTGACAGGATGGTCGGATTCGAGCGGTTAAACGAAAACTATTCGCGCTTCGGCGCGACCAGTTTTAAACTAAAAAAAAATAGTAAGAAGAAAAATATTTTACTTTATTATGAAAATTATAATTATTATTTAAGGAGGATTTATTTATGAAGAATTTTGATCAACAAACTTCTTTTTATTCAAATAAACTTGAGTTATGAGTTATGACTCAATAATAACCGGTGAAACACCGATTTTTCTCCGGTGTTTTAACCGATTACTTTCAACGGTGATTCTCCGGTGATCACTGCTCCGGTGCAAACCACTAATTTTAACCCGTAGACAGAGAAGACATAGACCCAGTGACGATTTCTTTCTCACTCACACTAAAAAGAGAGCAGAAATAAAGTTATTAATGTGATAAACAGAGACGCAGCTACCCAATTTTTTGTCCCTCATCGTGTAACCAGTTTTTTTCAAGGTCGCCACACTTTTGTGCGAAACAAACTGACAGTTAATAAGAAAATTTAGTATCTATGTGTGTCTATGTTGCCAGCTTTAGGTACCTATACAATGTCCCGATTTTTCCTATCCTACTAATATTATAAATGTGAAAGTTTGAATGTATATATGGCCATCCATACATACATCCAAATTTACGCCATATCGGTTTAGTGTGGCCACGCCACACTAAACCGATATGGCTGAAATTTGGCACGGAGATAGGTTTTTTTTAGTAATGTCCTCTGACATACCGTAACGGCGGGTTACTTTGGCTACTTTTTCAATTTTTTTTTTAATTTTTGTTGAAACAAAATAAGGTCGTGATGGAAGAAATGAATATTATGAGAAAAGAAAAGAAAGATGATGGATACTAGAATGTAATATATGTCGGCGATGATTAAAGTGTATTCAGTTAGATAGTGTCGGTTACTGTTCTGAATCATCCTGAAGTTTCGTTCGAATGTCCAACGACCAGTCGAGAACTGTTGGCGATTTTAAGAATTATTATTATTAAGAAGAATTATTTTATTTGCAAAGTTCTTAATTTTTAAAGCCATTTTTAAATAGCTAGAGGCAGACTTTTTATGTTTTTTTTAATAATTAGTTATTAACTTAAACTATGAAGAGTTGCAGTTTTATACGACTGTCTGAAAAAAGGAATATACTTACTGTTAATTTCATTAATGATGATTTTGATGACTTAATATACAATTTTTGTTGCTTTTAATTTCAATAGCATTACTAGATCGAAGGAAAATTTTAACTGTTCTTTACAAATTATTTTGTGTAACATTCATACTAGTAACGAAAAAAAATTTTCCTTTGTGTTACATACATCTTTTTTTCAAAATGACTCACATATGCTAAATATCTATTCGGCATTTCAATATTTTTTTTAAGGAGCAAATAATTATCTAGTGAATTGGTCCTATGAAACTACATTAAAAAACTTTAATATAAAAAAAAAATATTTTTAAAAAACCGACTTACGTGTACAAACTAAAATTATTTTATACTTTTAAGTGGTGGTTGAAGTTAATATTGTGTGCAATAAAGAATAATAAATTCTTTATTGCACACAATATTAAGATATATGTAAAAAATAGAAGCTTACCCTAATAGGTATGTCTCTCCCAGACAACCTTATATGTGTAGGTATGTTATTTAAAAAATAAAACAGTTCAGCATCTGTTTTGTCGTTTTATTTAAAAATCCTGGGAAGAATTTTCCATCTAATTTGGGGTAACAGGGGAGTGCAGTTATTGTGGCAACATTAAACTCGAACTTGTCATGTGACGTCATCGTTACGTCATGTTATCTCTATTTCAGTCGCGGTTACACATAGGGCTTTCGAATACCGGACTTTTTCAATACCGGTATTGATACCGGAAGTTTTTTTTTCAATACCGGGATCCCGGGATCCCGGTATTGAAAAAAAAAATCCTGTACGGAACAAAATCCTATGGTGTTTATTGTGGTATATTTTAGTGCTAAATCCGTATTTATTTTGGAAAAAAATGGCAAAATAACGAGCAGATTTTTCATTAAAATTATTTTGATTTACAGTACAAATATTTCACTGTAAAGTGTAAATTAAATAATCAACACTTTTAATAAATAATTAGTTACTCTACATTCTCTCTCTAGATTTCTATAGATCGATACTATAAGTATACAAAGACATCCTTAGAAAATGTCGAGAGCTGGTCGAGAGGATAAGAACCAATTCATTCAGAACATATGCAGCGAGATCGAGCACCACTCTCAAAAATTTGAGATTTCAGATCTTTTCAAGAAGGTCCGCCTCCTGTCTAGACAATTTAAACCAAAAACGTGGGTCATAGAAAATTCCGAAGGCCATCTCATAAATGAACTCGACGCAATAGCCGAAAGGTGGCGCAACTATTGCGAAGAGCTATATAAAAATTGCAATGATTTGGGAACGTCACATGCTAATTATAGCGGAGTGCAACTGGAGCCAAGTATACTTCGATCAGAAATTCTCACTGCCATGAAATCTCTTAAAACTAGAAAAGCTCCAGGACCAGATCCAATAACATCCGAAATACTGACAGCTCTGGGAGATACTGGCATCGATATGTTACACATGATCTGTGACCTAATCTGGCGTAACGGTGAATGGCCGAGAGACCGGGCCCTGTCCATCGTGGTCCCTCTACATAAAAAAGGCTCTACTAGAAAGTGTGACAAATATCGCACACTAGCGCTTATCTCATATGCCAGCAAAATACTGCTCTACATCGTTAACAACCGCATCCGATACTACCTGGACTGGCAAATCCCGCAAAAGCAGGCGGGTTTCGTTAAAGGCAAAGGCACCCGTGAACAAATCTTAAATGTACGGCAAATAATAGAAAAATCCTATGAATTCAATACGCCAATTATCATGTGTTTTGTTGATTATAATAAAGCCTTCGACTGCGTTAACTGGAACTATTTATGGAAAGTCCTCACTGAATTAGGAGTGCCAAAACATCTAGTAGAACTGCTCAAGAATCTATATTACAGCAGTGAAGGAGCTGTAAGGGTAGATGAGGTTAACTCGCGGCCCTGCAAATTTCGCAAGGGAGTTAGACAGGGTTGTGTGCTCTCTCCCATCCTGTTCAATATCTACGGCGAATATATCATGAGGCGGACTCTCGATGAATGGGAAGGCGGCGTCAGCATCGGTGGAGTAAAGCTAACCAACCTACGATACGCTGATGACACAACTCTTTTAGCAGCGTCTGAAGCCGAAATGATAACTCTATTGAACAGGATGGAACAAATCAGCGAAGAAATGGGCCTTTCCATAAATAGGTCCAAAACGAAAATAATGGTGATAGATCGCGCCAAACAGTTGGAACTCACTGGCTCACTGAACCTGGAGATCGTGGAGAACTTTATTTACCTGGGTACCAACATAACCAACACTGGGTCATTCGAGCCGGAAATTAGGAGGCGGATTCGAATGGCAAAAGGGCCATGTCTCAGCTACACAAGATTTGGAGGGATAAGAACATTTCCATCAGTACAAAAATGCGTCTCGTCCGCACACTCATCTTCGCGATATTCATGTATGCAGCTGAGACATGGACAATAAAAGCTGCTGACCGACATCGCATTGACGCTTTCGAGATGTGGTGCTGGAGGAGAATGCTGGGAATTCCGTGGACAGCATGTATGCTGGTTCTGTAGAACCAACGCATCGATACTGAAACAGCTAAAAATCACGAGTAGGTTATCGACCACCTGTCTCCAGAAGATCTCGATTACTTCGGCCACATTGCCAGAAGGGAGGGACACAATTTAGAAAAGATCGTGATTACTGGCAAAGTGGATGGAAAGAAACCTCGGGGACGTAGCCCGATGCGTTGGTCAGACCAAATCCGCTAAACTAAAATGACAACTTGCCGCCACGAAGCTGATATTCTGAGCTATATTCACGTTCTGCGCGTTAACGAATATAGTCTTTGTACAGTACACATTTTCAATTCCATTACTGGTATTGAAATAAGAAAAAAAAGTCTAGGACCCAGGTATTAGCTAATACCGGGATCCCGGTATTGGAAGGCCTGAATACCGGTATTGAAAAAAGTCCGGGATCCCGGTATTGGCCAATACCGGGATCCCGGTATTGGAAGCCCTAGTTACACAGTACCTTCGTCTATTGCCTTCTCTGTCTACGTTTTAACCAGGATTTTAAATTCGTCTGTCTTTCAATCATTAATCTGTGGATGTTTTCTGCTATTTATTTTCAAAAAGAAGAATATAATCACTTCATGTTTGTTTTGAACATATAAGTGAGTTACGTAGCCCACCTAGAGTCTACTTGCATGGTAACTTCAGCGACCTTCACATACCTACGGAAGCTAGATATGAAGATATCTGCACGTAGAGACGTGATGGCATGTGATCGAGTCGAAGACTAGTTAATAAGAATAGTTATTAGAAATAGAGTATATAAGCTAGGGTTTAAGTATTAGATTTAATTATTAGATCTGTGGTCTACCAATCGACACAGTTATAAGTTAGGGTTAAGTACTTTTTAATTAAATTAATAGTAGTCAAAATCTTCGTTTCCTTTCGTCGGACCCTTCGTCGCTGTCGCTAACTTAAGTGGCGCAGTCGGTAGGATATTCTAAGGACCTGCGGCAGAACAACAGGAGGGGATCCCGAACATTGGATCGCGACGGAAAGAAGCGGAGCGACCGGGAATGGAATTTATGTGAGTACATCAGAATAGTTCTTGTGTTGCTTCCTAAATTCCACTATTCCTATCCCTAATATTTTAGTCATATAAACCATTCCAATATCTAGAGCCTTTTGGGTTTTTATTGGATTATGGTAGTTATAGTTGTAGTACTTAGTAGGTTAGGGTTATGTTAGGCTAGTGAATAGGGGTAGCAATTTTTCACCCTAGTACTTTTAGGAATCGGGAGCCTGAATTACGACAGGTGCACCGATAGTTAGTAGATAGAGATAGTTTAGATTAATCAAAATGGTTAGAGATAAAAACTTTGAAGAAATTTTTGAAGCCATACGGATTATCCCAGAATTTAATGGGAATCCGAATGTTTTAACTAGATTTATTATATTATGTGATCATCTAACGGCACGATATATAAGTACGGCGCCAGATAATGAATTTAATAAGGTATGCTTATTAAATGGCATACTCAACAAGATTACGGGTACCGCGGCGTGTACTATAAACTCGAACGGAATACCTGACAATTGGTTAGATATAAGGACAGCATTAATTAATAATTTTTCTGACCCACGTGACGAGACAGCTTTGAGTCATGACCTCTTTTCAGCGAGGCAGGGTAGCCAATCACCACAGCAGTTCTATAACTATTGTCAGACCTTATTCAGTACTATTATGACCTACATAACATTACATGAGTCTATAGCCACGACAGTAGAAGCAAAACGCGATTTATATAAGAAAATAACTATGCAGGCATTTGTGCGAGGGTTAGCAGAACCACTAGGATCCCGCATACGGTGCATGAGGCCTGAGACCATCGAGAAGGCACTACAGTACGTACAAGAGGAGTCAAACATAATGTATTTACAATATAATGAATCCCAGAGGAACCATCAAGTCCTTAAGAATATTTACTCGAATAAATTACCAGCATTCTGGTTTTATCCTCACGATTTCAGAACTCACAGGTTCCTGTGCCTAACTGGCTAGTTCCAGATATTGAGTGTCCTGCTGGACCTACACCTGAAACTCTCGGATTTTATGAACTCAACTATAACCAACAGAACGGACTGACCAATACCCAAAGAACGTTTGGCGCACCTCCATCTTATTGTAACTCACATAGTAATATAATAAGGTTACCTCCACAGAATAATCCATCACAAAACCAGTCTGATCCCATGAGTAGAGTTCAAAGTTTTACCCCCAAACCTAGGCCATATACTAAAACGGTAATAGGTCACAATTGGAATAAACACGGAAACCAGCCTCATAGTAGCTATTCGAATACCCGTGAAATAACTATCAATGTATGTGCGGCCAATGACACGGATAATAATGCTTACGACAGCTTTTTCCACAACCGTGACCTAGACTCAGGTTTCACTTCCGATGATAATAACTATAGTAATGACTATTTTGTCGACTCCAACTGCAATTCAATACAATATCATGATGTGACTGATGTAGGTCAGTTATCCGAAATATCTTCGCCACAGTTGACGACTGTTAGCCCAGAAGACAATTTTCGGAATTGTTCTGACGTTATCCAAACCCAAATAGATTTAAATACTCAGACAAAGAGACAGTTACCATACATAGAGGTTGGGAATTCCACTTCAAATAATGTAATATTCGCGCCCAAACGACCCGCGCATGCTGAGGTCTATATTACAGAGTGCGTACAACCAAAGGCACAAGAGAAATCACGATTGCAAATTGGGCATATGAACAAGGAGAAAAAATCCAAACTTAAAACTCTCTGTTCACGATATCCGGACCCAATTCATATTGAAGGGGAAGTCTTAACTTCCACCAACCAGGTCAAACCTCATATTAAAACCACCGATGAGATGCCAGTTCATACCAAAACTTACCGATATCCATTAGTGCATCGCCAAGAAGTTAGTGATCAGAGAAAGAAAATGTTGGATCAAGGTATTATACGGTCTTTGCATTCTACATGGAGCTCACCTATTTGGGTTGTACCAAAGAAGTTAGATGCTTCAGGTAGGCAAAAATGGCTAGGGTTCTATTATAAGAAGCATAGGTGGAGATCTAGATCAGATAGGCGCTTTAGATTATCCAGAATAGCCAAGAAAAGTAGGATCTGAGCTAAAAACCAAACCAGTAGGTAGCAGATATTGAATAGGAAATAGCTAGTTAACACAAATGACTGATTGAATAGAAGATAGTTAACAATGATTGATTATTTATTATATTTCCCTGTAATTTAAAGAAAAAACTTTGATTTATATAAATTAGCGATTATTTCTAATAAAACTCACAGGCTCTTCCATACCATACCCTCATTCCTATTCATTGCAACTAAGAACTCATTCGTGTACATTGAGGCTGAATGCCCGAAGACTAACACCTGATACCTCTGCAAGAAGGGAATCACCACCAAATTCGTACAAGATCCGACTGCATCCATGGATTGCTAATAAGCGACCAGATCATCCAAGAATCGTGAAAATTCACCACCAGGCAGGCAAAGGAAAAAATTAGATAACGGACGCCATGCAGTTTTTCCTCACCACATCTTATCGACAGGAGGATCAAGGAAGATATCTTATCACCATATCGACCAATAGAAGTCCAGCCACAGTCTCCGAGTATAAGGGAGGACCATCTGAGGAATTCTCGACGACATTTTCGTACAAGTACTGCAATTATCGCCGCTCTGAGGGTGGAGGAGTTACGTAGCCCACCTAGAGTCTACTTGCATGGTAACTTCAGCGACCTTCACATACCTACGGAAGCTAGATATGAAGATATCTGCACGTAGAGACGTGATGGCATGTGATCGAGCCGAAGACTAGTTAATAAGAATAGTTATTAGAAATAGAGTATATAAGCTAGGGTTTAAGTATTAGATTTAATTATTAGATCTGTGGTCTACCAATCGACACAGTTATAAGTTAGGGTTAAGTACTTTTTAATTAAATTAATAGTAGTCAAAATCTTCGTTTCCTTTCGTCGGACCCTTCGTCGCTGTCGCTAACTTAAGTAGTGTATGTACTATGTTTATAACTTAATAATTCTAGAAATACGGGAGTAACTGATTAGTTCTACTTTTAAGGGTGAAGTGTACATAATACCGAGTTCACCTACAGTAGTTCAAAACTTTTTAACCGGCTTTTTAAAGAAGAGGAGGCTCTCAATTCGGCCGGTAGGTATTAATAAGTGCCCCTTCCTCGTCGTGCCACCACTTCCAGTGGCACACGAAGGGCTCGTCATTCCTCGTACCGCAGCGGGATAGTTGAGGCTAACCGCTGCGCGCGTTCGTTCCAGCTGACGCCATGGACGACGAGGAGTGGACGACGTGCCCGTACGACCGCGCGCACCGCGTGCCGCGCCTGCGCATCCAGGCGCACCTGGTGAAGTGCGAGCGCCGCTACCCGCCGCTCGCCGTGTGCCCCTACAACGCCACGCACCGCATGCCCGAGGCCCGGCTCGCGGCGCACGTGGCCGACTGCCCGTCCTCGCCGCCGCCCGAGCCCCGCGCGCCGCCCGCGCCGACCACGACGAGCAGTGGGACGACTGACCCGCGCTTGAGACCCACCGGTGGGTTTTGACCGTAGACAGAGAATCTCTGTCTACGGTTTCAACCCATAATTTGGGAACCTAACCTCTGGATGTCAGTTAGGTTAGTTTTGCAATTTCCACAGTACCTGACTTTAACGCTCCTGTCGCTCAGGTAGCTGCCCAAAAGCCGCCGGATGTTAATGGGGCATTTTTCTTCCGCCAGCCTGACTTTGATTTTTGGCCACCAAGCGTTGTCAAAAGCGCCCTCTATATCAAGCGAAATCAAGACAACGATTCTTTTCCTCTCAAGGTTTTGTCTGATGTGTTTCACCAGGGTATAGAGGGCGTCTTCTGTACTGCGTTGGGGCATAAATCCAAACTGCCGTGTACTGATTTTGGGCGCCAGATGGAATTGTAGCCTTGCGACGAGCATCTTCTCCAGAACCTTCCCAAGTACCGGCAGGAGGCCAATTGGACGATACGACTTGGGGGTCGTGTATGTGGCCTTCCCCGGCTTCCGAAGGAAGATCACCGTGGCCTCCTTCCAGGCTTTGGGAAAGTGGTGGATTGCCAGGCACTTGTTGAAGAGGCTCAGGAAGAGCCCCGGATCTAGGTTAATTGCATGCAGGCATATATCGGCGGTAAAGCCGTCCGCGCCGGGAGCCTTCTTCGGGTCAAAGGAACGACTCGCCAACTTCAATTCCATAAGAGTGAAGGGAGGGTCCCACTGGCCCGAAGAAGTCTCGCTGTCTATTTGATCTGCCAGGATCCTAACCCGTTTGTGTTCCTCAGAGTCATGCTCTTTGGAGTCTTCGGGGTAAAAGGTTTCAGCCATAAGACGGGCCGAGCTTTTGGCGTCAATCTCGATATCGTTCACTACTAGCGGCGGATCTTCCTCCCGCTTGGCTGTCCAGCCCAGCACCCTGTAAATTCCCCCCCAGAGAGATTCACGGTCTTGTTTCTCACAAAATTGTTTCCAGGACCTGGTCTGGGCGTCCCTTTCCTCTGTCTCGTATCTGGCCTTCGCTTCCAGATACTCGTCAACAACTTTCGCGCGTCTGATCGGAGCCGCGCACCGAATCCTCCTTTTCCTGGTGGCCACCTCACGCTTCAGCGCCGCCAGCTCCTCAGACCACCATGGCATCGTAAGTGTTTCCTTCTTTTTGATTTTGGGGATTGCGTAATCACTTGCTACAGTCAATGTCTGTATTAGTCTGTGTATTGTGTCATCTAATTGTGTTACTGTATCTATGTGTTCAATGTTTGCGATTGTAATATCGTTGGATTGCAAAGTTTGGGCTAGTTTCTCACGAAACCGGGTCCAATTTGCTTTTCGTGTGTTGTAAGTTCGTGTTGTGTGCTTGATGTAGTTGTTTCTGATCTGTTTTAGGTGTAATGTGAATGCTATGCCATTGTGGTCCGAGGTAGTGAGGTCTTCGCAGACTCGCCAGTCGTCCACCAGGTCAAGGAGGTCGGACGATGCAGTAGTTACATCTACGTAGCTGCTGTACCTTTGTCCGCCTCTTATAACGTCGAACGTGGGGATATCCCCTTTGTTAAGTATGACCAGACCAAGTTCCTCCAGAAACCCGTGCAGTTCTTTACCTCGTCTATCGGTCACGGGGCTTCCCCACCACGCGTTCTTGGCGTTAAAGTCGCCTGCGACTATCACTTTCCGAGTCCCTAATTTGAGTCGGATTTTCCGAAGCTGCGTCAGGTACTGGTCCATTGGCTGGTCGGGCTCAAAGTAACACGAGATCAGGGCGATCTCCCAGGCGCTTGTTCGGATCCCCACCACTGAGATATTGTTTGTGGTGAGTTTTGGGTACTGTATAGTGTGAAGGTCCGCGTTAAAAACAATAATTGCGGCCTTAACAGTACCTTCCCCGGTGTTAGTGCTCTGGAAGACTCTAAATCCGCTCCGACTCGATACCCTGCCCTCTCTACCGACATAGGGTTCCTGTACTAATGCTACCTGTACTTTACGTTTTCCAGCTTCCAGCAGAAGCTCGGTAAGTGCCAGTTTTTTGCGTTGGAGATTTGCTTGCAGGATTGGTAGAGCCACTGTGTTGACCGGCACGCCCTTAGCAATAGGCAACCGTAGAGCGGGCTATTTCGTCCCACCTTCGCCTAATCGGGCATTCGCTGCTGAAGGCGTTGTGCTCACGATTTTCGAGCTTAGCCCTCAAGCAGTTTCTGCACGAAGGCGGGGTCGCCATAGCCCACTCCTCGCACCTAGCCTTGAGGTGCGGGCCTCCAAAGTGGCTGCACCCGTCCTCGGTCTCCGAGCAGAACTTTTTACTATGGCCGTAGGCCAAACACCTCGAGCATTGGACCAGTATGGATTGGTCCTCCGCCCTGACCCTCTGGAGGTCTATGTGGACACTGCCCACTCCTATAATCCGACTCCAGAGAATTGGTGAGGTGCTTAGCACTACGTTGGCCGTGTGCGGGTTGCGGGTCTTCTTCCTGTATTTTATAAGGATGCGGTCGTCCCCGCTGTCGAGGCCGCCAAAGACCTCCCTATTCTGGTTCCTCAAGGCGGTTATAATATCATCATCGGTATTAACCGATAGGACCCCCTTGAGGACCAGAAGCGGGTCTCTGTTCTTGACCTCCTCGACAACGAGGCCCGTCCCTTCTCCTGCCAATCGCTCTTTCACCTTGCTTCTTTCCGATTCGGAGCGGAAGCCCATAATCACCTTTCTATCTCGGGCTTTTCGAACCTTTTCTATTCTGACCCAGCCGTTCTTGGCGTCAATGGTCTTCCTTATCTTATTTAGCACCTCTTCGCCGGTTTCCGCCTCGTCTTTCGACGTGACGACCACCGAGTGAGTTGTCCCCTGTGGCTGTTTTGTTGTGTTAGAGGCGGCCACGTTGGCATAGGTCTTCTGCTCAATAATCTCGTGGCACCTCGTCAATTGATCCTGCAGGCTTATCAGCCTCCGAGAGTTGTCCGTCAAGAGCCGAGTGTGCTCTTCGAGTCTTCGACTTAGGTCGGAGTCCGGGGTCACAGTGAATGTAGAGTCAGCTTCCTTGGGAAGCGACTCCACACCCCCAGCGCCCCCGGGCCCCTTCCGAGCCCTCTCGGCCCTCAACGCCGCCTCGGAGGCCGACAGGAGCTCCCTGAGCCTGTCCAAAGCACCCAACATGGAGTCTTTGTACTCCTTTTTTAGGTTCTTGGACAGGTCCAGGGACGTCCTTGCCTTGGCTATCCACATGTCCGCCTCTTTCAGCCTATCTTTTGAGATTTTAACCACTTTTTGTGGGGGCTGTTTTTGTGCAACGGGTGCCGGTTGGAGCCCGGAAACGGAAGGCCCAGCTGTTACAGCCTCCCATTTTTCCAGACTCCGTCGGACCGTCTGGTTTCCTGCCTTTGGGGGCGAGCTGGGTGGCGGGCTGGAACCCTCAGACATTCTTTTGGGAGTCCTGAACATTGTTGAGGGAGTCAAAATAAATAAAATGTCAATTAGCGTCAATAATTGCGCGGTAAATAATCTACTGCAATAGCAGTATTTGTTAAAATATTTAAAATATAATTTAATTGTCAATAAACAATAAAAAGAACTAATAATTCCAATCGTTAGTCCCTAAGGACTATTGTCCACTTAAATTGGCCTAAAGCAGCTTACGTCTATTTATCCCACTCTATACTACCGCCTGGTAGAGTTAGCTCTACCACAATACGACTCTACAAATGTAGTCGAAGAGATTATACTCCTGGTTACCCCCAAGATTATGCCAGAGTTCGGGGTATCCGTGCCCCTGTCCTTTTGTATTTTTTTCAGTGTTCGCGGCAAGATAGCCCGCGACCACCGAGAAAAATGTGAAGGCCTCTGGATTCCCCGAAGAGCCCAGAAAACCCCAGCAGCGCACGACGTCCCAGTCCCGAGATATCGCGTGCCTAATTCCTACAGATATAGACAATCTGCAGGACGGAAAGTTAGACACAAGATATCCCGGCCGCTATCGGCCGTAGAGCGCTGCGGTTTTTTCCGGTGTGCTCGGCTTCTTGCCCTCTTGCAAAATCTTAAGTTAGGGGAGAGGGTGAGGGGGGTGGGGGTGAAAAATTTTTAAGCCCTCAAAATAAGCGGTAGATGGCCCAAAACAATTTTTTCGACTTTTTGTAGCGAATTGATCCCGTGGTCCTAGGGGGTTGAAACCACCCCCAAGTGATGCGTATGGGTCGAAAGGGTATGCGTTAGCTGCATACCGTGGTGGGGGGTTGACGGGGGGGGCCCACGGAAAAAATGTTATTTTTGCCCTAGGACTGATAGTTTCGGAGATACAAGGGTTTTTGTGTTTTCGCCCCCACTTTGCAGTTGGGTGAATAGGCGGGCCTCCGTTTGGTAGGCGATAGCTCCTAGACTATTCACTATACGTTGTTGCAACAAAAACACAAAAATTCTCCAAAGACTAACCTTTCCCCCAGTGGTGACCCGGATCTTAATGGGTTGATCGTTTGACCAGTATAACCCTGACAACCCAGGGGGTGGTTTTTTGCGAACCGCAAATAAGCTGTATAACTTTGTTTTTCTTTATTTTCGCGATATCTCCGAGACTATCTATCCGATTTCCTTGTGTGGGGTGTCAGCAGAAAGGTCTTTAAAAGAGCTTTCCGCCTGTTTAAGGTTCGGAATTTTCCCCTGGATAGTCTCAGAGATATTCGGGAAAAAGGGGAATCAGTTACCAAAATGCATATAAAATTATATATCTCCGTTCGTAGGGCGAATATCGAAGTGCCGGAAACGGTATTCGTCTCGGCCTGTTGTTGGCTGTCTTCCCTTGATAGTGGAGTTCCCCTATTCCCACGGGATCGTGGACCACGTGGCCACGTGGTTTTAGAAAAAGTCTCGGCGCTCGGAAATTATGGTCCCGAAAATTCTAATTTTTGGCATGGGAGTAGACTGGTGTTATCCCTATAAATTGGCACCAGAAAATAATAGGGTTGTCGATTTCGTTTTCGAGACAATCGTCTCCGAAAAGTTCCCCAATTTTCGGTTGAGTCTAACTCCCGAAGTAAGTGGCCGATTTTGACGAAAACTGTGCCAGGCTGCAGGGCTGCAGCGGTTCTTCGATAGTTCGGCCCGCAAGCTATCAGAAACCTGCAGGGAGCAGTTTTGGTCGCCACGTGGTTTTTGAATTTTTCCCTGTAACTCCCTCAATTCTTACAAGAAAATTTCGGGAGAGGTGTCAAAAGATGGAGGGTCTTGTGGGCCAAATTATGACAATAAAAAACAGGTACCTTGTCGATCTAGTTTTGGCAGCGCATGCGGTAAAAGGTCAAGAGTTTACCTTTTTGAGGTTATTACCGCGAAAAACGGGGATATCTCCCTCCATCAAGTTGCGCCACCCAAATCCAGGTTACCTCCACAAAACTGACACAAAACCACACACTTCGGCACAATTTCCGTGAAAATCGGATCACTTTTCACACTTTTTGTCGTTTTTAAGCCGCGGAGCGACGCGGAAACGATGCTGTCACGTCTACGAGCGGCGCGCGACTGGGTTTGGGTTAGGTTTGGGTTAGGTTTGGGTTAGGTTTGGGTTAGGTTTGGGTTAAGTTTTGGGTTAAGTTTTGGGTTAAGTTTTGGGTTAAGTTTTGGGTTAAGATTTGGGTTAAGTTTTGGGTTAAGTTTTGGTGGGTTAAGTTTTGGGTTAAGTTTTGGGTTAAGTTTTGGGTTAAGTTTTGGGTTAAGTTAGGTTTGGGTTAGGTTTGGGTTAGGTTTGGGTTAGGTTTGGGTTAGGTTTGGGTTAGGTTTGGGTTAGGTGTGGGTTAGGTTTGGGTTAGGTTTGGGTTAGGTTTGGGTTAGGTTTGGGTTAGGTTAGGTTAGGTTTGGGTTAGGTTTGGGTTAGGTTTGGGTTAGGTTTGGTTAGGTTTGGGTTAGGTTTGGGTTAGGTTTGGGTTAAGTTTTGGGTT
This sequence comes from Hipparchia semele, assembly GCA_933228805.2. Lineage (NCBI taxonomy): Eukaryota > Metazoa > Arthropoda > Insecta > Lepidoptera > Nymphalidae > Hipparchia > Hipparchia semele. The sequence continues at coordinate 3,396,491 of OW121733.1, read as the reverse complement.
AGGTTTGGGTTAGGTTTGGTTAGGTTTGGGTTAGGTTTGGGTTAGGTTTGGGTTAAGTTTTGGGTTAGGTTTGGGTTAGGTTTGGGTTAAGTTTTGGGGTAAGTTTTGGGTTAAGTTTTGGGTTAAGATTTGGGTTAAGTTTTGGGTTAAGTTTTGGTGGGTTAAGTTTTGGGTTAAGTTTTGGGTTAAGTTTTGGGTTAAGTTTTGGGTTAAGTTTTGGGTTAAGTTTTGGGTTAAGTTAGGTTTGGGTTAGGTTTGGGTTAGGTTTGGGTTAGGTTTGGGTTAGGTTTGGGTTAGGTTTGGGTTAGGTTTGGGTTAGGTTTGGGTTAGGTTTGGGTTAGGTTTGGGTTAGGTTTGGGTTAGGTTTGGGTTAGGTTTGGGTTAGGTTTGGGTTAGGTTTGGGTTAGGTTTGGGTTAGGTTTGGGTTAGGTTTGGGTTAGGTTTGGGTTAGGTTTGGGTTAGGTTTGGGTTAGGTTAGGTTAGGTTTGGGTTAGGTTTGGGTTAGGTTTGGGTTAGGTTTGGGTTAGGTTTGGGTTAGGTTAGGTTTGGGTTAGGTTTGGGTTAGGTTTGGGTTAGGTTTGGGTTAGGTTTGGGTAAGGTTTTGGTTAGGTTTGGGTTAGGTTTGGGTTAGGTTAGGTTAGGTTAGGTTTGGGTTAGGTTTGGGTTAGGTTTGGGTTAGGTTTGGGTCAGGTTTGGGTCAGGTTTGGGTTAGGTTTGGGTTAGGTTTGGGTTAGGTTTGGGTTAGGTTTGGGTTAGGTTTGGGTTAGGTTTGGGTTAGGTTTGGGTTAGGTTTGGGTTAGGTTTGGGTTAAGTTTTGGGTTAAGTTTTGGGTTAAGTTTTGGGTTAAGTTTTGGGTTAAGTTTTGGGTTAAGTTTTGGGTTAAGTTTTGGGTTAAGTTTTGGGTAAGTTTTGGGTTAAGTTTTGGGTTAAGTTTTGGGTTAGGTTTTGGGTTAGGTTTTGGGTTAGGTTTTGGGTTAGGTTTTGGGTTAGGTTTTGGGTTAGGTTTTGGGTTAAGTTTTGGGTTAAGTTTTGGGTTAAGTTTTGGGTTAAGTTTTGGGTTAAGTTTTGGGTTAAGTTTTGGGTTAAGTTTTGGGTTAAGTTTTGGGTTAAGTTTTGGGTTAAGTTTTGGTGGGTTAAGTTTTGGGTTAAGTTTTGGGTTAAGTTTTGGGTTAAGTTTTGGGTTAAGTTTTGGGTTAAGTTTTGGGTTAAGTTTTGGGTTAAGTTTTGGGTTAAGTTTTGGGTTAAGTTTTGGGTTAAGTTTTGGGTTAAGTTTTGGGTTAAGTTTTGGGTTAAGTTTTGGGTTAAGTTTTGGGTTAAGTTTTGGGTTAAGTTTTGGGTTAAGTTTTGGGTTAAGTTTTGGGTTAAGTTTTGGGTTAAGTGTTGGGTTAAGTTTTGGGTTAAGTTTTGGGTTAAGTTTTGGGTTAAGTTTTGGGTTAAGTTTTGGGTTAGGTTTGGGTTAGGTTTGGGTTAGGTTTGGGTTAGGTTTGGGTTAGGTTTGGGTTAGGTTTGGGTTAGGTTTGGGTTAGGTTTGGGTTAGGTTTGGGTTAGGTTTGGGTTAGGTTAGGTTAGGGTTAGGTTTGGGTTAGGTTTGGGTTAGGTTTGGTTAGGTTTGGGTTAGGTTTGGGTTAGGTTTGGGTTAAGTTTTGGGTTAGGTTTGGGTTAGGTTTGGGTTAAGTTTTGGGTTAAGTTTTGGGTTAAGTTTTGGGTTAAGTTTTGGGTTAAGTTTTGGGTTAAGTTTTGGGTTAAGTTTTGGGTTAAGTTTTGGGTTAAGTTTTGGGTTAAGTTTTGGGTTAAGTTTTGGGTTAAGTTTTGGGTTAAGTTTTGGGTTAAGTTTTGGGTTAAGTTTTGGGTTAAGTTTTGGGTTAAGTTTTGGGTTAAGTTTTGGGTTAAGTTTTGGGTTAAGTTTTGGGTTAAGATTTGGGTTAAGTTTTGGGTTAAGTTTTGGTGGGTTAAGTTTTGGGTTAAGTTTTGGGTTAAGTTTTGGGTTAAGTTAGGTTTGGGTTAGGTTTGGGTTAGGTTTGGGTTAGGTTTGGGTTAGGTTTGGGTTAGGTTTGGGTTAGGTTTGGGTTAGGTTTGGGTTAGGTTTGGGTTAGGTTTGGGTTAGGTTTGGGTTAGGTTTGGGTTAGGTTTGGGTTAGGTTTGGGTTAGGTTTGGGTTAGGTTTGGGTTAGGTTTGGGTTAGGTTAGGTTAGGTTTGGGTTAGGTTTGGGTTAGGTTTGGGTTAAGTTTTGGGTTAAGTTTTGGGTTAAGTTTTGGGTTAAGTTTTGGGTTAAGTTTTGGGTTAAGTTTTGGGTTAAGTTTTGGGTTAAGTTTTGGGTTAAGTTTTGGGTTAGGTTTGGGTTAGGTTTGGGTTAGGTTTGGGTTAGGTTTGGGTTAGGTTTGGGTTAGGTTTGGGTTAGGTTTGGGTTAGGTTTGGGTTAGGTTTGGGTTAGGTTTGGGTTAGGTTGCGGTTAGGTTTGGGTTAGGTTTGGGTTAGGTTTTGGTTAGGTTTGGGTTAGGTTTGGGGTAGGTTTGGGTTAGGTTTGGGTTAAGTTTTGGGTTAAGTTTTGGGTTAAGTTTTGGGTTAAGTTTTGGGTTTTTTTTTTTTTTTTTCCTATTTTAATTTGGCCACACATGCTCTTTTTATTTCACAATAGAGGTATCATTTTAGTTACACCTTAAGAGGGGACGGTAGAGCTGGCGAACTTCCGCTATTTGATACGTCCGTTCACCAGCTCCACCGTCTTACAACAAGTCCCATGATAAACTATGTTATACTATGTTACACTAAAGGTATATTAAAGATAAACATAAACAATTATTTAAAACAAAAATTTTAAAGATAAAATAAACTGGTTATTATTACACGCAATGAAATTGAGATTAACTCTATTACTAAATTCTAATTTTTATATACAAAAGACGGTCGCGGACGCTTTGGTCAGGTTCCGTTGAACTCCTTAAGATTAGTGAAAACCCTTTTTATTAGCTGTAGAAATGACTCTAGTGCGGATACCTTAGTCACTACCTCCGCAATCCGGAAAGGTATGACCCTCAAATTCTCGCATAGCATTACATGATTATACCTGGCGGGCCCAAACCTCGGGCATTCCTCCAATAAGTGCGAGATGGTCTGCGTGGTACTCCCGTCGCACGGGCACAAATCATCAGGCGTAATTTTAAATCTCTTCAGATATTGTTTATGGTACCCGTGTCCCGTGAGCACCTGCGTCAGGTAGAAGTCATGTCCAGTCCTCTTCAGTAAGTGTCTTGGTTAAGTTAAGTTTTGGGTTAAGTTTTGGGTTAAGTTTTGGGTTAAGTTTTGGGTTAAGTTTTGGGTTAAGTTTTGGGTTAAGTTTTGGGTTAAGTTTTGGGTTAAGTTTTGGGTTAAGTTTTGGGTTAAGTTTTGGGTTAAGTTTTGGGTTAAGTTTTGGGTTAAGTTTTGGGTTAAGTTTTGGGTTAGGTTTGGGTTAGGTTTGGGTTAGGTTTGGGTTAGGTTTGGGTTAGGTTTGGGTTAGGTTTGGGTTAGGTTTGGGTTAGGTTTGGGTTAGGTTAGGTTAGGTTTGGGTTAGGTTTGGGTTAGGTTTGGGTTAGGTTTGGGTTAGGTTTGGGTTAGGTTAGGTTTGGGTTAGGTTTGGGTTAGGTTTGGGTTAGGTTTGGGTTAGGTTTGGGTAAGGTTTTGGTTAGGTTTGGGTTAGGTTTGGGTTAGGTTAGGTTAGGTTAGGTTTGGGTTAGGTTTGGGTTAGGTTTGGGTTAGGTTTGGGTCAGGTTTGGGTCAGGTTTGGGTTAGGTTTGGGTTAGGTTTGGGTTAGGTTTGGGTTAGGTTTGGGTTAGGTTTGGGTTAGGTTTGGGTTAGGTTTGGGTTAGGTTTGGGTTAGGTTTGGGTTAGGTTTGGGTTAGGTTTGGGTTAGGTTTGGGTTAGGTTTGGGTTAGGTTTGGGTTAGGTTTGGGTTAGGTTTGGGTTAGGTTTGGGTTAGGTTTGGGTTAGGTTTGGGTTAGGTTTGGGTTAGGTTTGGGTTAGGTTTGGGTTAGGTTTTGGTTAGGTTTGGGTTAGGTTTGGGTTAGGTTAGGTTAGGTTAGGTTTGGGTTAGGTTTGGGTTAGGTTTGGGTTAGGTTTGGGTTAGGTTTGGGTTAGGTTTGGGTTAGGTTTGGGTTAGTTTTGGGTTAGGTTTGGGTTAGGTTTGGGTTAGGTTTGGGTTAGGTTTGGGTTAGGTTTGGGTTAGGTTTGGGTTAGGTTTGGGTTAAGTTTTGGGTTCAGTTTTGGGTTAAGTTTTGGGTTAAGTTTTGGGTTAAGTTTTGGGTTAAGTTTTGGGTTAAGTTTTGGGTTAAGTTTTGGGTTAAGTTTTGGGTTAAGTTTTGGGTTAAGTTTTGGGTTAAGTTTTGGGTTAAGTTTTGGGTTAAGTTTTGGGTTATGTTTTGGGTTAAGTTTTGGGTTAAGTTTTGGGTTAAGTTTTGGGTTAAGGTTTGGGTTAAGGTTTGGGTTAAGGTTTGGGTTAGGTTTGGGTTAGGTTTGGGTTAGGTTTGGGTTAGGTTTGGGTTAGGTTTGGGTTAGGTTTGGGTTAGGTTTGGGTTAGGTTTGGGTTAGGTTTGGGTTAGGTTTGGGTTAGGTTGCGGTTAGGTTTGGGTTAGGTTTGGGTTAGGTTTGGGTTAGGTTTGGGTTAGGTTTGGGTTAGGTTTGGGTTAGGTTTGGGTTTTTTTTTTTTTTTTTTATTTTAGTAGTTTGAGGTTCCAAGTTCCTCAAACTGTCAGATTCCCCTCCGATGTGGCGGTCGGAGACCTTTTCTGTATTTTTTGTTTATTGTCAATTTTGTTTTATTATATTATATTTGTTTGTAGACTATGCATATTTACCTATATTTAGTTTTATATTCTTATAATATAAATAAATATCAGGTCTTTATGTGCATAATCTGTTTTATGTTTTATTTCTTTTTATAGCTACCCTCGCAATTTTTAGGGAATAGTTTAAAAATGCTTTCCTACTATATTCATTTTCAAGTACTTTAGGCAGGGAGTACTTACACAGATTAATTTGTATTTCTTGCTCCAGGTCTTCCCGTGCTTTGCTGTGCTGCGGACATTCAATCAACATATGAAGGATTGTTTCCTCAATGTTTGGGTCGCAGACACAGCCTGGAGCTTCTTTACATTTGAATCGGGTTAGGTTTGGGTTAGGTTTGGGTTAAGTTTTGGGTTAAGTTTTGGGTTAAGTTTTGGGTTAAGTTTTGGGTTAAGTTTTGGGTTAAGTTTTGGGTTAAGTTTTGGGTTAGGTTTGGGTTAGGTTTGGGTTAGGTTTGGGTTAAGTTTTGGGTTAGGTTTTGGGTTAAGTTTTGGGTTAAGTTTTGGGTTAAGTTTTGGGTTAAGTTTTGGGTTAAGTTTTGGGTTAGGTTTGGGTTAGGTTTGGGTTAGGTTTGGGTTAGGTTTGGTTTAAGTTTTGGGTTAAGTTTTGGGTTAAGTTTTGGGTTAAGTTTTGGGTTAAGTTTTGGGTTAAGTTTTGGGTTAAGTTTTGGGTTAAGTTTTGGGTTAAGTTTTGGGTTAAGTTTTGGGTTAGGTTTGGGTTAGGTTTGGGTTAGGTTTGGGTTAGGTTTGGGTTAGGTTTGGGTTAGGTTTGGGTTAGGTTTGGGTTAGGTTTGGGTTAGGTTTGGGTTAGGTTTGGGTTAGGTTTGGGTTAGGTTTGGGTTAGGTTTGGGTTAAGTTTTGGGTTAGGTTTTGGGTTAGGTTTTGGGTTAAGTTTTGGGTTAAGTTTTGGGTTAAGTTTTGGGTTAGGTTTGGGTTAGGTTTGGGTTAGGTTTGGGTTAGGTTTGGTTTAAGTTTTGGGTTAAGTTTTGGGTTAAGTTTTGGGTTAAGTTTTGGGTTAAGTTTTGGGTTAAGTTTTGGGTTAAGTTTTGGGTTAAGTTTTGGGTTAAGTTTTGGGTTAAGTTTTGGGTTAAGTTTTGGGTTAGGTTTGGGTTAGGTTTGGGTTAGGTTTGGGTTAGGTTTGGGTTAGGTTTGGGTTAGGTTTGGGTTAGGTTTGGGTTAGGTTTGGGTTAGGTTTGGGTTAGGTTTGGGTTAGGTTTGGGTTAGGTTTGGGTTAGGTTTGGGTTAGGTTTGGGTTAGGTTTGGGTTAGGTTTGGGTTAGGTTTGGGTTAGGTTTTGGTTAGGTTTGGGTTAGGTTTGGGTTAGGTTAGGTTAGGTTAGGTTTGGGTTAGGTTTGGGTTAGGTTTGGGTTAGGTTTGGGTTAGGTTTGGGTTAGGTTTGGGTTAGGTTTGGGTTAGTTTTGGGTTAGGTTTGGGTTAGGTTTGGGTTAGGTTTGGGTTAGGTTTGGGTTAGGTTTGGGTTAGGTTTGGGTTAGGTTTGGGTTAAGTTTTGGGTTCAGTTTTGGGTTAAGTTTTGGGTTAAGTTTTGGGTTAAGTTTTGGGTTAAGTTTTGGGTTAAGTTTTGGGTTAAGTTTTGGGTTAAGTTTTGGGTTAAGTTTTGGGTTAAGTTTTGGGTTAAGTTTTGGGTTAAGTTTTGGGTTAAGTTTTGGGTTATGTTTTGGGTTAAGTTTTGGGTTAAGTTTTGGGTTAAGTTTTGGGTTAAGGTTTGGGTTAAGGTTTGGGTTAAGGTTTGGGTTAGGTTTGGGTTAGGTTTGGGTTAGGTTTGGGTTAGGTTTGGGTTAGGTTTGGGTTAGGTTTGGGTTAGGTTTGGGTTAGGTTTGGGTTAGGTTTGGGTTAGGTTGCGGTTAGGTTTGGGTTAGGTTTGGGTTAGGTTTGGGTTAGGTTTGGGTTAGGTTTGGGTTAGGTTTGGGTTAGGTTTGGGTTTTTTTTATTTTTTTTTATTTTAGTAGTTTGAGGTTCCAAGTTCCTCAAACTGTCAGATTCCCCTCCGATGTGGCGGTCGGAGACCTTTTCTGTATTTTTTGTTTATTGTCAATTTTGTTTTATTATATTATATTTGTTTGTAGACTATGCATATTTACCTATATTTAGTTTTATATTCTTATAATATAAATAAATATCAGGTCTTTATGTGCATAATCTGTTTTATGTTTTATTTCTTTTTATAGCTACCCTCGCAATTTTTAGGGAATAGTTTAAAAATGCTTTCCTACTATATTCATTTTCAAGTACTTTAGGCAGGGAGTACTTACACAGATTAATTTGTATTTCTTGCTCCAGGTCTTCCCGTGCTTTGCTGTGCTGCGGACATTCAATCAACATATGAAGGATTGTTTCCTCAATGTTTGGGTCGCAGACACAGCCTGGAGCTTCTTTACATTTGAATCGGGTTAGGTTTGGGTTAGGTTTGGGTTAAGTTTTGGGTTAAGTTTTGGGTTAAGTTTTGGGTTAAGTTTTGGGTTAAGTTTTGGGTTAAGTTTTGGGTTAAGTTTTGGGTTAGGTTTGGGTTAGGTTTGGGTTAGGTTTGGGTTAAGTTTTGGGTTAGGTTTTGGGTTAAGTTTTGGGTTAAGTTTTGGGTTAAGTTTTGGGTTAAGTTTTGGGTTAAGTTTTGGGTTAGGTTTGGGTTAGGTTTGGGTTAGGTTTGGGTTAGGTTTGGTTTAAGTTTTGGGTTAAGTTTTGGGTTAAGTTTTGGGTTAAGTTTTGGGTTAAGTTTTGGGTTAAGTTTTGGGTTAAGTTTTGGGTTAAGTTTTGGGTTAAGTTTTGGGTTAAGTTTTGGGTTAGGTTTGGGTTAGGTTTGGGTTAGGTTTGGGTTAGGTTTGGGTTAGGTTTGGGTTAGGTTTGGGTTAGGTTTGGGTTAGGTTTGGGTTAGGTTTGGGTTAGGTTTGGGTTAGGTTTGGGTTAGGTTTGGGTTAAGTTTTGGGTTAGGTTTTGGGTTAGGTTTTGGGTTAAGTTTTGGGTTAAGTTTTGGGTTAAGTTTTGGGTTAGGTTTGGGTTAGGTTTGGGTTAGGTTTGGGTTAGGTTTGGTTTAAGTTTTGGGTTAAGTTTTGGGTTAAGTTTTGGGTTAAGTTTTGGGTTAAGTTTTGGGTTAAGTTTTGGGTTAAGTTTTGGGTTAAGTTTTGGGTTAAGTTTTGGGTTAAGTTTTGGGTTAAGTTTTGGGTTAAGTGTTGGGTTAAGTTTTGGGTTAAGTTTTGGGTTAAGTTTTGGGTTAAGTTTTGGGTTAAGTTTTGGGTTAGGTTTGGGTTAGGTTTGGGTTAGGTTTGGGTTAGGTTTGGGTTAGGTTTGGGTTAGGTTTGGGTTAGGTTTGGGTTAGGTTTGGGTTAGGTTTGGGTTAGGTTTGGGTTAGGTTTGGGTTAGGTTTGGGTTAGGTTAGGTTAGGTTTGGGTTAGGTTTGGGTTAGGTTTGGGTTAGGTTTGGTTAGGTTTGGGTTAGGTTTGGGTTAGGTTTGGGTTAAGTTTTGGGTTAGGTTTGGGTTAGGTTTGGGTTAAGTTTTGGGTTAAGTTTTGGGTTAAGTTTTGGGTTAAGTTTTGGGTTAAGTTTTGGGTTAAGTTTTGGGTTAAGTTTTGGGTTAAGTTTTGGGTTAAGTTTTGGGTTAAGTTTTGGGTTAAGTTTTGGGTTAAGTTTTGGGTTAAGTTTTGGGTTAAGTTTTGGGTTAAGATTTGGGTTAAGTTTTGGGTTAAGTTTTGGTGGGTTAAGTTTTGGGTTAAGTTTTGGGTTAAGTTTTGGGTTAAGTTAGGTTTGGGTTAGGTTTGGGTTAGGTTTGGGTTAGGTTTGGGTTAGGTTTGGGTTAGGTTTGGGTTAGGTTTGGGTTAGGTTTGGGTTAGGTTTGGGTTAGGTTTGGGTTAGGTTTGGGTTAGGTTTGGGTTAGGTTTGGGTTAGGTTTGGGTTAGGTTTGGGTTAGGTTTGGGTTAGGTTTGGGTTAGGTTTGGGTTAGGTTTGGGTTAGGTTTGGGTTAGGTTTGGGTTAGGTTAGGTTAGGTTTGGGTTAGGTTTGGGTTAGGTTTGGGTTAAGTTTTGGGTTAAGTTTTGGATTAAGTTTTGGGTTAAGTTTTGGGTTAAGTTTTGGGTTAAGTTTTGGGTTAAGTTTTGGGTTAAGTTTTGGGTTAAGTTTTGGGTTAAGTTTTGGGTTAAGTTTTGGGTTAGGTTTGGGTTAGGTTTGGGTTAGGTTTGGGTTAGGTTTGGGTTAGGTTTGGGTTAGGTTTGGGTTAGGTTTGGGTTAGGTTTGGGTTAGGTTTGGGTTAGGTTTGGGTTAGGTTTGGGTTAGGTTGCGGTTAGGTTTGGGTTAGGTTTGGGTTAGGTTTGGGTTAGGTTTGGGTTAGGTTTGGGGTAGGTTTGGGTTAGGTTTGGGTTAAGTTTTGGGTTAAGTTTTGGGTTAAGTTTTGGGTTAAGTTTTGGGTTTTTTTTTTTTTTTTTCCTATTTTAATTTGGCCACACATGCTCTTTTTATTTCACAATAGAGGTATCATTTTAGTTACACCTTAAGAGCAGTGGCGTGCACACAGGGTAGGCATAATGCGGAAAAATGATATAAAATGGATGTAATCGCCAGTACGAGTTATAAAAACTTAAGGGTAGGCTTTTTATAATTTGTACAATGCCTACCCTTAAGTTTTTTTAAATTCGCACCGAAGATTTTTTCCATTTTGTATCATCTGCCTACCCTGTAGTACATCCTGTGCACGCCACTGCTTAAGAGGGGACGGTAGAGCTGGCGAACTTCCGCTATTTGATACGTCCGTTCACCAGCTCCACCGTCTTACAACAAGTCCCATGATAAACTATGTTATACTATGTTACACTAAAGGTATATTAAAGATAAACATAAACAATTATTTAAAACAAAAATTTTAAAGATAAAATAAACTGGTTATTATTACACGCAATGAAATTGAGATTAACTCTATTACTAAATTCTAATTTTTATATACAAAAGACGGTCGCGGACGCTTTGGTCAGGTTCCGTTGAACTCCTTAAGATTAGTGAAAACCCTTTTTATTAGCTGTAGAAATGACTCTAGTGCGGATACCTTAGTCACTACCTCCGCAATCCGGAAAGGTATGACCCTCAAATTCTCGCATAGCATTACATGATTATACTGAGATGGCCAGACATAGCTCATATTTTTTTTCCCCATTTCTCTTGCATGGGTATTAAAAATAAATTTGAAACGCAGTTTTAAAATAAAAGAGAATTTCTAAGTGAACACTTGGACCCTCATAAATATTTCAAAGTGCAGGCAGTTTATTTTTAAAAACAAAGTATAGGGATTTTGGAAACACATTAAGATTAGAACAAAAAAGGGTCTTTAGAAATTGCAATAGAAGTGCAGACGTTTTAAAAGGAAACATTTAGAATCAGATCATAAATCTAGTTGAAACATTTTGCCTTCACAAAATATTGAAACCAGATGTGTAGATTGACATAGCCGAACCGAGGCGAAGGGCATAGAAAATAAACAAAAAAGCAAGGCGTGACCGTAAAATGACGCTTTCGATAATTGGCCGAAACATTTTGGCGGGAATCTTAAATGGGCGTGACTATAGTAAATGACGCTATCGATAATTGGCCTAAACGTTTTGGCGGAAACCTAAAATGACGAATCAAGTTAAGGCAGTTTACTTTGGTGGGGATTTTCTATTTTTCAGTTTGGAGAAGGGGCGATAAGGACTCGGAAGGGGAGATACACGGGGGTGCTTTTCGAGAGGGCATTCCGGGTTGAGGGCTCTTCCAGCAGAGTCGACTCCATTCTCCAATAAATTAATCCTAAGATTGTATAAATTTTAACCTATTTTAATAGATCTATACATAAAAGTAGAATCAGTGCCATAGTTTATAATTAAGCTTATAAGCAAGTGTGTGTGCGCAACGAGGCCTGAATATTCCCGGTAATGTACAAATATTCCAATAATTATATTTTGAGATAAGTAAATTCACAGATAAAGGGTTTCCGTAACGTCCGGGTTTAGGCGTTCATTATTGTAAGAAATTAAAATGTATCCAGATATAGTTCTCGAGGCTTTATATGCAGAAGAACAAAGGGATATGAGACGTGTAAGAGAGATATCTCGAGACGATGGGTTCTCTATTATGATGTATATCTTATTTCTGACATTTGTTCTATATCTGCTCTTTTTATTAATCAGATTAATGTGGTCAAATCTGAGAGAGTGAAATGTAATAATTTGGCACACATACCACTTGCTTTGGAGGGGAACATTTATATAAAATATAGTCAGGAAGTTGTGAAAACGAGAATAAAACATAACTTATTATCTGTGAATCTATTTAACGTAATGTATTATGTGTTGTAATTTCTACTAAAACTATAAAATGTCTTGTCTCCCTGATACCACTAGTAGAAAGTGTACATATTCTTTTAAGCATTTAACACCTTTTGTAGCATGTGTGTATATTTTAGTCTAAGATGTCTTAGGTTAGAATGCCACAAGGGTTTTTCATTTGGGTATTTCCGTTTTCCCTTGTCTTAGAATGGCTGCTAGGAACGGAAAACCCGGTTGGTTCTCAAATGACCCCATTTGGAACCAATCTAAATAATCAAACAGTTTCTTTTGAGTAGATTTAATAAAATGGAAAATAAATCTATGAAGTTATAATTATCATCTTTTACTGAACAACCCTAATATTTCTCCCAAGGTATTCAATAATGGAATGTTCTCAAAGGTTCTGTCTACATAAATTGATTTAGTGTTTTATTAGTATTCAGTTGAACCCTAGACTTAACATCTGTAACGTGTGGCGGGCTGAACCGAACAATCCAATAGTGAAATACTATATCCAAAATTGAGTCACGACTCTTCAGTAGGCAGTCAGTTTAGAAAGTGCAGACTAGTGCACTAATTTAGGTCAATAGGCGACATTAAATTACTTAGGGTCAGTTTATTCTATCACGATAGAGAAGTCTGATTTCTTTCATAAACAAAGCAGATAGGTGAACGAGATGGAACAATATTGCAGTCTAAAGAAACTTTGACTTATTTTGTTTTACATAACTAATAGACTAGATTCTAGACTCACTTCGGGTTAGAAGTTAGGTATGAATGAAAACTTTAGAAATCATTCACTATAAATTAAGTCTTCAAATGTACGAGACTCCGAGATACCAGAGCGACCTTCGAGCTACGGGTGTGGGTCAACGGTACTTCCTACAAACAGGTAAGAAATTAGAATCTTTTGTTTATTGTATTTACAAACTTTAGGTGTAGGGTGACCATGATATTACTTCGGAATAGAGGACAAGATAGGGTAATAGGTAGGGTGACCATGATGAAATACTACAGGGATTGAGACACTGAGGCTGATTGAGTATTGGCCAAATTAATATGTTTGACTCAGATGAGTCAAAGTTATTACTAAGTGGTACACGGTTCGATGGCGTTCTTTGGCGGCGAATTTCCGGCACACCAAACACGCCATGTCTTGCAGCACGGCTCCCGAACTTAGATTTGGCCAAATCTATATCAAACTGAACAATGAATACAAATAAATAAAACCATGGTATTGGGGCGAGCTATAAGCTCAATGAAAAGAATTGTACCAACCCTTCGGGGTGTATGGGAACACCAAAACGCTTCGCAGCGAAAGGGAGTCGGCTGTGCCCCCATAACAATGATTAAAGGCCGTGGAGCGGCGTAGGGTTTCCCCCGTGCTAGAGGGAATTCGGTCAGAACGACGGCCCAAAAAGAGGCAAATTCGTACACTGTATCAGCTAATCATTCATTCTACTCGTATTTTAAACTTAAATTGATAATTTAACTCTCTAGGATTTCCCTGTTTTTCTGAAGGTTGGAGAATGCATAACATAATTCTTTTGAAGTTTGTTCATAATTAATCCGCGACAGCTAAAGTAGAATGATTTGGTAGCCTACTTTGTCCATCGGACGAAATGAACTAACCCGCAGGGTGCTTAGTACATAACAGTGTTCATGCCAGAAGCCAATATGTCTCTCGATCCTGAGGTGTTTTACCTATAATTAGAATATTCTTCTTTACTCAATCAATCCACTAGATATCACTAGACGATCCAGCTGCGTACCATCACAGAATTTTGGTGCCGTGACCAGGATATAATCCTGGAAAATCTTGAAAGCCTGGGAATTTTGATGCCGGAGGTGACCAGGGGTCTATGTACGTATTCGAAATAACGATACGACTAGATCTATATTAATAATCCTTATTAGAGAAAAAAAAATACACAACGTAGAAACTTGTGATTGGATATAGGAGAAATATTTAGGTGAAACAATGAAAAGGGAGAAGGGAGACAAGACACACTGTGCATGTTATTATTATATTGTACATTAAATTATATGTTGTGCACTTATTTTATTTAGTGTATAGGAGAAGCAGAAATAAGCAGTATGTTTTATAAATGTAAAATTTACAGGATTCTAGGAGGAGATTGCAGTGAACGGAGCATTACACTTGCTTATTTCTTAGACTTAATTGTTTATCCTTGCTTTATCTTGCAGTTTATTTTGTTGAACCTAGAGGTCCCACAATAGAACGGGCCAAACCCCATTGTCATTTCACATCTGGTTTTAAAATTGTGCCATTATTACGTGTTTCGTTAGACGGCTCGCAAAGGCGACTTAGTAAACAAGTAATATAACATCTGGCGGACTTGAGCGATTATTAGTTAGAAAGTAGTTAGGAACAGCGTTTTAAAGCGAATTGTTTAAAGATGCCGGCAGGTAAAAAGGAACGGAATACAAAGCGGGTAGCAACGGGTCGATTAGATAAAGGTGCGGTAGAAACAAACGAACAAACGGGAACTGTAGGTAACTCGACGTTAGAGTTGATTCTACAAAAAATCAACGAATTCAATGGAAAGTTGCAACAATTGAGTTCAAAGGTGAATTCATTGCCAAATGAAAGCGCGAGTGTTACGTCACACGAGTCGGTTGGAGTAAGCAATGAAAGTAGTAGTGATGGACCAGGGCCTAGAGTTGGGTCTGCGGGATCTAGTGTATCTCCTTCTGAGACTCGGAACGTTTATGTAGTACAGCCTTCGGTTACCAAGCCGAATTTCGATGGAAAACCATTTACAAACCCTATTGCATTTTTAAAGCGATTAAAAAAGTATATTAGAGCGGTAAATGGGTCGGATCGGGAGATCGATATAGCGTTAGGATGTATAACGGGACACGCACGTCAGGTCATGGAGTTATACTCGAAGGACTGGGCTACGTTTGCCGATTTTGAGACCGATTTTAGACGAACTTATTGGACCGAGCAGATCCAAGAGTCTGTGAGGTATAGGTTGATTAATGCGATATATTCGAGCGATTCTGGAATGACGATGTCCGAACATTTTGCTGTACAGGTAGAATCGATGCAATCATTAACTATTGCGTTTAGCGAGAGTGATTTAGTAAATTCTATTATGCGACATTATGCGATAGATATTCAGCGGTTGTGGTTTACTAGGACTGGGGAAGTTAACATCATGAACGGGGCAAAGTTTCTAAGAAGTATAGAGCAAAATATTGTTGAAAAGCCGAGAGGAATTGCGAGAGAGGTAGTAGGTAATAATTTTAGAGGTAGGCGTTACGACAGGTCATCGTTAGCGCGGCCTATTGTCGCGGCCATTTCAGCGAATAAGTGGAATACTAGAGGTAACACGACCCGAGGACGAGGTTACCGCCAGAGTAGGTCAGGTTACAGGTCAAACGTTAACAGACCAGCGTTTTCTGGGGCTGAGCGAGCTAGACCGGCTATTACTTTTGTAAAGGAGGGCGAAAACTCTGCTTTGTCGAAAGAAGGAGGGGGAGAGGGACCTTCAAAAAACTAGGTATCCCCACACAAGCGAGGTACAATAATCTAGAATTGTGTAGAACGGGGAAAGTAGAGACCTCGAAACGCGGAAGGTCGAACGTGGCTTATGATATTTTAATTAGCAAAGGATGGAGACCGGGTCAGAGCTTGGGCATTGGCGGTAAAGGTCTTAAACGATTAATAAAGGGCGGAAAGGTTAGCGACGAAAGTAGCTGTCAGGTTGAAGCTAGAAGCATAGGAATCTTATTGGAAAATCAGTTTTGCAACGTAATAGAATGTGGTGAGATAGGTATTGAGTGTGAGCTGTGTGTAAGGAGAGGAATAAACGTATACACGATGTACCATGAACTTGATGGGTCGATTGACGAAGGAATTGATTATTCCTTACCTAAGTTACCTGAAGTGAGTGTAAGTTTGTATGGGAGGAGTTTAAATGCACTTATCGACACGGGAAGTCAGATTAGTGGAATAACTAAGGAATTATACGAATCTATTCTAATTGGAAATAATATTTTGTCAGAAATCGCCATCCCAGCGATTCAAATACAAGGGGCATTCGGTTCACGAAGCGAAAGTACAAATAGGATGCTATTAATAGAGTTCAAATTAGGAAGTACATTAGTTGAAGCACCTGTACTAATTATGCGACGGTTACCTAGGTCGTTGATACTCGGATATGATTGGTTAGAACGAGTAAAGGGAGTAGTGAATTGCGGCAGTGAACGGACACTGACCATCGAGCATTTAGGAGTCAAGTCTTGCGTAAGACTGAACTCGGATTGTAAGGTCGAAAGGTTAGGGGGAGAGACGAATGCCGCCACAATTAATTCTATATTGAATCAAGGTACTAGGTCCGAGGAACGTAGCTTATCTATTAAGGATTCGAATGGCGAGGACAGAAAGGGGTATTGTTTGAATGATTCAAATTTAAGTAGGGAACAAAAGGAAATGTTGTTACCTGTGTTGAATAAGCATTGTAAGGTGTTTACAGATAGATTAGGATTGACTAACAGGTACGAACACGTCATCGAGTTAGTTGATGAGATTCCTTTTATAAAGCATAGTTATCCAGTGCCTTTAGCGTATAGAGATCAGGTTAAAGAAGAATTAGAGGAGTTAGAGAGGCTAGGCGTGATCAGGCAGGAGGCAACGCCATATTGTAGCCCGCTCACATTTACTAAGAAACGAGATGGGTCAATAAGGCTCTTGTTAGACGCGCGCGAACTTAATAAGAAAATGGTGGGAGATGCGGGGTCACCGCCACTCACATCGGAAATTTTACAATCCTTTCATGGAGTGAATTACATTAGTTTAATTGATCTGAATAATGCTTACTTTCAAATACCTTTGAGTCAGGATTCTAGAAAATATACGGGGTTTTCTTTTATGGGGAGGACATATACTTATAATGTCTTGCCTCAAGGACTAAAGACATCTGTCGCGGGATTTTCAAGGGCAATGGATTCTATATTAAAAGAAGTGCGTGGATTCTGCGTTAACTATTTAGATGACATTGTCATATTTACCACAGGAGACATAAGACTACACTTGGAACATTTAGACCAAGTGCTAGACAGATTAGAATCAGCAGGCTTAACGGGCAGGCTAGGAAAGTGTCGTTTTCTGTGCGTAGAAGTAAAACTGCTAGGACACATAGTAAATACGAAAGGCGTACGGATGGATCCAGAACGAGTAGAGGCTATATTAGATTTTCCCGTCCCTCGAACAATAAAACAATTACGAGGATTTTTGGGATTAATAAATTATTTCAGAAGGTTTATCTCGAAGTATAGCGAAGAGGTTAGGCCACTCTGCGATCTATTAAAACAAAATACAAAATGGTCATGGACACATGAGGTAAATGAATGTTTTGAAAAGGTCAAGAGATTATTTTTAGACACAATACTTCTCATACATCCTAATCCGAAAGAGATTTATTACCTACAAACCGATAGCAGTAATTTAGGAGTCTCAGGGTATGTTTATCAATTGAACGAAGTAGGTGAAGAGCAGATAATAGGATTTTGTAGTAAAGCGTTGACTGAGGCGGAGTGTAAGTGGACAGTCACAGAACAAGAGTTGTGGGCTATCATATTTAGCTTGTCGAAGTTTGAAACGTATTTGAGGGGGGCACGGTTAGTGATTAGGACCGATCATAAAAGTTTGATATTCTTA
Organism: Hipparchia semele; assembly: GCA_933228805.2. Taxonomy (NCBI): domain Eukaryota; kingdom Metazoa; phylum Arthropoda; class Insecta; order Lepidoptera; family Nymphalidae; genus Hipparchia; species Hipparchia semele. The sequence continues at coordinate 3,379,690 of OW121733.1, read as the reverse complement.
CAGACATGTAAATTGTTGAGCGCACGAATGATACGTTGGGTACATTACATAGGACGATTTGATTATACGGTCGAGCATGTAAAAGGGAAATTAAACACAGTAGCTGACGTATTATCCCGACATATAAAAGGGACAACTGACGTATTGAATAACAAGTCTGTGGGGCCTGAAATGAATTTATTCAAAACATCGCTAGGACAGGTAGTACAAGCGAGATGGAAAGAGATAGGTAGTCTACAAGAACGGGACAAGGTCGCTAGTGAAATAATTAAACGTATGAAAATATCAGGTACATCTGAATCAAAGTATTATGTGATTAAGGAGGGGGTCCTTTATAGGTCAGACATAAATAGGGATACTTTGAGACTATATGTTCCCGAGGTTTTACAAAGGAGTTTGATCGTTAGCATACATGAAGAGATAGGTCATTTCGGACGTTACAAGGTTTATGCGCTGATGAAACGTCGTTACTATTTCTCGAATATGTCTCGCGTGATAAGTCGTGTTGTAAGGGCTTGCGGAGAGTGTCAAATGTCAAAGCACGCGTTAGAAAAGCACACGGGGCCGATCAAAACTGTGATAGCGACAGATATAGGAGAACGGGTCTTTTGCGATATTTATGGACCTTTACCGGCGGGACGCTTCGGATTCAAATACATATTTGTAATGCAGGACTCTTATAGTAAATTGATCAGGTTATATCCATTACGTCAGGCGAGCGGAAAGGCTACACTCACATGTGTGAAGAAGTTTCACAAACAAGTTGAGATTAAGACCTTATGTTCAGACAGAGGCGCGAATTTTACATCGAAGGTTTTCGAGTTAGGTGTACGTCAATTAGGTATCAAATTGACGCACACATCTGTTAGGAATCCGCGACCAAATTCGACAGAGAGGGTTAACAAGGAATTAGGTAGACTATTCAGAACATACTGCGAGAAATCTCATAGGTCTTGGGCAGATTTATTGCCGGACATAGAAGATTGTTACAACCAGGTAGTACATACCACAACAGGTTATACACCGAATGAGCTAGTTTGGGGAAAGCGGACCATACTATCAACTGATTTCGGCAAAGACATAGCGAAAGGAACCGATATACAAGGAGAAACGTTAGAACAGATTAGACGACAGGCGCGTCGGAACATAACAAAGGCGGCGGAGAATAGAGAGCTCTATTATAATAGGAATCATAAGTTAATACAGTTTGAGATAGGCGACTTGGTGAAGTTGAGGACTTTTGCGAGGTCGGACGCTGATAAAAAATTAACAAAGAAATTCATGCGACTTTATGAGGGACCTTACGTGATAGGGGCAATTCCATACAATAACGTATACACTTTGGTTGACGCTCGTACTAACGAGATAAGAGGGAATTACAATGCGATCCATTTGTTCCGCTATTATGCAAACTCGTAAAGGAATGAATTCCATTAAGGATTAGCGCGAACAATGGAGATTAGTGAGACCTATCGGCATCAACATAGATAGCAGTTTATGTTAGGTGAGGAAATAGATTTTCAAACAACTAGTAGAGAGTTAGGTATAAGAAATACTAGGTGTATTAAAAATCTATTTGGGGGAGTGTGAGATGGCCAGACATAGCTCATATTTTTTTTCCCCATTTCTCTTGCATGGGTATTAAAAATAAATTTGAAACGCAGTTTTAAAATAAAAGAGAATTTCTAAGTGAACACTTGGACCCTCATAAATATTTCAAAGTGCAGGCAGTTTATTTTTAAAAACAAAGTATAGGGATTTTGGAAACACATTAAGATTAGAACAAAAAAGGGTCTTTAGAAATTGCAATAGAAGTGCAGACGTTTTAAAAGGAAACATTTAGAATCAGATCATAAATCTAGTTGAAACATTTTGCCTTCACAAAATATTGAAACCAGATGTGTAGATTGACATAGCCGAACCGAGGCGAAGGGCATAGAAAATAAACAAAAAAGCAAGGCGTGACCGTAAAATGACGCTTTCGATAATTGGCCGAAACATTTTGGCGGGAATCTTAAATGGGCGTGACTATAGTAAATGACGCTATCGATAATTGGCCTAAACGTTTTGGCGGAAACCTAAAATGACGAATCAAGTTAAGGCAGTTTACTTTGGTGGGGATTTTCTATTTTTCAGTTTGGAGAAGGGGCGATAAGGACTCGGAAGGGGAGATACACGGGGGTGCTTTTCGAGAGGGCATTCCGGGTTGAGGGCTCTTCCAGCAGAGTCGACTCCATTCTCCAATAAATTAATCCTAAGATTGTATAAATTTTAACCTATTTTAATAGATCTATACATAAAAGTAGAATCAGTGCCATAGTTTATAATTAAGCTTATAAGCAAGTGTGTGTGCGCAACGAGGCCTGAATATTCCCGGTAATGTACAAATATTCCAATAATTATATTTTGAGATAAGTAAATTCACAGATAAAGGGTTTCCGTAACGTCCGGGTTTAGGCGTTCATTATTGTAAGAAATTAAAATGTATCCAGATATAGTTCTCGAGGCTTTATATGCAGAAGAACAAAGGGATATGAGACGTGTAAGAGAGATATCTCGAGACGATGGGTTCTCTATTATGATGTATATCTTATTTCTGACATTTGTTCTATATCTGCTCTTTTTATTAATCAGATTAATGTGGTCAAATCTGAGAGAGTGAAATGTAATAATTTGGCACACATACCACTTGCTTTGGAGGGGAACATTTATATAAAATATAGTCAGGAAGTTGTGAAAACGAGAATAAAACATAACTTATTATCTGTGAATCTATTTAACGTAATGTATTATGTGTTGTAATTTCTACTAAAACTATAAAATGTCTTGTCTCCCTGATACCACTAGTAGAAAGTGTACATATTCTTTTAAGCATTTAACACCTTTTGTAGCATGTGTGTATATTTTAGTCTAAGATGTCTTAGGTTAGAATGCCACAAGGGTTTTTCATTTGGGTATTTCCGTTTTCCCTTGTCTTAGAATGGCTGCTAGGAACGGAAAACCCGGTTGGTTCTCAAATGACCCCATTTGGAACCAATCTAAATAATCAAACAGTTTCTTTTGAGTAGATTTAATAAAATGGAAAATAAATCTATGAAGTTATAATTATCATCTTTTACTGAACAACCCTAATATTTCTCCCAAGGTATTCAATAATGGAATGTTCTCAAAGGTTCTGTCTACATAAATTGATTTAGTGTTTTATTAGTATTCAGTTGAACCCTAGACTTAACATCTGTAACGTGTGGCGGGCTGAACCGAACAATCCAATAGTGAAATACTATATCCAAAATTGAGTCACGACTCTTCAGTAGGCAGTCAGTTTAGAAAGTGCAGACTAGTGCACTAATTTAGGTCAATAGGCGACATTAAATTACTTAGGGTCAGTTTATTCTATCACGATAGAGAAGTCTGATTTCTTTCATAAACAAAGCAGATAGGTGAACGAGATGGAACAATATTGCAGTCTAAAGAAACTTTGACTTATTTTGTTTTACATAACTAATAGACTAGATTCTAGACTCACTTCGGGTTAGAAGTTAGGTATGAATGAAAACTTTAGAAATCATTCACTATAAATTAAGTCTTCAAATGTACGAGACTCCGAGATACCAGAGCGACCTTCGAGCTACGGGTGTGGGTCAACGGTACTTCCTACAAACAGGTAAGAAATTAGAATCTTTTGTTTATTGTATTTACAAACTTTAGGTGTAGGGTGACCATGATATTACTTCGGAATAGAGGACAAGATAGGGTAATAGGTAGGGTGACCATGATGAAATACTACAGGGATTGAGACACTGAGGCTGATTGAGTATTGGCCAAATTAATATGTTTGACTCAGATGAGTCAAAGTTATTACTAAGTGGTACACGGTTCGATGGCGTTCTTTGGCGGCGAATTTCCGGCACACCAAACACGCCATGTCTTGCAGCACGGCTCCCGAACTTAGATTTGGCCAAATCTATATCAAACTGAACAATGAATACAAATAAATAAAACCATGGTATTGGGGCGAGCTATAAGCTCAATGAAAAGAATTGTACCAACCCTTCGGGGTGTATGGGAACACCAAAACGCTTCGCAGCGAAAGGGAGTCGGCTGTGCCCCCATAACAATGATTAAAGGCCGTGGAGCAGCGTAGGGTTTCCCCCGTGCTAGAGGGAATTCGGTCAGAACGACGGCCCAAAAAGAGGCAAATTCGTACACTGTATCAGCTAATCATTCATTCTACTCGTATTTTAAACTTAAATTGATAATTTAACTCTCTAGGATTTCCCTGTTTTTCTGAAGGTTGGAGAATGCATAACATAATTCTTTTGAAGTTTGTTCATAATTAATCCGCGACAGCTAAAGTAGAATGATTTGGTAGCCTACTTTGTCCATCGGACGAAATGAACTAACCCGCAGGGTGCTTAGTACATAACAGTGTTCATGCCAGAAGCCAATATGTCTCTCGATCCTGAGGTGTTTTACCTATAATTAGAATATTCTTCTTTACTCAATCAATCCACTAGATATCACTAGACGATCCAGCTGCGTACCATCACAATACCTGGCGGGCCCAAACCTCGGGCATTCCTCCAATAAGTGCGAGATGGTCTGCGTGGTACTCCCGTCGCACGGGCACAAATCATCAGGCGTAATTTTAAATCTCTTCAGATATTGTTTATGGTACCCGTGTCCCGTGAGCACCTGCGTCAGGTAGAAGTCATGTCCAGTCCTCTTCAGTAAGTGTCTTGGTTAAGTTAAGTTTTGGGTTAAGTTTTGGGTTAAGTTTTGGGTTAAGTTTTGGGTTAAGTTTTGGGTTAAGTTTTGGGTTAAGTTTTGGGTTAAGTTTTGGGTTAAGTTTTGGGTTAAGTTTTGGGTTAAGTTTTGGGTTAAGTTTTGGGTTAAGTTTTGGGTTAAGTTTTGGGTTAAGTTTTGGGTTAGGTTTGGGTTAGGTTTGGGTTAGGTTTGGGTTAGGTTTGGGTTAGGTTTGGGTTAGGTTTGGGTTAGGTTTGGGTTAGGTTTGGGTAAGGTTAGGTTAGGTTTGGGTTAGGTTTGGGTTAGGTTTGGGTTAGGTTTGGGTTAGGTTTGGGTTAGGTTAGGTTTGGGTTAGGTTTGGGTTAGGTTTGGGTTAGGTTTGGGTTAGGTTTGGGTAAGGTTTTGGTTAGGTTTGGGTTAGGTTTGGGTTAGGTTAGGTTAGGTTAGGTTTGGGTTAGGTTTGGGTTAGGTTTGGGTTAGGTTTGGGTCAGGTTTGGGTTAGGTTTGGGTTAGGTTTGGGTTAGGTTTGGGTTAGGTTTGGGTTAGGTTTGGGTTAGGTTTGGGTTAGGTTTGGGTTAGGTTTGGGTTAGGTTTGGGTTAAGTTTTGGGTTAAGTTTTGGGTTAAGTTTTGGGTTAAGTTTTGAGTTAAGTTTTGGGTTAAGTTTTGGGTTAAGTTTTGGGTTAAGTTTTGGGTTAAGTTTTGGGTTAAGTTTTGGGTTAAGTTTTGGGTTTAAGTTTTGGGTTAAGTTTTGGGTTAAGTTTTGGGTTAAGTTTTGGGTTATGTTTTGGGTTAAGTTTTGGGTTAAGTTTTGGGTTAAGTTTTGGGTTAAGTTTTGGGTTAATTTTTGGGTTAGGTTTGGGTTAGGTTTGGGTTAGGTTTGGGTTAGGTTTTGGGTTAGGTTTGGGTTAGGTTTGGGTTAGGTTTGGGTTAAGTTTTGGGTTAAGTTTTGGGTTAGGTTTGGGTTAAGGTTTGGGTTAAGGTTTGGGTTAAGGTTTGGGTTAAGGTTTAGGTTAGGTTTGGGTTAGGTTTGGGTTAGGTTTGGGTTAGGTTTGGGTTAGGTTTGGGTTAGGTTTGGGTTAGGTTTGGGTTAGGTTTGGGTTAGGTTTGGGTTAGGTTTGGGTTAGGTTTGGGTTAGGTTTGGGTTAGGTTTGGGTTAGGTTTGGGTTAGGTTTGGGTTAGGTTTGGGTTAAGTTTTGGGTTAAGTTTTGGGTTAAGTTTTGGGTTAAGTTTTGGGTTAAGTTTTGGGTTAAGTTTTGGGTTAAGTTTTGGGTTAAGTTTTGGGTTAAGTTTTGGGTTAAGTTTTGGGTTAAGTTTTGGGTTAAGTTTTGGGTTAAGTTTTGGGTTAAGTTTTGGGTTAAGTTTTGGGTTAAGTTTTGGGTTAAGTTTTGGGTTAAGATTTGGGTTAAGTTTTGGGTTAAGTTTTGGTGGGTTAAGTTTTGGGTTAAGTTTTGGGTTAAGTTTTGGGTTAAGTTAGGTTTGGGTTAGGTTTGGGTTAGGTTTGGGTTAGGTTTGGGTTAGGTTTGGGTTAGGTTTGGGTTAGGTTTGGGTTAGGTTTGGGTTAGGTTTGGGTTAGGTTTGGGTTAGGTTTGGGTTAGGTTTGGGTTAGGTTTGGGTTAGGTTTGGGTTAGGTTTGGGTTAGGTTTGGGTTAGGTTTGGGTTAGGTTTGGGTTAGGTTTGGGTTAGGTTTGGGTTAGGTTAGGTTAGGTTTGGGTTAGGTTTGGGTTAGGTTTGGGTTAAGTTTTGGGTTAAGTTTTGGGTTAAGTTTTGGGTTAAGTTTTGGGTTAAGTTTTGGGTTAAGTTTTGGGTTAAGTTTTGGGTTAAGTTTTGGGTTAAGTTTTGGGTTAAGTTTTGGGTTAGGTTTGGGTTAGGTTTGGGTTAGGTTTGGGTTAGGTTTGGGTTAGGTTTGGGTTAGGTTTGGGTTAGGTTTGGGTTAGGTTTGGGTTAGGTTTGGGTTAGGTTGCGGTTAGGTTTGGGTTAGGTTTGGGTTAGGTTTTGGTTAGGTTTGGGTTAGGTTTGGGGTAGGTTTGGGTTAGGTTTGGGTTAAGTTTTGGGTTAAGTTTTGGGTTAAGTTTTGGGTTAAGTTTTGGGTTAAGTTTTGGGTTTTTTTTTTTTTTTTTCTTATTTTAATTTGGCCACACATGCTCTTTTTATTTCACAATAGAGGTATCATTTTAGTTACACCTTAAGAGGGGACGGTAGAGCTGGCGAACTTCCGCTATTTGATACGTCCGTTCACCAGCTCCACCGTCTTACAACAAGTCCCATGATAAACTATGTTATACTATGTTACACTAAAGGTATATTAAAGATAAACATAAACAATTATTTAAAACAAAAATTTTAAAGATAAAATAAACTGGTTATTATTACACGCAATGAAATTGAGATTAACTCTATTACTAAATTCTAATTTTTATATACAAAAGACGGTCGCGGACGCTTTGGTCAGGTTCCGTTGAACTCCTTAAGATTAGTGAAAACCCTTTTTATTAGCTGTAGAAATGACTCTAGTGCGGATACCTTAGTCACTACCTCCGCAATCCGGAAAGGTATGACCCTCAAATTCTCGCATAGCATTACATGATTATACCTGGCGGGCCCAAACCTCGGGCATTCCTCCAATAAGTGCGAGATGGTCTGCGTGGTACTCCCGTCGCACGGGCACAAATCATCAGGCGTTTTTTTAAATCTCTTCAGATATTGTTTATGGTACCCGTGTCCCGTGAGCACCTGCGTCAGGTAGAAGTCATGTCCAGTCCTCTTCAGTAAGTGTCTTGGTTAAGTTAAGTTTTGGGTTAAGTTTTGGGTTAAGTTTTGGGTTAAGTTTTGGGTTAAGTTTTGGGTTAAGTTTTGGGTTAAGTTTTGGGTTAAGTTTTGGGTTAAGTTTTGGGTTAAGTTTTGGGTTAAGTTTTGGGTTAGGTTTGGGTTAGGTTTGGGTTAGGTTTGGGTTAGGTTTGGGTTAGGTTTGGGTTAGGTTTGGGTTAGGTTTGGGTTAGGTTTGGGTTAGGTTAGGTTAGGTTTGGGTTAGGTTTGGGTTAGGTTTGGGTTAGGTTTGGGTTAGGTTTGGGTTAGGTTAGGTTTGGGTTAGGTTTGGGTTAGGTTTGGGTTAGGTTTGGGTTAGGTTTGGGTAAGGTTTTGGTTAGGTTTGGGTTAGGTTTGGGTTAGGTTAGGTTAGGTTAGGTTTGGGTTAGGTTTGGGTTAGGTTTGGGTTAGGTTTGGGTCAGGTTTGGGTCAGGTTTGGGTTAGGTTTGGGTTAGGTTTGGGTTAGGTTTGGGTTAGGTTTGGGTTAGGTTTGGGTTAGGTTTGGGTTAGGTTTGGGTTAGGTTTGGGTTAGGTTTGGGTTAGGTTTGGGTTAAGTTTTGGGTTAAGTTTTGGGTTAAGTTTTTGGTTAAGTTTTGGGTTAAGTTTTGGGTTAGGTTTGGGTAAGGTTTGGGTTAGGTTTGGGTTAGGTTTGGTTTAAGTTTTGGGTTAAGTTTTGGGTTAAGTTTTGGGTTAAGTTTTGGGTTAAGTTTTGGGTTAAGTTTTGGGTTTAGTTTTGGGTTAAGTTTTGGGTTTTTTTTTTTTTTTTTCCTATTTTAATTTGGCCACACATGCTCTTTTTATTTCACAATAGAGGTATCATTTTAGTTACACCTTAAGAGCAGTGGCGTGCACACAGGGTAGGCATAATGCGGAAAAATGATATAAAATGGATGTAATCGCCAGTACGAGTTATAAAAACTTAAGGGTAGGCTTTTTATAATTTGTACAATGCCTACCCTTAAGTTTTTTTAAATTCGCACCGAAGATTTTTTCCATTTTGTATCATCTGCCTACCCTGTAGTACATCCTGTGCACGCCACTGCTTAAGAGGGGACGGTAGAGCTGGCGAACTTCCGCTATTTGATACGTCCGTTCACCAGCTCCACCGTCTTACAACAAGTCCCATGATAAACTATGTTATACTATGTTACACTAAAGGTATATTAAAGATAAACATAAACAATTATTTAAAACAAAAATTTTAAAGATAAAATAAACTGGTTATTATTACACGCAATGAAATTGAGATTAACTCTATTACTAAATTCTAATTTTTATATACAAAAGACGGTCGCGGACGCTTTGGTCAGGTTCCGTTGAACTCCTTAAGATTAGTGAAAACCCTTTTTATTAGCTGTAGAAATGACTCTAGTGCGGATACCTTAGTCACTACCTCCGCAATCCGGAAAGGTATGACCCTCAAATTCTCGCATAGCATTACATGATTATACCTGGCGGGCCCAAACCTCGGGCATTCCTCCAATAAGTGCGAGATGGTCTGCGTGGTACTCCCGTCGCACGGGCACAAATCATCAGGCGTAATTTTAAATCTCTTCAGATATTGTTTATGGTACCCGTGTCCCGTGAGCACCTGCGTCAGGTAGAAGTCATGTCCAGTCCTCTTCAGTAAGTGTCTTGGTTAAGTTAAGTTTTGGGTTAAGTTTTGGGTTAAGTTTTGGGTTAAGTTTTGGGTTAAGTTTTGGGTTAAGTTTTGGGTTAAGTTTTGGGTTAAGTTTTGGGTTAAGTTTTGGGTTAAGTTTTGGGTTAAGTTTTGGGTTAAGTTTTGGGTTAAGTTTTGGGTTAGGTTTGGGTTAGGTTTGGGTTAGGTTTGGGTTAGGTTTGGGTTAGGTTTGGGTTAGGTTAGGTTAGGTTAGGTTAGGAAAGGTATGACCCTCAAATTCTCGCATAGCATTACATGATTATACCTGGCGGGCCCAAACCTCGGGCATTCCTCCAATAAGTGCGAGATGGTCTGCGTGGTACTCCCGTCGCACGGGCACAAATCATCAGGCGTAATTTTAAATCTCTTCAGATATTGTTTATGGTACCCGTGTCCCGTGAGCACCTGCGTCAGGTAGAAGTCATGTCCAGTCCTCTTCAGTAAGTGTCTTGGTTAAGTTAAGTTTTGGGTTAAGTTTTGGGTTAAGTTTTGGGTTAAGTTTTGGGTTAAGTTTTGGGTTAAGTTTTGGGTTAAGTTTTGGGTTAAGTTTTGGGTTAAGTTTTGGGTTAAGTTTTGGGTTAAGTTTTGGGTTAAGTTTTGGGTTAGGTTTGGGTTAGGTTTGGGTTAGGTTTGGGTTAGGTTTGGGTTAGGTTTGGGTTAGGTTTGGGTTAGGTTTGGGTTAGGTTTGGGTTAGGTTAGGTTAGGTTTGGGTTAGGTTTGGGTTAGGTTTGGGTTAGGTTTGGGTTAGGTTTGGGTTAGGTTAGGTTTGGGTTAGGTTTGGGTTAGGTTTGGGTTAGGTTTGGGTTAGGTTTGGGTAAGGTTTTGGTTAGGTTTGGGTTAGGTTTGGGTTAGGTTAGGTTAGGTTAGGTTTGGGTTAGGTTTGGGTTAGGTTTGGGTTAGGTTTGGGTCAGGTTTGGGTCAGGTTTGGGTTAGGTTTGGGTTAGGTTTGGGTTAGGTTTGGGTTAGGTTTGGGTTAGGTTTGGGTTAGGTTTGGGTTAGGTTTGGGTTAGGTTTGGGTTAGGTTTGGGTTAAGTTTTGGGTTAAGTTTTGGGTTAAGTTTTTGGTTAAGTTTTGGGTTAAGTTTTGGGTTAGGTTTGGGTAAGGTTTGGGTTAGGTTTGGGTTAGGTTTGGTTTAAGTTTTGGGTTAAGTTTTGGGTTAAGTTTTGGGTTAAGTTTTGGGTTAAGTTTTGGGTTAAGTTTTGGGTTTAGTTTTGGGTTAAGTTTTGGGTTAGGTTTGGGTTAGGTTTGGGTTAGGTTTGGGTTAGGTTTGGGTTAGGTTTGGGTTAGGTTTGGGTTAGGTTTGGGTTAGGTTTGGGTTAGGTTTGGGTTAGGTTTGGGTTAGGTTTGGGTTAGGTTTGGGTTAGGTTTGGGTTAGGTTTGGGTTAGGTTTGGGTTAGGTTTGGGTTAGGTTTTGGTTAGGTTTGGGTTAGGTTTGGGTTAGGTTAGGTTAGGTTAGGTTTGGGTTAGGTTTGGGTTAGGTTTGGGTTAGGTTTGGGTTAGGTTTGGGTTAGGTTTGGGTTAGGTTTGGGTTAGTTTTGGGTTAGGTTTGGGTTAGGTTTGGGTTAGGTTTGGGTTAGGTTTGGGTTAGGTTTGGGTTAGGTTTGGGTTAGGTTTGGGTTAAGTTTTGGGTTCAGTTTTGGGTTAAGTTTTGGGTTAAGTTTTGGGTTAAGTTTTGGGTTAAGTTTTGGGTTAAGTTTTGGGTTAAGTTTTGGGTTAAGTTTTGGGTTAAGTTTTGGGTTAAGTTTTGGGTTAAGTTTTGGGTTAAGATTTGGGTTAAGTTTTGGGTTAAGTTTTGGTGGGTTAAGTTTTGGGTTAAGTTTTGGGTTAAGTTTTGGGTTAAGTTAGGTTTGGGTTAGGTTTGGGTTAGGTTTGGGTTAGGTTTGGGTTAGGTTTGGGTTAGGTTTGGGTTAGGTTTGGGTTAGGTTTGGGTTAGGTTTGGGTTAGGTTTGGGTTAAGTTTTGGGTTAAGTTTTGGGTTAAGTTTTTGGTTAAGTTTTGGGTTAAGTTTTGGGTTAGGTTTGGGTAAGGTTTGGGTTAGGTTTGGGTTAGGTTTGGTTTAAGTTTTGGGTTAAGTTTTGGGTTAAGTTTTGGGTTAAGTTTTGGGTTAAGTTTTGGGTTAAGTTTTGGGTTTAGTTTTGGGTTAAGTTTTGGGTTAGGTTTGGGTTAGGTTTGGGTTAGGTTTGGGTTAGGTTTGGGTTAGGTTTGGGTTAGGTTTGGGTTAGGTTTGGGTTAGGTTTGGGTTAGGTTTGGGTTAGGTTTGGGTTAGGTTTGGGTTAGGTTTGGGTTAGGTTTGGGTTAGGTTTGGGTTAGGTTTGGGTTAGGTTTGGGTTAGGTTTGGGTTAGGTTTGGGTTAGGTTTGGGTTAGGTTTTGGTTAGGTTTGGGTTAGGTTTGGGTTAGGTTAGGTTAGGTTAGGTTTGGGTTAGGTTTGGGTTAGGTTTGGGTTAGGTTTGGGTTAGGTTTGGGTTAGGTTTGGGTTAGGTTTGGGTAAGGTTAGGTTAGGTTTGGGTTAGGTTTGGGTTAGGTTTGGGTTAGGTTAGGTTTGGGTTAGGTTTGGGTTAGGTTTGGGTTAGGTTTGGGTTAGGTTTGGGTAAGGTTTTGGTTAGGTTTGGGTTAGGTTTGGGTTAGGTTAGGTTAGGTTAGGTTTGGGTTAGGTTTGGGTTAGGTTTGGGTTAGGTTTGGGTCAGGTTTGGGTTAGGTTTGGGTCAGGTTTGGGTTAGGTTTGGGTTAGGTTTGGGTTAGGTTTGGGTTAGGTTTGGGTTAGGTTTGGGTTAGGTTTGGGTTAGGTTTGGGTTAGGTTTGGGTTAAGTTTTGGGTTAAGTTTTGGGTTAAGTTTTGGGTTAAGTTTTGAGTTAAGTTTTGGGTTAAGTTTTGGGTTAAGTTTTGGGTTAAGTTTTGGGTTAAGTTTTGGGTTAAGTTTTGGGTTTAAGTTTTGGGTTAAGTTTTGGGTTAAGTTTTGGGTTAAGTTTTGGGTTATGTTTTGGGTTAAGTTTTGGGTTAAGTTTTGGGTTAAGTTTTGGGTTAATTTTTGGGTTAGGTTTGGGTTAGGTTTGGGTTAGGTTTGGGTTAGGTTTTGGGTTAGGTTTGGGTTAGGTTTGGGTTAGGTTTGGGTTAAGTTTTGGGTTAAGTTTTGGGTTAGGTTTGGGTTAAGGTTTGGGTTAAGGTTTGGGTTAAGGTTTGGGTTAAGGTTTAGGTTAGGTTTGGGTTAGGTTTGGGTTAGGTTTGGGTTAGGTTTGGGTTAGGTTTGGGTTAGGTTTGGGTTAGGTTTGGGTTAGGTTTGGGTTAGGTTTGGGTTAGGTTTGGGTTAGGTTTGGGTTAGGTTTGGGTTAGGTTTGGGTTAGGTTTGGGTTAGGTTTGGGTTAGGTTTGGGTTAAGTTTTGGGTTAAGTTTTGGGTTAAGTTTTGGGTTAAGTTTTGGGTTAAGTTTTGGGTTAAGTTTTGGGTTAAGTTTTGGGTTAAGATTTGGGTTAAGTTTTGGGTTAAGTTTTGGTGGGTTAAGTTTTGGGTTAAGTTTTGGGTTAAGTTTTGGGTTAAGTTAGGTTTGGGTTAGGTTTGGGTTAGGTTTGGGTTAGGTTTGGGTTAGGTTTGGGTTAGGTTTGGGTTAGGTTTGGGTTAGGTTTGGGTTAGGTTTGGGTTAGGTTTGGGTTAGGTTTGGGTTAAGTTTTGGGTTAAGTTTTGGGTTAAGTTTTTGGTTAAGTTTTGGGTTAAGTTTTGGGTTAGGTTTGGGTAAGGTTTGGGTTAGGTTTGGGTTAGGTTTGGTTTAAGTTTTGGGTTAAGTTTTGGGTTAAGTTTTGGGTTAAGTTTTGGGTTAAGTTTTGGGTTCAGTTTTGGGTTAAGTTTTGGGTTAAGTTTTGGGTTAAGTTTTGGGTTAAGTTTTGGGTTAAGTTTTGGGTTAAGTTTTGGGTTAAGTTTTGGGTTAAGTTTTGGGTTAAGTTTTGGGTTAAGTTTTGGGTTAAGATTTGGGTTAAGTTTTGGGTTAAGTTTTGGTGGGTTAAGTTTTGGGTTAAGTTTTGGGTTAAGTTTTGGGTTAAGTTAGGTTTGGGTTAGGTTTGGGTTAGGTTTGGGTTAGGTTTGGGTTAGGTTTGGGTTAGGTTTGGGTTAGGTTTGGGTTAGGTTTGGGTTAGGTTTGGGTTAGGTTTGGGTTAAGTTTTGGGTTAAGTTTTGGGTTAAGTTTTGGGTTAAGTTTTGGGTTAAGTTTTGGGTTAGGTTTGGGTAAGGTTTGGGTTAGGTTTGGGTTAGGTTTGGTTTAAGTTTTGGGTTAAGTTTTGGGTTAAGTTTTGGGTTAAGTTTTGGGTTAAGTTTTGGGTTAAGTTTTGGGTTTAGTTTTGGGTTAAGTTTTGGGTTAGGTTTGGGTTAGGTTTGGGTTAGGTTTGGGTTAGGTTTGGGTTAGGTTTGGGTTAGGTTTGGGTTAGGTTTGGGTTAGGTTTGGGTTAGGTTTGGGTTAGGTTTGGGTTAGGTTTGGGTTAGGTTTGGGTTAGGTTTGGGTTAGGTTTGGGTTAGGTTTGGGTTAGGTTTGGGTTAGGTTTGGGTTAGGTTTGGGTTAGGTTTGGGTTAGGTTTGGGTTAGGTTTGGGTTAGGTTTTGGTTAGGTTTGGGTTAGGTTTGGGTTAGGTTAGGTTAGGTTAGGTTTGGGTTAGGTTTGGGTTAGGTTTGGGTTAGGTTTGGGTTAGGTTTGGGTTAGGTTTGGGTTAGGTTTGGGTAAGGTTAGGTTAGGTTTGGGTTAGGTTTGGGTTAGGTTTGGGTTAGGTTAGGTTTGGGTTAGGTTTGGGTTAGGTTTGGGTTAGGTTTGGGTTAGGTTTGGGTAAGGTTTTGGTTAGGTTTGGGTTAGGTTTGGGTTAGGTTTGGGTTAGGTTTGGGTTAGGTTTGGGTTAGGTTTGGGTTAGGTTTGGGTTAGGTTTGGGTTAGGTTTGGGTTAGGTTTGGGTTAGGTTTGGGTTAGGTTTGGGTTAGGTTTGGGTTAGGTTTGGGTTAGGTTTGGGTTAGGTTAGGTTTGGGTTAGGTTTGGGTTAGGTTTGGGTTAGGTTTGGGTTAGGTTTGGGTAAGGTTTTGGTTAGGTTTGGGTTAGGTTTGGGTTAGGTTAGGTTAGGTTAGGTTTGGGTTAGGTTTGGGTTAGGTTTGGGTTAGGTTTGGGTTAGGTTTGGGTTAAGTTTTGGGTTAAGTTTTGGGTTAAGTTTTGGGTTAAGTTTTGAGTTAAGTTTTGGGTTAAGTTTTGGGTTAAGTTTTGGGTTAAGTTTTGGGTTAAGTTTTGGGTTAAGTTTTGGGTTAAGTTTTGGGTTTAAGTTTTGGGTTAAGTTTTGGGTTAAGTTTTGGGTTAAGTTTTGGGTTATGTTTTGGGTTAAGTTTTGGGTTAAGTTTTGGGTTAAGTTTTGGGTTAAGTTTTGGGTTAATTTTTGGGTTAGGTTTGGGTTAGGTTTGGGTTAGGTTTGGGTTAGGTTTTGGGTTAGGTTTGGGTTAGGTTTGGGTTAGGTTTGGGTTAAGTTTTGGGTTAAGTTTTGGGTTAGGTTTGGGTTAAGGTTTGGGTTAAGGTTTGGGTTAAGGTTTGGGTTAAGGTTTAGGTTAGGTTTGGGTTAGGTTTGGGTTAGGTTTGGGTTAGGTTTGGGTTAGGTTTGGGTTAGGTTTGGGTTAGGTTTGGGTTAGGTTTGGGTTAGGTTTGGGTTAGGTTTGGGTTAGGTTTGGGTTAGGTTTGGGTTAGGTTTGGGTTAGGTTTGGGTTAGGTTTGGGTTAGGTTTGGGTTAAGTTTTGGGTTAAGTTTTGGGTTAAGTTTTGGGTTAAGTTTTGGGTTAAGTTTTGGGTTAAGTTTTGGGTTAAGTTTTGGGTTAAGTTTTGGGTTAAGTTTTGGGTTAAGTTTTGGGTTAAGTTTTGGGTTAAGTTTTGGGTTAAGTTTTGGGTTAAGTTTTGGGTTAAGATTTGGGTTAAGATTTGGGTTAAGTTTTGGGTTAAGTTTTGGTGGGTTAAGTTTTGGGTTAAGTTTTGGGTTAAGTTTTGGGTTAAGTTAGGTTTGGGTTAGGTTTGGGTTAGGTTTGGGTTAGGTTTGGGTTAGGTTTGGGTTAGGTTTGGGTTAGGTTTGGGTTAGGTTTGGGTTAGGTTTGGGTTAGGTTTGGGTTAGGTTTGGGTTAGGTTTGGGTTAGGTTTGGGTTAGGTTTGGGTTAGGTTTGGGTTAGGTTTGGGTTAGGTTTGGGTTAGGTTTGGGTTAGGTTTGGGTTAGGTTTGGGTTAGGTTTGGGTTAGGTTTGGGTTAGGTTTGGGTTAGGTTTGGGTTAGGTTAGGTTAGGTTTGGGTTAGGTTTGGGTTAGGTTTGGGTTAAGTTTTGGGTTAAGTTTTGGGTTAAGTTTTGGGTTAAGTTTTGGGTTAAGTTTTGGGTTAAGTTTTGGGTTAAGTTTTGGGTTAAGTTTTGGGTTAAGTTTTGGGTTAAGTTTTGGGTTAGGTTTGGGTTAGGTTTGGGTTAGGTTTGGGTTAGGTTTGGGTTAGGTTTGGGTTAGGTTTGGGTTAGGTTTGGGTTAGGTTTGGGTTAGGTTGCGGTTAGGTTTGGGTTAGGTTTGGGTTAGGTTTTGGTTAGGTTTGGGTTAGGTTTGGGGTAGGTTTGGGTTAGGTTTGGGTTAAGTTTTGGGTTAAGTTTTGGGTTAAGTTTTGGGTTAAGTTTTGGGTTAAGTTTTGGGTTTTTTTTTTTTTTTTTCTTATTTTAATTTGGCCACACATGCTCTTTTTATTTCACAATAGAGGTATCATTTTAGTTACACCTTAAGAGGGGACGGTAGAGCTGGCGAACTTCCGCTATTTGATACGTCCGTTCACCAGCTCCACCGTCTTACAACAAGTCCCATGATAAACTATGTTATACTATGTTACACTAAAGGTATATTAAAGATAAACATAAACAATTATTTAAAACAAAAATTTTAAAGATAAAATAAACTGGTTATTATTACACGCAATGAAATTGAGATTAACTCTATTACTAAATTCTAATTTTTATATACAAAAGACGGTCGCGGACGCTTTGGTCAGGTTCCGTTGAACTCCTTAAGATTAGTGAAAACCCTTTTTATTAGCTGTAGAAATGACTCTAGTGCGGATACCTTAGTCACTACCTCCGCAATCCGGAAAGGTATGACCCTCAAATTCTCGCATAGCATTACATGATTATACCTGGCGGGCCCAAACCTCGGGCATTCCTCCAATAAGTGCGAGATGGTCTGCGTGGTACTCCCGTCGCACGGGCACAAATCATCAGGCGTAATTTTAAATCTCTTCAGATATTGTTTATGGTACCCGTGTCCCGTGAGCACCTGCGTCAGGTAGAAGTCATGTCCAGTCCTCTTCAGTAAGTGTCTTGGTTAAGTTAAGTTTTGGGTTAAGTTTTGGGTTAAGTTTTGGGTTAAGTTTTGGGTTAAGTTTTGGGTTAAGTTTTGGGTTAAGTTTTGGGTTAAGTTTTGGGTTAAGTTTTGGGTTAAGTTTTGGGTTAAGTTTTGGGTTAAGTTTTGGGTTAGGTTTGGGTTAGGTTTGGGTTAGGTTTGGGTTAGGTTTGGGTTAGGTTTGGGTTAGGTTTGGGTTAGGTTTGGGTTAGGTTTGGGTTAGGTTAGGTTAGGTTTGGGTTAGGTTTGGGTTAGGTTTGGGTTAGGTTTGGGTTAGGTTTGGGTTAGGTTAGGTTTGGGTTAGGTTTGGGTTAGGTTTGGGTTAGGTTTGGGTTAGGTTTGGGTAAGGTTTTGGTTAGGTTTGGGTTAGGTTTGGGTTAGGTTAGGTTAGGTTAGGTTTGGGTTAGGTTTGGGTTAGGTTTGGGTTAGGTTTGGGTCAGGTTTGGGTCAGGTTTGGGTTAGGTTTGGGTTAGGTTTGGGTTAGGTTTGGGTTAGGTTTGGGTTAGGTTTGGGTTAGGTTTGGGTTAGGTTTGGGTTAGGTTTGGGTTAGGTTTGGGTTAAGTTTTGGGTTAAGTTTTGGGTTAAGTTTTTGGTTAAGTTTTGGGTTAAGTTTTGGGTTAGGTTTGGGTTAGGTTTGGGTTAGGTTTGGGTTAGGTTTGGGTTAGGTTTGGGTTAGGTTTGGGTTAGGTTTGGGTTAGGTTTGGGTTAGGTTTGGGTTAGGTTTGGGTTAGGTTAGGTTAGGTTTGGGTTAGGTTTGGGTTAGGTTTGGGTTAAGTTTTGGGTTAAGTTTTGGATTAAGTTTTGGGTTAAGTTTTGGGTTAAGTTTTGGGTTAAGTTTTGGGTTAAGTTTTGGGTTAAGTTTTGGGTTAAGTTTTGGGTTAAGTTTTGGGTTAAGTTTTGGGTTAGGTTTGGGTTAGGTTTGGGTTAGGTTTGGGTTAGGTTTGGGTTAGGTTTGGGTTAGGTTTGGGTTAGGTTTGGGTTAGGTTTGGGTTAGGTTTGGGTTAGGTTTGGGTTAGGTTTGGGTTAGGTTGCGGTTAGGTTTGGGTTAGGTTTGGGTTAGGTTTGGGTTAGGTTTGGGTTAGGTTTGGGTTAGGTTTGGGGTAGGTTTGGGTTAGGTTTGGGTTAAGTTTTGGGTTAAGTTTTGGGTTAAGTTTTGGGTTAAGTTTTGGGTTTTTTTTTTTTTTTTTCCTATTTTAATTTGGCCACACATGCTCTTTTTATTTCACAATAGAGGTATCATTTTAGTTACACCTTAAGAGCAGTGGCGTGCACACAGGGTAGGCATAATGCGGAAAAATGATATAAAATGGATGTAATCGCCAGTACGAGTTATAAAAACTTAAGGGTAGGCTTTTTATAATTTGTACAATGCCTACCCTTAAGTTTTTTTAAATTCGCACCGAAGATTTTTTCCATTTTGTATCATCTGCCTACCCTGTAGTACATCCTGTGCACGCCACTGCTTAAGAGGGGACGGTAGAGCTGGCGAACTTCCGCTATTTGATACGTCCGTTCACCAGCTCCACCGTCTTACAGCAAGTCCCATGATAAACTATGTTATACTATGTTACACTAAAGGTATATTAAAGATAAACATAAACAATTATTTAAAACAAAAATTTTAAAGATAAAATAAACTGGTTATTATTACACGCAATGAAATTGAGATTAACTCTATTACTAAATTCTAATTTTTATATACAAAAGACGGTCGCGGACGCTTTGGTCAGGTTCCGTTGAACTCCTTAAGATTAGTGAAAACCCTTTTTATTAGCTGTAGAAATGACTCTAGTGCGGATACCTTAGTCACTACCTCCGCAATCCGGAAAGGTATGACCCTCAAATTCTCGCATAGCATTACATGATTATACCTGGCGGGCCCAAACCTCGGGCATTCCTCCAATAAGTGCGAGATGGTCTGCGTGGTACTCCCGTCGCACGGGCACAAATCATCAGGCGTAATTTTAAATCTCTTCAGATATTGTTTATGGTACCCGTGTCCCGTGAGCACCTGCGTCAGGTAGAAGTCATGTCCAGTCCTCTTCAGTAAGTGTCTTGGTTAAGTTAAGTTTTGGGTTAAGTTTTGGGTTAAGTTTTGGGTTAAGTTTTGGGTTAAGTTTTGGGTTAAGTTTTGGGTTAAGTTTTGGGTTAAGTTTTGGGTTAAGTTTTGGGTTAAGTTTTGGGTTAAGTTTTGGGTTAAGTTTTGGGTTAAGTTTTGGGTTAGGTTTGGGTTAGGTTTGGGTTAGGTTTGGGTTAGGTTTGGGTTAGGTTTGGGTTAGGTTTGGGTTAGGTTTGGGTTAGGTTTGGGTAAGGTTAGGTTAGGTTTGGGTTAGGTTTGGGTTAGGTTTGGGTTAGGTTTGGGTTAGGTTTGGGTTAGGTTAGGTTTGGGTTAGGTTTGGGTTAGGTTTGGGTTAGGTTTGGGTTAGGTTTGGGTAAGGTTTTGGTTAGGTTTGGGTTAGGTTTGGGTTAGGTTAGGTTAGGTTAGGTTTGGGTTAGGTTTGGGTTAGGTTTGGGTTAGGTTTGGGTCAGGTTTGGGTTAGGTTTGGGTTAGGTTTGGGTTAGGTTTGGGTTAGGTTTGGGTTAGGTTTGGGTTAGGTTTGGGTTAGGTTTGGGTTAGGTTTGGGTTAGGTTTGGGTTAGGTTTGGGTTAAGTTTTGGGTTAAGTTTTGGGTTAAGTTTTGGGTTAAGTTTTGAGTTAAGTTTTGGGTTAAGTTTTGGGTTAAGTTTTGGGTTAAGTTTTGGGTTAAGTTTTGGGTTAAGTTTTGGGTTAAGTTTTGGGTTTAAGTTTTGGGTTAAGTTTTGGGTTAAGTTTTGGGTTAAGTTTTGGGTTATGTTTTGGGTTAAGTTTTGGGTTAAGTTTTGGGTTAAGTTTTGGGTTAAGTTTTGGGTTAATTTTTGGGTTAGGTTTGGGTTAGGTTTGGGTTAGGTTTGGGTTAGGTTTTGGGTTAGGTTTGGGTTAGGTTTGGGTTAGGTTTTGGGTTAAGTTTTGGTGGTTTAAGTTTTGGGTTAAGTTTTGGGTTAAGTTTTGGGTTAAGTTAGGTTTGGGTTAGGTTTGGGTTAGGTTTGGGTTAGGTTTGGGTTAGGTTAGGTTTGGGTTAGGTTTGGGTTAGGTTTGGGTTAGGTTTGGGTTAGGTTTGGGTAAGGTTTTGGTTAGGTTTGGGTTAGGTTTGGGTTAGGTTAGGTTAGGTTAGGTTTGGGTTAGGTTTGGGTTAGGTTTGGGTTAGGTTTGGGTCAGGTTTGGGTTAGGTTTGGGTTAGGTTTGGGTTAGGTTTGGGTTAGGTTTGGGTTAGGTTTGGGTTAGGTTTGGGTTAGGTTTGGGTTAGGTTTGGGTTAGGTTTGGGTTAGGTTTGGGTTAAGTTTTGGGTTAAGTTTTGGGTTAAGTTTTGGGTTAAGTTTTGAGTTAAGTTTTGGGTTAAGTTTTGGGTTAAGTTTTGGGTTAAGTTTTGGGTTTAAGTTTTGGGTTAAGTTTTGGGTTAAGTTTTGGGTTAAGTTTTGGGTTATGTTTTGGGTTAAGTTTTGGGTTAAGTTTTGGGTTAAGTTTTGGGTTAAGTTTTGGGTTAATTTTTGGGTTAGGTTTGGGTTAGGTTTGGGTTAGGTTTGGGTTAAGTTTTGGGTTAAGTTTTGGGTTAAGATTTGGGTTAAGTTTTGGGTTAAGTTTTGGTGGGTTAAGTTTTGGGTTAAGTTTTGGGTTAAGTTTTGGGTTAAGTTAGGTTTGGGTTAGGTTTGGGTTAGGTTTGGGTTAGGTTTGGGTTAGGTTTGGGTTAGGTTTGGGTTAGGTTTGGGTTAGGTTTGGGTTAGGTTTGGGTTAGGTTTGGGTTAGGTTTGGGTTAGGTTTGGGTTAGGTTTGGGTTAGGTTTGGGTTAGGTTTGGGTTAGGTTTGGGTTAGGTTTGGGTTAGGTTTGGGTTAGGTTAGGTTAGGTTTGGGTTAGGTTTGGGTTAGGTTTGGGTTAAGTTTTGGGTTAAGTTTTGGATTAAGTTTTGGGTTAAGTTTTGGGTTAAGTTTTGGGTTAAGTTTTGGGTTAAGTTTTGGGTTAAGTTTTGGGTTAAGTTTTGGGTTAAGTTTTGGGTTAAGTTTTGGGTTAGGTTTGGGTTAGGTTTGGGTTAGGTTTGGGTTAGGTTTGGGTTAGGTTTGGGTTAGGTTTGGGTTAGGTTTGGGTTAGGTTTGGGTTAGGTTTGGGTTAGGTTTGGGTTAGGTTTGGGTTAGGTTGCGGTTAGGTTTGGGTTAGGTTTGGGTTAGGTTTGGGTTAGGTTTGGGTTAGGTTTGGGGTAGGTTTGGGTTAGGTTTGGGTTAAGTTTTGGGTTAAGTTTTGGGTTAAGTTTTGGGTTAAGTTTTGGGTTTTTTTTTTTTTTTTTCCTATTTTAATTTGGCCACACATGCTCTTTTTATTTCACAATAGAGGTATCATTTTAGTTACACCTTAAGAGCAGTGGCGTGCACACAGGGTAGGCATAATGCGGAAAAATGATATAAAATGGATGTAATCGCCAGTACGAGTTATAAAAACTTAAGGGTAGGCTTTTTATAATTTGTACAATGCCTACCCTTAAGTTTTTTTAAATTCGCACCGAAGATTTTTTCCATTTTGTATCATCTGCCTACCCTGTAGTACATCCTGTGCACGCCACTGCTTAAGAGGGGACGGTAGAGCTGGCGAACTTCCGCTATTTGATACGTCCGTTCACCAGCTCCACCGTCTTACAGCAAGTCCCATGATAAACTATGTTATACTATGTTACACTAAAGGTATATTAAAGATAAACATAAACAATTATTTAAAACAAAAATTTTAAAGATAAAATAAACTGGTTATTATTACACGCAATGAAATTGAGATTAACTCTATTACTAAATTCTAATTTTTATATACAAAAGACGGTCGCGGACGCTTTGGTCAGGTTCCGTTGAACTCCTTAAGATTAGTGAAAACCCTTTTTATTAGCTGTAGAAATGACTCTAGTGCGGATACCTTAGTCACTACCTCCGCAATCCGGAAAGGTATGACCCTCAAATTCTCGCATAGCATTACATGATTATACCTGGCGGGCCCAAACCTCGGGCATTCCTCCAATAAGTGCGAGATGGTCTGCGTGGTACTCCCGTCGCACGGGCACAAATCATCAGGCGTAATTTTAAATCTCTTCAGATATTGTTTATGGTACCCGTGTCCCGTGAGCACCTGCGTCAGGTAGAAGTCATGTCCAGTCCTCTTCAGTAAGTGTCTTGGTTAAGTTAAGTTTTGGGTTAAGTTTTGGGTTAAGTTTTGGGTTAAGTTTTGGGTTAAGTTTTGGGTTAAGTTTTGGGTTAAGTTTTGGGTTAAGTTTTGGGTTAAGTTTTGGGTTAAGTTTTGGGTTAAGTTTTGGGTTAGGTTTGGGTTAGGTTTGGGTTAGGTTTGGGTTAGGTTTGGGTTAGGTTTGGGTTAGGTTTGGGTTAGGTTAGGTTAGGTTAGGTTTGGGTTAGGTTTGGGTTAGGTTTGGGTTAGGTTTGGGTCAGGTTTGGGTTAGGTTTGGGTTAGGTTTGGGTTAGGTTTGGGTTAGGTTTGGGTTAGGTTTGGGTTAGGTTTGGGTTAGGTTTGGGTTAGGTTTGGGTTAGGTTTGGGTTAGGTTTGGGTTAAGTTTTGGGTTAAGTTTTGGGTTAAGTTTTGGGTTAAGTTTTGAGTTAAGTTTTGGGTTAAGTTTTGGGTTAAGTTTTGGGTTAAGTTTTGGGTTAAGTTTTGGGTTAAGTTTTGGGTTAAGTTTTGGGTTTAAGTTTTGGGTTAAGTTTTGGGTTAAGTTTTGGGTTAAGTTTTGGGTTATGTTTTGGGTTAAGTTTTGGGTTAAGTTTTGGGTTAAGTTTTGGGTTAAGTTTTGGGTTAATTTTTGGGTTAGGTTTGGGTTAGGTTTGGGTTAGGTTTGGGTTAAGTTTTGGGTTAAGTTTTGGGTTAAGATTTGGGTTAAGTTTTGGGTTAAGTTTTGGTGGGTTAAGTTTTGGGTTAAGTTTTGGGTTAAGTTTTGGGTTAAGTTAGGTTTGGGTTAGGTTTGGGTTAGGTTTGGGTTAGGTTTGGGTTAGGTTTGGGTTAGGTTTGGGTTAGGTTTGGGTTAGGTTTGGGTTAGGTTTGGGTTAGGTTTGGGTTAGGTTTGGGTTAGGTTTGGGTTAGGTTTGGGTTAGGTTTGGGTTAGGTTTGGGTTAGGTTTGGGTTAGGTTTGGGTTAGGTTTGGGTTAGGTTTGGGTTAGGTTAGGTTAGGTTTGGGTTAGGTTTGGGTTAGGTTTGGGTTAAGTTTTGGGTTAAGTTTTGGATTAAGTTTTGGGTTAAGTTTTGGGTTAAGTTTTGGGTTAAGTTTTGGGTTAAGTTTTGGGTTAAGTTTTGGGTTAAGTTTTGGGTTAAGTTTTGGGTTAAGTTTTGGGTTAGGTTTGGGTTAGGTTTGGGTTAGGTTTGGGTTAGGTTTGGGTTAGGTTTGGGTTAGGTTTGGGTTAGGTTTGGGTTAGGTTTGGGTTAGGTTTGGGTTAGGTTTGGGTTAGGTTTGGGTTAGGTTGCGGTTAGGTTTGGGTTAGGTTTGGGTTAGGTTTGGGTTAGGTTTGGGTTAGGTTTGGGTTAGGTTTGGGGTAGGTTTGGGTTAGGTTTGGGTTAAGTTTTGGGTTAAGTTTTGGGTTAAGTTTTGGGTTAAGTTTTGGGTTTTTTTTTTTTTTTTTCCTATTTTAATTTGGCCACACATGCTCTTTTTATTTCACAATAGAGGTATCATTTTAGTTACACCTTAAGAGCAGTGGCGTGCACACAGGGTAGGCATAATGCGGAAAAATGATATAAAATGGATGTAATCGCCAGTACGAGTTATAAAAACTTAAGGGTAGGCTTTTTATAATTTGTACAATGCCTACCCTTAAGTTTTTTTAAATTCGCACCGAAGATTTTTTCCATTTTGTATCATCTGCCTACCCTGTAGTACATCCTGTGCACGCCACTGCTTAAGAGGGGACGGTAGAGCTGGCGAACTTCCGCTATTTGATACGTCCGTTCACCAGCTCCACCGTCTTACAGCAAGTCCCATGATAAACTATGTTATACTATGTTACACTAAAGGTATATTAAAGATAAACATAAACAATTATTTAAAACAAAAATTTTAAAGATAAAATAAACTGGTTATTATTACACGCAATGAAATTGAGATTAACTCTATTACTAAATTCTAATTTTTATATACAAAAGACGGTCGCGGACGCTTTGGTCAGGTTCCGTTGAACTCCTTAAGATTAGTGAAAACCCTTTTTATTAGCTGTAGAAATGACTCTAGTGCGGATACCTTAGTCACTACCTCCGCAATCCGGAAAGGTATGACCCTCAAATTCTCGCATAGCATTACATGATTATACCTGGCGGGCCCAAACCTCGGGCATTCCTCCAATAAGTGCGAGATGGTCTGCGTGGTACTCCCGTCGCACGGGCACAAATCATCAGGCGTAATTTTAAATCTCTTCAGATATTGTTTATGGTACCCGTGTCCCGTGAGCACCTGCGTCAGGTAGAAGTCATGTCCAGTCCTCTTCAGTAAGTGTCTTGGTTAAGTTAAGTTTTGGGTTAAGTTTTGGGTTAAGTTTTGGGTTAAGTTTTGGGTTAAGTTTTGGGTTAAGTTTTGGGTTAAGTTTTGGGTTAAGTTTTGGGTTAAGTTTTGGGTTAAGTTTTGGGTTAAGTTTTGGGTTAAGTTTTGGGTTAAGTTTTGGGTTAGGTTTGGGTTAGGTTTGGGTTAGGTTTGGGTTAGGTTTGGGTTAGGTTTGGGTTAGGTTTGGGTTAGGTTTGGGTTAGGTTTGGGTAAGGTTAGGTTAGGTTTGGGTTAGGTTTGGGTTAGGTTTGGGTTAGGTTTGGGTTAGGTTTGGGTTAGGTTAGGTTTGGGTTAGGTTTGGGTTAGGTTTGGGTTAGGTTTGGGTTAGGTTTGGGTAAGGTTTTGGTTAGGTTTGGGTTAGGTTTGGGTTAGGTTAGGTTAGGTTAGGTTTGGGTTAGGTTTGGGTTAGGTTTGGGTTAGGTTTGGGTCAGGTTTGGGTTAGGTTTGGGTTAGGTTTGGGTTAGGTTTGGGTTAGGTTTGGGTTAGGTTTGGGTTAGGTTTGGGTTAGGTTTGGGTTAGGTTTGGGTTAGGTTTGGGTTAGGTTTGGGTTAAGTTTTGGGTTAAGTTTTGGGTTAAGTTTTGGGTTAAGTTTTGAGTTAAGTTTTGGGTTAAGTTTTGGGTTAAGTTTTGGGTTAAGTTTTGGGTTAAGTTTTGGGTTAAGTTTTGGGTTAAGTTTTGGGTTTAAGTTTTGGGTTAAGTTTTGGGTTAAGTTTTGGGTTAAGTTTTGGGTTATGTTTTGGGTTAAGTTTTGGGTTAAGTTTTGGGTTAAGTTTTGGGTTAAGTTTTGGGTTAATTTTTGGGTTAGGTTTGGGTTAGGTTTGGGTTAGGTTTGGGTTAGGTTTTGGGTTAGGTTTGGGTTAGGTTTGGGTTAGGTTTTGGGTTAAGTTTTGGTGGTTTAAGTTTTGGGTTAAGTTTTGGGTTAAGTTTTGGGTTAAGTTAGGTTTGGGTTAGGTTTGGGTTAGGTTTGGGTTAGGTTTGGGTTAGGTTAGGTTTGGGTTAGGTTTGGGTTAGGTTTGGGTTAGGTTTGGGTTAGGTTTGGGTAAGGTTTTGGTTAGGTTTGGGTTAGGTTTGGGTTAGGTTAGGTTAGGTTAGGTTTGGGTTAGGTTTGGGTTAGGTTTGGGTTAGGTTTGGGTCAGGTTTGGGTTAGGTTTGGGTTAGGTTTGGGTTAGGTTTGGGTTAGGTTTGGGTTAGGTTTGGGTTAGGTTTGGGTTAGGTTTGGGTTAGGTTTGGGTTAGGTTTGGGTTAGGTTTGGGTTAAGTTTTGGGTTAAGTTTTGGGTTAAGTTTTGGGTTAAGTTTTGAGTTAAGTTTTGGGTTAAGTTTTGGGTTAAGTTTTGGGTTAAGTTTTGGGTTTAAGTTTTGGGTTAAGTTTTGGGTTAAGTTTTGGGTTAAGTTTTGGGTTATGTTTTGGGTTAAGTTTTGGGTTAAGTTTTGGGTTAAGTTTTGGGTTAAGTTTTGGGTTAATTTTTGGGTTAGGTTTGGGTTAGGTTTGGGTTAGGTTTGGGTTAAGTTTTGGGTTAAGTTTTGGGTTAAGATTTGGGTTAAGTTTTGGGTTAAGTTTTGGTGGGTTAAGTTTTGGGTTAAGTTTTGGGTTAAGTTTTGGGTTAAGTTAGGTTTGGGTTAGGTTTGGGTTAGGTTTGGGTTAGGTTTGGGTTAGGTTTGGGTTAGGTTTGGGTTAGGTTTGGGTTAGGTTTGGGTTAGGTTTGGGTTAGGTTTGGGTTAGGTTTGGGTTAGGTTTGGGTTAGGTTTGGGTTAGGTTTGGGTTAGGTTTGGGTTAGGTTTGGGTTAGGTTTGGGTTAGGTTTGGGTTAGGTTAGGTTAGGTTTGGGTTAGGTTTGGGTTAGGTTTGGGTTAAGTTTTGGGTTAAGTTTTGGATTAAGTTTTGGGTTAAGTTTTGGGTTAAGTTTTGGGTTAAGTTTTGGGTTAAGTTTTGGGTTAAGTTTTGGGTTAAGTTTTGGGTTAAGTTTTGGGTTAAGTTTTGGGTTAGGTTTGGGTTAGGTTTGGGTTAGGTTTGGGTTAGGTTTGGGTTAGGTTTGGGTTAGGTTTGGGTTAGGTTTGGGTTAGGTTTGGGTTAGGTTTGGGTTAGGTTTGGGTTAGGTTTGGGTTAGGTTGCGGTTAGGTTTGGGTTAGGTTTGGGTTAGGTTTGGGTTAGGTTTGGGTTAGGTTTGGGTTAGGTTTGGGGTAGGTTTGGGTTAGGTTTGGGTTAAGTTTTGGGTTAAGTTTTGGGTTAAGTTTTGGGTTAAGTTTTGGGTTTTTTTTTTTTTTTTTCCTATTTTAATTTGGCCACACATGCTCTTTTTATTTCACAATAGAGGTATCATTTTAGTTACACCTTAAGAGCAGTGGCGTGCACACAGGGTAGGCATAATGCGGAAAAATGATATAAAATGGATGTAATCGCCAGTACGAGTTATAAAAACTTAAGGGTAGGCTTTTTATAATTTGTACAATGCCTACCCTTAAGTTTTTTTAAATTCGCACCGAAGATTTTTTTTCATTTTGTATCATCTGCCTACCCTGTAGTACATCCTGTGCACGCCACTGCTTAAGAGGGGACGGTAGAGCTGGCGAACTTCCGCTATTTGATACGTCCGTTCACCAGCTCCACCGTCTTACAGCAAGTCCCATGATAAACTATGTTATACTATGTTACACTAAAGGTATATTAAAGATAAACATAAACAATTATTTAAAACAAAAATTTTAAAGATAAAATAAACTGGTTATTATTACACGCAATGAAATTGAGATTAACTCTATTACTAAATTCTAATTTTTATATACAAAAGACGGTCGCGGACGCTTTGGTCAGGTTCCGTTGAACTCCTTAAGATTAGTGAAAACCCTTTTTATTAGCTGTAGAAATGACTCTAGTGCGGATACCTTAGTCACTACCTCCGCAATCCGGAAAGGTATGACCCTCAAATTCTCGCATAGCATTACATGATTATACCTGGCGGGCCCAAACCTCGGGCATTCCTCCAATAAGTGCGAGATGGTCTGCGTGGTACTCCCGTCGCACGGGCACAAATCATCAGGCGTAATTTTAAATCTCTTCAGATATTGTTTATGGTACCCGTGTCCCGTGAGCACCTGCGTCAGGTAGAAGTCATGTCCAGTCCTCTTCAGTAAGTGTCTTGGTTAAGTTAAGTTTTGGGTTAAGTTTTGGATTAAGTTTTGGGTTAAGTTTTGGGTTAAGTTTTGGGTTAAGTTTTGGGTTAAGTTTTGGGTTAAGTTTTGGGTTAAGTTTTGGGTTAAGTTTTGGGTTAAGTTTTGGGTTAGGTTTGGGTTAGGTTTGGGTTAGGTTTGGGTTAGGTTTGGGTTAGGTTTGGGTTAGGTTTGGGTTAGGTTTGGGTTAGGTTTGGGTAAGGTTAGGTTAGGTTTGGGTTAGGTTTGGGTTAGGTTTGGGTTAGGTTTGGGTTAGGTTTGGGTTAGGTTAGGTTTGGGTTAGGTTTGGGTTAGGTTTGGGTTAGGTTTGGGTTAGGTTTGGGTAAGGTTTTGGTTAGGTTTGGGTTAGGTTTGGGTTAGGTTAGGTTAGGTTAGGTTTGGGTTAGGTTTGGGTTAGGTTTGGGTTAGGTTTGGGTCAGGTTTGGGTTAGGTTTGGGTTAGGTTTGGGTTAGGTTTGGGTTAGGTTTGGGTTAGGTTTGGGTTAGGTTTGGGTTAGGTTTGGGTTAGGTTTGGGTTAGGTTTGGGTTAGGTTTGGGTTAAGTTTTGGGTTAAGTTTTGGGTTAAGTTTTGGGTTAAGTTTTGAGTTAAGTTTTGGGTTAAGTTTTGGGTTAAGTTTTGGGTTAAGTTTTGGGTTAAGTTTTGGGTTAAGTTTTGGGTTAAGTTTTGGGTTTAAGTTTTGGGTTAAGTTTTGGGTTAAGTTTTGGGTTAAGTTTTGGGTTATGTTTTGGGTTAAGTTTTGGGTTAAGTTTTGGGTTAAGTTTTGGGTTAAGTTTTGGGTTAATTTTTGGGTTAGGTTTGGGTTAGGTTTGGGTTAGGTTTGGGTTAGGTTTTGGGTTAGGTTTGGGTTAGGTTTGGGTTAGGTTTGGGTTAAGTTTTGGGTTAAGTTTTGGGTTAGGTTTGGGTTAAGGTTTGGGTTAAGGTTTGGGTTAAGGTTTGGGTTAAGGTTTAGGTTAGGTTTGGGTTAGGTTTGGGTTAGGTTTGGGTTAGGTTTGGGTTAGGTTTGGGTTAGGTTTGGGTTAGGTTTGGGTTAGGTTTGGGTTAGGTTTGGGTTAGGTTTGGGTTAGGTTTGGGTTAGGTTTGGGTTAGGTTTGGGTTAGGTTTGGGTTAGGTTTGGGTTAGGTTTGGGTTAGGTTTGGGTTAGGTTTGGGTTAAGTTTTGGGTTAAGTTTTGGGTTAAGTTTTGGGTTAAGTTTTGGGTTAAGTTTTGGGTTAAGTTTTGGGTTAAGTTTTGGGTTAAGTTTTGGGTTAAGTTTTGGGTTAAGTTTTGGGTTAAGTTTTGGGTTAAGTTTTGGGTTAAGTTTTGGGTTAAGTTTTTGGTTAAGTTTTGGGTTAAGTTTTGGGTTAAGTTTTGGGTTAAGTTTTGGGTTAAGTTTTGGGTTAAGATTTGGGTTAAGTTTTGGGTTAAGTTTTGGTGGGTTAAGTTTTGGGTTAAGTTTTGGGTTAAGTTTTGGGTTAAGTTAGGTTTGGGTTAGGTTTGGGTTAGGTTTGGGTTAGGTTTGGGTTAGGTTTGGGTTAGGTTTGGGTTAGGTTTGGGTTAGGTTTGGGTTAGGTTTGGGTTAGGTTTGGGTTAGGTTTGGGTTAGGTTTGGGTTAGGTTTGGGTTAGGTTTGGGTTAGGTTTGGGTTAGGTTTGGGTTAGGTTTGGGTTAGGTTTGGGTTAGGTTTGGGTTAGGTTTGGGTTAGGTTTGGGTTAGGTTTGGGTTAGGTTTGGGTTAGGTTTGGGTTAGGTTAGGTTAGGTTTGGGTTAGGTTTGGGTTAGGTTTGGGTTAAGTTTTGGGTTAAGTTTTGGGTTAAGTTTTGGGTTAAGTTTTGGGTTAAGTTTTGGGTTAAGTTTTGGGTTAAGTTTTGGGTTAAGTTTTGGGTTAAGTTTTGGGTTAAGTTTTGGGTTAGGTTTGGGTTAGGTTTGGGTTAGGTTTGGGTTAGGTTTGGGTTAGGTTTGGGTTAGGTTTGGGTTAGGTTTGGGTTAGGTTTGGGTTAGGTTTGGGTTAGGTTGCGGTTAGGTTTGGGTTAGGTTTGGGTTAGGTTTTGGTTAGGTTTGGGTTAGGTTTGGGGTAGGTTTGGGTTAGGTTTGGGTTAAGTTTTGGGTTAAGTTTTGGGTTAAGTTTTGGGTTAAGTTTTGGGTTAAGTTTTGGGTTTTTTTTTTTTTTTTTCTTATTTTAATTTGGCCACACATGCTCTTTTTATTTCACAATAGAGGTATCATTTTAGTTACACCTTAAGAGGGGACGGTAGAGCTGGCGAACTTCCGCTATTTGATACGTCCGTTCACCAGCTCCACCGTCTTACAACAAGTCCCATGATAAACTATGTTATACTATGTTACACTAAAGGTATATTAAAGATAAACATAAACAATTATTTAAAACAAAAATTTTAAAGATAAAATAAACTGGTTATTATTACACGCAATGAAATTGAGATTAACTCTATTACTAAATTCTAATTTTTATATACAAAAGACGGTCGCGGACGCTTTGGTCAGGTTCCGTTGAACTCCTTAAGATTAGTGAAAACCCTTTTTATTAGCTGTAGAAATGACTCTAGTGCGGATACCTTAGTCACTACCTCCGCAATCCGGAAAGGTATGACCCTCAAATTCTCGCATAGCATTACATGATTATACCTGGCGGGCCCAAACCTCGGGCATTCCTCCAATAAGTGCGAGATGGTCTGCGTGGTACTCCCGTCGCACGGGCACAAATCATCAGGCGTAATTTTAAATCTCTTCAGATATTGTTTATGGTACCCGTGTCCCGTGAGCACCTGCGTCAGGTAGAAGTCATGTCCAGTCCTCTTCAGTAAGTGTCTTGGTTAAGTTAAGTTTTGGGTTAAGTTTTGGGTTAAGTTTTGGGTTAAGTTTTGGGTTAAGTTTTGGGTTAAGTTTTGGGTTAAGTTTTGGGTTAAGTTTTGGGTTAAGTTTTGGGTTAAGTTTTGGGTTAAGTTTTGGGTTAAGTTTTGGGTTAAGTTTTGGGTTAAGTTTTGGGTTAGGTTTGGGTTAGGTTTGGGTTAGGTTTGGGTTAGGGTTGGGTTAGGTTTGGGTTAGGTTTGGGTTAGGTTTGGGTTAGGTTTGGGTTAGGTTAGGTTAGGTTTGGGTTAGGTTTGGGTTAGGTTTGGGTTAGGTTTGGGTTAGGTTTGGGTTAGGTTAGGTTTGGGTTAGGTTTGGGTTAGGTTTGGGTTAGGTTTGGGTTAGGTTTGGGTAAGGTTTTGGTTAGGTTTGGGTTAGGTTTGGGTTAGGTTAGGTTAGGTTAGGTTTGGGTTAGGTTTGGGTTAGGTTTGGGTTAGGTTTGGGTCAGGTTTGGGTCAGGTTTGGGTTAGGTTTGGGTTAGGTTTGGGTTAGGTTTGGGTTAGGTTTGGGTTAGGTTTGGGTTAGGTTTGGGTTAGGTTTGGGTTAGGTTTGGGTTAGGTTTGGGTTAAGTTTTGGGTTAAGTTTTGGGTTAAGTTTTTGGTTAAGTTTTGGGTTAAGTTTTGGGTTAGGTTTGGGTAAGGTTTGGGTTAGGTTTGGGTTAGGTTTGGTTTAAGTTTTGGGTTAAGTTTTGGGTTAAGTTTTGGGTTAAGTTTTGGGTTAAGTTTTGGGTTAAGTTTTGGGTTTAGTTTTGGGTTAAGTTTTGGGTTAGGTTTGGGTTAGGTTTGGGTTAGGTTTGGGTTAGGTTTGGGTTAGGTTTGGGTTAGGTTTGGGTTAGGTTTGGGTTAGGTTTGGGTTAGGTTTGGGTTAGGTTTGGGTTAGGTTTGGGTTAGGTTTGGGTTAGGTTTGGGTTAGGTTTGGGTTAGGTTTGGGTTAGGTTTGGGTTAGGTTTGGGTTAGGTTTGGGTTAGGTTTGGGTTAGGTTTGGGTTAGGTTTGGGTTAGGTTTGGGTTAGGTTTGGGTTAGGTTTGGGTTAGGTTTGGGTTAGGTTTGGGTTAGGTTTGGGTTAGGTTTGGGTTAGGTTTGGGTTAGGTTTTGGTTAGGTTTGGGTTAGGTTTGGGTTAGGTTAGGTTAGGTTAGGTTTGGGTTAGGTTTGGGTTAGGTTTGGGTTAGGTTTGGGTTAGGTTTGGGTTAGGTTTGGGTTAGGTTTGGGTTAGTTTTGGGTTAGGTTTGGGTTAGGTTTGGGTTAGGTTTGGGTTAGGTTTGGGTTAGGTTTGGGTTAGGTTTGGGTTAGGTTTGGGTTAAGTTTTGGGTTCAGTTTTGGGTTAAGTTTTGGGTTAAGTTTTGGGTTAAGTTTTGGGTTAAGTTTTGGGTTAAGTTTTGGGTTAAGTTTTGGGTTAAGTTTTGGGTTAAGTTTTGGGTTAAGTTTTGGGTTAGGTTTGGGTTAGGTTAGGTTAGGTTTGGGTTAGGTTTGGGTTAGGTTTGGGTTAAGTTTTGGGTTAAGTTTTGGGTTAAGTTTTGGGTTAAGTTTTGGGTTAAGTTTTGGGTTAAGTTTTGGGTTAAGTTTTGGGTTAAGTTTTGGGTTAAGTTTTGGGTTAAGTTTTGGGTTAAGTTTTGGGTTAAGTTTTGGGTTAAGTTTTGGGTTAAGTTTTGGGTTAAGTTTTGGGTTAAGTTTTGGGTTAAGTTTTGGGTTAAGTTTTGGGTTAAGTTTTGGGTTAAGTTTTGGGTTAAGTTTTGGGTTAAGTTTTGGGTTAAGTTTTGGGTTAAGTTTTGGGTTAAGTTTTGGGTTAAGTTTTGGGTTAAGATTTGGGTTAAGTTTTGGGTTAAGTTTTGGTGGGTTAAGTTTTGGGTTAAGTTTTGGGTTAAGTTTTGGGTTAAGTTAGGTTTGGGTTAGGTTTGGGTTAGGTTTGGGTTAGGTTTGGGTTAGGTTTGGGTTAGGTTTGGGTTAGGTTTGGGTTAGGTTTGGGTTAGGTTTGGGTTAGGTTTGGGTTAGGTTTGGGTTAGGTTTGGGTTAGGTTTGGGTTAGGTTTGGGTTAGGTTTGGGTTAGGTTTGGGTTAGGTTTGGGTTAGGTTTGGGTTAGGTTTGGGTTAGGTTTGGGTTAGGTTTGGGTTAGGTTTGGGTTAGGTTAGGTTAGGTTTGGGTTAGGTTTGGGTTAGGTTTGGGTTAAGTTTTGGGTTAAGTTTTGGGTTAAGTTTTGGGTTAAGTTTTGGGTTAAGTTTTGGGTTAGGTTTGGGTTAGGTTTGGGTTAAGTTTTGGGTTAAGTTTTGGGTTAATTTTTGGGTTAGGTTTGGGTTAGGTTTGGGTTAGGTTTGGGTTAGGTTTTGGGTTAGGTTTGGGTTAGGTTTGGGTTAGGTTTTGGTTAGGTTTGGGTTAGGTTTGGGTTAGGTTAGGTTAGGTTAGGTTTGGGTTAGGTTTGGGTTAGGTTTGGGTTAGGTTTGGGTTAGGTTTGGGTTAGGTTTGGGTTAGGTTTGGGTTAGGTTTGGGTTAGGTTTGGGTTAGGTTTGGGTTAGGTTGCGGTTAGGTTTGGGTTAGGTTTGGGTTAGGTTTGGGTTAGGTTTGGGTTAGGTTTGGGTTAGGTTTGGGTTAGGTTTGGGTTAAGTTTTGGGTTAAGTTTTGGGTTAAGTTTTGGGTTAAGTTTTGGGTTAAGTTTTGGGTTAAGTTTTGGGTTAAGTTTTGGGTTAGGTTTGGGTTAGGTTTGGGTTAGGTTTGGTTTAAGTTTTGGGTTAAGTTTTGGGTTAAGTTTTGGGTTAAGTTTTGGGTTAAGTTTTGGGTTAAGTTTTGGGTTAAGTTTTGGGTTAAGTTTTGGGTTAAGTTTTGGGTTAAGATTTGGGTTAAGTTTTGGGTTAAGTTTTGGTGGGTTAAGTTTTGGGTTAAGTTTTGGGTTAAGTTAGGTTTGGGTTAGGTTTGGGTTAGGTTTGGGTTAGGTTTGGGTTAGGTTTGGGTTAGGTTTGGGTTAGGTTTGGGTTAGGTTTGGGTTAGGTTTGGGTTAGGTTTGGGTTAGGTTTGGGTTAGGTTTGGGTTAGGTTTGGGTTAGGTTTGGGTTAGGTTTGGGTTAGGTTTGGGTTAGGTTTGGGTTAGGTTTGGGTTAGGTTTGGGTTAGGTTTGGGTTAGGTTTGGGTTAGGTTAGGTTAGGTTTGGGTTAGGTTTGGGTTAGGTTTGGGTTAAGTTTTGGGTTAAGTTTTGGGTTAAGTTTTGGGTTAAGTTTTGGGTTAAGTTTTGGGTTAGGTTTGGGTTAGGTTTGGGTTAAGTTTTGGGTTAAGTTTTGGGTTAATTTTTGGGTTAGGTTTGGGTTAGGTTTGGGTTAGGTTTGGGTTAGGTTTTGGGTTAGGTTTGGGTTAGGTTTGGGTTAGGTTTTGGTTAGGTTTGGGTTAGGTTTGGGTTAGGTTAGGTTAGGTTAGGTTTGGGTTAGGTTTGGGTTAGGTTTGGGTTAGGTTTGGGTTAGGTTTGGGTTAGGTTTGGGTTAGGTTTGGGTTAGGTTTGGGTTAGGTTTGGGTTAGGTTTGGGTTAGGTTTGGGTTAGGTTGCGGTTAGGTTTGGGTTAGGTTTGGGTTAGGTTTGGGTTAGGTTTGGGTTAGGTTTGGGTTAGGTTTGGGTTAGGTTTGGGTTAAGTTTTGGGTTAAGTTTTGGGTTAAGTTTTGGGTTAAGTTTTGGGTTAAGTTTTGGGTTAAGTTTTGGGTTAAGTTTTGGGTTAGGTTTGGGTTAGGTTTGGGTTAGGTTTGGTTTAAGTTTTGGGTTAAGTTTTGGGTTAAGTTTTGGGTTAAGTTTTGGGTTAAGTTTTGGGTTAAGTTTTGGGTTAAGTTTTGGGTTAAGTTTTGGGTTAAGTTTTGGGTTAAGTTTTGGGTTAAGTTTTGGGTTAAGTTTTGGGTTAAGTTTTGGGTTAAGTTTTGGGTTAAGTTTTGGGTTAAGTTTTGGGTTAAGTTTTGGGTTAAGTTTTGGGTTAAGTTTTGGGTTAAGTTTTGGGTTAAGTTTTTGGTTAAGTTTTGGGTTAAGTTTTGGGTTAAGTTTTGGGTTAAGTTTTGGGTTAAGTTTTGGGTTAATTTTTGGGTTAGGTTTGGGTTAGGTTTGGGTTAAGTTTTGGGTTAATTTTTGGGTTAGGTTTGGGTTAGGTTTGGGTTAGGTTTGGGTTAGGTTTTGGGTTAGGTTTGTGTTAGGTTTGGGTTAGGTTTGGGTTAGGTTTGGGTAAGGTTTGGGTTAGGTTTGGGTTAGGTTTGGGTTAGGTTGCGGTTAGGTTTGGGTTAGGTTTGGGTTAGGTTTGGGTTAGGTTTGGGTTAGGTTTGGGTTAGGTTTGGGTTAAGTTTTGAGTTAAGTTTTGGGTTAAGTTTTGGGTTAAGTTTTGGGTTAAGTTTTGGGTTAAGTTTTGGGTTAAGTTTTGGGTTAGGTTTGGGTTAGGTTTGGGTTAGGTTTGGGTTAGGTTTGGTTTAAGTTTTGGGTTAAGTTTTGGGTTAAGTTTTGGGTTAAGTTTTGGGTTAAGTTTTGGGTTAAGTTTTGGGTTAAGTTTTGGGTTAAGTTTTGGGTTAAGTTTTGGGTTAAGTTTTGGGTTAAGTTTTGGGTTAAGTTTTGGGTTAAGTTTTGGGTTAAGTTTTGGGTTAGGTTTGGGTTAGGTTTAGGTTAGGTTTGGGTTAGGTTTGGTTTAAGTTTTGGGTTAAGTTTTGGGTTAAGTTTTGGGTTAAGTTTTGGGTTAAGTTTTGGGTTAAGTTTTGGGTTAATTTTTGGGTTAGGTTTGGGTTAGGTTTGGGTTAGGTTAGGTTAGGTTAGGTTTGGGTTAGGTTTGGGTTAGGTTTGGGTTAGGTTTGGGTTAGGTTTGGGTTAGGTTTGGGTTAGGTTTGGGTTAGGTTTGGGTTAGGTTTGGGTTAGGTTTGGGTTAGGTTTGGGTTAGGTTTGGGTTAGGTTTGGGTTAAGTTTTGGGTTAAGTTTTGGGTTAAGTTTTGGGTTAAGTTTTGGGTTAAGTTTTGGGTTAAGTTTTGGGTTAAGTTTTGGGTTTAGTTTTGGGTTAAGTTTTGGGTTAAGTTTTGGGTTAAGTTTTGGGTTAAGTTTTGGGTTAAGTTTTGGGTTAAGTTTTGGGTTAAGTTTTGGGTTAAGTTTTGGGTTAAGTTTTGGGTTAAGTTTTGGGTTAAGTTTTGGGTTAAGTTTTGGGTTAAGTTTTGGGTTAAGTTTTGGGTTAAGTTTTGGGTTAGGTTTTGTGTTAGGTTTGGGTTAGGTTTGGGTTAGGTTTGGGTTAGGTTTGGGTTAGGTTTGGGTTAGGTTTGGGTTAGGTTTGGGTTAGGTTTGGGTTAGGTTTGGTTTAAGTTTTGGGTTAAGTTTTGGGTTAAGTTTTGGGTTAAGTTTTGGGTTAAGTTTTTGGTTAAGTTTTGGGTTAAGTTTTGGGTTAAGTTTTGGGTTAAGTTTTGGGTTAAGTTTTGGGTTAAGTTTTGGGTTAGGTTTGGGTTAGGTTTGGGTTAGGTTTGGGTTAGGTTTGGGTTAGGTTTGGGTTAGGTTTGGGTTAGGTTTGGGTTAGGTTTGGGTTAGGTTAGGTTAGGTTAGGTTTGGGTTAGGTTTGGGTTAGGTTTTGGTTAGGTTTGGGTTAGGTTTGGGTTAGGTTAGGTTTTGGTTAGGTTTGGGTTAGGTTTGGGTTAGGTTTGGGTTAGGTTTGGGTTAGGTTTTGGTTAGGTTTGGGTTAGGTTTGGGTTAGGTTAGGTTAGGTTAGGTTTGGGTTAGGTTTGGGTTAGGTTTGGGTTAGGTTAGGTTAGGTTTGGGTTAGGTTTGGGTTAGGTTTGGGTTAGGTTTTGGTTAGGTTTGGGTTAGGTTTGGGTTAGGTTTGGGTTAAGTTTTGGGTTAAGTTTTGGGTTAAGTTTTGGGTTAAGTTTTGGGTTAAGTTTTGGGTTAAGTTTTGGGTTAAGTTTTGGGTTAAGTTTTGGGTTAAGTTTTGGGTTAAGTTTTGGGTTAAGTTTTGGGTTAAGTTTTGGGTTAAGTTTTGGGTTAAGTTTTGGGTTAAGTTTTGGGTTAAGTTTTGGGTTAAGTTTTGGGTTAAGTTTTGGGTTAAGTTTTGGGTTAAGTTTTGGGTTAAGTTTTGGGTTAAGTTTTGGGTTAGGTTTGGGTTAGGTTTGGGTTAGGTTTGGGTTAGGTTTGGGTTAGGTTTGGGTTAGGTTTGGGTTAGGTTTGGGTTAGGTTTGGGTTAGGTTTGGGTTAGGTTTGGGTTAGGTTTGGGTTAGGTTTGGGTTAGGTTTGGGTTAGGTTTGGGTTAGGTTAGGTTAGGTTAGGTTTGGGTTAGGTTTGGGTTAGGTTTGGGTTAGGTTTGGGTTAGGTTTGGGTTAGGTTTGGGTTAGGTTTGGGTTAAGTTTTGGGTTAAGTTTGGGTTAGGTTTGGGTTAGGTTTGGGTTAGGTTTGGGTTAGGTTTGGGTTAGGTTTGGGTTAGGTTTGGGTTAGGTTAGGTTAGGTTTGGGTTAGGTTTGGGTTAGGTTTGGGTTAGGTTTGGGTTAGGTTTGGGTTAGGTTTGGGTTAGGTTTGGGTTAGGTTTGGGTTAAGTTTTGGGTTAAGTTTTGGGTTAAGTTTTGGGTTAAGTTTTGGGTTAAGTTTTGGGTTAAGTTTTGGGTTAAGTTTTGGGTTAAGTTTTGGGTTAAGTTTTGGGTTAAGTTTTGGGTCAAATCTAATAAGTCTTTTTTACAAAATAAGAAATTGCAAAACTAACCTAACTGACATCCAGGTTCATCAACTGACATGAGGTTAGGTTCCCAAATTATTGGTTGAAACCGTAGACAGAGATTCTCTGTCTACGGTCAAAACCCACCAGTGGGTCTCAAGCGCGGGTCAGTCGTCCCACTGCTCGTCGTGGTCGGCGCGGGCGGCGGTGCGGGGCTCGGGGGGCACACGGCGAGTGGCGGGTAGCGGCGCTCGCACTTCACCAGGTGCGCCTGGATGCGCAGGCGCGGCACGCGGTGCGCGCGGTCGTACGGGCACGTCGTCCACTCCCCGTCGTCCATGGCGTTAGCAGGAACGAAGCTTTAACTCTCCCGCTGCGGTACGAGGAATGACGAGCCCTTCGTGTGCCACTGGAAGTGGTGGCACGACGAGGAAGGGGCACTTATTAATACCTACCGGCCGAATTGAGAGCCTCCTCTTCTTTAAAAAGCCGGTTGGAGAAGCTGAAGACGCTGCCGCGCCTCACGGAATCAGGCAAGGAACTGCCAGCTTTCGCTTGTAAAGTAGACTCTGTAGTCACTACTATAGTCGCCCTTAAACAAGAGGCGTATCTTGTAAGCCCACAAACACTCCACGCTATAGAGGAAAAAATGTCAGCACATTACAGGTCACGGTGGTACGATTATGAAGCGAGGCAGACGGACAACGAGCCCGGCCTGCTGAAACTGCGCCGCTTCCTGACCACCGAGATGAGGCTGCAAACGCGACACATTCGGCCGGAGGCTGCCGCGGCACCGAGACCGCGCGAGCAGACGCGCCGGGCCCAGCGGACGCACGCGGCGAGCGACGCACGCTCACCGCCTGGGCAACTAGGAAAAAAAAGGTACAATGATACACACTCCCCAAAGGGGGACGACAAGCGATGCGCATACTGCGCTCGTGACGGTCACGTCGTCCCGGAGTGTCGTCACTTTAAAAACCTGTCCCTAGACAAGCGATGGGAAGCATGCAGAGAGAAGAAGCTGTGCTTCCGATGCCTGGGACACAGGCCATTCCGTCATAGGTGCGACGGAAAGAAGTGCGAGCTGGATGGGTGCTCGTACTTCCATCATCGTCTACTTCATCAGTCGCCGAGCGGGGAGAAAGCGGCAGCATGCGACACGGAAGAGAAAGCCATGCGAGCCGTCTGCTCCGCGACAGGTAAACCGGCGCTGAAGAATATTATACCAGTTATACTCTCAGGCCCCACGGGGAGGGCACAAGTCTTCGCGCTCTTCAAGGAGGACGTAGCTCGGAGCATCGGAGCACATGGACCTTCACACGAGCTGAACATTGAAGGTATAGCGGACTCTAAATTTAAAAAGGCGTCTCAGTTAGTGACAGTCGCCATCAAGGGGAAACATTGCCGCGAGGAGCACTTCATCGACGCACGCACCATACCCGACCTTGGAATATCGGGACAGTCGATTCCGCGCGCCGTCATACAGAAGTGTGCTCACCTCACGGACATAGCCGATCAACTGCAGTACGACTACGCGGTGCCATCCGTACTGATCGGTCAAGACAACTGGGAGTTGTTGTTATCGAGCGCCAGCCGCACGGGACTACACGACGAGCCGGTCACCGGGCTGGGCTGGGTCTAAGATGGTAGCGGGCCAAAAAAAGCCTCAATGGCTCAACGGTTAAAGGTGCGAACTCAAAACTGAAAAGTCGCAGGTTCGATTCCCGTTCGCACTGTCGTACCCACTCATATCACAAGCTTTCCG
This sequence comes from Hipparchia semele, assembly GCA_933228805.2. Lineage (NCBI taxonomy): Eukaryota > Metazoa > Arthropoda > Insecta > Lepidoptera > Nymphalidae > Hipparchia > Hipparchia semele. The sequence continues at coordinate 3,341,175 of OW121733.1, read as the reverse complement.
CTTATTTGGAGGGGATAGGAGGATATTAGTCAACTTCAGCTTGGCTAATGTTCTTTTTAAAAAAAACTTGGAAGGGGTATAGCAGGGTAAGTACATTCAACCTATACCCCTAATCGGTTTCTATTCGCTATCCTATTCTATTCGCCGGAACGCTAAATCGCTTGGCTACACGTTTTTATGGGTGGTAACTAGCCAAGACCAATACCTCCCACCAGACCGGACCAGAGACATTTCAAAAATTATAATATCCCAAATTGCCCCTGCCGGGAATCGAACCCGAGACCTTCCAGTTATAAGACCACAGATCTCACCACTGCGCCAGGGAGGTCGTCAAACTTGCATATAGTTAAATCGCATTTTTGTAGAAATGTAAAACGATATAGCGATTCTCGAATTTTAATACAATCATGTGTGTACAGGACGCAAGAAGATAGGTAGATATTTTATATTAATAAAAATACAGTTTTTTACAAAGAAATAATTTAATTTTTATTTTTAACAAATAATAACAAAGGCTGATTATTTTTTATTTATTATTAATCTCTTTATTATGTTTAGGTATATATTATTATTAGGTACTATTACTCAAATCTCTATTGTTATAAACAAAATTAAACTATACATTGGTGCTGATTCGGTTGAACATAATTTATAAACTAAAACTATAACTTAGAATCCGTCAAAAATATTTTTTTTATATGTTTGATACACAACTATTTGTATATCAAACATATAAAATAAATATAGCTAAATAACAGTAAACAATACAATATCCTAGAAAATAAGTGTATTTTAGCAAGAATACTACTAAACATGAAAGTATAAATAAACCCTATCAATATCACATTTAAATTAATGGTAATTATTGACACATTTGAAGGTAGTTATGACAGCTGAATGACCTGTGATTGGCTGAATTTAAGGCGTTCTTGCATCAATGCATTTTAACCAATAGCGACTGAGTATCAGCCAATCACAGGCCTTTCTGATTGTTACACAGATGCAATGATTTTAGAGAATACCATAACTGGTTTAATATACAACGTGTAACAAACATGTGAGTTAACCCTGAAGGAGGTGAATGTGCTCATGAAACTGAACAACTTTCCCCAAGGAACATAGGTCGAAATGTGAAAAAAAATGTGGACCTCCCATACAAAATTGACGATCAGCCGATTGATTTACTATGGGAGGTAAAAATGTTTTTTTCATATTTCGACCTATGTTCCTTGGGGAAAGTTGTTCAGTTTCATGAGCACATTCACCTCCTTCAGGGTTAACTCACACTTTTGTTACACATTGTATTTATTGTCTCTGCGAAATTTCACGTTCATTTTACTCTTCCATGTCAATTTAGTTGAGTGAAATAAAATTTATGTACAATCGAATAAGCACCATTGTTTTCTTGTAATGCGTAAAATAAATCTCGTAATCTTCAATCCAATACGTCCAACGTATCTGAAAGCTTAGTCGTGGAATTAAACTGTCGTCAATATTATATAGTACCCGGCTGTAAATATTATACATTTGGCCAGTCACAGCTAGATACAGTTCATTCTAGAGATGGCAAAAACATATCTTCGTTATGAATGGATCATTTGTATCACAATCGTTCCAAAGATTTAAATCACTGAACCACTTCATTTAAATCATTTGGATCATCGATTTTCAACTAGGCAGAAAGTTTATTCTTGCGCAATAAAATTAAACATCGCATGTCGCTTTTAATTGAACTTTTTAAAGAATTTAATACAACGTATTTTATCAAAAATAACAAAATCCTTACTAATATTATAAATGCGAAAGTGTGTTTGTTTGTTGGTTTGTCCTTCAATCACGCTGCAACAAAGCAACGGATCGACGTGATATTTGCATAGGTATAGTTGAGGACCGGGAGAGTGACATGAGCTACTTTTTAGCCCGGAAAATAAGAGTTCCCGCGGGATTTTAAAAACTAAATCCACGCTAGCGAAAACGCGGGTAACAACTAGTAAAAAAATAAATGACAGAATAATGTTATAGTTTGTCATTAAAGCGTCAAAAATAAGAAAGTTCTAAAGTTCCCATAGTATTTCTCGATCTTTCGCCACGTTCGTTCATTAGTGTCAAGCGCGTCGAACACGCCAATTAGGAACGATTCGATTGAGCCAAATGATACATTAGTAGCGGTGTTAGAGATCCGAATCAATAGATCACTTTGAAGATACGTCTCACTTATTTCAGTAAAAAGTTTCACACCACTTTATTCCTGTAATCAGCAAATTATACAGTAATGTACATTGTACAATTACGTACATATTTCAATCGTGAAAATGTTCGAAGACTATAATATAATAATTAATTTATTTATTTACATGGAAAGGGGTAAAAAGATAAGAGGTTCAACGTACAACCGCCATTTTGAATGTATTGATCTTCAACTTTGATCTCAAAACTCAAGAACGCTTCGACCTCTATAATACTAGTATGCTAGATTGAATGTGCCGATTCAATTCGGTGCACTGAAGAACTTGGGGTTCTTATGACAAGTGAAGACTCTACTGCTGGTTCGGATACAAATTTTGCTGAGAAGGGTCGATAAAATATTCACTCTTTTCAAGACAAAAGTTTATCTCACGAAGTCACGGGCGCTTTACTTGTGGTTACGTCGTGTACATGCACATTGCGTAAGTGTGCGTGCCTGTCAGGAGCGGTCAGTAGTGAGCAAGCTTTCGCTCACACTTATACTGAAACGACACACACACAAACATGAGCTACGAGCCCTCGTGAAATGAAAGAACTATACAATATTATGTAATCTTGTGGACAGCTGAAGCAAAGCAGATGGCTTCCATGTAACTTTGTCATTAAGAAATTCATTACCTGAATGATAACCTCTATTTGATAAATTCTTGTTTTTACACACACACAATTTAAATTAAATTATTTTTAAATTGTTTTTTAATCGTGTTCGTAATAGTGTTTTAATTTGTGTAATGGTAAATTTAGAATTTCTTTTGCGCAATCGAGTTTTAAAAGATTCAGTTTAGTTCAGAGTACCTTCACTCGCAATTAGCGCCAAATTAGCGATCTTAACGCTACATTTTATCTTTGCCTACAACCTCGCGTACTTGTGTCATAGAGGTCAGTGGATGACGCATTAAGTTAAAACAAAAAAATACATACAATTTGTTAAATTCGCCCATTTTGAAAGAAAAAAAAAACGTATTTATTTCTTTTATATAAAAATTTTGTTCCAAATTCAAATCTTACATTCAAAATGGTTCCCTCTTACTACGTAGGTAACAATACGCTGATTAAATAACAATTAACATTACTTTTACATTAGTTTATCACAAAACAGATTATAGAATAATAAATAATATTGTCTATGAATTTCAAAAATCATGTTGCCTTAAAATTCTACTAATCTGGACCACGTTTGAAATACGCTCATTATTCCTATTTTTCATTAATATATACTTTCCGTATATTATATTGCACGTATGTATGTATGTATGTTGATTAAGAGATGAATTAGAGTTCTTAAATTAAAACATCTGAAAAACTTTTCACTCCCAACTTTATGAATTGCAAAATCAAAAGTGAAGACAAAAAAGCATACAGGGTGCGAAATTCCTGTCGGAAGTTTCGCAATGCGATATTTTAAGTAAGAAAAACATACTCATTCGACAGCTTAAAACGTATGTTTGATATATATTTTTTTATATCATAATATTATATTAATTATATATATTAAAAAGTACTCGTAGGGTAACTTTGTAATTTGTGAAACGACACTTGTACATTGATTCATCGCTTTTAGCATGAAGTTTATGTTTTGTAAGTAAGTAATATAATATGAATAGATAAATTAAACCATACGTTTTGAGCTTTTAAATAAATAGGACGATAAATAATAATGGTCTATATTCCGTCAGGACACAGTATTTTGCATGTCTATAAAAAATTTCTGCCGTCAAATTCCTTCCAAATTCAAATCCTAAAAATCCAAGATGGCCTCCACACTAACTATTACTACGACCAATGACGTCACAAACATTACATTGTCACCTGTCAAATTACATGCACTTTTACTACCATCACTTCTTACAACATTTTAAGGCAAATAGGCCAATAAGAAATACAGATCAGATACAATGTATTTACAAAAAAAAAAAATTTACAATTTCTACCACGCGCACTACGCTCTGCGAAATTACCGACCGAAATTACGGCCGGATTCGCACACTCTTGCACTACTATCGGTCCATTTTTCGTTTATCGCACTTATATCGCAGAGCCTTACAGTAGACTTTGAGGGTAGTATCCCTTTAAATCGTCAATTTCGACCGTTAAACGTCCTGCTTTTCCAAATTCAAATCATGAATATCCAAGATGGCCTCCGCGCTCGGTATAACGATGACGTCACGCACGTTATTCGCACATCCCACATCACACACAGTTTTGTCTATATCACAGTTTTCACAGTCCGAAACCTCGTTAACTTCAACGCTAGCTTTCCTCTCCATGTATTTCGCTATGTCTATATCACTTTTGGGCAGTTCAAAGCCACTCTTCGTCGTCGACGAACAGAAACTGTTGATCTCTGAGCATATTCGTTTAACGTTTTCGTCTAGACAAGTCGAGCATGTCACTTCGTCGTCGTTGTTCGTCGACAGTCGAACCAACTTTTCGTCCAACTCCGTATCGTCACCTGAAATAATTATCTTTATATATAAAATTCAAAGTCCTGATTGACTGACTGACTGACTGAGATATCAACGCACAGCCTAAACTACTGAAGTTAGAAACTTGAAATTTTTACAGTTGGTTCCTTTTATGACGTAGGCGCACACTAAGAAAGGATTATTGGAAATTCCACCCCTAAGGGGTTTAAATAGGGGATGGAAGTTTATATGAAACTCCGTCATTTTTCAAGCTGTTTCCATCAAAGTTGGTATTTGAGTTTTCAGTTAAAAATAAAGAAGTACGTGTGTCACAGTTTTTGAAAATTCCACCCCAAATCTAATTCCACGCGGACGAAGTCGCGGGGGCAAAAGCTAGTTGAATTATTAAATATTAAATTGAATAGGAACCTGCTTAGCTTTTCTAAAAGTAACAAGTTCATCGCAGGAAGGCATAAGGGATGCGCAAAGCCTAGCACATAGGATGTTTTACTGCATTTTTTTACTTAAATTCAAATTCAAAATCCATTTATTTCATGTAGGCAAACTTGTGGCTCTTATGACACGTCATAAATCTACCACCGGTTCGGAATGCAGATTCTGCTGAGAAGAGCCGGTAAGAAACTCGGCAGTTGCTCTTTTCAAAAAAAAAAAAAAAAATTTTTTACAATAGGTAACAAAACTATGCTATACCGTTGGTGGCACCCGTGGCACTTAATAATATAATTATTATTATTGAGTAAAAAATAACCGGTCAATTGCGAGTTGGACTCATATAAAGGGTTCTGTACCAAAAAACGCCGAAAAACGTGTTTCTAGTAGGGGAGCTTTAAATTTTAATTTATTTTTATTATTTGTTATTATATCGGCAACAGGAATACACATTCTATTACGGATCATGAGATACAGCTGCTTGACAGACAGACAGACAGGCAGCGGAGGCTTTTATTTATTTATTTATTAAATAGGAAGCCCACGTTGTGTACAATGTTAAATTCCTTATTGTAAATTTGACACACTAATTTTATTAGTCTTACATCGTACACCCCATTTACGGGCTAACTCAACATGCAATTAGGTAATTAGCTTACAAGTAACAACATACTTAATAACATTATTAAAAAAAAAGACAATTTCCTTGTTTATAGTCTGATTTTTAATTGCGTGGAATTCTGACGTATCTTAATGTTACCAGAGATTTAAAAAATCCCACAAAAAAGATGATAAAAAAACTTATAAAAATAAAAATCAATTGCCGCACATAGATATAATATGACAAATGCCTGACAGATAGTTTGGGGTAAAATCGAACTACAGGTGGTAATACTGTTTTTCATACAAACAACTCGCTCTATTTACAAAATGACAGCTGTCAGAATTCCACCGAATTAAAAATCAGACTATACTTACTATATAAATTACTAAATGGTCGAAAAATTACTTTATAAACTACACAAAAATATAAAAACACACATGAAACTATAGAAATTAAGAATTTAAGAAAATAAAGCAAAAAGAGGCTTAGTAATAGGGCCCGGCTGGTTAACCTTCGGGTACGGAACCCTAAGAAAATGAAAATAAAAATGAAATGAAAAAATATTTATTTGGCAAAACAACATTAACAATGAATACGATAATATCCTTTGAGACCCACACTAGGTATTCCTGTATCGTGGGGCCCAATTCACCACCATTAACAAAATTATTATTTATAGTTAAAAGAACAAAGGTTGAACTACTACTACTATTCGAAGTTAATTTAAAGGAGGTGGGTTGATAAGGCCCAAAATCCGCCCCTCATACACTCGAAAAAAAAAGTTCCAGATTCCGACAAATTGTAAATGTATTTATATACTTGAAGATATAAACTTTATTTTAATATAAAGCTTAGGTGATAAAAAAAATAGTAAGTTACAGAAAATATTACCCAAAAAGAGAGTGTTTCTTTTACTTTTTTTACATTTTAGTCGTTTTTTAAGCTTTGATTTAATATTTTAGAATGAGGCGCTCCATGAACCAAAATAAATTAATACTCATATAAAAGCTTATAAAAAGGAGCATCATTATCAGTTACGTTTACCATGGTTCATGGAACGCTTCATTCTAAAATATTAAATCAAAGCTTAAAAAACGACTAAAATGTATGAAAATGTAAAAAAAGTAAAAGAAACACTCTCTTTTTGGGTAATATTTTCTGTAACTTATTATTTTTTTTATCACCTAAACTTTATATTAAAATAAAGTTTATATCTTCAAGTATATAAATACATTTACAATTTGTCGAAATCTGGAACTCTTTTTTTCGAGTGTATGAGGGGCGGATTTTGTTGCCTTATCAACCCACCTCCTTTAATTTGATTTAAACGCCCTTATTTTAATACTCACCAAGTGTGAATTGAACCCTTTCCGAATCGCGTCTCGATTCAATTGTAGTGATCTCTGAATCGGAGTTGTGTTGTTTGAGGTTCTGGGAACAGTCCGATTTGGCAAGCTTCATGTCGTATATATTTGATTCCGAGCCCATTATCGACAGTGTTGAGTCGTTCAGACCTGATAGGTCCTGAAATAATAGAAATTTTATACTAATTATTATATATTTATTTTAAACTATAGTGCGGTCGCGGAACAGAAGGAATTTCGTACATTAACCTGTTACTACCTGTCTCTGTCACTCCCGCTTTAAAATAATGCGTCACGCTCGCACAAATGCAATGACCGCCGTCCTCGGGGATTGTAAACCTTTTACTTGCGAACCTAAGGTTTTGTTTTTGTTTGCTTGTGAATTGAATTTAGGTAGTCTAGATCATAATGTAGACAAAACTGTACATTATTTCGTTATAACTGTGACAGGCGAGACGTCGTCGGAAAGTAGTTACTCCGATACAGAGAAATCGGACTTTGATTTTTGAATTTTCATTTTTTATTTCTATGTAATAAGTGTATAATATAACTCGATTATAATAACTGTTTAAAAATAAATAATTTATTTAATAAGCTACTAATTTTTTTTCTCCTTCTCTCAATAGAAAAATGTTTGTGACCACTGTCAGTAGGCAAAGAGGTCATTGTACGAAATTCTTTCTGTTCCGCGACCGTACTTTAGCTGTGCCCGCGACTTCGTTCGCGTGGAATAGTGACTTTTCGGGGCGCGGCTCTCAGCGCGCTTTATATAGCCACGGACGCTCAGGCGCGAGGCGTGTAGTACGTACTCTGTACGTTAAAAATGTTCCCCGTGATTCTTTAAATTGACATAACTTTTTTATTTATGAACCGATTGACATGAAATAAACACTAAATGTTAAGTGAAGCTTACTACAATATATTAGTGAAAACCGTATCTAAATCGAATCAGCCGTTTCTGATATTAGCGTGCACAAACACACAGACAAACAGACAAAAAAAAATTAATTACAATTTCGGGTTCGGCATCGGTATAATAACAACACCTGCTACTTTTTTTATATATTTCCATTGTACAGACACCACTTTTCTACAATTTTATTATATGTATAGATTTAGTCTTTATTGCAACACAAACAGAAAAAGTCCAGATCTTTTTTCCACGTACTACCAAATTGTGGAATCATCTCTCTTCAACAGTGTTAATTACAATATGGAGTTATTCAAGGGGCGAGCCAATAAGTTCCTGAAAAGTCGGCAACGCATCGGTGGTGCCTCTGGTACTACAAGTGTTCATGGGCGGCGGTAATCACTTTACATCAGGTGACCCGCCAGCTCGTTTGCCCGCTATTCATATATAAAAAAAAGTAAACTTAACAATAGTTATTTGTTCAACAAGGTAGCAAAGTTCATTTTTGTTGCCAGTGTCAGTTTGAACCCCGAGCGGGCGAAAGATTCTAAATTAGAATCCTGAGTGTAGTGAGGGATTCAAAGGCACAAGATACAAAAACTTTGCTATCGTGTGATACATACAACTTTTCACCTCACTAGTCCAAAAAGGGCACCTTTGCTGTCTAAATATTCTATATGTGCTATTTTTGGAAAATTACATCTTTCATCTATCTCTCTCCAAATTTAAATTAGCTATTAAGGATACCTTGTCGAAAACCGACTAGCTACACGTTGGTCGGTTTTCGGCAAGTTTCTGTTTAAAAAATTAATTTATAACTTTTGTTCTCCCTTTCTGCTGCACCTGATTGTTGCGTTGTCAGATTAATGTAATCTATAAGTGTTATATAGTCTTTGGAAACTATTTAGGTTTAAGAATTATAAATCTGTTTTTAGATTTAAGACAATTAACACTGTATGTTTCCATAAAATAAATAAATAAATAAAACCAGTGAGCAAAATTCGTTTTTGCTCACTCCGTGAGAAAAAGTGTTGAACTTTTCTTGAGACAACACTTTTATCCCGGAAAACAACTGAGTTCAAATCATTGGATCGGGCTGAAAGGCATATAGCTATATTATGAAAAGGCATATGCTGAGAAAGGATTTTTGAAAATTCATCACCTAGAGGGGAAAATAGGGGTTTGAAAATCGAACTAACGTGATAATATTAATACCTGATCGTCATGGTAGCTCCCCACGCTTCTGGAATGTTTGTGTCTTCGATTGAATCCCTTTTGTGGAGAATGGGAATCGACACATTCCTGTAAATAGAATAGAATAGAATAGTTATTCATTCAAATAAATAAACTTTTTTAAAGTGCTTTTGAGTTCTCAAGTCAATCATAGTTCGGAATGGCGTTCTATCCGAGAAGAACCAACAAGAAACTTGGTATTTGATTAAATTTTTTTATATGCTTTTTTTTTGAGTTCTTAACATGTTGTTGTTGTGTTGAGTTGAACTCAAAAAAAAGCACAGTACACTTTTTAAATTAAAGCAAAAGTACGTTTGTATGAAAACTCGACCTTACCTAAGCTTACGGAGAGACTAGTACGAAATTACAAAGCAAAATTTGAAAAAGTAACGCGGATCTTGGAAACGGTATACGCTAACGGTATCTGCCAAAGAACTGGACCACTAGGTCCAAAAATAAACGTGACTTTATAATATTTTTTTTTATATGAATAGTGGGCAAACGAGCTGGCGGGTCACCTGATGTTAAGTGATTACCGCCGCCCATGAACACTTGTAGTACCAGAGGCACCACCAATGCGTTGCCGGCTTTTCAGGAACTTATTGGTTCGCCCCTTGAATAACCCCATATTGTAATTAAAAGAACTTCAAAGGAAAGCTACCAGCTCCATACCTTAAATCTATTGAATTGCCTGTATTTGCTACGCTCGGAAGGCACAAGGTTGCGCAAAGACTGCGTTCGCGCGCATTGACTGTCCTCCAGCCAACGATACGTTCCGAATAACTTCGATGTGTCTGATCTGCAATAGGCATCAGAAATCAATGTAATCTGGAGAATACAATAGAATAAAAAAGATAAAACAAACTTTTAAAAAGTGCTTTTGAATGGTCAAGTTAAACCACTGGTTCGGAATTGCTTTTCGGAGGCAAAAAGTGCATCAAGTGCTTATGTTCACAGTTCACTATTTCATACAAGCTCCTATACTATGCGACCGTTTTAGCGTTCGATAAAAAGAGATGAAAGAGTTGCTAGTTTCATTGGTTGACAACATCCACAAACATATAAGAGTAAGCAGACCTAACATAATTTTCACAACTACATCTAAACGAATAAATAATATCTTCGCTTGCTTCTCTCCAACAAAAAATATATGATTCTATCTCTTTTACTTCTGTTGTTGCAACACTTACGCACTCATAGACATAATTGAGCTTGAGGCAATTCGTAAGCTACAAATAAGAGCAGTATGGTGCAATATGTCAATTTGTCAAAAACAACAACATAACCTGCGAGTTGTTTATTCTTTTAAATTTGCTTTAAAATCGAGTCTAAAGAATCAAAAATTCTGAAATAAAATGGTGAAGTGTTGTGCACCTCTGTGTGGCAATTCTCCGTATAGGAAAACACCTGCAATTACTTTTCATCGGTAAGTTTTGATGTGCTATAGACTCGTAATTTGGTTATATGCTTACTGTATGATTATTAATAATCGTTCGGCATTTTAGAAGCAGTCCCTAATTATTATATACGCAAAACTCGTAGACAGTTATAGTAATTTTGGTTCTAGTATATTCCTGTTGCAATATTTATCAATTAATTAATATCAGGATCTTGTTTGTCGTTTCATATACTTGTACAATTTGACAGGGCCGTATTCAGGCGCAAGTTTTGTTTAGTGGGTATATTTTGATTAAATAATTAGTCTGTTTTTGCCTGCCTGTTTTAAGATGTATTGGATTGTATTAATTTTTATTTGTATTGTATTGGACTTAGGAAAATTAATCGTGGAAGCAATACATAGCATAGTTTCATTAAATATTGTAAAATATTTACTTTTTTTTAAAAGAGCGACCGCCGAGTTTCTTGCTGGCTCTTCTCGGCGGGAAAGGCATTCCGAACCAGTGGTAGATTCATTGACGATTCAAAAGTGCTTGTGAAAGTTTATTTGAAATAAAATATTTCTATTTCTATTTCTATAAAAGTAAGGATAAATTATAAAATTAAATCATTTTTCAGCTTTCCAAAGGATGAAAATATAAAAAATGCCTGGTTGATGCAGACGAATAAAAAAAATTGGCAGCACAAAACATCGAGTGTGCTATGTTCTGAACATTTTGAAGCACATTTAGTGGATTGCAGTGGTTTTCGTACCGTCCTTACTTCTAATGCAATCCCAATGATTTTTGATTCATCATTACAAGTAAGTTTCTAGTTGTTCTTATATTTAGGTACCAACCCAAAACATCTTGCCATTTAAACGTAAATATTGACAGCTATACCCATACATATATAGCTGTGTACCTATTTGTATTACCTATTAAATTGTTAATACTAGACAACTGATAATTTATTACTCTTGTTTTCAGCATATGTCTACATCATCAGTAAAAGGTCCAGTAGAAAGAAAAGCTGCTGGAGATCAAGTTTTGATGGACTTGCAAAATTTACAGCCTAGTAATACTATTAATAAAGAGTATAGAGTAATACTATTCCTTATTACGTTATTGAAAAGACTGAGACATATGGTTTATTTTGTTATTTTTATAAGTTTAAAATGTGTAATACTATTCTAATAAGGTTATTGAAATGAGTGATACAGGCTGAATAGAATGTAAGAGTTAATTAAACTACTGTTGATGTTATCGTATTGTCAATGTTTGTATTTCTAAAAGATATTAGAGAAAAAGTTGCTTTTTGATTTTGTTTTATTTATCTAATAGATATATCTTTTGGGTAGATTTTGTAAATCATGTTTTGTTTTGATTTTATTAAATATTATTTTGTAACATTATTACTTGTTTGATTACAAAACCGCGAAACTTAGCACATTAGAATCCATTTTCATAATTAAGAATTAATTTATAGAATTAAGTTTACAGAATGTAAAATAAGGGTTTAACCTACAATTTGATGGCAACTTTCCGTAGTTTCCATATTATTTCAAATTACAGATATTAAATACTCTCCAGTCCCTTCAACCTCGCTGAACCTCGCTTTTCGAAGTCCGGCTCTGTTTACTGTCAATGTGTGCGTGAGATTTGTATGTAGGCGTAATTGGAACGCCAATTTTTTCTTATGTTAGGTCTGCTTACTCTTATATGTTTGTGACAACATCTCTATTAAAATTATCGATTGCTGTGAAATTACAAAGATTGTATTTGGTGCCAATACTTGGTACTAAAAAAGCCATTAACTAAGTTAAGAAGAAGAAAATTATTGATAGAAGGGCTTACGGGAGTTGGAAATGAATATACTCACAAATTACTAGGCGTAGTCAACAGCCGCTGCAGGTTGGACAGTGTTGGCCTCATGTCGTAAACGCTAAGACCTCTCCCCCATAGCAACTGAGCGATGCACTTGTTCAGCAGGAACAGTGCGTATCGGAACAGCGTTATGTCGCCTCCCCGCGCGAAAAGGGGTATACTGGAAATAAAAAAAAAAAAAAACGTTAAATTAAAAAAAACCACGATAATAACTAGATAAGATGGCGGCCGCCAGCGACGTGGCTTGTGCCACGAAGGCGGCGGCCACGGAGTCGGGGACTGGGTTGTTGGATATGTAAACGAACCATTATAGAGTACGGTGGTTTGTCTGTGGTAACTGTAGTATACTCAAACTCCCACGTATACAGCAGTCAAGTATATAGTCCGTATATACCAATGCACAATCCAGGCACACATGTGTGTTACACAACCGACGTGTTGTCCGACCCGTGGTCCTAGCACGACTGACTAATGACTCAATGGCGCCTGTATTTATAACATGTTTCCTCCAATATTCACAGACTACCCTCTGTATGCTACTGTTACTTGAGTTAGTTTCTACGCTCTCTTTGATTACGACTGACCACCGGCTAACTTGTATTTCTTGTGTGCTCCCAATAAATATCCAGTTCAATCTTTATTGACTCTTTTCCTATTACGACCTAATAAACCTGTCGTGGGTTCGATGCTCGGGACTGTGGAGTACTCACTTGGGGTCAGGCAAGTCCGGGGTGATATCCAGTATCTTGCTCGCGGAGCCCAGCAGCGTGATCTTGTACCTCAGCGGCTGGTTCAAGATGGCGGCCGCCAGCGACGTGGCCTGCGCCACGAAGCCGGCCGCCACCGAGTCGGGGACGGGGTTCGATGCTCGGGACTGTGGAGTACTCACTTGGGGTCAGGCAAGTCCGGGGTGATATCCAGTATCTTGCTCGCGGAGCCCAGCAGCGTGATCTTGTACCTCAGCGGCTGGTTCAAGATGGCGGCCGCCAGCGACGTGGCCTGCGCCACGAAGCCGGCCGCCACCGAGTCGGGGACGGGGTTCGATGCTCGGGACTGTGGAGTACTCACTTGGGGTCAGGCAAGTCCGGGGTGATATCCAGTATCTTGCTCGCGGAGCCCAGCAGCGTGATCTTGTACCTCAGCGGCTGGTTCAAGATGGCGGCCGCCAGCGACGTGGCCTGCGCCACGAAGCCGGCCGCCACCGAGTCGGGGACGGGGTTCGATGCTCGGGACTGTGGAGTACTCACTTGGGGTCAGGCAAGTCCGGGGTGATATCCAGTATCTTGCTCGCGGAGCCCAGCAGCGTGATCTTGTACCTCAGCGGCTGGTTCAAGATGGCGGCCGCCAGCGACGTGGCCTGCGCCACGAAGCCGGCCGCCACCGAGTCGGGGACGGGGTTCGATGCTCGGGACTGTGGAGTACTCACTTGGGGTCAGGCAAGTCCGGGGTGATATCCAGTATCTTGCTCGCGGAGCCCAGCAGCGTGATCTTGTACCTCAGCGGCTGGTTCAAGATGGCGGCCGCCAGCGACGTGGCCTGCGCCACGAAGCCGGCCGCCACCGAGTCGGGGACGGGGTTCGATGCTCGGGACTGTGGAGTACTCACTTGGGGTCAGGCAAGTCCGGGGTGATATCCAGTATCTTGCTCGCGGAGCCCAGCAGCGTGATCTTGTACCTCAGCGGCTGGTTCAAGATGGCGGCCGCCAGCGACGTGGCCTGCGCCACGAAGCCGGCCGCCACCGAGTCGGGGACGGGGTTCGATGCTCGGGACTGTGGAGTACTCACTTGGGGTCAGGCAAGTCCGGGGTGATATCCAGTATCTTGCTCGCGGAGCCCAGCAGCGTGATCTTGTACCTCAGCGGCTGGTTCAAGATGGCGGCCGCCAGCGACGTGGCCTGCGCCACGAAGCCGGCCGCCACCGAGTCGGGGACGGGGTTCGATGCTCGGGACTGTGGAGTACTCACTTGGGGTCAGGCAAGTCCGGGGTGATATCCAGTATCTTGCTCGCGGAGCCCAGCAGCGTGATCTTGTACCTCAGCGGCTGGTTCAAGATGGCGGCCGCCAGCGACGTGGCCTGCGCCACGAAGCCGGCCGCCACCGAGTCGGGGACGGGGTTCGATGCTCGGGACTGTGGAGTACTCACTTGGGGTCAGGCAAGTCCGGGGTGATATCCAGTATCTTGCTCGCGGAGCCCAGCAGCGTGATCTTGTACCTCAGCGGCTGGTTCAAGATGGCGGCCGCCAGCGACGTGGCCTGCGCCACGAAGCCGGCCGCCACCGAGTCGGGGACGGGGTTCGATGCTCGGGACTGTGGAGTACTCACTTGGGGTCAGGCAAGTCCGGGGTGATATCCAGTATCTTGCTCGCGGAGCCCAGCAGCGTGATCTTGTACCTCAGCGGCTGGTTCAAGATGGCGGCCGCCAGCGACGTGGCCTGCGCCACGAAGCCGGCCGCCACCGAGTCGGGGACGGGGTTCGATGCTCGGGACTGTGGAGTACTCACTTGGGGTCAGGCAAGTCCGGGGTGATATCCAGTATCTTGCTCGCGGAGCCCAGCAGCGTGATCTTGTACCTCAGCGGCTGGTTCAAGATGGCGGCCGCCAGCGACGTGGCCTGCGCCACGAAGCCGGCCGCCACCGAGTCGGGGACGGGGTTCGATGCTCGGGACTGTGGAGTACTCACTTGGGGTCAGGCAAGTCCGGGGTGATATCCAGTATCTTGCTCGCGGAGCCCAGCAGCGTGATCTTGTACCTCAGCGGCTGGTTCAAGATGGCGGCCGCCAGCGACGTGGCCTGCGCCACGAAGCCGGCCGCCACCGAGTCGGGGACGGGGTTCGATGCTCGGGACTGTGGAGTACTCACTTGGGGTCAGGCAAGTCCGGGGTGATATCCAGTATCTTGCTCGCGGAGCCCAGCAGCGTGATCTTGTACCTCAGCGGCTGGTTCAAGATGGCGGCCGCCAGCGACGTGGCCTGCGCCACGAAGCCGGCCGCCACCGAGTCGGGGACGGGGTTCGATGCTCGGGACTGTGGAGTACTCACTTGGGGTCAGGCAAGTCCGGGGTGATATCCAGTATCTTGCTCGCGGAGCCCAGCAGCGTGATCTTGTACCTCAGCGGCTGGTTCAAGATGGCGGCCGCCAGCGACGTGGCCTGCGCCACGAAGCCGGCCGCCACCGAGTCGGGGACGGGGTTCGATGCTCGGGACTGTGGAGTACTCACTTGGGGTCAGGCAAGTCCGGGGTGATATCCAGTATCTTGCTCGCGGAGCCCAGCAGCGTGATCTTGTACCTCAGCGGCTGGTTCAAGATGGCGGCCGCCAGCGACGTGGCCTGCGCCACGAAGCCGGCCGCCACCGAGTCGGGGACGGGGTTCGATGCTCGGGACTGTGGAGTACTCACTTGGGGTCAGGCAAGTCCGGGGTGATATCCAGTATCTTGCTCGCGGAGCCCAGCAGCGTGATCTTGTACCTCAGCGGCTGGTTCAAGATGGCGGCCGCCAGCGACGTGGCCTGCGCCACGAAGCCGGCCGCCACCGAGTCGGGGACGGGGTTCGATGCTCGGGACTGTGGAGTACTCACTTGGGGTCAGGCAAGTCCGGGGTGATATCCAGTATCTTGCTCGCGGAGCCCAGCAGCGTGATCTTGTACCTCAGCGGCTGGTTCAAGATGGCGGCCGCCAGCGACGTGGCCTGCGCCACGAAGCCGGCCGCCACCGAGTCGGGGACGGGGTTCGATGCTCGGGACTGTGGAGTACTCACTTGGGGTCAGGCAAGTCCGGGGTGATATCCAGTATCTTGCTCGCGGAGCCCAGCAGCGTGATCTTGTACCTCAGCGGCTGGTTCAAGATGGCGGCCGCCAGCGACGTGGCCTGCGCCACGAAGCCGGCCGCCACCGAGTCGGGGACGGGGTTCGATGCTCGGGACTGTGGAGTACTCACTTGGGGTCAGGCAAGTCCGGGGTGATATCCAGTATCTTGCTCGCGGAGCCCAGCAGCGTGATCTTGTACCTCAGCGGCTGGTTCAAGATGGCGGCCGCCAGCGACGTGGCCTGCGCCACGAAGCCGGCCGCCACCGAGTCGGGGACGGGGTTCGATGCTCGGGACTGTGGAGTACTCACTTGGGGTCAGGCAAGTCCGGGGTGATATCCAGTATCTTGCTCGCGGAGCCCAGCAGCGTGATCTTGTACCTCAGCGGCTGGTTCAAGATGGCGGCCGCCAGCGACGTGGCCTGCGCCACGAAGCCGGCCGCCACCGAGTCGGGGACGGGGTTCGATGCTCGGGACTGTGGAGTACTCACTTGGGGTCAGGCAAGTCCGGGGTGATATCCAGTATCTTGCTCGCGGAGCCCAGCAGCGTGATCTTGTACCTCAGCGGCTGGTTCAAGATGGCGGCCGCCAGCGACGTGGCCTGCGCCACGAAGCCGGCCGCCACCGAGTCGGGGACGGGGTTCGATGCTCGGGACTGTGGAGTACTCACTTGGGGTCAGGCAAGTCCGGGGTGATATCCAGTATCTTGCTCGCGGAGCCCAGCAGCGTGATCTTGTACCTCAGCGGCTGGTTCAAGATGGCGGCCGCCAGCGACGTGGCCTGCGCCACGAAGCCGGCCGCCACCGAGTCGGGGACGGGGTTCGATGCTCGGGACTGTGGAGTACTCACTTGGGGTCAGGCAAGTCCGGGGTGATATCCAGTATCTTGCTCGCGGAGCCCAGCAGCGTGATCTTGTACCTCAGCGGCTGGTTCAAGATGGCGGCCGCCAGCGACGTGGCCTGCGCCACGAAGCCGGCCGCCACCGAGTCGGGGACGGGGTTCGATGCTCGGGGACTGTCGTCGCCACAGATCGGAAGGGGAACGTCGCATATTGACCAGATAGTTGAATCTTTCTATAAAAGATAAAGATAAATGTAGTAACTGCAAAGCAAAAAAGATAATTCAATCAATGATCGTAATACTTTTTATCCCAAAAAAAAGGGATTTTCTAACGAAAGAGAAGACATGCACAAAGGTTTTTTTTTTAAAGAATATTAATCCACCTGACCTTGACTTATATACTCCTCTCCCCTCCAAATAATCGAAAAGCTTGTTCTAGGAGTGGGTACGACAATAGTGCAACGGGTGGGTTTCCAACCTGCGACCTCTGTTTTTAGTCCGCACCTTTAGCCGTTGGGCTATTGAGGCTTAAAAAAAATCGCGGGCAAAAGCTAATAGCCAATATACACACCTGTTCTATATAAAATATCTTATGCAAGTCCATCAGCATGTTGGTCCTATAGCTACCCAACGCCGCGTGTGAGCGCGCGGCCAACTCCCTCAGAGCATAACAAGACTCCCTCAACTCCTTCAGTTGCTCCGAGCTGCGGGACAACGCGTGGTAGTTCTGCATTAATTCGGAACCTAGAAGAAGATAGAGTTCAAAAACATAAATCTACCACACTCTTATACACCTATCCTTATACACCTCACATACTCTTATACATCTCACACCAGTCACCACCACCAACGGGAATGGGTCTGCTTTGTGTCTACCCATCTTAACATGTGTTAGGTTGTGGTAAGTGTGCATTTTTGAAACTTCTTTGTGGAAACACTGTATACATAGCATAGTTTTGTTACCTATTGTAATTTTTTTTTTGAAAAGAGCATCCGCCGAGTTTATTGCTGGCTCTTCTCGGCAGGAAGGGCATTCCGAACCAGTGGTGGATTCATCGACGATTCAAAAGCACTTGTAAAAGTTTATTTGAATAAAAAATATTTCTATTCTATTCACATAATTTTGCATTGACTCGGAACTTAGAAGATAGAGTACAAAAACTTAAATCTAGCACACTATTATGCTCTTATACACCTATCCTTATACACTTCACATACTCTTATAAATCTCACATAATTTTGCATTAACTCGGAACTTAGAAGATGAGTTCGAAAATTTAAATTTAGCACGCTCTTATGCTCTTATACACCTATCCTTATACACCTCACATACTCTTACGCATCTCATATAATTTTGCATTAACTCGGAACTTAGAAGGTGAGTTCAAAAATTTAAATCTAGCACACTATTATGCTCTTATACACCTATCCTTATACACTTCACATACCCTTATAAATCTCACATAATTTTGCATTAACTCGGAACTTAGAAGATGAGTTCAAAAACTTAAATCTAGCACACTGTTATGCTTTTATACACTTATCCTTATACACCTCACTTGCTCTTATACATCTCACATAATCTTGATGAAAATATGTTCAAGATCGGGACAAAATCTGGTCAAGGCCTGGACAAAAATCTGGTCGAAAAACTAATAAATAGCACTGCTTACCTACATCCTGATTTTCTTCAAACAACTTAGCGTGTTGCTCTTTCAGTCTCCTTATATTCGCCAACTTGCTGTCCCTTTCATCGGAAAGTATAAGCCTTTTGAAGTGTAAAATCTCCAATTGCTTCGTGAGTCTAAGGTATTCTGCCCTTTGGAAAGGCGAAGGTTTAGACTGAAAATAAGTTTTTTAAATTAATTGAATGGGTCAACAAGATCCATTTTGGAGTTAAAATATGATAATAAATAAGTCACACTTTTCGTTTTGCGCATTAGAATAATATATGCATATAAATTGTATAGAAATTACATCCTAATTAATATACATACTAATTACCACACAACTATTATAAAATAATTACTAGTAATACAAATGCGAAAGTGTACACACTTCCCTCCATCTAAAAACTAGTTGTCAAATAAATTAACCAAGTTTTCTAATATAGTTCTTTCAATTCACGAGGGCGCGAGGCTCATGGTTGTGTGTGTTTCGTATCTGTATAAGTGTGAGCGAGAGCTTGCTCGCGCCTGCCCGCTCCCACCTAGGCTGCTGACAGGCACGCACACTTACGCAATATGCATGTGCACGACGTAACCACAAGTAAAGCTCAAGCGCCCTCGTGAAATGCAAGAACTATACCTTACCTTATAAGACAACAGATCGTTCAACTTTAAAGTAAGTCGTGGTCCATTGGATATAGGTATCCTATCTTCCTTTATCCTTCCATTTTTGACTGTCAAATCGCTCTGCGAAGAAGACTTTTCTTTCCTTAAATCATCGCTCTCTTCAGGAGAAAACAGATTGCGATACGATCTACTTTTACCTTTCAATTTTACCTCCACATCGGGGGATAAACTTTGAGTTAAAGCAGACTTTTGGTAAATCCTCTCTTTTATTTCCTGCACTGCTTCTTGCCGTTTCTTAATGGAATATTGCAGTAAATGTAAGTTTTGAAGTTTGGTCGCGTTGTAGCTCGGCCTGATTTCGGATTTGAGGAAATTTATCGCCAAATACCTGTACTTTGGCACATCGGATTCATTCCTCAAATCGTAGCTCTCGGCTGTTTCGCTTAAATCAATTTTGCTCGCCAACTCCTCTTGGGAATTAGAAATATCACAGTTCAGTTCGGTTGTGGAAAATTCTCTAATATCAACATTGTCTGGCGAATGTTCGTAAATGTGGTTAGGATTTGTTTCCACCTTCTTCCTTTCTAAGCTATTTTCTCTTCTGTCTCTGTGACCCAGAGAGGTGTTCAAACTCGAAGAGTTTCTTAAAGTAGGAATATTTTGTTTAAAACCTCTTTCCACCGGGCTTTGACTTTTCGAATACTCCCTTTCGGTGATTTTCGAAAATCTTCCCGGTGAAATAGATCGGGATTCCTTCATATGCTTGTAATTCTGTATAACTTTTGGCTCTAAAGTGATTTTGAAACAACTGGTTTTGCCAGATGACTCCGAAGATAAAGATCCTTGGTCTAACTCATTCTCTGGGGGTATTATATCTAGCTTCAAACTTTTGTAGGAGCAAAAGTACCCTCCGTGCATTTGGAATACTAAAGTGTTGCTTTTGAAACAATCAGAGGTAAAGTTTAAGGATAAATTGGCCCCGATATATCTGAGACCGCTGAAGTAAACTCCCCAAGTTTGGATGACAGTGTCCCGCATCTGTTCGGATTTCTCTTCGTCATCTTTCGAGGGTGGTAAGAGGATGTGACACCAGATTCTTATCACGATGTTTGTAGAGGACATTCGTTGTGTTATTTCTGTAAAAAAAAAAGGAATCTATGCAGCAACTACATTTTTAATCCAAAATGAAATTATTTATTAATAATGTCCTCCCGACCGAATCCAGCCACGGCGGCCAATCTCCACAAATATTAGCCATCTGACAGAGACCTTATAGTGCACAAGTGTGTGCGCAAACACAGGTGAAATCTCTGCTCCCTCACTCTCATAGCCCGATGGGACGGAATATCCGACACGACCGGAAAGAGATCAGGTGCAGGACCGACGGCTTTACGTGCTCTCCGAGGCACGGGGGTGACTCACCACCGACTTCCTAACTTCGGGCTAGTACTGAAAATTCCTTAAGGTGAATGTGCACAAGTCGACATCCATACATTTTTGAGTATTTTTCTTTTGGGTTATTCTTGAAATATATACATTTTTTATTTTATTTCATTTGTTTTATCATTTCTTTAGGGCTTTCTACAATCGCCAAGTTCATGTCAGGTAAATATTTATATTATTTTTATAATATAAAACCGCATTAAAAAAGGTCTAAATTTACGTATGTATGCGTGAGAATTTACATTTAGCTTGGTACCTGTTGAGCGCCATCTATCCCTATAGTATAAAATTACTGTGTGAAAGGTTCAAGACACGGTCTTCCCAAAAGGATATTATTCCCGCTAGATGACGCTGTTAGCGAAATATCACAAACATAGCATACAGAGTTGCCAATTTCACGGAATGGTGACTCCCCTAGCGTTTTAAAATTTTGTCATGGCAACCCATCGGTAAAACTATCAAATGACAAACACGAAGTGATTATATTCTCTTGGCTATCAAAAGAATAAAAATAACGAACTTTTAAAGAAATTTTAATTTTCACTTCTTTTCGGAGTTTTGTGAAATTTGTGATAAAAACTATTTGTTTATTTATTTGTTTATTTATTTATTTATTTATTTTTATTTTTTATGTACATATAAGGAATTACAAGACAACATATTATATTAGAAGAAATAGAATAGGTGAAGCTACCTATAGATATCTAAGCAGGTAATTACTGAGGATTTGTTCAAAATGAACCAAATAAACAAGACAGCATACAGAAAACATCAACATTCAGGTGCGTCGAATACATCTAGGAAAAGGGTACGATCTGTAAGCGTCAAGATGACTGACCAAAGTGACCGATCAGCGTCAAATTTTTCCAGCATTTAGTACCTATTTAGTACTATTTAATACCTTTGTTTAAATATTTAGTACCTCAATAGTAACAGAGAAATTTAATTTACTAAGTGGTCAGCCATCTTGACGTCAAGATGACTGACCACTTTTGAGTTTCCCCATAAGGGCTTAGTATTGTGCATATGTTTCTGCACTATAATTTAGTACCTATTTGGTACCTACACATATATTTTTTCCAGAATTTTTTGACAAAAAATAAAGATTTTATGAATAGATCAAGTTTTTCTATACAAATAACACTATGAAGTATGCAATGAGAACAAAGGGAAAAACTGCCAAGTTTTCACTACAGATGTCGCTCGTAATGCTCAGCCATGAATAAACGTACATAATTACTTATAATTGTGTATGGCAGGCAGGGAGGTTCGAGGTTCCAATCCCAATCGCCACTTATAACTTCTTGGAGTTATGTGCGTCTTGCTTCAGCGGTGAAGAAAAACATATAAGGCAACCTGCCTGCCTGAGCGTTTCTAATAATGTTCTCAAAAGTGTGTGAAGTCTGCCAATCTGCTGTGTGTTGGTTTGTCCTTCAATCGCGCCGCATTAAAGCAACGGATTGACGTGATAATTTTTGCATGGGTATAGTTGAGGACCGGGAGAGTGACATAGGCTACTTTTTGTACTGGCAAATTAAAGAGTTGCCGCGGGATTTTAAAAACTAAATCCACGCGAGCGAAGTCGCGAGCATCAACTAGTTTCTTATAATTATGTACGTTTATTCATGGCTGAGCATTATGAGCGACATCTGTAGTGAAAACTTGGCAGTTTTTCCCTTTGTTCTCATTACATACTTCATAGTGTTATTTGTATAGAAAAACTTGATCTATTCATAAAATCTTTATTTTTTGTCAAAAAATTCTGGAAAAAATATATGTGTAGGTACCAAATAGGTACTAAATTATAGTGCAGAAACATATGCACAATACTAAGCCCTTATGGGGAAACTCAAAAGTGGTCAGTCATCTTGACGTCAAGATGGCTGACCACTTAGTAAATTAAATTTCTCTGTTACTATTGAGGTACTAAATATTTAAACAAAGGTATTAAATAGTACTAAATAGGTACTAAATGCTGGAAAAATTTGACGCTGATCGGTCACTTTGGTCAGTCATCTTGACGCTTACTACGATCTGCCCTAAAAAATACTACTGGTGAAACTAGGTGAGTGCATTCTTTAGTATACCTATACCTATAAATACATAGGTCCAATCAATACAAGCTAACGTAAAATTATTAGGAAACTTTTGTTAGGTACATCAATTGTACTTATATGGATACTAGCGGACCCGACAGACGTTGTCCTGTCTTAAGTTTTTTTACATCCTCTTTGACGAAATTGGCAGCACGCATTCTGTCAATGTTATGTCAAACGCCATAAGGTTACATCAAAAAAGTTTGAATTGTAAAAGCGGTTACATTAGAAATAATTTAATATGGTGGTTAATATTTCTTAAATTTTCTAATTTTCCGCGCAATTTTCTTAATTTTTTCTTTCATAAGAACCTTCTCCTAACAATAACAAACACAATAAAAAAAGAATTAGCGAAATCGGTCCAGCCGTTCACGCGTGATGCGCTTACCAACACATTAAGCGATTCATTTTTATATATTAGATAGATGAAATAACCCGTCTTCATATTTTTTTTATAATTTACCTAGTATCTTTCCGCGGCTTTACCTACACGCGTGGATTTAAGTTTTTTATAAATCCCGCGGGAACTGTGAATTTGTCCGGGATAAATCCAGGGTAAAAGCAATCTCTATTTCAAATTTCAGCCAAATCGGTTCAGCACAGTAGGTAGGTAGGTAGGTACCTACCTAATTATTGTGTCGTAAAGAAAATATAAAAAATATCCAAATAACCAACTCTACTTTGGGATATTGTTTTCCTTTTAAAATAATAAGCATGTAGGTAGTTAAGTATCTATTGTTTTATTGATATTTTCTCTCAATTCTACCTATATACATGAAATAGGTTCATGCCTATATACCTACATTACAATACTTTTTGTGCACTTTGTGATAAAAACAGCCACCACGCAGCCGGTTGGCGATCTAAAACTAAAGAGCCGGGTGAAGAAAGTAGAAGTCAAGTTATAGAGTAAGTACGAGTACCTACCCAAGTGTATTAGACAAGATCAAAAGCTCTTGTCGCCGCGCCGCGCGCGCCGCGCCACTCGATAATAATAATAATTTGAATATCGAAGGCGCCGCCCGCGCGCTAAGTTGCAAAGAATCTACCTATCTATTCAATATTATTCTACAACTACTAATGTAGACATTCAAATTGAATAGGTATTTATAGTAATATACTGCTATATGCTCTTATTCAAATGATGACTACTAATTATTTAGTACCTCGCGTTTTGACTGTAGGTATTATTCGCGACTCGGAGTCGTTTGCCGCTCAGGATATAGGTACCTAATTACAGTTTAGTAATTAGTCATATTGATAATTACTAATATTAGTAGGTACATATTTCTAAAGACGTTTCGACTGAAGTCGACTGGATTATTCGCGACTTGGATTCTCAGATTTATTCGCTGTTCGCAGCTAGTAGGTACCTAGGTAGGGTGATTTCTCCGGTTGGCGACCGATTAGCGGGATATTCAACTTTACGTCAATATTTAAGTATGTTGCACCCATAGCACATGTATTAAAGTTATATGACGGGGTCCTAGATATTGTCAAGTTATATTTAAAAGTAAAAAAATAAGAATTACTGTTGTGAAAACATTTTAAATTGAATAAATCTTAAAAACTATGTGAAATGCTAGTTGGCGACCACTTTTGCTAGTTGACGACTGCCCCCTTATCTAGTTGGCGACCTCTCGATTTACTAGGGAAAACTAAATTTGATTAATTAAAAATAAAAAATATGAACGTGTTAATGTTTAAAAAATAATTATTATTCATGCTTTATTATTCATACATTTAATAAATTATTAAAACACATTTTTTCATGAGATCAAAGGTACACTTTAATATTCAAGCTTAAGCTTAAATGAATCTTAGCAAGTATAATACATTTTCCTACACAAGTACAAAATTAAAAATATCACTTTAAACAACAATTACAAAAGTTTAGAATCAAATCATCAGATCTCGGGATGTTATACATTTCACATTTTTTTCTAATACCGTGTCCTCCTTCTCTTATATTTTTAAAGCACATTCCAGATCTCTTTGGGAATAAGCCGGTGTTATTTTCTAATACGGTTTGTGGAGGACATCTGTAATGAAAATTTTATATATTAAACACCTACATTATGCAAAAAACAGATAAGATTATAAGTAGTGATTGCAAATGGTCGTAAACCCACATATTAATTTGCTCATTTTTAGTTGGCGACCACTTGATACCCATACATTTTAAGATGTTTTATAATAATAATTTGGTGGTCGTAAACTAAAAGATACACGGATAAAAATAAACAAATTAAATTGAAAGTGATTAAATTCCGAATTAGATTTGTAGTCTATAAAAAATAAAAATAAATGTTTTTCTTTCTAAATGTCTATTGGCGGCCAGGTAGTCGCCAACTGAAGTTATTGGATAATTCCAATTTCAGTTAGCGACCATTCAATTTTTTTACCTGATTTTGTATATTACATGTAATAAATGTACAAATAACGTAAAACATATATATATCCACTTAATAGAACATTAAAAAATTGACTCAAATAAATACATCACGATCTACTTACCTCGAACGCATCACTTACTCACTATTTTTTTCGTTGTTTTGGGAACGTGTACGCGCCGAAAGTATGAGCGGCGGATTGAACTAAGATTTGTTTGCTTTCGGGTAAACACAAAGCTGCCAACTATTGTAGGTAAAACTAATAGGTCTATCCCCCTCTTTACTTAAGTGAATTTCATTTGGAAAAGAAGAATAGAATTCTTATTATTTTCGTTTTAATGCCGTAGGACCTGTTAGTGGTCGGCTAACTGACCCCGGTCGCGTAACCCCCGAAATCACCCTACATAAA
Source organism: Hipparchia semele (assembly GCA_933228805.2). NCBI lineage: Eukaryota > Metazoa > Arthropoda > Insecta > Lepidoptera > Nymphalidae > Hipparchia > Hipparchia semele. The sequence continues at coordinate 3,315,428 of OW121733.1, read as the reverse complement.
ATCTATACAAATAAATAAAATTGAAGTGTCTGTTTGTAATATCAAAAGAACAACTTTTTACTAATTGCGTACGAAAGTAAATAGGTACGGTACTTATAATAACAAATAAATAAAGTTGAAGTGTCTGTTTGTAATATCAAAAGAACAGCTTTTAACTAATTGCATACGAAAGTAAATACGGTACCTACTTATAACAAGAAAACATCTATAGGTACCTACTACCTACATCTAAATTATGAAATTATTTCAAATTATAAAGTCGAATAGGTCGAATGGAATTCATAGTCGCTTTATAGTCCAGGAGGCAGCGGCACTTTCCGATCATTTCTTCCTGTTTTATTTTTGAGTATCTGCATGAGTTATGCATGCAATATGTACCGTACCTATCTCTAATATGGACGTTTTCCGTTGTACCATGGGGTTGCAGGAGAGTTGAAATTCCCGCAGGAAGTTCATAAAAAAACTCCTAACTTCTGGCATGAAACTTGCTCAACTCATTAATTTGAACTATTAAAATGTGTAAAAAATAATGATAGTCTTCCAGCTAAAGTCCTCAACTACGTATTCCATCTATCAATAATTTTTGTAACGAAATCAAAACCAGCCAAGTGCGAGTCGATCAAACTTTTCTTAGCATAGTTTTTTCTAAACCGCTATAAACAAAGATAAGGATTAATAAAAAATATATATATGAATAATCAAATTAATATACTTAATATAATATCGTTTTACTTGAATACTATTACTCCTGGAGTACGGAATCCTCGGTGCGCGAGTCCGACTCGCACTTGCCCGGGTTTTTTTCTTATGAAAACATTATTTTGAAACTTTTCTGTGCTCTAGTGCTCAGAAGAAAACATGTGGAATAAAAACATATTCACGTGTTAAACCAAAAATCCGTGTGGAATCCAACTACAATGCACCTAGTTCAAGTATGGTCACAGATGATCCAGAAACTGCAGCGGAACCTTTACCACAGCCAACCACTTGCCATTGGCCACAACCTGATCATGAAATCGAAATGCATGAACTGAATATAGAAGTCGATACAAACGATGGTTTATCTGGGATAAATGGCTGTCGCATTGTAGACCTTAAACATGTAATTCAGTGGGCCTTTAATTTGGAAAGACATCGTAGCGCGTGCGATTCATCAAAAATCGAATTCGTGCAAGAAAAAAGGGACGGATTATTAAATGAATTGGAATTTAAATGCAGAATGTGCAATAAAACTTGGAAATATAAGACGAGTGACAGTAATCAAATTAATACCTCATTTGTATGGGCAACTGTAACTTCAGGCAGCTTTTACACACAATCTGCACAAATAATGAGCATTATGGATATACCTATAATGTCACCCCAAAAATTCAAGAAAATTGAAAAACAGTTGGGAGAAGTTTGGTTGGAACATTTGACCGATGAAATTGCAAAAGCAGGTGAACAAGAAAGAGCGATTGCCATTGAAAAAGGTAATGTGTCTCCTGACGGTGTTCCCTTCACTACTGTCTATGTAGACGGAGGATGGTTGAAAAGGTCATACGGACACAATTTCAACTCATCATCGGGAATGGTATGAAATGAAAAACGAAATTATTTTACTTTAAATTTTGAAATCTTTATTGTTACTCTAATTTTTATTTTATTTCAGGCTTGTATTATAGGAAAGGAAACCAAGAAATGTTTATTTCTGGGTATTAAAAATAAATATTGTTATACCTGTCAGTATTATGAGCGCAGAAACCTGGAAACAAAAGAGCATGGTTGTTGCAAAAATTATACTGGACCATCAACGGCAATGGAGGCACAAATTGTTGTAGAAGGATTTCAAAAAAGCGAAGAGATACATCGTCTTCGTTATTTGAGTTTCATTGGTGATGGAGATTCGTCAGTGTATGCAAATTTAAAAGAAAAGGTATCATATGGAACTCAAATAAAAAAAATTGAATGCAAGAATCATGTAATCAAAAACTACACCAGTGCTCTTTACAAGGTAAATAAAATTTTTTTCAACACACTTGCTCATAAAGTGGCTCCAATTTCAGCGCAATTAGGCACATAATGACACCTATAATCAAACTGTGACTTTTTCATTACAATTATTCACAAGTGAGTTATAGTTTTTTTTTAATTGGTTGAGTTGCTTTGTAGTTTCTTAAAAAAGTTTCTATACAAAAAAGGTCGTGTTCAATAGTACAAATAAGTTAAGGTGCCTATTGCTTGTACGTGTTTAACAAATAAAACTTTCACTCAAATATAACTTTTGTTTTTTCTGTAATAAAGAAAACTTGAAATTCCCCATTTTGTACGTGGCTAAAACGCTATCCGCGAAAAGCCAAAAAAAGAAAAGCTCATTCCTTTATTCTATGGCCGATCGCGATTGAAAGATGCGCGCGCATTCCGGAAAACTAATTTATTTTTCTCGCCATTGCAAAAAAAATTTCACAACTCGTTTTCAGTGTTTTGTACCATAATGTACTATTTTAGTATTATTTTCTTCACAAGTGTGGTGAAAAATGTCGTATGGTACACGTGTGTATTGATGATAACCGTCATCGGTTATCTTAAGACCGCCTGACGGCTCGGGTCTCAATAGCGCCTCAGCGGTAATCACCAATGTTCCACACTTGTACCATAATGTATCACAATTTAGGACCATATTGATTATTGAGAAAATTATGAACTAAAATGAAATTACAAATTGTTTAGATTATAGCCAACACCAAACTGCCTCTTTATGGGAGGAATATTTTGAAAGCGAAGCTGGGGAGGCTGACAGTGGTTGCACGTAAAATGATTATGAACAACTGCAGTCAGCCTGCTTCCATGGCAGAAGATTTGAGAAATGGTCCACTACATGTATTTGGAAATCATGAAAAATGCAAAGATTACTATTGCAATAATGTGAGTTTTGATTCGTGTATGAACATTAAAATAGTGTGTTTTTAACTCTAAATTACAAAAAATATTAGTTTGGATAAAAATATAAACTCATAGTTTTAAATAAAAACATCAACAAAAATATATAATATTGCTAGCAATTTTTAAAATTATACGTCGTAAATAATGCCGGTACCTTCCGAAACTTAGTATAAAAATCAGCCCTCAACCGAACACGGATAATTTTTATTTCTTCGTGTACCTGCCGAGCGTGGAGGTTGACGGTACCGGTGTTATACGATTATTGTGTAAAGTGAGATTATAAATAATACTATAATCAATAAACTCTATACAGCTAAACAAAAAAGAAGAAAATGTGATGGATAAATTAAAAACAACTGCACCTGAGGTTTGGGCGTTGATTTATGCGGCTAATGAAAGAGTTGCTTTGAAAGCTGGCCGCCTCTCGAATGAGACCACAAACGTGGCTGAAAACTTCATGAGCGTCATCAATAAATATAACTGTGGGAAAAGGATAAATTTTGGAAGAGGAGGATCTTATCAAAGACGAGTTCATGTAGCAGGTAAATTTAATCAGTTTCAGAACATACAAAAATTTTTTTTTTTTTTTTTCAATCAATGATGTAAAGCATTGATGAGGTTTAGGTTGGAGCGCGCCTGCCTAGAAAATGCTTATTCACTCTTGTCTTGAAGGTACACAGATTATACGTGGCCGGAAACACAGAAGCTGGAAGTGCGTTCCATACCTTAGCCGTTCGTTTCAGAAACGTATATTACACTTTGTCAATTTCCAAAGGCTTTTAGTGAAAGGTGACATTCAATGTAGCACAAGATGAGACATTTGTATTGAAAGGTTCTTAATGATTTCAGGTTTGTCGCAAGTTGTTGGACCGAAATGGCATGAAAACGCTTGGAAAAAGCAAGCCTTGAAGAGCCCAGGGCAATATTTTAAAAAATTCATACACAGACAAGAAAAGAGCAGATTGCTCCAGAAATCGTCTGTTCGAAAACGATTATTTGCTCCATCAATGACGAATAAACCAGACAAGCATTATGGCCCTGCAGCTTCTGACCCTCTCGACATTGATGAACAGGAATTAAAAAAACAATGTTTACACCGATTGGAAGAATTCCAGAAGTCTCCGCAAGAGATTACATCAATTGAGTTAGCTACTGTAGGGCAACACGATAATGACCTTTATAATACTTACAGGTGTGACCGTCTGACTGCTAGCAAGTTTGGAATGGTGAGCGTTACATAAGATGGTATAAATTAAAAAATGTCACGAACACGTCGTATTTCAAAAAAATTTTAAAATTTGGTTATATTATATTTTGTTATACTTTCACAGGTTTGCAAACGCCGTAAATCGACTCCTTGTCACAACCATGTTAAGGAAATTCTTTATAAAAAGAACTTTTGCACAAAAGATATGCTGTACGGTCTGCAAAATGAAAATGTGGCGAAGAGCATATTTATGCAACAAAGCCGAAAAATTGTTAGGCCGTCAGGTCTTTTCATTGATAAGGAGTTTGGTTTTTTAGCTGCAAGTCCAGATGGTAGGTTTATCTAAAACTTGTTAGCATACTTCTATTTCAATTTTAAATAAAACTGAATTAGGAGTTGAAATCCAATTAATTTGCAAATGAACAACGATTCTTCTTATCAACGGTTATATTTTGAGAAGACAGCTCTTATGCTGTGAATCCTATTAATTTTAATTGAATTGTTTACAGGTATAATCGAAAATGAAAAGACCATAATTGAAATAAAGTGCTTTCCATCACTCATAAGAACATCTCAAACGATAGATCAAGCAGCAAAGGAAAAAAAAGGTTTCCCTGTGACGTTTGAAGAAAACAAGCTTTTAATGAATAAAAAGCATCATTATTATTATCAAGTAAATAACAGTCATTGATTTACGTTTGTATACCTTTATATACATGCACACAGATTTAATACTTACTATTATTTCAGGTACAGGGCCAATTAAGAGTATGTGACATGGAAAAATGTTATTTTATTTGTTTTATTTCCGTCTCACACCCCCTGACTATTATCGAAGTTCCTCGTGATGAGGAATTTATTGCCAATATGTTACCGAATCTAGTGACCTTTTTTAAAAATTGTTGCCTCCCAGAAATAATTTTGAGACGTGTGCAGAAGAATGAAAAATGTATAGATTTGAGTGAAATGACTGGTATGTTTATGTTAACAAAAATTTATATTATGTATTTCTTTGGCAAATCAAATCAAGTGTAAACCATATTCTTGCATTACAGAATCAAATCCTCCTTCCACATCGGTATAAGTCGTAACATGCTTATAATTCGAGTACACATTAACATTTGATTGCAGAATGAAACTGGTGGGTTAAAATTTTTACCAAAATCTTTTATTTCTTTGGCAAATCGAATCAAGTGTAAACCATATTCTTGCATTACAGAATCAAATCCTCCTTCCACATCGGTATAAGTCGTAACATGCTTATAATTCGAGTACACATTATCATTTGATTGCGGAATGAAACTGGTGGGTTAAAATTTTTACCAAAATCTTTTATTTCTTTGGCAAATCGAAACAAGTGTAGAGCATATTCTTGTATTACAGAATCAAATCCTCCTTCCACATCGGTATAAGTCGTAACATGCTTATAATTCGAGTACACATTATCATTTGATTGCAGAATGAAACTGGTGGGTTAAAATTTTTACCAAAATCTTTTATTTCTTTGGCAAATCGAAACAAGTGTAGAGCATATTCTTGTATTACAGAATCAAATCCTCCTTCCACATCGGTATAAGTCGTAACATGCTTATAATTCGAGTACACATTATCATTTGATTGCAGAATGAAACTGGTGGGTTAAAATTTTTACCAAAATCTTTTATTTCTTTGGCAAATCGAATCAAGTGTAAACCATATTCTTGCATTACAGAATCAAATCCTCCTTCCACATCGGTATAAGTCGTAACATGCTTATAATTCGAGTACACATTAACATTTGATTGCAGAATGAAACTGGTGGGTTAAAATTTTTACCAAAATCTTTTATTTCTTTGGCAAATCGAATCAAGTGTAAACCATATTCTTGCATTACAGAATCAAATCCTCCTTCCACATCGGTATAAGTCGTAACATGCTTATAATTCGAGTACACATTATCATTTGATTGCAGAATGAAACTGGTGGGTTAAAATTTTTACCAAAATCTTTTATTTCTTTGGCAAATCGAAACAAGTGTAGAGCATATTCTTGTATTACAGAATAAAATCCTCCTTCCACATCGGTATAAGTCGTAACATGCTTATAATTCGAGTACACATTATCATTTGATTGCAGAATGAAACTGGTGGGTTAAAATTTTTACCAAAATCTTTTATTTCTTTGGCAAATCGAATCAAGTGTAAACTATATTCTTGCATTACAGAATCAAATCCTCCTTCCACATCGGTATAAGTCGTAACATGCTTATAATTCGAGTACACATTAACATTTGATTGCAGAATGAAACTGGTGGGTTAAAATTTTTACCAAAATCTTTTATTTCTTTGGCAAATCGAATCAAGTGTAAACCATATTCTTGCATTACAGAATCAAATCCTCCTTCCACATCGGTATAAGTCGTAACATGCTTATAATTCGAGTACACATTAACATTTGATTGCAGAATGAAACTGGTGGGTTAAAATTTTTACCAAAATCTTTTATTTCTTTGGCAAATCGAATCAAGTGTAAACCATATTCTTGCATTACAGAATCAAATCCTCCTTCCACATCGGTATAAGTCGTAACATGCTTATAATTCGAGTACACATTATCATTTGATTGCAGAATGAAACTGGTGGGTTAAAATTTTTACCAAAATCTTTTATTTCTTTGGCAAATCGAATCAAGTGTAAACTATATTCTTGCATTACAGAATCAAATCCTCCTTCCACATCGGTATAAGTCGTAACATGCTTATAATTCGAGTACACATTAACATTTGATTGCAGAATGAAACTGGTGGGTTAAAATTTTTACCAAAATCTTTTATTTCTTTGGCAAATCGAATCAAGTGTAAACCATATTCTTGCATTACAGAATCAAATCCTCCTTCCACATCGGTATAAGTCGTAACATGCTTATAATTCGAGTACACATTATTATTTGATTGCAGAATGAAACTGGTGGGTTAAAATTTTTACCAAAATCTTTTATTTCTTTGGCAAATCGAATCAAGTGTAGAGCATATACTTGCATTACAGAATCAAATCATCCTTCCACATCGGTATAAGTCGTAACATGCTTATAATTCGAGTACACATTAACATTTGATTGCAGAATGAAACTGATGGGTTAAAATTTTTACCAAAATCTTTTATTTCTTTGGCAAATCGAATCAAGTGTAAACCATATTCTTGCATTACAGAATCAAATCCTCCTTCCACATCGGTATAAGTCGTAACATGCTTATAATTCGAGTACACATTAACATTTGATTGCAGAATGAAACTGGTGGGTTAAAATTTTTACCAAAATCTTTTATTTCTTTGGCAAATCGAATCAAGTGTAGAGCATATACTTGCATTACAGAATCAAATCATCCTTCCACATCGGTATAAGTCGTAACATGCTTATAATTCGAGTACACATTAACATTTGATTGCAGAATGAAACTGGTGGGTTAAAATTTTTACCAAAATCTTTTATTTCTTTGGCAAATCGAATCAAGTGTAAACCATATTCTTGCATTACAGAATCAAATCCTCCTTCCACATCGGTATAAGTCGTAACATGCTTATAATTCGAGTACACATTAACATTTGATTGCAGAATGAAACTGGTGGGTTAAAATTTTTACCAAAATCTTTTATTTCTTTGGCAAATCGAATCAAGTGTAAACCATATTCTTGCATTACAGAATCAAATCCTCCTTCCACATCGGTATAAGTCGTAACATGCTTATAATTCGAGTACACATTAACATTTGATTGCAGAATGAAACTGGTGGGTTAAAATTTTTACCAAAATCTTTTATTTCTTTGGCAAATCGAAACAAGTGTAGAGCATATTCTTGTATTACAGAATCAAATCCTCCTTCCACATCGGTATAAGTCGTAACATGCTTATAATTCGAGTACACATTAACATTTGATTGCAGAATGAAACTGGTGGGTTAAAATTTTTACCAAAATCTTTTATTTCTTTGGCAAATCGAATCAAGTGTAGAGCATATACTTGCATTACAGAATCAAATCATCCTTCCACATCGGTATAAGTCGTAACATGCTTATAATTCGAGTACACATTAACATTTGATTGCAGAATGAAACTGGTGGGTTAAAATTTTTACCAAAATCTTTTATTTCTTTGGCAAATCGAATCAAGTGTAGAGCATATACTTGCATTACAGAATCAAATCATCCTTCCACATCGGTATAAGTCGTAACATGCTTATAATTCGAGTACACATTAACATTTGATTGCAGAATGAAACTGGTGGGTTAAAATTTTTACCAAAATCTTTTATTTCTTTGGCAAATCGAATCAAGTGTAGAGCATATACTTGCATTACAGAATCAAATCATCCTTCCACATCGGTATAAGTCGTAACATGCTTATAATTCGAGTACACATTAACATTTGATTGCAGAATGAAACTGGTGGGTTAAAATTTTTACCAAAATCTTTTATTTCTTTGGCAAATCGAATCAAGTGTAAACCATATTCTTGCATTACAGAATCAAATCCTCCTTCCACATCGGTATAAGTCGTAACATGCTTATAATTCGAGTACACATTAACATTTGATTGCAGAATGAAACTGGTGGGTTAAAATTTTTACCAAAATCTTTTATTTCTTTGGCAAATCGAATCAAGTGTAAACCATATTCTTGCATTACAGAATCAAATCCTCCTTCCACATCGGTATAAGTCGTAACATGCTTATAATTCGAGTACACATTAACATTTGATTGCAGAATGAAACTGGTGGGTTAAAATTTTTACCAAAATCTTTTATTTCTTTGGCAAATCGAAACAAGTGTAGAGCATATTCTTGTATTACAGAATCAAATCCTCCTTCCACATCGGTATAAGTCGTAACATGCTTATAATTCGAGTACACATTAACATTTGATTGCAGAATGAAACTGGTGGGTTAAAATTTTTACCAAAATCTTTTATTTCTTTGGCAAATCGAATCAAGTGTAAACCATATTCTTGCATTACAGAATCAAATCCTCCTTCCACATCGGTATAAGTCGTAACATGCTTATAATTCGAGTACACATTAACATTTGATTGCAGAATGAAACTGGTGGGTTAAAATTTTTACCAAAATCTTTTATTTCTTTGGCAAATCGAAACAAGTGTAGAGCATATTCTTGTATTACAGAATCAAATCCTCCTTCCACATCGGTATAAGTCGTAACATGCTTATAATTCGAGTACACATTAACATTTGATTGCAGAATGAAACTGGTGGGTTAAAATTTTTACCAAAATCTTTTATTTCTTTGGCAAATCGAATCAAGTGTAGAGCATATACTTGCATTACAGAATCAAATCATCCTTCCACATCGGTATAAGTCGTAACATGCTTATAATTCGAGTACACATTAACATTTGATTGCAGAATGAAACTGGTGGGTTAAAATTTTTACCAAAATCTTTTATTTCTTTGGCAAATCGAATCAAGTGTAAACCATATTCTTGCATTACAGAATCAAATCCTCCTTCCACATCGGTATAAGTCGTAACATGCTTATAATTCGAGTACACATTAACATTTGATTGCAGAATGAAACTGGTGGGTTAAAATTTTTACCAAAATCTTTTATTTCTTTGGCAAATCGAAACAAGTGTAGAGCATATTCTTGTATTACAGAATCAAATCCTCCTTCCACATCGGTATAAGTCGTAACATGCTTATAATTCGAGTACACATTAACATTTGATTGCAGAATGAAACTGGTGGGTTAAAATTTTTACCAAAATCTTTTATTTCTTTGGCAAATCGAATCAAGTGTAAACCATATTCTTGCATTACAGAATCAAATCCTCCTTCCACATCGGTATAAGTCGTAACATGCTTATAATTCGAGTACACATTAACATTTGATTGCAGAATGAAACTGGTGGGTTAAAATTTTTACCAAAATCTTTTATTTCTTTGGCAAATCGAATCAAGTGTAAACCATATTCTTGCATTACAGAATCAAATCCTCCTTCCACATCGGTATAAGTCGTAACATGCTTATAATTCGAGTACACATTAACATTTGATTGCAGAATGAAACTGGTGGGTTAAAATTTTTACCAAAATCTTTTATTTCTTTGGCAAATCGAAACAAGTGTAGAGCATATTCTTGTATTACAGAATCAAATCCTCCTTCCACATCGGTATAAGTCGTAACATGCTTATAATTCGAGTACACATTAACATTTGATTGCAGAATGAAACTGGTGGGTTAAAATTTTTACCAAAATCTTTTATTTCTTTGGCAAATCGAATCAAGTGTAGAGCATATACTTGCATTACAGAATCAAATCATCCTTCCACATCGGTATAAGTCGTAACATGCTTATAATTCGAGTACACATTAACATTTGATTGCAGAATGAAACTGGTGGGTTAAAATTTTTACCAAAATCTTTTATTTCTTTGGCAAATCGAATCAAGTGTAAACCATATTCTTGCATTACAGAATCAAATCCTCCTTCCACATCGGTATAAGTCGTAACATGCTTATAATTCGAGTACACATTAACATTTGATTGCAGAATGAAACTGGTGGGTTAAAATTTTTACCAAAATCTTTTATTTCTTTGGCAAATCGAATCAAGTGTAAACCATATTCTTGCATTACAGAATCAAATCCTCCTTCCACATCGGTATAAGTCGTAACATGCTTATAATTCGAGTACACATTAACATTTGATTGCAGAATGAAACTGGTGGGTTAAAATTTTTACCAAAATCTTTTATTTCTTTGGCAAATCGAAACAAGTGTAGAGCATATTCTTGTATTACAGAATCAAATCCTCCTTCCACATCGGTATAAGTCGTAACATGCTTATAATTCGAGTACACATTAACATTTGATTGCAGAATGAAACTGGTGGGTTAAAATTTTTACCAAAATCTTTTATTTCTTTGGCAAATCGAATCAAGTGTAGAGCATATACTTGCATTACAGAATCAAATCATCCTTCCACATCGGTATAAGTCGTAACATGCTTATAATTCGAGTACACATTAACATTTGATTGCAGAATGAAACTGATGGGTTAAAATTTTTACCAAAATCTTTTATTTCTTTGGCAAATCGAATCAAGTGTAAACCATATTCTTGCATTACAGAATCAAATCCTCCTTCCACATCGGTATAAGTCGTAACATGCTTATAATTCGAGTACACATTAACATTTGATTGCAGAATGAAACTGGTGGGTTAAAATTTTTACCAAAATCTTTTATTTCTTTGGCAAATCGAATCAAGTGTAGAGCATATACTTGCATTACAGAATCAAATCATCCTTCCACATCGGTATAAGTCGTAACATGCTTATAATTCGAGTACACATTAACATTTGATTGCAGAATGAAACTGGTGGGTTAAAATTTTTACCAAAATCTTTTATTTCTTTGGCAAATCGAATCAAGTGTAAACCATATTCTTGCATTACAGAATCAAATCCTCCTTCCACATCGGTATAAGTCGTAACATGCTTATAATTCGAGTACACATTAACATTTGATTGCAGAATGAAACTGGTGGGTTAAAATTTTTACCAAATTCTTTTATTTCTTTGGCAAATTGATTCAAGTATAAAATCTACCTATTCTTTTATTACAGACTAGCTGATGCCGGTGACTTCGTCCACATGGATTTAAATTTTTAAACCTGCCGTGGGAACTTTTTGATTTACTGGGATAAAAAGAATCCTGTCTCATTCTTTATATTTTTATATACGTGCCGTGCAAAAAAAAAATCACGTCGATCCATTACTCCGTTGCGACTCGATTGAAAAATAAACTAAGAAATGTGGAATTTGTTACTTTTCCATACATTTTATTATATAAAAATTACTAACTTTTGCCCGTGGCTTCACTCACCTCAAGTTCGATTTTTCAAGCCCCTATAGGAGTTGAATTTTCAAAAATCCTGTCTTATCGGATGCCTACGTCATAATAGCTATCTGTCTATCAAATTTTAGCCAGATTGGTCCAGGTTTTGAGATAAAAACTACCCTGTATGTTATCCCAGAGTATCAGCTGTCACTGTATTTATTTAAATCGGGTTCGGGGCGAATCACTAGTTATAAGAAAAGTTAGTCTATAGATATAAATCGTCCTTCAACTTCAGCATAACATTCATATCAAAACATTTCGTTTCCTCTTGGTCTATAATATCGCGGTGATTTTTGCTCAACTTGCGCGTGGCTTATAAATCAAGCAGCATGTAGGGTTGTCACCCGTACTGCCCTACTATTAATATTATTATAAATGCGAAAGTTTGTAAATTATGTTTGATGTGTTAGTTAAATTGTGTTTGTGTGTTTCAGGTCAATAAAATGCTAATTTTCTTACACTCTGTAAGGCAAAAGGTAGCAATCCCAGTCTCTAAACTACGAATAAGAACTTGTTTTTTTTCATGTTACGAGCCTGTGAAGAGATATGACGATGCATCACGTAATCAACTGCATGGTTGAATGGATGGATGACGGAGCTGGATTATTCACAGGTGGCGCGCGACGTGACATACGATTTATACGGATTAGCGTGAATTTTTTTTCCTACAGAGTTTCTTGCCGGTTCTTCTCTGTAGAGTGTAGTTTCCGAACCAGTGGTAGATTCACGCGAGAACTTGTGTAACCAGTACGGCCGAGCTGTTAGATTTTATTTTCATAAATCAAAGTCAAAGCCAAATTTATAAAGTAAAATAAAATTCAAATTTATTCAAATTTAGTACAAATGTACACTTTTTGAGTGTCAATTACCTATGATTTTTTTTTTAATTTATTTTGTTTACCAACAGCTATAATAAACTATACAAAAACATTTATATTAAACCATAAAAAAACTAAATTCAATATTTCACTAAAATTTAATAATGTTGAGTCTCGTGCGATACTTAGTAGTGATTACATCTTTCGAAGATTTATTTATAAGCCGGCACTCTGTCCGAAATGACGGTTACAAGTAACTCGCATTAATTAGTAAACGGGGAAAAATCAAACAAACATGAAATAAACGAATTAAAACGAAGTATGTGTATCATTTCAACGAGGGACCTGCCCTGCAATTATCTAATGTTATTCAATTGATCGTTATCGTATTCAATGACATTAGCGAAAAAGTAAAATAAACCATAACAGCATTGAATTAGAGCTCAATTTCGTGTATACGTATAACGTTCCCTATTAAAATTGGTTGTTTACTTTGTGACTTTAAATAAATACATTCAAGGATTATTTTACTTTGACGCTGATGTCATCAAATACGAATACGATCAACGGCAAAACTTTTAGACAATCGGGGCGGGGGGCTTCTTTTTTATTTACTTATTACATTATACATTACACATTTATATTACTTGAACTTAGGGAACAGTGCAAATTTCATTAAAATCGTTTCAAAAGTTTTCAAGATATGGACAATTGTCCGTTTTCTATATATTGAAGTAGCTTATTTTCCAAAAAAAGTTGGCAGCCCTACCCGTACGAGTATTTGTACTAAGATGTAGACACTCAAAATTTTTTTTTTGGCGCATATTAGCCCTGCAGGCTGATGTAGGCGCCTAACAATTTCAACTATGGTCTAACAGGCTTGACTACGGGAAATACCTACAATGATAGATCGAGGCAATTGGTATGTCTTGCGACTATGGCGCAGGGCATATACACGAAGGTATGGCGACGACGTGAGGCGCGGGCGGGGTGTAAGTAGCCTATCGATAGACAATCGATTGTCTATTCGGAGGTTTGACGACCTCCCTGGCGCAATGGTATGTGCTGTGGTCTTATTAGAAGGAGGTCCCGGGTTCGGTTCGCGGTAGAGAGGAATTTTTTATTTTATAATTTTCTCTCGTCTGGTTCGGTGAGAGGTTTCGGCCGTGGTGAGTGGTAACTTTCTTTTTTTTTAGTGGAGTTTGCTTACTCTACCAGCAAAGCCGTGCCGCCAAGCGATTAGCGTTCCGGTACAATACCATATAGAAACTAACGGGGTGTATACCCATACGGGTTTAATAAAAACTGCCATACCCCTTCCAGGTTAGCCCGCTCATATCTTAGACTGCATCGTCACTTACCACTATGGGAGACAATCAGGCAGTCATATAAAAATACGAGATAAATTAAACCACGTTTCAGTGCCATCTAGTTACATTCTATGGTAAACAATTTGTATTTTATGTTAGAACCACTGAAGTCGGATAATAATCATTCGTCAGTGTGTGCGTAAGTTTTGTATCTCTACAGTAATTGAAATGACAGCTTTAGAATTTAGGATTATTTGTCTAAATGGCCTACGCTTTAAAGTAAACTAATGATGTAATAAAATAACCGGCATTACTATAGGTTCGCGTAGTTTAATATTTTTAAAATCTATGCATAGCAACTTTGCGAAAATATAAAAAACTGTCAAACTCTATAACAGCGCCATCTAGCGGGAATCTGTCCATGAGAAGCGCGTGCCTTGATCCTTAACAGAAAACCCAATACATTTTTGGCCCGAGTGTTATTTCCACCGCTGTGGCCATGCTCGACGGGTGGATAAAGCGAAGCGCGGGGATAAACGTTTTATCCTTTTCTTGGGGATAAAATTTCTCCCGCCCATGCTACCAGGGCTGAGAGTTCTTCAAAATGTCCTCAACTGTCCCTTCTCTGAGAGGAGACTTGCGCCCAATAGTGAGCCATTAATGTGTTGCTGATGTTATTATTCCTTTTTTTTTTAATATATAGACTAGCGCTTGACTGCGATCTCACCCGAAGGTAAGTGAAGACGCAGCCTAAGATGGAACGCGCATGCCTAGAAAATGCCTATTCACTCTTGATTTAAAGACACCCACATTATAGTTAGTTGGAAAAACGGAAGCCGGAAGGGCATTCCTTTTTGAGGTGCGTATTAGGATCGAGGAAGCAAAGCGCTTGGTGCGAGATCGTGGAATTTCGACCACGTAGCGGCGCATTTTCGTACTAATATTATGAAATCAAAGTAACTATCTGTCTTTTATGGCTTAGCATTGACTACTTTTTAACCTGGAAAATTAAAGTTTTCCCGCGGGATATCATAAAAACTTAAAACCTAAATCATGAGCATTAGCTAGTTTTGATATATTATATGTAAATTATTAATTTCCATACACTAAGAATTCCAACTTTAACTAAAATATTTTCACTGAGTCAATCGGGGATCTAACAATATACCTTTTATAGGCAAGTATTAGGCACAAAGCGCTTAGTCGTAGATAGAGTTTAGATAAGCAAAAGTATGAACATTTGTACGAGATGATTCAGAAACCTGTAGGTATAAATATTATTGTTATCTATATGACAATACAGTGTTCATCTAATATAGGTCATAATGTTACGTAATATACCTATCTATTCATATAATAAAATTGTAGAAAAGTGGTGTCTGTACAATGGAAATATATAAAAAAAAATAGCAGGGGTTGTTATTATATCGATGCCGAACCCGAAATTGTAATTAATTTTTTTTTGTCTGTTTGTCTGTGTGTTTGTGCACGCTAATATCAGAAACGGCTTATTCGATTTAGATACGGGTTTCACTAATATATTGTAGTAAGCTTCACTTAACATTTAGTGTTTATTTCATGTCAATCGGTTCATAAATAAAAAAAGTTATGTCAATTTAAAGAATCACGGCGAACATTTTTAACGTACAGAGTACGTACTACACGCCTCGCGCCTGAGCGTCGACGGTATATATGTAATTCAAAATATGCTGCCCGAAAAGTCACTATTCCACGCGAACGAAGTCGCGGGCACAGCTAGTTGATAATATATCATTAGTATAATAAAAACTGTAACGGGACGAATTCTGTACATTAGATATATTTTGAAAATTTTAATAGGAGGATGCTTTATTATCGATACTGAGCCCAAAACATTTTTTTTTTAATTTTTTGTCTCTGTGCGCGCAGCACGCGTAAACTACTGAACGGATTTGAATGAAATTTGGTATAGTAGAAGCTGATAGTCCGGGTTAATATACAGGATACTTTTTATCCTAATAAACAATAAAGTTTATCCGGGATAGGGGATGAAAGTTTTTGTTGATTTTGCTCCATAATTTCGTCAAATCTAAACCGAATTTGACAATTCTTTTTTTACTATAAATTGTGTACTATCAGAAATATTTTATCCAATTTTGGTTAAGATCTACTAAATATTATCGGACATAGAGGACTTAACTTCTCGCGGATAGGAGCAAGGCACTCTAAACTTTTTCCAAGTGGACGAAGTCGCAGAAATCAACTAGTTGATAATATAATATTATGATGTTATCAAATTGGCAATTTTGAGATCAAACATGTGTGTTACGAAACTTTTAAATCAATACTTTTAGAGACATGTGGCCCAGTTAGCTAATAGCACTAGATTACGCTGGTTAAGCAATGTTGATCCAACTCTCTAACTGAATGAGGTCACCCACTAAGAAAAGCTTTTTTAAACTGTTTTAACATGTATTGGATTGTATGTATTTGTATTTGTATTGTATTTATTTTTACTTGTATTGTACTCAGGAAAATTCATCGTGGAAGGGAAGCCACTGTATACATAGCATAGTTTCATTAACTATTGTAAAGTTTTTTTTTTTTTTTTTGAAAAGAGCAACCGCCGAGTTTCTTGCTGGCTCTTCTCGGCAGGAAAGGCATTCCGAACCAGTGGTAGAGTCATTGACGATTCAAAAGTGCTTGTAAAAATTTATTTGAATAAAAAATATTTCTATTCTATTCTATTCTATTAAAATTCCATCCCCAAGGGGGGTTCAAATGGGGGTGAAAGTTTTTACGAAACTCCGTCATTTTTCGAGTTATTTCCATATGTCTTGGTATTTGGGCTTTCAATGAAAAAAGGAGAAATAATCGTTTCAGGATTTTTGGAATTTGGAAATTCCATCCCCTCGGCGATTTTCAAAAAGTTCACTCGAGCGATCATCCAGTCATAGAATAAAAAAGGTCAGAAGCACTTTAGTTCTTTTCGCAATGTCCCCTACGAGAATATAGATAAATATTTCTTTTTAAAAAGAATATTAGCCAAGTATTTCTAAATTGCCTCTGGTCTGGTGGGGAGGCTTTGGCCGTGGCTAGTTACCACCCTACCGTCAAAGACGTGCCGCCAAGCGATTTAGCGTTCCGGCACGATGGCGTGTAGAAACCGATAAGGGGTATGGGTTGAATTTACACTGCTATACCCCTTCCAAGTTAGTCCGCTACCATCTTAGACTGCATCGTCACTTACCATCAGGTGAGATCGCAGTCAAGGGCTATCTTGTCATCGAATAAAAAAAAACATTCTCCTCTCCCGGAAGAAAGCGGAAAGCTTGCGTTAGGAGTGGGTACGACAATAGTGCAACGGGCGGGGATCGAACCCGCGACCTTGTCAGTTTTCAGGCCGCTCCCTTAACCGTTGGGCTATTGAGGCTTTCTGTATTGAGGTGTGAGGCTCCTAACAGAGGGAGGAAATTGACATCAAACGCATCATCATCGAGTTGGGAATTACCAGCGCACTAATAAGGATATTGTGATAACGGCTATACGCAATTGAAATAATTACATTGTTTTTTTTATCATTCACGTGAAATCGTTTGAAAACAAATATGGTTCAGTATGACTAATGCCCGTTTTCACCAATCTATACAAATAAATACAATTGAAGTGTCTGTTTGTAATATCAAAAGAACAACTTTTTAGTAACTGCATACGAAAGTAAATACGGTACTTATAGCAACAAAGCAATTTTTAAAATTTTTGTTTGTCTGTCTGTGTGTTTGTTTGCTGCCGATAATTTCGGGAACGTCTGGACCGATTTTAACGGGACCTTCACTGGTAGATAGCTGATATTATCGGGCGCTACTTTTTTAACTGACTTTCGAAAAAGGAGAAAAGGATTTGTGTTTTTCTACCTCTGATTGATTCTATAAAGCTACAGTAAAAAGCTTAAAATAAAAATAGGGGGAAGTCCCGTGACGCCGGACGGCACCTAGTACCGGACACTCGTACTATCTCGCGACTAAGCAAGCGAGCGATTCAAAAACGAGTTAGAGGGGCGCGGGGGGATGTAGAAAAACTGAGTCACGGGACCCGGTTTGCCCGTGACGCGCGCGACAACAGTGGGAGTAGTTGGTTACTGTTTTTGGCCGGACGACACTGCGTCACGTAAGATTTAGGTGAGTGTTACAGGTGTATCTGTTATAAGTTGTTTACTATATTTGTTTTTAATAAAGTAGTGTTCATTGTTGTTAGTAAGTAATTAATAAAAGTTTTTGGGAATTTTGAAAATGGGTTTATGGGACCAAACAAGTTTACAGGGGTTTGCTAGGGGTTCGAAGTGAAGTCTGTCCGATACTAGGTGCCACTTCCAGAGACTGCGTTTTTTTGCACCAATGTTTAATTTATGTTTTTGAATATATTTATGCAGAAATTGCATTTTTGATAATTGATATTGATTTTAAGTTTTATTGACTAATATAAGACGTAAATAAAGTAATATTTTTCTAAACAGATTTTTTTATTTTTCATAAAAACCTTAAGTGTCCGTCACTAGGGGACTTCCCCCTAATCATCAATTCTTTTTAAAAAACAGACTTCAAACTCCATTACAAAGTAGGTATAAAATAATTTTAGTTTGTAACATAATATGTTATATTGAGGTCGGAATAGCGTCACATAATAGTTTCGTAGTTGCGATTTAGACCCGCAAATTTCAACATATAATTATGTATATAAAATAAAGATGTAGGTAAATAAAATTGGGCTGGTGACGAACCAAGGTCAGAGAAAGTTGATTACTTTAACCTCTTGATAGATATACACTGCAAGGTTAATATATTCCTACTTTATATGTCTTTTATTTTTAACCGACTTCCACAAAAGGAGGAGGTTTTCAATTCATTGGAATCTTTTTTTATTTTTTAGTTTTTGACTGATTTGGAAAACTCTTTTTTTAGTTTGAAAGGGTATACTTCCTAGGTGGTCAAATTGTCATCAGGTCAGAATCTGATGACGGGTTTCTGGAGAAATCGAGGGAAATCTTCAAATTTTATAGCCACAATTGATATAGGTACTTTGTAGTGGTGTTTGAAGTTGGTTTTGAAAAAAGAATTTTTACGTTTATATTATTATTTATTGTATCTTCTTCTTTTTCAACTTATGGACGTCCACTGCTGGACATAAGTCTCTTGCATGGACCTCCACAGACCTCGGGTCTTGCGCCGCCTGAATCCAGCGACTCCCTGCGACTCGTTTGATGTCGTCGGTCCACCTAATGGCGGGTCTGCCAACATTGCGCTTCCCGGTGCGGGGTCGCCACTCCAGCACCTTGGGACCCCATCGACCATCAGCTCTTCGAACTATATTCCCTACCCATTTCCACTTCAGTTTCGCCACTCGCAGAGCTATGTCGGTGACTTTGGTTCTCCTACGGATCTCCTCATTTCTGATTTGATCTCGCAGGGATACTCCGAGCATAGCTCTCTCCATCGCCCGCTGAGTGATCCTGTGCCTTTTATTGTATATCCTATTAATATTTATTGTATATCCTATTAATATTATAAATGTGAAAGTACACAAGGATCAATGGATCCTCACATACTTTTCATTGCTTACCAGAATCAATCTCCTTCCATTTTGGATGCGGTGAGCATATCCTTTCACTGGTGTAAAACGGAGCAGACATTGTTGTGTGGTGTAAAGTGAGATAGTAGCTGCATTGGTGCGTGCACCATTCCGGTGGTCTTATGTTGTAACCCACTATCTGTAAATAAAAAGCATCATCCTTACTACACAGGTTTCAAAAAAAACTGTGTTTGACAGATTTCAGATACAGAAAAATAAAAGACCTATAAATAAATGTTATCATGATGAACTCATAACAATAAGATAATGTAATATGGTAAGTCCCGAGAACATTTATCTGCTATCAATGTAAAAAGTCAGGTAGATAACTCTACATATCAACATTCATACTTCATTCTTTCATTCACATACATTCATTTACATTCTTTGAAATATACAGACAGAAAGGGGGTTCTTAATCTTTTCATTATAAGAGACCAGAGATAACTTTTAACGCAATATAAATGATGTTGTTTACAAGTATGTAGGTATGGGATGGATATAAATTTTTCTAAACATAGCAGACTACCAAACCTAGAGATTTGAAATTTAGAGAATATTCTTTAAATATCCTAAAGGTTAAGAGGGTTTTTTTATAATTCCATATCTAAAGGGCTAAAGGGATGTAAAGAGGTAATAAAGCATTGAACGAACATTTTTTTCTAAATCCTAAATTCTATTGTGGGCAAGAGCCCACACTACACTACACTACACTAGTACATAATTATTATCACTTTAATATTTTAATTTAACCACATTATAAAATCATGGTTCCATACAGAGTCTAGCTTGCAATCATTATTTAAGGCTCTTTACCACACACCTATGTATTACAGTTAAGGTTAACATTATTGCAATATCTGTTTACAGGATATTGGTATTTTATATTAGGATAAGTATCTGATCATTATTTGCAAAACATTTGATTATTTTATCAAGTTTCTCTGTTCTTCATCTAAGATACTTTTAAAATATGTTCATAACTATCTATAGATTGCTTTGTCTAGTTTTTGTATACAACTTTTCTATCTTAGATACTTTATGAACACGTTCAGAGGATTGAATAACAAGGTGTAGGCGTATGTTTGTAAATGTTTCTTGCATATTGAGTAGGTACTAGATAAAGAACCTATATTAGTTTAATTGCATTTTTACCTGAATCAAGCTGCGTAGGCGAAGCTGCTGGGTTGTTAGCGGTGTCCATTCTCTGCATCTTGGCCTTCCAAACATTTCGTTAGATGAGTGCAGCAAAAACAAGAGGTGAAAAAAAAAAACAAGAAAAGCACTTGGCTCGTTATAAGTGAACCATTATATCGCGTATGTTGGGGCGCTGTACGCTGAAGAATAAGTAGCAGTAACTTGGATATTAAATGATGATTAGGAAAAATAAAGCAAAATGCATTGTTCTGCAAAATGCAAATCTGCACAGGAATTCAACCACAGACCACAAACAAATTCAACTACGAGACTTGACAACAGAACTTGTCTTGTAGTTGTCAATGTCAGCTGTCAAACCTATAGGGACATTATAAAATATTGCCATATTTTAGTAAAAACTACTACATTGGTTGTATGCACAGGTTGTATGTATACAAATAGTTAAATTATTACATGTTTTATTTGCTCTTTCTTCAGGCTTGAAATAATGACTTTGATTTAACAAACATAAACAGCGCTCATGAGTACTTGTACTATGCAAAGAATAGAGTATTTATGTTTAAACTTGTTTAAATATAAAGTTAAGACGACATTTATATTATTTTAATTGTCATTTTTACCATATAAACTTCATTCGCAACACAAAAGTAATTATTTAGACTATAGGTACCTCTCATACCCAATCTTCCAATAAGTCGTTAAATGAATTTAATTAACGAGGTATACAATAAAATTTATCCATCGTTTCTATTTACTGCTCTATCATGAATAGGATTTATATTGTATTGTTTTGCATTATTTACCATTCTGGGGTAAAAAATTTTGAATCATTATTTATTTGGCCCT
The DNA here is from genome assembly GCA_933228805.2 of Hipparchia semele. Taxonomy (NCBI): domain Eukaryota; kingdom Metazoa; phylum Arthropoda; class Insecta; order Lepidoptera; family Nymphalidae; genus Hipparchia; species Hipparchia semele. The sequence continues at coordinate 3,293,669 of OW121733.1, read as the reverse complement.
ACTTAATTAAAATTTTATTTATGAAAGCTGGAATAATCTGTTTCATTGACGTTATATATTTTATAATACCTCATTTAGCAAATCTTTGAGAACTATAAAAATATGATTCATCCAAATTTCAGATAAGTCATCAAGACTCGGAGGTTGTCGGAGACTCAAATGATAATGAAAATAAAAAGGTAATTCGAATGCTAAGCCTAACTTATAACTCATTTAATGCAGTCAAGTGACCCCTATTAACAACGACATATTTTGCCGTAGAACTTCTTTAGATTTTGATACTTGAATATCCTATATACCACACTATATATCTTACCAAAGGATCAAGCATCAAAAGAAGGAAATTAATATTTTAGTGAAAAATTTTAGTGTTGTCAAAAAATATTACTTTGTATTTTTGGTAGCTCACCCATACAACGCAAAGGCTTCATAATTAAAATTAAGAAAAATTAAAATCTGTATGATTTCAGATGAGTAATCGAGACTCAGAACCAGATGAAGCTGGCGAAAATGATGATATAATCAAAAAGGTTAAACTACTGCAAAAATTAATTTGATAAAAATCCAACTTAAAGTTGGGAATCCAACTAAATTGCTACGAATAAACATCAATTGTGCGACTACTGAAATAAGACAATGTTATAGTATATTTTATTGATAAGATTTGGTTACAATTTAACAGTGGTCTTAAATTTGTCGAGTTATTGCGTTAATGCAAAAGTTCAACATTCAAATAATATTACATATTCCAGTTAAATCAACAAAACTCAGGAGCAGCTGAAGAAAACAATGACGGTGACGATGAAAAAGTAATGTATAAACTATGTTGCAGTTTAGTTGTTAAGTGTTGCAATATTATATTATTATACTAAGACAACATAATAATTATGCCAACTTAGAATTAGGGATATAATTTCGGAAACAAGTATAATATAGTTATAAGTTTTTAACATCTGTCTAGGAACAGTTTCGTAGGCATTCCATCTAATCCCAAAATTGCACAAATTAAGTGTTTAAAAATCTTCTCAATATTTTTTCTGCCATACTAATCTGTCTCATTTTAAATACCTATACAAATTCTAGATAATTAACCGAGATTCAGAAGCCGCAACAGATGAAAAAAATAATCAGGACATAGTAAACGATGCCACAGAAAAAACAATCACACTAACACAGGTAAAGACTAATAACTGCTTAAACTATCTCTTTCATGGCATGTATTACCGGAAATATTAATAATGTTTCAGAAATATGTTGAAGAGAATGAGGAACTTGAAAACAATGAGGAACCCGAAAACAATGTGGAAGCCGAAAACAATGAAGAATCTGAAAACAACGTGGAAGCCGAAAACAACGAGGAACCTGAAAACAACGAAGCAGATGAAGTAAATATACTAAATTATTTTAGATAAGAACCAACTTGTTGGCACTGAAGTGCTTCATCATGATTCAGAAAAACTGTAGCCAATAGAAGTTGTTGCAAATACAAAATCATATTAATGTTTTGATCTGATAATTATTATTGGCTAGATTCAGCCACGTGAAGTTAGGTTTTTACAATTCCCACAGGAACTCTCTGTTTTTCCGAGATAAAAGGTAACCAATATCACGTTCTAATTCCTCAACTATACCCTTGTAAAAATCACGTCACTCAGTTGTTCAACTGTTGCGTGATTGCAGGAAAAGCCAAATAAAAAAAAGACGTGTGGCACTCGGGGACTGCCGCGGTAAAGCTATTGCATAGCATTTTTTATCAACGCCATCTAGCAGCTCACCGTTAGATGGCGTTGATAAAAAATGCGTCATCTAGCGGCTCACCGTTAGATGGCGTTGATAAAAAATGCGTCATCTAGCGGCTCACCGTAGAGGAGTCCTGTGTCGGAATTTCTGGATTCGGTCTCCACGCTGGCCCGCGATAGAAGCTATGCAATAGCTTAAAAATACTTTCGCATTATTCTTTTTCTTCTTATTTAAAATATTGCGAGTAGATGTTTGATTTCATTTTTGATGCATATTCCAGAATCACCAATTCAATACCAAAGTGTCCGAAGACAATTTGAAATTAGTTCATCCACGGGTATGAACATTATTTTTAATATTTCCTTTTTGTTATAACTAGCTTTTGCTCGCGGCTTTGCTCACGTTAAGTTCAATTTTTCAAACCTCTATTTTACCCCCTTAGGGGTTGAATTTTCAAAAATCCTTCCTTAAGGTGCGCCTACGTCATAAAAGGAACCAACTGTAAAAATTTCAAGTTTCTAACTTCAGTAGTTTAGGCTGTGCGTTGATATCTCAGTCAGTCAGGACTTTGAATTTTATATATATAGACTAGCTGATGCCTGCGACTTCGTTCGCGTGGATTGAGGTTTTTTATTCCCACGGGAACTCTTTAATTTTCCGGGATAAAAAGTAGTCTATGTGCTGTTCCAGACTATAATCTATCTCTGTGCCAAATTGGTTCAGTCGTTGCGACGTGATCGAGCAACAAATATGCATACTTTCACATTTTAAAATATTAGTAGGATAATATGTTATTAATATTTATAGTATTTCAATATAATATTAAAAGGCATTATTCAATTCAATTTCAATATTTTTTTGGTAAAAGATAAAGAAGTTATTTGGTTAGGTAACTTTTTTTGCAGTTAGAAAATAAGGATGAAGAAATGGAAATAGAAAGAGAGGCGGGCGATCCTGCCGACTTTTTTGGCACAAATCAGCATTACAACATTCCAGTCAATTACCAAGATTTTGGGAGACGATTTGTTTTAACATATCCTTATGTTGAGGTTTGTAGTCATTGGCTAACAACTTTTTACCTGACTAATTTATTTGCCACTAGTTGATTCCCGTGACTTCGCTCGCGTGGATTTATTTTTAAAATCCAGCGGGAACTGTTTTATTTTCTGGGTTAAAAAGTAGCCTTAGATGTCACTCTTCAGGGGCCCAAGTCTGCTATTGCCATTGTAGTTACATTACAGTTACATTGCCTATCAATGACATCCCAATTGCTACTTTTAGCAATTTGACTTGGGGCCCAGGGGTTCAATTGTCTATCAATGACATGACAATTGCTAAAAATAACAATTGTCATGTCATTGATAGACAATGTAACTACAATTGCAATAGCAGACTTGGGCCCCAGGTCCTCAAGTATACAAATGCAAAAAATCACGTCGATCCGTAGCTCTTTTGCAATGAGATTGAAGGACAAGCCAACAAACAAACACACTTTCACATTTATAAATTAGTAAAGATTTTGTCAGTGAAAAAACTAAATAACTTCATTATTCACACAGTATTATAATTATACTTACAACGCTTTTAAAATGACCGATTTGCCCAAAATATTTTGCAAATGATAATTAATTTTTATAGAAGAAAAAGAAAATTGCGGATGACGCTGCTGAATTTGAATTAGATAATACCGTTAAGGTGAGATGATAAACAACATTTTATAATTTCCAAAGCAATAAGTTGATCAGAACTTACTTCTTAAATTCCAATTAGGTACTTCTTAAATCTTGTTTTTATCTTTGAGAAATCGACAAGCTACGGCAGGCTTTTTTAATGTGAATCTAGCAACACTACTCACCATAGAGTTCGTGCGCTAGGTAGGTACTTACCCGTTAAAGGAACTGCACTTAATAAAAAGCGCGGTAATTTTAAAAATGGAAAACTGATTTATTACTATATTTCGTTAATTTATATTTGCACAGGCAGTGAATTTAGTTTCATTATTTCTGTTACATTCCACTAGAATTTGTAAGTTAGGTAGGTAACGTTAAAGATGAAGATATTATGCAGAAACTGCATTCCGAACCGGTAGTAGAGTCTCAACTTGACATGAGAGAACAGACATACAAGCCAGCATAAGGGCTACAAACATGAAATAAACAATTTAGATTTTTTTTTAATTTTGTGTCGGGCGAAAGTCCTTTGGAAATTGAGATAGGTAGGTAGGTAGGTACTTTATAAAAATAATTGTTATTTTCAATATATCTACTTACTTACTTCATAACTTTTAATTTCACATCTTAATTTTATCACACCAATAAATAATTAATACGCAATAATTAATAAATAGTAAAATTGTAATACTATGACGTATTTTTTATTTCTACAGCAACATCTTGAATCCAAGGCCCAGAAAGAGTTAACACCAGTCAAAGTAAGGTCAAGTCACATGGAAATGCCAAATTTTTTTAATGTTTGATCACGTAAAGACGTAAAGAGAACAATTTATCGATATATTTATTTTCAGGCACCACCAGAATTCGTTATACAAATAGCCAAGCAATCAGCTCTTTTGGAAGCATCGAAACCTAAGAATCCTACTAATGATATAATTCAAAAAGATATTCTTAGAACAGGGGTAAGCAGCTACCTACTTTAAGTTTTTCTTAGGGCCCTCAAGCTCGGGCAAATATCAGGGATATACATAGTTATAACTTATTAAAGTGGACTTAATGTACCTACATAATTAAATTCTTGCACTTTTCAGCAATATTGGGATGACGTATGGACAGAAGAAGTAGATGCAGGAAAAATTCTAAGATCTACAAAGAAACAAAATAAATTGGTAAGTTTCATTCTCTTAATTATTTTATTTCAGTCGTTAAGTATCTATAAGGTACCTTTTAAGGTACCTACTACCTACTACTTCTTGGAATTTATGTAACTAGCATTAAAGTAAGATTTATATAAATATGGAACTGCCTATGGCCTTTTTTTAAGCTACATTATAGGTGGATACTTACGAGTACTTTGTTTTAATGTTAATTAGATCAAGCCGCTGTTTTTTTTAGTTTTGTCTATCTTTATTCTTAATCGAGTTTATTTCCAAAATGGCTGAACTGTTTTTGATGAGTCTCTGACAAGCAGGTGGAAGATTATGCATTTTGCAAGGAGTGATCTAAGTTATTATATCGCATTTAATTTTTATAATTTTTTTATAAAAATTAAATGCGAACTAGTTATTCTGCCATTTAAAATGTATATTTTTCTTTTGAGTAATAAGTCCTAAAAGTTCAGATAAAGTTACCTGAAAAATAATAAATACAATAAAAGTTAATTATTGTTCCAGGACTCTATCACAATAAAAATTTCGCCTGGCTCGAAACTACATACCCTCATATCGATGCTCAAACAAAGGTCGCCTAGATTTCTTTATGTTATAAATAAAAATACTGAAAGATACTTCCATTGTTTTATTTCACGCTACTTGCAATTTGTAAGATATTATTATTAGATTAATTTCTTGCTTATTAAGTAAGTACTTAATAAGCTTAGTTCAATAATTTGACGTTGACAAACTGCCAACACTACTCTTGCCGCGTGTCTGGCTTTGATTGGCTGTTACCCTCTCGCTATTGGTTAAAATTCATTGATGCAGCAAAAACGCCATAAATTCAGCCAATCAGAGGCCATTGCGGTCGTTACACTGATGCAATCATTTTTAGAGAATCGACACGCCGGTGTAAGGTCGCCATTTCAGCTAGGAATCCAACCATTATCGGTCCTTCCAACAATGTGGTCCGCATATAACCGTACATTACAGTTACCATTATCCACATCCAGAGTTATAGATAAATAGTTGAGCCATAAGTATATACTTAGATGTTACAATTTCGCAGCCCTATAAGGGAGGCCATATACGATCAAGTGTTGGATATGTACTCAAAGGATCAAATCTGCCGTCAAGTTTGCATGATGCTTATGGATTCAAAAAAGGATCAATACCGGAGTAGTATCGATACTTTAGTTCGATATCTAGAAAAGCTTCATAAAGCTGTACCACTCCATCGAGAGAGATAACGCTATACATCAGAAAGAGAAAAAAGACTTTTTAAGAGCTTAATTTCAGTTTGTATTTCTGTTGGAATAGCCTTTCATTAGTATTAAGTTAAGATACTTTTTATAGGTTTAATAACTATAAAGTATATTTAATTGATGGTACCATCATTAAATGGATCCTTCATCACATTAATAACTAAATCGTTAATTTTCTGATCCCATATATTTGCCGACTTCTTTTTAGCTTTAACCATTAAATTGAAGTAATTCAGTATAGATTTCTTCATGTCTGAGTTATTTGGCTTCTCTAAATAAGATACCATTTGTCTTAAGTTATCTTTGACCACTTTATCCCTCATTATTCTTTTCATTTCTTCATAGAAATAATTTGTAGTTATCATGTTATTGGACATGAAGTTAGCTATTTGTCTCATCTTTTCATTGTGTTCTCTTTCCGTTCTTTTCTTTATTAATTTATCTTTTTTAGATGGCACATCTTTTTGACGTGCAATTTCTTTTACACCGTCTAGGGTATATAAGCTTCTTGTTTCTAAGTCATCATTTATTTTCAATACTATCGAAGGTATTTCTATTATGTGACCAATTTCCTTCTCGTCTTGCGTACTTTTGTCTGCTTTTACAATTACTAAAGTATTTTCTTTATCAAATTTTTCAGAATTCGCACCAATTTCACCATAATTGTCATCGGATTTTACGTTCCTGTGGACATATTTAAATACTGCTCCATATGAATTGCTTGTAGCATGATTTACACAAATAATCTGAAATTAAGATTATGATTTTAATAATAATTGTTTGGTGTGTAGGTACAATGGGTTCAAGATTTTTCTATTTTTTTTATTTTTCAATGTAATATTAGGTAGGTGCACTTAACGTAGTTGGTCAAGTTTTTTTTTAAATAAGTTTTAATTAATAAGTTACCTACCGTTAAGAAAATATTTATAAATAAATAAAGCAATTTCATTATTACGCCTCGTCTATAAATCAATTAATTTTAATTAAATAGCTACTTTTTTATAGTCCGATAAAGTCACGCATGATTGAATAATTAAATATAACTAATAAGAACCTACCTAGTTAAATGCGAGTTAAAATATTTTCTGTCTCTATGCTGATTCATGACTTCATTCCATTTAGAGATTTTCTTGGGATAGATAGATACACAATAGATAATGCGGTGGATTTCCAAGTTCTTCGACATTTTAGATTTGGGATAATTGGAAATTTCTAAGCAGTCAAGGTTTACCGTGTATCCGCGTCAGTCCCAGGGCCCGTGCAGGACCCAGTGGACTGACTTCAAAAATTGAAGAAGCGGACGAAGTCGCAGGCGTCCGCTAGTAGACAAAATATACACAATTTTACTAAAGGCAGCCTTATTGCTAACAAAACAATCTCTACCAGACAACTTATTTGAAAGGAATGTGTGAGGGTAGTACAGTGCAACTTATAATTAAAATAATACAATATTATTTGATAATAAAAATAATATAATATTATTTATATGTTAAAAAAAACATTGGTCAAAATATGAAAAATAAAGACGTGTGGCACTCGGGGACTGCCGCGGTAAAGCTATTGCATAGCATTTTTTATCAACGCCATCTAGCGGTGAGAGGAGTCCCGTGTCAGGTTATTTTCGTTACGGAATTTCTGGATTCCGTCTCCACGCTTAAGGCCCGCGATAGAAGCTATGCAATAGCTTAATAATATTATTTATATGTTAAAAAAAATAAAAAACTATAAAACTCTATCAATATTCTATTTCCAACCCCACTCCATTAAACAAGCATTAGCAAAATCGTCACTTTTTAATCTTCTAATACTTGGAGGAAGATCACTATAGCTGTCCAGTAGATGGTTATAGGTCCAAGGGAGAACGTGGGTAATACCAGAGCTGTCATATATTACAGTGTTTTGTTCATCTGAATTGGTTTTGGTAGATTTCTCACTCTGTAGTCTCTGGTAAAGGTCTTCGAATGAAGGTTGTGAGGAATCATTCTGTTTGTTTTTGGCGGTGACTAAAAACAAAATAGACAAAATTATATAGCGCATATCTACAGTCAAATTCATTAATGGTACAATTCAAAATATAGTTTCGAGTACTTGAGAGTCAAAGTTTTGAGTTGACAACTAAAATCAATATTTCTCTAGCAGATTATGTTGTTTCCTGTCAATTAGAACCAAATTTTGACTTGGACAGTTAGTTTGATTCGGAGAGGCATGACATGGCATCAGTGGCGTGCACAGGATGTACTTCAGGGTAGGCAGATGATACAAAGTGGAAAAAATCTTCTGTGCGAATTATAAAAAGCTTAAGGGTAGGCATTGTACAAATTATAAAAAGCCTACCATAAGTTTTTATAACTCGTACTGGCGATTTTCTCCATTTTATATCATTTTGCCACATTATGCCTACCCTCTGTGCACGCCACTGCATGGCATGTTGATTTGCTCAAGATGTTTTTCTTGACTCTTGAAGCATATGATATTTAATTGCTTAAACGCACATAATTTCAATTAAATCCCTTACACCCTGATTAGGAGACTAGGTGCCTAACCAGACAATCACTGTTTCAACAATAAATAAATAAAATAAATTTATTATTATTACCATATTCCCTCATAGAATTAATTTGGTCTAGAGTGTAATGGGAGAATCGGCAGATGGCGCCAAAATTGCAGTCACCTCTGAGAAATCTGTTGCATGGCTTTTTACCACTCTCCTCTTGTAATATTGTTTCTGGATCTAAAATCAATATTATGACTTGAAATTCACTATGTAAAATTAGGTTTATTTATTTTATTTCAAATTAAATATACATTTTATGTGTAAATTAGATACCAGTGAATCAAAAACCTAATTAGGTTGTTTCAGCCTTGTGGAAAACTTTTATGCCAGGATCATAAATTATCCTATTATGCTTTATTGAAGGACACACAAACATACTTTTTTGTCAAGAGTGGTGCTTATAGAACATAATATAATAATAAATACCAGCCTCGATAATGCAATAATTACCTCATTGGACTAGAGATTAGCTTGAAAGCTGATGATGCTATGTTTGATTCCCAGGTAAGGTCAAAAAATTGAAAGTATAAGGAATATCCATCAAAAATTTAAACACAAACCTAGTTGGGAATTAGTGTTAGTAATTACTATCTAATCGTGTCAGATTGCTGAATTACCCAACTATGAGAGTGAGGAAATAGAAACATGTTTGCACCATACTTACATCACTATAACGCTAAAATTGGCCGAAATTCAGTTAAGAAAACACTTATACTATAAAATAGTTACTTACCTTTATATTGTTGATAATGTTCGTTAACCAATTTTTGATGAACCGTTCCTTTTATATGAGTCCTTATTATTGAGGGTGCAGATACCATGGTTTTATCGCAATAATCACAGTAATATCGTTTACCCATGTTTCTTTTTGATTAAACTAGGTATCAATGTTTCCTAAGGTGTTTGTATACTTTTTAATCCAACCAAATTTTTCCTGGTTAATTTAACAAATTGTCTGAACAATATCTTTGGATACCTTTACCAAATAAGTTACGCAAAACAGAGAATTTAATTGTTGAAAAACCAATGAAGAATGTGATAGAAAAACTCAAAAATTGAAAATAGGCGCATAAACGAAAAACAGTGAAAAACCACAACAAACAACAAAAATATAATCACAGAATATAAATTAAATTTCAAACCATATAGGGTGACCAACCCAATAGCTAGCACTGCACCAGTTTATTCGCACTTTGGCAAAAAATATTAAAATATAAGTTTCTGATTGTATTTTTAAAATTTTTAGATTAAAAAATATTTAGGGGAATTCATATTTTTCACAATCGAACCCTTTCTAATCTGAAAAGTTTTAAAATGACGTCAGTATCGTAGTTGAAAGGTATCGTTCTGGAGTTCCCGAAGTTTTTCGGCCATTTTGACTCATCGACGTTAAGGGTCAGTACTTACTTAATAATGATTTAACTGTGGTTTTATTTGAGTTTTAATAATATAATTGTTTTCAATTGATTTTCTAAGTATTATTAGTTACTAATTCAAAAAGTAAATGAAACTTTCCCGTTATTTCATTGCAAAACAAGGGGTGTCAGTATCTGGTTATAAAATTTGGAGATTTTCCTGTTTATTAACACTCCGAAGCGATTCGATTCCCTAGCAGACTGGGAGTCTGTAGACGATCTTAACAAGTGTGTGTAAACTGTCCATACTCTGGAGACTAAATTCTTTAAGACCCATCACACGAAAAGGACCAAGAAGTTCTCTGACCTTACTCTCAAACTGATGGAAGACAGACAAGAGATGAGACTTCAGTCGTCAGCAGACGCGGATGCCTACTGGTAGGTTAATAGGCAGATCTCTAAGAAAAGAACTCGTAACCTGCGGGCCTAGAATACCAAGTGTATTAAAGATACCATCTAGTGGAACAGAAGTTCCATTCCAAAGTGTCCGTGAGAGATCTATCTATCGGACAGAGCCAGCTGACGCAGCTGAAAACTGACGAAGGCTGTCACGTTTCTTCTCCACCTGAGGTATGGAGAGAGGTTGTAACCTTGCTTCTCACCTCCAACGACGGCTGGTTGGTTAAGTTAGCATGAGACGGATTCAAACCGTGGGTTTATAATCATATTCCACGTTGGGTAAGGAAACAGGCTACAAAACTTTTATGTGGAGTTGTGAATCAATAAAAAAATTTATAAAGTTGGTTGCTCATGTATTTAAGGAAACATATGTTCAGATTATAAACCAGTTGGAAAAAAATGACACAGACTTACAAGAAAATTCGCATTTGAGAAGTTCTATGGGCAGTTATTTATCACGAAACAATAATCATTCAGCGGACGATGGAGAGAGCTATGCTATGCTATGCTTGGAGTATCCCTGCGAGATCATATCAGAAATGAGGATATCTGTAAGAGAATCAAAGTCAAATCAGGGACATAGCTAAGCGAAACTGAAGTGGAAATGGGCGGGCATATAGTTCGAAGAGCTGATGGTCGATGGGATCCCATGGTGTTGGAGTAGCGATCCCGTACCGGGAAGCTAGGTGGACCGACGACATCAAACGAGTCGCAGAGAGCCGCTGGATTCAGGTAGCGTAAGACCGAGACCTGTGGAAGTCCATATAAGAGACCTTTTTCCAGCTGTGGACGTCTGTCGTTTGATAAAGACTATGTTTACGTTTTCTTATTAAATATGTAAGGAAGTTTGTTTTAAATATAATAAATATAAAAAAATTAAGTCACCTACAGTTACTATAAGAATTTCCGTATATTATTTCGTAATAAAATCTATATTCTAAAAGACTTCCGTAGGTAGCCTAGCGTTATATTTCCCTTAAACTCTATTAAAATCGGAGTGCAGATAATTGGATAATTTTGTGCCCATAACTGGTAACAAATGTGCGAATAATTGGAGACTGGGTCATTTTTCAATCTTATTTAAAATTCTAGTTGATTTAAACAAAAATATTTCAGTATCTTCTTTAATTATATATTTTATTAATCAAGTAACCTTATGAACACAGTGATTTATAGAATTTGGTTAAATTTATATTTAAAAAACATATTTGAAATTAGATAAACTCTTAAAGTGCCCATAATTGGGTGTGCCACCCTATGTTTGTGTTTCAAACTGCTGGAGTTGTCAATGTCATTTTTGTCATTGACGTTTTCTAAAAAACGTTCATGTGGTTCAGCCTTTGTCTTTTACAAACAGCAGAGGCTGATAATAGGGATGGCGATTCTTTCCGAAAAAGATCGATTTTTAAATCGATTCGAATCGTAGCTTGAATAATCGATTCATAAAAAGATCGAGGTCTAAAAGATCGATTTCCAAAAAATCGATCTTTTTTCAAGTTGCATTTAAATCTATGTTATGAAAAACAAGATACCATAATAAATGATCACTTAGTAGTAAAATCAGGGTTTTTTTTTAGCTCAGGGAATTCGATAATTACAATTATTTTTTCATCTCTCTAGCTCAAAAAGGGCGCCTTTGCTGCCCAAAACCAGTGAGCAAAAGTCGTTTTTGCTCACTCAGTGAGAAAAAGTGTTTTGAATATAGAACGCATTGGATTGGCGTTTCTTCAACTCACCGTCTCAAGAAACGTTCAGAAATTTTGTATATAATATTGCATACCCCATACATTTTATTTCGACAAAATTTTTTAACTCTCTATTTTATTATTTAAACTATTTACTTTTCGTAAATGTGTTTTAGACTTTAAAATTCTGTAACACACATGAAACATAAAAGAAAATTAAAATTAATTAATTAATATATTTTATTTTATGAATGACACAATTCCGAACGCAGACAAAAGAGTAATATAAAATGGCGGCAAAAAAAAAAATAATTAACTCTATTCTATATCTTAATTAGGTACTAATTTCTTAGTAGTTATTTGTTGTAAGAATTTTAAAATAACAAAATGAGTGAATCTACTTATAATTCAGAATTAAAAGAATTAGTGTCTAACGCGAATTAAACTTTCTTCCGGAATAGTCTCGTGAAAAATACTTGAAAGCCTATGAATTATTTAATGATTGGAGACTTTCTAAGGATGCGAAGTCCTATTCAGAGACTGTGATTTTATCATATTTCATGGAATTGTCTAAAACAAGGTAACCATCTACATTATGGAGTATTTACTCCATGTTAAAAGCTACAATCAAATCGAAATGCGACGTTCACATTGAAACTTATCCTAAACTTATTGTATTTTTGAAAAGACAGTCGGAGGGGCACAAATCCAAAAAATCTAAAGTTTTCACCGCTCATGATATTGAAAAGTTTTTAAATAAATAAACCTAATTTTTAAAATTTTAAAATATCCTTTATGTTTTAATAAATATTTCTCTTACATCTTGTACTTTTTCGCTATTGAGGTGAAAAATTGTATGTATCACACGATAGCAAAGTTTTTGCTTCTTGTGCCTTTGAATCCCTCACTACTCTCAGGATTCTAACTTAGAATCCTTCGTTCGCTCGGGATTCAAACTAGGCACTCGCAACAAAAATGAACTTTGCTATCTTGTTGAACAAATAACTATTTCCACCTACTTGCTCATAAAGTGGCTACCTAATGACACCTATAGGTGTCATTTGGTAGCCAAAACTACCTACGGATTTTGGTTATAACCAAACTGTGACATTTTCATTACTATTAAACTAGGCACAGCCATCTCATGAATAGAAAAAATCGAATTTCGATTCTCTAGGGTGAAATATCGATTCACTGAATCGATTCAGTGTTGCATATCGATTTAAAAAATCGATTTATTTGGCCCGAAAAATCGATTCTTCGATTAATCGATCTCGAATCGCCATCCCTAGCTGATAATAACTTTAGAAACGTGTCAAATATTGTAAGTTGACGAATGAATGGAATTAGGTATTCGAAACCAAGTTGAAGCAAACAAAAAATTTGATTCCTCCATGGAAACCAACGAAAAATTAAAGCAACTTCAACTACTGCCCACCTAAAACAGTGGACGTTGAGGAATTGTAGACAATCTACAATTCCTCAATGGTACAAAAGAATTTTATAGGTACAAAGCATGGATATATCGTAGTGTTCCCGTAAAAAAGGTTCTGGCTCCTCAATCCTGATGCTGCTGGGAAATGTCTACCTAAATTGACCGGACGGGAGTTTAAAGACTGTCGATTATTTATTAATTGATATTGTAGGTAGTGGGTATCTAGTATTAACAGCTGCTGCAGCTGTTTGTTTGTATCTAACTAGTTAACTACTGTTGCGTTTGTTTTGAACTAGTAAGAAATAAAAGACGTTAAATAGGTAATTTATTTATTAATAAGGCCATTAATTTATTGTTTGTATTAAGTTAGTTCCAATATCTTGACTTATATTATTATTAATAATAGTTATTCGGTATTCTTTCTTAAAAATATATACTTAATTAAAATATTAACGCGAACGTCCAAACCCAGTTACGTATTTATAATTACCGTAATTTTGGACCGCAGCATAGTTATTGGGTCTAACATAGTTTGGGTAAGCGCCTGGATAGTTTTGTACTTCGCTATTAAAACTATTAGCATATTTATTAAGTCTCACGTAATTATTAAAGGGGACATTCTGAATGTTGCGTAGTACATTGTTTTCGTTTATATTGGGATTAAATGTTTGTGGATGTTCAGAAGCTTCTATTAGTTTAGCGAATATTGGATTAGGTGTAGATGTTTGGAGTATTTTAGGTGTTTTTAAATCTTCAGATGGCGGTGTGTACGGATATTCATTAGAGTCTTCCTTAGAATTAAAGTCTTCAACGACGTTTCTGAATTCAGCTGGTATTTCTGATCTTTCAACAGGGTCTACTATAACGTTTTGATTTTGATCCATGACATTACTTTCGCGTCTATAATCTGGTACCTGACCCCTATTTTGACTTATGATATTATTTGTCTCCTGATTCTGTAGTCTTCTAATATCAAAGGCACGTCTATTTTGTGAGATGGTGGGGACTGTCACAAATCCGGGCACAATGAAGCGACGTCCAGGAAATATAGTCGGATAGATCAGTGGAAATGAAACTGTGCTATGAAACTGTGGAACCGTTGTTGCCTGGATTTTTGGAGGACCTGAAATAAAAGCAAAATGATGAATAATTTTGTAACAGTAAATTTTATTACAAAGTTTATATTATGGTTCATAACGATATTAATTTATACTAGCTTTAACCCGCGGCTTCGCTCACGTTAGGTTCGATTTTTTAACCCCCTATTTAACCCTCTTGGGGCTGAAATTTTCCAAAATCCTTTCTTAGCGGATGTCTACGTCCTAACAGCTACCTGTATGCCAAATTTCAGCTCAATCGGTCCAGTGGTTAGAGCTGTGCGTTGATAGATCAGTCAGTCAGTCAGTCAGTCAGTCAGTCAGTCACCTTTGCCTTTTATATATTTAGATAACTCCTTACAAGTCCACACACTTTACTATGAATGTAAAAACTGCTGTAATCCAGTTTTTTAGATATCATCTGAATATAGACACAGTTCCTCCTTTGCTTCAATCCCTAATAGCCATTAACAGTTTTTTTCGTTATAGTATGGTGTGGGTGACAAGTCAATAGAACGTAACATATTTTGTGTCTGTAATCATTAGGTTCAAATTATGATAACAGATATTCTTAAAAAATATAATCTCATTAGATCTTAATAGAACGAATTTGAACCTTAAGATTAATAAGGTGTGGCGGTAGTCTAATAATATTATTTTCTTGAATAATTCTATATAATCGGAGACAATGAAATACATACAACACATATTACCATATGCAATATGGTTTTTTGATGTTGTTTTTATTTCAGGAACAACTCTTGCTTCTACGGGACCAACGTTTTCGTTACCAGCTTTTGCTTTGAGTTCTATGTTTAAATTGGCAGGCAGCGAGAGCATTCTTCTTGCCGAAGGTATGTCATCGAGAACATCCCAAGCTGAATTTGATTCATCATTTACAAGAATTTCGTATCCTTTCCTTTCATAATCTTCATCAGAGGCAACTTTGTCATTAATGTCATCATCATCATTTTCTAAATAATCTGCAGCTTTGATTTCCCTCCTTAAAGATTCCGTGGTTCCTTCAAGTTTAACTAGTTCACTAGTAACTAGTTCTGCTCTATTTTCTTCTTTTTTAGCATCCTTAGATTCATCATCTACTTTAGCAGCGGTGCTACTTCTTTCTTCTACTTTACTTTGTTCTTTTTTACCAGATTTAGTTTTTTCTACTACTTCAGCATTAGATCTCCTTTTTTCGTCTTTCTGAGCAACTTTAAATTTTCCTTCTACTTTAGCAGCAGGGTTAGTTCTTCGTGCTAATGTACTTTCTTCTCGTTTCGCAACTTTTGTTTCAATTTCTGCTTGTTTCTCATTAGAGTCACTATTTGCTTGAGACTTGTCGGCCAATTTTTCGCCTGATTTCAAATCATCCACACGACTCTCTTGTTTTAAATCTGCTTTCCTGAATTTTTCATCTTCTGTTTCATCTTTTAAAGTTCGTGTCTTAGCAAAGTTATTTTCTTCAGAACTGTATATTTTATTTAATTCACTAGTGGTTATTATATCATCTGTTTTGGTTATATCATCATCTATTTCGACAGCAACCCGTGAGGTTGCGTCTTCAAGTTTATAATTTCCATCTTCGATATTGGCTGTAGTCGCCTGAAATAAATTACTTTTGTGTGTAAACTATCGCAGAATATTTTTAAAATCCTATCACAATACCACTTTATCATGAATGAATTTCAGCCACGGCTGCAAATCAACAAACTAGCAAATTACGCTGGAGATATTGCATACTACAGGTGCACTCTCTATTCCTTCACTCTCAAAGTGCGATTGGAAGACAATCCACAGATATGACCACAGAAATCAAGCAAAGGAAATGGTGTGCTTTACGTCGCTCAGGGCTACTACATATATGAAGAACTAGACTAGATGATTCCCGCGACTTCATTCGCGTGGATTAAGGTTTTTATTCCCGCGGGAAGGCTACTTTTTATCCCGGGAAATAAGAGAGTGTATGACTATGATCTATCCCTTTGCCAAATTTCAGCCAAATCGGTTCCGTCGTTACGACGTGATTGAGTAACAAACATACAAACTTTCGCATTTATAATATTAGAAGAAGAGAAAAATAATAAATAAAAGGAAATAGGACTAATAGGATTTCTTAACAGAATAACCCAAAATGATTTATGGCTCAACCAAGGATCGCATGATCTGAATCCAGATAAGCTGGATGTAGGCGGTGCAAGACCAAGGGCCTATGAAAGTCCATGCAATAGACCCTATGTCCAGTAGTGGACGTCTATCCGTGTAGACGTAGAAAAAGAAGACTAAGGGGCCGTTGTTAGGCCTTGAAAACTACTAGTATGTTCTGATGAAAACAGTGAATACCAACGAAGGGGTTCTTACAAGCTTTTACAAGCCTTTACGAAGCTTTTACAAAGGGGTTTTAAGCGCCTACGACCAATGCACCCACCAAGAAACCCAGATTTTACTTACATCTATTGACCTCGCTATTGATATGGACGAGGCCAGAAGGTTCAAAATAAGTATCGTACTATTCATTGTCACAAGCTTATTAGCTTCATATTTTAACACAGTTTACCAGTATTACTCGTGTAAGTTTAAACACAACTAAACTGAACCGATTAGATTAATATTTCCATATATTATTTTACGTACCTACTTACGTGAATCATTTGCTACGGCGTATTGAGAAAGGTGAAATCAATTTACAACAGTTTGTATAGAATGCTAGGCGTAAATAATTTCTTGAACATTTTCATTTCTAAAAGGCTTAACTCACGAAATATTATCGTTGAAAAATGTATCTTTAGTTAAGCGAATAAGTTTTAAAATAGATACTTAGATTAGCAGCATCAACAATGTTAGTAGTGGTGGTAATTTATAGATTCTTGTACAGTAATATTTGCGTTTATCTTGATTAATTTTTACGCACATTAACAATCCCAATGACATAATCGAGACGTGCTCCGCAGACTTTAAAAGATAATGAGCAGAATTCTCATTAAATGTATACTAAGTACCTACTATTATGATGAAACTGATAGATTGGCGAGATTTTCCACTAAAAGTAGTCTATTGGACTAAAATAACTAGTACTCCTTAATCCCTTAAGGATTAGAAATTCCTAAAATGGGGGTACTTGACAGTGTGACGAAAGACAAATAAAAAATGATCATATGAAAGTCATTGTGGCGGTAGTTTTAAAAGTGCTCTTCGTTTTGTATTTCTAACACTAAATCTTTACTGGAATGGCGCAGGTAAACCGTCGCACTTCTTAGGCTTAAGAACTAAGTACTTTTTGAAGTTGCCTCGTTGGTCTAGTGGTTATCAAGTTCGCCTGCGGATGACGAGGTCCCGGGTTCGATTCCTGGGTTGGGCCAAAAATGTATTGAGCTTTTCTGATAAGAAATTCTCAGTGCCAACCCGGAGTTAGGAAGTTGGTGGTTAGTCACCCCCGTGCCTCGGAGAGCACGTAAAGCCGTCGGTCCTACGCCTGATTTCTCTTCGGTCATGTCGAATTTTACGTCCCATTGGACTATGAGAGTGAAGGAATAGAGAGTGGACCTGTGTTTGCGCACTCACTTGTGCACTATAATATCTCCCTAGCAGATGGATAATGTCTGTGGAGATTGGCCGCCATGGCCGGATTCGATCGGAAGGACATTATTACCAAGTTATTACCTTCTCTTGCCCTAAGGATAAATAAAGCCTATGTAAAAGTGCTGGTAAGTAAGTTTCTTCTGTGATAGAAGAATAAATTTGAATATCAGTCAAAGGAAAAAGAATTTTGGAGTGACAGTTCGTCATCTTATTTTTTAGAAGGAGAGTTTTTTATTGTGTATACATTCTAGATGTTTTTATTGCAGTTACATTAATAATTGTAATTTTATTCAATAATGGTATGTGATGATTGAAATATAAATTTTAAGTTAGGCCCCATATCTTGGCGTAAGTTATATTCCTGCACTGGTAGCATGGGCACGAGATAAAAGTTTTATCCCCCGATTTTATCCACTGACAGGGGATAAAATTATCTTTCCCCTATGCTAAAGCATGGCGACAGAGGAGAAGGCGATGTATATTTCTATAAGTATATCCACTGAGTGTTATTTCCACCACCGTGCGCATGCTCGACGGGTGGATAAAGCTAAGCGAGGGGATAAACGTTTTATCCTTTTCCCGGGGATAAAATTTCTCCCGCTCATGCTACCAGGGCTGTTGTAATATGTTCGCCAGTAGCCTGTTTTTAATCATTCTCTTCTGCTTGGAGCTACATTCTGAGGATACAATTTCAAGCCTACTATGGCATAGTTTTAAGATTTGAATTCAGAATAGCGGCAAGCGCATGTAAAAGCATATAGGTATGGTAACGTTTTACCATACAGATTTTTTTGGTTTGCGGATTATAGCAAAAGATCTGAACTACGAAACTGTGTAAACAACTTCCTGCGACAGTGTTTCCAGAAAATTTTATGACATGGGTTTATTCAAGGGGCGGACCAACAAATTCGTCGTCGAACAGTCGGCAACGCATTGGTGCGGTGCGTTCAGGTGCTACAAATGTTCATGGGCGGCGGTGATCACTTAACATCAGGTGCCCCGCCGGCTCGTTTGCTCGCTATAAATATTTAAAAAAAATTCTTGTGTATAATAGAATACTGTAAAGTAATAAACGCCTGATTCTCTACAATAGAATTCATTCTATACTTGTTGACTCGTGTGTGTATATAAAGTAAAATGAAAGAGAAATATTGAATTAACTATATTGAATTAACTATATTGAATAGAGGAATTTAGAAGCCTCAATAGCCCAACGGATAAAGGTGCGGACTGAAAACTGAAAGGTTACAGGTTCGAATCCCACCCGTTGCTCTATTGTCGCACCCACTCCTAGCACAAGCTTTCTGCTTATTTGGAGGGGAGAGGAGGATTGGCTAATATTCTTTAAAAAAAAAATTTGGATACTGTGGAATATTCTTCCTTCTACTTCCTCAGGCTCAACCGTCGGGAGGTTGCCGTGGCAACTGGAAGAATTTCGCCTCGACACAAGCAGAAGAAGATGCATACGACTACGTCCAGTTCAGGGTCAATCCCAAACCTACGGGGTACGAACTTTAAAGTCTTCTTACGCTTCTATTAGGCCTGGCCTGGGACACCCGCGCTTTACTTATAGTCCAGTCAAAACAAGGTTTAACCTCGGTAATTATTAGGATCTCAAGAAAATTGTATATAACCATTATTGTTGAAAATTTAACAAGCTTCAATTATGTAGTAGTAAACTTTTACCTTTGACCAAAGGTTCTCGAGATATTAACAAAAAACCAAAAAAAGGGTCCTGTTTCCGCTAATTGCCGCTAGAGCTCGCCTCGTACGCATGAGGACTTTTGGTATATTCATCCCTAGGTACCCATAATTCGATGTGCAAAGTTTCAAAACTTTCGCAATTTTCCAGAGGTTGGGTCATTTTTTGAGGTTTTTTGACTGGACTATTAAGCCCGAAATACGGAGTATGACCATCGTATGACACATTTACCTATGTAATAAGTTACAAGCTTAACTGTTAGGAGTGAGTACGACACTAGTGCAACGAGTGGGTAACTTTACATTCGTTACTTCCTTACTAATATTATGAATGCGAATGTGTGTTTGTTTGCTGGTGTGTTGGTTTGTCCTTCAATCACGCTGCAACAGAGCTACGGATCGACATGATTTTTTTCATGGGTGTAGTTGAGGACCTGGAGAGTGAAATACTTTTTATCTTGGAAAATCAAAGAGTTTCCGCGGGATTTAAAAACTAAATCCACGCGGACGAAACACGGGCAACAGTTAGTACCTATAGTTTGTTATGAAATATTTTGTTACGCAAAGAGTAACTGCTGAGTTTCTTTTCAGCTCTTTTTTTTAAATATATAGACTAGAGCTTGACTGCGATCTCACCTGATGGTAAGTGAAGATGCAGCCTAAGATGGTGCAACTTGTCTAGAAGATGCCTATTCACTCAGAAACCCACATTTAGTTAGTTAGAAAAACGGAAGCCGGAAGGGCATTCCAAATTTTTGCAGTCCGTATTAGGAACGAGGAAGCAAAGCGCTTCTTCACAGCAGAATCAGCATTCCGAACCGGTGGTAGAGTCTCGACGTGTCATAAGAGCTACAAGTTGGCCTATATGAAATAAATAAATTTTGAATTTGTATTTGAACTAGCTACTCAACTAGTTAACCAGTCAACCAACAAGTCAACTAATCAATCAACAGCTAGTCAACCTACCTACGGCCTACGTGAAATAAATAATTTTGAATATAAATGCTGCAGGTTCGTGGGTTCGGTGGCGCACGTGATCAAGGGCGCGCTGGGCGGCGGCATCTTGGGCGGCCACGTGGCCTTCATGAAGGCTGGCCTCATCGCCGCGCCCTTCGTGTTCCTCTTCGGCATATACATGACATACTGCTTATATGTGAGTTTTTCCAAGAGCTCCTACTTTGACGACCTCCCTGGTGCAGTGGTGAGCGCTGTGGTCTTATAACTGGGAAGTCTCGGGTTCAATTCCCGGCGAGCGCAATTTAGGAATTTATAATTTCTAAATTGTCTCTGGTCTGGTCTGGTGGGAGGCTTTGGCCGTAGCTAGTTACCACCCTATCATCAAAGACGTGCCGCCAAGCGATTTAGCGTTCCGGCACGATGGCGTGTAGAAACCGATTAGGGGTATGGGTTGAATTTACATTGCCATACCCCTTCCAAGTTAGTCCGCTACCATCTTAAACTGCATCCTCACTTACCATCAGCTGAGATCGCAGTCAAGGGCTATCTTGTCATCGAACAAAAAAAAATAGATTGCAAGTGTTACAGAATTGCGGAAAAAAACGCGCTAATTTTTTTTCTGTCAAAAAATCTGTAGATTGATACAAACATGCGGTGTGTAAGCCCTAGCCCGCACTGCGAATAAAATCTGCACACACACACACGCACACATACACGCACCCACACGCACACACACTTTTTTGCCTTTATAATATTTGTTGGTTTAAAGTATGACCATATTAAAATGTTTCTTGATGCATGAGAAGCGGATTCGCTGTAAGCATTGAATCTCGCGACCCCTGCCCAGCTGGTGGTATTTAGATGATGAACTTGTTGAACGCGTGGCCTTTGTCCAGCTGTGGGCTGCCGGTTGTACTCAGATGATGGACCTGTTGAACAGATCCTAGTGCGGTCGGCGCAGGTGCTGTTCAAGAGGACGCGGGTGTCGTCGATGTCGTACCCCGACGTGGGCGAGGCGGCGATGGCGTGCTTCCCGAACCCCAAAGTGGCGAAATGGGCGACCGCCTTCAGGTATCAATCCTACTTAATCAACTAGTCAACTAGCTAGTCAACTAGTCAACCAGTCAACCAACAAGTCAACTAATCAATCAACAGCTAGTCAACTATTCAATCAACTAGTCAACTAGTCAATTAACTAGTCAACTAGTCAATCAACTAGTCATCTAGTGAATCAACTAGTCAGTTAGTCAATCAACTAGTCAGCTAGTCAATCAACTAGTCAGCTAGTCAATCAACTAGTCAACTAGTTAACTAGTCAACTGGTCAACTAGTATTCTAAATGCGATAAAGTTTGGATTGTATGTATGGATGGATGTTACAGGTATTCCATTGATGCGATAATCTGCATCGATTTGTTCGGCGCGTGCGCATGCTACCAGCTCATCATCGCTAAATCCATCAAGCAACTTGTGGAGGACACACAGAAACCCACCATGGCGGGTTTAGGACCTGGTATGAATGAATCTTCTTCTTCTTTATCAACCGATAGATGTCCACAGCTGTCCAGCTGGTATAGGTCTCTTGCAGTGACTTCCACAGGCCTCAGTCTTGCGCCGCCTGAATCCAGCCGCTGCCTGCGACTCGATGCCACGGCCGAAACCTCCAACCAGATGAAATCGCGGGCAAAAGCTAGTTTCATTATACACGGTGAAATTTCATTGGTTGTACTCCCTGAAAGAGGTGAATGTGCTCATGAAACTGAACAACTTTCCCCAAGGAACATAGCTCGAAATATGAAAAAAAAATTTGGACCTCCGATAGTAAATCAATCAGCTGATCGTCAAGTTTGTATGGAGGGTCCAATTTTTTTTTCATATTTTGACCTATGTTCCCTGGGGAAAGTTGTTCAGTTTCATGAGCACATTCACCTCTTTCAGGGAGTACAACCATTAAAATTTCAACTGGTATTTTTAGGTTATCCTATTATAGTCTAGTAGTTAGCAAGTTCGACTGCGGAAGACGAGGTCCCGGGTTCGATTCCCGGGTCGGGCCAAAAATTTGGCGGTGAGTTACTCCCGCGTCTCGGAGAGCACGTAAAGCCGTCGGTCCTGGTCTATGAGAGTGAGGGAATAGAGGGTGCACCTGTGTTTGCGCATACACTTGTGCATTATAATATCTCCCGAACAGATGGCTAATCTCTGTGGAGATTGGCCGCTGTGACCGGATTCGGTCGGAAGGACGTGATTGTTATTTTTTTATCATTTATTTTCACACACATTTACATTATATTATTATTTAAAAAAAAATGTTTACAAAAATAAAGTATAGATACCAATATAGCATCCTCAATAATATAATTAATTTGGTCCCACTTGCTGCGGGGTAAGACCCAAGCGCAGGGCGCAAGTGGTCAGGGCTCCAGAGTGAGGAACCTCCTCACAATGCGTCTCAAGGAGTACCGCCTTTTGTATCCTGCCCTTGATCCAAGTACTAAGTAGGGTTGCCAGACGTCCCGTATTTCCCGGGACATCCCGTATTTTAGGCATAGTTTAAAATGTCCCGGCGGGACTGACTCTGTCCCGTATTTGAACCGTACGTCATTTTTCATTATGAAATCGATCTACGTATTCACACACGCAACGTTCGTAAAACGTACTCGTTTCGCTACTAACTTGCACTCGCAGCCCGCATCGACCAAAGACAGTGTTAGTGTCAGAATGACAATGTTAAAACTGACTCGATCCTCGGAAAAATATAAAAAATAATAAAAAATGACACTATATAATTTTGTTTTTTATTTGTCCCGGGTAAAAAACTGAAATCTCGTATTTTTTTGCCCATTTAACCATTTGTCCCTTATAGGCTGAAAAAAAAATCTGGCGACCCTAGTACTAAGCGAAAGTTTCTTAAGGTGTTATTATTATTAGGTTATCCTGATCTTCGGGTGTACCTGGCCGCCATGATAATTCCCGTGATATGTATTTGTTTGATCATACATTTGAAATATTTGGCTCCATTTTCTCTGGCTGCTAACGGGGTTGTGTGTAAGTATGATTTTAATATCAAAGTATAATTTTGACGACCTCCCTGGCGCAGTGGTGAGCGCTGTGGTCTTATAACTGGGAGGTCTCGGGTTCGATTCCCGGCGGGGGCAATTTAGTAATTTATTATTTCTAAATTGTCTCTGGTCTGGTCTGGTGGGAGGCTTTGGCCGTGGCTAGTTACCACCATACCGTCAAAAACGTGCCGCCAAGCGATTTAGCGTTCCGCCACGATGGCGTGTAGAAACCGATTAGGGGTATGAGTTGAATTTACACTGCTATACCCCTTCCAAGTTAGCCCGCTACCATCTTAGACTGCATCGTCACTTACCATCAGGTGAGATCGCAGTCAAGGGCTATCTTGTCATAGAATTAAAAAAAAAAGAATTAAATAAATATTTAAATTTTGGAATTCACTATTACCTACTTATTTAGTCACTTAAAATTACTATTAAATTATACTATAGTTTACTCCAATCAACTAAAAGAAGGTAATAAGTACCTGCTGCAATAAATATTTCAGGAGGATTTCCTATAATCTTTAACATGAACATGTTAAGCGAAAATGCAAATATCAGTCTGTTACGTCATAGCCCCGGAATGTCCAATCCCCGAATGTCCAATTCCCAGATGGTCTAATTACCCAAATGTCCAATTCCCCGATTATCTAGTATGTCTGTTACGTGAAATTTTTCGAATATCCAGAATAATTTTTAATCAACGCGACGTCTGGTTAAGCATCTTAATACGACTTTTTCGCTATTTAAAAATCAACATTTCCTGTGGTACAACCTGCATTCCGAACCCATCATAGAGTCTTAAGAGCCACAAGTTGGCTTCAATGAAATAAATAATTAAAAAAAAGTTGACGTAGAGTTCCTAAATGGTATTTTCTGTGTGCACATTTTCTTTAGTATTATATTAGAGTACCTATGGATAGATTTCAACACGATTAGATTCAGAAGTTTGGATTTGACTGGTGCTTTTCATTCCAGTGCTTAGTGTATTCATGACCATCTACTACGCGACGCAAAACAACCCTGGGTTCAAGGGGCTCGTGACGAGCACCTCGGTTTACAGCTTCTTTGAATTCGTGGGCATGACCGTATTCAGCATGTCTTGCGTGGGCGTGGTCATACCCATTGAGAACAACATGAAGAATCCTAAACTGTATCCGAAAGTGCTTGTGACTGGTAAGTATTTCCATTCATTCATCATACTTAGGCTGCCTTAACATGGGTAGCCTAAGTATGTCATGCTCTCTTAAACATTTCTGTGGTGGTGTCGTGTTGTTACGTTCCCTCAAATATGGTTGAGCGAAGCAATGGCTGGATCATGCGTCGTGCTCATGAACGGGTGCCACCAACGGGAATGGGTTTGCTTTGTGTCTTCTTAACATGTGTTAGGTTGTGGTAGGTGTGCATTTTTGAAACTTCTTTGTGGAAACACTTTGTGCATAGCATAGTTTTGTTAACCATTGTAAAAAAATTTTTGAAAAGAGCAACTGCTGAGTTTCTTGCCGGCTCTTCTCAGCAGAATCTTCATTCCGAACCGGTGGTAGGTTTATGACGTGTCATAAGAGCTACAAGTTGGCCTACATTAAATAAATAAATTTTGATTTTGATTTTATGTAAATGCATTTGAATAACTAGGGTTTGTCTGAAAGCTACGTTTGCTTCTTTATTATTTCTATATTTTCAGGTATGTCTTTCAATATATGCTGCGTTTTCTTTGTATCCTTCTTCGGATACGTCGGTTTCTTGGAAAACTGCGAATCCCCTATCACGGTCAACTTTCCGATGACAGTGTAAGTATTTTACCAGAACTATCTATCCATCAGAAAAACCAACGCTCTAAACTACCTATAACCTTCGATCATAGAAAAATAAGTGGATATCGCATGTTAGTCCGATTTGGGTAACCACTAAATATCAGTGCAGATCATTTCGCTAGCTAGTCTCTCATCGAACATTGACGTGAAGCAGTTATTTCAGTGTCAAGGAACAATGATGCATTTGAATAATAGTTGAAGAATGAAGTGCTGAATCCCCTTATTTTTTTGTGATCGAAGCCTATAAAACTTTAAATATCTATATTTTTTAAAGAATATTAGCCATTCTGAACGTATAATCTATTACTAACCTATTACTAACAGTCCCCGTTTTGTTCTAAATAAACGTAAAGCTTGTGCTATGAGTGGTTACGAAAATAATGCAATGGGTGAGGTGAGAATCGAATTATCGACCTTCCAGTTTTCAGTCCGCACCTTTTTGGCTATTGAGGTTCTTAATGGGGGCCACAGTTTGATATCTCCCGCTAACTTCACTCACAAAAAATATTGTTAGGTAACATTAACAGAAGTAGTGGAGAAGAAGTAGCAGGAGGTGCAAAAACCAAAGCATTTGGATTTCGACCACATAAAGATGCCAACGTTCACGACTTCTCGCAGTTCTGTGGTGGAATGGTGAAGGAAAAATAAGTTGTGAAGTTCCTGAGCGCACTCTTCCAAGTATATACGTTAGAAAAGCGAAAGACAGACAACATTGCGTCGGTGTTGTAATACTAAAATTAATCATCGGCTGTCTTGAAGTCAAGGAGTACTGACATCCAAAAGGTCACCGGTTGAACCATAACTTGTCGTTGATTCATCACATCACACAAATTTTAAAGGCGAAAGTTTGTATGTGTGTGTGTATGTGTGTGTGTGTGTGTGTGTGTGTGTGTGTGTGTGTGTGTATGTGTGTGTGTGTGTGTGTGTGTGTGTGTGTGTTTATGTTTGTTACTCTTTCACGCAAAAACTACTGGACGGATTTGGCTGAAAGGAATGGAGATAGTTCATAAACATAGGCTACATTTTATCCCGGGAAATCAAAAAGTTCCCGCGGGAATTAACAACCTTAAGCCACACGAACGAAGTCACGGGCATCATCTAGTAAGTTATAATTGCTTCCAGATTCCCGAAGATCCTGAAAGGTCTAATAGCAGTAATGATCTACGTCACCCACGCTTTGAACTTCTGGGTGCCATTTAACCTGGTGTTCTTCTACCTCAAGAGTCTGCATAAGAAAGAGGACGAGTTCAAGTGGGAGCTTATCTACAGGGCGATCATAGTGACTGTCATAGGGATTGTCGCGATCGTGTTTCCGAGCATCAACGCCCTCATGGGCTTTGTGAGATTTTTTTTTTTTTTTATGAGCTAATCCGAACTTCTTCTCTCCATTCTAAATAAGCATCACTACATAGAATAAAACAAAGTCGCTTTCTCTGTCCCTATATCCCTATGTATGCTTAAATCTTTAAAACTACGCAACGGATTTTGATGCGTTTTTTTAAATAAATAGAGTGATTGAAGAGGAAGGTTTATATGTATAATAACATCCATTAATTAGTGGAGAAATACTGTTATTTTTGAGGTTTCTAATGTAATGTCGTAAATAATTACATTTTTTCCGCTTACATTGCAAACGCAGGCTGAACCCTACGAGATTTATCAAAATAATATACTAAATATTGTAAACATTGAAAAGGTCTACAGAAAACTCCACTATGGTATATGTCTATCTCTTATGGATATCCCACAATAACATTTTTTTGTCATTTACTTTTTACGACAAATAATACCTATCTATCGTATTGAGGCTACCTGGATGTTTAGGTGATTAAGTAAGATATTATATCTCACTTTATTATCTAAACGTCCAGGTAGTGATGATTATCAATACTTGTTTCAGCTTGGCACCTTTTGCCTTTCCAACATGGCGTTCATTTGGCCCAACATGATTTACCTGATGGTGGTCTGGCAGAGACCAGGTCTGGGCAAGTACAAGTGGCGTCTATGGAAGTCCGTCACACTGATTCTCATAGGCGTCTTTATATTCGTGTGTGGTAGCGTGGTCAGCATCAACGAGTTGGCGTCTGTGTTTAGATAGACGAAGAGTTTCAGTTTTAGCTGAAGAGCCGATGGGAAAATTTGACGAGGTGCTTGAAAGCTGTGTGTTTTTCACTTATGCTCTTTGTCTTGCACCTGTTTTATTTAAATTAGGATGATTTTAGTTATATGCATTATGCATATTTCTTCACGTACGTGGCATAGCCCCCTAAGCGTGAAAATTGTCATGAAACTTGGAGAACTCTTGCGGAGCTAATCTGCTTGCGTGGCGAAATACGTATTTTTGTGATTCTGCCTTTTATTATACCCCTTGTGTACGTTGATCCAT
The DNA here is from genome assembly GCA_933228805.2 of Hipparchia semele. NCBI lineage: Eukaryota > Metazoa > Arthropoda > Insecta > Lepidoptera > Nymphalidae > Hipparchia > Hipparchia semele. Next base: position 3,265,760 of record OW121733.1, on the reverse strand, counting down.
AGCGCTTGACGAATTTACTTGGCGAATGTGTACAAAGCTACCTGCCATCCATACGCACACAACAAAGGATTTTAGTACAATTCACAGACGCGGTAAATGCACCAATGACCAGCACTCTTCGAATATATTGGGGACTTTGTTTTAAATTAATTGCAAGTGAATAAGGGAGGAAAATTGACACTCAACCCTGTGCCAATAAACGCTTGTTGGAATAGATAGATATCAACATATTATGCTTCTACCCTAAGGTGGTCCGAAAATAAACACACACAATTTATAAATTTTAAATCGACCACGGCAGATGCGTTTTCAATTATCTCCAGGTATAAAAATAATTAAGTATACTCAGAGATAGTAAAAAACCATCAATTTTATTCATATGCAAATTATACAAATTTTCAGCTTTCATGAATTACCTCCTCAGAATTACCCACTAGCTCTCGAACTAACATATACAAGTATGTTGAAAATATGGTGAATATTATTAATTATTTTCTGTTCAACATAAATTACGAGTATATTATTATAATTGTTGAATACTCTTATATTCTAATATTGAAATTGTAAATCTGATTTCTTAAAAGCCTTTATTTTGTATAATTATGTTTTTATATACGTTTAGACTGTAATAATTGACTATATTTTATTTAATTGAAATAAACAATTAATAATCGTTACTTTGACATTTTTATTTGTTAGCGTATTGGACGTAGTTTTATGTGAACTAGCCTAGAACTAGCCAATCAGTTAATCCTTATACGGCCCGAAAGATCCAATTCCCGAATGTCCAATATCTGTTACGTCTTATTCCTTATACTCGGTAAGTCTAGTCTGCCCGTTAGGTTCTATTCACCGAATATTCTATTCCCCCAATGTCCAATTCCCTGAAAGTCTGTAAAAAGCACCCCAGTGTTAGTCCAGTCTTGAGAATAATAAAACATAATCTCTTATGTGTAAAATGAAAATAACCATAATATACAGCTGCGAGCAGAAAATTCTAAAAGGCATTTAAAAAGTAAGTATCTGTACAATTATTATTACAAAAAAATTACACACTGAGAAGTGTGAATTTTTTTTGTTTTAAATAGGATCTTGTACTATAAAATAAAAATTCTTCACACTTCTCATCCATTTATCCATCTTAACATCGCCCTCCAACCACTTTAAGAGTTCTCAGAGAAAGAGAGAGAGTTTAAGAGTTTAGGCCCTAGTCCACCATGTTGGCCAAGAAGTGTGAATAGAAATTACTTATTTCCTATTTGTTACTGCTATAGTAGTTAAACCAGCTATGTCCTATCTGTTACAGCTGTACTAGAGTTATAATATCTCCGACCCGCAATAACTTTGGTACGTACAAACTCTCCCAGCTGAACTAAAAATATCCACGCACCGTGTGCGTCCGCGCCCGTCCCACTTAATGTCCGTCGGCCGCGCCGCCCGGACACTAAATATTCCCTATTTTATACCGGGAATATCCGAATACCGACTGGAAAGGCCCTTTTTATACCGGTATACCGACCTAGTAAATAAAAATCGTTACATTTCGGATTAAAAATCAACAGCTCGTGCGAACTTATCTATTTTGGACGTTGGTTCACCTACGTTATTCGAACAATTTTTTTTGTCATAGTTTTGTTATTATTTAAATTAATTTAGTTATTAAATTATACCCTATTGTCATTAAATACAAGGGTAAAGATTAAAAATACTAAGCAGATTTTGATTTAAAATTTTGATATTGAGATTATCTATCGTCCAAGTTCGATATGTTTTCCGAGCGCAAGACCAAACTTAAAAATACTATTTGGTCTTAGTCTACCAACTTGTCCAAAGTAACTATTTATATTTATAACCTAGTTCCGTGTGTGTAGAATTTGGTTCTGTGCTTCGTTTAAATGTGTGTGTGAAAATGTGTGAACAGTGCATTCAGCGGTAAAAGTTCTATGGATTTGTGACTACTTTATATTGGTATGTATCTTTTTAATTCGAGTAACAAAGTAACACGCTGTTGAAACAAAAATCAGACGAAAGAAAAATCTGTCGAAAGCTATGTAGTCTTTTGAGAATATAACCAACGTAATCCTATTAATATTACAAACTAGCTGATGCCCGCGACTTCGTACGCGTAGATTAAGATTTTTTAAATTCTCTTATTTTTCGGGATAAATAGTAAGTAGCCTATGTGAAATTCTAGACTATATACTCTATCTCTGTGTCAAACAGCTAAATCGACTGGGAATCAGAAGGGATTAGGCTGGAAATTTGAAATGGAAATAGCTAATATCCAGGATGAGCAGATAGGCTACATTTTATACCGGCAATTTAGAGTTCCCACGGGTATCAAAACCATTTACGCGGACGAAGTCGCGGCCATCATCGAACGGTTCCGTGCCATCGTAACAGTGATTGAGAGAGTGTATCGAGAGTGTATGGAGCTATTGGATCGTAACGTCATGTTGCAATAGCGCTCTCTTTTTCTAACAGGAAACTTAAAAGCTCTATATTTTCAAGACTAGTTAAGGTATTAAAAAAAGAAAAACGACACTGTGTTATAATATACTAGACGATGCCCGCGACTTCGTATGCGTGGATAAAGGTTTTTTGATTCCCACGGGAACTCTGTAATTTTCCGGGATAAAAAGTAGCCTATGTTTTAATCCTGGATATGAGCTATCTCCATTTCAAATTTCAGCCAAATCGGTTCATTCGTTGTGGCGTGAAGGAGTAACAAACATACACATACACACACACACACACACATACACATACAAACTTTCGGCTTTTATAAAGCCGAAAGTTTGTATGTGTATGTGTGTATATTAGTGTGATAGTGTGATAGTGTGATTAGTGTGATAGTGTGATGTGATGTGATAGTGTGAAGTGTGATGTGATGTGATGTGATTTAGCGAATACCCAATTGCTGGTTCGAAATTACTTTACTGAATCGAATAACTGTCAACCTTACTAATATTATAAATGCGAAATTGTGTTTGTTTGTTGGTTTGTCCTTCAATCACGCTGCAACAGAGCTACGGATCGACGTGATTTTTTGCATGGGTATAGTTGGGGACCTGGAGAGTGACATAGGCCTTTTATCTTCGAAAATTAAAGAGTTCCCGCGTGATTTTAAAAACTAAATCCACGCGGACGAAGTTGCGGGCATCAGCTAGTCTCAATTAATTGGAAATGATTTTCTTACAACTACTTTAACAACTTCCTATCTGTTTATCTATTTCGATGTCGTGTTGGAATAGCGCCAAACCTTCCATAGTAATAATATTGTGGATCGAAAGTTTCGTGTCTAGCGAATTGGCTGAAAAACAAAGACACTTCGGTACCTGGGTCCTATTTGTTTTGTCTAGGTTTTGCCTGAGCGTCTAACTGGTTTTTAAATGTAGGAGATAACTAGTTCTGTCTTTTGTCCCTATTTGCGTACATGTCTAATAAAATATTAAATTAAAAAAACTCAAAAATGTCCCTTAACAGATCAACATTTGTAGAACAGCATTATTTCAATGTAGAACAGAAAGGAAATTGAGGGAATTGAAAAAAGCTCTCTAAAAATGTAGATAGTTCGTAACCAATTCGTAGCATAATCGTAGCGCAAGGTAGCGTCATAAAAACCTACAGCAAAATAAGGTTTCGTAGACCTTCCGTAGACCCATACGTCCTATTAGCACTAGATGTGCTGTAGAATAGCAGCTTTCTATAACAAAAAGCTTTTTAAAATATATTATATACTTCAGTACGAAACATCTTAAGGCCGCTGCATACGTAACGTGCACGGGACGGGACGGGACGTGGACGGGACGGGGACCGAACGTGGTTAGTAAACACGGACGGGGATTTTTAATGCATACGCAACGTGGCAATAACTCAGAACTAACGTGCTAGAGTGATGTGATCAAGGAAAGATGGATTTTTCATTTGAAGAATTGGCTTTAATTGCTAAACATCGTCGCCGACGATATTTTTCCCGTTCCGCGCGTGGCACGTTCCCGTCCCGTCCGTGCTCCGTGACGTATGCACAGTCGCTTACATTTTCTATGAAACGATATTTCGAAAACTTCACGTCCCGTCCCGTCCCGTCCCGTGCACGTTACGTATGCAGCGAGCTTTACTGAAAGAAAAAAACTTAATTTTTTTTTTAAATGTAGAAGCTTCGTAACCAATTCGTAGCATGTGGTAGCACTGTGAACAAAGCCTACGCACGATTAAATCAGACCCCATAGATTCGTAAGGAAGAAAATTAAGAGTCGACGAAAAGCTCTTTAAAAATGTTGTACATATAAATTTTGACGACCTCTCTGGCGAAGTGGTCAGCACTGTAGCCTTATCACTTGGACGTGTCGGGTTCGATTCCCGGAGGTGGCAATTTGGGAATTTATCATCTAACTTGTCTCTGGTCTGGTCTGGTGGGAGGCTTTGGCCGTAGCTAGTTACAGTAGACCACTGTACCGTTAAAGCTGTGCCGCCAAGCGATTTAGCGTTCCGGCACGATGGCGTATAGAAACAGATTAGGGGTATGGGTTGAATGTACACTCATACCTCTACCAAGTTAGCCTATTACCATCTTAGACTGCATCGTCACTTACCATCAGGTGAGATAGCAGTCAAGGACTATCTTGTCATCGAATAAAAAAAAGACTGACGGACAGCGAAAGCTTAGTAATAGAGTCCCGTTGGCGTTCTTTGAGTAAGAAATCCAAGGCACATAAAAAGAAGGTTCTCTTTTTAAACAGATTCTATTTTAATTTAGTTTAATATTAGTATTCAATTCGATGCCTCAACATGGGTAGCCTGAGTAGTCATGCTCGCTTTAAACATTTCTGTGGTGGTGTCGTGTGGTGCGGGTTGTTACGTTCCCTCAAATATGGTTGAGCGAAGCAATGGCTGGATCATGCGTCATGCTCGTGAACGGGTGCCACAAACAGGAATGGGTCTGCTTTGACTGCCCGTCTTGACATGCGTTGGATTGGTTACCTACGTATGCATTTTTGCATTTTTGAAGCTTTATTGTGGAAGCACTGTATACATAGCATAGCTTTGTAAAAAAAAAAAATTTTTTTGAAAGGAGCAACTGCTGAGTTTCTTACCGGCTCTTCTCAGCAGAATCTGCATTCCGAACAGGTGGTAGATTTATGAAGTGTCATAAGAGCTACAAGTTAGCCTACGTGAAATAAATTAATTTTGAATTTGAATTCTATACCAATTTGTAGTGCAAGGTTGCGCAATTAAAAATACTCGTACCTACAGCAAAATAAGGTTACATAGACCAATACTCCCATAAGAGATCGGCAAATTACGTGAACAGTGGCAACAGGCATTCCGCTCAGAATATTCCCGAAAGGAAGCGTTGCGGATTGTTCATTGCAGAGTTCGAACTTCAGAGGTTTAGACTTCAGTCAGGGTTCCCAACTTAGGGCTTTTAGCCCCAAATTTAGGGCGGAATTTTGCTTATTGCGATTTTTTCAGGGTCCAAATAAATTTAGGGCTATTTTTAGGGGCATAAATAAATTTTCAAGCGTCACATAATTGACTGACCAAAACGAGTAAATAAAGCAAAACGTCTATGGTATTCCGGAATAATATGCTTAAAATCGTTTTATAGCTAAAGCGTTTTGAAAATATTTCAATACATTAGCGTTGAACACGCTTTTTCGATATATAATTCCTTTTTCATTTTAAAAAGTTACTTTTACTCCATCTCCAAAAAATGTTACAGTTATAATGTAAACATATTGTATGACTATAAGAATTCCGAATAATGTAATTAAAATTAAGTTATATTATTTTTATTTACCTCAATAAAACGGGAAACTTATTTAAACATTAGCCTTGAATGGTAACAAGATACAGGGGTTTTTTTGGGGCTTTTGAATATTGCATTTAGGGTTATTTAGGAGTATTTCATGTTGATGTTAGGGCTAATTTGTTTTAGGAGTTGGTAACCCTGCTTCAGAGGTTCAGACTTCAGTTTTCTGCGGCATTCGGCCGCTGTAGACGTGCGTGGGTTTCCCGCTATATTGTGTGTGAAAAATTGAACTTTTACCATGTTATTTATATGAAAAATAAGCAAAAGGTGTTAGTGTTTGTGATTTCTGGATATTTTGCCACGTACATCGGAAACAATAACCGAACCGAAGGTTTGTTTCGCCACATTTCCTACCCTTGCACTATATTTACGACCGTTTCGTACACTGACCAAAACGGTATCGGTTTTATAAAACAGATCACAGGATTATAGCTATTGTGTAATGTTAAATAGGTACGGTATTCGTATGCGTATTGTGGGTTATTATTGTTTTTGGTGTGGGGTATACACTGATTTGAATAGGGTAGGCAAGGCTGAGGCTTTAAATTAAAATTGTGACATATCTCGGTCAAGTCAATTTATTAAATTAATACTGGGGTTACAACGGTATTTGACGAATTTTTTTATATACTTAAAATAAAGGGTTTTAAATATTATGACACAAAGTCATTTTTCTTTTTTTAATATCTTAACTAGTCTTGAAAATATAGAGCTTTTAAGCTTCCTGTTAGAAAAAGAGAGCACTATTGCAACATGACGTCACGATTCAGTAGTTCCATACACTCTCCATACAAAATTTCGTTTTAGAAAGAGACGGATACGTTCGCAGTGAAACAGCTTATAACTACTTACAACTTGGTTTTTTGACCGATTTATTTTCTGTTTTTACAAATACCCTATTCCATAGTTACAAGTTATTAGTTATTTTATTAAAATAATGTCCTCCCGACTTAAACCGACCAAGGCAGCCAATCTGCAGTGAGATGGGAGATATTATAGTGCTTAAAGTGTGTGCGTTAATACAGGTGTAGGTACTTTCTATTGGGCTTCAGGGCTTCAGTGAGCTTTAGTGCTCTTAAAGGTACCGGAGTGATATACCGCCTACTTTCTTATTATGGTCTAGTACTGGGAACTTCTTGACAGAAAAACCCAATACATATTATCTTGACCCGACCCGGGAATCGAACCCAAGACTTTCTCATCCACAGTTGAACATGCTAACTACTAGACCAACGAGGCAATCAGCAGAGTATGAATGTCTAGAAGCAAAAGCTTAATAAAAATAAATAGGTCAGGCTAGGTCAGCTTTTGGCGATTGAATCGAGATTATGTATTTTTCCTTGGTAGCGAATCTTATCTTATGGAGTCGTAAACAAGCTAGGGTTACCGCGCGTTGAAACAAATATAGCTAGCTAATGCTCGCGACTTCGTCTGCATGGATTTATGTTTTCTAATCCCGCGGGAAATTTTTGATTTTCCGGGATAGTATAGTAGCCTTTGTCACTCTCCAGATCTGTAGCTCTGTTGAAGCGTGATTAGAGGACAAATCAACAAACAAACTCACTTTCGCATTTATAATACTGCTCTCGTAATTGAAAACACAGTAACTTAAAGGTAACTTCTATTTAACTTACTGTGTTTTCAATTACGAGGGCAGAATATTAGTAAGGATTAGTACCGGCCATCAGACCCTGGTTATCATCTAGAACCAGAGAACTTATCTTCTTCTTCTTCTTTATCAACTAATAGACGTCCACTACTGGACATAAGTCTCTTGCATGGACCTCCACAGGCCTCGGTCTTACGCCACCCAGCGTCTCCCTGCGACTCGTTTGATGTCGTCGGTCCACCTAGTAGGGGGTCTGCTAGAGAACTTATCAAGATGGATCAAACAAGCCCAAGATCGATGGGATCCGGCTTCATTATCAGATTAGCTGCATGCTTCTGCATGCCCCAAAAATATTGCATTGTTATTCGATTTACATATACCTACTTGCAAACTCAATCAGAAACTGGGAAGTTGTTCTAATCAGCTTGCAAGATTTTACCTAAGCATACATACATTGCAAATTATATTATAAAAGCTTCTAATTACAATATATAACCCAGTCAAATGTAGGTAGAGCAGTAAATAGCACATGTTAATGCATTCAGTTTGAATGTACGTCGGAAACTAGGAACTACTGACATAAAGAGCGTAAATCGTACGCACGCAACGTACCTACGCAAGCCCTGATTTATGTATTGAGGGATCAAATAATTAAGTTGGGGCGAAGTTGAGGCGTAGTTTAGGTGGAGACGCGGTTATATATAATTTATTTTTCTCTGCTTTCTTATGGTCTTTTTCACCAATATAAAATATCAACGCTCAGACAAGACTCAAGAACTTCACACACGGCAGCTATAATGTATATTAATGTACATTACATCCCGGGATGTATAGCTTTACATTATCTTAACCTATCACACACAGAGCAGGTAATGTAATATATCTTTCCCTTTATTCCATTGGTATACGTCTCAAAATGATATGTATCGAAATATAAATGTATATTTTCGTATCGCTCTGTATCTTAAGATACGAAGATGTAAAAATATACATTATAGCTGTCGTGTGTGGTCTCCTGACGATTTATATGGAAAGATGTAATGAGATGTATCGTGCTATAATATACATCTTTACATTATAGCTGTCGTGTGTGAAGTCCTTTATTTGACTGACGGTGACATTTAATCGTAGAATAAATGACTTTGTTCTAAGTAATGGTACTGTTACACATGCTCTAAAATAGCATGCTAGTGAGCATGCTTAAGAGTAGGGTTGCCAGGTCTTCAAACCGTAAAGTCGGACAGGCCAACCAGTTTAGCCGGACATTTGGGTACAAAGGCCGGACACCCTTATTTTTTAGACCTAGCACAAAATGGCAATTTTTTTTAAAAGCTCGTTTGCGCAAGCGTAGCGATACAAGATGAGGCGAGCGGAACGGAAACCAACACATGACAAATATGTAAAAAAAATGGTTAAACTTAAAAAGCTTAGCAAAAGTCGGATAGGCCGGACACTGTCTAATTTGGCCGGACACTCGAGCAAAAAGCCTGACTGTGTCCGGCTTTATCCGGACGCCTGGCAATGCTACTTAAGAGTATGCTCAATACGAGCATGCTCATGAACAGTTTACATTTGCTAGCAATAGACATGCTAGTTTTAAGTATGCTCTTCAATAAGCATGCTCAAAGCAAACATCTCAAATACACATGCTATTTTAAAGCGTGCTTTCTCGCTTTCTGTCAGTTAAAACAAAGTCAAACGATTGATCGATACTAGCATGCTCAATAAGCAAACCTGTTTAGACGCGCTTAAAGCACGCCCCCTTCCACCCGCGCCGCAGGTAGCATGCTCATAAATCGCACGACTGTTGATTTTTGAGCATGCTCGAAATAAGCATGCTCATTACTAGCAATGTTTCAACACACATGTTACTAAGTAGCAAATGCTCAATAGAAGCATGCTTTCATGCTTGAAATGAGCATGTGTAACAGTAGCTTATGTGTCGTTAGCAATCTATAGGTACAATAGGTACTTAGTTACTTATGCGTAGCATACGCCAGCTTACAATGAAATAGGGTAGGTAATAAAACTTTGATAAATACTAACAACATTTCACCATAATTACCTAGGAACTCGTTCGCTGTGTAGTCACGCAACGAATTATGACTTTAATTTTTAAACCCACCCATAAACGAAGTATTGACGACTTCTCTGGCGGAGAATTTTTGATTCAACATGGCGGTGTTTTTTAACCGATTTCAAAAAAGGAGGAGGTTCTCAATTCGTCGGAATCTTTTTTTTTTTAAGCTATTGCATAGCTTCTATCGCGGGCCAGCGTGGAGACCGAATCCAGAAATTCCGTAACGAAAATAACCTGACACGGGACTCCTCTACGGTGAGCCGCTAGATGGCGCATTTTTTATCAACGCCATCTAGCGGTGAGCCGCTAGATGGCCTCATAAAAACTGCTATGCAATAGCTTTACCGCGGCAGTCCCCGAGTGCCACACATCTTTTTTTTTTTTATGTATGTTCCCCGATTACTAGAAGACGCCTGGATCGATTTAGAGAATTCTTTTTTGCTTTAATGCGGGACCATGGTCACCCTATCAGTTTTTTTTTTAATTTTCCTAGCCTATGTCATCCGGAATAAGCTAAAGATTCTAACGATACCTCATTCGTCAAAATCGGTTCAGGCGTATAGAAGTTATTGTGGAATATAGAAACCCACATACATACATGAACCCTGAAAACAATATACTCCTTTTTTCAGGCAGTCGTATAAAAATCACGAACGCTGAAATTCGTTTCGCATACGTTCCCTGAATGACACACATTCCGTAGTCATACGATGTCCCCGTCGTTTTCAAAACGAAATTAATTCATATCACATTCCTCTACCTCGTGATGACAAGCAGTTTAATTCTTTGTTCCCTTGAAAATAAGATTCAAATTAAAACAAACAGATTATCGTCTTAGCGTTTAGGGCAATCCATTAACCTCTTTATGGCTTAAGACATAAGGCAGAAAAAGGCTAAGCAAGGTTCGTGGGTAGGATATTGATAAAAGCTTTCAGTTTTCGTTAAACATGTAAAGTCTGTAATATTTCTTGAAAGTTGTTTACTTATTTGGTACAATTCGCACCGGCATTCTTTTTCTGTCTGCAGCTTATTCCTCATTGTTGAGGGTTGTGAACCCTTTTCTTTAATCTATAAATAAAGGTAGCGGCTATCTAATGCCAATAATACGGTACTAATGCCATAATAATTACAGGAAATTACTAATTATTACGAGGTACTGTATTAACTGTAGACGTAAGTAATAATCTTGTCAACGAATTAAAAAAAAAGTTTCCTGGAAATAGAAATAGAAATATTTTTTATTCAAATAAACTTTTACAAGCACTTTTGAATTGTCAATGAATCTACCACTGGTTCGGAATGCCTTTCCTGTCGAGAAGAGCCAGCAAGAAACTCGGCGGTTGCTCTTTAAAAAAAAAAAAAAATTTACAATCGTTAATGAAACTATGCTATGTATACATTGCTTCCACGATGAAGTTTCCTAAGTCCAATGTAATACAAATACAACTAAGTACAATACAAATACAAATAAATGCCCTGGCAGCCATATTTTAATGGTCACACTTTAACTTCATCCTTGACCTAACTTTGTTTCTTTTTGTTCCAGCTATGCGGTTGGACGGGAGTGAAGGAGGCAACAAATTGGAAAATTAAGTAAGAAACAAATTCAAAATGGCGGAAGCAGAAGGCGGAGCGAGCGAACAAGATGATGTTTCATTCTTGCGTACGGTAAGTTTTTGGTAAAATTACGTTTTAAAAAAAATTAAAATTATTTATTTCATGTAGGCCAACTTGTAGCTCTTATGAGATGACACGTCACGACTCGACCACCGGTTCGGAATGCAGATTCTGCTGAGAAGAGCCGGCAAGAAACTCAGCAGTTGCTCTTTTCATAACAAAATATTACAATTTTAATGGAAAGCTACATAATATTACAATGTAATAACTTATTACAGTATCCCGTGGGTAGCTGGATGCCAAGCCGATTGATTCCATGCAACTTTGTCATTAAGAACGTAACCACTACTTAACAAATGCAATCTTAAAAAAGTACCCCTGCAGCATCAGGCTTGAGGAGTTACAATTTTTAAAGGACGACTTCGTAAGCTTCCTCTGTCAATTAGAAAAAAAAAATCACGTGAATCGGCTCAGAAATCCCGGAGAAATAAAGCGCGAGCAAGCTCTCGCTCACACTTATACAGATACTAGCTTTTGCTCGCGGCTTTGCTCACGTTAAGTTCGATTTTGCAAACCCCTATTTTAACCCCTATTTTTAGGGGTTGAATTTTCGAAAATCCTTCCTTAGTGTGCGCCTACGTCATAAAAGGAACCAACTGTAAAAATTTCAAGTTTCTAACTTCAGTAGTTTAGGCTGTGCGTTGATATCTCAGTCAGTCAGTCAGTCAGTCAGTCAGGACTTTGAATTTTATATATATAGATGACACACACACCACCTTGCGCCACGCGCCCTCGTGAATTGCAAGAACTATAACTTAGATCCGTGAGCTAAGATGTCTTCCAATAACATCTACGTTTAAACCTCAACGGTTAAGCCTCAATAGCCCAACGGTTAAAGGTACAGACTCAAAACTGAAAGGTCGCAGGTTCGAATCCCACCCATTGCACTATTGTCGTACTCACTCCTAGCACAAGCTTTCCGCTTATTTGGAGAGGATAGGAGGATATTAGTCAACTTCAGCTTGGCTAATACGCTTTATTAAAAAAACATAATATCAAAACTACGCTATTTGGTAGGCCCGTAGTACAGTAATTTGTAGTTCTGCTTGATTATCAAAAGCTACATTTCAAATTACAATAGGTTACAGTTTTACGTAAACTTAACTAAACTTAAATACCCTGTGCAATAATCAAAGGTCAGGTCAGGGTAAGCGGGTCACGGCTTTGTCGTTAACTTGTTAACAAGTGCGGCGTGTGAATTGACTGAGGTTTATTGGATTTTATACTTCCGTGCTTATAGTAATTTCATAATTTGGAATTGGATATTTCACATTTTTTTTTATATACTTGAATTTATTATAATACGTGATGTAAAAGGAAAAGGTGACTGACTGACTGCCTGAATGACTGACTAACTGATCTATCAACGCACAACTCAAACCACTGGATGCATCGGGCTGAAAGGCTTTCAGCTATTATGACGTAGGAATCTGCTAAGAAAGGATTTTTGAATATTCATCCCCTAAAAGGATAAAATAGAGGTTTGAAAAATCTAACTTATCAAAATATATAAAAGGAAAAGGCAACTGACTGACTGCCTGAATGACTGACTGATTGATTTATCAACGCACAGGTCAAATCATTGGACAGATCATACTGTTTGGCATACAGATAGCTGTTATGGCATAGGCATCCGCTAAGAAAGGATTTTTGAAAATTTATCCCCTAAGGGGATAAAATAGGGGTTTAAAGAGCTTAATGTGAGGGCAACAGCTAGTCTTATTATAATCTCATAGGAAATCAGAAATACTACGCAAACGAAGTCACGGGCGACCGCTAGTGTATTTCTATTTTGGCGCGCTGTTGTCGCTTGGCGCTGGGATTTGGCGATGAACGCAAAATGTCATTGGTCTATCGTGTGACCTATTTATAGCGTTAGGTACCCACCTATACGGAAATCATGTTAATTTACGTAGGTAAATTTACGTGATTCACTGAGTGGTCACGTGGTCACTGACTCACTCGGTGAACCACAGCCATCTATGTACCCAGCACAGCAGACAGTAGAATTCATTAAATTAAAAAAAATTGCGTACCTGATAGAAGTGGTTCGACAAATGTCATTGGCCTATCGTGTTATAGTTCTTTCATTTCACGAGGGCGTGTGGGTCATGGTTGTATGCGTGTCGTATCTGTATAAGTGTGAGCGAGAGCTTGCTCGCGCCTGACCGCTCCCACCTATACGGAAATCATGTTGATTTACCTACAACCATCCTACGACAGAAATCTTCACTGACTCACTCAGTGACGCACAGCCATCTATGTACACAGCAGACAGTAGAATGTATTAAATTAAAAAAAATGTGTATCTAACTATCTGATAGAAGTGGTTCGACAAAGTTCGTAGGGTGCTTGCCCCTACTTGTCTACTCCCCCTATTTCCCTCACTACTACTACTACTACTGCCCCTGTTGGTCTATCGTGTTTCCTATTCATATATTCGAAAGTTTAAAGCCATCCAAAGACATTCAATACACTTCCAGACAGAAATTCGATACACTTCCACTTCATTAAACAACGCACGGCCACAGCTGAACAAAGGTGCGTGGGGATGCACTTTAGTGCATCTGTCTAAGGAGAGGGTAGACGTATCAGACGTACAAACTTAGGTCATAGGTACTTCTCCGTATTTACGTACGCAGGTAATATTAATATTTCTCGCTAAATAATTCACTAAAAACTCCGTTGACCCAAAAAGTTAGAACAAGGTTAGAATAGAACACTCGATCACAGGTGCGCAAAATGTATAGAGGTTGTTTTAATTTAGCAAAAAGCTGCGATGTTTGCTGAATGAGTAACATTTATAATACAAAATACGGCTTTATGACGTTATGAATAGCTTAATGCTGAGATCTATAGAGCACGCTCTGACTTAGCTTAGAGATAGAGGTTAAAACGAGACACAAATATGCTCTGACATAAATCTGTCTCGTTTTAACTCTGTCTTGAGTCTGAGCTGAGTGAGAATGCGGTCTACATATTTCAGCCTTCAATCATGAAAAACATAAAAATTCTGGGAATCAACGTTTATTTTTTTTGACGACCTCCCTGGTGTTGGTGTGAGCATTGTGGTTGTGGGTAACTGGGAGGTCTCGAGTTCGATTCCCGGCGGGGCAATTTGGGAATTTATCACATCACACTAATATTTAATATTATAAAGGCGAAAGTTTGTATGTGTGTGTGTTTGTTTGTTACTCTTTCATGCAAAAACTACTGGACGGATTTGGCTGAAATTTGGAATGGAGATAGTTCATACCCTGGATTACAACATAGGCTACATTTGATCCCGGGAAATCAATGAGTTCCCGCGATAATTAAACCGTAATTCACGCGAACGAAGTCGCGGGCGTCATCTAGTAATTTCTAAATTGTCCCTGGTCTGGTCTGGTGGGAGGCTCTGGCCGTGACTAGTTACCACCCTACTGCCAAAGACGTGCCGCCAAGCGATTTAGCGTTTTAGTACGATGACGTGTAGAAGTATGGATTAAATGTAACCTGCTATACCCCTTCCAAGTTAGTCCGCTACCATCACATCATCACTTGCCATCAGATCAAATCGCAATCAAGGACTATCTTGTCATCGAATAAAAAACAATATAGGAAAGTACCTAGTACGTAGTATGTACCTTTTGTAGAGATACTTTAGAGCTTCACTACATAGTATAAATCAAAGTCGCTTTCTCTGTCCCTATGTATATGCTTAAATCTTTAAAACTACGCAACGGATTTTGATGCGGTTTTTTTTAATAGATAGAGTGATTGAAGAGGAAGGTTTATATGTATAATAACTTCCATTAACAGTGAATGACATAGGCTATATATTTTATACCCGTGCGAAGCCGGAGCGGGCCGCTAGTTTAATCTAAATATATAAAAGGCAAAAGTGACTGACTGACTGACTGACTGACTGATCTATCAACGCACAGCTGAAATCACTGGATGGATCAGGCTGAAATTTTGCATGTAGATAGCTATTATAACGTAGGTGTCCGCTAAGAAAGGATTTTTGAAAATTCAACCCCTAAAGGGATAAAATAGGGGTTGGAATAATCGAACTTAACGTGAGCGAAGCCGCGGGGTAAAGCTAGTTATAAAATAAATGCTCTAGGTATCTTTAGACAAGAAACGGAGTTCGTCAAAGTATGCATCATGATTCATAAAACATCAGAGCTAAACTTATAAATGGGTAGAATGAAACATTATAATGAAGCCAAAAGCTCTGCCTATAAATAACATTGTAACTTACGTCATTCTAGAGAAATAACACCCAGATTTAGATTCAGATTTAAATTAAAATAAATTAAATGTAAAAAAAAACTTTTTTAAAAACAAGCTTTTATTTAAATGCGCTAAAAAGAATAAAATAAACTTTTCTTTTAAAACTTGTACTATCAACTTGTAACCTCATTACACAAATTGTATGATACTAGCTTTTGCCCCCGCGACTTCGTCCGCGTGGAATTAGATTTTGGGGTGGAATTTTCAAAAACTGTGACACACGTACTTTTTTATTTTTAACTGAAAGCTCAAATACTAACTTTGATGGAAACAGCTTGAAAAATGATGGAGTTTCATATAAACTTCCATCCCCTATTTAAACCCCTTAGGGGTGGAATTTCCAATAATCCTTTCTTAGTGTGCGCCTACGTCATAAAAGGAACCAACTGTAAAAATTTCAAGTTTTTCACTTCAGTAGTTTAGGCTGTGCGTTGATATCTCAGTCAGTCAATCAGTCAGTCAGGACTTTGAACTTTATATATTATATAGATTATAGGTAAATTATGTCTACGTAGATTAATTATAATAATTTAATATTTTCTTGTACGACTGTCTGCCCATCTTGACATGCGTTGGATTGTGTGTACCTACGTATGCATTTTTGAAACTTCATTGTGGAAGTACTGTACACATAGCATAGTTTTGTTACCTATTATAAAATTTTTTTTTTGAAAAGAGCAACTGCTGAGTTTCTTACCGGCTCTTCTCAGCAGAATCTGCATTCCGAACCGGTGGTAAATTTATGACGTATCATAAGAGCTACAAGTTGGCCTACATCTATACATCTTCTATACATATAATAAAATTGTAGAAAAGTGGTGTCTGTACAATGGAAATATATAAAAAAAAGTAGCAGGGGTTGTTATTATATCGATGCCGAATCCAAAATTGTAATTTTTTTTTTCTGTTTGTCTGTTTGTCTGTGTGTTTGTGCACGCTAATATCAGAAACGGCTTATTCGATTTAGATACGGTTTTCACTAATATAATGTGGTAAGCTTCACTTAACATTTAGTGTTTATTTCATGTCAATCGGTTCATAAATAAAAAAGTTATATCAATTTAAAGAATCACGGCGAACATGTTTAACGTACAGAGTACGCGTGTACTACACGCCTCGCGCCTGAGCGTCCGAGAGCCGCGCCCCGAAAAGTCACTATTCCACGCGAACGTAGTCGCGGGCACATCTAGTGAAATAAATAAATTTTGAATTTGAATTTGACTTTTAAATTTGTCCCTGTATAGTTTTGTTAGTTATATAAAACTCAAAAAAGTGATATTTTTTTTTACAGGAAGACATGGTGTGCCTGTCTTGTACGGCGACGGGCGAAAGAGTCTGCCTGGCGGCCGAGGGTTTCGGTAACAGGCATTGTTTTCTGGAGAACATCGCCGACAAGAACATACCACCAGATCTATCGCAGTGTGTTTTTGTTATTGAACAGGTAAACAGAACTTATCACAAATTCATATTCAGAATAATGAGTATACACGGTGAAATTTTATTCCCCGTAACCCCTGAAGGAGGTGAATGTGCTCATGAAACTGAACAACTTTCCCCAAGGAACATAGCTCGAAATATGAAAAAAAAAATTGGACCCTCCATACAAAATTGACGATTAGCTGATTGATTTACTATGGGAGGTCCAAAATTTTTTTTCATATTTCGAGCTATGTTCCTTGGGGAAAGTTGTTCAGTTTCATGAGCAAATTCACCTCCTTCAGGGTTTACGGGGAATAAAATTTCACCGTGTATATGTACTAATAATAATTAAAGCCTCGATAGCCCAACGGTTAAGCGTGCGGACTGAAAACTGAAAGGTCGCAGGTCTTAACCCCACCCGTTGCACTATTGTCGTACCCACTCCTAGCACAAGCTTTTCGCTTATTTGGAGGGGAGAGGAGAATATAAGTCAAATTCAGCTTGGCTAATATTTTTTTTTTTAAAACAAAAAAAAATGTTTTCCTCCAGACCAAATCTGGTAATTTCCCCAGAGATAAGCAATCTGTGCGTGAGTTAAAATATATTATAGTTAATAAGCACATACAACACTCTCCATTCCCTCACTCTCATAGTCCAATGGAACGTAGTTCCAACACGGCCGGATAGGGATTAGGCGCAACATCGACTGCTTTACGAGCTCTCTGTGGCACGGAGGCGGGACATGAAAATTTCTTAACAAAAAATCCAAAACATTTTTTGGACCCATCCGGGAACTGAACCCGGGACCACATCATCGCGACGAAATTTATCACAGACATAACAAACATTCTAGAGTTGGACACAAAATACATTTATACCGTGAGATTTTTAAAAAGCTAAATCCACGCGTACGCAATTGCAGGCATTTGCTAATTTCTTATAATAAAATACATATTATATAATTATTTATTAGGTACATATGAATGACTTAAATTTTTTAAATTAAGCAATTCTGTGAGACTTGGTTATATTTTTGTTTATATACATTCTAGTTTTAAGCTATTGCATAGCTTCTATCGCGGGCCTTGAGCGTGGAGACCGAATCCAGAAATTCCGTAACGAAAATAACCTGACACAGGACTCCTCTCACCGCTAGATGGCGTTGATAAAAAATGCTATGTAATATAGCTTTACCGCGGCAGTCCCCGAGTGCCACACGTCTTTTTTTTTAATAAGATATTTATTTATATTCTCTAGGCATTGTCAGTAAGAGCTCTACAAGAGTTAGTCACAGCAGCCGGATCAGAAACTGTAAGTTTTACTCACAATTTATAAATTATTTTAATAGATAGGTACTTGTAAATTAAGTAATATTAACATTTGAACACCTTTCCTTGAACTACTATTTATTTATATACCTTTAAATAATTTTCAAATTAAATATTTCACTAAAAAATATATCTTTTATATTATTTAATGTTTATCCGAAGATTCCTATTTAGTAACACATGTTTGTTAGATACAATATTATGTTTCTGAAATCAAACGGTTTATTAATAACGGTTTTTCCAATTTCTAAGCAATAAAGTACATAATAATGATAATAATCTGATAATAATAATATATAAATGAAGCTTCTAAATATTTTGATTCCATTTTATAGATAATTATTTATATATATGCATCGTCGGGGATAGTGCAAATCCGCGTAACTAGCATTAGTAGGTACTAAGGTAGTAGGAACGTATGAAAATGGATTTTAAGGTAAAATCCATTTTCATACGTTTGTGGTCAAATCAAAACCGCGTAAGTGTCGTAGCGAATAAATTAATCTTTAAAAGATATCTATTTTTATCAATACATAGAACACATTAATACTCTCTGTATAAAAATTAGCTCAATAGCCGTAGAAATAAGAAATTCATAAAGTTTTAAACTACCCCTGTAAAACTGTGCCTAGTGTAGATCCGCGGTTTTTACCAAATGTACATACGCGGTTTTGCACTATCCCCGACGATATTGCGTAATTCTTCTTTTTTAATTTAAATATTTTGATATCATGTGTTACGAAATGAGAATCTCTTGTGACGTCCAAAAAGGATTTTTAGCAGCAGATCTTGTTTATACCCACACCATGTTAAAGCTATTAACTTGTGTTTTAACATAAATGTTTTCATTTTGTGAATAATGTTACCCATTTTTACGTACTGCTTTCGTGTTTAAATTTTACAGGGCAAAGAAAACTTATTAGTGAGTACACATACAGACATGAAAATATCGGTAACAATTTCATGCCAAATTACATCTTAAACAGATTTAATAACTGCGATTATGAAGATTATAATTAATAGGTTTAAAAAAAATTGCAAGTAATATAAATTGCACTATGTTTGTCTATACATAATTAATCTATCTAATTAAGGCTCCTAATGTCTTAAATAAATTTTAAAAAAATGTTTAAGATATGATTTGATGTGATTTCTTGCATGATATTTGAATTCTAAGATCACATATTTCAATATGTGATTGATTAAAAAGTTTAATATACCTTTTCAAAATTTTGAGCAATTTTTTTTGGCTTAGGATAATAATTTCTTGCAGTAACAAATACATAATTTCATTAAATGTTTTGATAATTGGCGAATATTTTTTTTTCAAATCATTAATTAGTTTTTGTTTGTAGCTTTTTAAAATTACATTTCAAAGACGAATAAAAATAAAAATGAGTGTTAAACAATTTCAATGAATAATTAATATTTTTTTAATCTTTTCCACGTCTTATTTTTTACTAATACCCTTTGTTTTAATTTTATGTAAGTACATTAAGCACAATATATAGATATCAAAAATATTTATAACACATATTGTTTCCGACTAAAAAACTACTTATATACTTGCATGTTGAAAATATCTGATGCATTATTTATTACTTAATATACAAAACTGAATAGTTCTAATAATTATACAATAATTTGAAATTTTCTAATAAAATAGAAAGGTTTTTTAATATGTATAGATGCACAAATAAAATAAAATTAAGTAGTGTGAAATGCATGCTACTATTTTTTTTAACACAACAGTTTGTCTACGATCACACGAAATGAATACATTTCTTAAAAATAGTATATCTTTTATTATATATATTTAATGTCTTACAGAAGATTCTAACTTTATCTTACGGTAACAAGCAAGTACTTACTAAGTTTTACAAAAACGATTTACTTTTTTATGTATTCTTATCTATAACTTTTCTATTAGCTATTCCTTTTTCATAGCATAACTTCCTCATATAAACCGAATAATATACTGACGCAATTTATTTAATATTTTACACATTTTTTTTATTAATGAGATTTATTTCATTAAATTAAATATTTTATCCTGAAAAATATGTTTTAATGTTCATAATATTTTTATTTTCAGGGTAAAGGTACCGGTTCTGGACATCGGACACTTCTTTATGGCAATGCAATTCTACTACGTCATCTTAACAGCGATATGGTGTGTACTTGTTACAAAATTAAGGGTAAAAACATGCCAAAGATGCCTCACTGCGATACCTCGCGGTCGCGGTTTAGCTCGCTACCTCGATGCCACCTCCATGTAAAACAAATGTATGCAAACAGACGAGCGCGAACATGCCGAAGGATACCTCACTGCGATACATCGCGGTACAGCGAGGTATCTTCGACAATAATATGTTCGCGCTCGTCTGTTTGCATACATTTGTTTTACATGGAGGTGGCATCGAGGTAGCGAGCTAAACCGCGACCGCGAGGTATCGCAGTGAGGCATCCTTCGCTTGTTCCCACCCTTAGACAGACATTTTCTATTTTTAACCGCCTCTCAAAAAAGGAGGAGGTTGTCAATTCATCGGAATCTTTTTTTTTGTTCCCCGATTACTCGAAGACGCTTGAACCGAATTTAAAAATTCTTTTTTTGTTTGAAAGGGTATACTTCTCGAGTGGTCCCAGTGTCATCAGGTTAGGATTTGATGATCGGATCCTGGAGAAATCGAGGGAACTCTTAAAATTTTATCGGCACAGTTGATGTACTTTGTACAAAGTCGTTTTTATTAAAAAATATTTTTTACGTTTAATTTCTTCTAATCTGTTTGTATACGCCGCGCCGTGCCGGAACGCTAAATCGCGTATCGACACGTCTTTGACGGTAGGGAGGTAATTAGCCACGGCTAAAGCCTACCACCGGACTAAACCAGAGACAATTCAGAAATTACGAGTATAATTTCCTAAATCACCCCCGCCGGGAATCGGACCCGAGACCTCCCAGTTATAAGACCACGACGCTCGCCATTGCGCCAGGGAGGTTGTCAAAACCTCAACCATTAAGCCTCAATAGCCCAACGGCTAAAGGTGTGGACTGAAAACTGAAAGGTCGCAGGTTCGAACCCCACCCGTCGCACTATTATCGCACCCATTCCTAGCACAAGCTTTCCGTTTATTTGGAGGGGATAAGAGGTTATTAGTCAACTTCAGCTTAACTAATAATCTCTTTTGTAAAAAAATCTTACTGCTTCTTTAGTACTTGGCGTGTCTGTCCACATCATCGTCTCAAGACAAACTAGCGTTCGACGTGGGTCTTCAAGAACATTCACATGGTGAGGCGTGCTGGTGGACCCTACATCCTGCAAGCAAACAGAGGTAAAATGAACTTAAAATGTATTGATTTAAAGTCGCAAATTCATTACAATCGATTTAAATTTGTACCGTAGACGTATACGTATAAAATGCACGCACGAAATTGAACTCTAATTCATTTGTGTATAGTTCATTTTACTGTAAGACTAACGTCATACATGTTTCAGGGTGTTGGAATTTTTCATCGGTCTTTTCTCAAGAAACATTTTTTTTTTTTCATTACTTAAATTAATTACAAAATCGAATCGTGTATGTCAACTTGCATTCTTCCATTTCCTGTAAAGTTTGGATCTCTGGACGTATGAGGTTATCATTCTACAGCGACGATTTGTTACTGTCTGACAGCTAATTAAGAAAAAATTTTTGAACTTTTTTCTTGTATAGAACCAGGATGAAGTAGGGTTTTTTTTTTTTTTATTCTATGACAAGATAGCCCTTGACTGCGATCTCACCTGATGGTAAGTGACGATGCAGTCTAAGATGGTAGCGGGCTAACTTGGAAGGGGTATAGCAGTGTAAATTCAACCCATACCCCTAATCGGTTTCTACACGCCATCGTGCCGGAACGCTAAATCGCTTGGCGGCACGTTTTTGACGGTAGGGTGGTAACTAGCCACGGCCAAAGCCTCCCACCAGACCAGACCAGAGACAATTTAGAAATAATAAATTACTAAATTGCCCCCGCCGGGAATCGAACCCGAGACCTCCCAGTAAGACCACAGCGCTCACCACTGCGCCAGGGAGGTCGTCAAAAATAAAATATTTCCTTATTCTTACAGGTCTGAAGGTGAGAAGGTGCGAGTTGGTGATGATTTGATTCTCGTGTCCGTCGCCACAGAAAGATACTTGGTGAGACTCTTTCTTCTTCCATATTAAGAATATTCGAAACCAGTACTATGGTCTATAGTATTGAACTAAGGCAGCCCTATTCAGTCGTATTAAGTAATGTAGGATGATAAGTGGGCGCTTTAAGAAAATCTAAAAAAGAGTCCGCGATGGTATATGTCTATCTCTTAGGGATAACCCACAATAACCATTTTTTATCCTTTACTTTTTAGAGAGCCAGAGAATCGTTTATAGAGCTTGAGGCTCGCCTCAGCCAGGATAGACAATGTTGTATATAAAAACATTCTGAAGTATATTTAGTATTAGTATTGCACATAGTATTATTATAAGTGAAAAACTAGATGTATGAATAGATGGATGTTTGTTACTCAATCATGCCGCAACGAATGAACCGATTTGGCTGTTTGGCACAGAGATACAGTCTAGAATAACACATAGGCTACTTTTTATCTCGGAAAATAAGAGTCCCCATGGGAATTAAAAATCTTGAATCCACGCGAACGAAGTCGCGAGCATCAACTAGTAAAATATATTTTTAAATAACCTAACTGATACACTTACTCAAATACTTCTTTAAATAATGACCACTTACTCAACTACTTCTTTTCCAGCATACGACAAAGGAAAACGAGGTGTCCATAGTGAACGCCTCGTTCCACGTGACGCACTGGTCCGTACAGCCGTACGGTACGGGCATATCGCGTATGAAGTACGTGGGGTACGTGTTTGGGGGCGACGTGCTCCGGTTCTTCCACGGAGGCGACGAGTGTCTCACCATACCGAGCACGTGGACCAAAGATGGCGGCCAAAAGTGAGTCAAGAGATGTAAACGAACTATTGGATGCGTCCGTAAGCCGCGGACGCTTCCGATATAGTTTGTTTACAGCTTTCCCTGTAGTCATATACCTGTAGTTAATATTACTTATTTATGATAGACTAAATTGAAAACTCGCTTCAAACAGAAACAGATAAAATACATCAAAACACATTGAAATATGAAATATGAAATATGAAATATAAATGATGAAGCCTAAAACTTCTTAGATTCGCCTATTAATCCTATTATACAATATTATAAATGCGAAAGTTTGGATGGATGTATGGATGTTTGTTACTCAATCACGCTGCAACGACTAAACCTATTTGGCTGTTTGGCCCAGAGTTAGATTATATTCCAGTCTAATAGCTTATAGGCTAAAAAAGTAGCCTATGTTACTCTCGATAACATCAGCTATCTACCAGTGACAGTCCTGTCAAAATCGGTCCAGCCGTTCACGAGATTAGCGGCAACAAACAAACAGACAAAAATTGTTTTTTGTTATAAGTATTGTATTTAGTTACATTTTATGCATTAAATTAAAAGCTGTTATTTTGATATTACAAACAGGCACTCCAATTTTATTTATTTGTATAGATTTTGCGGAGTAAATCTTCTGTAGCTGTACTATTCTGTGGTCTCGAGTAAAAATTAACCACAGAAATATCCTTTCCTCTTCCAGTATCGTGGTATACGAAGGGGGCTCGGTAATGTCGCAAGCCCGTTCCCTGTGGCGCCTGGAACTGGCGCGTACGAAGTGGGCCGGAGGGTTCATCAACTGGTACCATCCAATGAGGATACGTCACATCACCACCGGACGGTACCTCGGGGTCAACGACCAGAACGAGCTGTATCTGATTAGCAGGTAAATAAAAGGCAAAGGTGACTGACTGACTGATTGATCTAACAACGCACAGCTCTAACCACTGGATCGATGGAGCTGAAATTTGGCACACTGTTAGAGACCTTAGTCTCTAACGCAAGGCGAAGCGCGGGGGTGCGGGCGGCAGGCGGGAAACAAGATGCGCCTGCGCCGCTCACTTGCAAAAAAGACATCAACGCGCAACATTCAATTTATACATCTTCTTTGTAATCACAAAATAATCATAAATACAGTCCATTGAAACAATTCAAGGTGTTTTATCATCCATTTTGGTCCTTCAACCTCAAGAAAATAAAGAAACCAGCCAAAAATCGGAGTGCATCGCGGGAACAACGGACGGGGATACGACCTCTTGTGAGTTTGTTCCATGTTCCTTCTTACTTCCCGTCTTGTAGCATTTTCCGTCTTCTATTTGGATCTGATACTAGGATATTTTCATAATAATTTACAATAATAAAGTTGCTGTGTAGCTTATTTGCCATAAATTGCCAATTTAAACATATTTAAAAATCACCAACTTAGCTATTTTTTAGTCTAATCATCATAACAAGTGTTTTAGTGCCTATAATTATTTCATACGTTGCCTAAATTTCATTAAAATGCCATAAAAATTGCTCCTAGCTAATTCAAATTACGCTGATTCATTTCATTACGCATAAAATTGTCACTGGATTGAGTGCATACCTACTTGCCTATTGTAAGCGAACGCTTCGTCACATACGCAAACCGGTTTTTATGCACCGGCCAGTTGTTCGGTACGCTAGTTATCTACCTATCGCTTGCTTTGTTTCTAATCTTAACCTTTAATTCTTGCGTCGTTTACGCGTTTAAAGATGAATGACGCTAAGATAAAAGAATTAATAAAGCTACGCGGTAGTGTGAAAGGCAAGCTTACAATTTTTCAAAACTTCGTAAATAGCCTTAATAGTGACAATATTAGTGAAAATCAATTTAGCGAACTGGAATGTCGTTTAAATAAAATAGATGTCATACACTCGGAATATGATAAATTTCAGACGGAATTGGAGCTCTTGACTGACGATCCCAGTCAATTAATGCAAGAACGTGAAGAATTCGACTCAAAATATTTCTCTTTGGTTGCATCAGCGCGCACCATTATGAAAAAGTCTTCTCGTCAGCAACAGCGGACACTTTCCATGTCCGAGTCGAGTGACGGGAGCGAGCGAGCACACAGGGATGCACTTCGCGACTTCGTCAGGCTACCCAAGATTAATTTGCCCACCTTTGACGGAGACTTTCAGCACTGGCTCACTTTTCGAGATACGTATATTTCATTAATACACAACAACAACACAATCGGCGAAATAAATAAATTTCATTATTTAAAAGCTGCTCTAAAAGGCAGCGCGCTAATCATAATCCAAAATTTAGAAATAACAACAAAAAATTATGAAATAGCTTGGCAGTTATTGTCTGATAGGTACGACAACGAAAGGCTTTTAATTAATAATCATGTTAATGCTATATTAAATTTCGAACAAATACAAAAAGAATCGTGTCAAGCTATACGTAAATTAATTGACACGATTAATAAAAATTTAAACGCCTTAAATACTCTTGGTCAGCCAACAGAACATTGGGACACATTAGTGATACACATAATGACTAAAAAATTAGACGTTACTACGTTTCGAGAGTGGGAAGAGCAAAGAAATACCATTACTACCACACCCACTTTAAAACAATTTCTGGACTTTTTAACACACAGGGCAGATTTATTACAGACAATACAACAAGATGAAAAACAACGACAATTATTAACAACACATACTTATCAACATACACAGAACACACAAAATTCACAAAATACACAGAAATCACACAAAATAGAAGTTCAAACAAAAACCATTCATCAAAATAAAACAAAAAATACGGACAACAAAATCATTACATGCCCGATGTGCAATCAAAATCATTTTTTATTTAATTGTCCAGAATTTAGGAATCTAGACGTAGACACACGTATTCTTAAGGTTCAAACTTTCAACAATATTTGTAAAAATTGCTTAAAAATTGGTGCACATAAAGAAAAGAACTGTAAGCTCTCACACTGCAAGTACTGTACACTCAAGCACAGCAGTCTTTTACATAAAGAACCACAGAACAGCACAGAACAACACAGTACAGTTGCCTTATCATCAAACATTCAGAGTATTAACAAACCCAATATATTGCTATCCACAGCTTTGGTGAACGTGGTCGGTGCGGACGGGATACTACATCCTGCCCGCGCTCTTCTAGACAACGGTGCCACTGCGCACTACGTCACACGTCACTTCTGTGAGAAGCTTGGCTTGCCTCGACGGAACGTAAGCTCCACTGTGACAGGTATTAACAATCAACTTTCATACAGTGCGGAGTCTTGTGACTTATCCATCGAGTCATCTTCGGGTAATTACAAAATCAATATACAATGTTACATCTTACCTCAGATAACGAGTTCATTACCTTCAAGTAACATTGATATACAATCCATACAATTGCCTCTTAATATCAAGCTAGCTGATCCTTCGTTTCACATTTCGTCACCCATAGACATATTAATGGGTGCAGATGTGTTTTGGGACGTCATATGTTCCAACTTCATTGATTTAGGCAAACAATGTCCTAAGTTGCAAAAAACAAAACTCGGTTGGCTTGTTTCCGGCACTATTAATAAAAACACAAATTTGAATAAAAATAATTCAAAGCATACATCTACATGTTTATTTTCTCAAAATGATGAGGCCTTGTTAGCACGATTTTGGGAATTGGAATCTGTACCTTCTAAATATAACTTATCGCAAGAAGAGCAAGCGTGCGAAAAAAGCTTCGCAGAGAACACTCGGCGCGATGAAAATGGTCGTTTTATTGTAACTGTCCCTTTAAAAGAGTCGCCCGACGTTCTCGGCGATTCTTACCGCACAGCAAAAAGTCGCCTATTAACGCTTGAGCGTAGATTCGAACGCGATCCAATATTCAAGAAGCGATATTTAGATTTTATGACCGAGTACGAAGACTTAGATCACATGAGTGACACTTCGAAACTTTCAAATGCCATAAATTCTCAAAAAAGTTATTATTTACCTCATCATGGGGTCATTCGTGAGTCATCAACCACAACAAAGTTAAGGGTGGTTTTTAATGCATCGAGCCCCACTTCTAGCCATACTTCTAGAAGTAAAAAATCATATAATGACATTCAAATGATTGGACCCGTCGTCCAAGATGATTTGATTTCAATATTGATACGCTTTCGACAACATGAAATCGTCGTGTCAGGCGATATCGAAAAAATGTATCGAGCCATTCTCGTCGAACCTTCTCAACGTTCACTACAGCAAATCTTGTTTAGATTTCATCCTAGTGAAGATATAAGATCATTTACATTAAATACGGTTACATACGGTACTGCATCAGCACCGTACCTAGCCACAAAATGCCTGGTTTCGCTGGCAGAACAGTGTACAGATAAACAAGCAAGCGTAGCTATTGCAAGAGATTTCTACGTGGATGATTTTCTCAGCGGTGGCGATTCCGTACAGTCAGTAATTACTCTTTGCAAAAATGTTATCGACACCTTACAGTCAGCGCAATTTAGGCTACGTAAATGGCAATCGAATAGTTCTGAAGTCCTAAAATCATTACCTAGTGAAAATTTGCTTGAAAATCTTAAAACGGATAAAACTTTAAATCTAGATGAATCATTACCGTCAAAAACACTTGGTCTCCATTGGGATTGTAACACAGATAATTTATTATTTAAAATTAATTTAGACACAAACACAAAAAAAATAACAAAACGTATAATCTTATCCCTTGTAAGTCAAATTTTTGACCCCCTCGGTCTTCTAGGACCTTGTACAGTTCAAGCAAAAATTCTAATGCAAAAACTTTGGGTTAAGAAGTGCGGTTGGGATGACGAAGTTACAAAAGAAACACAGATATCCTTTTCAAATTTCATAACTTCTCTTAAGTCACTTAATTCACTCCGCATTCCCCGTTGGGTTTGCACTAATAACACCACACTAGTTGAATTACATACCTTCTCAGATGCTTCGGAACGCGCATACGGCGCGTGTGTATACGTGCGAACAGTTGACGAGAACGGCAAGGTACAAGTTCGCCTTTTAGCTTCACGAAACAAAGTGGCACCTTTGAAGCCCATCACAATCCCGAGACTTGAGCTTTGTGGTGCGCTTCTTGCCACTAGGCTCCATGCTAAAGTGGTTTCATCTTTAACAATAAAAATACAGAAATCCTATTTTTGGACCGATTCCACTATCGTGTTGGCATGGTTGAAAACTCAAACGAACCAATTAAAAATGTTTGTTCGGACTCGAGTGGGTGAAGTCCAGGACTGCACAGCCGGTCACAGATGGGGGTACGTTCCGTCGAAAGAAAACCCTGCAGATCTAGTTTCTCGGGGGATCGTTGCGGACGGCATTTCCTCATGCCACTTGTGGTGGTCCGGCCCTGATTTTTTAAAGTCAAAACACATACAATTTCCCACTACACCCAATACACAATCTAAATCAATTAATACAGAAATAGTCTTACACACATCAACAGAAAACAAGACAAACATACAAACAAACACAATACATAATCTTATACATAAAAAATCTAATTATACACGTTTAATAAGATCATTTGCTTATATACAAAGATTTATATATAATTGTAAAAATCCTAAAAACAAACTAACTACATTTTTAACTACAAAAGAATTACAAAACTCAGAAAACTATATACTACAATTCACACAAAAAGAAATGTTTCCCGAGGAATACAATTTACTAAAATCAGGCAAACCTTTGCCTGCAAATAATAAATTATTATCACTCAACCCTTTCATAGACTCGAATGACCTTATACGAGTTGGAGGGCGTCTCAATAATTCCTTCTATAGCTACGACGTCAAACATCCGATAATTCTCTGTAGCAAACATCATGTCACGCACACAATTTTTCGTAAAGAACACTTAGAATTAATGCACGCCGGACCTCAGCTGCTTTTGTCTTGCATTCGACAAAAATATTGGCCACTTGGGGGGAGGAACCTCGCCAAACGTGTCGTACATAATTGCGTTCGTTGTTTTAGATTTAGGTCAAAGACCATACAACCAATTATGGGTGACTTACCCCATGACAGGACACACTTAGAGTATCCATTCTTACACACCGGCGTAGACTACGCCGGCCCAGTGCTGATTGCTGACCGTAAGGGCAGAGGTGCTAGGCTGACGAAGTCATACATTTGCATTTTTGTGTGTTTTGCAGTTAAAGCGGTGCACTTAGAGCTTGTTACGGACTTAACTACGGAATCCTTTCTCTCGGCGATATTTAGATTCATTTCTCGTCGGGGAAAGCCCGTTTCCGTGACGTCAGACAACGCGTCCACCTTTCTCGCAGCCAGTAACGAAATTTCCTCGTTTTTAAATAGATATTTGAACGACATTCAGTCTGAAATGAGCAATCAAGGCATAGAATTTAAGACAATTCCAGTTTACAGTCCAAATTTTGGGGGACTTTGGGAATCTATGGTAAAATTAGTGAAGCACCACCTTAGGAGAATCTTAA
This sequence comes from Hipparchia semele, assembly GCA_933228805.2. Lineage (NCBI taxonomy): Eukaryota > Metazoa > Arthropoda > Insecta > Lepidoptera > Nymphalidae > Hipparchia > Hipparchia semele. Next base: position 3,236,095 of record OW121733.1, on the reverse strand, counting down.
CTTTAACCCATCTCACTTACGAAGAGATGTCAACTTGTCTCATCCAAATAGAAGCAATTCTGAACTCCCGACCATTGACACCTCTCTCCTCAGATCCTTCCGATCTTACCTGCCTTACTCCAGCCCACTTCCTAATTGGACGCTCACTTTTAACAGTTCCTCGTCCTCCCGTCAGCGATGCAAATATTAACCGGCTGCAGCGCCACGAGAGAATTGAGAAACTAAAGCAACATTTTTGGTCCCGCTTCTCGGAAGAATACGTGTCTCTTCTCCAGCAGCGTATTAAGTGGCGCTCTAATTCCTCAAGCCTCAAGATTGGATCCTTGGTACTCGTAAGGGAGAAGAACCAACCACCACTCCTGTGGCAAATGGGCAGAGTCGCCAAGCTATACCCCGGCAAGGATGGCATCAGCAGAGTAGCAGACCTCAAGACCAAGAAGGGCGTAATTCAGCGCTCATATTGCTATCCACAGCTTTGGTGAACGTGGTCGGTGCGGACGGGATACTACATCCTGCCCGCGCTCTTCTAGACAACGGTGCCACTGCGCACTACGTCACACGTCACTTCTGTGAGAAGCTTGGCTTGCCTCGACGGAACGTAAGCTCCACTGTGACAGGTATTAACAATCAACTTTCATACAGTGCGGAGTCTTGTGACTTATCCATCGAGTCATCTTCGGGTAATTACAAAATCAATATACAATGTTACATCTTACCTCAGATAACGAGTTCATTACCTTCAAGTAACATTGATATACAATCCATACAATTGCCTCTTAATATCAAGCTAGCTGATCCTTCGTTTCACATTTCGTCACCCATAGACATATTAATGGGTGCAGATGTGTTTTGGGACGTCATATGTTCCAACTTCATTGATTTAGGCAAACAATGTCCTAAGTTGCAAAAAACAAAACTCGGTTGGCTTGTTTCCGGCACTATTAATAAAAACACAAATTTGAATAAAAATAATTCAAAGCATACATCTACATGTTTATTTTCTCAAAATGATGAGGCCTTGTTAGCACGATTTTGGGAATTGGAATCTGTACCTTCTAAATATAACTTATCGCAAGAAGAGCAAGCGTGCGAAAAAAGCTTCGCAGAGAACACTCGGCGCGATGAAAATGGTCGTTTTATTGTAACTGTCCCTTTAAAAGAGTCGCCCGACGTTCTCGGCGATTCTTACCGCACAGCAAAAAGTCGCCTATTAACGCTTGAGCGTAGATTCGAACGCGATCCAATATTCAAGAAGCGATATTTAGATTTTATGACCGAGTACGAAGACTTAGATCACATGAGTGACACTTCGAAACTTTCAAATGCCATAAATTCTCAAAAAAGTTATTATTTACCTCATCATGGGGTCATTCGTGAGTCATCAACCACAACAAAGTTAAGGGTGGTTTTTAATGCATCGAGCCCCACTTCTAGCCATACTTCTAGAAGTAAAAAATCATATAATGACATTCAAATGATTGGACCCGTCGTCCAAGATGATTTGATTTCAATATTGATACGCTTTCGACAACATGAAATCGTCGTGTCAGGCGATATCGAAAAAATGTATCGAGCCATTCTCGTCGAACCTTCTCAACGTTCACTACAGCAAATCTTGTTTAGATTTCATCCTAGTGAAGATATAAGATCATTTACATTAAATACGGTTACATACGGTACTGCATCAGCACCGTACCTAGCCACAAAATGCCTGGTTTCGCTGGCAGAACAGTGTACAGATAAACAAGCAAGCGTAGCTATTGCAAGAGATTTCTACGTGGATGATTTTCTCAGCGGTGGCGATTCCGTACAGTCAGTAATTACTCTTTGCAAAAATGTTATCGACACCTTACAGTCAGCGCAATTTAGGCTACGTAAATGGCAATCGAATAGTTCTGAAGTCCTAAAATCATTACCTAGTGAAAATTTGCTTGAAAATCTTAAAACGGATAAAACTTTAAATCTAGATGAATCATTACCGTCAAAAACACTTGGTCTCCATTGGGATTGTAACACAGATAATTTATTATTTAAAATTAATTTAGACACAAACACAAAAAAAATAACAAAACGTATAATCTTATCCCTTGTAAGTCAAATTTTTGACCCCCTCGGTCTTCTAGGACCTTGTACAGTTCAAGCAAAAATTCTAATGCAAAAACTTTGGGTTAAGAAGTGCGGTTGGGATGACGAAGTTACAAAAGAAACACAGATATCCTTTTCAAATTTCATAACTTCTCTTAAGTCACTTAATTCACTCCGCATTCCCCGTTGGGTTTGCACTAATAACACCACACTAGTTGAATTACATACCTTCTCAGATGCTTCGGAACGCGCATACGGCGCGTGTGTATACGTGCGAACAGTTGACGAGAACGGCAAGGTACAAGTTCGCCTTTTAGCTTCACGAAACAAAGTGGCACCTTTGAAGCCCATCACAATCCCGAGACTTGAGCTTTGTGGTGCGCTTCTTGCCACTAGGCTCCATGCTAAAGTGGTTTCATCTTTAACAATAAAAATACAGAAATCCTATTTTTGGACCGATTCCACTATCGTGTTGGCATGGTTGAAAACTCAAACGAACCAATTAAAAATGTTTGTTCGGACTCGAGTGGGTGAAGTCCAGGACTGCACAGCCGGTCACAGATGGGGGTACGTTCCGTCGAAAGAAAACCCTGCAGATCTAGTTTCTCGGGGGATCGTTGCGGACGGCATTTCCTCATGCCACTTGTGGTGGTCCGGCCCTGATTTTTTAAAGTCAAAACACATACAATTTCCCACTACACCCAATACACAATCTAAATCAATTAATACAGAAATAGTCTTACACACATCAACAGAAAACAAGACAAACATACAAACAAACACAATACATAATCTTATACATAAAAAATCTAATTATACACGTTTAATAAGATCATTTGCTTATATACAAAGATTTATATATAATTGTAAAAATCCTAAAAACAAACTAACTACATTTTTAACTACAAAAGAATTACAAAACTCAGAAAACTATATACTACAATTCACACAAAAAGAAATGTTTCCCGAGGAATACAATTTACTAAAATCAGGCAAACCTTTGCCTGCAAATAATAAATTATTATCACTCAACCCTTTCATAGACTCGAATGACCTTATACGAGTTGGAGGGCGTCTCAATAATTCCTTCTATAGCTACGACGTCAAACATCCGATAATTCTCTGTAGCAAACATCATGTCACGCACACAATTTTTCCTTACTCCAGCCCACTTCCTAATTGGACGCTCACTTTTAACAGTTCCTCGTCCTCCCGTCAGCGATGCAAATATTAACCGGCTGCAGCGCCACGAGAGAATTGAGAAACTAAAGCAACATTTTTGGTCCCGCTTCTCGGAAGAATACGTGTCTCTTCTCCAGCAGCGTATTAAGTGGCGCTCTAATTCCTCAAGCCTCAAGATTGGATCCTTGGTACTCGTAAGGGAGAAGAACCAACCACCACTCCTGTGGCAAATGGGCAGAGTCGCCAAGCTATACCCCGGCAAGGATGGCATCAGCAGAGTAGCAGACCTCAAGACCAAGAAGGGCGTAATTCAGCGCTCATACAACAACATCTGCCCCCTTCCACTACAATAAAATTGAAGTATTTCATCTTCTTCAACATTCCCCGGGCAGAATGTTAGAGACCTTAGTCTCTAACGCAAGGCGAAGCGCGGGGGTGCGGGCGGCAGGCGGGAAACAAGATGCGCCTGCGCCGCTCACTTGCAAAAAAGACATCAACGCGCAACATTCAATTTATACATCTTCTTTGTAATCACAAAATAATCATAAATACAGTCCATTGAAACAATTCAAGGTGTTTTATCATCCACACACAGGTAGCTTTTAGGACGTAGGCATCCGCTAAGAAAGGATTTTTGAAAATTTAAACTCCAAGAGGGTTAAACTAAATATATAAAAGGCAAAGGTGACTGACTGACTGATTGATCTAACAACGCACAGCTCTAACCACTGAATCGATGGAACTGAAATTTGGCACACAGGTAACTTTTAGGACGTAGGCATCCGCTAAGAAAGGATTTTACAAAATTCAACCCCGAAGGAGGTAAAATAGGGGCTTAAAAATCGAACTTAACGTGAGCGAAGCCGCGGGTAAAAGCTAGTAAGTCAATAAAGTGTCACTAAATCAATTTTTTTTTTAATTTTACTAGCCTATGTCACCCAGAATAACCTAAGGAATCTAACGATATCTCATTCATCCAAATCGGTTCAGGCGTATAGAAGTTACAGGGAATATACAAACTCACATACATACATAAAAAAAATAGTTTTCAGGGTTCATGTATTTTACCACCTACTCTTTTTTCCAGGCAGTCGTAAAATAAATAATAAAAAAAATACTATTTTTTTTAACCCAATACTAATTTTACAGAGAAGAAGCAACGACAGCCTCTTGCGCATTCTGCCTCCGACAGGAGAAAGACGACCAGAAGGTGGTTCTAGAAGACAAAGACTTGGAGATCATAGGGGCACCGATCATCAAGTATGGTGACTCCACCGTCATTGTACAGCATTCGGAGACGGGACTATGGCTGTCTTATAAGGTATAAATATCCCCTTCAAAGCCTCAATAGCTCAACGGTTAAATGTGCGGACTGAAAACTGAAAGGTCGCAGGTTCAAGCCCTATTGTCGTACCCACTCCTGGCACAAGCTTTTCGCTTATTTGGAGGGGAGAGGAGAATATAAGTCAAGTTCAGCTTGGCTAATATTCTTTAAAAAAAAAAATATCCTCTTAATTAACATGCTTTATTATAGAACTAGCTGATTCCCGCGATTCGTCTGCGTGGAAAAAGTTTACAGTGGCTTGATACTATACGCGAGAAGTTATGTCCTCTATCTCCGATAATATTTAGTAGATCTTCACCAAAATTGGAGAAAATATTTATAATACACAATCTATACTTGTAATAAAACTGTAACGGGACGAATTCCGTACATTAAATTTTTTGTCTGTCTGTCTGTGCGCGCATCACGCGAAAATTAGGTTGTGCCACACATGGCGCTTCTATTGCTTGGGTTTTTTTGCAAATGCTTGAGAGATGGAAGTGTATTGAGAGATGAAAATGTACCTTAATGTACCTTTGCTTTCTTTCTTTTTTTCTTTCTATACAAGAGTCCAAAGAAGCGATAATTTTAACCCAGGCTACACCGCTCTTCGTAAACACGGCGTTTAAGAGCATTTAATAATATTTTTTCAGTCTTACGAGACAAAGAAGAAAGGTGTGGGTAAAGTGGAAGAGAAGCAGGCTATCCTACACGAAGAGGGCAAGATGGACGATGGCCTGGACTTCTCCAGATCACAAGAGGAAGAATCTAGAACCGCTAGAGTTATTAGAAAGTGTTCTTCGCTATTCACTAAGTTCATCAAGTAAGTAGTACAATAAACCAAATGGTACAAATGAAACTTAACTCAATAATAATCGAACAAGTGATTTTTAAGCTATTGCATTGCTTCTATCGCGGGCCAGCGTGGAGAACGAATCCAGAAATTCCGTAACGAAAATAACCTGACACGGGACTCCTCTACGGTGAGCCGCTAGATGGCGTTGATAAAAAATGCTATGCAATAGCTTTACCGCGGCAGTCCCCGAGTGCCACACGTTTTTTTTTAAATTCACGATAGCCCTTGACTGCGATCTCATCTGATGGTAAGTGACGATGCAGTCTATGATGGTAGCGGGCATGCAAGCGTGTAACTTTGAAGTTTAGATAGATCGACAAGTGCTGGACTAGAAAAGCTCAAAAGCTTTTGACGACCTCCCTAGCGCTTGTAGTCGAATATGTCCATCTAGCCCATGTGATTCCTTCGAATAAAGTTACCATTATAATATTATAATAGTTAGAAATTGATTCTTCCAGCCATCCGATACCACCGCCTTATTAAAATAATCGGATGCAACATAGTTTTGAATCCAAAAAACAGTTTTAAACATACAAAGTCGCAAACGTCAACAAATGAAAGTGAAAAGAAAAAAGACAGTTTCTTCAGTACAAGAACACTGTTCGCGGGGCGTAATCTCAGATTAGCTTGCAATGTTTGAAGCCTCAATAGCCCAACGGTAGGTGCGGACTAAAAACTGAAAGGTCGCAGATTCGAACCCCTCCTGTTGCATTATTTACGTACTCACTCCTAGCATAATCTTTCCGCTTATTTGGAGGGGAGAGAAGAATGTTAGTTTCATATTCTTTAAAAAAAAATGTATGCGATCACCGAAAATAGTACTAAACGAGTGTCAAAAATCAGCACACACCAGTTTAAGCCGTGCACGGAATGCGTGACGCCTTAAACTGGTTTTCACAATGCAAAGCTGAGCCTACGCCTCGCGGACTGTATAAGTTCACCATGTTGTAATTTAAAAAACTACTTTTCAGTGGCCTTGAAACATTGCAAGAAAACCGGCGTCACTCGATGTTCTTCGCTTCAGTTAATTTGGGAGAAATGGTTATGTGTTTGGAAGATCTCATCAACTACTTCGCGCAACCAGATGAAGATATGGGTAATTTTCCCAACATCATACTCCTCATTGTTGAATGTGGATGCCTCTACCATAAGTCATTTAATGGCATGAGTTTTGTCGTCACCCTTTCTGGACAGCGTCACAGCCAAAGATTGTGTTATATGATTGCTTGTTTGTGATATAGTTCTTGCAACTCACGAAGGTGCGTCGCTCATGGTTGTGTGTGTGTCGTATCTATATAAGTGTGAGCGAGAGCTTCCTGACCGCTCCCACCTAGGCTCCGACAAGCACTTACACTTACGCAATGTGCACGTACACGACGTAACCACAAGTAAAGCTCACGCGCCCTCATGAATTGCAAGACCTATAACTCCATTCTGCTTTCCGATCCAGTGGTAGAATCTTGACCTTCTTGATCTTTTTTTGTTATGAACTGCTAAAGTTTGTAACGCTCTTCCAGCATCCGTATTTCCTGTCACGCATAACTTTAATACCTTTAAGCAAGAGTGAATAGGTATTTTCTAAACAAGCGCGCTCCAACTTAGACGTCATCAGTGCTTTCCATCATTGACTGACAAGCGCACTCACAATAAAAAAATCGTTATTTTTCATAAACACTTTCAGAGCACGAAGAGAAGCAAAACAAATTCCGCGCACTCCGCAACCGTCAAGACCTGTTCCAAGAGGAAGGTATCCTGAACCTGATCTTGGAAGCCATAGACAAGATCAACGTCATTACATCCCAGGGCTTCCTCGCTGGTTTCCTGGCTGGGGACGAGTCTGGCCAGAGTTGGGACATGATATCTGTTTACTTGTACCAACTATTGGGTGAGTAGATATTCCTTCTCCAGTTTTTAGCGACGCACAATAAAAGGAAGGCAAAAACAAACCGTAGGTATTCCATTTAACGAATGTATTTTTATATTATTGTGAAATGCAAAAAATTTTGTGATTTAACGAACTAAAGGCGAAATTATGTACGTGATATTCAAAATTGCAAAATGCAAATTATGTATGAAACAAGTAACGTCATCTAACATGCGCATATATTTAGATAAATAATTTTAGAACAAGTACTGAATGTTCTGCTGTGCTGATCTTGTTTTCCACGTACTTTGAAACTGTGGAACCAACTTCCTGCGATGGTGTTCCCACTAAATTACAACATGGGGTTATATAACGAGCGGACCAACAAATTCCTGAAAAGCCGGCAACGCATTGGTGGTGCCTCAGGTGCTACAAATGTTCATGGGCGGCGGTAATCGCTTAACATCAGGGGACCCGTCGGCTTGTTTGTTCGTTAAAAATATTTAAAGAAAATGTAAAATTGTACACTGTTACAGCTGCAATAATCAAGGGCAACCATACAAATTGTGCCCAGTTCGCCAACTCAAACCGTTTGAACTGGTTGTTTTCGCGGCTGGGCTCGCAAGCGTCGGGGGAGGGAACCGGTATGCTGGACGTACTTCACTGCGTCCTCATCGACTCACCAGAAGCCCTGAACATGATGAGGGTAAGTGAGTTTTAATCGTGAGCAATAGCAGTAGATCTGTACCCCTACGTATTTGAAATCCCAAGGATGCGCACTAAGCGCTTTGCTTCTTCGTTCCTGATACGCACCGCTAAAATTTGGAATGCCTTTCCGGCTTCCGTTTTTCCCTCTAACTACAATTTGGGTACCTTCAAATCAAGAGTAAATAGACATCTTCCAGGCAAGCGCGTACCATCTTAGGCTGCTGCATCTTCACTTACCATCAGGTGTGATCGCAGCCAAGCGCTAGTCTATATATTTGAAAAAAAAAAAAACAACTTGACCAACCTGATGGTGGTTGCTAGGTGATTTGCACGATAAGCAATTGAGAAATAGAAATACGCTTGTGATTCCTCAACAACGCCTCGAGAAAGTCCGAAAGCCTTTTGTGGGAATTGGTGTGGCGTACTATAATAAATGTCCACAGTAAATAAACTTGCCTTTACACAAGGATAGGAAATCTATTAAAAATGCTCATGAAAACAGCATTTGAAGAAAATGGATAGGTATGACTCGCTCTAGCTATAATTCATGAGATTGTTCCGCTTAAAATTTGATAATGCAGCAAGAAAGAAAAAAAGAAAAGGAAAAATAAATAAATAAGAAAGCCATAAATTCACGCTCACCACCTGGATGACTGGAGCACTTCAACCATCCATTGTGCCAGATCCTTTTTTCCACGTACTTTGTAACTTTGGAACCAACTTCCTGCGACAGTGCTCGTTTGCTCGCTAAAAATATTAAAATAAAACAGCCAATCAGAGATTAATGCGACCGTCACTCGGATGCTATCATTTTTAGATACTCCTATAGCTAAACGGTTTAAGGCTTGTCTGGGAATTAAATCAACGTTCATAAATGTTTTAACAAGTTATTCCCCTTCCCGACATTGCTTCATTGGGTGTCCATCATCACATGTTTTTTTTTTTTATTTACAGGATGAACACATAAAAGTCATCATATCGCTGCTGGAAAAGCACGGCAGAGATCCTAAAGTGCTTGACGTATTATGTTCTCTGTGCGTGGGTAACGGAGTGGCTGTGAGGTCTTCGCAGAACAACATCTGCGATTATCTGTTACCGGGGAAGAACCTACTGTTGCAGACACAACTCGTTGATCACGTGTCCAGGTTACTTACCAAAGTTTTCACAACATATAACGCAGACTAATACCTTTTTTCCCCTGAGGAAATTCTCATGGATACCACCGAGCCCGGAGAAGGCACGGAGGTTATTTCGGACTTTTACCGACTAAAACCCCACGGCGTTCATCTCATCGCCTGATAACTGGGCTACAGGACCAGACTCGTTCGTGCACCAGGAACAACTTAGACTAATATCTACAGTAACCTAAATGCTAATTTTTGTGTCCTATTATTATGAATCCCTAAATATTACCTTTTCAGCGTCCGCCCAAACATTTTCGTAGGCCGAGTAGAAGGTTCAGCCGTTTACCAGAAGTGGTACTTTGAAGTGACGATGGACCACATTGAAAAGACTACTCATATGATGCCACACTTGCGAATTGGATGGGCCAACACCACTGGGTAAGTTTGTTTATTACTCTAGAATATTTAAAGATATTTGGTCTCCACTCGAGGACCTTCCGACTCCAGCGGCCATCGGTCCTCTGATAAATGTAACCAGTTCAGTGCCATTTCAACGTATGTCGGTATGTTCCTCAATCACGCAGCAACGGAAGAACAGAACAGGCGTCACTTTTTGCATAGATACAGTTGAGGACTTAGAGAGTGACATAAGGAGAGCAGGGGATTTTTCGCGGGATTTTTAAAACCTAACTCCACATCGACTAAATTACGCACAAAAGTGTATGTAGCCATCTAAAATATAGTTCTGTTTTTTAGGTATGTCCCATACCCTGGGGGTGGTGAGAAGTGGGGTGGTAATGGAGTAGGGGATGATCTATACTCTTACGGTTTCGATGGAGCGTATCTTTGGTCTGGAGGCAGGAAGACTGCCGTTAATAGAACCCATGAGGAGGAACCATTTATACGAAAAGGTAAGCATATTCAACGGTTTGTGATGGACCATTAAAAAAGTTGTCAATAAATCTCCATTCGTCGGTTAGAGTGTATTTGGCGATGGTAACATATAATATAATTAGAATCTTTGACAGACAACCACTGTTATAAATATTATCTACCATACTCTTACTACATAGTCAAAAGACTTTTGTCTGGTGGAAGACTTGTAATTAGTTACCGCCAAGGCATTTAGAATTCCGGCACAATGGTGTGTACGAGTAGAAACCAATTATGAGTATGGGTGTAATTAAAACTGCCATATCCTCTTCCAAGTTTCCTAGTCCGCTATCATCTTCTGATCTCACTGAGCGTAATCAAGGGTTCTCTTGTTAAAAGATACCTAGAAGGAAGAGGTCTTAGAATATCTTTCTGGTAAAATTACTCTGCGCCTTATGTTTCTTAAAGATCTCAGGAGTTTTAGTATATTTAGTTGAATTTAGGAGTAAACTTTCACCTAACCCGATCTTACGCCCAAGAAATTTGAAATGTTAGCGAGGATTCTTCTTGCACAACCAAAAATTTTTTTAGGAAAATATCTCAAAATTATTTGTTTTTAGGTGACGTCATCGGATGTGCTCTGGACTTGACCATTCCCTTGATAAACTTCATGTTCAACGGCGTACGAGTGACCGGGTCCTTCACCAACTTCAATCTTGAGGGCATGTTCTTCCCGGCGATTAGCTGTTCCAGTAAATTGAGGTAATTTTTAATTCATTCATTTATTCATCTCTACCCACCGCCGGCCTCGTACGGGGTACTGCCTACAAGTTTTCTCTCGAATGAGAAGTCTTTTAAAACTGTTTCAATATATTCAATTATATCCCTATGCAAGGTTTTTTAGAAAGCCAAAATTTATCGTAATACGCTTAAATCTATAAAGGTCGTAAGTCTTCATCGTAAGTAAGATTTGCTATCACAAAGCATACAGCATTTTGCTGAGTAGGGACTTTATTCTGGGTTGTGCCACACATGACTTAGTTGTTCCGGCGCTTCTTCTGCTTGACACCTTTTGTCTTTAATGCTCAAGTGGTGGAGGCGCCGGGACAACCTAATCTAGATAACCTGAGTAGTAATCTAATCTAGGTATACCTACTGGGTGATCTGTGGCACAATTTATAAAATAAACGTTTCTTTCTTTCTATCGCGATTTAGGATCTCCTATTGTAAAGCGGCTGTACTTTGGACATTATAGTGGATGGAGTTTTTGCTTACTTGAATGTAGAGAAATAAGAACATAATGTTTTCTCTTGCAGTTGTCGTTTCCTCCTTGGCGGAGAGCACGGTCGTCTCCGCTACGCAGCTCCGGAGGGATACTCTCCGTTAGTAGAGTCCCTCCTGCCTCAGCAAATCCTCAGCCTGGAGCCATGCTTCTACTTCGGGAACTTAGCCAAGAGAGCCTTGGCCGGACCGCCGCTTGTTCAAGACGACACAGCTTTTGTACCGACACCTGTTGATACTATGACGGTTAGTACCTTTAAGAACCTTTCTTTCTTTAACATTCTTCCATAGAACTGCCAGAAACCGTTGACAATTTCCCTGGCGCAGTGGTGAGCGCTGTCGTCTTGTAACTGGGTCTTGGGTTCAATTCCAGGCCACGTAAAATTTTAATACCTTTAAGGCAAGAAGGAGACATCTAAGCTACGCTATTTAAAACTTTCTTTTATTATGATTACAGATTACTTTGGCCACCTACATCGAACAAATCAGAGATAAACTGGCTGAGAATATTCACGAAATGTGGGCGATGAATAAGGTAATTAAACGATAATATAAACAAAAATTCTTTGCTTGGAAGTTCAACGTTTTTGAAACGAACCGAACGAACGAAATAAATCTTTAAACCGACTTAGCTAACCCTAGTTCATCCCCGATCATAAGGTTCATGTGAAATAACAAATACATGATAAAAATTTAAATAATAAACGAAAATAATCAGATAAAGGAAACTGAGATCTCTTTTTATGAATGGGGACACCCTGTAAATTAAAAAAAACCGCCTACTTCATCCCCGGTCTTAAGATCCATGTGAATTTTGTCGTAGATCGAAGCCGGTTGGTGCTACGGCGAGAACCGCGACGACTCACACCGCATACACCCTTGCCTCGTGCCCTTCGAGCGGCTGCCGCCGGCCGAGAAGCGATACGACGTACAACTTGCCGTGCAGACGCTCAAGTAACCTCATTTCTGATCTTAAACCTTGGATATTGGATAGAAGCAGCTATTCATCATCATCAAAGAGCAACCGGATTGTTTTTCCGGGTTGTGGCACACATGACTTGGTTGTTCCGACGCTTCTTTTGCTTGACACCTTTTGTCTTTAATGCTTAAGTGGTGAAGGCGCCGGGATAACCTAATCTAGGTGTACCTATTGGGTGATGTGTGGCACAATTGCATAAAATGAACGTTTCTTTCTTTCAATCGCTGAGTTTCTTGCCAGTTCTTCTCGGTTGAAACGGCATTCCGAACCAGTGGTAGATTTATTTGGCGATTCGAAAGCACTTTGTAAAAGTCTATTTGAATAAAAAAATATTCTATGCTATTCTATCATCAGCGGCGCTACAGCCGCTTAAGGGCTCGGGCCTATTTCAGAATCTTTCTCAATCCATCTCTGTTATTCCCTTTCGTCTTCCAATTTTTCACACCAAGACCGTCTGCAATTTGGCTAACCCTCGATTCAAACGAGGAAGTTTTGCCCGACCTATATTTCTGCAACCGTTTGGGTGTGATGACATTAATTTTTTGGGAGCCGATGACCGTCCATTCGCTGCACATGTCCAGCACATTGCAATCTTGCGATTTTAATATGATGGACAACGTCTGGTTCATTAAAGGTGTCAGAAGCAGGTTTACTTTGCGGGATTCCACGTCCGTAATCTCCAATGAACATCCGGACCTTATTCGGAGAAACATCAGGAAATGGACTATCATGGAATTCCGCAGAGTATCGCCTGCTGTATACCTAAATAAAATCTCTTCTTTTTTCTTGCTGCCTTTCGCCTTAATTTATTTTTTGTGCTCTCAGAACAATCCTTGCCCTCGGCTACTACATTAGCCTGGACAAGCCGCCGGCGCGTATCCGCAACGTCCGACTCCCTAACGAACCTTTCATGCAGGTAAGTTTGCGAACTTTTCTCAACAGAAAACAAATCTGGTAAATGGTACTGAATAAATTTTTAACTACGGATCAAAAACTGTGGAACCAACGGGATTCGAAACCACGTCCCTTGGTGGCATGTCTTTGAGTAACGACGATGGTAACTACCTACTCATAGACGAAGCTTTAAACCAAACCAGATAAAATTCTGAAATTATACTTATTACTTCGCTGACTCAGTGACTCAAAGAGGATCTTGGCTTCCAACACTAGAAGCTGCCACTCATGTCTGTCCTGCACCGCTTTACGCCAATCGAGTCTATTGAGGGCTTGCAGCTTTTTGCTCGCTTCGTCCAACCAGGATACCTGGGTCATCCAACGGCGCGTTTTCCTGTTGGGCGATCCCAGTGTGCTCTCCTTACAGCCGATATTCCGGGAGAAAACTGAAAAAATATTCCGAATTGCATGAAATCTCCCACTTGTAAGATCACCACTGTACCTATCAAGGAGGTCGTCAAATTCTGACTTGTTCTCTTGAACCTCATACTGTTTGCTCACAGTCTAACGGGTATAAACCAGCCCCCCTGGACCTGAGTGCTGTCACCCTAACACCGAAGATGGACGAGTTGGTTGACCAGTTAGCTGAGAACACGCACAACTTGTGGGCGAGGGAGCGCATTCAGCAGGGATGGACCTATGGACTGAACGAGGTAAGTAGAATATCGACACCAGCCTATTGGTTCTGAGTGCTGTCAATGTCAACTTGACATCGAACTTGAATGAGTTAGTAGACCAGTTGACTGACCAGTTGGCTGAGAACATGCACATTGCACAAGTTTCGAAAGTCATTGTGTTATTTTGACATCTTATTCTTTTTCTTTTTAGTATTACGTCATATTGCCGTCTTAATTTCCTGCTTATCTATTTCTTCTTATTGTTATGTTATAAAGCTTGTTGTAGTATAGAGGCTCTATTCTAGTGTAATTTTCTAGCAACTTTAACTATGCTTAAATCTGTCATCATACTATGTAGGCATGTTGAGTATACACGGAAAAGGGACAGAGAATTTTCCATCTCTTTTCGCCCATAACAATTGCTTATGAATGTTACACTAGGGCCTAGGATAATTTTTATTTTGTTTTATTTTTTATATAGCAGTACTGGTGTCATTTCTTAGTTTTATAGGAGCTACAACGATTCTAGATCCGAGGGCTGTGACGCTCACACTTAATAATGCTTTTATCTACTAGGTGTGAGGGTCACAGCGAATCGTATCTAGGAAATCAACACGAAGAAGAGAGAAGAATGTCTTCTATCCATTTTGATTTGGATGAGTAATGTAAAACATTTATAGATATACTAAAGTGATCGAGGTAGGTCTGTCCGTTGGAGTCATAAGATCCTCGAGTGGAGACCGCGTCTCGGCAAACGGAGTGTAGGGCACCCCCCGGCTAGATGAAGCGATGACATCCAGAAAGTGACAGGCATCGATTGGATACGAAAGGCTGAGGATAGGCAACGTTGGCGCTCCTTAAAAGAGGCCTATGTCCAACAGTGGCTACACTCTTGATGTTGATTTTACAGACTTTATTCCCCGACTACGTTAGAGCCAAACGTATAAGTGATTTAAACAATATATGCATGTATGTTTCAATTTACGTATTTTCCACCACAACGCCTAAACTACTAAACCGATTTTGTTGAATGAGGTCTTAATCGATTCGTTAACATGATCCGGGTGACATAGGCTACATTTCCACGAACAAAATCGACGTATGTTAATATTAAAAAATTAAGCCTCAATAGCAGATGCGGACTGAAAACTGAAAGGTTGCAGGTACGAGCCCCACCCGTTGCACTATTGTCGTACGCACTTCTAGCACAAGCTTTTCGCTTATTTGGAGGGGAGAGGAGAATATAAGTCAAGTTCAGCTTGGCTAACATTCTTTAAAAAAAAATCTGTAGTCGAATAACAGTTTTTAAACTTTCATCCTTGTTAATTAACCTTAAAGTGTTTTTTCAAATGGGCTAACAGCATCATTATTAACCAGGACCCTGACATGCATCGGTCCCCGCATTTGGTGCCATATCCTAAGGTGGATGATGCGATCAAGAAGGCGAACAGGGATACTGCTTCGGAGACCGTCAGGACTTTACTTGTCTATGGATACAACCTCGATCCACCGACAGGCGAACACCAGGAAGGTAAGTGATTTGTTCATTGTCATCATCATCATCATCAGCAGCAACAGCAGCAGCAGCAGCAACAGCAGCAGCAGCAGCAGCAGTAGCAGCAAAGACCCTTCAAAGAGCACGAAATGGTATTTACTTTCTACATACCTACGTAAGTGCCAATTTCACCAACGCCGAATAATGTTTAACTGAGGAAAAATATATTATAAAAAGATATTCTGACAATTTTTTTATTAAAAACCTGCCAAAACATCAAAATTCCTTAATTCTTTTTTAATTTAACTGTAACTTAGGATACAATAACTACTTTTACGAGATGATACATTGTTGCAGCAAAAATGTACGGATTTTTTTCGAACAATTTGAAAATTTTCGAACAATTTAAAAATTGAAGTTTCATTTCAGCTTTACTAGCTGAAGCCTCGAAACAAAAGCAAGCCGACTTCAGAACGTACAGGGCTGAGAAAAACTACGCTGTCAGTTCAGGGAAATGGTACTTTGAGTTCGAGATACTTACTGCAGGACCTATGAGGGTAAGCTATATTCATGACCATTCTTTCATTTTGTATCGCTTTTGTATCCTGCATAATTATTAAGTGTTTTGTCTTTTGGTGTTAAGCTTAGACCATTTGGGATAAATGGACTAAGTCAAAGACCGTCTAGAGTAGAGTCTTTAGACTCTAAGGACTCTAAGAAGTCAAGCGCTGTTTATACTTATTGTATATTAGCATTCGGGTGAAAAACTGGCTTCCCAATAGTACAGGGGATTCTAGTTTGGGGGCCAGATACTTTGCTGGGCAGTACCACCTGTATCATGATTAAGAGACAGAGTTTCATGTAGTTAGTCCTTATAGTAACGGATTTTGCTTAGGAGATAATTACGATAAGATGAGATTTAATAATTCTATTTTAAGTGGAACGAAGGCAAAAATAAAGTGTCTTTTTAGAAATATTTTTTTGCACTTTCTATAGTTTTTCCTTGTGTTATTGATTATTAACTCGTTAGAATAAACTAAGGACAGTTATTGGACTGTAAATTAGATATAGAAATTAATAATAAGTTTAAGTTAAAGTAATATTACTTATTAGCCCACAGGCTAGATGGTAGTATAAAATAAAGCCACCGTTACATGGTGCTTTATGGTAGGGAAAAAAAAATTGATTATATGAGTAATTAAAAATCATGCAGTTATTAATAGTCTGTCCTATTTTTAGGTCGGTTGGGCCCACGCAGATATGCCCCCGGGGATGATGTTAGGCCAAGATGAGAACTCTTGGGCCTTTGATGGATACAATGTAAGTCCTCTATACCGCTACCGTATCCCCCTCTAGTCCGTTTTAAGAATTTTTTTACAGGTTAGATTCATATTTTAGCAACATCGATCCGGAAAAATATGGAAAACAATATCTGTAATAAATAAGAATTCTTAGGTTTTACAGATTCTATGCCAATTTTTAACTAAGTTGAAGTATAGGTAGTGGAACTTAAAAGGTTTTGGTCGCTACAATCGTTTCTAGCAATCCTTCTTGGTTCCCATATCAACAGTGCTGATTTAGCTGTATCCATAAACTAAACTAAAATGAGAGGGCAAAAATAGATTTTTCACCTCACTAGCTCAAAAAGGCCGCCCTTTTTGAACTAGTGAGGTGAAAACTTGTATGTATCGCACGATAGCGAAGTTTTTGTTTCTTGTGCCTTTGAATCCCTCGCTACACTCAGGATTTTAATTTAGAATCCTTCGCCCGCTCGGAGTTCAAATAAGGCACTCACAACAAAAAATGAAATTTGCTATCTTGTTGAACAGATAACTATTTTTTTTTCACAATATTTCCTGAAAAAAGGGATACGAGTAGCATTTTTAAAACTGTCACTTTAGTTCAATCAGTTCAATTAAATAGTGGTTTTAAGACGTACCAACTGAATTCGCTAGTGTCGTGCTATCAATTTAGTTTAGTTTAGATGTTGTGTACAATAAACCTCAGTAGCCCAACGGTTAAAGATGCGGACTGAAAACCGAAAGGTCGCAGGTTCGATCCTCACCCGTTGCACTATTGTCGTACCCGCTCCAAACAAGCTTTCCGCTTATTAGAGCAGAGGAGAATATTAGTCAAGTTCAGCTTATCTAGTGATGTTGTGAGAATTCTATTCTGACCGACAACTTTATAATTTTTGGTCACTACAGTCGCTTAAATGGCACGGTGGTACAAGCGACACATTTGGGCAGCAACTGAAAGTTGGCGACATTGTCGCTTGCTTCCTAGATGTTACCGACCTGACAATTAGTGAGTTTTAGCTAGGTGTTTAGTACTTGTCTGATAAATGTTGTTAACTATTGACTAATACTACCTAATATATGTTGGAGTCAGTGAAACTCAAGACAATGTTACGTGAAGTAAAGGGAAATTGGCATGAAATTGTAATGTTTAACACAAAGGGATTTTGTGTTTGATGAAACTAAATTTTTGCGTATTGCATCCTATTCTTTCTTCTACATTATCGTCTACTTATACGAATATACACTAGAAGACTCGTAGACTCGTAAATATTAAATAGTACTCACTAGATACTGCAGTAGTTTAAAAATCACAAACACAAAAAAAGTATGTAATAAATCTGTAACTAATAAAATTATAAATAATAAAACACAACACCCATCAACAAACATTGCTTTACGAAATAAATCACACGATTCAACAATGATAAATGACGCTTTAAAGATACCCAATAATCTCTAAAAGTTAGATGATGAAATAAAAGTTAAGTAAAACCTAATTTTTAAACTCACGATAGAATTTTAAATAGTGAAAAATTGTTATAGTTCTATTAGGTACAGCAAGAAATACCAGGGGCAGACAACATTTATTGGACAAGCACAACAATGTTGTGTTGGTAATTATTTGTCGTTTAGAGAGTATTGAGATATCGATTTTAATGTCCTCTTCCCTAAAATGTGTAGAACTTAATCCCCATTAAATATTAACATTAACATAACTGATACGATAGATACATGAAGAATAATTGAAAAGACAATATGTAAAAGATATTGCGCAAACCATATGCAATTAGTGTGCTTAGGTGATTATTTTCTCAATATAAAACATTATTTCAACGTTTTATAAAAATATTGAGTATGTATTATTATATTTAAAGTATAGAATAAGGAAGCTTAGGCCCCTGTAATATTTATTCTAATGAGTAATGTAAAAGTACAAGAAGTAAAACATTTTAAATAATAAAACTAGTAATAAAATAATAATTACTTAGCTTATTTAGTAAAATAAAGAAATACGAAGAATACCTATTAGTATTCTGGAAGCAATCAATGGAAAATTGTGATATTCAGTTAGGCTTAAGATTTTGTTGAAATTTTCAAGGAGGAAAAAGTGTTCTCTGGTAGTACGGAGTCTTTTGGCAAGCAATGGGCGGTTGGGGACGTTGTAGGCGTATTCCTTGATCTCATTGACAAGACGATAAGTAAATAAAAGAATTTTTGGCTGGCAATAATGTGCTTGCTTAATAGTAACGTGGTTGGAACATTTTTATGACCAAAAAAAACTTTTTCGAAAATTAAAATTTTGAAAGAAACCGAGAGAATAAAATAGCACGTAAAAAGAAAAGAAGGCAAAATTCCTGCAGGAACAACCAAAAACATAAGTGAAAATCTAAATATATAAAAGGCAAAGGCAGTCAGGACTGACTGACTGACTGATCTATCAACGCACAGTCCTAACCACTGGACGGATCGGGCTGTTTGGCATCCAGACAGCTATTATGACGTAGGCATCCGCTAAGAAAGGATTTTTGAAAATTGAACCCCTAAGGGGGTAAAATAGGGGTTTAAAAAATCTAATTTAACGTGAGCGAAGCCGCGAGCAAAAGCTAGTCACTAATAAAATAGTTGAGGAGAGGAAAATAGAAAATAGATAGATCGTACGAGTTATTACGGCACTTCAAAACTATAATATTACACTTATATATTATTTGATTTTAAGGGTGAATACTGATTAGAGTAAGCTTAATCTTAAAATTAAGAGTGAAGAGAAGAAAAGAACAATGACCATCATTTAAATTATTCCGGTTTATTTTGGATTTAGACACTCTGGAATATTTCCTGACTGTCTAGAATATTCATTGAACTAAAATAAATACAAAATGTTTCATAAAGCTCCTAAAGATGTTCCTACCACTACAAAATTCACGCCAGGCTTACAAATTTCATAGCTTTTTAAGCTCTAGGACAAACCTGCGCCTTTGTCCGTTAATGTAATACCATAGCATCGCTTTGCTTTAATATTTATCTTGAAAAGATCAAATGGAAATTATTTTTTATAACTTTTTGATAATAATACAATCGATGGATATAGTAGTATCACCGAAACAGCATGGGTAGAAGTTTAGAAATGAATTTAATCATGCTGAACTTAAGCAACATAATGCACAATGAGTAGAAATTCCGCCAAACATGTGACACGAACATGATTTTTTGACCTTTAGTGGAGTAGTGTAATTTTTTCTGTACACGCAAGTACAAGACAAAAACCTAGCGATTATTTTACGAAACATTTTTATAACGGGAAGAAATAGCCATACATACCTATAAGAAAACAATCTTGTAAAGCAGATAACAATATTTCCGATCATCAATAATGGTTACCAAAAACCAAGGAATTTTCATTCGTTAATTCGTAATTAAATTTTAAATCTTACAAACACCAGTCGTCTGAAAACCTTGACCCAATACATACAGGCCTTGATCAAATACTTAAGGATGATATTCCACCAAAGTAAAACACTGATTAAATACTCTCCTTTTCTGTTCTGATATTTTACTTTCTTGTTATTATCTTTTGCTGTTTTCTTAATTTTGTTTTCCTCTTTCTTACACTTTGGAGGAATATTACCCTTATGTTGAAATGTTTTCCTAATCTTAATCAATCATCAAAAACATGGTTGTTAGCACCAATGTTTCAGACACTTGTCTCGTAAAATTAGTAGAATTACTGAAAAAGAACTCAACAAGAAGATGCCGCAAAGTTCTTATTTGATATCCCCAGTGCATTCACTTTTTTGACACTCACTCATTGCTTGTTCTAGTTATTGTTATTATTATTAACAAAATGCTTTTATGCTTGATTTTGTTAATTTATTGTATGTTAAAGTGTGTTAACATTAACACTTGTCACAATTTTAGTACATTTTCGTACTTTGAATCTAATTTCTTAATTAGTTTACTTGTAATAGTTTCTATCAATATAGAAAATCACTTAAATAAATGGAATATTAATAAATCATCAATACCTATATTTTCATACTAGCATTAGATATCTGTTATTTGTTTAGTATGACATGAATTTAATTTAAATATATATCTTGGAATTCACATTGTGTAAATCTATGTTAGGTTTTTCCTTGAACGGAGAGTTACTAATGGATGCTCTTGGAGGTGAGACAACATTCGCAGATGTCCAAGGGGACAATTTTGTACCAGCTTGTACACTTGGAGTGGGACAAAAAGCTAGGTAAGAATTGTTACTTTTTTCTATGCAGCGTAAATTTTGTTCGTCAAGTACCACTCATGTTTTATTATCTACATTTCAGGTTATCGTATGGTCAAGATGTCAACTCATTGAAATATTTTACTACATGTGGTCTTCAAGAAGGCTACGAGCCATTTTGTGTGTACGTACGACTTTATCAAATAAATATAATCAATACCTCTACACAGTTATTGATCTTCATGACGCACAAGCAAAAATGCAAATATTATGAATTATAATTTTGTCATAAATTAAAAACATATAAGGATCTAGCGGTGAGCCCTGAAGAACACCCCTAACTGAGAATAAACTTTCTTTGATTTACATTCTTTAAAATCTATAATCTTAAAAATACAGGTCGGTCTTTTCTAATTCTAATTGAATGTATATACGATAAATATTATACCTACCTAGTGTATGTACAAAAGATCGAATGCTTTTTAAAAATCTTTACTGATATTCACTGCTTTATTAAAACTTTTTCAATAAATGTAATGTTGCAGTAATATGAAACGTGACGTAACACACTGGTATACGAAGGACCAACCGATATTTGAGAACACAGATGAAATGGCTGACACCAGAATCGATGTTACAAGAATACCGGCTGGATCTGGTGAGAATAACTTAAACGCAATAAAATGCATTGTAGAATAAGGAGAACGTCAAAGTGTATTGACTAAAAAAGTTTTAGTATTGATAACTAAAGAAAAGTAAGTAAGGGAAAAAGGAAAATATACTTACTAATATTTTTCTTTTTTTTTCTTTAGTTAACAATACTAAAAGTTCTGTTTTAGTCAGTATACTTAGGTATACTTAAGGTATACTTAGAAGTTTTAATTTTCAAACCAATTTTTTAGTAAAATATGTTTACATACTATTGTATACATATATATTGTATACTATTGTATGTAACCATAATATTTTATAAACAGTAACAGTATCATAAAATAAAGGAACCAATGCGATATGAACCCATATTGTATACATGGTTTTCTTGCCCTCTATGGTAAAAATTTATGCAACTTCGTCGTTATTTTATTTTCAGATACGCCGCCATGTATGAAGATTTCTCACAACACTTTCGAAACTATGGAAAAGGCTAACTGGGAATTTCTCAGACTATCTTTACCTGTAATCTGCCAGACTGAATTCATTGAGTAAGTTAAATCATTATATTACTTAACTGATTTCGATAGACATTTTTAAACGTGTTTGATTTTAAACTTTAAAAATTATAAATATTAAAAATATTAAATAGATATTCCAAATTAAATTAGCCGATTTAGTAGCCGATTAGCCTAAAGATCGATTTCACGTTAAATAGGGATGTCATCGAGAAATATGCAGGACTTTGGAAATTAGACTGCCAATTTTAAATTTCTTTTTGTGGATTTTTCACTTATATTTATGACATGTTAGGTGAGACTAACATTCTAAGAACACAAAAAGTAATTGAGGTTTAAGTGGGTTTAGCATGTGGACGACTATCGCACACCACAGAATGGCTTTTATCTCCAAGCCCTGACTTATATTAGTACAAAAGTCACGCCGATCTATTGCTCTGTTGATGCGTGATTAAAGGACAAACAAACAAACACACTTTCACATTTATAATATTAGTAAAGATGGTGCTTATGCTTTACAGTGAGCAAGAGAAAGCACGCCGCTGGGTGGAAATTAAAGAGCGACAGCAAATACTGATGAAGGAGGCGGTAGAAGCTCAGATGCCGGCACACATTGACCAGATCATGAGAAGCGGATTCACTATGAATGATATCAAAGGTAGAAAGAATAGATTTGTTTATTGCTAGACATTTACAATAATAATATCTTAGAGTTAATAAACAAAGGTGCGCAAAGGGATCACCTCCAGAGAACCTTAATATTTAAAAGAATCTTCTTGAGGGATATGGGAAAGTGCAACTTTTATATACATTACATAAAAAGTACATACTAAAGGTACTTACTACAGAATTTTCTTTTCCTTTGGTTCTTAAGGATTATTTTCAGTTATACGATCCAGCTATACGAGTGTTCGAAATAAGTGATCTACCTCACCCAAGCTGAAACTTTGCGTAATCTAAATCTTTAGAATTGAAACTGACTTTAAAACTAGAAACCTTCGGAAGAAATAACTCTGATGTTATGATGTTTCGATATTCGTCCTTGTATTCCCTTTTTTTTTGTTAAATCATAATAAGTCTCAAAGCTTGCATATTTGTTGTTAGAGAATATTTTACAGATGTTTAGTATGCGAATTACCAACATCTGTAACCCAAAAAATTATATTATATACTGTACATAATTTGTCTTGTTTTTGTATGATTACTTCTATAGCTCGACCGCTGTTAAACGGATCTCTAATCATCATTAAAATAAAACAATCACCATTCACCCATGCAAAATTCACGTGGATCCGTAGCTCTGTGATAGAAGGACAAGCCAACAAATAAATAATAATTTTGTTGTCAGATTCGTTACCTTCTCACTCACTCAGTTTACGGCGGTCGAGTTATAGCTATTTAATATATATCTATCTTCAATGTTTTTTTTACAGTCCGATGTTGTAATCCATTGTAAATAATTTTGTTCCCCCTTTAAATCTTGTTCTCCCTTAAAATTTTGTTCCTCCTTTAAATTTTGTTGCATCATACCTGTATTATTATTATGAATGCTAGTTAGTTACCTTGCACCGTTTTAGCCTCTGTACCCTTTCCCTCCCATAAGGTCTGCACTACGACGAGAACCAAGAAGAGATGCCGAGTTCGAAAATCAAAAGGCAACCTTCGAAACCTCCCAGAAAGGGGTCAATGAATCGCGGGGTTACGATACAAAATTATAATTTACAACCAGGTTTACCCCTCACCTATTTTTAGCCTTGCTTTGTAAACAACCACTTTTATCTTGTGTTTAACCAGATTTTGCTTATTTTACTACCCTACCTTATGCTGTAAATAATACTGCTCGAACTATGAATTAATGTACCTATCCTTCAATGTATAGGATATCGAAAATTCTAGTAAATATGACATAGAACGGCGATGTGGCTAATTCGGCTGTACACAATCTTTAAACTAGTGAAAATCTAAAACTACCTCTACCAATTTCGACCTGTCAATTCAGTTTAGAGATTATGTGCAACAGATTCAGCCCCAGTATCTATAGCTCTGCATAACTATATCTGGTTATACGATATAGTTTTGGCTTTCTATGCTTTTGTTAAACTTTTGCTTTCAATAATACGATTGAAATGTAACCTTATTTATATGAAAATAAGACTTAACTTTGTTTAGTTAAACATTTTTTGCATTTACTTTCGGCCTTGATTTCGTTATACAGAAAAGCACAACATGTAAATGCGCTTACGATTTCCAATTCTAGTTCTTAGATGGCCTTAATTTCTGGAGAATTCAATGAAACTACTGGTGGTCAACGCTCCTATAGCCATTGATTTCCGCAAGAAATTTTGGATATTACTTGCCAGTGGAACTTGCCATCATTGATTGTCATCAAGCGCAAACGTATTTCATAATGAGATTGTAATTAGGTGCATTAGGTTTTTTATTTTGTGTATAAGAACGCCAGCTCGCCATCAAACTGGCTTTCCAGTTTGGCGAGATCTTAATTTAAAGCTTATTTGTGCATCTAAATGTAACAATAAATTAAAAAAATAATAATAAATAAAAAAGTTTCACTTAATTGTGACACTAACCATATTGCAGGACCTGTGAATGGTATGCATCGCTCTACTAGTGAAGCTGAAATGGCGAAATATGAACTCGGTGCAACTCTGGCTCCGGAAGACAAAAAGGCGGACAAGAGGGGAAGATCTCCATTCAAGTAAGTTTTCACGTTATATAAAGATAATAAAGGAAATTAGAAATAATCAACTATCTAAAATATCTACAAATAACTACTTAAAAGCTTAAATCTTTTATTTTAACCAATAGAAGAAAACGATTAACCGATTACTGTAGATGGATCTATTCTCGAAGCTATTGAAGACGAAGGTTCAACAATATACGTATCTTGGGTAAAAACAGCTTCGAAAAGGAGATCGGCAGGAGGATATGCATTTGGCAAACTTCGCAAATACCGCAATGCAGAAAGACAGACAAGAATAGAAGAAAATAGTTGGCGAATATATCTATCACATTTTTTCTGTTAAAATTTTGTGCTAAGTAATTCTGTGCCAACCAGTTTTCTCGTTAACTTTATTCCTGTGGCATAGAGAAAAGTAATGAATATATGAATATTGAACATATGTTAATTTTGACAGGTTCTTTAGAAGCAAACGCGGTGAAAGCGGCGAAAGGGGTAAAACTCGTAAATCCAAAACACCTGATCCGTTAAGTGATACTGAAGTATCGCCGGATCGAGGTGGTACTTTGAGGAGGCCTAATCCTCAAATTAGAGTATCTCAGGTATATTTAAACCTTATTTTTATCGGAACTAGTGTTCAATTTTGTTTGAACCCTTTTTGATGCACATCTATAGATTATTCTTTGAAAGTTTTGACCCTTTTTAAATGAATTAGATGTCCACTGTAGTTATTAGATTTATCCATAACATAATATTTTTTACTATGTTCTGTTTCCCTGTTCCAATAAAACAATTTATTGCATTTTTTATTATTCCTTGCGTATCTTTTAGCCAACCTGTTTTTTATTTTGCAATATGTTGATGTTAATTTTGTTTTGTTTGACTTATGTTTCTCCGAAGGCAAATCAAAGGTATGCGCAGAGTAGGCCCAGTAGACCAAATTTGTACGGAAGCCAAACCGGTTTGAACGTAAGTTAGTCTAAATTTAAACGTCGCTTTGGTCTATGTTCTGGCAATTGGCAACTTGAAGAGTTTCTTCTATAAATCTATTAATTTAGAAAAAGTTTTACGGATTCGGTTTACGTACGCAATACGTAAAAATTGTGAAATCTTACTCTAAATTTTAACGTTTCTTCTGTTATTTACTAACATTGATGTAACGTACACAATTACCCACTAATCTCTGTCGAATTATACTTTGTAATTATAGTATATTTTTTCTTTTTCTATGTACTTTAAAAACTTTCTTTTACTTAAGCTTTTTCTAACGTACACTTAGTGCTTACCAATTAAATTAGTTATCTAATAGCTGTTATCAGCTATCTCTGAAAAAATTATAATTGCTAAAATAAAATAGCAATTCTAATTTTTATAAAAATGATGGTCAAATTAATTTTAACGCACTCTAATTAACATATTTAGTCGGACTATGCGGCTGTTTTTATTTTGCAACATGTTGATGTTAATGTTATTTTGTTTAACGTATGTTTCTCCGAAGGCAAGTCAAAGGTATACGCAGAGTAGGCCCAGTAGACCAAATTTGTACGGAAGCCAAACTGGTTTGAACGTAAGTTAATCTATAAGACCTAGCTTTGGTCTATGGTTTGGCAATTGGCAACTTAAACAGTTTCTTCTATCAATCTGTTAACTTAGAAAAGATTTAATTTTCGCATAATTTTAACATGTAGTATAACTTTTTTTCTATTACAATTATTTACTAACATCTACGAGTATGTAACGTGAAAAATTACCCATTAATATTTGTCGATCTGTACTTTTATTTTAGATATAAACATTTTCTTCTTTTTTTGTCCGCTTTAAAAAAAATCTTCGTTTGCTTGAGCTTAGCTAATTAATAACAGCTGTCTCTGAAAAAACTGTAATTATTACCATTCAAAGTTTTTATAAAAGTTATGGTCAAAATCATTTTAACGGCTCATTAACATTTTTCTTTTTATTCGATGACAAGATAGTCCTTGACTGCGATCTGCGATGCAGTCTAAGATGGTAGTGGATTAACTTGGAAGGGATATGGCAGTGTGAAGTGCATTCAACCTATACACCCCTCATCGGTTTCAAATTGAAACTCAAAATTATTTATTTCATTATATTATTTTTGTCCCGTAGTTTTAACGTTTTCAAAATTTTTCAGAACAACCTCGCCGTAGCAACCCCCCCTCAAGAGCGGAAGCAAATGACAGCTGGCACGTTGTCAGCTGCCGCCACCGAGACGGTCGGCAACGAGATATTCGACGCGGATTGCTTGAAGCTCATCAATGAATACTTCTATGGTGTCAGGTTTGTATTGTTGTTAGCGGACAAGAAACTCAGCAGTTGCTCTTTTCAAAACAATCGTTATAATATATTCAGTTTAGAAGTCATCTTGTAGATAATTATCTACAAGATGACTTCTATAATTGAAGCAAAGCCGCTTCTAAAATTGTAACCATAGCTTTTGGAAGCAAAATTCCCTGCGGCCGCACCCCCTTTGGTTCCATCTACAACATCTGTGCGTCTTAAGGTGGCTTAAGGTGTTATTATAAGGTTTAAGCATATTTATGCAAAACAAATATACTTGAGTGTGTGTAAAGGTGTAGTTTAAACATACTCAAGTTCCTTGTACACCTTACAGCATAGACTGTGTATACAGACGCTCATGCTTGCGGGTGATTTTTAGTGAATTGACCTGACTAAAGCACCAGGTGGTGTTCGTTTTCTACTCATTTTGAGAAGGTTAACAGGTATCTTTCCTTTTCTAACAGGATTTTCCCCGGTCAAGACCCAACGCACGTTTACATCGGCTGGGTGACGACGCAGTACCATTTACACTCGAAAGATTTCAACCAAAACAAAGTCACTAAGTCTTCTGTGATCATCACCGATGATTACGATCGAGTTGTTGAAAGGTACCTAAATATTTCTCCTCTATTCCACAGAGGTAGAAGATGTAGGCTTAAAATGAAAAAAATAGCAATATAAACTAGCAAAATATTGGATACTACCTAAAACGCCGCATTCGAAGTTAGTCCCACCTGGGAAGTATACCCTTTCAAACAAAAAAAGAATTTTCCAAATCGGTCTAGGCATCTTCGAGTAATCGGGGAACATACATAAAAAAGGTACCGACGAATTGAGAACCTCCTCTTTATTGGAAGTTGGTTAAAAATAATAAAAATGAATTAAAAATTAAAGGGGACTCCCCTACCAGAAAGCGTTTTTTGTATACGAGTCTGACTTGCATTTGATAGGTTATTGAATGTTTCAGCGTAAATCGTCAATCCTGCTACATGGTCCGCGCAGACGAACTTTACAACGAGGTGATGGCTGAGGCTACGGGCAAAGGCGCGTCGCAGGGCATGTTCATCGGATGCTCAGTTGACACATCCACTGGCACTGTAGCGTTCACGTGCGAAGGAAAAGATACCAGCATTAAATTCAAGGTATAGATCAGACCAGATGGATTATATGCACAACACTCCTTTACTCGCGGCGTTCAAGGTGAAAATCGTTTTGCGTCCTCGATTACGATACCGTCAGCTGTAGAGGGACGCAAGTGCCTGTCCATTTTAAAGCAATTGTCTGCTCTGAAGTAAATAAGCTCCGGTTGCCGCGGACATCAAGTGAGGAGCTGATGAAGAAATCCGGACTTTTCCTGTAATAAACTTTTTAGAGGAGAAGCCGAAAACCAACATAAGTTAAAGTTAATTAAGTATAACTTTGAATTCTAGTAAATAAATAGTTTTTCTGAGGCATTTAGAGCCATTTTTAGCTGAAAATATTTCGTTGATAAATATAACAGGGTACAAAGAGCGCAAAAAAAATAGAGTATGTGGATAAGTCCGGATTTGTTCGCCAGCTCCTCAAGTATTGTTTTATAATCTAACCCAACAATATTCCTTATAGATGGAACCGGATACAAAGCTCTTCCCAGCGATATTCGTGGAGGCAACATCGAAGGAAATCCTACAGATCGAGCTCGGAAGATCGTCCACAAGCCTTCCTTTAAGTGCGGCCGTGTTGCCCACTAGCGATAAACACGTCAACCCGCAGTTCCCGCCTAGACTGAAGGTGCAGTGCTTGAAACCGCATCAGTGGGCTAGAGTAAGTTGAACTGACTTCCACCATTTTCACCAACTATACTAAATTATCACCTAAATAGGAGTCCTTATACTTTTTTTATAATTTTAGCGAGCCATCGAGCAGGAGGGTCACCTGATGTTAAGTGATTACCGACGCCCATGAACATTTGTAGCACCGGAGGCACCACAAATACGTTGCCGGTTTTTCAGGAATTTGTTGGTCCGTCCCTTGAATAACCCCATGTTGTAATTGAGATGTAGTAACGCCGTACTTAGGTAGCCCCTAAATACAATCACTTAACCAATGTCATTTCTACCTTTAGGTGTTCCCTAAAGGTTAGTGAAAACCGAATTGTTACCGTCGCATAATTTAGCTCAGGTAGCCTGTAGAAGTTTATTATAAGTATGTATAAGTATATTAAATTCATTTATTTCGTTCCAGGTACCTAATCAATCATTGCAAGTTCACGCCTTAAAATTATCCGATATACGCGGTTGGTCCATGCTCTGTGAAGATGCTGTATCTATGCTAGCTCTTCACATTCCTGGTAAGTACACAAATTCTTTTTCCACCATTAGAATATTTATTCAACCGAAGTCATTTAAGTTATTTGAAGACGAATTTTGAATAGAGTAATATTGTGGCGACAAAATTATAGACGATTCGTTCGACTTTGAACTTCCAAAGATTCTCTTCTATTTTTGATAGATTTGATAAGATTTTGTATATAGGATCATTCGTTGTGAGTATCTTTGTTAGGGTTTAAATTGCGTTTCTTTATTTCAGAGGAGGACCGCTGCATCGATATCCTTGAACTTATAGAAATGGATAAACTTCTTAGTTTCCATTCGCACACACTCACTTTGTACGCGGCCCTGTGTTATCAGAGCAATTACAGGTAAATAATATTTCTTACGATTTTAAACCAGTTTTTATAAATAATCTGTAGGTGTAAAGTATTAAAATTGACAGTATTTTCTACTCTTGCACATCATAGCGAAGGACAAGTCACTTATTACAGGTATTGTGCCAGAAGTGTGACTTTATTCTGAATAATAACGTTGTCTTGAAAAACATCACTACGTTCTTTAGAGTAGTTTTCAATGCCAACTCAATTATTAAAACTGCACCCATCTTTAATTAAGTCAAGGGTAGAATAGCAATAATAACCTAGTGATTTAAGGCATCAGCTTTCTTTTCAGAAAATTGAATCTTTTAATTTTAAGTTAATTGAGTTTTAAGCAATTAAATGTCACTCACTTGTTTGCTGAAGCGTGAGGAAAGCTGCGTGTTTGAGTTCTTAATGTTCTCAAAGGTGTGTGAAGTTTGCAAACTTCTGCAATACACCTTTGCACTTGGCCTACGTGTTGGACTATGGCCTAAAGCCTGCTCGTTCTGACAGGAGACACGAGTCCAGATAAAAAAAAACAACTATACAAATGTTTTATTCCTAGGGCCGCCCATGCTTTATGCCAGCACGTCGATCAAAAGCAACTGTTGTACGCCATTCAGTCGCAGTACATGTCGGGTCCACTCCGACAGGGATTCTACGATCTGCTCATCGCTTTGCATCTGGAATCACATGCCACTACAATGTGAGTAAATTAGGATTCTAGTAGAAAACCTTAATTAAAAGTTAAAAAAAATAGGCTTTGCTTTTAGTATCCATTGTATTTGAAGAATTCTGAGGGCATTTTTTTATTTTAAGTTTTATACTTTGCCTAATTAACAGTATTTTCTTAAAAATTGTTTACGATGGTTTTGTATTACAGATTTCATAATATTCATGACGTGTCCTTTACGTTTTGCTTTAAAAAATCGTACTCGATTTCATTGCGGAGAAAATGAAAGTTTCACAAAAAAGATCTGTTCAGCATCTTTTATGAATATTTTGAAACGGTGTAAGGCTTTCTAAATATCCAAGTTCCTATTGCAATAAGCATAAATTTTCTACAATACAGGGAGGCGTGTAAGAATGAGTTTGTGATCCCGCTGGGCCCAGAACTAAAGGCACTTTACGAAGAACCTGAGATGAGGCACAGCCTGCGATCGCTGCAGACTGAGAGCGTTCGACCACAGATGAAGATGACTGACATAGCGTGAGTAATGCCTTTATATTTATTACTATTAAGCTGATCATTTGAAGAGTTTAATCTACTGAAAGTATGTCATGAGTTGGAAAAGCACTTTTGTCTCTGCAATGGACTTTTTCTCTCACGATAACTTCTCTCTTCAGCAAATTGGGGTCTCAATTAAGGCATTAATTGTCACCTTGATAATGTCTAGAGATTTAGGGCCGATATCACCAACGCGGAATAAGTCGTATCCTAGCATTAATTTGATATTATTGGCAGTTTTTCAATACAAAAACGAACTAAACTTAGGATACAGTTGCCTGTCTTAATAATTCTTTTGATATCCAGACGTTAAACTCGGCTTTTTCAATCTGCTTGCTTTTAAACATAGTAAATGTATCGCTTTAAGGTGAATAACTTCTGGACACATTCCACAGGGAAAGCATAACGGAAATCAGCAACCTCTACTCTCCGTACTTCCCTCTGGAAGTGGTGCGTGAATTCGTGATGCAAGCGCTGGCTGAGGCCGTTGAAACCAATCAGGTTCATAACCGGGATCCTGTTGGTGGGAGCAATGAAAATCTATTCCTGTGAGTATAACGACCATCGACGGATGTCCACTACTCAAAGGTTTCTTCCAAGCATTGCTATATAGCACGGTCTTGTGCCGTTTTTGTCTAGCGGCTGCCAGTGACTCCCTTAAGATTGTCCGTGTATATAATGGGGGATCTATGTGTATATTGGTGTATAAACCCGATACAAGGTTGCTATTCGCGCACCCATTGATCTCAACGTCTATCAGTTCAGAATTTAACGAATAGGGCGATGGAAATTGAACACCAACTAGGTGAATAAATTCCAAGGCATTGGTAAGGTAGGCTGAAGGGAAGGATTATGACGATATCTGGTAATTACCTTATATTATTATGAAATGCTGACTACTGCTGAACTACCAATATCTTGATAAACCCGAACTAAGTTAACATCGTAACCTCAAGTTATAGCTACTTACAAAAAAAAACACACTGTAATCTCAAATTTGCGAAAACAATATGCTATAACATAAGAAGCGAAAATATTATCACCTCTCATAAAATGTGTCATTTTAGCTAAACGTAGACGTAATGTAGTAGACCAAATGCATTTCTTCTGAAAAAGAGTTTCATGCTCATAATTTATTTTACAGGCCATTAATAAAGCTAGTAGACCGTCTGCTGCTAGTTGGAATGATGAGAGACGAAGACGTAGAAAAGCTACTCATCATGATCAACCCTGAGACCTGGGATCCTACTTTTGACAAAGGTATACGTTTTGTTAACTTGGGTATAAGTATACACTTATACCCATAGGAAACTGCTATGCGATTGTCTCAAAATAATTGCTTCAGCATTGTGACGATCGCTATCAACTCTGATTGGTTGTATGTATGGCATTCTTGCAGCATTAATACGTTTAAACCAATTAGAGAGAGATTACTGGCTGCAATGCACAATTGCAAAGTCAGTTGCATTGTGGATTTTTTTAAACAAAACAACCTTTGGACTAATAAACAAGAAAAAAGTTTAAACACACTAACCCGACTACGGAAAATTGGATGTAACATCCGTCATATTGGTTTTGTTCATTGTTCATCACATCACATCACATCACGTCACATCACATCACACTAATCAGACTAATCCTATACTACTAATATAATAAATTTGGATGTATGGATGGATATTAGATTGATGGATGGATGGATGTTTGTTTCTCAATCACGCCCCAACGACTGAACAAATGTTGCTGAAATATGGCACAGAGATAGATTATAGTGTGGAATAACACATATGCTACTTTTTATGTAGGAAAATAAGAGAATTCCCGCGGTAATTAAAAAACCTTAATCCACGTGAACGAAGTCGCGGGAAACAGCTAGTTAGGTAGTAATCAGCAAGTAATATTATAAAGACGAGAGTTTACATGTGTGTGTGTGTGTGTGTTTGTTACTCTTTCACGCAAAAAGCTACAAAACGGATTTAGTTGATTTACATTATACCCCGGATCTAAAAAGACTATAGTATTATAAAAAATGTGACCTATGTCACCCGGATTATAACAATAAATCGAGTGATACCTCATTTATTAAAATCGGCTCAGTAGTTTAGGTGATACAGTGGAACTTAATAATAATGTCCTCCCGACCGAATCCGGCCACGGCAGCCAATCTCCACAGAGATTAGCCATCTGCGCGGGAGATATTACAGTGCACAAGTGTGTGCGCAAACACAGGCGCACTCTCTATTCCTTCACTCTCAAAGTCCGATGGGACGGAAATCCGACACGAACGGAAAGAGATCAGACGCAGGACCGACAGCTTTACGTGCTCTCCGAGGCACGGGTGAGGTGACTCACCGCCAACTTCCTAACTCCGGGCTAGTACTGAGAATTTCTTGACAGAAAAATGTAATACATTTTATGGCCCGACCCGGGAATCGAACCCGAGACCTCGTCATTTGCAGTTGAACTTGCTAACCACTAGACCAACGAGGCAGTTGGAACATACGTCAATAAACACGCACAGTCGTACAGTCGTACATACAAAAATACACACATGGACTTCTAAATTAGCCTTTGCTATTGGGTTTTCCGTAGACGGGTACAAATAAGGCTAAAGACAAATCCATTTCATGAATATTAACGTTTTAAGAGGGTAAAGACGAGCACAGGAAGGGTCTGCTGCACATGAAAATGGCGGAGGGCGCCAAGCTGCAGATGTGCTACCTGCTGCAGCATCTGAACGACATGCAGCTGCGACACCGCGTGGAGTTCATCATTGCGTTCGCGCACGACTTTGTTGGCGATTTGCAGGCTGATCAGCTGAGGTAAGGTGTCTTTAAATAAATAAATAAAAAGATGTGTGGCACTCGGGGACTGCCGCGGTAAAGCTATTGCATAGCATTTTTTATCAACGCCATCTAGCGGTGAGAGGAGTCCCGTGTCAGGTTATTTTCGCTACGGAATTTCTGGATTCGATCTCCGCGCTCAAGGCCCGCGATAGAAACTATGCAATAGCTTAATAAACATTTATTCAGCTCACACAAAAATTAAAAGTAGGTAACAAGGTTTGAGTAATACTAAGTGAGATCTCAGACTGCACCCCCACTCCGCCCAGACCCAAGACAGAGCCAAAACGAAACAGATTTATGTCAGAGTATATTTCTGTGGCTCGTTTCAACTCCAACTCCGTTTAAATACGTATACGTTTACGTATAAATACGTTTTTGACGACCTCCGTGGCGCAGTGGTGAGCGCTGTGGTCTTATAACTGGGAGGTCTTGGCAGGACAATTTAGGAAAGTATTGTCTCTGGTCTGGTCTGGTGGAAGGCTTTGGCCGTGGCTAGTTGTAGTAACTAGCCACGGCTTCCCACCAGACCAGACCTACCGTTAAAGACGTGCGGCACAGCATAAAAAGCGAGCAAACCAGATAGCAAGACACCTGATGTTAAGTGATTACCGCCATGAATATTTCAAGCACATGAGATACCGTCAATGTGTGGCTCTTCCGAACCGGTGGTAGAGTCTCAACGTGTCAAGAGCCACAGGTTGGCCAACGTGTAATAAATAATTTTGAATTGAATTTGAATTTCAGGAATCCATGAATGTTGAAAAGTGGGAACACCGCTGAAGGTAATAAGATAAAAGCATGACAAAAGTTGGTAATTTTATAATTTTAATTTTTTTTGCAGACGCTATACTGAAATCAAACAATCAGATCTACCGAGCGCTGTCGCCGCCAAGAAGACCAAAGAATTCCGATGCCCACCCAGAGAACAAATGAATGCTATTCTGAGTATGTATCTTATTCTACAGCTATAATAATAGTCCTCCGAGTCCTATATTATAGTATTATAGTGCACATGTGTGACGTGTGTGCTCAAACTCTGGTGCACTCTCTATTTCCTTACATCTGGAAATCCGACACGACCGGAGAGAGATGCGGGCAGGACCGAAGGCTTTATGTGCTTTCCGTGGCACGAGCATGACACACCGTCTATTTTCTAACACCCGGCTAGTTCTGAGAATTTCTATGCATATTTTGGTGACTTCGTTATTCAAACTATATGCCCTGTTTTCCACTTTAAATCTGCTTATCGCAGAGTTGTGCTGTTTTCTCCTTTAGATCACCTCATTTCTGATCTCACAGGGATACTCCGAGCATAGTTGTCTAGCTAATCGAGTGACCCTGAGCCTTCTATGTCATTTTTAAAGAATCATAAATTAGTTCGTTGTATATGAAAACCACACTATACCCGTACCTCAGGTTTCAAACACTTAGAAGACGACGATCCCGAAAATTGTCCGTGCGGTGAGGACCTGATCACGCGGATGAACGAGTTCCACGAGAGTCTCATGATACATGTCTCGCTCAGCGCGCTGCAGGAGCCCGACGGAGATGTAAGCTATATGAATCGCCTTCTGGGCCCATAACCTATTGTATTGATATTAACAAAACACAAAATAAGATAATTAATCAGTAATTTTTATGTTATGATTACAATTTGTATAAATATAATACAACTATTATCAAGCACAAAAAATAGTATAGTCTTTGTCGTACTAGAATTTCTCTATGTCAAAACTTGCGTATAACTTTCGTAAAAATTATTAAAAATGTCTAACTTTAGGAGTCTACAGAGCCAGAAGCAAAACCTGGTGCTTTCGGGAAACTCTACAATATCATTAATACAGTCAAGGAATTAGAAGAGGAAGCGAAGGTAAATGTTCAACAGACTATAATACTTTTAATTTACAGTTAACTGCGTTGCATCTGATAAAAATATTTTATTCATATTTTAGGCCATTGAAGAACCAGTGAAGAAAACACCAGAGGAAAAGTTCCGAAAGGTGCTGATTCAGACGATCGTTAACTGGGCAGAAGAATCGCAGATCGAAACGCCAAAACTCGTCAGGGAAATGTTTAGGTAAACAAAGACAATCATTCAAACTATATTTTTTCTTATAACGATGATTAAACCGCCCCCCCCCCCCCCCACTACCAATTTTTTTTCAAAATTTATATAGGTACAAAGAAAGTATGAATTTTCGAATGTCTGTAAATTTAAAGAACAACATGTACGGCAATGTTACGAAAAATCCAAAGATGTATATTACAGAGAAGACTTTTTAAAAACTACGAATACCGAAAGCTCCTTAAAAATATAAGAAACTAGCTGATACCCGCAACTTCGTCCGCGTGGATTAAGGTTTTTTATTCCCGCGGGAACATTCTTATTACCCGGGATAAAAAGTAGCCTATGTCCTATTTCAGACCATAATCTATCTTTGTGCCAAATTTAAGCCAAATCGGTTCAGTCGTTGCGACGTGACTGAGTAACAGACATACATTTTCCCGTTTATAATATTATTAACAAATTATTGGTGTAATTTTCAATTTTCCCTCGGGAACTTCTTAAGGAATCGGGATAAAACGTAGCCTATGTTCTTTTCCATGTCAAAGGCTACATGCATACCAAATTTCGAAGCAGTCTGCCTGCGGCTTAGCACGTAAACAATTTTCAATTTTCCCTCGGGAACTCCTTAAGGAATCGGGATAAAAGGTAGCCTATGTTCTTTTCCATGTCAAAGGCTACATGCATGCCAAATTTCATCCAAATCCGTTCAGCCGTTTTTGCGTGATTGAGTAACAAACATCCAAACATCCAAACATCCAAACATCCAAACATCCAAACATCCAAACATCCAAACATCCACACTTTCACATTTATAATATTAGTAGGATAATCCAAACTAAATATTGGCCTCAACTCAGTTGTTTACTTTTTGGTTGATGGTTCATTAACAAAATTATAATTCCATTCCTACATTTCTTCATGATGTTAATTGCTAATGTATATTTGAAAATGCGTCTTTATTAGATTATTCTTTTTCTATTCTAGTCTCCTCGTACGTCAATACGATGCAGTGGGTGAGCTAATTCGAGCTCTCGAAAAGACATACGTAATCAACGCGAAGACCAAACAAGATGTAGCTGAGATGTGGGTTGGTCTGAGCCAGATCAGAGCCTTGCTGCCCGTGCAGATGAGCCAAGAAGAAGAAGAACTAATGAGGAAGAGGCTATGGTGAGATATTTTTGTAAAGTATATTCGTCATGGTAGCCTAGTTGTTAGGGCTGCGGTCTTGGCTAAAAAATATCGGTACTGTGCAATACTCCCATTATAAAAATGTTAGATGTTTATGTACTTAAATTAATACCTTTCGTTCCATTGCAGGAAACTAGTCAACAATCATACTTTCTTCCAGCATCCTGATTTAATCAGGTAAGGTATTTTACATTTTTAGATCTCATTTTCGTAGTAGCATTTTCCTAAAATTTACCTGTAATTTCATCTATTCTTTTAGAGTATTACGCGTACACGAAAACGTGATGGCGGTTATGATGAATACATTAGGAAGACGTGCGCAGGCACAGTCCGATGCGCCCACCGCTGCGCAGCCTACACCTGAGGATAAGGAAAAAGTATGAACACCAATAACAAACTCGCTCAAACTTGTGCATGATATATACATGAAATTTGCGTATTGTCTTGAAATGCGGTTATAAATCAGAGCATTCAAAAAGATTGGCTAGGATTTTACCATAATAATTTAAGGAGCATTTCAGCTGATGGAGCTATTGAAATATTTCAAACGTGATTGAAGAATGTTTTTCCCTAAAATTTTTCCCTTTGAATAAAATCTTTATAAAGCTTCTTTATTTTTTTCTTCGTAATCAATCGACTCGTCTGATGATGTCCGTCCATCTGGTTGGGAATTTTCCCACACGGTTTCCGGTGCGGAATCATTTTATCACCTTGGGACTCCATTGACAATCATTTCTTCGAACTATGTGCCTCGCCCATTTCCACTTTAGCTTCGCGACTCGATATTCTCTTACGGAGTTTTGTCTCACCTCATAATATTTTCTTTGTTTACAGGACACTTCGCACGAGATGGTGGTAGCTTGTTGCCGTTTCCTCTGCTACTTCTGCCGCACCGGCAGACAGAACCAGAAGGCCATGTTCGATCACTTCGACTTCTTGTTGGAGAACTCCAACATTCTACTGTCGAGACCCTCTTTGAGAGGATCTACTCCGTTGGATGTTGCTTATTCCAGTTTGATGGAGAACACTGAATTGGCTTTGGCTTTGAGGTAAGAATTTTTTTTTAACTTTTAAATGACTTGTTGATTGATTGAGTTTTCTTTAGTTGTCCTAAAAGGTGAACAGGCTTCATTTATCGCATAAATGCGTAAGCCACGCACTAAGAATAGCGCATAGGACGTTCTTACTGACAAAACCGTATTATGTAAGCGAAAAACCAAACTTAAGAACGTCTTAAGCGACCGCCTACGTTACAGTTACAGGTTTTTCTTAACTGAAACTTAACTGACTTTTTGACTTTAACTTTGTTTTCTACGATTAGTTTACCTTTTAAGACAGATTAGGAGAAATTTATTAAATACACAGAAAAATTTCGGGATTCATTAGGTGTCTTTGAAGGTGTAATACGCATCCCGGATTCCTATGTTTTAAGAATATTGGCTGAAATTTTGCAGCAATTCAATAAACTTTTGTCATCAAACTGCAGTCACATTTGTACCTTTAATTTTCAGAGAGCATTATTTAGAAAAGATCGCGGTATACCTGTCGCGGTGCGGTCTTCAGAGCAACTCTGAGCTTATCGAGAAGGGCTATCCCGACCTTGGCTGGGATCCAGTGGAAGGCGAGCGTTACCTTGACTTCCTAAGATTTTGTGTGTGGGTGAGTAGATTTTGAGATTTGCTTTTAAGTCAGAGCATGGTGTTCCTAATACATCCCGCTCAACTTTGGAATGCCCTACCAGCGTCCGTTTAAATCAGGAGTGAATAGGCATCATTTAGGTAAAAACGCTCCAACTTGCGCTGCATCTTTATTACCATCAGGTTTATCGCAGTCAAGTGCTAGTCTAAATATTTCGATTTTTTTAAATAATAATAAAAGTTACTTGACGTTATGCGTCAATAGGGAATTCGTAGGGGACTCGATGACGATGATGTTTAAGGAAATACACCCAACTTTATCTGTTAATAATAATAGTAAAATTGATCTGTATTTCTAGGTTAACGGAGAAAGTGTTGAAGAAAACGCCAATCTTGTAATCCGTCTGCTCATTAGAAGACCGGAGTGTTTGGGTCCAGCATTGCGTGGTGAAGGAGAGGGGCTGTTGAAGGCCATTGTAGACGCTAATAAGATGAGCGAGAGGATCGCCGATAGACGGAAACTGCGGGATGAAGAAGATGATATGAATGTAAGTTTACTCATAATTTTATCTAAGCTTTATGAATCTTATGAAAATCTTCTTGAAAATCCTCCTTGCGTCACAATGAAAGAAACCAATCAGAAGATATTATTAAATAAAATACATAAAAAAATATATTTTGAAATGGTTATTATGATGTATTTAATAGTAATAAGAAAGTAGATGATAGAGTGAATGTTAGGTTAAGACTTCTGCTTCCTTTTCGAAGGGGTCCGAATTCTGAAGTCCAGGCACGTAACTCTTTTTTTGCAGTTATGTGCGTTTTAAGCAGTTAAATAAATCTTTCTTCAATGGTGAAGGAAAGCATCGTGATCAAACTTGCATATCTGAGAGTTCTCAAAGATTGCCAATCCGTAAATGGCCAGCTTGGTAGACTATGGCCTATGCCTTTGTCATTCTGAGAGGAGACCCATGCACAGTAAAGGGCCAATGATTGGCTGTGAGGAGGAATAAAAAATTAAACAGTAACAGTTATTCTTTTGTCACAGTTCAGCCACCCACTGCCTCAATCGGATGAAGATGAAGACTATATTGATACGGGTGCAGCAATACTCAACTTCTATTGCACGTTGGTTGATTTGTTGGGTCGATGCGCGCCTGACGCTGGTGTTATTGCTCTGGTTAGTAAAAATATTTTATTGGACGTAAGCCTATAATAGACTCTTTGCCATATCGGTGTTTTAATGTTAACTCTGCTAATAGAGACAATTGCTTTATCTACATGAATTTTAATGGCATGTAATATGAGCTCTCCATTGTTCCTTTATTATTCATTATGATCATTATTCCAAACTATCTTTTCTTATAGGGTAAGAACGAGTCTCTACGAGCAAGGGCCATTCTCCGATCGTTGGTTCCACTAGAAGACTTGCAAGGTGTTCTCAGTCTGCGGTTTACATTGAATAACCCGGCAGCTGGCGAAGAAAGGCCTAAATCTGGTAAACATCAAATTATAATTGTTAAACCTAGTGTATTTTAGTAGTGTAGGGGGGTAAGGGAGCGCACTTCCATCTAGCGCTCCAACTGTCAACCTCACCTGCCCGTGGTGCCTCCTGCTGGTCTACTAACGAGGCTCTGACGACCGACAAATGGCGGTATAACCATTTCGCACTGGCTAGACTGAACAAATGACACAGGCCGGTGTCGGGCAGCAGCGACACCGGTGCGATCAGTCTAGCCCTGCGATGACCAACACGCCTGCCCAGCGCGGTCATTACGGGCAAAACCTTGTATGGTGCACAACACAAGGCCAAGGCCCCTAGTTCCCGGCGGCCCCGTCATTCCCGACCCTGGCAGCGGTCGTGGTAATGGCGGGGCAGGGGGTGCTAAGAATCTCCGGATGGGATTCCGCTGCCAACCCCGACGACTGGACCTGGCGACATACAACGCACGCACTTTGAGGACCGACGAGAAGATCATCGAGCTGGAAGAAGCAGTGAACAAGTTGCGCTGGAATGTTATAGGTTTGTCTGAAGTCCGAAGAGAGGGGGAGGACTCGATAATCCTCAATTCCGGCAACTTGTTTTACTACCGGGAGGGCGACCAGCAGTCCCAGGGTGGTGTTGGGTTTATCGTCCACAAGTCCCTCGTTAACAACATTGTCGAAGTCACAAGTGTGTCGAGCAGGGTAGCGTACCTTATACTCAGAATAACCAAACGGTATTCGCTGAAGGTTATACAGGTTTACGCACCGACAACTGCACACACTGACGAGGAGGTGGAGGTTTTGTATGAGGATATATCAAAAGCCATACACGCCTCCACTACTCACTACAATGTTGTGATGGGGGATTTAAACGCAAGGTTAGGTGAACGAAGCGGTGCAGAGACGAGGTTGGGGCAATTTGGGCATGGGCGAAGGAACCATAGGGGCCAAATGTTGGCCGACTTCATGGAGAAGGAGGGCCTCTTTATGATGAACTCCTTCTTCAAGAAGCGGCCACACAGAAAATGGACATGGATGAGTCCCGATGGTTCCACGAGAAATGAGATAGACTTCATCATGTCGACCAAGCGGCATATATTCAATGATGTCTCTGTGATCAATAGGGTAAAAACCGGCAGCGATCACCGTATGGTAAGAGGCACATTGAATATCAACGTGAAGCTGGAACGGGCCAGACTGGTGAAGTCAACTCTCCGACCTACTCGTGCTCATATCCAAAACCCCGAAAACTTCCAACTCGAACTGCAGAACCGATTCGATTGCCTAGCAGATTGCGTTTCTGTGGACGATCTTAACAACAGGTTTGTGGAAACTGTCCATACTGTGGGGTCTAAGTTCTTTAAGACCCATTGCAGGAAAAGAACCAAAAAGTTCTCTGACCACACACTCAAACTAATGGAAGAGAGACAAGAGATGAGACTTCAGTCGTCGGCAGACGCGGATGCCTATCGGCAAATTAATAGGCAGATCTCTAAGGCTCAAACCCGCGACCTTCGTATCTTTAATACCGAGTGTATTAAAGATACCATCGAGCGGAACCGAGGCTCCAAAGTGTTCGCGAGAGATCTGTCTATCGGATAGAGCCAGCTGACGCGGCTGAAAACTGACGACGGTCGTCTCGTTTCTTCTCGTCCTGAGGTTTTGGGAGTGGTCGAGAAGTTCTATGGACAGTTATATACCACGACACAGAAACCTGTTGAAGATTTGGCCAAAGACCCTAGAGCCAAACTGACCCGACACTATACCGAAGATATCCCGGACGTCAGCCTATACGAGATTAGTATGGCTCTCAAACAACACAAGAACAACAAGGCGCCAGGTGATGACGGAATCACGGCGGAACTCCTGAAAGCGGGTGGAAAACCGGTTTTAAAGATCTTTCAGCGATTGTTCAATTCCGTCATTCACGAGGGTACAACGCCGGAAGCATGGCACAGGAGCGTGGTGGTTCTGTTCTTCAAAAAAGGTGATAACACCTTGTTGAAGAATTATAGACCCATCTCGCTGCTGAGTCATGTTTATAAGTTGTTCTCGAGAGTCATTACGAATCGTCTCGCCCGTAGGTTCGACGACTTCCAGCCTCCCGAACAAGCCGGTTTCCGAAAAGGCTTTAGCACCATAGACCACATTCATACGCTGCGGCAGGTTATACAGAAGACGGAAGAGTATAACAGGCCACTTTGCTTAGCGTTTGTGGACTATGAGAAAGCCTTCGATTCGGTGGAAACCTGGGCTGTATTGAGGTCGCTGCAGAGATGCCGTATTGACTACCGGTACATTCAAGTGTTGAAGTGTTTGTACGAAAACGCCACTATGTCAGTACGTATACAGGACCACACTACAAGGCCAATCCAATTGCAGCGTGGAGTGCGGCAGGGAGACGTAATCTCCCCGAAGCTCTTTACCGCTGCGTTGGAGGACGTCTTTAAGCTTCTGGATTGGAACGGACTTGGCATCAACATAAACGGCGAGTACATCACTCACCTTCGATTTGCCGATGACATAGTCATTATGGCAGAGACTCTGGGAGACCTCAATACAATGCTCAATGACCTCAGCAGGGTTTCTCAACAGGTGGGCCTTAAAATGAACATGAGCAAGACGAAAATCATGTCTAATGCTCATGCTCCGCTCCACCCAGTAATCGTGGAGAACTCTGCACTCGAAATTGTAGACGAGTATATATACCTGGGACACACAGTCCAGCTAGGTAGGTCCAATTTCGAGAAAGAGATCAACCGCCGAATCCAACTCGGCTGGGCAGCGTTCGGGAAGCTTAGAGATGTCTTTTCGTCCAAAATTCCTCAGTGCCTGAAGACTAAAGTCTTCGAACAGTGCGTGTTGCCAGTGATTACTTACGGATCCGAAACATGGTCGCTAACTATGGGCCTCATAAGAAGGCTCAGGATCACTCAGCGGGCGATGGAGAGAGCTATGCTCGGAGTATCCCTGCAAGATCAAATCAGAAATGAGGAGATCCGTAGGAGAACCAAAGTCACCGACATAGCTCTGCGGGTTGCGAAACTGAAGTGGAAATGGGCGGGGCACATAGTTCGAAGAGCTGATGGTCGATGGGGTCCCAAGGTGCTGGAGTGGCGACCTCGCACCGGGAAGCGCAGTGTTGGCAGACCCCCCACTAGGTGGACAGACGACATCAAGCGAGTCGCAGGGAGCCGCTGGATTCAGGCGGCGCAAGACCGAGACTTGTGGAGGTCCATGCAGGAGACTTATGTCCAGCAGTGGACGTCCATTAGTTGAAGAAGAAGAAGAAGAAGAAGAAGTGTATTTTATGATTTATGTTTGCACGGTAACTTCACCTATCAATAAGTTAAAATCCTTATCCTTTACCAGTTATTTCGCAAACAGAATTGTTCAGACGTTTTCAGTGTAGTACTGAACTATTTTATTTTCCTTCAGACATGCCATCGGGACTGATCCCTGGACACAAACAAAGCGTTGGATTATTCTTGGAACGTGTCTATGGTATCGAGACACAAGAATTATTTTACAGGCTTCTTGAGGAAGCTTTCTTACCAGATCTTAGAGCTGCAACTATGTTGGATAGGGTGAGTTATTTAAAAAAATTACAAAAAATTTCAATTTTATCGATGTTTTCTCTAATCCCTTGTTTACTGATTTGTATTGCATAATTTTGAAAAATGTAAATGTTATTTATCCAGAACGACGGGTGCGAATCGGACATGGCTCTATCTATGAATCGGTACATAGGCAATTCAATTTTACCGCTTCTTATCAAGCACGCTAACTTCTACAATGAAGCCGAAAACTATGCTAGCTTGCTAGATGCAACGCTACATACTGTTTATAGGTGAGTACCTTCATAAATTAAGTACTGAAAAAATTTAAAATCAACCTCTGTTTTAATAGCTTGGTACTACGACATTCGGTACATCAATGTAGTTTGCTAATATTGTGTTGTATATGTAGACTGATGTCATCACTCTCTCTTACATTGTTGATTATTTCGAGATGTTTTTTTATTATTGGTATTGAAATAACGAATTTAATTTCTGCATTAGGTTGTCTAAGAACCGCATGCTGACGAAAGGTCAGCGTGAAGCGGTATCAGACTTCCTGGTAGCTTTGACTGCGGCCATGCAACCTTCTATGCTGCTGAAGCTGCTTCGCAAGCTCACTGTCGATGTCTCCCGCCTGTCTGAATACACTACTGTAGCGCTGCGGGTAAGTTTGATTAAACATTTATTTGGATCAACGTATCCTTGGGAATGGCTCCAAATAGCAACAAGTCTAAAATAGAACCTCAGTTAGTGCTCATTACAAAAGCTGTAACTCCTTTTTTTTATTCGATGACAAGACCCAGCTAAGCGACGGCCTCTGAGTTTATTTGGGTGA
The DNA here is from genome assembly GCA_933228805.2 of Hipparchia semele. Taxonomy (NCBI): domain Eukaryota; kingdom Metazoa; phylum Arthropoda; class Insecta; order Lepidoptera; family Nymphalidae; genus Hipparchia; species Hipparchia semele. Next base: position 3,191,550 of record OW121733.1, on the reverse strand, counting down.
ATTTGAATTCGTATTCGTATTTGTAAGCCTTATAATTCCTGAATTAATTAACATAATTTTTTCAAATTCGTAAAAAGAAAACTACAGTCCAAAGCTGAATATAACATAAAAGTTATAAAAAACTTATTCGAGGGGACGCCTATATTTAGAAGCAAATAAAGCGAAAAAAACCATATTACTCCAAGTGGCTTATAGCAGAACTTTTCGACAACAACAACATTTTCATGTCATCAGTAGTTTAGTAGTTAGTAGTAGCAGATTGGTAGCATAATCGATTTTTTTTCTGGCGAACATTTTTATTATAATTGAATAATTTCTTTTGTTTTGGCAGCTGCTAACGCTCCACTACGAACGTTGCGCTAAATACTACGGCAGCACGGGTGGTCACGGTCAGGGCATATACGGCGCTTCCTCGGATGAAGAGAAGCGCCTCACCATGATGCTGTTCTCCAACATCTTCGACTCATTGAGCAAGATGGATTATGAGCCTGAGCTGTTTGGAAAAGCCTTACCATGTCTGATTGCTATCGGTAAGTATTTTCCAACCTGAAGATGAACTGGGAAGTAAACCAATTTAATTAAATAAAGGAATTTTTTGAAATAAACTTTCGATTGAATTTTTTTGTTTCATGTCAACCTTTTCTTTTAGGTTGTGCTTTGCCTCCAGACTATTCTTTGTCCAAGAACTACGACGATGAGTTCTACGGAAAAGAAAATACTCAGACAACGGGTAACACAATTTCTTTTACTTGATAAACTTCGCTATAATATGAGCTGGATAAATGTAACTATCATTAGATTCGGTCAAGTTCAGTTTGGATAATGTTTCAAAAAAAAAAGTTAGATCTCTATTTTTATTACGAGGGAAAAGTCTCCTTAAGATATCCAATCTGAGGGAGTGGTCGAAGTTGTAGGATTTTTACCCGCTAATCTACCTCGTGATTTATTAAACCTATATATATATATCTCATAGGAAACTGCAATACAGTAAATTCATATAATTCCAGGTGCTGATAACCCACAGTACGACCCTCAACCCATCAACACGTCGTCGGTGGCCCTCAATAATGACCTTAACACCATTGTGCAGAAGTTCTCCGAACATTACCATGATGCTTGGGCATCTAGGTAAGATTATTCCATCACTACCTAAGCTGTTTGAAAATCTGTGGATATGAATTAAGAGCTACGAATAAATAATAAGTAAAGAAATCTTACACTGCATCAAGTGAGATCACAGCCAATGACTATCTTATCATCGAATTTAAAAAAATGTTAATTTAAATAACTACCATTTGTTTAGAAAAATCGAAAACGGCTGGGTCTATGGAGAATCATGGTCAGATAGTCAGAAAACTCATCCTCGTCTTAAACCTTACAACATGCTCAACGACTATGTACGTATCATTTTCTATCTATTCTATCTATCTTGTCTCTTTTGAAAATGCTACGACTGAATCTTTCAATGATTTTGCATGTTATAAATTGGCTTTGTATTCAGCTGCCAACAAGATTGTGTAAAATTTTGCCTTCTTTTCTATAGAATCTGCTTTCCTAAGTGATGGAAAAGTTTTAAGAGCTACAAGAGTTGAATTACATGAAATTAATTATTCGGAATCTGGAGTCCGATGCGGTTTATCTGACTGCGAACTCACAAACTTCATCTGAATTTTACAATTTTGAAGCTGTAAAAAGAAGTTACTTTGTATAATTTGTTGTTTTGAGCTGTTCGTTGATAGATCAGTCAATCACTGTATCCTTTTATATATTTAGAGAACCATTACTTAATATTTTATTCAATTTGTAGGAAAAAGAACGTTACAAGGAACCAGTGCGCGAATCTTTGAAAGCGTTGCTGGCCATCGGCTGGTCTGTGGAACATTCTGAAGTCGACATCCCGAGCACCAACCGCAGCTCTATGAGGAGACAGTCCAAATCTGGCGCCGTGAGTATAAATTGGCTAAAACTAAAGTGGCGAAAGGCAGGAACATATTTCGAGGAACCAATGTACTTTGGGGTTTCTATTGTGCTGGTATTGCGACTTGCAATGTTGGCAGATCGCCGCTGCAGCAACGAAATCGATTCATGACCTTTCAAAAGTTTTGATTCTTCTTGATGTTTAAATAGTTTGTTGTCTATAAAAACTCTAAAAGTCATTAAATGCATTTATGATAGTGTAGTGCAAATGCTGCCTGAAAGAATACATGAACAAAGTGTCTCTAACATCAATGGTCTCTAAGGACTATTATCAAGAAAGACTAAGATGGGTCATTGGACAACCTCTTAGTATATAAGATACCTAGTAATTTATAAGTTTAGGTTAAATTAAAATCACTCATTAGCCAAAAAGTTAGGCTAGATTGCAATTGTACTGAGCACCACTTTGGTACTCTGCATCAGGGGGAAAAATATATAATTGTGTAATTCTACAAAATGGAACATTTCTAAAAGATTGTTTTTCTTGCATGCATTCAGGAGGAAGATACGGTAATTTTCTCCTACTTTATGTGATTATTTCTTTTCAATTGCATACAAAAGCGTTTAGCAATTTTAGTACCTATGACTCCTCCTTTATTTCTGGTGCAGTACAAAATTCCTACGCGTATCTGTTTTCTACGCTGTATTTCAGACGGACTCAGCAACTCCATTCAACTACAACCCGCACCCTGTCGACATGACCAACTTGACGCTTTCCCGTGAGATGCAAAACATGGCGGAACGGTTGGCAGAAAACGCACACGACATCTGGGCTAAGAAAAAGAAGGAAGAACTTGTTACTAACGGAGGTAAGAAAGCCGAACTTGTCACTATTTACATACTGATAGTGAAGCTAAAGTGACTCTTCTTCTCAATCAGTCAGTCTTGTCAGAGTGGTCGTGGCCGCTAACATGATGCGACATTAATCGTCGTCGGTCTCCTGAATTTTGGGTCGCACCACTTCCTACGCGACACTCCCCCACTTTTGAGGGTTAGTAGCATTACAGGAGCGTTCCATCACAGTTGTCTGGATCATCGTTTTGACCAAATTCGTCCTCTCCCTCTTTTACCCTGCACCTACCGCTCAATCGACCCTTAATTTCTGGAGATGAGGTCAAAGAACTCCAGAATTTGTAATTGCGCAGTCGACGATAGCTTTTCTTTTATCATCAGTTCTTTCAAGACGGAATTGTTTTTCGAAAGGCCGTCCAAGGCTATAGTGACACCAACACTCAATGTTATACAATTTTTTTTACCCAATGTTTTTTATTCACAGGTGGAATCCACCCCCAACTCGTCCCATACGACCTCCTAACCGACAAAGAGAAGAAAAAGGACCGAGAACGGTCGCAAGAGTTCCTAAAATACCTCCAATACCAAGGTTACAAATTACACCGGCCCAAAACGTCCCAGGGTGATACAGAACAGACCACTACGGGTGTGGCAATAGAGTTGAGATTCGCTTACTCGCTTCTGGAGAAGTTGATACAGTATATCGACAGAGCCACGATTAATATGAAGCTGTTGAAACCTTCCACTACATTTAGTAGGCGACCCAGTTTCAAGACTAGCACTAGGGATATTAAGTTCGTTTCTAAGGTGTGTATCAACTTTTTAGTCTTTTTTTTGACTCGTAATAATATTCGAAATCGCGCAAAACTTCTAGTTTGCTCTGAAGTTAGTATAGTGTAGTTTAATGACCTCCCTGACGCAGTGGTGAGCACTGTGGTCTTATAAGTCACGAGTTTGAATCACGGTAAAGGGAGGGATTATTTTTTAAAGAGTCTCTGGTCTGACTAGTTACCACCCTACTTAGCTTCGTACCGGTACGATGTTGAATAGGAAACAATTAAGGGTATGGGAGTTTTTGTTTACGTACTGCATACTCCTTCCAAATTAGCACGCTACTATCATAAACCGGTCGTCACTTACCATCAGGTGAAATCGCAGTGGAGGGTTGAGAAAAAAGTTTGTCATAACATTGCATAACTAAGTATTATATTGTGGCAATAGTTTTTCCAAGTGAACTAGAATTTTTACGCGCTTTTTAACTTTTTGAGAGTATACTTTTGACAAACCAGCTAGATTTTCAAGTTTCAACTCCTTTAGTTTTATAAAATCCCTTAACATTAAACTCCTTGCCATAATTAACTATTTTATACAATTAACTATTTTATACCCTTTTGCATTTTTTTATAAATATAAATAATGTTTGCTTAAAATCATTTCTTTATTCTCTTTTAGAATAACATTTCACGTATCTTCTATACAAAAATTTTTGGATCTTATATCACTCTGTATAATTAATTGATCTTCTTTAGTAATTTTTTCTCTTCTATTATTTTATTTGTGAATTTTATTGTATTGCAAGCAAGACAAGTCGGATCTTAAGTATTTTAAGAAGGTAGAGCACAATTTACAATTTACTAAGTATAATATGAATGCTTTAAACCACTGCTTTCCATACTTCTTCGACTAAAATCTATAGACCGCATTCTCACTCTGCTCAAACTCAAGACAGAGTTGAAACGAGACAGATTTATGTCAGAGCATATTTGTGTCTCGTTTTAACCTCTATCTTGAGTCTGAGTTGAGTCAAAGCATGCTCTATAGATCTCAGCATTAGACCCTAGCAATTAAACTTAGATTATGCATGTAATTTGACGAAACTATATAGAAAACTTTACAAAGGCGTAGCTACAGCGTATGTTACTCTTTTGTAAAGTTATCTTGATTCTTTTAAAACTAGATTTCTGATAAGCATGGTATACGATACGAGTATCTAGCTCCTTGTTATAGCTTCTATTAGAATTACCTATTAAGAAAGAATTCTTAAGTGCTTATGTAAGAAATTTGTACAACAGAACAGAATTCTGCTTACATAAGCACTTTTGAATGCTACTATTCTGCAGTGGTGAGCAAAAAGTAGTAAGCAAAAAGGCAAAAGCAAAAGGGATGTCAGATTTTCGAAAAATTAAAATATTGAAACTGTTTTGTTTTTTATTACTTAGAGGTTTTATATAATTTCAATGAACATATTTTTAATTTTCTATTGATGTTTGCAACATTAAAATCAAATGTATAAAATTGTAAATATGTACTTATCTTTTATTTTTGAAAACAAAATTCAGAAATAAAAGACACATATTTTAGAATAAATGTTGAAGCGTAATTTTGTCGAAACCGCCTTTTCTGAATTACTGCCCCACTGCGGTAAGAACGTCTTATACGCAGAGCTTGGAGCGTCGCTTACGCCTTTATGCGACAAACCACTTGTTTAACTTTTAAGAAAGCCAAGGAAAAATATATGTAGTATTACACTTTTCTTGTGAAGGTATTAATACTTATGTTATACAATATAGGTGGTACTGCCTCTAATGGAGAAATATTTCTCCACACACCGCAACTACTTCATCGCGGTCGCAACGGCGACTAACAACATCGGTGCGGCCAGTTTGAAAGAGAAAGAGATGGTTGCTGCGCTGTTCTGTAAGCTGGCGAGCTTGTTGCGATCCAGGTAATGACTCTTTTATTTCTTCTTTTACTCTTTGTAGTACTATCTCCTACAACATAGTTGATAAAGAAAGAGATGGTTGCTGCGCTGTTCTGTAAGCTGGCGAGCTTGTTGCGATCCAGGTAATGACTCTTTTATTTCTTCTTTTACTCTTTGTAGTACTATCTCCTACAACATAGTTGATAAAGAAAGAGATGGTTGCTGCGCTGTTCTGTAAGCTGGCGAGCTTGTTGCGATCCAGGTAATGACTCTTTTATTTCTTCTTTTACTCTTTGTAGTATTATCTCCTACAACATAGTTGATAAAGAAAGAGATGGTTGCTGCGCTGTTCTGTAAGCTGACGAGCTTGTTGCGATCCAGGTAATGACTCTTTTATTTCTTCTTTTACTCTTTGTAGTATTATCTCCTACAACATAGTTGATAAAGAAAGAGATGGTTGCTGCGCTGTTCTGTAAGCTGACGAGCTTGTTACGATCCTTTTTGTAAGACCAGAGATCACCAATTCAGGGAATCCGTTTAAAAAATAATATTATGACTGTCGCGGTCCGTTTGGTAGACGATTTGTAGCAACCAAGATAAAAAAAATATATGTATATATTAAAATTAAGGAACAAAACGAAAAACATGAATAATTAACAGACAAAGTAGTAGGTACTCAATTAATTAATATTAATGTGAAAAATTACGTTTTTTACTTTGAACTACTTGATAAGTCTGGAGTAAAGTTGGTTCAAGTCGCAAGCTAAAAGCGCAAGCTTAAATTAGGAAATTTTTAGATTAAGTTTTAGTGTGATGAGGTCGGCACACAAATAAAGTCGGCGGTCCGACCTCTTTGTACGACCCTTTTTACATATTCGAGTTTTTTTGGTCAGGCTGGCGGCGTTCGGCCCCGACGTCCGCATCACGGTCCGCTGTCTCCAGGTCCTGGTGAAGGGGATCGACGCCAAGTCCCTGGTCAAGAACTGTCCGGAGTTCATCCGCACTTCTATGCTCACGTTCTTCAACAACGTCGCTGACGACCTCGGGCATACAATCATGAATTTACAGGACGTAAGTGGATATATCATGGATACTAGAGTGGTGACTCTGTAGGTAGGTGACGTAGGCATCCACTAAGAAGGGATTTTTGAAAATTCAATCCTTATTGGGGTAAAATCCCTAAGGGTTTGAAAAATCGAACTTAACGTGAGCGAAGTCGCGAGCATCAGTTAATTTAATAAAAAAACTAGATGATGCCCGCGACTTTGCTCGTGTGGATTGAGGTTTTTTCATTTCCGCGGGAACTCTACTATTTGTCGGAATAAAAAATAGCCTACGTGTTATTCCAGACTGTAATTATCTTTGTGCCTTTCAGCCAAATCGGTTCAGTCGTTGTTGCGTGATCGAGCAAAATCAACAAAAACTTTCAACCCCTATCCCAGATAAACCTTATTGTTTATCAGGATAAAAGTATCCTATATATTGACCGTATAAGATGCGCGCACAGACAGATAGACAGACAAAAAATTCAAAAAGAAATTGTTTTGGGCTCAATATCGATAATAAAGCATCCTCCGATTAAAATTTTCAAAATATGTAGGTATTTAATGTACAAAATTGTCCCGTTACAGTTTTATTCTAAGTGTAGATAAGTTGGATAGGAAGTAGGATAAATCTACAAATAATAATAAGTAAGGATATCTAACTGCGTTAAAAAAATGACCCCAACAAAAATTGTGCCGAAGTGGGTGGAGATTAAAATTGAGCCGTTAGAGGCGGGGATTAAAAACAAAAATAGCACGTCAACAGTTGGTCATTTTTCTTGCACGTCAAATTTTCATAACATCGTCCAATGACTCAGCCCTACTTTCGTTCTGAATTTGAACCAGGCACCAAGCATGTCTATCTGTAACCTCGGAAGTGCTTCGTATGATTCTTAATTTGAATCATACGTCGTTTTGGTTTGAAGTAGGGCCATTTTTTGAGTGGATTTTGTTCTGAATTAGACTTACTTACTTAGTATTTATTCGTAGGGATAAATATACAAATGGGGATGAGTCACTACAAGTCCTAACAATTGTCCAGGGCAAGTACTCTCACCTACGCGGCACGCATCTAAAGACCTCCACATCTCTGGGCTACATCAACGGCGTCATCCTGCCCGTGCTGACGGCCATGTTCGACCACCTGGCCAATTGCGAGTACGGCGCTGATTTGCTGCGTGAGTATATTTATTTCCCACTGGGCAGAGAATCGTCCCTCTTACAGCAAGAGGCATGAAGCAGCCCTTTTTGAAAGTGTTGTAATGTTGTAAGAATGGAACGTAGTCTCTACATTTTGTATCTGTGGGTTCCCCGCGAAGTAATTTGATTGTCATTGTCAATGAGAAGCGATATTGACAAAATGTCAGACGGGAATTATTCATGATTCGATATTACATTATATGTAAACTAAAGTACGTAATTAAATAATAGAACTTCTAATAAGCTGTTTAATTCAAAACAAAACAGAAAGAAGGGTTTTGCGATTGATATATCGTCGGGGATAGTGCAAAACCGCGTATGTACATTTGGTATAAACCGCGGATCTACACTAGTCACAGTTTTACAGGGGAATCTTAAAATTAATTTTTACACAGAGAGTATTAATAATAAAGCCTCAATAGCTCAACGGTTAAAGATGCGGACTGAAAACTCATAGGTGGTCGCAGGTTCGAATCCCACCCGTTGCACTATTGTCGTACCCACTCCTAACACAAGCTTTCACTTATTTGGAGGGGAGAGGAGAACATCAGTCAAGTTCAGCTTGGCTGACACTCTTTAAAAAAAAAAAATTTGGTCTATGTATTGATAAAAATACATAGATATCTTTTAAAGTGATTAATTTAGTCGCTACGACACTTACGCGGTTTTGATTTGACCACAAACGTATGAATAAATAATCTATCTATCTATTAAAGGACATCATCCACGATTCATAAATTTTTGGTCCAAAGTAAAAGTACAGGCCAAGAAAAAAATGTGCTGTATTTTGTTAGAACTAGTCCTCATAAACATTTTTTATTATGACACCGAAGCTGTAAAACCATTGACCTTGGTTTTATTTAAGTACATAGCTTACCTCTGCCAAGGGATAAGAGTTACGTGATAGAAAGAGAGAAAAGTCTACGTGAATGAGGCAGTAGGCAAGTAGCGCTGTGTCAACCTGAATTGCACTTTATTGTGTGGTAACAAAAGTCGCTATTTATTTAAATCATTTTGCGGAGTGAATCTTCTGTACCTTTAGGTATAGTTCTTGCAATTTACGAGGGCGCGTGGTTTATGGTTGTGTGTGTGTCGATCTTTATAAGTGGGAGCGAGAGGTTGCTAGCACCTGACCGCTCCCACCTAGGCTCCTGACAGGCCTGCACACTTGCGCAATATGCATGTACACGACGTAACCACGAGTAAAGCTCACGCGCCCTCGTAAATTGAAAGAACTATACACGGTGAAATTTTATTCCCCGTAAACCCTGAAGGAGGTGAATGTGCTCATGAAACTGAACAACTTTTCCCAAGGAACATAGGTCAAAATATGAAAAAAAAAAATTTGGACCTCCCATAGTAAATCAATCAGCTAATCAATTTTGTATGGAGGGTCCAATTTTTTTTTTCATATTTCGACCTATGTTCCTTGGGAAAAGTTGTTCAGTTTCATGAGCACATTCACCTCCTTCAGGGTTTACGGGGAATAAAATTTCACCGTGTATACCTACTATTAGGTATTGTGTAACATAGCTTGACAATAATCACAAGATCTCATCGGTTCCAAACCGATAACTTGTTGAGCACTTAGCATTGCCAATTTGATAATAATGGTTGATCAACTCTCTCGAACACTCGTATTCGTTGCAAGTCTCGTTTAATCCGTATGTTAGGGCTATCTTACACTTCCTCTTGAAGAACGCTTTACAATAGTCTTTTCTGAGCAATGGTTTGAAGTCGTTTATAGATTTTCCGTTTCGTTTCGTTTTTTTCCACGTACTTTGAAACTGTGGAACCATTTTCCTGCGAAGGTGTTCCCGCTAGAATACAACATGGGGTTATTCAAGGAGCGGGCCAACAAATTCCTAAAAAGCAGGCAACGCATTGGTGATGCCTCAGGTGCTACAAATGTTCATGTGTGACGGTAATCACTTAACATCAGGCGACCCGCCTGCTCGTTTGCTCGCTTAAATAAAAAGAATTGCTTTGATGTTGTGCCTGAAATACTTTAATATTAAGGCCCTAGTCTCCTGAAAATCCGAATTTTTGCAAAATCATCAACAAAGAAAGATTTTTTCTTTGTCATTAAAAATTAAGCAATCCTTACTAATATTATAAATGTGGAAGTGTATTCTTTTGTTAGTTTGTCCTTCAATCACGCTGCAAGAGAGCTACGGATTGACGTGATTCTTTCTATGGAACTAGTTGAGGACCTCGAGAGTGACCATTGGGCTACTTTCTATCGACAAAGACGCGGACATCAGCTAGTTTTTTATAGTTACTTACTAGGATAGTAAAAAATTGAGTTCTTGTTTACCTTGTAGCTTATTATATTTATATTTATGTTATCTTGTAGCTTATCAGGAAAGATGGCGTCAATGTGTCCTGCCTTAATATCGTCTTGAAATCGATCTTCTGAAAATTCAGACGGATCTATTTAAAACTATCAAATTACCTACTTTTTAACCGACTTGCATAAAAAGAGGTTATTGAGTGAATATTTGGCATTAGGAGCATTGCATTTTTCTTATAATCTATTCTTCTTTAACTGTCTTATGTGTGTATGTTTGTCCATATTTCTCGGTAGCTATTAATCGGGTTGTGTTTGTTCTTTTTGTATTTGTTTACATGTATTTCAACCTTGGGAACAGTATAGATTTCATCAAAATTGGCTCAGTAGCTTTCAAGATATAGAATCTTTTTTCTTTTCAGTTATTCTTTATTTCGGTACATTGAAGTCGGTTTAATTTTTCTTAAATTGTAGCTTATATTGTTCTAGTTCGTCATATTATCTCAAATTTTAGCCTTGGTATCTCCAATTAGCCTCCAAAACCAAATGGTTAAAGGTGCGGACTGAAAACTGAAAGGTCGCAGGTTCGAGCCCCACCCGTTGCACTACTGTCGTACCCACTCCTAACACAAGCTTTTCACTTATTTGGAGGGGAGAGGAGAATATAAGTCAAGTTCAGCTTGACTGATTATTCTTTAAAAGAAAACATTAATTCGAATTTCCCCAATTAATTAGTATTTCCCCCATTAATTAGTATTTTCCTAATCAATTAAAATTGGAGATCGACTCTTACCTTGTAGTATTCTTAATGCGTTTAACGCGCATGTTTTTTCATTTGAGTTGCTTTTTTGCTGAGTTTCCTGAGTTTGCTGAATTTGCTGAGTTAATTTAATGTTATAGAGATCCTCGGGAAACTGTTTCATGCAAGATTTCTTCATGTGTTGTTGGACCTTCTTCCTAAGTATCGGGCTGCATGTTACGTGTGATTTACAAACTTCAAAGTAGGTAGTGTAAGCTGCCTTGAAACAAGAAGAATATGAAATAATCGGTCAAATGCAAGCCGGACGCGCATACAAGAAGCATACAAGGGACAAAAAACGCCAAAAAAAACACCCTGCTCCCTGCGACTCGTTTGATGTCGTCGGTCTACCTAGTGTAGGGTCTGAAGACACTGCGCTTCCCGGTGCGGTGGTGAGCGCTGCGGTCTTATAACTGGGAGGTCTCATAACTGGTGTGGTCTTATAACTGGTCAATTTATAATTTCTGAATTGTCTCTGGTCTGGTCTCGTGGGAGGCTTTGGCCGTGACTAGTTACCACCCTACCGTCAAAGACGTGCCGCCAAGCGATTTATCGTTCCGACACGAGGGCGAGAAGAAACCGATTAGGGGTATAGGTTGAATGCTGCTATATACCCCTTCCAAGTTAACCCGCTACCATCTTAGACTGCATCGTCACTTACCATTAGGTGAGATCGCAGTCAAGGGCTCTCTTGTCATCGAATAAAAAAAAACTTAGCATTTACCTTGAAGCAGTTATGAACGTTAGCTTTTGGGCAGCGCTTTCTTAAAACATCGGGTACTATAGTATCTATCTTTGATTCTGAAAATTTTCGAGTCCTCTCATCCTTTTTAAGGACCAGAATCGATCCAATCCATGGAATAGAAACAAAAGATTCCGTTCCAGATAGTTTTTTTTCTTGTGCTTTTGATGTATGTTTCCTCTCAATGCTCGCACCTGATTGCATAAGTTCTGAGACCTTTCTGTTATAATTTTTAGGGCTTTTAATTCGATTAGGAAACATGAGGGTGGAAGATCCCCTACAAGGGGCCCTACCACCAACGCTTAAAGCAGTATTATTTCGGTGTTGTTTTGACAAGTCATACAATGCCTCAATAGCCCAACGGTTAAAGGAGCGGACTGAAAACTGAAAGGTCGCAGGTTCGAACCCCACGCGGACGAAGTCGCGGGTATCATTTTCTGCATCGTATCCGTCATTGCTGAAGGTCGGGACCCCTGTTCCATTATTTGTGGATCCCCACTGATCCTTCCGCGTACAACTCTACTGAGAGAACGAAATTTCGACTTTAAAAACCGGGACACAGAGAGACAAAGGGTTCCTCAACGTCAGTCACCCATCCAGTTAGCGACCGGAGTCAACATTGCTTAACCAGTGTGATCGATTAATATGCTCTGTCATAACTAGACCACATGTTTAATACTTTATGGCCTCCTTTTTAATAATAATAGGAAATCTATGGAGAAAAATTAAAACATTGTGAACATGATGCGTCAAGATTTAAGAGTCTTGTGTAAAAATGTATCGTGGAAGGTCTTTCTTTACCTAAGTATTTGTCCAAACAATGCATTTTTTTCCTCAATGTTTTCCACAGATTTACAATTTACCTGTAAAATATTGTATTTATTAACCAAAAATAACAATATTATTATATCACATTCAAATCGTTTAGTTTACACACATAGGTAGTAGGTTCTTACCAAAAAATATGACAATAATATTATGAAAAATGAAAAACGAAACTTGGAAAACCACATTTACACTAAAAACACGCAAAAATAATATTTAAGAGTAACATCAGGAATCATAGCATTTAATGTCAGAAAAAAATGAATTTACAATTAATTTTTTTATGGTTTCTTATGTGTTCTGTAATTTTTAACGATTGCAATTTCATCACTACCTACAGATTAAGTTACCTTGGTTAGGTAATTAAAAAAAAATGTTTCCTTCGTAAAAAAATTCATCTCTTATCGATGGATGTCAGTTAAAGAATCCTTCGTTTTTTTTTTACGCCATTTTTTAATAATTTTTTGTGAGCTCATCGTACTAACATCGTAGGCTTATTAAAAATGGCCTGTCACCGCGCCGACTAATGCGCTTCTAAATGTTATAGTTCGATGGTCATGATAGTGTTTTATAGATATAGTTCTTGCAATTCACGACGGCGCGTGGTTCATGGTTGTGTGTGTCGTATCTGTATGAGTGTGAGCGAGACCTTGCTCGCGCCTGACCGCTCCCACCTGGCTCTTGCCAGGCACGCACACTTACACAGTGTGCATGTACACAACGTAACCACAAGTAAAGCGCTCGTAACTTCGTGAGATAAACGTACTATACAGCAAAAGATAACACAGAAAACACTCTATTTTTTCCCTCAGTATTTTATTTTGTATGACAAATGAGTCAAATGACTAACTCTCGCTACTGCTTTCACTGCTCTCCCCTCTTCTCGCTCGGTACGCTCTTCTACATTCATCCTTACAGGCTCGATTGAAAGATACCTTCCTTCTGTTAGAGCATTTGTATTGATTGCAGGACTGTTCCAACGCTAGAAGGCAGACTCTGAAGCATTTGGCTCGGGATAATCTTTGGCATTTATTATAAGATCTGTTGCTGCGTAACGAGTTTGCGAACACACTTAGTGAATCGTTTCTTAGCATAATGCTACTACGTCGTACCTGGAATGAAGTTAAAATCATCAGCAACCCTTATAAATGTTAAAATGTTAATTGTTAAATGGCTCACTACTGAGCGCAGGTTTTCTCTCGGTTCGGTCGTATAAAAGTTATGGTGGAATATACAAAACTCACATACATACATAACCCTGAAAGCAATATACTCTTTTTTTTCAGGCAGTCATATAAAAAAGAGAGCTTAGTAGCAAGCCGTTCATGTGTAACTGATGAGGGTGATGAACTGATGATAATGATGATAATAATATAAAAAATTGTGTTCTTGACCATTTACCATGTACTTTGGTACCATATAAGGTATACAGGCATCAAGATAACCTTCCCTTGTAGCATCGTTAAATGCGTTATCTGAAAACAATATACTCGTATTATAAACTTAATCTTTCTACACATTTGATTCTTCCGCTATGGGATTGTCTACAAGTTATTGCTACGATATCAATCACCTTTGATTTGATACCGATAATCTCTCGCTATTGGCTGAAATACACTGTAGCAGCAAGAACGCCACAATCTTAGCCAAACACCACAATTGAGACTATAGCAATGATCGATGCAGATTTTCCGCCATCGACTAGTTCTTCTACTTCTTGTTTATTATTGTTAAATTGATAACTTAGGTTACCTTTAAATTTTGCCGATTTTAATTTTTTCTTCTTATTATTATTTCGTTTGCTATAGTCGAACTCATTGATGCATCCCACTTTAGACTTCTTTTTAAAGTAGGACTTAAAACTTGACTTGCATTTGTAACGCAGTTTACAGATATTTTTGTTGACTGCCATTAGTGCCTAAAAGTTTTAAATATCATCAATTTATTTTCTCGTGAGACGTTTGTTTACGACCTTTACAAATTTAACAAATGACTGTTTATAAGAAAAGCTTTAAGATCATCAGTATATTGTCAAAATATCTAATTCTGTTTGAACCTATTATACCTCATTAGATAGGATTTACCTTATAGCACTTTCGTATAGCAACTTTAATGCAAGCATCACCATATTTTTCTCGTAAAATATTGGATGTTGCATGATACATGGTGGCCTTTGGTATAGAGTCTCTCCAGTCTTCAATACTTAGACCTTGTCTAGCAAGAGCACTAATCTGTAATTGCAACAAAGCAAGTAATTTCTCTTAGGAAATATTCTGTTATTATGGTATTTTTGATGATTTGTATGCTAAAGAATATTTTATTCATGCATTTTTTATTTTATTAGCTACTGAAATTGCCGATGATGATAATGATAGCTGTTGAAACATTTCATTTATTAAAGAACTGAAAGACTAAGGTACATTTTTTCCATTATCTACCATTGCCACAACAATATTACGATTATCTTGTTCTAATGTTGGTATAATTTTTCGTTTTTCTAGCCATTTACTCACAGGAGTATCGTGATTTGACTGTGTTGTATCTTCTTCACTAGTTTTATTATCATTTTGAACATTCTTTTTGAGAATTACTATAGCGCCTGTTAGTTCAACGTCTTGTCCTTTTTCATTATATTTTCTATTAGCGCCTATTACTATACGCTTATTTTTTATAGCAGACTTCATTATTTCTATAAATTTTCTTTTGATTTGGCCAGGTACTATATTTTGCGCTAAATAAATATTTCCATACAATTTTTTCTGCTGGCCATTGTTTGTAACAAAATTGCAGTTTAGCTGAAAAATTAAAATTATAGTACCATTTTAGAGACGAAAGACAGAAAATAAATGAATATGAATAAACTTATATTAGTTTTTTACTTAACATGCTTACCAAGTATATTAAAAATATCCATGGAAAATAATTGTAAAGCCACATTGAAACCAAAAATAATTACGCACGCTTTTAATTACTGTACTACTATAATTGTATGCGTGGTAAAACGTGATTAAATCTTCATCAATTTATGTTTGATTTAACAATTCTGGTGACGTCTTATAATGCATTAAAAGCAATAACCTAATTAACAATTTGTACTCCTACTCATATTTAATTTTGTTGTGTGTTAGAAAAATAAATTAGAAAAATTAACATTGAAAAAACATCGGCATAGTTCATTTTAAGCGAATTAATTAGGATCGAAATAATAATAATAAAAATAAAGTTTATGTACATTGTGTTTATTATTTATTTTTAGGATACGTTTTTCTGTAACTTCCAATAAGTACTGCTTTTGGATATTATTTTAAGTTTAATTTTTTTATATTTTAATCACTACCACTGTCACTTTCACTCTCGCTATCACTATCGCTATCAGACTTACTAGAAGATTTTACGCTTTTTTTAACTTCAGTATAAGCTTTCTTGCATTGATTTTTACATTCTCCTTTTAGGGATTTCTTTTTTCTCTTTTCACACGTATGCACGCTGCATGTCTCCTTGATGGCATATTCACAAGCTTTATTGCATTTCTTTGTTGACTCCTTTTGACATTTCTTTTCGTATTTATCTTTACGCCTTCTGAATCTCAAAACGGCATCCTTTAGTGTCTTATTATATAGAGACATAAAATTGTTGAGCTGTAAATTAATAGTTTACGATTTAATTTAGGCCATCACCAATACAATTTCTACTGTATTTCTTTAGACTTTAATTTTCTACCCTTTCAATTTCTTAGAAATAGTATCTATCAGGTTAACCTATTACGATTACTATCTATTTGTATTATAAGTTCATCATATTCATTTAATTACACTTTTTTTTTTAAATTTATTTACTAGCCTAGTAGGTTGTCAGAGATCGCTTCATAGTGATGAGGCCACGTCTGTAGGTATGTTGTTTGAACATCTTATTGTATTTTCTTAGATACGATAAAGTATATTTAATTTTATTTATTTTATAACTGATTTTGTTTCTAAATATATTTACCTTTTTTATATTTCGCTGTTTCATTTTATTCATAAAGCTCCCTGAAAATAAGAATATTTTTTTTGGCAATGACAATACAGCACAAAAATAAATAAAACTTCTTTTATAAACTTACTCTTCTGTAGTTGTCTAAACTCTGGTGGACTGAATTTTTTATTAATTTTAGTTTTATTGTTACTAATACTTTTATTTGCAGTTTCTTCTCTATAGGCGAATTCCTTGTTGCAACCATCTTTAGAGTTTTGTATAAAATCTGATTTGAAATCAGATTTGCATTTGAAGCGCCTTTTACAAATATTTTTGGTAACAATTTTCAATGCCTAAAATATTCAAAGCGTTGAGGAATAAAATGAAGCAAAAAATATAAAACTGTTGGCGAAACTACTTCATTGACCAGTACATCTATTAATTTTAAAATACTTACTTTCTTACATTTCCTTATAGGCATTTGTAAACACGTTTCGCCGTATTCACTTCGTAATACTTCGCTAAGTAAATGAAATTTTGATAAGTTTGCGTTGGATTTTGGTAACTTAGGTTTTACTTTGTAATTATCGTTTTCCTAGAATGAGTAAATAATGTAATTTAAATAAAAAATCCATCAGATCCAGCCATCAAAAATAATTCAAATACTCATCTTACTTTTTTATTGTCTGTTAAAATTAAAACTGTGATTTTTTTGTTATTTCTTTTGGATTTTCGAAATATTTCTTCTTGATCCTTTTGCAAACTTACAGGTTTGTTTATAATTTCATGCCACATTTTGTCTGGAGAAAATTTTTCTGAATAGACTTTTTTTATTCTTCTTGCATTGTTTTTGATCCTTAAACTGTCTTTAGAATTATCGGCTTTGCCTTTTTTATTCGGAGCAGCATGTTTTATGCTAAACCTTGTCTTTTCACCCAGTATGTTTTCAATGGGTTTATTCGAGTAACTTTTTATTTTTCTTTCATGTGGTATATTTGTCACTAGATTATCACTACCATCTCTTACCTCATCATCTGTATCACTTATATCTTTTGGTATTTCTATGATTATCTGTTCTACTTCATCAGATTGAATATCTTCCGATGAACTTTCATTAAATTGAGCTTTATTTTTATTTGTACTGGTATTTGTTTTGAATCCTTTCTTTTTAATTTTTTCTTTTAATTCTGTATTATCCAAAAAATTTTTATTTAAAACTTTCTTTACTTCTTTTTTATTCTTGACATCATCACGGTGTGATTTAACTGGTTTTCTATGTGTATTAACTTCCTCTATGTCTTCCTTCGTATCTTCAGGCAAATTCTCGACTGATTCACTAGCATATATCATCACTGTTCCTTTAAATGGACTATTTGTATGTTTCTTATATGATTTATCGTTTTGTTTTAATTTTTGTTTAGTACTTGTCAAAACACTTTTGAAATTCTGACTAGACTTTTCAGATGACAATGGATTACTTTGCAAAAGTTCTTCTGATTGGTGAATTCTTTCAATACGTTCATACTTCTTTAGGAGATCTTGTAATATTTTATTGGCCAATGTAATATTTTTAAGTACATCAGAAAACGCTTGCTCTTTTTGCCGTTTACTAGCTGACAGTACATTACTTATCATGCCCTGCAAAATGTGTAAAGGTTTACGTGAAAAATATTATTATTATAATACACGAGTTTACATATTTGTTTGAATATAATTTTACCAGAACATGAAAAAGAACAGTTACTCGAGCGATGCATTGAAAAATATACATTGGAATTTCTGAACGTAAAATTTAAGCTATAAAATAAACCGATATTCACGCGTGAACGGCTGCTCATGATTTCGTAATATTATAGTTTTGAAATCTACCTAGATTGATAAGCAATTCATCAATTATTACAGTGGTCTAATCGAATCTAAATGACAGGTTTAACTCGTGTTAATCTTATCTTCAAGTTGTATATCACTTATACTGACCTTCATTATTGAAGGTCCATAAGTGATATACAACTTGCGCTGCGATGATAGCTGCTTTGGTATCCAAGTCTCATTCCTTGAGAGATCACGAGGAAGTCAGTCGTACCTCCATAATTATGGACCAACTGGTCACCCAACCAGAAACCTATACATACAAATAAATAAAATTGAAGTGTCTGTTTGTAATATCAAAAGAACAGCTCTTTACTAACTGCATACGAAAGTAAATACGGTGCTTATAACAAGAAAACAATTGTTAAAATTTTTGTCTGTCTGTCTGTTTGTTGCCGCTAATCTCGGAAACGGCTGGACCGGTTTTTACGGTACTTTCACTGGTAGATAGCTGATATTATTGGGCGTAATATAAGCTACTTTTTTAACCGACTTTCGAAAAAGGAGGAGAAGGAGTTTTGTTTTTCTACCTAGCTCTGTATCCGATATCTCCGTGATATCGATATCTCCGTGAATTCTTAACCGATTTACATGAATCTTTTTTTAATCGATACTAAAACTTTGTGAGATGCTCCCATAAAAACTACAGGTTCCAACTCCTCGATTCTGATGTTGCAGGGGTAATGCCCCCTAAACTGTGACGATTTAGGAACTGTCGATAATGAATTGAAGAAGCGGACAAAGTCGCGGGCGTCCGCTAGTTACTAAATAAAATACAGCAGTTTTATGTTATTACTATAACTACTTATTAATATTTTTTCGATAGTAAGATAAAGGAACCCTACCTCAGTCCTTGGTTTATGAGTGTCCTGACCAAACTTGACTAATTCCTTTTGTTTTAGTGGATGAAATCCAGGTGGCCTCCTACAAGATGCTGGGTTCCTTGTACACACTGGGCACCGATGCGACCCTCACTCACGATCGGAAATATCTGAAGACTGAAATCGAACGAAATAAACCTGCTCTGGTAAGATTTGTATGATATATGGCAAATAATGGTCCATGCATAGGTATAATTTATGCTACTTGCGTTGATTACGTTGGTTTAGTTTTCGAAAATCTCCTTGGAACTCTGTAATCTTCCGGGATAAAAAAGTCAATGAATGTCACTATCCAAGTCCTCAACTATATCCATACGAAAAATCAGGTCGATCTGTTGCTTCCTTACTGTATGATTGAAGGAAAAACCAACAAATCGCAACATTACGTGTAAATAAAGGTCCTATTGGCTTTACTTATACTATACGCAGTATAATATGTATATATTTGTTATATTTATACAGGGTTCGTGTCTAGGCGCTTTCAGTTCAACTTTCCCAGTCGCCTTCTTCGAGCCTCACCTCAACAAGCACAACCAGTTCTCTCTACTGAATCGTATAGCCGACCATTCACTTGAAGCTAAAGGTTAGTATGGTTAAGTGTAGGAAGTGCATACTTGGATGATGGATCGCCCAATAGGAAAATGTTCTGACTGGACAAAGTGAGCAAAGACTTGCAAGCCCTCAATAGACCAAATTGTCATGAAGTAGCGGAGAACAGGCATGAGAGACAGCTTCTAGTGTCCGAAGCCAAGATCCTCTTTGGGTAACTGAGCCAACGAAGTAAGTAATATTGTAAGGTACATAAAACGGGGAAATAATAACTGAAAAAAAAAACATCCATATGGTAGGCTCACAAACTCGATTCTAAGGTAGAACTCAAAACAGCTTCCAATATATGGCCGATTCCACCGTCGCTGAATAATTTTAAACCAGGGATTTTTTACATTTTGGCAGTTTATCAACATAAAAACTGTCAGAACATCAAAATTCCTTGGACTGAGCTGAACTCTCTTTTATCAGCCAACCGAACTGCCAATAAAAGTAATCCTTTTCATCAACAGACATAATGGCCAAAATGGAGCAATCGATGCCGACCCTCGAGTCAATATTAAACGAAGTAGACCAGTTCGTAGAGTCTGATAAGACGTACAATGAAGCTCCGCATATCATCGATGTAGTGATGCCATTGCTTTGTTCCTATCTACCATTCTGGTGGGCACAAGGGCCTGACAACGTTACGCCTACAGCTGGGTAAGTTACCCATTCCATATGATCTTTGTGTTATAAAACAATGTATGACAACATGGGCCTCGTAAAAAGCTCAGGGTTGCTCAACAAGTAATGGAGAGAGCTAATTGGGGTATCCCTGTAGGGTCAAAGCAGAAATGAAAACATTAGGAAAGAACTTCCAATATGGCTCATCGAGTAATAGTAATATCAGTAATGATACCGGTATCATTACCGGAAAGCGCAGGGATTGCAGACCCCTGAAGGGTCCAAGACTCATTGTGGGATACAGATTATTTCTTTAAAAGTGTCTTCAAAATTTTCCAAATATGCTTTGCGTTAATCTTCCGATTTCATAGAATTGCTCAATTTAATTCCTTAAAAATAAGAATAGAAAATCGGAATTCTGCAAATATAAAACCACCTAAATTACAGGAACCACGTAACAATGGTAACAGCAGAACACATGAACCAACTCTTGAAGAACGTTCTTAAACTTATCAAAAAGAATATTGGCAACGAAAGTGCTCCTTGGATGACCCGCATCGCTACATACACTCAACAGATCATCATCAACAGCTCTGAGGAATTATTGAGGGAATCGTTCTTACCTCTCGCAGAGAGGGTGAGAAAGAGGACAGATACTATGTTCCACAAGGAAGAGAGTTTAAGAGGTTTCATTAAGGTAAGTTAAACTACATGCGATACCATATCGAAAACATTGGTTAAATCTTTTTTTTTTTCTAAAAATTCGGAATCATGATTTCCCTTGTAATGGATTGAGTACAATACAATATTTGGTACAGATAAGCTAATTGACTACCTTATAATTTAAGAACCATAAATATTATCAAGATCTACTTTTACTTTTGAATCGGTAAAAGTGCTGATACTACTGAAAGCTTATTATTGATAACATTTTATCATTATAGTCATCAACGGACGATACATCCCAAGTGGAATCGCAGATACAAGAGGATTGGCAGCTACTAGTTCGCGATATTTACTCCTTCTACCCACTTCTCATCAAATATGTTGATCTGCAGAGAAATCATTGGCTTCGAAATAACGTACCAGGTACACTTCTTTATTTTCCTTAGCGTTTTGTTTAGATAAATTAGAATATGCTAAATTGAAAAAAAAAATACAAAATTATGTATCTATTTCATGAGAGTCAACCTATGGCTCTTACGATAAGTCAAGACTCCACCACTTGTTTAGAAAGCAGATTCTGCTGAAAAGACCCGGAAAAATATAGCGGTTTCTCTTTAAAAAAAGTTACAATATACAGCACAGCTTTTGTATTAAAATAAATGGTTGAATTAAATCCAACTTTAAACTATCATTAATTGGTTTTGTTTACATTTTTAGAGGCAGAAGAATTATACAACCACGTGGCAGAAATATTCAACATCTGGTCAAAAAGTCAGTACTTCCTTAAGGAAGAGCAAAACTTCATATCAGCTAACGAAATTGATAATATGGTAAGCAAAATTCACTTCTAGTCTCTTCATTTAGAGACACTCCATTAATTAGTGCGTTAAATGTTAACACCTATATTGCTTTAAAATTAATGTAAGAAAATATGAGTGATACAGGGGTTTCTGACAAAAGTTTCCATTTAATTTATCGTCAAGATGGTGAATAGTTTAAAATTTAATATGTATTTTATATTGGGGTAGATCATTATGGAATGGACCATATGTGTGGGAAATGGGAATTCACCTTAAAGTCCGCTTTCTTTTGTCACGTCTAGGTGTTGATTATGCCTACTGCGACTCGAAGAGTTACCACTGTAGTTGACGGGACACCACAAGGAGGAGGAAAGGTAGGATGTCCGTTTCACTGTCACATTTTTGTCGCGCAAAATTTCCAATACGTTCTGGATTTAAAGTTAACTAACGATAAGTGCGTTGCCGTGAATCTATCTATCATTTTGATATAGATGGATTTTACTAGAATAACTTCGGTATCAGGAGATCTATAGATAGATACCTCGATTAAAAACGAGACAGATTTATGGATGTTAAAATAGTGTATCTCGTTTTAACTCTGTATCAAGTCCGAGCTAAGTCAAAGCATGGTCTAGATCTCAGCCTTAGACTTTTGGACTCAGAATCGTACTAGAAATTTTTCTAGCACCAAAAAATTTAAACTGTATTTACGAGAGTCTAATTCGGAACGTATAGATTACTGTTTTCTCAATTTTTATGTTTTTCTCTTCGTTTGTATGTTTGTATAATATTTTTTTTCTAATATCTGTCCTTGTTTCTAATCTTATTTTTTTATAATAGTGTACCGAATTCTGTTGTACCCATTTTCTAAATTAAACTAAATTGTACTAAAATTGATACTGTGGCTAATTTTACTGTACATGAATCAATCAATCCCTTCAAATTATTTGAAACACCCTTGCTACCTTTATGTCTAACGGAACCCTGCGATCCTGTACCTTCACGTAAGTTAAAACCTGGCATAAAAAAATACCTAGTACTTAGATTTTTGCTTCTTCGTATTAGAATTTTAAGTGTGGAAGTTTTTTACCCAAAAGTCTTAAACGTTAATCTAAATTGTTAGCAATATTTAGAAATATAATTTTTTTGCAAAATTATTTTTCTTCAATTTCATAAGCTAATTTCTTTTATTACATTTTTATTTTCTTTTCTATCATCTGCCTCTAAAACTTCTCCGATTGCTATGTGGTTGTATATCATATAGTAGCTAACTTAGAAATGAAAATCCTTGATAAAATCCAACATAATATGAGTATTATGTGTAAAAATTGATAATACTTTTTTGCCCAAGAGGTAATTAAAAAAATAAAACACATTAACCACACACATTATACCTAATACATGATATAGATATATACCTAATATTTAGGCTTTAACCGTGCTAAAAAGTAAACAAGTGGTTTTTCGTAGAACGGCGTAAGCGACTCGCTACGCACAACGCATAAACATTCTTACCGACTTGACAATAAACCGTGCTGCGATTAAAAAACATTTTTTTTTAATTACTTACTTGAATAGTGATTCGTTGACCTTTTTAGACAGTTAATGAAAAATATATTATATGATTATCATGATAATTCAAATATTACAGAAAAAAAAGAAGCACCGTGATAAGAAACGTGACAAAGACAAAGAGGTGCAAGCGTCTCTGATGGTTGCCTGTCTGAAGAGGCTATTGCCTGTGGGACTCAATCTCTTCGCAGGCAGAGAGCAGGAGTTAGTGCAGCACTGTAAAGATCGCTTCTTGAAGGTGAGAACATCAAAAAAATATTATTAGAGAGAGAGTAGCAAACGCCGAATTTCTTGCTGATTCTTCTTGGTTGGAACGGCATTCAGAACCAGTGGCACATTCACTCGATGATTCGAGGCACTTGTTTAAGTTTATTTGCATAAAAATGTCTGATGGAATGTAAAGTGTGAATTGTAAAATTAGATCTCAAAGAAACACGCTAGATCACAATCAATCTTAATAGAAAGTGATGATGTAGCCTAATATGGAACGCATTTGCGTAGATTATAGAAGATACCTATTCACTTTTATTTTAAAAATATCCAGATTGTGTCTGGAAACACAGACCTCGGATTCCAAAATATTGATAAAAACGGAAAGCGTTTACGATTTTGTAAAGATTTGAATTTTCTCAGAAACTGAATAAAGTTACCAATATTTTTACAGAAAATGTCCGAGCAAGACGTAGCAGAATTTGCCAAAACCCAACTAACGTTGCCAGATAAAATAGATCCAGCAGACGAAATGTCGTGGCAACATTATCTCTACAGCAAGTTAGGATCAAAAAGTAAAACAACAATCGCTGTTGAGACCTCAGAGAACAAGGCCAAGATCATAGATGACACAGTGGAAAGGATTGTGGCGATGAGCAAAGTGCTTTTTGGATTGCATATGGTAAATATAGATATTTGTATAGGCTACTAGAACAATATAATGTAAGAAACCATATCTGTGGGTAGTTAAAATCTGCTTAAAATTACTGTGTAGGTAGTGTGACTGAGAAGGTGTATAATATATTTTTTACATATAGAAAAAAGAAATATCTCTTTCTTTCAAGTTCACATTATTTTACTCATAACGTTAGTTCAACTGGGATTTTTTGAAAAATTTGAATTGGCGATCACATTTTGATTTACTCTTGTAAAATCTAGATCGACCATCCACAACAAATGAGTAAGAACGTGTACCGTTCGGTGGTATCTATTCAACGAAAGCGCGCCGTCATTGCCTGCTTCAGGCAGACCTCGCTACATTCGTTGCCAAGGTTCTTTGAATGCTGTGTGTCTGAGTCGTTTGATTTTTTTGTGATCTTTGTTGTTATCTAAATTTTCATTAACAACGGTATTATTCACATTTTCCTCATCATCAACCTTGATTTTTTCTTCTTTGATTTTCACTGCAGTCCTTCCTTCAATTTCTTTTCCCTTTGCTTTCCATGTTTCCTTTTTAACAACAGCTCTAATGATTGAGTTTAATTTCTAATAGATTTTTTAAAATTTTTCATGTCTCTTAACTCCAAACACGATTTTGAAATTGACGTGTCTATTTTTCACCTTCCTCCTCCTTTAGGTTTTATGAAAAAAGCAAAATATAACTTTTTTCCAGTCTAATGTTATGCATACTAGGAACCTAAATCTACTAAAATGTGTTTTCGCATGATTTTTACAAAGTATTTTATTTTCCGAGAAGCCTTGAGAGGAAGTAATCCTTAATCTTCCAATGGTTTATTGACCATCATAATCGTTGAAGCCACAGCTCTCTGTGGACTGTGGCTTGTTCCAGTCAATTTCAATCCATTTCTGACTAACATCTGCACATATCGGAAACTTCTCCATTCAAAACGTAAATTACGCTGCTGTAAAGGTTTGATCTAATTGTAAGATTTACGCATGCTGCTTTGGATTAACAAGGCAACAAAGCCGAAACAGCGATCAGATAACTGGAAGAGAGTTCTATGCGCAGCACGCAAGAGAGCAGCGATGGCTTGCTTGAGATCTACGCACCTTTATAAAATCAGCCGGTAAGATATCTAGAGTAGATAGAAATGCAGAGCAAACGAAGAAAGATAATAAGAAAAGATAAGGAATAAGAATAGAGGTCAGAATAATGAACTCGACTAGGATTACCTTCCTTCCTACAAAACTGATAGAATTGTACACCATTGTAAGAATTTATTAGAACCAACGTTTATTTTCTGTATTTAATTTACATTGCTCTTACGTAAGATTGATTTTGCAGACATCGAGCCTGTAACATCTTCGCGCGAACCTATTACGAATTGTGGTTGGAAGAAGAAAATATTGGTCAAGAAGTCATGATTGAAGATCTCACGGTAATATAATTTTTCTTGTATCTTTTATAAAATTAACTCAGATCCTCCTTTTGAAATTTGATTTTTCATTCTTAACGGCAAAGTAATTTATATGATAGTTCAGCTAATTTTCGTGACTACAACTGCGAAGATTTAGGTTTTAAAAAAATTTTCTTGATCGGCTTGCCGTGGGTTTTTTAACCTTTTTAGGGTTAGGAAAACAAATGCCTCCATAGTGTATGTACTCAAGGAACATTCCCTCCAAATCTTTGACCCATCGTTTCAGGCTGAGAGTTGCTATCAGTCAGTCATGGTTCTGTTTTATAAGTAAAGATTTTTTAATGAGCTTAGTACAGAACCCTTAATATCACAGGCAATTACAATAGATGCATTTAATAATTTTCATTCTTTTCAGCAATCCTTTGAAGATGCAGAGTTGAAGAAGAGTGATTTGGTGGAAGAAGACGGTAAACCCGATCCTCTAACACAGCTCGTCACCACATTCTGTCGTGGTGCTATGACTGAACGATCTGGTGCATTACAGGTATCTTGGACTTTTCCTGGAATTACTTCTTATTACCTATCACCAACTTTAATTTTTTTTATAAATTGGGTTCATTCTTACAAGTTGTACTACCAGTAAGTTTGAAAAAATAATGGTCAACCACATGCATTTGTACTTTAATTTGAATAAACTACATCACTCTAAGAATAATGATTTTACTAAGGGTAGATCAATAAACTATCTGGGAGAACTCACAAAATGCAATTGGTTTTTTCTGTGATTTATCAAACTTGATAATTCGAAAGCACTTTGTATAAGTTTAACTTATTTTACAGGAAGACCCACTGTATATGTCATATGCGCATATAATAGCGAAGTCGTGTGGTGAAGAAGAAGAAGAGGGCGGGGAAGAAGAAGAAGGTGGTGGAGAACCAGAAGGTGGTGGGGATGATGAAGGCCGCGCTAGTATACATGTAAGAATATTTATGGTGCCTTGAATATTTTCCTTAAATAAATCATTTATTGCCATTAAACAGATTTTACGGTTAGATCAATTTAAAAAGTTAGGTACAAAAGACATTTTAAATAAATCTTAAAATGTAATGACCCGATACTAAAAAATTACTTCTCAATGTCGTATAACAAAGTCAAAACACTTTTATTTTTACATGCAGAAAACTATGGATACATATATGGTATGTACGAAAATCTTATACCGTTTGTATATGTATAAAAATATCCTCGCTGAGATTGGGCTATCTGAAACACTGAAATTTCTGTCACAACAGCATTCAAAGAAGAATATCCTACTCCTCAGTAGATATTATTTTAATTTTGTGCATCCATTGGTGAAATGTAAATTGACAGTATCTTAAATATTATGTACAAGAATCTTAGTGAACGTGAAAAAAGTTTTTTCTCAAATTCTGTATCTGCCATTTCTTTGTATAAACGAATAAAAAGCAATGCCTTAATACCACAGGAACAAGAAATGGAGAAACAGAAGCTGCTGTTCCATCAGAAGCGACTAGCAAACCGGGGTGTGGCAGAAATGGTGCTACTCCACATATCTGCTTCCAAAGGCCTGCCGAGTGACATGGTGATGGGGACGTTGCAACTCGGCATCTCCATTTTGAGGGGAGGCAATATTGACATACAGATGGTAAGATGAAGTATTGTGACCTATAACCTTTTGATTTAATAGAGTTGTGTTTTCAAAAAGTGCGCTTTGTTATCCCAGAATAAACAGTAGCCTGCGTCTCCTCCAGACTTGTTATTTATTCGTAGTCTCCAGGTTCTTAACTATTATTGTACCCATGCAAGAAATCACGATATTTTGCTCCGTTGATTAAAGAACTAATCAAGAAACAAACACACTTTCACATTTATAATATTAGTATTGGGACCTATTCTGGATACCCGGAGTTTGTCAAAACTTCGAATTGTATAAATTGTGGTGACTCCAAAAATCACAATATAAATATTTTGTTTGCATAAATAGTTTGTTTTCTTATTCCTGAGCTCATGATAAGCGTTGAAAACAAAATCTTCCAAGTAATTGAGGTGTCGTTTATGATGGTGAAGATTTCAACCTTAATATTCTTTTAGCACAATTACTAAGTATTATAATTTTGCAGCACAGCATAGCTTCTGCAATAAATTTATTTTATTTAATCTACCATTCTCTTCGACAGGGAATGCTTAATCACCTAAAAGACAAAAAGGATGTCGGTTTCTTCACATCTATTGCCGGTTTAATGAACTCTTGCTCTGTACTCGACTTAGACGCCTTCGAAAGAAATACCAAAGCTGAAGGTTTGTATTCTTTAATGGTGTATATATTCATTTTAATATTGTTATCCTCTATCCTAAAATGTCCGTCTTTTAATCCATGGATTTTAAATATATCAGTGTCGTGATTCAAATACTCCGGTACAAAGACTACTCCAGGGTTGGCTGTTGTGACCGAATTCTTTTAACATCTATATCAATTGTTTGGGACTACACCAATTTTTATTTTAATAACATTTTCGTTATTATTTTTATATGTAAGACAAAACTTGTGTTCTGTAAGTGTACACAATACAATTACTTCATTAAGAGTAGCGCAGGGTGGACTTCTGTTTCCGATTCTTTTAAAGACCTATATGAATGACATCCTTAATTCTTGTTGTTTTTTAATTCTCAGAAATTATATTTTATTGCCTTTATTCATAGGATCTTAATCTGTATAATTTTATTTTCATTACCCTTTGACAATACTTTAATTTGTTCAGGTCTTGATACCTCAAAGACTACGCTTGAAAACCGTAAGTAAGGCAAGGCAGGATATTGGCTATCCGCATATTAATATCGATGTTATACTCGATGTTGCTATAGTTTTGTCTTTTGCATATTACTTTGAAATGGATGGATTCCCTGAAAATTTGTAGGAAGACTCAAAATTACACATTACTTAAATGTAACTGGTATATCTTATGTATTAATTCAGTGGCGTGCACAGGATGTACTACAGGGTAGGCAGATGATACAAAATGGAAAAAATTTTCAGTGCGAATTATAAAAAACTTAAGCGTAGGCATTGTACAAATTATAAAAAGCCTACCCTTAAGTTTTTATAACTCGTACTGGCGATTTTCTCCATTTTATATCATTTTGCCGCGTTATGCCTACCCTCTGTGCACGCCACTGTGTATTATATTTATATCTAAAATAAAATAAGATTCCTTTTCATTTACTTTTGATTATAAATACTCGTTTTTTCGTTGTTCTGAATAATTACCAACTAACTGAATATTTTCAGGATTTATCACTCGCCTTGCCTTACCTATTATGAACACCGTATCTATCTATTTGATAAACTTTTTGACCTTAATTTTTTAACTTTGAACACTATTAATTAGTTCCTTTACAATTTATATTATTGTGTAATTTACAGTAAATGAGATTAGTATTCATAAGTACAATGCTTATGCCAAAATTCGTAATCTCTACAAATTTTATAATACAGGGAAAACTGAAAATTATGCTGTCTAATTATTGTCACTTATGAACGCATTGTTATATTCGTGCAGTCTAACATTTAAGTATATGTATGCCAAAGGTATATGTTTCACACAATGCAAGCTTATAAGCAAAGCGAGCTTGTCTAATGTCTAATAGTAATCTCAGACAGAAATAATGCTCTATGTGTATTACCTACTTACGTAGCGCGCCTTTACTAAAATTACTCGTAATTTTTTGTATCCACAAATCTTAATAATTGGCACCCCAAGATGGTGACCCCGCACCGGAAAGCGCAGCGTTGACACTTGGCAGAACTCTCACTAGGTGGACTAATGACATCAGACAGGTAGCAGGGAACCGCTGAATACAGGCGGCGTAAGACCGAGACCTGTGGAAGTCCATACAAGAGATCTTTGTTCAGCAGTGGCTGTTTATCGACTGATGAACAAGAAGAAGACTCACTGAGCTAGGAAGTTTGATGACATCTAAGTAAATAAGAGATCGTCAAAAAAAATATTTCATGTAAAGATACTTAATATATTATTATTGCTCTTTTTACAGGTCTTGGAGTAGGCTTGGAAGGAGCGGCCGGTGAGAAAAATATGCACGATGCCGAGTTTACATGCGCTCTGTTCCGATTCATACAACTGACTTGTGAAGGCCACAACTTAGGTAAATTAGGATATCTCACTCTCTCTATCTCTCTTCTTTCTCCCTCCTATCTCTCTCTCTTTCTCCTCTATTTCTAGTCCTCTCTTTGAGACCCATAAATGAGAATCACGTTCACCACCAGGGCAAGTATATGGGTATAATCTCAATAGAGTGTAGAGTGGTAGTAGTGGTTAAGACTGCTGTCTTCTATACTGCGGCTTGCGGCTTACATTCCAGACTCTGATTTTATAAAGTTATGTAGCAATAAAATATCACATGCAAGAAAATATCGTGAGGAAACCTATACGCCTGAGAGTTCTTCAAATGTTCTCAAAGGTGTTTGCAGTCAATTTGCACTGGACCAACGTGGTGGTCTATAACCCTTCTATTATCAGGAGACCAACACTCAATAGTGAAACGTTGATACGTCGATGGTATTGCTGAAGTGTCTAATATAACATTTCTCTTCCAGAATGGCAAAACTACCTCCGTACTCAAGCCGGAAACACAACGACAGTGAACGTGGTCATCTGCACGGTCGATTACTTGCTGAGGCTGCAAGAGTCTATCATGGACTTCTACTGGCACTACTCGAGCAAGGTAAATATCCTAAACGCTGTGTGTTTGTTCATTGATTTGTCCTTCAATAACATAGCAGGGAAGCAATGGATAGACATGATTTTTTAAATGGGTGTAATTGTGAATCTGGAGAGTGACATAGGCTATCTTGTATCACGGAAAAACAAAGGGTTCCTATCGGAAAACCTAACTCTATGCGGACTTCGTGGCGGGCAAAAGCTACTACAGCATTATGACTATCTCGTTGGTCTAGTAACTAGCTTATTTGATTAGAGATTCTGAAGTCCAAAAAGTTATTATTCTGATCTTTGATGATCCCGAACCAGAATTCGAATCAACTTAAAGGCAAATAATTTTCTTTTTCTAGGAATTAATCGATCCAGCGGGTAAAGCGAACTTCTTCAAAGCCATTGGAGTCGCATCGCAAGTGTTCAACACTCTCACTGAAGTCATTCAGGGTCCGTGTACGCAGAATCAACAGGCTTTGGCTCACTCGAGGTACGCCTTTTATTATAACCTCCTTATATTATACACTTTTTCTTGCTCTCTT
The DNA here is from genome assembly GCA_933228805.2 of Hipparchia semele. Taxonomy (NCBI): domain Eukaryota; kingdom Metazoa; phylum Arthropoda; class Insecta; order Lepidoptera; family Nymphalidae; genus Hipparchia; species Hipparchia semele. The sequence continues at coordinate 3,160,624 of OW121733.1, read as the reverse complement.
GGATTTTCGGGAACTACCGAAATTACCACTTATTCTAGAACTCCTCAAAAATTCTGGATTTTGCGCATTTAAACCAGTAATTTTATTATTATGTACTTTTCTTTTCCTCTTTTTGTGGTGTACAGTTAAAGAATGTTCTGTCTGCCTGTCTGTTACAGATTATGGGATGCAGTGGGCGGTTTTCTGTTCCTCTTCTCTCACATGCAGGACAAATTATCCAAGCACTCGTCGCAAGTTGACTTGCTGAAGGAACTCCTCAACCTGCAAAAGGACATGATCACTATGATGTTATCTATGCTTGAAGGAAACGTTGTTAACGGTAAACTTTAAATTAAATTACTTTGTACTACGAGTAAACACACCTAGGTGCCAGACAGACCAGACAGCCTGATGCAGTGGTGAGCGCTGTGAGCTTATAACTGGGAGGTCTCGGGTTCGATTCCCGGCGGAAGCAATTTGGGAATTTATAATTTCTGAATTGTCTCTGGTCTGGTGGGAGGCTTAGTTACCACCCTATCGTCAAAGACTTGCCGCCATGCGATTTAGCGTTCCAGCGTGATGGCGTGTAAAAACAGATTAAGAGTACACTGCCATACCCCTTCCAAAATAACCGGCTAGGTCTAATAATTATTTGTGCGTGCCTGAGATTCTTCCTTCACCTGAATAATTCTTTGTCGTTGCAGGCACAATCGGTAAACAGATGGTAGACACGCTAGTCGAGTCGGCGTCGAACGTAGAGCTCATCCTCAAATACTTCGACATGTTCCTCAAGTTGAAAGACCTCACGTCGAGTGCCAGCTTCAAGGAAATTGACGCAAACAGTGACGGCTGGGTGCTGCCCAAGGACTTCAAGGAGAAGATGGAACAGCAGAAGAGTTATACGCCGTAAGATTATTTTATTATAATTTTTTGACTTCTTGCCAAACACGTTCCGTCATCATCAACAGTAATAATTCTTCAATAGTTCACTATTGAGCGCAGGTCTTCTATCAGAGAAGGATTATTCTCACTTTTCAAATATGTAATATAATTTCAGAGAGGAGATAGAGTTCCTGCTGGCGTGCTGCGAAACGAACCACGACGGCAAACTGGACTACTTGGGCTTCTGCGACCGATTCCACGAGCCGGCAAAAGAAATCGGCTTTAATCTCGCTGTCTTACTCACCAATCTGTCCGAACACATGCCTAATGAACCCAGGTAAGATTTTTCCGACATTCATCTCTTCGCTCACCCACCACTCAGGCAAGGGTCTCCCTTCGTAGACCAGGGGTATCCAAACTAATTCGTCCCTCATGCTCTACTAAACCGGCCAAATTTTGGAAAATGATTTTCAAATAAATAAGTTGTGCCGAAAACAGAAATAAATCCAATTTAGAAAATGCAACTGTGCAAATTCTGCGAGTGGAAACCTTAAAAAATCCCCTGAGAATCTTCAATCAATTCTTTCCACTTATACTTAACCACTAGACTATAATCGCTCTTACTCCAATAAATTTATTTTGTCTGGTGGGAGGCTTTGGCCGTGGCTAGTTACCACCCTACCGTCAAAGACTTGCCGATAAGCGATTTAGCGTTCCGGCACGATGGCGTGTAGAAACCGATTAGGGTTATGAGTACAGTGCCATACCCTTTCCAAGTTAGTCCTCTACCATCTTAGACTGCATCGTCACCTACCCTCAGGTGAGATTGCAGTCAAGGACAATCTTGTCATCGAATAAAAAAAAATACGTTTTTACTTCCTATGTTTGGCAGTCTATTTTCATAATTATCTGCTGTGTTCAGGCTCGCTCGGTTCCTGGAGACGGCTGGGTCGGTGCTGAACTACTTCGAGCCGTTCCTGGGCCGCATCGAGATCATGGGCGGCTCCAAGAGGATAGAGCGCGTCTACTTCGAGATCAAGGAGTCCAATATCGAGCAGTGGGAGAAACCGCAGATCAAGGTATATCCCTAATAATATTGATAATGCGAAAGTTTTTGTAATTGGTTTTTCCTTCAATTCAGCAAAGGAGCATCGAAGTAATTTTTGCAGTGTTGAAGATTTCGAGAGTGACATGGCTACCTTTTAAATCCCGGAAAATACCTAACTCCACACAATTGCGAACAAAAGCTTACTCGTTTTTCGCTATTTACGGTATTTCGTCATACGAAGTTGAAATTATTATACAGTCAGTGGTAACGACTTTGTATAATTATGTTCTCTTTACCGAATCTCGGCCATGTTTGCTTTCAACGAAGACTAGCAAACCACATAAAAATACAAAAAAAAAACATAGTTATTTGTATACAGTATCTAAGTAGTGTAAGTAATGTCTTCTGAAATCGATGGAAAACTGTCCTTTGACTAATCAAAAGGATTTGGAAAAGCGACTAAATATTTTTCTCTTATTTCAAAAAAGAATGTTATCCAAACTGAACTCGAATAATATACTCTTCTCCTCTCCAAATAAATAAACTGAAAGCTGTTAGAAGTGGGTACGACATTAGTGCAATGGGTGGGGATTGAACTGTCCGCAAAGACCTTTCAGGTTTCCAGTCGGCTATCAAGGATTTGGTATAGGTACCTACTAATAAGCAAACATATTTTTACAGGAATCCAAACGCGCGTTCTTCTACAGCATAGTGACAGAAGGAGGTGACAAAGAGAAGCTAGAAGCGTTTGTCAACTTCTGCGAGGACGCCATCTTTGAAATGACTCACGCGTCAGGTCTAATGGCCGCATCGGAGGAAGCTGCCGGGGGTCCGAAGAATAGAGAGGCGTACCATGTCTATATGGGCGACGACGAGGAAGAAAGGTATTTTTGGGATGATCACTGACTTCGATAATTTAATCTATGATTGACGTTGGGCTGGCTACTGTTATTTATTCATGGACCCCTACGTAGATTAGATCTGCACCCCTACGTAGTTGAAATCCCAAGGACACGCACTAAGCGCTTTGCTTCCTCGTTCCCTGAATGCCCTTCCAGCTTCAATTTTTTCCTATAACTACAATTTGGGTACCTCGAAATTAAGAGTGAATAGGTATTTTCTAGGCAAGCGTGTTCCATCTTAGGCTGAAAACTTAGAAAACGTCTATTCACTCTTGATTTGAAGGTACTCAGGTTATAGTTAGTCGAAAATACGGAAACCGGAAAGGCTTTCCTTTTAGCAAGCAAAGCTTAGTGCGCAACCGCGGGTTGTCTACGTAGCGGTGCAGATTTATTCAAAGCCTTGCATTTCGGTGGTAGATTCCACTCCATTTTTTCTTTTCCAGAGCCGGCAAGGATCCATTCCGCCGCGGTTTCCAGTCAGTCAAGGACGGCATCTCCACGGCATTTTCGTCTCTATCCCCCTCCAACATAAAGCAGAGAATCGCTGATCTCCAGCAAATGCCACCCGCGGAACTGTTCATCGGCTTCTTCAAAATGTTCTTCTATCTCTTCTACTATTTAGGCTATGGTGCTGTTGTTGTTATCAGGTGAGTGGCACAGGTGTATAGTGTAAAATATTAATGTGATCAAGAAGTTTGTTTGTTTATTTGTGTTAGTTAAGTAATCACATTACTGATCACACTGTGTTATAGGCAAAGTGAAGAGCACCACAAAAAAGACAAATCATTTGAAAACGTGTATAGAAAACTAGGTTCACCTGCATTTGAGATAATCTCACCAGCACTGGTAGAATGGGCAGGAGATAAAAGTTTTATCCCCCGATTTTATCCACTGACAGGGGATAAAATTATCTTTTCCCTATGCTAAAGCATGGCGACAGAGGAGAAGGCGATGTATATTTCTATAAGTATATCTACTGAGTGTTATTTCCACCACTGTGCGCATGCTCGACGGGTGGATAAGGCTAAGCGAGGGGATAAACGTTTTATCCTTTTCCCGGGGATAAAATTTCTCCCGCCCATGCTACCAGGGCAGATTGTAAGTGACGATGCAGTTTAAGATGGCAGCGTGCTAACTTGGAAGGGGATACGGCAGTTTTAATTAAACCCATACCCCTAATCGGTTTTTTCACATCATCATGCCGGTTCGCTTAGTCTGAGGGTTGGGTGGTAACATGACAGTGGGGTGGTAACTTAACAATGGGTGGTAACTTGACAGTGGGGTGGTAACTTGACAGTGGGGTGGTATCTTGACAGAGGGGTGGTAACTTGACAGTGGGGTGATAACTTGACAGTGAAATGGTAACTTGACGATGAGATGGTAACTTGACGTAAGGGTGGTAAAGGCCAAAACCTCCCACCAGACGAAAAATTAAAAAAAAAAGTTCTAAATGATCTTATTGTCTCATTTCACGCAACTTTACGATGCACAGTCATTGGTAAATTGCATCAATAATTGTATTATTATCTGAATGTCGTTTTATCATACACACTATCCTACCTTTTTATTTCTTCTCAGCTTAACCTATCACCATTTCACCTTTTTCGCCTAATTCCTTTGAGAAATACCCGCATTTTGTATATGTTTGCACAGTATTAGTAAAATACTTCAGTATTTTCGGTTAAGATTTTGTGTGTCTCCCTTTAGAGGCTGGGATCGACAACGTTTGTGAAATCAATGCAGTTTAGATAATTTATTATGTATTAATTTCTGTCTACCCTCTATCTTTTAACTGTCTTACAGTTTAAACAAATATCTTATTCACGCATCGAACCATAACGCAAGAAGCGCAATAGTCGACGATAAGCCATTTTTATTAAGCCTTTAAAGGCCGACAACGCAACATCGTCGCGTTACGACAAGCTTCCAGAAAATTATTAAAAAATGACAAACTGTGCTGTGAAAGGGTGTCATAAATCATCACAATGACCATCAAAAACGTAATAATCAGTACATAAAATTTACATGGTAGGTACTCGCACATTCATTGGTTGTTTTGAGCCTACATTTTAATCGGAACTTTGTTAGAAACTTCTATTCTGAGCGTTACAGTTCGATGTATTCCCGCTTATTTTACTTGCGTACTCTTCCATAAACAATATTCCTTACTACCGTAAGCGAATGTGCTGCGTTTATGGTTTTTTTCTTTAAGTACTTATTATGAAGTATTTTTCTTTTATAAAATGTTTTCTTTTGTAATTATTTCATTTAATAACCTCAAATCCTTCATTTTTAAGGTATTGTAGATCGTGTCCATAGCAAATGTGTTTAGATTGTGAACGTAAGATGTGTACTTACCTATGGTATTTCCTCTACCTAGTTATAGATGTTAGATCTACTAATATTGTTGTCCTTCAACAGAGAAAGTATTAATTAGGTATAGTTTTTGCAATTCATGAGGGCGCGTGAGCTTTACTTGTGGTTACGTCGTGTACATGCACATTGCGTAAGTGTGCGTGCCTGTCAGGGGCCTAGGTGGGAGCGGTCAGGCGCGAGCAAGCTCTCGCTCACACTTATACAGATACGACACGCGCACAACCATGAGCCACGTGCCCTCGTGAATTGCAAGAACATACATTTAGTAATAGACATGATAACGACAGACTCAAACGAGTCGCAGGGAGCCGCTGGATTCGGGCGGCGCAAGACCGAGGCCTGTGGAGCTCCATGCAAGAGACGTCCAGCAGTGGACATCTATAAGTTGATAATGATGATGATGACGATGAGAGAGCGGTCTATAGATTTCAACGTGAGAGTGAGAGAATAGAGAGTGCACCCGTGTTTGCGCACCCACTTGTGCCCTATAATATATCCCGTGCCGATGGCTAATCTCTGTGGAGATTGGCTGCCGTGGCCGGATATGGTTGGCAGGACAAAACTTTAAGTTTTTTTTTAACTTTCAACTTACAATCGATTGTAAGTTGTTTTGTTTTACTAACAAACTGGGCCCTGTGGTTGCCTCAATAAAGAATTTATTTATTTATTTATTACAGTATTAAGTATTATTTATTTACTACCAATTAAAATATGCAATAATAATACTTAATATAATATATAAAATTATAGTTTTAAGACACTTTCTTGTTATGAATAGGTACATCTTCGGAGTACTCCTGGGTCTGATGCGCGGACCGATAACGGACGAGCCTCCGCCGGAGCCGACCGAAGAGGAGAAAATCGGTCAGTTGAAGCTCTCGCTCCTCCTCTCCCACAGAAACCTCCCGCAAAGTAAGGACACCCTGTATTACGTGTGGGTACCCGCTGCGCTTCAGCTGTGCGTTCACTCGCTGTGTCCTACGATAACTGAATCTAAATCTTATCTAATCTTAATCTAAATAATCTATATATATAAAATTCAAAGTCCTGACTGACTGACTGACTGACTGAGATATCAACGCACAGCCTAAACTACTGAAGTTAGAAACTTGAAATTTTTACATTTGGTTCCTTTTATGACGTAGGCGCACACTAAGAAAGGATTATTGCAAATTCCACCCCTAAGGGGTTTAAATAGGGGATGGAAGTTTGTATGAAAGTCCGTCATTTTTCAAGTTATATCCATGAAACTTTGTATTTAGGCTTTCAAATAAAAATAAAGAAACACGTGTTTCACAGATTTTGAAAAATCCACCCCCAAACGGAATAAATGGGGGATGAATGTTCGTATGAAAGTCCGTCATTTTACAAGTTATATTATCTATGAAAATCTGTATTTTGCCTTTCGATTAAAAATAAAGAAGGACGTGTATCACAGTTTTTGAAAATTCCACCTCAAAACCTAATTCCACGCGGACGAAGTCGCGGGCGCCCTCTAGTATACCTACCTATAAAAAGAAAAAGTGACTGACTGATCTATCAAAGCAAAGCTCAAACTATTGGTCGGATATCAGATTGAAAGGCAATACAGACAACTATTACCCGGCAAAAAAACGTTTTTTGGAAATTCTACCCCTAAGGGGGTAAAATAGGGGTTTGAAAGGGGTTTTGCAGGAAACACGGATGCTGGATGCTGGCGCTCCACACCTTAGTGGTTCGTTTTGAGTATGAATTAATTTGTATTTAAAAAAATGGCAAAAGCAACTAATAAATTTTGTCGCCATTTTTCTTTATCAAAACCTAGGTATATGATAAAAAAATATGTCTAAAATATCCGTAATTTTACTGTCAAGTATAGTAATAACGCACTTAGCTCAAAAAAATACTGATTTTTTACAATAATTGAAAATATTAGAATGTGCGAGAGAGAGGGAATGTTAAAGGTAAGCTCTTAAAATAAACCAAATTAAAAATGTAAAGGTAAGGACACAGTGAATAAACGCACGTTTAAGGACTACCTACCAACTACGCTAAACGCCAAAGCAGGTTTAACAAAATTTTAATTAATTCGAAAAGTTAATTTTACGCAAATTTTGATTAAACAAATTCTGATTAAAAGTAACAAAATTCTTAATACGATTAATATTTAACAAAAATCTGCTTTTGGATTAACAGGTAACAGCGTTTATTTTTTTTATTATTTACACTACACTTTTACACCAACATAACCTTTACACAATTCACGAGGGCACGTGAGCTTTACTTGTGGCTACGTCGTGTACATGCACATTGCGTAAGTGTGCGTGCCTGTCAGGAGCCTGGGTGGGAGCGGGCAGGCGCGAGCAAGCTCTCGCTCACACTTATATAGATACGACACACACACAAGCATGAGCCACGCGCCCTCGTGAATAAGAACTATATCTATTGTATATTGATTGTACATATTATAAGCAATAAACACCATTTTTTTTTTGTCAAATGCTATAGAGTACAGGATTTGACACTACCGTTAACTTCACTCAGAAATAAGTATATCACAAGTGTAAATTAAAAATTTAAAACAACCCGACATATGAATCTATGGCAGGACTGGTTTTTTTTATCCGATGACAAGATAGTCGTTGACTGCGATCTCACCTGATGGTAAGTGACGATTCAGTCTAAGATGGTAGCGACCTAACTTGGAAGGGGTATGGCAGTGTATATTCAATCCATACTCTTAATCGGTTTCTACACGCCATCGTGTCGGAACACTAAATCGCTTGGTCTTTGACGGTAGGGTGGGTAACTAGCCACAGCCAAAGCCTCCCACCAGACCAAACCTGACATCCTGTTACCCAGTGTACTGCTCCATCATCAGATCCTCCTCGATCCTCGATCATCATTTATCTAACACCTACTCATTAAGACCATTCTAATGAGCCCAAACACACTATATCTGCTGTAAGCCGTTGAGGAGTTAAGCATCTCGCTGATTATTTGATGCTGCAGCATCAGCTCGAGGTTACCGTGCCTTGGAAATAATCCGAATAACAGTACACCAAATCAATCGCACCAGTGAAAGTATGCGTTAGTCAAGTAACAAATGAGCTTGATGACCTTCAAACGCCTGAGCAGATCTTCATAAATTATAGCTAAGATTTATCTCGACCACGTTAGCTTTCAAATAAAAAAACCTCATCAAAATCGGTCCATTCATTAGTTAGCTACAAAGGAATGAACAGACTCACAGATTTACGTGTGAGACCTATAAAGGAAAAAGAGGGGCTTTTTCCATTGGGGACTACAAATTTTAAGTGAAGTTAGCAGGAGGCTTACATCCGAGCCTAAAATATTAGCAGATGGTCATGGTTCTACTATTTACTTATCAATAAATGATTATAATTTAGGTCCCGTTAGACATCTACCGGCGTTACCCGCAGCGGATGATACGGGGCAAATGCAAGTGTCTGCTTTTGGACTGGATATCACCAAAGAAGACAACGGCCAGTAAGTTTTTATCGTGATTATCATAACTCCTTACTTAGATTAGAGCCTGCCCCAGATGTTTATTCTGATTGCCCGCGCATTTTTTGTCTTCATTCGCGTGGAGTTAGGTTTTTTGAAATCCCGCGGGAACCCTCTGATTTTCCGGACTAAAAGGAAGCCTATGGTCACTCTCCAGCTATAGGTACCCGTGGGAAAAATAATATCGGCAGCTCTTTGATTGAAAAACAAAACCCAAGAACAAACACACTTTCGCATTTATAATATTAGTAAGTATATAACTCAGCCATTAACTGTGTCTCTCACCCGGCACACTTACCCAGTTGATATGTCAAGATACAGTTCAGGCAAGGCTGTTCAGACTCAGAGTTAAAACGAGACATCTTAGACTACATCGTCATTTACTAGGTGAGATCACAGTCAAGGGCTATCTCATAGTTCGTTCGTTTCTGAAACGAACGGCTAAGGTACGGAACACACTTCCAGCTTCTATATTTCCGGCCACGTATAATCTGAGTACCTTCAAGACAAGAGTGAATAGGCATTTTCTAGGCAAACGCGTTCCAACCTAGACCTCATCAATGCTTTACATCATTGATTGTCGTCAAGCGCAAGCCTATCTCATAATAAAAAAAAAAAAAGTTGAATTAAAAAAAAGTGACTTGAACTTAGGAAGTACAGATTCAAAAAATTCAATCAGCTTTAAGCGGCAAAATTAGGTAATCCCCTGTCGTAAATAAAAACCTATACTTTTTTGTTTACGCCTAGGATACAAGTGAAACCGCATGAGTCTCCAACCACGTCCACTCCATCATCAGGCGAGGAAGCAGAAGTTTCACCCGACGAAAGCACAGAGCATACCGAGGAGCAGCAACCGCCTTCCCTTATTGATCTGTTGGGGTAAGATAAATTAATAATTTAGGATACATGTGAAACCACAGAAGTCTCCATTATTTAGGATACAAATGGAACCGCGTTAGTATACCAGAGCACAGAGCTTACCGAGGGGAAAAACCGCCTTCCCTTATTGACTGGTTAGGGTAAGATAAAGTAGTAATTTAGGATACAAGTGAAACCACAAAAGTCTCCAAATGCGTACACTCCATTATCAGGCGAGGAAGCAGAAGTTTCACCCAACGAAAGCACCGAGGAGCTACAACCGCCTTCCCTTATTGATCTGTTGGGATAAGAATAGTTCATTATTTAAGATACAAGTGAAAAAGCAAGAAAGCTGAAACATCTCCAAACGAATGTACAGACCATTCGGAGAATTAGCAACAGACTTATTATATTGATTTTATTTAGGTGAGATTAATAATATTCTATAATGATCCACAAAAAACTTTTAGGATCGAAAGTTTGACAGAAAAGATATATTTAACTGTGTAGCAATGAATTAATATTCTATTCTATTTGTTTTTTGCAGAGGTGAACAAGCCAAGAAACAGGCTCAGGAACGCATGGAGGCCCAGGCCGTACAGCAAGCCGCCATGTCTGCTATTGAAGCCGAAAGCAAAAAGGTTTTTTCAAAAAATTCTAACACCACACGTTTAGGTAGCTTGGAAGTTGCTGAAAAATTTGTTGCAATGTTCAAGGGTGTAGCAACTCGCAACTTGGTGGCTCGTGCTACACTGGGAATTTAGCCCGGCAGGGTCTAACGATGACGATGTTAGCACTTCGTTCGTACCTTGGACTGCTACTTGCACTCGATGATTTTCCACCACCAGGGGTTGATGATTTACACGCGCGGTGAATTTGTTGCAAAGGTTTTTCGAAGACTTCTTGTGTGTCGTGTCAACGACGTTAGGTGAGACTCGGAGTGCGTTCGCTCCAACTTCGGACGAGGACGTCGTACATGACAGCCGATTTGAGCTGCCTGTTGTCATTGCACAAAATACGAGTGCCAAAAATCGGTTATCGGAAGCGCGAAATTCGAACCTGTATATTAACGTTCCGATAACGGAACAACGGGTGTCCCTTGTAAAAAACTGTAACCGTTAAAAATATGTTCATCTGTGGAACAAGTATTTTTAAAAGAAATAGTTATACCTTTTATCTTATTTTGCTTTTATCTTATTTTGCTTTTCCAGGCAGTACAAGGCCCCGCCCCCTCGGCGTTGTCTCAAGTGGATCTGTCACAATACACGAAGCGCGCAGTATCCTTCCTCGCGAGGAATTTCTACAACTTGAAGTACGTCGCTCTTGTGCTGGCCTTCTGTATCAACTTCGTGCTGCTCTTCTATAAGGTGAGTTTTGGTAGCATTACATGGCAGTTGACACCTGCTCTCTTCTTCATCGACACAAGGACAGCTTATCCCTGAGGAAGAAGTTTCTTCCAAGAGCCCTCGAATGTGAAAATAAGGAGATCAAGATATAAAATATCCGATTTTCATACTTTTTCCTATCATGGCATATTATGGCATGGCAAATATCATTTATTTTTACGTTTTCTTTATTACGCTTACAGGTGTCAACGTTAGAAGTGGAGAAAAGCGAGGGTTCAGGAATCGGAGACATCATCGGTGGATCTGGGTCTGGTCAAGGTTCTGGCAGTGGTGATGGTAAGTCTCTCCCCTACTCCTAAACTTTCAAGGCAAAATAGCGATTAAGAGGCCTAGACGAAGAAGGTTTTTAAACAGTGCGTGATAAGAAACTCTCATGCCCGTATTCACCAAAAACTTTTCCTTCCGTTTCCTTAAAAAGGAAACTATTTACGTAGGTAACCCCTAAATATCCAACCCCTTACTCAATGTCGTTTCTACCCCTAAAGGTGTTCCATGCTATTGGAAGTGTATCGCTTGATGACGTCAATTAATAACTGCGAAATAGTCCATTTTAAGTCCGCTATTTTGTGGAGACCATCCACAAATTTGAAAATATATATTTTTAACTTTATTAGTACGACATAATAACTGCTATCTTTAGGTGGCAGTGGTGAAAGCGAGGAGGAGGAGGGTATAGAAGTGGTACTGATTGACGAGGACTTCTTCTATATGGAGCACGTTATAAAGATGGCCGCCATGCTACATTCCATAGTGTCTCTTGCTATACTCGTCGGGTATTACCATCTCAAGGTAAGTTCGCATACCACTTGTTTTAAGGCTAGAAAAAATTTAATTTTTTTTTATTCTATGACAAAATAATCCTTGACTGCGATCTCATCTAATGGAAAGTGACGATGCAGTCTAAGACGGTAGCGGGCTATCTTGGAAGGGGATGGCAGTGTACTCATACTCCTAATCAGTTTCTACACGCCATCGTGCCGGAACGCTAAATCGCTTGGCGGCACGTCTTTGACGGTAGGGTGGTAACTAGCCACGGCCAAAGTCTCCCACCAGACAAAAAAGATCATCAAAAGATTTTCACTTCACACTTTTGTCATTTACCTACTGGCTATTTACAGTTTCTTCAAAATGACATCAAGAACAATTAATAATGCATTGCAATTGTTTTGTCTCTTTCAGGTGCCGTTAGCTATATTCAAGCGAGAGAAAGAGATAGCACGGAAACTGGAATTTGACGGTTTATACATCGCGGAGCAACCGGAAGACGATGATCTGAAAAGCCATTGGGACAAGCTCGTTATTTCTGCTAAGTAATTAGAAAAGTCTTTTTCTGTCATTTTTATCACTAAGAGTTTTAATGCAACGTTAGCTAACGATAATTAAAAAAATAATACAGTCTAAGATGGTATCCCATTTAAAAAAGGGATTTCTTAAAACATAAGCTCAACATTTATTCTCATAAGAAGGAGCTAAATAAAATTACGTTATTTTTCTTAAGTATAAGTCTTCTAAAAATTCTAAAAACTTCTTCTAAAAATTTCTTAGCCATTAAAGCTCACTTAAATTCACAGAAATCTTACAAAGTTCCAACTTTGGCACTTGAATTCTGGAATCTTGATTATTCATAAACATAAACAATTTCATTTCTTTAGGATTTCGATCGACTCATTTTTTGACTTTGATTACAATAAAATATATAATTTCTTTTCTCCTTGATTCTTCTGAATTTCAAACATTTCTTGGCTTTCTTCTCCTTTCTTCTTTATGTTTAAAAAGTTGAACTTGACTGATATTCTCCTCACCCCTCCAAATAAGTGAAAACTTGTGTCAGGAGTGGGTACGACAATAGTGCAACGGTTGGGGATCGAACCTGCAACCTTTAAGTTTTCAGTTCGCACCTGTAACCGTTGAGCTATAGTGGCTTAAACCAACAACCACCATCTCCACAGATCCTTCCCAGTGAACTACTGGGATAAGTTCATCAAAAAGAAAGTCCGCGTGAAATACTCCGAGACGTACGACTTCGACTCCATATCCAACATGCTCGGGATGGAGAAGACTTCTTTCTCCGCGCAAGAAGATGAAGGCAGCAAGGGTCTCTGGCACTAGTGAGTGGATTAGATGAACTGTTTATTTAGGGCAAATTGTTTGGATCTATTAAAACTAGCAAAAACAATCGCTATTAAGAAGGAATTAATTTAAATTAATCGCTATTAATCTGTGGTACCAATGAGAAAGGGTTTGAGGCATAAAACACACTTGAAAAAAGAACAATTCTTTGTTGATTTTCGTACTTAAATGTTACACATTTTTGTATCCAAAATTACAAAAATTAGACACTAGATGTGTCTAATTTTTGTATTTTTTTTTAAAACAGAATTAAAAATAGGAATTACCAACGGCAGTTACGTAAAAAAAACTGCCGAATTAGAAGTACTATTTCTTAATTTAAAAATAAATGGCGAATAAGTCAATTAATGTCATGACACCAAGCCTGAATAAAAAGAAGAGGTAACTATTGTTATAACAATTAAATCAAAGATTAAGACAAACAACTTAGAGTTAGATTCATTATGTAATAGCTTTATGGCTTACTTTCAACGAGATAGTTGAACTATTGCCGAAGTAGGTAGAAGTACTATTTCTCAATTTAAATTAATTAAGTGGCAAATAAGTCAATTAATATAACGACACCAAGCCTTAAAAAGGAGAGATATTGTTTTAACAATTAAATCATAGATTTTTTGTACAACCAACATAGATTTAGATTAATTAATAGCTTTATGGTTAACTTCCAATAACTATTTTCCAGTATCATAAACATCGACTGGCGCTACCAAGTCTGGAAGGCGGGAGTGACAATTACCGACAACTCCTTCCTCTACTCCCTGTGGTATTTCTCCTTCTCCGTGATGGGGAACTTCAACAACTTCTTCTTCGCCGCCCACTTACTGGACGTCGCTGTTGGTTTCAAGACCTTGAGGACCATCTTACAGTCTGTCACGCATAACGGGAAGCAGGTCAGTTTTAAGATTATTTCTACTTTTTTAATTTATATTCTACTCGTTCTGCGTACCTATACGAGTATCTTATTAATTACCTATTAGCAATAAAATATCACTTGTTTAACGTTAACGGAAAACAACGTGAGTGAATCTGCATACTTGAAAATTCTCCATAGTTCCTAAATATTTGTGAAGTCTGCCAATCCACACTTGCTCGCTTGGTGGATTTTATCCTAAACATTCTGAAAGGAGACCCGTGCACAGTAATGAAACAGTCGATGGATTGATATGATGATAACTTTAGTTTCATAGATGGGTAAGGCCGTAGATTTTGCCACTTTTTGTAAAAAAAAAATGTCCCTGCGTATTAAAAATCGAAGTACTGCGTAAATTGTTATGCAAGTATCCTAATTAGGTTAAGTAGTTCCTAAACTCCTATAGTGCATTCTTAAATTGAATGTATGTCGTATATTTAAAAAAATACAATGACTTTAAACCGACCGTACCCCGAAATTTTGCCCAAAATAAGCTGTCTTTTTGATCCAGTCAAATATTTGGCTTGTTATAACTACATTATTTCTATTTAAAGCCCTAATTTACTATAAATATCTGAAATGTGAATAGATTAAGCAATTACATCCTGGGTTCCATGTATTTAAATATGCGTTTTTAAATGTTTTATCGCAATTCAAAATGTTGTCTCCTTATTTTCACTTATTACGTTACTATTTTGTATGTTACCAAAATTGGGCATCTAAATATTCAATAACTTTAGGGTAGTATTTTATAATGGCACGTGCCACACTAAAGATTCCGGCAACGAAATAAAAAAAAAGAAACCGCCATTTTCTGGTCTGTGGAATTTTATCAAAGGTGTGCGCGTGTGTTTCGTCAGGAGCTTTTTTTTGTGAATTTTGGTGATTTTAAAGGTAAATAACAGTTTTTATTGCACACATGTATGTGTGATACTAAGCTAAAGTGATTTATAAAAACATGACAATGTGTATTTGACTAAAATCGGCTCGCATTTAGTAATTATTCCTGTTTAAAACCTCAAAAATTGCGCTTCGACGTTACTTTTATGTGACTTCTATGTTACTGGTAACGTTGATTGTTATTTAGTAACGTTGAAGTGTTGTAAAGGTTAATGTACATATTCTGCCAGAAGCGGATTTTTCAAATAGTTATTTTAAATAAAGAATGAGTTTAAAAGAAGATGAGTTAATTGAAACTCATCTTCGTAATAATCAGAATAATGTACCTTTATTTGATAAACAGCCAGAGAGTTTTGGTTACTAAATTCCATTGATGATAGTTTAAAAAAATATATTTTTCCTATTACTGAATTCTCTCTCTTATCTCTGAATGATCGGCAATTATAAAAAATGCTATACTTACAAGTTTATTACAAAAATTTCCTCCTTTTTTGAAGTCGGTTAAAATAAGTACGTTATGTAATCAGCCTTACAAACAGTGTGTTACTTTCACGTTACTTCTACGTTACCGTAACATAGAAGTGTCTATGTTACTCTATGTTACAAAGTGGCAAAATCTACGGCCTCACCCAGATACTGTTCCTTAGTTTAAAGGTTAGCACCAATAACAAAAATAAAATCTAGCGACTTAACTGAGTTTGGAAGCATTTTATGATATTGATGTTCCTTTTCAGGTTTGTCGTGAATAAAACAATATTAATAATGCAATTAAAAAAATATTATGTATTTTTCCAGCTCGTATTAACAGTGATGTTGCTTACAATCATCGTGTACATCTACACAGTGATCGCGTTTAATTTCTTCCGCAAGTTCTACGTGCAAGAAGAGGACGATGAAGTCAATAAGAACTGTCACGACATGCTTTCGGTGAGCAATATCCTTTATTGTTAAAATTCTTAGATTTGACGAAGGCGTTTGATTGCTTCACGCATAATGATTGCAGTTCAATATTGATTAAAGTGTACGAACCTAAAATGTTACTTTGTATCACCTTAACCACAGAATTGATGAAATTTAAAAAGTTTTGTAAATGAAAAAATAATTTTCAACTTTCAGACTTTTCAGAACGTTCCAGAATGGTATCACTCAAGGCTGACCTGTAGTTCCGTAACTGTTTTGCATATACAATAAACATATTGGATGACAATGTAAAAGTTACAAAAATGATTTTCAACTTTCAAGCAAATCAGAATGGTGTCATTCAAGGCTGACCCATAGGTCCTTTACTGTTTCACATATATAATGATGAATTGTTTGCTTGTCAGTGTTTCGTGTTCAACCTGTACAAAGGCGTGCGAGCTGGTGGTGGTATTGGTGACGAGCTGGAGCCACCTGATGGCGACGACTCAGAAGTGTACCGCATCATCTTCGACATCTCATTTTTCTTCTTCGTCATTGTCATCCTGCTGGCTATCTTGCAGGGTAAGCAGCACAGATTAGAAATTGCTGAACTAATTTCGGTCGCACCTGAAACTGTCGGCTGTTGATTTCCAGTCACAGTAAATTAAAGCGTTAATAGAGTATAATATTACACTGTTTGATTTTGATTATCTAAATATATAAAAGGCAAAGGTGACTGACTGACTGACTCATTGACTGACTGACTGACTGACTGACTGATCTATCAACGCACAGCTCTAACCACTGGACCGATCGAGCTGAAATTTGGTATACAGGTAGCTGTTAGGACGTAGACATCCGCTAAGAAAGGATTTTGGAAAATTTCAACCCCAAGAGGGTTAAATAGAGGGTTAAAAAATCGAACCTAATGTGAGCGAAGCCGCGGGTTAAAGCTAGTTATTAAATATTGCTGATTTTAATATTTTTAAGAACACCTTTGACTGGTGGCCAAATATGGTTGAGCGAAACAATGGCTGGATCATGCGTCATGCTCGTGAACGGGTGCCACCATCGGGAATGGGTCTGCTTTTGGCTGCCTGCCTTAGCATGTATTGGATTGTTTTGCATTTTTGAAACTTCATTGTGGAAACCCTGTATAATTACATAGCATAGTTTTGTCACCTATTGTAAAAACTTTTTTTTTTTAAAAGAGCAACCGCCGAGTTTATTGCTGACTCTTCTCGGCAGGAAGGGCATTCCGTGGTAGATTCATCGACGATTCAAAAGTACTTGTAAAAGTTTATTTGAATAAAAAATGTTTCTATTTCTACTGGCTGGTACATGGCAGCTGCCCCTGGATTTGTCACGTTACGAGTTTTACTCTATCAAAAAATATCGAGCTATATTCCCTATATCCCTTTTATCATCTATTGTCCATCATCATCTTTCGAAACTCGGTTCCAGGTTTCTTTTTAAATAATAGATCCTCTGACATGGTCAACGATTTTATTTTCTGTATTTTGTAATCGTTTTTGTTGTTTCATTTTACTTCATATCTCTAAAGTTTTATTTTAGTTAGTTTATATTTATCGGTTCCAGGTTTGATCATCGACGCGTTCGGTGAACTCCGTGACCAGCTGGAGTCTGTCAAGGAGGACATGGAGTCCAACTGCTTTATATGCGGGATCAATAAAGACTACTTTGATAAAGTGAGCTAAACCTCTGTACCTCTAGAGTCTAGACCTTTTGGTTTGACCAAGACAAACTTCGAAGCCTTGGGACCATAATGATTTTGTCAGTATGTTCAAAGGGCCAAAACAGTTTAAATTTTTCTGCCCTTAACTATATTTCTAACTAGACTAGTCGCAAAGTGCGTGACCTAAGCAAATATACGC
Source organism: Hipparchia semele (assembly GCA_933228805.2). Taxonomy (NCBI): domain Eukaryota; kingdom Metazoa; phylum Arthropoda; class Insecta; order Lepidoptera; family Nymphalidae; genus Hipparchia; species Hipparchia semele. The sequence goes on along the minus strand of OW121733.1, from coordinate 3,142,931 downwards.
TTTTTTTGCATAAAAACAATAAGAAATTGGCTGTCGCGGGTCAAATTGATGACACTACTTTTAAGCTGTCGCGGGCCGGATTGATGGCAATTTGGTCCGCGGGCCGTAGTTTGGAGACCCCTGGTCTAGACTATTATTACCCATACTTTGATATTAATAGCGTCCAAACAAGCTAGTGTTGGGTAGGACATGACTTGAAAAAGAGTTTGTAAGAGTAGCCTCTTTTTTGTACTGAGCCAGTATATTGTCCAACTTCAAATAAGGCGTGGCGTACTGAAGCTTGGCATTACATATGAAGTAATGAGTACAAATATGACATTTGATGTCGCTACAGTCGGATTGAAGACATTGATACTGAATCGCCTAAACCTCAAAAACATGAGTAACGCGACTACCGCGACAAAAAATGTGAAGTAGTACATTTTGAAATGTTGAGCCGCTCTTATATTTTGACGTCATGTACGGGACAAATGTACCGCCTCATGTACAGTCGCGGACAAAAAATGTTTACCACCTTAAGATTCATAATTGCATGCACACATCTGTGTCAGAAGGTCGATATGTGATTTGATTAGCCATAGATCATAGACTTTTTAACATGTAGCGGTGCTTAGACAGTCCTTTAGCGGTCTCTTTAGTAGGTGACTGCTAAATAGGTTAGATGTAGAAAACCTTTTTTGGAACAAAAAATCCTTACTACTGTTTTAAAATAATGGGAGTGTTTGTTTGTTCGTTGTTGGTTTTTCCTTCCATCACACAGCTACGGAGCAATAGATCCACATGATTTTTTGCATGGATATTAGTTGAGGATTTGGATTGCGACATTTATCCCGGAAAAATAGGTTCCCATGGAAATTTTAGAATCCTAACTTCACGCGGACGAAGTCACGGGCAAAAGCTAGTAATTTTAATAAATAGATATTAAGTATCTCATATAGACACGAGCACAGGACACGAGTTACCAAAATATGAAAACGGAAGTAATAATCTAATGAAATTTCAAAGAATCTTTATTTCTTAATTTTATTATTGAGAAACTAAACAATATTAGTATAAATAAATAATTAGCTTAATTAGCTTCCATTCGCTGCTATGACAACCCGAAACGCGACAAGGCGTTTGTTTGTTTGAGGATTTTTTTGATTCTAACAGTCCTAGCTTTGAATCATTAAACCCCATAAATTTTCAGTTTCAAATCAGCAGATCGAGTGGGCTATTACAGATTGAACCATGGAATAGTAGCTCGGCGCATTATCTTGAACTTAGGTTGTCGGAATTTTGCTGCAACATCGATGTAAAATGCTGCAGAAACACCACGCATCACCGTAGCTCATCCACCTCCTTTGGACTGTTTTTGACTGTGGATGCTAGCAGCATCATTATGATTCAATGCACAATATGAACTTCACCATTAGAATTATGATTAAGCTTGCCATTTATTTTATATATTTAAATTTCAAATAACAAATCTAATATTTTTGATAATTAATTGTCACTAAAACGGAGTGATTACATTCTCTTGGATTGTCACTTTTACAAGTGCAATGATGCTAATGTGTCAAACTTGAATTTAGGAAATGAGTTTTATTACTGATATTTGTATAGAAAAGTCATTAATACTTTTTTTGATAACGTTTTATCAAAAAAAGTATTAATGACGCATGAAATTTTTATAACGTAATAAATGCCTTGATATAGCATTATAGACCTTACTGAAAGCAGGGTTACGAAGAATCTAATTTGAAAAGTGGTAAACATTTTCTGTCCCCGACCGTATGTCCTACTCAACACTAAAACAAGCAGGATCTCTCGTCAATCAACGTATTTTCCCTCATTAATCATCAACTTGTTCCGCCTCCAGGTTCCGCATGGATTCGACACGCACGTCCAACGCGAACACAATCTCGCCAACTACATGTTCTTCCTTATGCATCTTATCAACAAACCTGACACTGAGTATACAGGTAAGTTTTACTTTCTACGTCCTAAAAATCTGATTCGCTGAAATAGAGGCTTTATCGTCATCTTGAAGTGGATTAAACAATTGGAGCATCGACGCAAGGTTGCCTGTATTCAGTATTCCAGAACGGTCCGCCATATTGCTTTTCTTTCAAAATGGCGGCCACGCATAAAACCTATATTTATCTATAGCTGACATCAATACACTCAAGTATTGTTTACAAATTCTACTAAAGCCATCGATATATATGGATAGGTCTCTGGAGGAAAAAAACGACAACAGAATTGGCAAAATTTTCTTGTCTTAAAAGAACTTCAAAGATGTTTAAAACAAAATGTACTAATGACGTTTTATTCCATTTATTGTTCTGGTTAATAGGGAGTGGCTACTCCTCGAACGTGATTGGTTGAGACTCGCGTCAAAGCGAATCATCAGTTCATTGAAGTAATATCCAAGCGCATTTTCGTAGACGCAATTATATGGGACAGGCATATCCATATACATCGATGACTAAAGCGTGACGTTTCCGAGATCTAATTCACGAAAGTCGTACCAACTGGTGGCGCAATCTTGAAAACTAAAATTAAACCTACGTATTGGCTCTATAGTTTTTTTTATCTTCAACCTTTTAATTAAAAAAAATCTTTTTTTTTTTCAGGTCAAGAAACATTCGTATGGAAAATGTATACGCAAAGGTGCTGGGACTTCTTCCCAGTCGGTGACTGTTTCAGAAAACAATATGACGATGCGATGGGCGAATAGAAAATCACAAATATTTCTAACTTAATATTAGCCAAAAATGTATCCAATACGTCTCTTTGCGCTACTATCTCTTTCTTTTTCATAAAGAGTGAAAAAGTCGACGATATAATTGACACAAGATTGATTTGGTTGACGTATCTGACTGACGTGTAAAGTTAAAAGTATCAAATTGGTTATTTATTACCTGTTGCTCAAACTTAAAAAAAAACTGTCACTAAAATATAATCTCGTTGCATAGACAAATTGTGTACCTACTTAACTTTTTAATATTTAAATCAAAAGTGAAAAGGGATTGAAGTTCGAATAGTCCAAAATGAGCTGATAAATATTTTTCTATTTATGATAATATCGTGTTTAGAATAATTAAATTAATTAACAATATTTGCTACTTCAATGATCAAATAATAGCAAATTATTATCTATCGCTTCCCAAAATTAACTAATGTCAATAAAATGAAATTGTGAAGTTATAATTAATTAAGGGGCCTTTCCAAGTAGTTTTCTATTTATACTTTTTCGATATAGTTTATGTAAGATAATTTAAACGTGTTATAAATAAAAATCTTAAAATTAAAATTTCGTGGTTTTATTAATTGACCTAATTTACCTACACATTAAAAATTATATGACCTCATTGACCTAAGCGTCTTTTTTTATTCGATGAATGCGGTCTCATCTGATGGTAAGTGACGATGCAGTTGAAGATGGTAGCTTTCTCAAATTAACACGAGTAACCGAGATGTGAAAGTCTATGAAAGAGACCTATCTATGTTCAGCAATAAACGAGGCCTATCGGTTGAGATAGGGAGAAAAAGTATGAGGGTAGTCAGTAAAAAAAATCATTTTATAGCAATATAAATAACATTTATTACTTAATCGATATTTACATTGGTCTTATCTTACTTATATCACTTTCTCGATTATGATCTAAGCTTTATAAATTACATGAACTCAGTCTTATATACTAACGCTCAGATCTATAGAGCGAGCTCTGACTCAGTTCAGACTTAAGAGTTAAAACGAGACGTAAGTTACGACGAGTATTACGTAAGCACTATGGGGGGAGGGGGGAGAGGGGGGGGTCTTTGTTTTGCTTATTTTGGATGACATGGGGGGTAGGGGCCCCTACCCCCCCATGTCATCCAAATGTCATGATGATTACGTCATCGGTAGTTATTTACTTTTTTACACGAATGGCAACCCTCACATTGTCTATGCTTGAAAACGAAACGCATTTTCGGGGATTCCCGCAATTACAATTATAATTTAAAAAAAAAAACATTTATAATTGAATGTTTACGTAAGCATGGGGGGAGGGGGTAAGAGCTTTGCTTACTTTTGCTGACAAGGGGGATGGGGGGTAAATAATTGTAATAAATCTGCTTACGTAATATTTGAACGGTCCCTCTGACATAAATCTCGTCTCGTCTCGTTTTAACTCTGTCTTGAGTCTGAACTAAGTGAAAGAGCGGTCTATATAGATTTCAGCCTAAGATCCAAAGGTATGTCTCCTTTGAGAACTAATGTAAAAAATATTATTTTGTCTATTAAGTACAAGTACAAGTAGGGTATTTGAATATTAAAAATAAAATTTTAAATATTATAAACACAATTCCATTTTTCTTTTCTTAATATCTTAATTAGTTTCGAAAATATACAGCTTTAAAGTTTCTTGTTAGACAAAGAGAACGCTATTGACGTGTGACGTCATAAGTCAGCAGTTCCATACATTCTCCATTGAAAATTTTGTTTAGAAAGAAACAGATAAAGTCGCAGTAAAACAGCTTATAACTTATTTGTTTATTGACCGATTTATTTTCTGTTTTTATAAATGTTATTCTTACATATTACATTTTTGATAATAAATAATAATTAATGGATATTTTGACAAGTCAAATACCCTATACAAGAAATGCAATTTTATTTTTATTTAATGGCAGAATAGCTTGAGTGCGATCTCATCTGATGTTAAGTGCGAGCAATGTAAGATGGTAGTGGGCTAACTTGGAAGGGGTATGGTAATGTAAATTAAACCCATACCCCTAATCTGTTTCTACACGCCATCGTGCCGGAACGCCAAATCGCTTGGCGACACATCTTTCGCGGTATGGTGGTAACTAACCACGGCCAATTATAAATTGCCCCCGCCGGGAATCGAATCGGAGACCATTCCCCTATTGGATTTTACAGGCCATCCATCGAAGAGAAGTGATAGCCAAAGTGGTCTGCGAGGAAACCTGCACGCGTGCGTGCGTGTGCTGTACGTGTGTATGTTTGTTACTCTTTCACGCAAAAAGTACTGGACGGATTTGGCTGAAATTCAGAATGGATATAAATTACATCCTGCATAGTTAGCATGGGCAGGAGATAAAAATTTTATCCCCTTATCCACTGACAGGGGATAAAATCATCTTTTCCCTATGCTAAAGCATGGCGACAGAGAAGGCGATGTATATTCCTATAAGTATATCCACTGAGTGTTATTTCCACCGCTGTGCCCATGCTCGACGGGTGGATAAAACTAAGCGAGGGGATAAACATTTTATCCTTTTCCCGGGGATAAAATTTCTGGATGTAATATATATCCACTATATAGGCAACTTTTTATCCTGGAAAATTAAATCGGGAATCAAAAACCCTTAGTCCGAGCGGACGAAGTCGCGGTTATCATCTAGTTAATATTAATTTTTAATTGACAGAGGGTTGTTTATGCGCTAAGTACAAAGTGAAAATACTGGTCAACGCGCTGACCAGGAAGATCACATCGAACCATCGATGGTAGAAGTTAAACTGTAATTCGCCGAGTACCTGCAAATTCAAATTTATTTATTTCAGATATGATCATCCATAGTAATAATAACAACAATAATCAAAAAATAAATATAAAAATGTCAGTCAAATGAAATAATTATTATTTGTGTTATATGGGGCCAAAGAAAATTTTTGTTCCCCGAGGGCGCTATTTTGAATTCAGAGCAAAGTGAAGGATTCTATAGTAGAGTTCCGAGCACAGCGAGGGATTCTAAAGAAGTAGAGCGTAGCGAGGAATTCAATATACGCCGCCCGAGAACAAAAAATTTGGCCCCGAGTGACACACACTATTTTTCATCATTACCTATGAGAAAAAGCTAGGAGTATCAACCTTCTATGATCACGTGACTTATCGAGGACAACAGCTGCTCAAACATTTTTGAATTTCGAGTTTTTTTAATTTCTGCAACGATCGCAGTAGTAATAAACACATACTAAAGCACGAACGCGGACCAATCAGAAGAGAGAAATGAAAGCTCCCATGGGACTAAAAATTAAATTTTGCTCCCGCTGTCCTCTGAAGCCAATATTCGTTTTTCGAATAGGTATGATGAAAAAATAAATAATACAGTCAAGTCAATAAATAAAAATATACAACGTGTAATGAAACTCCGAAATAATACTGAAGGAGGTGAATGTGCTCATGAAACTGAACAACTTTCCCCAAGGAACATAGGTCGAAATATGAAAAAAAATTTTGGACCTCCCATAGTAAATCAATCAGCTGATCGTCAATTTTGTATGGGAGGTCCAAATTTTTTTTTCACATTTCGACCTATGTTCCCTGGGGAAAGTTGTTCAGTTTCATGAGCACATTCACCTCCTTCAGTATTATTTCGGAGTTTCAATACACGTCGTATATCAAAATGTTAGGAATCATTTTTTTTAAGCTATATCCTTCTCACCGGCACTGGCCTGGAACATTTTTTTTTTTTAATTCGATGACAAGATAGCCCTTGACTGCGATCTCACCTGATGGTAAGTGACGATGCAGTCTAAGATGGTAGCGGGCTAACTTGGAAGGGGTATAGCAGTGTAAATTCAACCCATACCCCTAATCGGTTTCTACACGCCATCGTGCCGGAACGCTAAATCGCTTGGCGGTAGGGTGGTAACTAGCCACGGCCAAAGCCTCCCACCAGACCAGACCAGATACAATTTAGAAATTATAAATTCCTAAATTGCCACCGCCGGGAATCGAACCCGAGACCTCCCAGTTATAAGACTACAGCGCTCACCACTGCGCCAGGGAGGTCGACATGTCTGTCGCAACAGTGCCGGATGTAAGGACAATCTGTGAGTTTGGCCTCAATCATCTTCCCACCTGGGTAATTATTATCCTGTACTCGGGCGGCATGTTCATCCGCATCAGCAGCACCGAAGAACAGAAGTACATGCCCATTATCTGGGCCAGTATCAGGACGATGATGTTCGAAGATTTCGACGATGATATTTTGTAGAAGAACTGTGGAAAAAGGGCAGGTGACACTTGATCGACAAGTTTGTGTGATTATTATTTGTTGGTTTGTCCTTCAATCACATAGCGATCGGTGTGATTTTTTTGATTTGTATAGTTGGGGACTTAGAGGCCAACAGATTAATACATCGCCATCTAATTTACTAACTCAGCCACGGATACAAGTTAGGTTAGGTTGGGGTTGTACATAAACATTCAGCCCTGGTAGCATGGGCGGGAGAAATTTTATCCCCGGGAAAAGGATAAAACGTTTATCCCCTCGCTTAGCTTTATCCACCCGTCGAGCATGGGCACAGCGGTGGAAATAACACTCAGTGGATATACTTATAGAAATATACATCGCCTTCTCCTCTGTCGCCATGCTTTAGCATAGGGAAAAGATAATTTTATCCCCTGGCAGTGGATAAAATCGGGGGATAAAACTTTTATCTCCTGCCCATGCTACCAGTGCAGGTTCGGCCTGTGGCCGGGCACTTAGGTTCTATAGGGATCGTAAACCTACCTAAGTCAAAAAATTATCATTTTTTGAATTTTATTTTCCTCAAAAAAAAAAATCCTTTTTTTAATTCAAGTATAATAGAAAAAAAAATTTATTGCATTTATCTCAAAAAAAAAAACTTTTTTTTAATTTAGTTACGTAGATACCTATTATGCTATTGCTGTGCTATCATACTGAGTTGTATTTATAGAAGCTTATATTCAAAATGGCTAAAACAGTATTTTTTAGAGGCACATTGATTGTGGCTGACTTAGTAATTTAGAGGACAATTTATATTTTTAATGGCGAATAATGCTATTAGATAATGATTAATTACATGCCATTTAGAAATTGTAAATTCCCAAATTACCCCCACTGGGAATCGAACCCGAGACCTCCCAGTTATAAGACCACTGCGCCGGGGAGGTCGTCAAGGATATTTAACCACACGGTGTATAAAGCTAATTTTCAACACACTTGCTCATAAAGTGGCTCCCGGTTCACCGCAATTAGGCACACAATGACACCTTTAACTCAAACTGTGACTTTTTATTACTATTATTCACAATGTGAGTTATAGAATTTTTTTTTTTAATTTTATTGGTTGAGTTCCTTTGTTCTTAAAAAAGTTTCTATTACAAAAAAAATCCTATCTATTGCTAAGATACCTATTGCTTGCTCATTTCATACAACTTCGTATTTAAATAGATAATTTCAACTTGTACGTGTTTAATAAATAAAACTGTCACTCAAATATAATTTTTGTTTTTTCTGCAGTAAAGAAAACTTGAAATTCCCCATTTTGTACGAGGCTATCCGAGAAAAGCCAAAAAAAAAAAGAAACCTCATTCTTTTAGTCTATGGTCATTAAAGGTGCATTCCAGAAAACTGATTAATTTTTCCCGCCATTGCGAAAAAATTTTTCTTCACAACTCGTTTTCACTGTTTTGTACCATAATGTCATATTTTAGTATTATTTTCTTCACAAGTGTGTTGAAAAACGTCGTATGATACACGTGTATATTGACTCAATAGTGCCTCGGCGGTAAACATCAATGTACCACACTTGTACCATAATGTACTATTATTCACCCACCTTAGTGAGAGTCAAGAGCAGTCCCCTAATGCTGGTGAGCACGATACATCCCACCAGGATGAAGGAGACATGCTGTGACCAGAACGACACGTCGATATTCCAGCCCAGCCAGGTCACCACCAGCTCCAGCCCCCGGGTCACCGGATCCTTCTTACCCACTCGGTCAAACACTATGTTTATTGTTGACTAAAAAAAAAGAACAACGGAAACGTTAATTATATTATGTGGCATCCCTACGAAGATCGCCGACGTTGCAAACCACTAGAAATAGAAATAGAAATATTTTTTATTCAAATAAACTTATTTAAGTGCTTTTGAATCGTCGATGAATCTATCACTGGTTCGGAATGCCCTTCCTGCCGAGAAGAGCCAGCAATAAACTCGGCGGTTGCTCTTTTCAAAAAAAAATTTTTTTATAATAGTGTGTGTTGTATAATAGTGTTAAAAAAAAATTTTTTTAAAATTTAAAACACCCCCAAATGTGAAATTAAACAAAAATTTAATTCACCATTTTGTGGTGGCGGCCATCTTGGATTTTTAAATTAACCGTAGTGTATTAGTATTCTTACTAGTCAAGCCTTTTCATTTGCTACCCATATGTGATATGAGTTGTGAAAAAATATGTAAACACACACACACCACATGCACGCACGCACGCACACATACACACAACATCTGTCATACTACCCTACCCAAGCTATAACGTCATCTATATATATAAAATTCATAGTCCTGATTGACTGACTGAGATATCAACGCACAGCCTAAACTACTGAAGTTAGAAACTTGAAATTTTTACAGTTGGTTCCTTTTATGACGTAGGCGCACACTAAGAAAGGATTATTGGAAATTCCACCCCTAAGGGGTTTAAATAGGGGATGGGGTTTATATGAAACTCCGTCATTTTTCAAGCTGTTTCCATCAAAGTTGGTATTTGAGCTATCAGTTAAAAATAAAGAAGTACGTGTGTCACAGTTTTTGAAAATTCCACCCCAAAATCTAATTCCACGCGGACGAAGTCGCGGGGGCAAAAGCTAGTTAACCAACATTTGGCCAACGGACGCACGGACGGACCTCAGGATACGGAACTCTAAGAAAAGAAATTAACTTACAATGAAGATCTTCCAAACGCAGTACAGAGAAAAGAAGTACCCCAGGAAGTTGAAGTACTTGCCCTGGAATGTTCTAGACCATTCTATCTTCTCGCGCATTGTTCTAGCGTCATGCGCTTCTAAGAACAACTGTCTGCTTAACTCTTCTAGACCTGATATTTCTTGACGTAATTGAGTTATATCTAAAAAAAAAGATATTTTATTAGCCGATGCCCGCGACTTCGTACGCGTGGTTTGAAGTTTTTTAAGTCCCGCGGGAACTCACTTATTTTTCACTGATGGTTATGTACAGAGGACAATACTAAAAAAATACTCCAAAATGGTGGATTCAAGATGGCGGCCATACTTTCATCGGAGTCTATGTCAGAGAGTATGAAAGATGGAAGATTGGTTTTTTGGCAAAAGGTCATCAGGACCCGAAGGTGACGATGGATAAGATGGTAGTGGGCTAACTTGGAAGGGGTATGGCAATTTTAATTGGTTCCACACCTCTAACGGTTTCTGGAGCAATCGTACCGAAACGCTAAATCGCTTGGCGGCTCGTCTAAGGTGGTAACTAGCCCCGGCCAAAGCCTCCCACCAGACCAAACCAAAGATAATTCAGAAATTGCCCCGCCGGAAATCGAACCCGAGACCTCCTAGTTATAAGACCACAGCGCTCACCACTTACTTTCACTACCCTAATACTTACTTTCAGTGCCCTGGCTTAAAGGATTGGCAATATTCCCAACACTGGACAATATGTTGGTCCAGAACCCTCTATTCTTGGCTCCAGATTGTTCCTTCATATTGTACTGGTTCCGCATGCTATTGGACTCTGCTAAGGCTATTCGTTTCTTCTTCACCAGTATCATATCCATGGTTTGGAGAAGCTTCTTCTCTATTGACAGCACATCGGCTTGTGTTACTGGTCTGAAAAAAAGGTAATAAGGCTCTCTCACTCAGATCCGACTCAAGATAAAGTTAAAACGAGACAGATTGTTTACCCTTTTGGCTGTTAACGTGAAGAACACCAGGTTCTTCATCTTAATTTCTCTGAAGATATCTTGGGCTTGTGATGACCGTCCAAAAATGATGATATGATGTTAATGTTGGGAAGAAAAAACGTTATATTCAATCGATGACACTGGATAATTTGAATGTGAAAGAAGTTTCTTTTTTGCCGTCTGTCACTGTCACTGTCACTTAAGTCTGTGGCTGTAAACCATAGATGTGACCATGTCTATGGTCTAGACTCTATTGTTGTTTACAACACAGATTTATGTCAGAGCATATTTGTGTCACATTTGAAACTCTATATTGAGTCTGAGCTGAGTCAGAGTATACTCTATAGATGTTACCACGAGTGATTTTTCTAGACTAGTGTGAAACCAAAAGGGTTATAATACCAACCTGTTTGTATTTATGTATGGTAACCACTAGACCAAAAAGCCACTTGAATTCTGAGTTCGACTGGGTTGGGATATAGAGTCGCTGGTTAGTTTAGTTGGCAATATCCCAATTTCTAACAAAAATAGGCTTACCTTATAAAAATAGCCATAGATGTGTAAGGATAGTTAACAGCACCAAATCCAGAGAGCAACGCCATCACAGTGACGCCTATGACACCTATCCGAGATACACCTTGCTCTATCGAGAATATGCCCTGAGAAACAAAAAAAAAAAAACTGACTGTAAAATTCAAAAAGCGATTTTATTTTCTCTAGAGGGGTGAAAAGGGGTATGAAGAAACTGTTTTTAAAACATTAACCCACCCAAACAAAGTCATGGATAACCTATTCGAAAATATATTTATCCATAGAAACAACAAAGAAAATCAATAACCTGTCAAATGCGAGTCCGATTTGCATACAAAGGATTCTGTATAAAAAAAAAAAAAAACAAAAAAAAAAAAATATGTTTCTTGAAAGGTGAGCCACCTTTAATATTAAAAAAAACTTAACTTACTTGTTTCGGACTAAGTATAGGGAATGGGTCCCCAATCTTCCAAAAGAAGTACAAATAAATGAACCACACGAACACTGTCAGTGGCCTTATCATATTTTGTGACACTGAAATAACAAAGCATATTACAATTTACAGCCAATGTACATCACTGATTTACTAAAATTTTGTAAAATACTGTCAATTGAAGGCTTAATAGCCCAACGATTAAAGGTGCAGACTGAAAACTGAAAAGTTGCAGGTTCGATCCCCACCCACTGCACTATTGTCGTACCCACTCGTAACACAAGTTTCACTTATTTGGAGGGAAGACGAGAAAGCTTGTGCGTACGATGATAGCGCAACAGGTGGGGATCGAACCTACGACCCTATAGTTTTCAGTTCGCATCTTTAACCATTATTCTTTTGAGGCTTGCGTTTAAAAGCTAGTAAATAAAAAAATAGTTTAATATAAAATACTCGGCATGGTTGGAATGGCATTCCAAACCAGTGATAGATTCATTTGACAATGCACTTTGTAAAAGTTTATTTGAATAAAATAATATTCTAATCTATTCTACTCACCAAATCTGATATTACAGATACAGAAGTACGCTATATAGAATGGTATGAGAGCTATTACCATAAAGAGCAGAGAGTAAAGACCCAGGTTCCAGTGGAAATATCTGGAACTGAGAAATATTCGTTTATAAATACTGATGTCCTCCCAACAGAATTCTAGGGTCAGCAGAAAGCACATAAATCACAAAAACTCATATTCTTTTATTAAATAGCGGTTCAGTCGTTGCTGTGTGATTGAGTAACAAACATCATATTATATTGTATTGTTTATTTCTTCGATTTTGACTTACAAAAGTGCTTACGAATGTCAAAAATGTTACATAAATTAAGTACAAAATACTTAATATCCATCCATCCATTTATCCATCCATACATACATATCACATTTATGATATAAGTAGGAATAGTAAGATTACCTTGAATCCAAATATCCAATGATTTCAAAAATAATAAGTTCAAACATGGTGCAGCTCAAGGCAAATGTGACGGAGAAAATCAACTGCACCAACAAATGATGGACTTCGTAGTCTCTGAACAGCTGCTTCACAAAGAATATCCATCCTCCCACAAAGAACACAGTCTATAAAAAAAACAGAAACAATTGCAGTAACTTTATGGACAACTAGATGATGCCCATGAATTCATCCGCGTGGATGAAGTCTCTTTTCTTCTTCTTCAACTTATAGATGTCCACTGCTGGACATAAGTCTCTTGGATGGACCTCCACAGATCTCGGTCTTGCGCCGCCTGAATCCAGCGACTCCCTGCGACTCGTTTGATGTTGTCTGTCCACCTTGTAGGGTGGTGGGTGGGTCGTCTCCTCATGCCGAAGGCCTGAGGGGGGACGGGCTTCGAGGCCTAGCCTCATTACCCGGGCGGGGCGCGGGGGAGAACACTCCCCCGGTGATTAATTTCGGCCTTGAATGGCCGAGGCTCACTGGCGTGGGCCAGGAGCCTGTGGGTCGTCATGTCCGTGGGTGCTCCGCACCGCGGGCGGGTAAACCGCCGCCGCGTGCGAAGCAATGTCGTGTCCGGTGGAGAGCTCCGCGCTACGGGCGAGTGAATCGCCGCCGTGCGCGGAGCGGGTGTCAATCCGGGAGCTCTGCTCCGCGGGCGGATAGTCCGCCACCGCGTGCAGAGCAATGTCACGTCCGGTATGGGGTTCCGCGCTATGGGCGAGTGAGTCGCCGCCATGCGCGGAATCGGTGTCTGGTCCGGTGGTTCTCGCGTCGTCTTCTTCGTCGCTGGGGTCGCCTGCGTGCCTCCTCGGTGTTGGCGATCGCAGGAGCTCTCGAGGTACGGGACGCCCGGTCGTAGGTCGGCTGGTTAGCGGGGCGATGCCGTGGAGGTGCTCGTACGGTCCGCAGTCGGCGCGCGCGAACATGCGCCGCGCAAGTGTGCGGACGTACTCCTCCACGGTGGGCGTCTTGAGGTCGCGATGGATGACGTCGTTCCTCACGTACCTCGGAGCTCCAACGATCAGGCGGAGGCACTTGTTTTGGAGGACCTGTAGGCGGCTCCTCTGGGTTGCCGAGCAGAGCGCATACCAGGCGGGAGCCGCGTACGTCAGTCTGGAGCGGACATAGGCTCCGTAGATGAGGAGCTTGGTCTTCGGTGATAAGCTGAGGTGAAGACTTGGTGAAGCATCGACCGTGCCGCCTTGGCCCGGCTCACAACATGGTTGACCATGGGAACCAGGTTTAGGCTGAGGTCGATGCGGCACCCCAAGTAGCACACCGAAGTTTGCCACTCTATGTCCTGCCCTCGGAATCGGAGCTGACGTATAGGCTTCCGGATGCCGAACAGGATGGCGGCCGTCTTCCCCACGTTGACGGCCATCCTCCACTTGTCCAACCACTCCGGAAGCAGGTCCAGCAGGCGCTGCATCTTGTTGCAGGCGACGATTTGGTGGTACGACGACGCGAGATACGCGCTGTCGTCGGCGTAGAGCGACAACAGCACGTCTTCCTCCCCCTCGCGCAGATGTTCGGCGAGGGTAGGGATGTCGTTGGTGTACAATGCGTACAGGCACGGTGATAGGCAGCTGCCTTGGGGTACACCCGCACGTATGGGGCGCGGCTGGGAGTCTGCGCCCTCCACGGAGACGTGGAAGGATCTGCCTTCCAGGAATGATGCCACCAGCCGCACGATCGCTGGTGGAACGTCGGTCGAGAGGAGCTTCGCCAGGAGTCCGGTATGCCACACGCGATCGAAGGCCTTCTCGATATCGAGAAAGACCCCGACGGTGCAGTACCCCCTGTTCTTCTCGCTGGCGATGTGGTGGAGTCCTCTCGCCAGCTGGAGCGTCGTGGAGTGATTGCTGCGAAAGCCGAACTGCTCGTCCCGCAGATGGATATGCGGGGCAAGCCTTCGCAGCAATAGACGCTCAAACAGCTTGGCGATGTGCGGCAGTAAGGTGATGGGGCGGTAGCTTCCTGGTTGGCGGCGATCCTTGCCCGGTTTGGGGATGGTAATAACCTTCCCCCTCTTCCAGGTCTCCGGGAAATGTGCGGTGCGGAGTACCCCGTTGAAGAGTCTCGTGAGGGCTACGAGACCTCTTCGGGGCAGCTGCTGTAGTGCGGCGATCGGAATCCCGTCGTAGCCTGGCGCCTTCCGTTTGGGGAGTCGGAAGACGGCCTTCCTCAGCTCAGACGGGGAGATGAACTCGCCTCCCCGGAGCTGAGGAGTCTGGGCCGACAGGAATTCCCGCACTTGATGGTCTATGTCTTCGTGGTGCCTGTACGCATTGTCGTTGGCCGGGTTGGGAGTAAACTGGGTCTCCATATACTCCGCCATGATCTCTGCTCGATCCTGGGCGGAGTATCTTCGCCTACCCTGGCTGTCTAGTAGAGGGTAGACGGGTGAGTCGGATCCGGTGAGTTTCTTGCACAGGTGGTACAGCGTCGTTTCGGACTCGGCTGCCTTGTAGGGGGTCTGCCAACACTGCGCTTCCCGGTGCGGGGTCGCCACTCCAGCACCTTGGGACCCCATCGACCTTCTTCAGCTCTTCGAACTATGTGCCCCGCCCATTTCCACTTCAGTTTCGCTCAGCGAGTTGCGAAACTGAAGTCTCTTTTAGTCCAGCTTTAACTTTTGGGTTAAAGCTGTGAATTAAAAACTGAACTGTCCACAGTTCAATCCCCAGCCACTGCACTTGTCGTACCCACTCGTAAGGGCCGATCTACATCGAGTGACCGTGTGACCTTTTTGAGCTTTTCAAAGTGATACTGGTCTTTAGCAATTATGTAGATAAACTTTAAAATTATTTCACACTGAAAGTGCTCCTCGCGCCGCTGCCATTCCGGTGTAGATCGGCCCTAACAGCTTTCTATTAAATGGAGAGGACAGCAGAATAATATTCAAGTTCAGATTATAAGTAAATTAAAAAGTAGCCGGCAGTAGCCTCTTAGGTTACCTACTTGGATAAACGTAATTATTGTGTTGTGTTTGTGATTATCACTACCATTCTTATCAGCTGATTTTATTATTAAAGCTGGTTGTGTGGATTTCGTCAAATAGTGTGAACAGAAGTGCTCTTTACCTGTGAAATTAATATAATAAGTGTGTCCTCCAGAAACGTCATTTTGTGCGAACTACGGGAGTATGCTCCAGTTTTTTAAATCACATATTAATCACTTAATTATACCGAATGTCGGTCCAACTAAAAACATGCTTTCGTGATTTCAATTTATGACAAAAATCAAAGAGTAGGTAGGTACCTACATCACAATAATATGTTAAAATGACAAATTCAAATTGTGACTTTTGGATTGACGTAAAAGTCTCATTCAGTTTAGAGTATTACCAGTACCTAGTGTTCTGTGGTTCAACCACGGTTCATTTTTTTTTTTTTTAATTTATTTACGGCCTGGATTGAGGTCCTTTGAGGCCTACCACGGTTCAACATCTTTTTGGCTCAAGAGAATATAATCACACCGTTTTTTTGGCTTTTTGGCCAAGGCTCATCACACACTTTCGACAATGATTTATGATCCCAACAGGCCAGCACAAGTTGCGAGGGTTGCGAACTTGAGAAATGAGGAAGTAGAAATTGTTTTCTAAGTCACTGGGAAGTGGAATAGAGAATAGGCCACAGTCCACAGATTAAGGCACTCTGAATAATCGATAAAAAAAAGAATCACGTAAATCGGTTAAGGAATCATAGAGATATCGATGTGATATACATAGGTAGAAAAAATACAACTCCTCCTTTGTCGAAACTCGAAAGTTAGTTAAAAAAGAAGCCTATTTTACTGCCGATAACATCAGCTATCTACCAGTGAAAGTCCCGTCAAAGTCGGTCCAGTCGTTCCCGAGATTAGCGGCAACAAACAGAAAGACAACCAGACAAAATTTTTTTTTTTTTTATTATAAGTAACGCATTTACTCACATATGAATTTAGTAAAAAGCTGTTATTTTAATATTACAAACACTTCAATTATATTTATTTGTATAGATGTTCTAAGGAACACGGCGTACGATTGATGGTAGGTATGTTTTATTGAGAAGACTAGCTTTAACCCGCGGCTTCGCTCACGTTAGGTTCGATTTTTTAACCCCCTATTTAACGCTCTTGGGGTTGAAATTTTCCAAAATCCTTTCTTAGCGGATGTCTACGTCCTAAAAGCTACCTGTATACCAAATTTCAGCTCGATCGGTCCAGTGGTTAGAGCTGTGCGTTGATAGATCAGTCAGTCAGTCAGTCACCTTTGCCTTTTATATATTTAGAAGAAGAAGATTTCGAAGTTCAAAACATGAAATAAAAGACTTAATTTTATACTTACTTAATTGTATATTTAAAACATAATTCATTAAATTAACAAATAATAAAATAGATGATACTTTAGTGTCTAATGACCTTTGATTATAAACTTTCCTAATGACCATCAATTGGTAGCTTGATTATTAGATCTATCAATATTGTTTTTCTACTAAACAGTTTTAGACTTATACTAAACCTTTTTTTCAGCACTATGACAACGTTTTGTATGATCGGACCGTCTAGCAGCTGAAAGGAATCTGCTGTCACAAAATTCACATTTATAGGGCCTTTCACCTGTATGAATTCTTGTATGATACAGTAAAGACTCTTTGGTTATGTACCGTCCTCCACAAAGGTTACACGGGAAATTTTTCTCTTGGGTATGCTTAACTATGTGAGCTTTTAATCTACTCTGTGCATAAAAAGATTTGTTACACCATTTGCATATGTGACCTTTATAATTACCATGTTCGTATTGAATATGTACGCGTAATGAAACTTTTTGTGTGTACTTCTTATTGCAATAATCACATGTGAATTGAGCATTTGCTGGTGAAGCCCTAGTAATCTGACCGCATACTTTTAAATCTTTATGTTTTTTGAATGTTGACTGGCATTTGTAAATTCTGCCACAGTCTGGGCACACAATCTTAAAATGGTGCCCCAATTTGTGCATTTTAAAAGTATGACGGTTGTGGAAGACTTTGCCACACTCACTGCATATTACTGTACAATGACTTAACTTCTTATGTGCTTCTAGTAAAGTTATTGTTGCATACTTTTTATGACAAATGTCACATTCGTATTTCTTTGGCGCGTGAACTCCAATATAATGGTTTCTCAAACTGGATAAAGAAGGGAATGATTTCAAACAGCCTTTGCATTTTAACGTTGTTTTATCAGTTTCAT
This sequence comes from Hipparchia semele, assembly GCA_933228805.2. Lineage (NCBI taxonomy): Eukaryota > Metazoa > Arthropoda > Insecta > Lepidoptera > Nymphalidae > Hipparchia > Hipparchia semele. Next base: position 3,125,058 of record OW121733.1, on the reverse strand, counting down.
CGTACAACATTTCTCTTGTTTTCATTGGAACGGAGAAGTACGGTTTTCTTTTCTTCAGTTTATTATTATCATTTGAATCCATATCTGGTTTCACTTCTTCTAAATGTTTCTGTAATTTTATTGTTTTTACTTCTTTTGCATCTAATTTTATTTGTTTTGATGCCTGTTTAGTCTTCGGATTTAATACATTATGAAGTATTTTTAATGGAACATTAGGTGTACTCACTTTTTCATGATAATATTCTTTAGCTTCCATATTATTCGGGTCTATTGTGAAGAATAAATTTTTATCTGTGCAAAATGGTCCTGTTGTGTTTTCTATGCATGAAGCAAGACTATAAATTACACTGTTCAGTAGTTGGGATGTTTCTTTGGTAGTGATTACAAAGTTGTAGCAGTTGACTACGTTGTGAGTGCATTGCTTGCATAGAACTTCAAAGGTTGATATAGTATTGAAGGTCTGTAACAAATGAATAAGTTTAGGCTTAGTGACTAGATAAAAGGTATTTCTGTTATTTTTTCTGCATATAACTGTTTTTAAGCAATGAAAACAGTTAGTTCCTTTCCGATAATAAAGCTGATTTTAAATATAGCCAGTCTAGTCTCTAGCAGGCATTAATAGCCAATGAATGTGTCATTCATTCACCTCAACCCATCGCAGGCCCGCTACGGCTGGTCCACCAGGCTGGCTAAATGCAGAGTGGTAGACTTTGTTATTTTAGGAACATTCTTTCAAGTTATTTAGTACTTACCTCGTAACCTAAAACAAGAGGCAAAATATCTTGCATCTTCATAATATTATCCTTTAAGACGACTTCATCCTCGATAGCGATAGGGCTCCCTTCTATTGTTTTTAAACATATGCAACAGAAATCGTATTTTTGTGTGATAATTTTGTAAAGCAGAGCATTGGATATCATTATTATTTATTACTTTGAATTTGAAACATCAAAATGATCAAACCACAGAACACTATTTATTATTTTAGTTTTATTACTCATCAAACAATCGAACTTGTTTTTCAAATTGTCTGGCTTTGGTTTTGCACGGTTCAGGCACTTTTACTTTATGTAGGTATGCTTTTACCACAAGCTTTTACTGCCAAAACTAGGATCACAGATTCAGGAATGACTGGGAATGACAGAGCATAATACTCTGTGACCAGTCTGTAATGTTCTGTGTTTTTTGGTGTTTTTGACTTTTGTCGTAAAAATCAAAAAATAAGTAGTTTAATTTATTGTAAAAAAACTGTGTGTTTGATTACATTTATTACTGTGTATAATTCCTCAAATTTCTCTACTGTACATGTTAAGTCTTAAGCCAGTGTAACTTAAAAGGTAAGAAATAAAAATCATTTTTTCTCTATGCGGTTCGGTTACACAATTTCAGTTTTCGTACATGAACCTATAAATAAAGGTTTCCTTTCTTTATAGGTTCATGCTTTTGTAATACATAATCTTTTAATCGATGACAATTTAAGTTTATAAAAATGCATTATATTCCTCTGCAACACAGGTTTTCCTAGTGCAGAGGATAGGGTCTATGTAAATAGTAAAATTATTGTGTCATTATAATAAATTCTTATCCATATTCTTGCTCTTGTATGTATCGTTAAAAAAATACCGGGCCTAAACATTATTATTATTATTTTTCTAATATATAGACTAGTGCTTGACTGTGATCTCACCTGATGAATGCCTGATGTTGAGAAGCAGTCTAAGATGGTGTGTGCTTGCCTAGAAGATGCCTATTCACTTTTGATTTAAAGATACCAAGTTATAGCTAGTTGGAAAAATGGAAGTCTGAAGGGCATTCCTTTTTGTGGTATGTGATAGGAACAAGTAAGCAAAGTGTTTTGTTACAATATCTTTAAAACTCTTTAATAAAGAATAGTAATATCTAAATAGAAGTTAGCATGCATTTCGAATGATTCTTGAAGTCCAGCTCATCACTAGTAATTAAATAATGTGTCAGCTAATCTGATGTAGCGATTGTTCTTTTTGTTCATTGACAAGATAGCCTTTGACTGCGATCTCACCTGATGGTAAGTGACAATGCAGTCTAAATTCAACCTGTACCCCTAAATTGCTTGGAGGCACATCTTTGATGGTAGGTGGTAGCCACAGCCAAAGCCTCCCACCTGACTAGACCAGAGACAATTCAGAAATTATAATTTCCCAAACTGCGCCCGCCTGGAACCGAACCCGAGACCTTCTAGTTATAAGACCACAGCGCTCACCACTGTGCCAGGGAGGTCATCAAAATCTTGGTTGTAGGGTTACAGATAAAAAAACAAGTTGTAACCATGATTACTCATACATTATCTGTAATATTAAAGGTCAAACTAACATTACTGTGCAATTAGGACTTAGCTTTTATCATTTTGTACTTTGGAGTAACCTTTTGTTATCAATAATTCATTGTCCAATTCATATTAATGAAAATTAAATTAAATTACCAGATAAATATATGTATTTTTGTTCTCGTATACAGGGTTGAGATCAGACGGTTCGAATTTTGTTGATCAACTGCTAAATTGCATGTGATTTTCCTTGTCTGACAAATTTTTATAGGCAAAATTGATATACTGTATAGTGGTGTTTGAAGTTGGTTTTGTAAAAAGTGACATATTATCCCCGTGGATAATATGTCCCCTGCTCCCTGCTCACCCTGCTGTATGATTTAAATTACACTGCATTCTGAACCAGTGGTAGACTCATTTGACGATTCGAAAGCACCAACAGACAACCTCCCTGGCGCAGTGGTGAGCGCTGTGGTCTTATAACTGGGAGGTCTCGGGTTCGATTCCCGGCGGGGGCAGTTCAGGAATTTATAATTTCTAAATTGTCTTTGGTCCGGTCTGGTGGGAGGCTTTGGCCGTGGCTAGTTACCATCCTACCGTCAAAGACGTGCCGCCAAGAGATTTAGTGTTCCGGCACGATGGCGTGTAGAAACCGATAAGGGGTATGGGTTGAATTTACACTGCTATACCCCTTCCAAGTTAGCCCGCTACCATCTTAGACTGCATCGTCACTTACCATCAGGTGAGATCGCAGTCAAGGGCTATCTTGTCATCGAATAAAAAAAAAAACAGTAAAAGTTTATTTATGTAAAAAATTATTTTATTCTATTCTATTCTATAAGCGGCGTGTGACGTGAAATCAGGTGTTTGTTTTGTTAGGCCTAGGCCACGCTCACTAATATTGAAATAGCATAGGAATCTTACACCATTCTTCTGTCTACAATTTCCACTGTAGATGTAAACGAATCTACAGTGTATTTATTGTAGACAGTAGAATGACAAAAGGTATTGTTGGTCGCACGACAGCTCATTACATCTGCACTAAGCTGGCAATAATGGCTGAATTGTGAAAATAGATTTGCGAGCGTCAGTCTGCGTGATACGCAGATGCACGTGACATCCATTGTTTAAATTTTTAAATCTTGAGCGTTATGGTTTTACAACTTCGCCACAGTTTTAGAGCATACAGCGATCATGCTTTACAGCGAAAATGTGAAAAATTCAAAATTACTTAATGCATGTAGTGAAATTGCAACCCTCAGGATGATGCATGCAGTCTATAAGGAAGTCACAATCGTATTAATACTCGTAATGATTACCCATATCATGTTTTACGGAAGCTTTAAAAGGATAAGAAAAATTATTCTAATTGTGCAACGGTCGAGTATTCTTAACTCTTCCCATGCGTCGTATATGCGGATGCAATTGCATCTAGCCCCGTATCCATTACATCTTGACATCCGCAGGGTGTCTAGCCAATGCGTCTCCCTTTTTTAGGGTTCCGTACCCAATGGGTGCCAACAGAACACTTACTCAACCTCCGCTGCCTTTCCGTCCGCCCATCTGTCAAATTGAACTTGAAATTTTCACAGAATGTATTTCTAATTTATTTCTACTGGCGCTATAACAACATCTTTTCAACAGTCATCTTTTCCTTTTATATTCGCTCATTTGCGACAAGGGTGACGTAACTCAAAATTCACCAATTTTAGTGTCGAAAATTTATACTTTTTGCTATAAAAACAACATTACGCTAAGCACAAAAAAATAAAAGTGAGAGAAATTGTGATTTAATGCTCTGTCACCTTGTTGGCCGCTGTGTTGTTTCGAGACCGCAGCATCTACAAAAACATTACTCTCTAACGAGGGAATTCTCTCATCGTCGTTTTTGAATTATGTCACTCTTGTCGCAAATGAGCGACTATTTAGATAAAAAAATCTAAATCTAGCATAATGCTACAGTAGGCAGCTTGTAAGCAGGCGACGTAAATCGTCGCGTATAAATCCAGCTTAAAGGCATAAATCGCAGTCCGAATTGTTTAGTGACACGTACATAAATCGGTCGTGGTCTCGCCACTCGCTGTAAAAATAGACTTCCACGCGGAAGTAAGGTGATCCGATCCATGCCACTAGATACCTACCTACGTAAGAATACGTTAACTTAGGCATAGAGCAACGAACGATGAAATAAGTAAATTGAATACCAAAAACAAAAAAGAGCAGGAATTTGTGTTTCAAATATGTAGTAAATAATTTTAACATCATATTTCTTTTATCTTAAACTTCACATGGTTATTATTATTATAAAATTCTTTACAACGCTAATCGTTTAGTCCTTATTTTAGGTTATTGGCGAGGGAATAATAAAGTAATAAAAACCGAAACGAAATTTTTGGCACTTAGACCCTTTTTTTATTTCTAGTATTCAATTCTTCTTCGTCGACTAAGCGTTGTCCCACTAGGACATGCTTTTGCCCACTTTGCCCAGTCTTCTGCATCCGATTTTCTTAATTTATTAGCTCTCATATCGGCGCCTACAAGGAAAATATGAAATAAGTAAATTATAAAAAAAACTAAATTGATCTGTCAAATTCAAACAGATTCGATAGTAAGTATTTTTTTTTACAGATTTCATAATTATTTAAATTACGAATTTAGATTTTTTCGATTTTTCATTTTTTTTTTTTGGTTTTACACCACCCCTGTATTAAAATGAGGAAATTAAGAAAAAATATGTTCATTTCAATATTACATTAGTATCGCTATAACTCAAAAACGGCTTGAATAGTTAACTTGCCCCTTTTAATCTTTGGTATTTAAGGTATTCCCCTTCTGCGATTTTCCACCATTATTTTCCTTGTGTTTGATTTAAAGTCTGATGCGATGACAATAATTTGTAACCATAAATTTACAGATTATCTCCATGGTCATACAACGCAATACAAGGTTATATTTTCCTTGTATTGCGATGTATGACCACGGTAGGTATGTATATGTTACCGGCCAAACCCGATTTCAGGACAAACTAGTTTTGCCTAGGCTAAACTAGTTCTTCCTAAACGCGATAGGATGAACCATTTTTTAAATAGTAATTAACAAACCAAATGGGCTACGACAGAAGACTCGCTCCGTCGCCCCTTCGCGAGCTTCTGTCTACGCGCTTGAAAAAAACACCCTAGGGGCAGGGCAGACAGGACTGCTTGGAGTCGGGGCGTTTGCATTTCGTTTTTAGGTAATGTTCGACCTATATCAGTTATCGCGTATAGGAAGAACTAGTTTAGCCTAGGCAAAACACCCTAGGGGCAGGGCAGACAGGACTGCTTGGAGTCGGGGCGTTTGCATTTCGTTTTTAGGTAATGTTCGACCTATATCAGTTATCGCGTATAGGAAGAACTAGTTTAGCCTAGGCAAAACACCCTAGGGGCAGGGCAGACAGGACTGCTTGGAGTCGGGGCGTTTGCATTTCGTTTTTAGGTAATGTTCGACCTATATCAGTTATCGCGTATAGGAAGAACTAGTTTAGCCTAGGCAAAACACCCTAGGGGCAGGGCAGACAGGACTGCTTGGAGTCGGGGTGTTTGCATTTCGTTTTTAGGTAATGTTCGACCTATATCAGTTATCGCGTACAGGTAGAACTAGTTTAGCCTAGGCAAAACTAGTATGTCCTGAAAATCGGGCTTGGCCGGTAACATATATAATGTACACCTTTGTACCAAGAAGAGTATTAGTAAAATAGAAATTTGAAAAATCGAACTTAACGTGAGCGAAGCCTCGGGCAAAAGCCAGTTTAAACATAAAATAAAGAGGATTGTTTATTATAAAAGATCTAAGTAAACTTTATCTAAACCACATATTTTAAGCAATATTTCTGCCCAAAGTTAATAGCAACTTTATCTGAACCACATATTTTAAGCAATATTTCTACCTTAAAAAAAGTGTTCCTGCAAAAATAGGTTCAGACCTGCAGCCTAATTTTTTTTTTTCAATCTTTATTAAAAAGAAAGTTTCCCTTGTACATTTTAACCGACGCAATTAAAGGTTTTGCGTTCGACGCTAATGGTAGACATAGTTTAAAATAGCATATTATGCTAATATGCATAATGCGTTAATTACAGCTATTTTTACTCGCGTGACATTTGTTATCATCGCCAAGTCTGATCGAATCGTGAGAGACCTAGATCTATTAGTATAATTTAGTGTTTGGATTGATTTTGTGATGTACGGGTGATTCGGACGGAATTATTATGAATGGATACAAGCGGTTTTTGAGGCGACAGCATAGCATTTGTGGTATATTTTTTTATTTTCCATTCATTCATTCATTCTTTTTACAAGGCAAAGGTCAACAGCCATTCAGCCTTGTTTTTTTTCTCTCATACATATTCATTCGCTTGCCTAGTTATTATTTCTTATTTTTTTGTTTTAATGCTTTTCTTTTACGGATTCCTTGTCGCCGTTTTTAGTGTAAAACTTAAGACCTAATTGATTATTAATTATGATAGTACCGGCTAGTGTAAGTAACGGTTGTTTTAGTGATGTAGGTACGATGAATCGATAAGTATGAATGAAGCTGACATTTGTGTTTTAAATGTCGACAAAAGATTCTGTTTTAATCATAGAGGTCAGTGATTCAGGGACTGTTCCACCACTACCAAGTAAACTAACCGCGGAATTTTGTCGTTTGAACGATTGCCAATACAAAAAGTGTCAAAATGATAACATGATGGAATCAGGAAGTACCTAAATCTTAGGTTAAACACTGCTTGCTTGTTGAGAAGAATGAATTAGGTCATAAACGTTAAGAAATTATTTACTGCAAAATTTACTGCGTAAATAATTTGGTTGTAAATAATTTCTTAATGTTTTCGTGGGCGTTTATCATAAATGCTTAATATGCTTATCGTTAACCGACAAAGTATTCGTGTATACAGGCTATTTAACCATAAAGATACGCACTACCTACGTATTTCGTTTCAGCAATATTAAGTTATGACCTCGAGAGTAAAAAAATAACTAATAACTTGTAATTACGCATTAAATGATTACACTCTTACACTAACCTAGTAGTTAAGATTGCGGCCTCCTATACCAGGGTTTTGGAGTTCGAATCCCTATAATTTAACTTTATGGAGTTGCTAGATGATGCCCACGACCATAGACAAATGACGCCAGCGACTTTGTCCGCGTGGATTAAGGTTTTTTGTTTCCCGCGGGAACTTTTTAATTTTCCGGAAGAAAATATAGCTTATGTGTTAATCCTGGGTAATTATGAGCTATCTTCATTCCAAATTTCAACCAAATCTTTTCTTTTCTTATACTTAATTAAATTTTGTTTATTTACCTTATCGCCGCGCCGTCCCCGGAGAATAAAATAGTAATCCCCTTTATGAACAATGGCGATTACCATTTTACTCTCTGGGGATTATCTTCATTCATTCATTCATTCTTCTTTGGCTGTAACAACCCTACGAAAATATGTAGTAAATGCGAGGTCTTTTAAAATTTCGCCTCTGTGCAATAATTTATTTACATGTTTCGGCGTTGGATGGAAATCGGAATGGCTGGTCGGGCCTCCGCCGCGTGTGTGCGAAGGTTGTGACGTCATGGCTACGTCACTGCTCGGTTGAATGGAAACGGGTCGGGCGTGGTGCCGCGCCTCCTGCGAGCCTTCGCTTCAGTTCGCTTCGCACTTCGCGTGGAGGAGCCCGTATCGCGCGCGAATTCGAAATTCGAACGTCGGAGGTTCTTTTTTTAAAATTGATTCGACGAGGCGAAAGTGTTTTTCTTTTTTCGTGATAAGGTGTCGGTGCCTACCGTCTGCAGATATACATAGTAGATAAAATAATAATTTATCGATATGGTGATAATGGACGAAGGTACGCGAAATATTTTTTTTTATTTGATAGCCTAAATCTATGTAAAATAGCTGTTGCCCGCGACTTTGTCGACGTGGGTTTAGTTTTTATAAATCCCCCGGAAACTTTGATTTTCCGGGATAAAAAGTAGCCTGTCACTCTAGACGTCCTCAACTAAACCCATGCAAAAAATCACGTTGATCCATTTGCTCCTTTGCTTCGTGACTAACGGACAAACCAACAAGCAAACGCACTTTCGCATCCTATCCTACTCATATTATAAATGCGAAAGTTTGAGGATGGATGGCCATCCATCCATCCTCACAAACTTTGAATGAATGAAAGAATGAATGAAAATGAATGTCTGTTACTCCATCACGCCACAACGAATGAACCGATTTGGCCGAAAGGAATGAAGATAGCTCATAGCCAGGATTACACGTAGGCTACATTTTATCCTGGAAAATTAAAGAGTGTCCAGGGGAATTAAAAAAAACCTTAGGGAGGGAAAAAAACCGTAGGGATTTTCCAGGATTTTCCCACCACACTAAAAAAAATTTTACTGATTTTTTTTTTAAAACAATATTAGCCGAGCTTAACTTGCCTATTATCTTCCTCTTCCCTCCAAATAAACGGAAAGCTTGTGTTAGGAGTGGGTACGACAATAGTGCAACGGGTGGGGTTCGAACCTGCGACCTTTCAGTTTTCAGTCCGCATCTTTAATCGTTGGGCTACTGAGGCATTGAGTGAGAAGGTATAGCTATTAGCTACTATAGATAAGTAGGTACCTATTAGAGAAACAAGTACTGATTTTCTTGTAACATAATAGGAGGCCAGTAATAACTTAGCGTTTATTGCGGTTTACATTTTTCTTTCCTTGTATAATTACATCGCACGTTTTTTTTTTTTTAAAGAATATCAACCAAGCTGAGCTTGACTGATGTTCTTTCCCCTCCAAATAAGTGAAAACTTGTGTTAGGAGTGGGTACGACAATAGTCCAACGGGGTCTCATAATTAAAAAAAATTTAAGCCTCAATAGCCCAACGGTTAAAGGTGCGGACTGAAAACTGAATGGTCGTAGGTTCGAAACCCACCCGTTGCACTCTTGTCGTACCCACTCTTAGCACCAGCTTACCGCTTATTTGGAGGGGATAGGAGGATATTAGTCAACTTCAGCTTGGCTAATAAAAAAAAATACCGGCCGAATTGATAACCTCCTCCTTTTTGGAAGTCGGTTAAAAATAAAAAAGAATCTCCGATAGAAGACCGATTGACTGCAGGCGACATTTCCTACAAGTTATGTAACCGTAATATTTTAATTGCCCAGTTATAATCGTATGATGGAAAATTACAGCAATATAATAATAATAATAATAAATTAATAAATAGTAGACGCCGCGGCATAGATTAGAAAATTAGCTTAAATCAGTTTATATTTATAATCTATATTATCGTGTTAAGGCGCACATTTCATAGATAAGCCAATGTCAAGTCAAGTAGGTAAATACCTACGTAAATATATAATAATATATTACTAGCCAAGCTTGAAATAATGCAATTGGTAGCTAAGTAATATTGGAAGGACCAATCCGAGCCGTTAAGCAGTTATTATCCTGTGGATAGTTGAAAGAAAATGAAAAAATATTTCTTTGGCAAAACAAAATAACAAGGACTATAATAATATCCATTAAGTCCCAATTCACTACCTATTATTATTAGTTGTCGCTCGGATGACATGACAAACAAATTACAAACAATATTATACCTTCAAACAATTAAAAATACAACATACAAATTACAAACATAACACAGCTTACTGATAAAAATTTAGAAAAACAAAGGTTGCTTTGCAAATAAAGTCTAATTCAAATGTAGACGCTCTTATTTGAGCTATTGTTTGTAGCTGACGTAAAAGTACTATAAAGAAAGGTACAGACCATAACCTTAAGTCATAATTCACTTGCAATGGATCGTTTAAGTCCTATAACCTTGGTCGGTACCACCTACACTCCTTCAAATGTAGGGAAATAATAATCAGTTTGTTTGGTTAGACTTTGGTCCATACAAAGTTCACGAAGTACTATCAACTTTGTGTACGGATGCTTAGTGAGACAAAAAATTCCCAGCAATTCTGTCAACAGAACTACTGGGAATAACCGGAATTGGGTATTCGACTGATTATTTATCAAATTGCGTATATTCATTAATTACAATCGAAAATGTAACATATAAGAATAACATTTCCCTCATTTGCGACAAGGGTGACATAACTCAAAATTCACCAATTTTATTGTCGAAAATTTATACTTTTTGCTATAAAAACAACATTACGCTAAACACAAAAAAATAAGAGCGAGAGAGATTGTGACTTAATGCTCTGTCGCTTTGTTGGCCGCTGTGTTGTTTTGAGACCGCAGCATCCACAGAACATTACTCTCTAACGAGAGAATTCTCTCATCGTAGATTTTGAATTATGTCACTCTTGTCGCAAATGAGCTATTTGTAATAACAGAAAATAAATCGGTCAAAAAATAAATAAGGATTTCTTAATAATTTTTTTGTGTAATGGATTTACTGGCTGTGTAAAGAAGGTGTGGCCATTCCAAACAGGTGTATTTATATTGCAAGCAGCGAGAAACAAACCAAACAGGTTTGATAAAAAAAAAATACCGAACTCATACCGAATGTAAACAAGGTATTATTCGAATTTACGGAAGAGAATGTGTACCTACTTATGAAAGGTCAGGTAGGGTTAGTACAAGATTTGATTCGATTGAACGTATTCGTATTCGATCATGTTAGCGTCACAGTAAAATTAACCACAACAGCATTGAATTAGAGGTTAGAGGTCAATTTCGAGCACACATTCTTATACGTTCACATATAGATACGGATACGCTCCAAAATAAAATTCCAAATTTAAATCAATACAGTTAAGGTTTATTTTACTTTGACGCTAATGTATTCGAATACAAATTATATGGTCAATCGAATGAAATCTTATACTAAAGCTATTGATGTAACGAACAGAGAACTCGCGGAATCATAATATGCTATCCAAACAAAAACTCACCTCACATCGATCCGCTATGACGTTGTTGTGATTGAAGGACAAACCAACAGACAATTTCGAATCTTTTTTGCTCTACATATGCAATACTGCAGTGATAACATGCGCTAAAATAGCCATTGCTTATCTCAAGTGCCTACGTACCATACATCATAATGTCAAAAGAAATTAGGAAACTTTCCAGTCATAACTTACATGCAGCTTACATGGCTGGAAATCCATTTTTTGCATCAAAAACCCAACGAAAATCTAAATGTCAAAATCACGAAAAGACTGATGAAAAATTCCGTCTCAGAATCACATATTATGAACTAGCTAATGCCCGCGGTTTCACTCGCGTGGAATTAAGTTTTAATATCCCGCAGACACTTCGATTTTCCGGGATAAAAAGGAGCCTATGTCACTCTCCCGGTCCTCAACTGTACCAATGCAAAAAATCACGTCGATCTGTTGCTTTGTTGCGGCGTGATTGAGAGACAAACCAACGAACCAGCAAACAAACACACTTTCACATCTAAATATATAAAAGGCAAAGGTGACTGACTGACTGACTGACTGACTGACTGACTGACTGACTGATCTATCAACGCACAGCTCTAACCACTGGACCGATCGAGCTGAAATTTGGCATACGGGTAGCTATTAGGACGTAGGCATCCGCTAAGAAAGAATTTTTGAAAATTTCAACCCCAAGAGGGTTAAATAGGGATTTAAAAAATCGAACCTAACTTGAGCGAAGCCGCGGGTTAAAGCTAGTTTATAATATTATTAAGGATGTTTGTCTGTTATTAACTGTGATATGAATACATGACGCACAAATTCAGTGAACCGTGACGTATCTGAGTGTAGACGAAATATATCTGGGTCAGTAGTCCTCATGATAAGATTTGTAAAGGTCACCAAAACATTTGGTTTAATTTTACTACCGAGTTATATAGATTTGCTCATGATAGATATTTAAAAACTATCAAGCATAATTCAATTTTTAGAGGTTCAATAAAAATAGGAACTTAGGCTCAAGACACATTCACGCGCGCAGAGTTGAAGCGCGTCTTCTTACCACGCTGCTAAGCACACTTCCGTTGAGCCAGATTATTCCGGAGTCTTTTCATGCATGTGTTGCATGAAGGGCTGCGGGTAATTTAGTTCTTGCAATTCACGAGGGCGCGTGGCTCATTGTTGTGTGTGTGTCGTATCTATACATGTAAGTGGGAGTGACAGCTTGTTCGCGCACCCACCTAGGCTCCTGAAAGGCACCCACACTTACGCAATGTGCAACACGACGTAACCACAAGTTAAGCTCACGCGCCCTCCTGAATTGCAAGAACTATACCTACCCAAATTCCTTTACATTTCACAATTTGCTTCAATTAAAATACAATGAGTAGTGATATGATAAAAATCGAAATAATGTGGAAGTTAAACTTCGGCTCGCTTTGAGATTTAGGCACAGAAACCAAAAAAATTTGGGAAACGTTAGCAAAATACAATATACCAGTAATTTAATCGATGCATGAGCTACTGCCCGTTCCAATGTAATGAATTATTACATGTATGGCTTCTGTCCAAAATGATTGGCATGCTCCGTCGGTGAATTGGTTAGCAAGATATGCTATATAATATATATACGTATTATATAGGAAATGCAATCAGATTTTATACTTATATCTACACTTCTACATCTACACTACTATTATAAAGAGGAAAAATTTGTATTTTTGTGTGTATGTTTGTAATGAATAAACTCAAAAACTACTGTGCCGATTTCAGAAATTCTTTCACCATTGGAAAGCTACATTCACCCTGAGTAACATAGGCTATATTTATATATAAAAAAATCTTATGTCCACCCGTGCGAAGCCGGGACGGGCCGCTAGTATTTTATATTTTTATAATACAATTAAGGTTCATTTTACTTTGATGCTAATGTCATCGAATACGAATACGATTAATCGGATTAAAACTTACACTAACCCTACCGGACCGCCTCCCGCTTTGGTACGGCTGGCCCTGTACGGCGCAATGTGAAGCAACCTTTAGCTAGCTTAGCTAGTTGATAAGTAGAAATAAGCTTATCATAAGTGGTGTGTTGATGATAAAATTTTCTTAGGCTTATGACGGATGATGAGATTATTTGATTACTGATTAAATAATGTTATCATAAATGTTGACATACTCGGGATTATGCCGCCAACTTAATTAGGCCTAGAGTTGCGACTAATAGACTAGAATAGAATATTGTTTATTCATTGACATACAAAAATGAAATAGGTCCACTTAGACCTACAATTTGTTGCGTTGCTTTGGCAACGGATCGACGTGATTTTTTGCACGGGTATAGTTGAGGACCGAGAGAGTGACATAGGCTACTTTTTTGTCTCGGAAAATCGAAGAGATTCCGCGGGATTTTTGAAAACTAAATCCACGCGAGCGAACCCGCGGGTATCAACTAGTTTATAATATGTATGAATAAACATGGTAGGATAGGTTTGACGACCTCCCTGGCGCAGTGGTGAGCGCTGTGGTCTTATAAATGGGAGGTCTCGGGTTCGATTCCCGGCGGGGGCAATTTATAATTTCTAAATTGTCTCTGATCTGGTCTGGTGGGAGGCTTTGGCCGTGGCTAGTTACCACCCTACCGTCAAAGACGTGCCGCCAAGCGATTTAGCGTTCCGGCACGATGGCGTGTAGAAACCGATTAGGGGTATGGGTTGAGTTTACACGGCTATACCCCTTCCAAGTTAGCCCGCTACCATCTTAGACTGCATCGTCACTTACCATCAGGTGAGATCGCAGTCAAGGGCTATCTTGTCATCGAATAAAAAAAAAGGTCTCTGTTTTTAAAATTCAAAATTCAAAATTATTTATTTTATGTAGGCCAACTTGTGGCTCTTATTAAGTCGAAAATCTACCACCGGTTCGGAATGCTAATTCTGCTGAGAAGAGCCGGCAAGAAACTCAGCAGTTGCTCTTTTCAAAACAAAAAATGTTACAATATGTAGCTTATCTATCTTAAAGCAAAGCAGTTTGGTTCCAAGCAACTTTGTCATGAAGGAATTCATTAACTGTGTAATAACTTCTACTTATTTAATGTATCTTTTTGAAAATAAATATGTTTTGTGTTACTTAGTTATGAATATTTATGTAGTGTTTATGTAGTTTATTTAAATTATATATTAGGTATTATAGTATATGTAGTGATTTACATTTTTGACCTATACCACTCTATAATTTCACCTTACTCACTTTCAAGGGAAGCTGGAAGGAATTTCTTTTTTTTTAGAGATAAGCTTCACCTATGTCTACTTCTAATATATGTTGTCTTGTAAATTCTTATATGTTCATAAGAAATAAAAATAAAATAAATAAATAAAAGTCAAACTCATTTGTTCCAGGTGACGATATGCCAGTAAGGGACGGCGCAAAAAGGTCCCTGATTGGTGTAATCGATGATGGAACGAAGACAGTCAGATTTGTGGTATGAGTTATTGACTACAAATGATATTTTACATATCGCTCATTTGCGACAAGGGTGATATAACTCAAAATTCACCAATTTAAGTGTCGAAAATTTATACTTTTTGCTATAAAAGCAACATTACGCTAAGCACAAAAAATAAGAGCGAGAGAGATTGTGATTTAATGCTCTGTCGCTTCGTTGGCCGCTGTGTTGTTTCGAGACCGCAGCATCCACAAAACATTACTCTCTAACGAGAGAATTCTCTCATCGTCGATTTTGAATTATGTCACTCTTGTCGCAAATGAGCGATATCGTCGGGGATACTGCAAAACCGCGGATGTACCATAGGTAAAAACCGCGGATCTACACTAGTCCAAGTTTTACAGGGGACGGTTAAAACTTTATAAATTTCTTATTTCTACGGTTAATGGGCTAATTTTTACACAGAGAGTGTATTAATTCATGTGTTGATAAAAATAGATATCTTTTAAAGTGATTAATTTAGTCGCTACGACACTTACGCGGTTTTGATTTGCCCACAAACGTATGAAAATGGATTTTAAGGTACTAATGCTAGTTACGCGGATTTGCACTATCCCCGACGATATATTAAAAAAAATCATGACTCACGATCACTCCTAACCACTATTAAGAACACCAGTATATAAACAAAGTAATTTAAATATCTATTATCTCAAACATTTTGCTTACATTTATCAATCTCAAAGCAACTGTACGAAGTTCGCACGTATGCTTGTTATGATAATAACTAATTAGAATGTTTGTGTTAGACGAGAATGGTTTTTGCGTTTCAAGATGACATCTACTTTGCAAAGTATTAGAATAAGTATGTTACAATTTACAATCTAATGTTAGGTTAGGTTTAAAGAAATTTATTCTCCAAAAGAACATTTTGCTCACTTATAGAGAACTTAAAACTAAAATTTATATAAAATTACAAACATATGAAAAAACAAAAAATGGTGACTCCTAACCATAAAAATACTAAACACAATTTTTTTGAATATGCACTCTAAGTTTTTTTTTTTAAAGTTACAAAAGACTTTTGAGCTACAATCTCATGAGGCAGACTATTATACAGTAGTGCTCCCTCAAGTTGAAAAAATTATTACGTGAATACGTTAGGTTCGCTTACTTTACGTTTGATTTTTCAAACCCCTATTTTACCCTCTTTGGGGTTGAATTTTCATAAATTCTTTCTTTACGGATGCCTTCTTTGTAATGGCTATCTGTATTCCTTTATATTTGATCGAAACTCAAAATATCTTTCAAGGATATAACTCGAAAAAAATGACGGACTTTCATACAAACTTTCACCCCCTTTTTAACCCTTCCACCAATTTTGACAATCCAATTCCACCTCCAAGGTGGAATTGGACTGTCAAAATTTCAAGTTTCTAACTCGAATTAGGCCGTGCGTTGTTAGATCAGTCAGTCAGTCAGAGCAAGACTTTTTATAAATATAGATAGAAGGTAGATAGATAAAATTAATTCGTTATAGATATACGAAGCGGAACGTTCAGAGGAGCTAGCGGCGTACCAGCTGGATAAAACGGAGGTGCAACCACAGGAGGGCTGGTACGAACAGGACCCTAAGGAGATCATACACCACATCAAAGCGTGCGCCGAGAACGCCGTCCAACAATTGACTGAGTTGGGTAAGATTGTGGACTTCGAAATTCAAATAATTTTTTATGGCTCCTACCCACAATATATCCTAGTATGTTCATACTTGTTACCTACAATGTTATCAACTGATGCCCGCGACTTCACTAACCGTGATTGATGCTTTTAAGCTATTGCATAGCTTCTATCACGGGCCTTGAGTGTGGAGACCGAATCCAGAAATTCCGAAACGAAAATAACCTGACACGGGACTCCTCTCACCGCTAGATGGCGTTGATAAAAAATGCTATGCAATAGCTTTACCGCGGCAGTCCCCGAGTGCCACACATCTTTTTTAATTCCCGCGAGAACTCTTATTTTGCGGGATAAAAGGTAGCCTATGTGTTATCCCAGACTATAATCTGTCTCTGTGCCAAATTTCAGTCCTTGCAACGTGATTGAGTAACCAATATTCGTCTATCCCTCCATCCATACATCCAAATTTTCGCATTTATATTAGTAAGGACACAAGGACCTCTTCCAAGAAATTTTCAGTATATAATTTGCATGGGTATAGTTGAGGACCGGGAGAGTGACATAGGCTACTTTTTACCCCGGAAAATCTAAAAACGGAATCGGAATTTAAAAACTTAATCCACGCGGACGAAGTAGCGGGCATCGGCTAGTAACTCATATACTATTTTATTTTATTTTCCAGGCTACTCAAAAGAAGACATTATAACCTTGGGTATTACAAACCAAAGGGAGACTACAGTAGCGTGGGATAAATTCACTGGAGAACCTCTACACCCTGCCATATGTAAGTACATCAAATGGACTTCAGTTTTCAGTCAGTCAGTCAGACCGACGCAAAAACGACAGGGTGTTATAAGTTTGACGTGTCTGTCTGTGGCATCGTAGCAGCTAATATGGCGTCAATTAAGTAGGTCCAAAATTCATCATTCATCCAAAATGGCGTCAATTAAGTAGGTCCAAAATTCATCATTCATCCAAAAATGGCGTCAGTTAAGTAGGTCCAAAATTCATCATTCATCCAAAATGACGTCAATTAGGTCCAAAATTCATCATTCATCCAAAATGGCGTCAATTAAGTAGGTCCAAAATTCATCATTCATCCAAAATGGCGTCAAGTAGGTCCAAAATTCATCATTCATCCAAAATGACGTCAATTAGGTCCAAAATTCATCATTCATCCAAAATGGCGTCAATTAAGTAGGTCCAAAATTCATCATTCATCCAAAATGGCGTCAAGTAGGTCCAAAATTCATCATTCATCCAAAATGGCGTCAATTAAGTAGGTCCAAAAAAGAAAACGCAGCAGTAACTCCAGCGTTGAAAAAAAAGAACCTGTTTAACAATGAACTAAAGACAACAACACACAGAAATATGTCGGAGGATTAAAAAAAAACTCCAGCGTTAATTATAGATTTTTCTTTTTTTTTAAAGAATATTAGCCAAGCTGAGGTTGACTTATATCCTCCTATTCCCTCCAAATAAGCGGAAAGCTTGTGCTAGGAGTGGGTACGACAATAGTGCAACGGGTGGGATTCGAATCTGCGACTTTTCAGTTTTGAGTCCTTCAGCCGTTGGGCTATTGAGGCCTCAAATAGTAGTAGAATATTATACATTATGCACACCAACCTCGTCTTGTTGCTCACAATAACCTTATAATGTATTGTGAGCAACAACTCAAAACGTGGCACGCAGTGAGGGACGGATATAGACATGGCTGTGTCTCATTCTATCTTGTTTGACATCGCTATACTGCATCCCTTTCGTGTGGGAGTGAAAAGGAGATGTCATTAAGTCTATTGTACTTTTCTGTCAACACAGCAATAACTCCAGCTTTGGAAAAAATAACCTGTTTAACAATGAATTAAAGACAACAACACACAGAAATATGTCGGAGGATTATAAAAAACTCCAGCGTTAATCATAGATTTTTTTAAAGAATATTAGCCAAGCTGAATTTGACTAATATCCTCCTATCCCCTCCAAATAAGCGGAAAGCTTGTGCTAGGAGTGGGTACGACAATAGTGCAACGGGTGGGTTTTAAATCTGCGACCTTTCATTTTTTGAGTCCGCACCTATTGGCTATTGAAGCTTAAAGATAGAGGTCATTAGGTTAAGATGAATTAATGATTAATGAGGTTAAGATGACCAGAATAACAGCGTTGTGGTTACATATTTGTATCCACAACATTGAGCTGAGCTAGGACCCTTTCATTGGCATGATACATAGTAGATACCTCTAGTTAGTTAAAATATTTTAAGCAATTTGTAATGTGTAAGTCTTAAGTGTACCTATTTCATTTGTATTTGTACATGTCAATGAATAAACGATATTCTATTCTATTCTATTCTAAGATTCATCTTAATGAATGAATGAATGAATGAATGATTTATCTTGCCAGCATGGAACGACATACGAACAGACAGCACAGTGGACGCCATCTTGGCGAAGGTTCCGGACCGCAACAAGAACTACCTGAAGAACATCTGCGGTCTACCCATCAGCCCTTACTTCAGTGCGCTGAAGATGAGGT
This sequence comes from Hipparchia semele, assembly GCA_933228805.2. Classification (NCBI taxonomy): domain Eukaryota; kingdom Metazoa; phylum Arthropoda; class Insecta; order Lepidoptera; family Nymphalidae; genus Hipparchia; species Hipparchia semele. The sequence continues at coordinate 3,106,176 of OW121733.1, read as the reverse complement.
GGTTGAAAGATAACGTGAAGGCGGTCAGACGCGCCAGTCGGGATAAACGGTTGCTATTCGGGACTGTGGACTCTTGGATTATATGGGTATGTTATACTATTACATATTACCCTTCTATCTCAGGTTGGCCGTCTATTTATTTATTTATTTATTTTACTCTTTATTTGCACCAAAACAACAACAAAGAAAAAATATATACTAAAAGAGACAGAGAGAGAGAGAGAGAGGCCGTCGTCGTTGCGAAATGACGTCATACTGTTGACGTTAGTACAGATAGCAACGTACCGCTCGCAATTGTCATTACCAAGTTTTTTCAAAGTTTTGTTATTGTTACGTTTTGAATGTTTTATTAGTTATTTAGTTTTGTTTGTTACTATTAGCGTATCGTTTTCTACGATAAGTAAAAAAGGAAAAGCCCAGACTATTAATTACTTTAATTGATGACTTTTTTCAAACGGAAAAAAATAAGAAATTAAAAATTAAGACTTTCAAGATATCATTGCCTTGAAAAGCATTGCCAGAGCAGGAAACTTTCGTCATAGTCGTGGTTACAGTAAAAAATACAATAATTATTTTTTTGTCAACGGTACGGTCATGACGTCATTGGGTAACGGTCGACGACGGCCAACTTGACGTGGACGGTTAGTATTTTTTTTTTTTCAATATCTATTTTAGAATCTTACCGGCGGTCCCCATGGAGGTCTACACATCACTGACGTCACCAACGCATCGAGAACTCTGCTCATGAACTTAGAAACACTAAACTGGGACCCCATGCTATGTAGGTAAGTATTTACGTTATTAATAACTAGCTTTTACCCGCAACTTCGTCCGCGTTACTTAGGTTACTGTTTTTCCGGGGTAAAAAGTCACTTTCCTTGCCATCAAAAAACCCGTTCAATACAAAATGTATGAGAAAATGAAATTTAAAGATTTTAGACTTGATTGATGATTGATGTGCATAGCCTAGTTTTGTTAACAATTGTAAAAAAAAAAATTTTTTTTTTGAAAAGAGCAACTGCTGAGTTTCTTGCCGGCTCTTCTCAGCAGAATCAGCATTCCGAACCGGTGGTAGATTTATGACGTGTCATAAGAGCTACAAGTTGGTCTACATGAAATAAATAAATTTTGATTTTGATTTTGATTCGTGGTTTACTGACATAATTGTTATGAAATACTACGAATACGTACCACGGTAAATATTTTAGTTGGGATTGTCGATATTTCGATCCAATTGCATGGACCGTGGTCACGACGAGACTACGGTGTTGCGAGACGTCAAGTTGAAGCTGTCATGGGTAGAATCTATCTACCCGCCTTCATCTTTTCGTCATTTAAAGTTCGGCAAAAACACTAACAACGTCAATTTTTAAAAGTGCTATACGACGCTTCTCTGGTTTGCATAATTCTACGACTGGATTCCACATACTAGCTAGTTTAAAACCGTCTTCCCGATTGAAATTCTGGTGTTTACGAATTTCAATCGCTTCGCGCACCAGCCTAGGTATATAGTGGCGGTCTGTGGAAAGAACTACTAACTAATAGATGTTGATAGACTAGTAACACCATACTATCGTTTGCGTTAAGAACAAAAAAAATTCTTTTGGAGTCGAGTATACGCTTTTATAATTTGACTGTAGTCCGCGGCTTCGCTCGCGTGGATTTAGTTTTTAAAAATCCCGCGGGAACTCTTTGATTTTCTCTCTCTCAGATACAGTATATTTCCATTTGAAGTTTCTTAGTATTTTTAAGATTTAAATTTTTAAATGCCAATATATCGCTCATTTGCGACAAGAGGGACATAATTCAATATCGACGATGAGAGAATTCTCTCGTTAGAGAGTAATGTTTTGTGGATGCTGCGGTCTCGAAACAACACAGCGGCCAACAAAGCGACAGAGCATTAAGTCACAATCTTTCTCTTATTTTTTTTGTGCTTAGCGTAATGTTTTTATAGCAAAAAGTATACATTTTCGACACTAAAATGGGTGAATTTCGAGTTATGTCACCCTTGTCGCAAATGAGCGAAATGTTATTCTTATATGTTACATTTTCGATTGTAATTAATGAATATCCGCATTTTGATAAATAATCAGTCAAATACCCAATTCCGGTTATTCCCTCACTGTCACTGTTACGATAAAACACTGTATCTGAAGATACAGTGTATTGTCTCCTCTCAGAGATTTATTTAGTTTTAATTCTTGCACAGGTTATTCGGTATACACCGAGACTCGCTACCACAAATATTCAGCAGTTCTGAAGTGTACGGGACAGTCAAAGATGGATCTATATTAAACGGAATTAGAATATCGGGGGTAAGTTAACATTTTTAACCGACTTCCAAAAAAGGAGGAGGTTCTCAATTCGTTTTGTATGTTTGAGTAATCAAAGACGCCTGTAGGGCTAACATGCGCGCCACGAGTAAATTTTGTCTACACTTTACCCGTAAATCTCTGTAGTGATTCACATAGAGATTACGAGTAATCGTGTAGACAAAATTTTCTCGTGGCGCGCATGTTAGCCCTACTGGACTGATTTGAAAAAAATATTTTTTTGTTTGAAAGGATATACTTCCCAGGTGGTCCCATTGTCATCAGGTCAGGATCTGATGATGGGATCCTGGAGAAATCGAGGGAACTCTTCAAATTTTATATTCACAATCGATATACTTTGCAGTGGCGTTTGAAGTCGGTTTTGCAAAAAGAATTTTTACGTTTATATTATTGTTCTACCGATTACTGGCTTAATGTCGGGTTAGTATAAGATTTGATTCAATTTATCGTATTCGAAACCGTGAAAATAAAATGAATCTTATTTGTAAGCTTTAAAGTCACAAATTCAGTACAACCGATTTTAATTTTAAACGTATCCGTAAACTTATAATAGCACACACAAAATTGAGCTCTAATTCAATGCGGTTATGGTTGATTTTATTATTATTTAATTTCAGATTCTAGGCAACCAACAATCTGCATTAGTAGGCCAGAATTGTTTACAAGCGGGTCAAGCGAAAAATACATACAGAAGTGGGTGTTTCCTACTATATAATACTGGGACGCGGCGCGTGCAGTCCACGCATGGGCTTTTGACCACTGTGGCGTACAAACTTGGGCCCAACGCACCCGCTGTATACGCTTTAGAAGGTAGGCTATTACGCTTTAGAAGGTAGACTATGACGCTTTAGAAGGTAGACTATTACGCTTTAGAAGGTAGACTATGACGCTTTAGAAGGTAGGCTATGACGCTTTAGAAGGTAGACTATGACGCTTTAGAAGGTAGACTATGACGCTCTAGAAGGTAGGCTATGACGCTTTAGAAGGTAGACTTTGTACAGGCTACGAAAAACACATACAGAAGCGGGTGTTTCCTACTCTATAACACTGGGACGCGGCGCGTGCAGTCCACGCATGGGCTTTTGACCACTGTGGCGTACAAACTTGGGCCCAACGCACCCGCTGTATACGCTTTAGAAGGTAGGCTATTACGCTTTAGAAGGTAGACTATGACGCTTTAGAAGGTAGGCTATGTATAGGTTTTAGAAGTTGTTCTATGACGCTTTAGAAAGTAGACTGTATATATGACTTAGAAGATAGTCTATGACGCTTTAGAAGGTGGACTACGCATATAGGCTTTAGAAGATAGTCTATGACGCTTTAGAAGGTGGACTACGCATAGGCTTTAGAAGATAATCTATGACGCTTTAGAAGGTGGACTGTGTTTGTACGTTTTAGAAGGTAAAATATGACGCTTTAGAAGGTAGACTATAACCCTTAAGAGGGTAGACTATGTATAGGCTTTAGAAAATAGTCTATGACGCTTTAGAAGATAGACTATCTATAGGCTTTAGAAGGTGGACTGTGTTTGTACGTTTTAGAAGGTAAACTATGACGCTTTAGAAGGTAGACTAGGAGCGTAGGTTTGATAAAGAAGAAGAAAAAGACACCTTTGCTTCCAGGGTCGGTCGCAGTGGCGGGTGGCGCTATGAAGTTCCTCCGGGATAACCTGAAACTCATCAAGGACGTGGCTCAGGACACGGAGCACATTGCCGGGCAAGTGTTCTCCACTGGTGACGTTTACTTCGTGCCCGCTTTGAACGGCCTGTACGCGCCGTATTGGAGGAAGGACGCTAGAGGGTGAGATTTTTTTTTTTAATGGCAAGACGAATAATGACCTATGATGAATGAAGATATGAAGATGGATGACCTATGTCTACTTCTTTTAATATTATATGTTGTCTTGTAAATTCTTGTATGTACATAAAAAATAAAAAATAAAAAAAAAAAGACGTGTGGCACTCGGGGACTGCCGCGGTGAAGCTATTGCATAGCATTCTTTATCAACGCCATCTAGCGGTGAGAGGAGTCCCGTGTCAGGTTATTTTCGTTACGGAATTTCTGGATTCGGTCTCCACGCTCAAGGCCCGCGATTGAAGCTATGCAATAGCTTAATAAATAAATTCAAAAGTTATTTATTTCATGTAGGCTAACTTGTAGCTCTTTTGACACGTCATGAATCTACCACCGGTTCGGAATGCAGATTCTGCTGAGAAGAGCCGGCAAGAAACTCAGCAGTTGCTCTTTAAAAAAAAAAATAGTCTTTGACTGCGATCTCACCTGATGGTTAGTAAAAGTTATAATTAAAAAGTTACGTTAATGAAAGAGAAATAAAGAATGGTATAATTCATATTAGTTTTTCAACTTTGTCGGAATTTCTGTCCGTCATCTAAATATATAAAAGGCAAAGGTGACTGACTGACCGACTGACTGACTGACTGACTGATCTATCAACGCACAGCTCTAACCACTGGACCGATCGAGCTGAAATTTGGCATACAGGCAGCTGTTAGGGCGTAGACATCCGCTGAGAAAGGATTTTGGAAAATTTCAACCCCAAGAGGGTTAAATAGGGGGTTAAAAAATCGAACCTAACGTGAGCGAAGCCGCGGGCTAAAGCTAGTTTAAAATAATAAGAAATAGTAATGAGATGCTTTGTTGCAGTATAATCTGTGGTCTGACGGCGTTTACGACGAAAAACCACATCATACGAGCCGCGCTAGAGGCAGTCTGCTTTCAAACCAGGTGAGTCTTCCTCTAGTCTAAAGTAAGGTGGACTGGAAGAAAATGCTTAACCATTCAAAATCAAAATCAAAAAAAAAAAAAAATTATTTATTTCATGTAGGCTAACTTGTAGCTCTTATGACACGTTATAAATCTACCACCGGTTTGGAATGCAGATTCTGCTGAGAAGAGCCGGCAAGAAACTCAGCAGTTGCTCTTTTCAAAAAAATTTTTTTTTTTACAAAGCTATGCTATGTATACAGTGCTTCCACAATAAAGCTTCAAAAATGCAAAAATGCATACGTAGGTACACCAATCCAACGCATGTCAAGATGGGCAGTCAAAGCAGACCCATTCCCGTTGGTGGCACCCGTTCACGAGCATGACGCATGATCCAGCCATTGGACTTAACCATTAAGGCTGAAATCATTAGACCACACTCTCAACTCAGACACAAGACAGAGTTAAAAGGAGGCAGACTTATGTCAGAGCATATCTGTTTCGTCTCTCCCTCCAACCAAATATACCTATAACTTCGACAATTCAGCCGGGACGTGCCTTTACGCAGATTTAGTACTGAACATATTCTGCCACTTTCTGCGGTGAGGTGGGGTAATCACGTACAGCACACATTTACTCACTTCAGCACACTCTTGTAATTACTTAATATCTCTATGAACGCACACTAACTCAAAAGCTGTCACACTTATAAGCTAACACGTACGTTTGTACATGTACTTCGGCAGAGGGGAATGCGTGCGCTAACCACGTCCCGGGCTAAATGGTCGAAGACCTATAACGATTTATGAGATACAGCCTAATGACAGACAGATGGACGGCGGAGGCTTAGTAATAGACCCCCGTTGGCAACATTTGAGTCTTCACAGTCACAAAAGTCACAAACACCTTTCCAAGGAGGGGGACAGGGGGGGGGGGGGGGGGCTCTTAAGGATTACGTTGTAAATTTCTTTTGGGAATAAGATTCTTTTAATCACAATTCCCGTGGGAATCAAAACTATTAATCGATCGAATTAATTCGATTATTCGATTGATTGTATTCGTGGGCATTAGCGTCAAAGTAATATGAACTTTAACTGTATTGATTTAGAGTAACAAATTCAGTACAACCGATTTTAATTGGGAGCGTAAATGTATGAGAATGTGTGCACGAAATTGAGCTCCAACGTAATGCTATTATGGTTCATTTTACTTTGACGCTAAGTTCATCGAATTAAATCTTATACTAACCCTACAGGTAGTGAAATACACTTCGATCACAGAAAAATAAGGGGATTCAGCACTTCATACTTCAACTATTATTCAAATGCATCATTGTTCCTTGACACTTAAACAAGTGCTTCACGTCAATGTTCGATGACAGACTAGCTAGCAAAATGATCTGCACTCATATTTACTGGTTACACAAATCGAACTAACATGTGATATCCGTTTATTTTTCTATGATCGAAGGAAATAAATAATTTCGAATTTGAATTTGACAGAGATATCCTGGAAGCGATGAACAAGGACTGTGGGATGCCGCTGTCGAAACTCCACGTGGACGGAAAAATGACTTCCAATGACTTGCTGATGCAACTGCAAGCAGACTTGGTCGGGATTCCCGTGTGTAAGTTGATTTTATAGGGGTTTTTAACCAGTTAGTCCTAAATTTCACCCTCAATAGTTCAACGGTTAAAGGTGCGGACTCAAAACTGAAAGGTCGCAGGTTCGAATCCCACCCGTTGCACCACTATCGTAGCCACTCCTAGCACAAGCTTCCCGCTTATTTGGAGGGGATAGGAGGATATTAGTCAAATTCAGCTTGGCCAATATTTTTAAAAAAATTTGTCTAGTGTCATTAACATTTAGCAAAACGCATTGAATAATTTAAAGTATCTATCCACTGATATTTTTCTCGTTTTCAGATATGTATTTTTTTTAATTCAAAAAACTGTTAGTAAGTACTAAACAGTTTTTTGAATTAAAAAAACAAGTTTTTGCTGATGATAATTTTACTAATTTGAATTTTATTTTATTAATTACTTTTTTCTTTTTATTTAGTGACATAGAAGTTTACATAAATGACTGTCAAGTTTAATATATCCGAGCAAATAAAAACTTTATCTCTGATGTGATGAATTACTGTGTCGTTGTGGTGTAGTCCACAACCTTGTGGTGTAGTCCACTATCTTGTGGTGTTGTCCACAACCTCGTGGTATGATCCACAACCTTGTGGTGTAGTCCACAACCTCGTGGTTTAGTCCACAACCTCGTGGTGTAGTACACAACTTAATTGTGTGTTCGACACGCATTTAGATACTCGCTAAACTATTTCCAGTGCGTGCCCAGTCGTGGGACATGTCGGCGCTGGGCGTGGCCATAGTTGCGGGACATTCGGTAGGCGTGTGGAGTTGTGACCGGTGGCGACACCACGCTACTCCGGCGGACACATTCTTACCCACCACTACGGATGATGGTGAGTAACCACATGGTTTTTTCACTTATCACCGGGTTTATTTTATATTCAGTTTCAATTAAATCTATGTAGGTGTCTTTTTAAAAAAAATTTTTGTTTAAGATAAAAAATAGTAAAGAGTTCTAATACAATTTGTTGTTACACAGTTTACTTTGGTTGTTCTTTTTGTGTAGTTATGGGACTATTTTAATCTATACCTGATGATTGACCTGATGATTTTTAGAATAAAAATGATATTCTCTGGCAATTTCTCCAGAAAATAAATAATATTTCTAGCTCGTTTAAGGTCTTGTAATCATTTCTTTTCGGTAAATATCAGTCGGTATCGGGTATCGGTTTTCGGTATTAGCTTTAATTTTTCCATTTTTAGCTGTTGAGATTTCCCTATTTTATTTATTTTTAAACTACCCCTGTATTAGAGCGAACAAAACAAAGAAAATACGTGTTTGAGCGTTAGCCAGACAAACGCACATCAATAGATTTTTCTATATATATATACATGATTTATTAGTACCCACAAAAGATTTTGTTTCTCCCGCCAGACCGCGACGCGCGATACACAAAATGGAAGATGGCGGTCCAACGCTCTCTCGGCTGGGCGACCACAAAGAAATCCATCGCGATGACAGGTCAGAGACGAAAGAGTATGATCCCAAGCGAAACGCTTACCCCCCCCGACAGCAGGAAAAACTCCTACGACCTAGACTATGTCCTAGACAACATACACCCCCCACCAGAAGACGTGGACATCATAATAGACGAGTTAATCCAGCACTCAGCTCGAAAATTCTCAATATTCGTCCCTTTAAAACAGCCCAAAGACGAACACACCATACTAGATGACGCAGAGTACTATATGAATAAAAAGGAATGCGACTATGGCATGTGCCAATGTTGCCAGAGTAAAAAAAAAATCGTCACCGATTGGAAAACGATCGAGGAAATCATCGAGAACGATCCGGAGATAATTTTCGATGAAGATAAACCGGTCGTTTGCGAAGCTAAACGCGACAGCGTTTGCGTTTACGACGATTTGGGGACTCCGCCGCTAGGTGGCGCTATTAAGAAACGGATACATATTAAGAAACTACCCGCGATTTTTCGAAATATTCGCAGCAAGTTCGCTAATTCCTCCCCAACGTGAACGGTAATGGGCCGAGTAACTTTGGTAAAACGGTAACTTTACTTTGTATGAATAGGTTACGTTTTTTTTTTTTTTTTTTTAATTTTAAAGTTATTTAAGACAACCGTCCAGAATAACAAAGTTATTTTAGTTTATTAATTTGTTATGTGGTATTTTTGTCTGGAACAACAAAGTTAAGTTAAAGAAATGATTTATCATTGCGATAAAATATCGAATATTTCGAAAAGTTTCGAATAATTTCTTGTTTCTTGCATCGAATTTTAATTCTTAGGTATTGTTACTTTATGTACTATAATTATTTGCAGGGTTTTAGCTAAATATCATTACGAAACTTTGGTTCTTAGTTGTGATTTATGCAAGACAAATGACGTCACGAGCATGCGTCGACCGCATCGGACGCGCTGTACTTTTCAACGTGACTGGATGCGGTTGAACCATGCTAGTGACGTCATTTTGCTTAGAAAAGACGCGTAATTTCAGTAGCTTAGTACGAGCTTATACATCTCGAAAATGTTGATAGATATCGTAACTTAAACCTTTTCCAAGTAAGCTTCCAAAAAAATACTACCTTAATAATTGAATAATTGGGAAGCGCAGTGTTAGTAGATTCCAGAGATTAGCGCGTTCAAACAAACAAACTCTTCCGCTTTATTATACAACGTGTAATGAAACTCCGAAATAATACTGAAGGAGGTGAATGTGCTCATGAAACTGAACAACTTTCCCCAAGGAACATAGGTCGAAATGTGAAAAAAAAATTTTTACCTCCCATAGTAAATCAATCAGCTGATCGTCAATTTTGTATGGGAGATCCACATTTTTTTTCACATTTCGACCTATGTTCCTTGGGGAAAGTTGTTCAGTTTCATGAGCACATTCACCTCCTTCAGTATTATTTCGGAGTTTCATTACACGTTGTATATTATTATTCCGTTTTATTACGTGTGTTTCACAGTTCGAAATCTATCAACAGTGACAAGATGTGAAAGCCTTACTTAGGGCATTCGGGTAGGGCGGTAGCATAAGATAGATGCACTTAACTTATAGCGCAACGGTTAAGAACTGAAAACCGAAAGGTCGCAGGTTCAAATCCCGTTGCACTATTGTCGTACCCACTCCTAATACGAGCTATGCGCTTATTTCGAGGGAAAAAGGCAATATTAATCATTATTTAGCATGAGTAATAACATTCTCTTTGATAAAATAAAAATTCTCTGCATTAAAAGGAGTTCGCTATTATTCCGCTATTGTTCCGCTTTTGTTCCGCATGTCAATGTAATTTTGTTGCTCATTCATTCCGCTGTTCTGGTTTCGCTGAGATGTGCTACCGCCCTCTGTGTACCTAAATTCAAAGGTTTGTCGTGAATTATCTAAAGCCCCATAAGTATTTTGTATAGTTGTTATATTTTTGTTGAAATAATGTGAAAGCTCAAGTAGGGTACTTAAATTTAAAGGCTTGATTTGAATTTAAAAATAAAAGTATTATTTTACCTACTAAAGGTCTTTAATTTTCTTTGTTAGGATAGGGACAATTTTAACGGAAAAACCGAGCGAAATTTCAGTACTTATAAGTGGAAATATTAGAACTCCATCATATCAAAAAACAAAAAATGCCGAAGAAATCTTCAATTCCGCTGGCTTAATCCGTTTTATTTGTCCCTTGACTTACTTTTGCATGACTTTAATTTTCTAAGTGCATGCTATACTTCATGGAAAATAATACAACTACCCCCTTATTTAGAATTAGAAAAAATAAAAGCGGTAACACATATTCGACGTTCGGGGAACTAAACCTTCCTGGCCGTAAGGGTTCTAAAAACCTTCATAGTTAAAACGTGAACCTCGTTTAAGACCTTATGTTGTCAGCCCCTTAATTAATTGGCACCATAGAGTTATGAAAAAAAAAAAAACAAAAAAAATATCTGTTATGTTTGTCCCTTGAATTGCAAAAGCATATTTGCTTAACTTTAATTTTCTAAGTGCTTAGTACATGCTATATCTACTTCATGGAAAATAATACAACTACCCTCTTATTTAGAACAAATAAATGTGATCTTTAAACATTTGTTAAGACGGGGTATCCTGAAGATATGAAGGTTTCCTCTCAAAATTAGAAGGGCTTAGGTATAGAGCACCAGGCTGGCCAAGAGTAAACTTGACACACGTTACTTAACATTCCAAGTTAACCCGCTAGCATCATAAGACTGCAGCGACACTTGTCATCAGATGAGCTTTCAGGCTATGTATAGACCGCATGCTCACTCAGTTCAGATTCAAGACAGAGTTAAAATGAGACAGATTTACGTCAGAGCATATTTGTGTCTCGTTTTAACCTCTATCTTAAGTCTGAGCTGAATCAGAGCGTTTATAGATCTTAGCATCACTCTCGGGCTATCTTGTCACCGAAGAAAAAAAAAATGGAGAATTCAGGCATGCTGGTTCCTTCACGATAAATTAAGTGATATTTAATGAACTATATATATATAACTGAAAAATTTGGCTGCGGTTTGAACTCCGTACCCTTCCAATAGAAGGCCGAAACAATAACAACAGGGTATTTTTTTTTTTTTTTTTGAAAAGCTTCTGATCCTAAGGTATATACTACTAGAAAATTTACTAAAATTTTATTCAATCGATAAGTAAGTACCAATAAAATACAACTTTTGTGAACTGAAACTTTCATTTCCCGGTTTCTTATTGTCAAAACTATCTCATTTATATATTCTTCGAATATTTCTCACTTCTATTAAAATACCCTATTGTCAAGCCGTTAAAGTCGATTTTACTCTAGCAAGGTCGAGACGTTAAAGAAAATGGCAGCTTTCAGTTTGCTGTACTAAGTTAATTTTACTAATCAACTCAAAACTAAGAATATCGTATGAGCAGTATTATTTTGTATAATGGATTATTCTGATTTTTATTATTTCATTTAAATATACATTCTTCGAATATTTCTCACTTGTAGTAAAATACCCTATTGTGTAGCTGTTAAGGTCGATTTTACTCTAGCAAGGTCGAGAGGTTAAAGTAAATGGAACAGCTTAACAATTTGCTGTACTAAGTTAATTTTACTAATCAACTCAAAACTAAGAATATCATAATATGAGCAGTATTATTTTGTATAATGGATTATTCTGATTTCTATTATTTCATTTAAATTATAGTTTCATTTGTTAAATTAATTATGAATTTCGAAAGTGACCTACAAAATCAACCACACAATTGAAAAAATAAAAAGATAAGTTATCTAAATAAATATATATATATGTTATATTTTCATTTGCTATGTAACCTTAATTAGGGCAAGGCACATAATTCTTTGGGTTGGCCATTTTCCATTTAAATGTTATATTTATTAATTAATATTATTTGTATTTTTGGGGTAGTTTTAAAATTCCCTACGACAAACTTTTTCTCTACAGTGTTACCAACTTATCTGTTCAGGTGGAAAAATAAAATATTCCGCTCAATTCCGCTGTCCTTTCATGTCTTTCTGCTGTTAGTTCTTTCAAGTGCGAGTACATACAATGAGAAAATGTAGTACCGATTTCTAAATACTACTGAATACTAAACTCTCCACTCCTGACCCCGTCAACTAAACAGACAAGTTGATGGCACTGTACTGTGTCCCATATGTTAAGTCTATTCTCACGAGGTTATCAAAATAAAATTAGTTTTCAATTCCTATGCAACCGATCGCACTTCGCTCATTTGCGACAAGAGTGGCATAATTCAAAATCGACGATGAGAGAATTCTCTCGTTAGAGAGTAATGTTTTGTGGATGCTGCGGTCTCGAAATAATACAGCGACCAACAAAGCGACAGAGCATTAAGTCACAATCTCTCTCGCTCTTATTTTTTTTTTGCTTAGCGTAATGTTGTTTTTATAGCAAAAAGTATGAATTTTCGACACTAAAATTGGTGAATTTTGAGTTATGTCACTCTTGTCGCAAATGAGCGATTTAAACGGGAACTCAGATGGATGGATTGGTAAACAGTATTTCCACGGTTAAAAAAAGAAAAAAGTCAACGCGGTCAGTTGCGTCGGTACTGAAAGCTGATGGAGGATTGTCTAAAAAATGATTGCATTAGTGTGACATCCATCGATGTATATGGATATGCCTGTCCCATATAATCGCGTCTACGAAAATGCACTTGAATATTACTTCAATGAACACCGCGCGTTCCCCGCGGTTCGCTTTGACGCGAGTGTCAACCAATGACATTGGAGGAGTAGCAACTCCCTATTAACCAGAACAAAAAATGGAATGAAGAACATTAGTACTTTTTATTTAAACTTCTTGTAAGTTCTTTTAAGACAAGAGATTCTGTTGTCTTTTTGAGTGCGTTTTTTTTTCCTCTAGAGGTCTGATATATACATCGATGGTGACACCACAATCAACTCGCGCATTTTTTTCCTCTAGAGGTCTGATATATACATCGATGGTGACATCGCGATCAAAAATGTCGATTTTTTTATTAGCTTAATTGGATTCTATTCTGTTATATTTAACATCGCGCTAATGAACAAAAATCAAATCTTATTTTAATAACATTTTTGAGGAATGTATTTATTTATGTGACAAGTTGGGACCAATTTCATCCTAACCCCTTTTTTAAACTATTTAGTTATAGTTATTAATATTTATATCTATACCTAATCACAGCTTAGAAACGATTTTAGGATAAATAGAAGTAATACTTGAGTTGCCATATTTTATAAATGCTTAAGCTAAAATAATATTATTCTTACTTGTAATACTATGACTTTTACTTACGTATAATTTAATTTTTTTTTACAGAAGAACGATACAAGTTGCTGGCGTCGATTCCAGCCACACTATACCTCATTGGTAGCTTCACTATGCTAGTCGTTTCTAGTATACTTAAGGATAGTTGATTTTGAGCTTTAATCTCTAAGGGATAAGTGTCAATTTGTCATTTGTTATATTTCCACACAATGTGTAAAAGTTGTCGCCCATTATACAGTACTGTAATCCTTACGTCTTATACTTATCCTTACTAGTCCTTATAATTCATGCCCGCGACTTCGTCCGCGTGGATTTAGTGTTTAAAATCCCGCGGGAACTCTGATTTTCCGGGATAAGTAGCCTATGTCACTTTCCAGGTCTTCAACTATACCCATGCAAAAAATCATGTCGATCCGTAGCTCTGTTGCAGCGTTATTGAAGGACAAACAACAAACAAAAACACTTTCGCATTTATAATATTAGTAAAGAAGTAAGGATGAGATAAAACGGTGTTTCAATAAAATTTACTTTAAAAAAAATTACTGAGTAAATGAATGAAATGCCTCTATGGTACAGGAATAGTAACCAGCAGTAGATACAGTTCTGTATAGTCGACGATAACCATTAAAATGTTCATAAAACCTATTCTAAGATTTGAATTTCAATGGCATGCCAATTTTTGGTATACTTCTTGCATTTCAGGAGGGCGCGTGAGCTTACTTGTGGTTACGTCGTGTACATGCACTTTGCGTAAGTGTGCGTGCCTGTCAGGTGTCTAGGTGGGAGCGGGCAGGCGCGAGCAAGCTCTCGCTCACATTTATACAGATACGACACACACAATCATGAGCCACGTGCCCTCGTGAATTGAAAGAACTGTACCTATTCTAAGATTTGAATTTCAATGACATACCAATTTTTGGTAAGGATCTTTGCGCACTACGCGGACAATACCATGCACCACGACTGGTCGTCATCATTGGCGTCGCAACCTTGGACGCAAACGCACATGTCGTTAACAAAGTTCTGTAATTCATAATTCATTTGTTTATTTGTAAATATAGTACAGCCAAGATGGTACATACAAAATTTAGATACGCATAACCTATCACAGTGCGGTGTACAAATATTATATATGGAATGTTAATGTTAAATAGATTACTTTAAATACAATGTGTCACACTATGTTACTTGCAAAGATTAGTCAACTGGCGTATGGCCAGTTGGCCATTGTGGCCAAATGCACGATGCATACGATACCTTGACCCATATTTGACCCATAGGCGATCATGAATAGTATTCTCTATTTTTGACATTTCTAATGGTTATCCAGAAATCATTGGAAAGTTACAGACCAAGAGCTGCCGAAGCCGCATTTGTTTACGCGGGTTTAAAAGTTCTAGTTAGTTCTTCCACGACTGAATAAATACGCATATTATGCAACCAGCTATCAGCGGCCAGCAAAAAACATCGCTCACGTTTTTTATGTATACGCAGGATATTCGATATTAAGCTAACACAACAATTATTATGTCTTCCATTCAAGACTAATATGAGAATCTAATTGACCTATTTAGCTGCCAAGCAAGTTGCGACGTCGCACATGTACGATTGGTCGCTGCGATCTGGCTACCTAAAGTGTCATGGGTCTTTAACTGGACACTGCGGTCACTGATCGGGGTCGTAACCGCGTAGTGCGTGAGGACCCTAATTGACCATAAGTTATAGTATATTAAGTTCTGTTCTGTAAAAACGAAAATAATGCTCAATAAGTCTTTATTTTGTTCCTATTTAATATTTAAAGTTAATACGTTATTGAAGCGGATTTATCACCTTTATGTAAATTCTTACGTACATTTAAGCCTATGTAAATGCTAACAGGTCCTTTTTGCGCCTCTTGCTAACTTCACTCAACACAAGTTCACGTCATTACATTTGGACGCACATATGCAATAAAGAGTCAACCCACGCAACTTATCAATTGAAAAGTTAACTTTATTCCTTTACATTAAGTATGTATTTAATTTGACAAAGTCTTGTGGGTTGAAACGTTATTACGTATGTGTGTCCATTTCTGAGTGAAGTTATCGGGGGAGATATCAAGCCGTGCCTGTTAGCATTTAAATAGATTATACCTGTATTCAGAGAATCCCCGCAATTCGTCTGATGTCTTCGGACCACCTATTTACTGAGGGTCTTTCCCGTACGAGGTCGCCAGCTGCACTAACGAACATCTATCCTTATTAAGACAAAATAATTCTGACGGTTTGCGTGCGCTTTTTTTTTTGAAATAAAATCTGTAACACTATGTACAAGCCAGGGTTGGGAAAAAACTGTTTTTTTTTATTTTATAAAAAAACAGTTCAAATTTTTTTAAACAAGTGTTTTTATTGTTCTTTTCGACTTATAATGTTTTATTTCTAGACTAGATCTTTTTCAAATTCGTCATAGTAAATTACAAAAAAACTATCAATTTAATTATAATGCCAATAAAAATTCAAAACAGCAATAGCATAGACTCAACTGGTTTTATGTCAACACGTTATTTAGATTCCTAAAAATTATTTTTTTGAATCATTTTATAAGCATTCATACACCATGGAAAGTAGTTTTAAAGCTGGTTTTTTCTTTTTTTATATACAATGCTTAAACTTCTTTTAATCTGTGTTTTTAAACGTGTGTTGAATAGAAAGAACCTTTCTTTTTTCATAAAAACGTATTCAATTTTCGCTGCAGCTTAATTAAAGGAGAAACTAACAAACAAACACACTTTCGCATTTATAATATTAGTGAGGATAATAATTTCGCTGTTGATTTACCTCTAATAAAAAAAAATTAATAAATAAGCGCCATATTATATCAGAACGGGAAGGACACGCTGGTCGAAGTTAAATAAAACTGTAATTTTGCAATCTGCGTACAGTACAAATGTAGTGCGCGTAGACCTTTTGGTTAATTTTGCATTTCAAACTTTAGCTAAGTTTCTATATATTTAAGTAAGTATAGTTTTTTTAGCTTAATAAAATTTTTAATTGTGATATTTTATATTAATTTATTTGATAAGAATTGTTTTCTTTTTGTATTATTTTTTATTGTACTTAAGTGGGGATATTTTATATTACTTTTGAAAATCTATTCTCTAAGTTTTTATTGGAATTATATTAATCCATTTCAACGACATTCTATCAATTTGTTATTTATTTAATTAAACTGCATTGGAATAAAGCATTTATTGTTGGTTCAATTTGTTTGATTTCATATCTACGTATCTACGGAAAAGGTTCGTACGTTCTAGAAATATTAAGAAACTAACTTAGCCTGCTAGTAGAAGGTTTATTCATAACCGTGTGGTTATATTTCATCAATTCATAATTGGACGCAAATACGCAATAATGAGTCAACCCACACAACTTATCAATAATTGAAAAGTTAACTTTATTCTTTTAACATTACTTATGTATGTATGTATTTAATTTGGCAAAGGTTTGTGGGTTGAATCGTTCTTGCGTATCTGCGTCTAATTATGCATAGATAAATCGAAGTTCATACCCTTGGATTCTTGGTAATTCTTCAATAAATAACGTCCTCCCGACTGAATCCGGTCACGGTGGCCAACCTCAGAGATTAGCCGGGAGATATTATAGTGCAGTGCAGAGATATAAAGTGTGTACGCAAACGCAGGTCCTTCACTCTCATAGTTCGATAGGACGGGAATCCGACAAGACCTTTATGTAGGTACCTACCTACAAAAACTATTTGCCATGAGTAAAACAGTTTACGTTGCAAAGTTCGCGCTAATTTACATTAAAATAGGACTGAAAAAAAAAACAGTTGGTAGCTTTGGAAATCGTTCAAAAATATGAACTTACCAGGTTAGTATTTAGTTTTATATAAACTGTTGTGAATACCAGGTATGTATCTAGATTTATCTTTTAAATTCTTAAATTACATTTTATATAAAAGTATTACTGCTAAGTTTTATTTATTTCGGTTAAAATCATGGGTTAAAATAGTTAAATTCATTTTATCGTTCAGTAATTGATAAGCACATGACAGAAAAACAGATTGACCAACATCAATAAAAAATAAAATGTCAAAAATCACGAGCAGTTTTTCTATGGTTTTTCTATCCATCTCGAGTGAAAATTAAAATACTTACCTACCTATTTACCTAAACAATACTTATCTAATACAATAAAATATTTAAATGTGGCCGGCGGTAGGTAAGTAAGCCATTAAGATTACCTAAGATTTAAATTATTAAAAAATAATATAAAAAAGGCATGATTAGTTGGGAGATATTTTTATTTTAGTGCAAAAATCAACAGTATGAGTGAAGATTCCTATCAAGAATCCTATACATATAAGCTTCCTGTTGAACTCATCGAAATAATATTGCGACAAATCAATGGAACCACCTTGGGAAGATGCAGAAGAGTTTGCAAGGATTGGAAAGAATTAATCGACAGTTCAGAATATTTATGGCATGAATTATGTCGAAAAGAGTTCAAACACTCATCGAAAATAGCTAAAAGAAAATCTGGGAATCGATGTACGTGGTATCATATTTACAGAAATCTATACCAATGGGCTGATCTCCAAAAGTATGATATAGAAGTTAAGGAATTCTACAAATTTTCTTTGAGAGACATTTCACACATTTTAAACATCGACTATGGAATATTACCGTTGAGGGATGAAAAGGGTATATTCCTGTATGACACTAGTACATTGAAATATATCACTGTTGCATTACCGGAAAGAAAATGTTTAAAAATTGTAAATAATGACAATGTTACCGTCATACAAGTGAAATCAGGTATACACATACAACGAACGGTTGATAACAATACTCCAGACTTTGCAACGGAAGCATTTTTTGAAGCAGATAATTTCATACTTGCGAACGATAAGATGATATATTTCCACAAAAATCAAAAGTTTTTCTTCTTAAACATCACACTTAAAGATTTCACACCTCAATTGATTCACATCACGATAGATTACACTATCAACGATATGCAGTACAGCGAAGGTGTAATATATTTGTTTTCTATTCGTTACGGTTACATAGTTAGTCTTGATACAAACAACGATTTTTATGTTAAAATGATACACAAACAAATAAGTTGTCCAACAGAATGGATTTCCCAAATCAAGCATATACGTGGAGTGGATGACAAAAACTATGTATGCTACTCACGTAATTTAATACAAATAGAAGTAAGTGAAACAGCTAATATATATATATATATTTGTCTGGTGGGAGGCTTTGGCCGTGGCTAGTTACCACCCTACGGTCAAAAACGTGCCACCAAGCAATTTAGCATTCTGGCATGATGGCGTGTAGAAACCGATTGGGGGTATGGGTTGAATTTACACTGCTATACCCCTTCCAAGTTAGCCTGCTACCATCTTAGACTGCATCGTCACTTACCATCAGGTGAGATCGCAGTCAAGGGCTATCTTTTGTTAGCTCACACTCCAGAAACGGGTATTGGAACTCTTTAACTAATCACGCCTTAAGAGACCCTATCTCTTAAAACGCGGAAATGCTACCTAAAGCCGCCTCCACTCGCCCCTTTAGCGGCCCCATGACCCACATCTAATTAATTTAACCACAACACGACAGACAAACCACCATCTACGTGAGGGTAGTTATCGAGAATATCAAAGTATCAAAGTATTATAATTTAACCAATTACACCCACTTAAACCTACTGGCAATATTTATTCGATTAGGATGCGATTGCTATCGCCATTCCTTAATCAAATACAATGACCTAGACGCAGGAGCATCTAATAGCCGAATGGGTCTTTGGCAGAGACTGGATTCGTAGCGTCAAATCTGACGTATTTATACTTAACGAAGCGGGTAAAATTAACTATTAACCTTACGGCAATGAACAGTTTCGTTAATAGTAATTGTCTCATAAAAGTGTGAAGATACACTTGCCAAGCGACTAATAAAGGGAATCAAACTATCTTAATACAAATAACTACTCACAATAAGGTAATATTCGAATAATTAAATAACTAACATGGAACCCAACATTTCCACGTCTTAGATAAACTTGGCTAACTAACCTAGGCTAGTTACGGCCTCCACCTTCCCCATAGCCGTCTCGTCACACACCATGATAGAAGAACCTAGCCAACGTCTATTTTAACCACTATAAGCCACGAATGGGCAACAACACTATAGGGAAATCACAGTAACGTAACATGATTAAACAAAGGAACGAACTCACCAAATAACTGCGATTCAAAGGCCAAACCAGATTGACACCAACAGCACTATTACCAATCACTTGATCACAACAATATTGAACCATCAGAATAACCACTATAACGCTAAACCGACCGCTACTGACTAGCGGTGACGACCGACAACTAATGACAGATGACTGAGCTCGACACACGCTGTGAGTCTCGCTTTTATCAACCGAACAAGTGGGGAGCAATGACGGAACGCCCATCGAACAATGACACCAACGTTATAAAACCACCGTCATTAAACTCACAAGACTACCGTCAATAAACCTTATAAGACCATCGTCACTAGATGGCGCTTTAAATAATAATGACTTTAATCTTAATCTCTGACATAATAATAATTCAAGATGGCACGACATTGGCGTGCCCTCACTTTCAACAAGTCAAATATCGATTTAATTAACTACCTTTAAAAAGATCAATCTTAAACATGAATCTAACAGTTCGAATAATCAGTATTTTTATACAAACTTCCGTAATGATTGTAAAGTATCTAAAATTTATAACTTATTTATAAAAAAAGCTAACAATTCGTCCATCCTGATACTTCGCGCCCCGCGAATGCCACAAAACAAAAAGTAAGAAAAGAAATTATTGACATATACTGAAACTATTTCAATTGTTATTGTGCACCTTGCACTTCAAAAATAACAACAGTAATACGTTCACGTTGCACTTCGAGTGCACTTATGCTCATAGCAGTGTAGTTTTATAGTACATTTACGCTCATAGCAGGGTAGGTTTATCTTACACTCACGCTCATAGCAGTGTAGGTTTTCATTATACTCACGCTCATAGCAGTGTAGGTTTACATTACACTCACGCTCATAGCAGTGTAGGTTTACATTACACTCACGCTCATAGCAGTGTAGGTTTACATTACACTCACGCTCATCGCAGTGTAGGTTTTCATTATACTCACGCTCATAGCAGTATAGGTTTACAGTACACTCACGCTCATAGCAGTGTAGGTTTATATTACACTCACGCTCATAGCAGTGTAGGTTTTCATTACACTCACGCTCATAGCAGTGTAGGTTTATATTACACTCACGCTCATAGCAGTGTAGGTTTTCATTACACTCACGCTCATAGCAGTGTACGTTTATATTTTGTGCACTTTGCACTTCAAGATCTGAAATAAAACTATATTATTTTCATTATTATTAACACTAACGCTCATAGCTAACGCTTTCAGACGTGCACCTTGCACTTCCTGTTATCCTTTTCTTTATAATAATATTTATTGAATTAATAACACCAAAAGGTACACAACCAAAGACAATAAAATATGTCAATAAAATATGTGAGATTTGCGACTGCATACTTGCGCTTGTTTTGCGTTTATGTGCGATGTTTTTATACATGTGAGCTGTGTGTGCGTGTGTGTATGTGTGAGAGAAAGTGTACCAAACATATCTGCAAGATTTTCGACTGCATGTTTGGGCTTGGGTGTGTGTACGTGTGATGTATTTGTACAAGTGTGCTGTGTGTGTGTATGTGTAAGAGGGTGTTTGAGCGTGTGTGAGCGAGAGAGTAAACCAAACATATCTGCGAGATTTGCGACTAAATGTTTGGGCTTGGGTGTGTATATGTGTGATGTGTATGTACTAGTGTGCTGAATGCGTGTGTGTGTGTGTGTATGTGTGAGAGTGTGTGTGAGTGTGTGAGCGTGCGTGTGCACGTGTGCATGTAAGTATGTGTAAAATAAAGTAAGTTAACAATTTGGTCAGGTTGGTAATTCAATCCCATAGGCAACTCATCGTCAATTTAACCATAACTTTCAAGAAACAGAAGCGTAATACTCCAGTTAAAATATACAAGTTCTGTCTGTCTACAATGTACTCTTCATCACTAATCACGTAATTGACATCTTCGATATCAAACCTCAAAAATTAACAAAACTGTTTAACGTCATTCTGCTGGATCACATGATCGATCAACTAATTGCTCGGCCTAACCTGACTTTAACCAATGATTCTAATAACAAAAGCACTTTCCTTTAAGCACTTACTTTTTTTACACATGTAAGAAATTATCAATGATTTGATCGAAAGCAAAAGCTTTATTCAACTACTGCGTAAGTTGAAATATTATTCACGATAGAACAAACTAACTCAGACAAATAAACTATCCTCGGTAGGTACGTCTGCACGTGTCAACTTTTCTATGTAATACATCAGAATCAGTACTTAGTTAAAATGTCATAACTGGTTTTATCCACAAACTGAAAATCTCAACAAAACCGATCAATTAGATAACCAGTTGCCACATTATCAAATTTGTTTTTCTTGGAAACAGTAACTACACGTCTCGAATTTAATTTTCTACCTTCGTTATGTAAATATAATTTTTGCAACACAATCTTCAGTAAAAACTCGGCAGTCTGTACTTGAATTACCTGCATCATTTTTTATCAGTCTACCCGTTTGATAAAATAATGCATGAAATAAATCGCGTACGAAAATCACTAGAATCTTCAAAAGTATAATTGGAAACTTCTTACCGATATATAGGCTTGTACTTAGCAGAGCACTTCTCATGTGCGATGTGAAGACTGGCACGGCGTGTTGTGCTCGCCCGCAGTGTTGTGCTCGCCCGGCACCAACAGGCGACGCACAAGCAGATGGCGCGCAGAAGTCCCGCAGCCGGCACTGCGTCAGGCTCGCCCGGCACCAACAAGCGACGCACAGTTAGATTGCGCGCAGTAGTCCCGTAGCCGACGCCGCGTCAGGCTCACCCGGCACCAACAAGCGACGCGCAGTTAGATGGCGCGCAGTAGTCCCGCAGCCGGCGCTGCGTCAGGCTCGCCCGGCACCAACAAGCGACGCGCAGTTAGATGGCGCGCAGTAGTCGCGCAGCCGGCGCTGCGTCAGGTTCGCCCGGCACCAACAGACGACGCGCAGGCTGGTGATGCGTAGAGAGGCGCCGCTGAAGCGCCGCGTCCGGCGCTCGAGTTCCGCGTCTTGTGCACTCTTGCACAGTGTTGGGATGCTTCTCAGTCACGGCTACCTTAGCCCTCAGTCATGGCTACCTTAGCCCTCAGTCACGGCTACATTAGCCCTCAGTCGCGGCTACATTAGCCCTCAGTCACGGCTACCTTTAATTAAGTACGTAATGAACTTTAACTCGGCAACAAACTTTAACTCGACAGTGAACTTTAACTCGACAGTGAACTTTAACTCGACAGTGAACTTTAACTCGACAGTGAACTTTAACTCGACAGTGAACTTTAACTCGACAGTGAACTTTAACTCGACAGTGAACTTTAACTCGACAGTGAACTTTAACTCGACAGTGAACTTTAACTCGACAGTGAACTTAACTCGACAGTCAACTTTAACTCGACAGTCAACTTTAACTCGACAGTCAACTTTAACTCGACAGTCAACTTTAACTCGACAGTCAACTTTAACTCGACAGTCAACTTTAACTCGACAGTCAACTTTAACTCGACAGTCAACTTTAACTCGACAGTCAACTTTAACTCGACAGTCAACTTTAACTCGACAGTTAACTTGAATCCAACAATTAACTTAAACCGAACAATTAACTTGAACCAAACAATTAACTTGAACCCAAAAATTAACTTGAACTCAACAATTAACTTGAACTCAACAATTAACTTGAACTCAACAATTAACTTGAACTCAACAATTAACTTGAACTCAACAACTAACTTGAACTTAAAACCTCCAAATAGATCCATAAATAACTACTTTAATAACGGCACGCATAACCGCAGCAACAGAATAAATAACTCAAATAAATATATACAAATAAGCAAAGGCACATATAAACGCAGTAATAAAATAAATAAATAAATAAATTAATAATTACTTTAACAGCGGCATACATAACCGCAGTAATAGAATAATCTAATACTGTGGAACACAACCATAATATTGCGGTACACAACCACAACTGATTCCACTTGTTAATATTCTTCCAATCAAACAAAACCAGACTCGGTTTTTCTTTAATATCATGAAACTAGCACTTTACCATCAGGGAATACCAGATAAAACGTTAATCCAATTTATTCATACAACCTCTAATAAATTATCTTATTGATTCTAAGATTTTACCAAAAATAACAAAAGATTCGGTTTCAATATTTAACCTCATGACTCATTTTCTAGACTCCAAATCATTCAAAACAATACAACTGTAAAGATGACTTGAGCAAATCAAGGCAACGTGGTTCTATCCCGCTTCTGATTTGTTAGCTCACACTCCAAAAACGGGTATTGGAACTCTTTAACTAATCACGCCTTAAGAGACCCTATCTCTTAAAACGCGGAAATGCTACCTAAAGCCGCCTCCACTCGCCCCTTTAGCGGCCCCATGACCCACATCTAATTAATTTAACCACAACACGACAGACAAACCACCATCTACGTGAGGGTAGTTATCGAGAATATCAAAGTATCAAAGTATTATAATTTAACCAATTACACCCACTTAAACCTACTGGCAATATTTATTCGATTAGGATGCGATTGCTATCGCCATTCCTTAATCAAATACAATGACCTAGACGCAGGAGCATCTAATAGCCGAATGGGTCTTTGGCAGAGACTGGATTCGTAGCGTCAAATCTGACGTATTTATACTTAACGAAGCGGGTAAAATTAACTATTAACCTTACGGCAATGAACAGTTTCGTTAATAGTAATTGTCTCATAAAAGTGTGAAGATACACTTGCCAAGCGACTAATAAAGGGAATCAAACTATCTTAATACAAATAACTACTCACAATAAGGTAATATTCGAATAATTAAATAACTAACATGGAACCCAACATTTCCACGTCTTAGATAAACTTGGCTAACTAACCTAGGCTAGTTACGGCCTCCACCTTCCCCATAGCCGTCTCGTCACACACCATGATAGAAGAACCTAGCCAACGTCTATTTTAACCACTATAAGCCACGAATGGGCAACAACACTATAGGGAAATCACAGTAACGTAACATGATTAAACAAAGGAACGAACTCACCAAATAACTGCGATTCAAAGGCCAAACCAGATTGACACCAACAGCACTATTACCAATCACTTGATCACAACAATATTGAACCATCAGAATAACCACTATAACGCTAAACCGACCGCTACTGACTAGCGGTGACGACCGACAACTAATGACAGATGACTGAGCTCGACACACGCTGTGAGTCTCGCTTTTATCAACCGAACAAGTGGGGAGCAATGACGGAACGCCCATCGAACAATGACACCAACGTTATAAAACCACCGTCATTAAACTCACAAGACTACCATCAATAAACCTTATAAGACCATCGTCACTAGATGGCGCTTTAAATAATAATGACTTTAATCTTAATCTCTGACATAATAATAATTCAAGATGGCACGACATTGGCGTGCCCTCACTTTCAACAAGTCAAATATCGATTTAATTAACTACCTTTAAAAAGATCAATCTTAAACATGAATCTAACAGTTCGAATAATCAGTATTTTTATACAAACTTCCGTAATGATTGTAAAGTATCTAAAATTTATAACTTATTTATAAAAAAAGCTAACAATTGTCATCGAATAAAAAAAAATATAAATTTTTTTTTTTTGATGACAAAATAGTGCTTGACTGCAATCTCACCTAAGTGGCAATACAGTCTAAGATGGTAGCGGGCTAACTTGGAACGGGCATGGCAGTGTATATTCAACCAATACCCTTGATCAGTTTCTACGCGTCATCGTAGGGTGTTAACTAGCCACGGCCAAAGCCTCCCACCAGACCAGACCAGAGATTTCACACCTCAATTGATTCACAATTCAGAAATTATAAATTTCCAAATTGCCTCTGCCAGGAATGGAACCTGGGACCCTCCCAGTTATAAGACCACAGCACTCGTAATTGTCACATCATGATGCTAATCACTCTCTTTTTCTAATTAAAAACTTAAAAGCTCTATATATTTGGGACTAGTTAAGGTATTAAAAAAAGAAAAATGACATTGTGTTATAATTTAAAAAACCTTTATTTTAAGTATATAAGAAAATAGTCAATTACTAGCTGATACCCGCGACTTCGTTCGCGTGGATTGAGGTTTTTTATTCCCGCGGGAACTCTCTTATTTCCCGGGATAAAAAGTAGCCTATGTCCTATTCCAGACTATAATCTATCTCTGTGCCAAATTTCAGCCAAATCGGTTCAGTCGTTGCGACGTGATTGAGTAACAAACATCCACACTTTCGCATTTATAATATTATTAGTAGGATCCAATTTTCTGTATCTTTAGAACATTTTCTTTTCAGAAAATAATTAATATGTAATTTTTTTACAGGCAGATGATTACAAACATCTATATCTGGACTTTCCACCGATCACAGCATTGTTTTTCTATGTGGACTTTATATTATTTGCCACGGGGGAAGGAAATATCTTACTGTACAGATTATCTCGTGGGAAGACATCTTTCAAACCAACAATTGAAACTTTGGCAAGGTATTTAATTTTTACTTCTTATTCTACATCAACTGACTGATAATAACTGGACGCAGGTCTCTTGCTAAGACTTCCACATGTCTCGGTCAGTATTCAGCAGCTGCTATTCACAGATACACACTGCCTTCCTCAAGCTATAACGTCGTTAACCAACATTTGGCCAAACATGATTTTTTTTTTAATTATGAGATAGGCTTGCGCTTGACGACAATCAATGATGTAAAGCATTGATGAGGTCTAGGTTGGAGCGCGCTTGCCTAGAAAATGCCTATTCACTCTTTGTCTTGAAGGTACTCAGATTATATGTGGCCGGAAACACAGAAGCTGGAAGTGTGTTAGTTTCAGAAACGTTGAACTGAAGCGTTTTTAATGCTATCTTACTTAAGGGCACGATCTTCGACCGCAGTAACTTGCAAGCAATTGAAGTGAGGTGCACGAGCCACTTTGTTATAAAAAAAGTAAAACAGTCATGATAAAAAAAAAGAAAACTTTTTAGAGAAAAATTAACGGTAAAATATTCTTCTAGAAGCTTTTGCCTATTTTTTGACATTTTTTTTAGTTTAACTTTGATATACTATAAATACAACCTGAAAAACAATTAAAAACTACACTGTTTTCGGAATATTATTTGATCGAGTGAAGTTCAAAATATGGACTTTTGAACGGTAAAATAATTTAGAATGTGTATTAAACTACAACATATATTTTTAACATATCAAAACAAAGAATATTTGATTGTTTACTATTGAATCAAAAACAGGCTGTTTTCGGAGATCCTGCCGTTAAAAAAAATGTTAATTTATCGATCTACCCTCGCAAGGTTACCCGATGCAAAGATCGCCGTGCAGTTGGACGTATGCGAAAGGAGATCCGGACCTTTGATAGTAGCGTCTACGTTTTTTGAGCTGTACGTCATAGAAATCCCATTTTTTCCTCACGTATGTTATTTTTTTCTACTTTTCAACAATGTACGCTATAAATTCAAATTCAAATTTTATTTATTTCACGTAGGCTACCTTGTAGCACTTATGACACGTCATAAATCTACCACCGGTTCGGAATGCAGATTCTGCTGAGAAGAACCGGCAAGAAACTCAGCAGTTGCTCTTTTCAAAAAATAAAATAAACTAATTTTACAATAAGTAACAAAACTAAGGTATAAGAATCTTTTTGGAACCTCAATAGTTCAACAGGCAAACCAGACTGAAATCAAAAATATAGAACTAGCTGATGCCCATGACTTCGTCCGCTTGTCTGAAAAAAGTTTGAAAACTGTATCCCGACCCGAAAATTGCACGTAACATCCGTCATATATATTTTTTTGTTCGGATAAAATGTAGATTATGTCACCCAGACTTAACTTGAGATTAACGAATTGATTCATCAAAATCGGCTCAGTAGTTTAGACGCTATGGTGGAATATACGTAAATAGACACATACATACATGTATAGACTGCTAAAATCATAATTCTTCCTTTTAGCTTTGCTGTAGTTGGCTAAAAAGGTTATGATCTTTAGAAAATGGAAAATTCGGGTAGTATTTTTTTTTTATTCGATGACAAGATAGCCCTTGACTGCGATCTCACCTGATGGTAAGTGACGATGCAGTCTAAGATGGTAGCGGGCTAACTTGGAAGGGGTATAGCAGTGTAAATTCAACCCATACCCCTAATCGGTTTCAATTATTATATTTCTTCAAGAGTTTTTTTTTTTTCAGGAACAAGAGGCGACAAAATCAACTTTTACAACAGACAAGCTTCGCATGTACAAGAGGATGCAAAAACTTAAAGAAAGATTGCAAACCAACAATAGTAACTAACTAATATCTATAGACAACACTCACTCAGCTTGGTCTCAAGACAGAGTTAAAACGAGACAGATTTATAAATCTATAAATTCAAAGTCCTGACTGACTGACTGAGATATCAACGCACAGCCTAAACTACTGAAGTGAGAAACTTGAAATTTTTACAGTTGGTTCCTTTTATGACGTAGGCGCACACTAAGAAAGGATTATTGGATATTCCACCCCTAAGGGGTTTAAATAGGGGATGGAAGTTTATATGAAACTCATTCAAGTCATTTTTCAAGCTGTTTCCATCAAAGTTGGTATTTGAGCTTTCAGTTAAAAATAAAAAAGCACGTGTGTCACAGTTTTTGAAAATTCCACCCCAAAATCTAATTAAACGTGGAAGAAGTCGCGGGGGCAAAAGCTAGTAAATAAATAAAATTTCTTTATTGCAGACCTTAGGTCCATAAATTATGTTAGTAACAAACGACTTAAATCTATGTTAGTACAGTATGTGTTAGTAACAATTACTTATTCTATGTTAATCCTTATCTTAACCTTTTTTTTTTTTTTATTGAAGTGTTAACCTACACTTAAAGGAAATAACCTAATAGATTTATAAATACATATCAAAAATTCCGAGGCCGGCGGGATTCGAACCCACATCTCTCTGGGAATCGCGCCCGAGTGTTAACCGCTACACCACGGCCGAACCATACGTCAGCCACGAAATTAGTGATATGTATTTATAAATCTATTAGCTTATCTTAACCTATTCAGGGCCACCATCGACGCTGGACCCTAGTGCTGGTGTGCACACTATTTATGTCAGAGCATATTTCGACCCCTCCGTAGAACAAAGTCTCATCTGCTAAACTCATAACTTGAGATTTGAGCCTTGAAGATGTGACTTTTAACGCTAAAATTTCAAGTTGTGAATTTAGCAGATGAGACTGTTCTACGGAGGGGTCGATTTGTGTCTCATTTTAACTCTATCTTGAGTCTGAGCTGAGTCAGAGCTCGCTGTATAGATCTCAGCATCAGAGTCAGTTGAACGTTGTGCTTATTTAGAGATTTAATGGTAATTAGTTAATGGCTCATTAAATGAGTGACTAAGTGCGATTTTAGTCAGGAAAAATTCTCAATTATTTATTTGGCTATTATAATAAGTTAAGACCCTACCACTGGTTCGGCGTTAGCCCCGACTTGTTTAATATAAAAGAGAAGTATTAAAAATTAAATATAATTTATTGATGTTTAAGAGTTTGTTAATGTATTAAAGTAACTTAGAGAGTAGATATAATACATGAAGTGTTTGTGATAATTTTAAATAAGTTGCCAAATGATCTAAAATGTTTTTAATCTAAAACAAACAATTATATCTATTGTATAAAAGATTTTTTTTTTTAAAACGTTACCTACATTATTTATATTTTAAAAATTTTAATTAAACAAAAAGTGTTATAATATACCGATATACTATAATCGGCTCTTGGACAATCCCAAATTAACCAGCTCGCTGGAAAGCTTGGAACACCGCAGAGACGTAAGCTCTCTTTGCGTCCTCTATCGGCTATATCACGGGGAGTGTTCTGAAGAGCTGTTTTTTTTTTTTTTTTTATTCTATGACAAGATAATCCTTGACTGCGATCTCACCTGATGGTAAGTGACGATGCAGTCTAAGATGGTAGCGGGCTAACTTGGAAGGGGTATAGCAGTGTAAATTCAACCCATACCCCTAATCGGTTTCTACACGCCATCGTGCCGGAACGCTAAATCGCTTGGCGGCACGTTTTTGACGGTAGGGTGGTAACTAGCCACGGCCAAAGCCTCCCACCAGACCAGACCAGAGACAATTTAGAAAAAATAAATTACTAAATTGCCCCCGCCGGGAATCGAACCCGAGACCTCCCAGTTATAAGACCACTGCGCCAGGGAGGTCGTCAAAAGGTGTTTGATCTTATTCCGCCCTCTAACTTCTACAACCGCACCGCACGCCACCGAATGCAATTTCACCCTCACCACCTGGGTGCCTGGAGCACTTCCACCATCCGTTGCTCCAGATCTTTTTATCCACGTACTACCAAATTGTGGAATCATCTCCCTTCGACGGTGTTCCCAATTAATTACAATATGGAGTTATTCAAGGGGCGGACCAATAAATTCCTGAAAAGCCGACAACGCGTTGGTGGTGCCTCTGGTACTACAAGTGTTCATCACTTAACATCAGGTGACCCGCCTGCTCGTTTGCCCGCTATTCATATTTAAAAAAATATATATTATTATTCTATAATTAACAGTGGGACTATCTCAACACGTTCTACTGTGCAAGGTTACCTATTTTATTTAATACGCAACTAAGTACCTACATTAAGTACTCGTATAAAAGAGGTGTGATAAGGGGGCCGAAGTCTTATGTAAGTAACGTTGGTGATAATTTTTGTACCTACTAAATTATTATCGTTTTGACATGTATCTACTAGAACCCCATAATATTATTATTTATAACATCTGTATTTGACGACCTCCCTGGCGCAGTGGTGAGCGCTGTGGTCTTATAACTGGGAGGTCTCGGGTTCGATTCCCGGCGGGGGCAATTTAGTAATTTATTATTTCTAAATTTTCTCTGGTCTGGTCTGGTGGGAGGCTTTGGCCGTGGCTAGTTACCACCCTACCGTCAAAAACGTGCCGCCAAGCGATTTAGCGTTCCGGCACGATGGCGTGTAGAAACCGATTAGGGGTATGGGTTGAATTTACACTGCTTCCAAGTTACCCCTTCCAAGTTAGCCCGCTACCATCTTAGACTGCATCGTCACTTACCATCAGGTGAGATCGCAGTCAAGGGCTATCTTGTCATAGAATTAAAAAAAAAAAAAAAAAAAATCTCTATATTTTATATACATATCTACTTATCTACACATATAAATGAAATTGCAGTATCTGTTTGTAATATCAAAATAACGGCTTTTTACTAAATACATTAAAATAACTACTTACTTACTTATAACAAAAAACCATTTTTAAAATTTTTGTGTCTGTCTGTTTGTTTGTTGCAGCAAATCTGGGGAACGACTGCACCGATTTTTTCGGGACTTTCACTGGTAAGATAGCTGATGTTTTCGGGAGTAACATAGGCTACTTTTTTAACCGACTTTCGAAAAAGGAGTAGTTTTTCGATGTACCTATGTAGGTATATCGATATCTACGTGATTTCTAAACCGATTTGCGTGAATCTTTTTTAACAAACAACTCAAAATCAACTAGTAAATAATAAATAACTAGATTTTTTTCATATTTATTATATTAAAAATTAATATTTTTTTACATATTCTGCATAGGTATAGGCAGTGGCTTGCATAGGATGTATGTACTACAGGGTATGCAGATGATATAAAATGGAAAAAATATACAGTACGAGTTATAAAAAATTTAAGGGCATTGTATAAATTATAAAAAGCCTACCCTTAAGTGTTTATAACTAGTACTGAAGATTTTCTCCATTTTATATAATCTGCCCGCTTAATGCCTACCCTGTAAGCATGCCACTGGGTATAGAAAATATCAAAAAACTGTTCCTTATATCTTATGGGTAAGAACATGCCAAAGATGCCTCACTGCGATACCTCGCGGTCGCGTTTTAGCTCGCTACCTCGATGTCACCTCCAAGTAAAACAAATGTATGCAAACAGATAAGCACGAACATGTCGAAGGATACCTTAGAGCGATACATCGCGGTACAGCGAGGTATCTTCGACGTGTTCGTGCTCGTCTGTTTGCATGTTGTTTTACATGGATGTGACATCGAGGTAGCGAGCTCACCTCACTGCCTCACTCGAAGGATACCTCACTGCGATATCTCGCTGGTATCGCAGTGAGGTATCCTTCGACATGTTCGCGCTTATCTGTTTGCATACATTTGTTTTACTTGGAGGTGACATCGAGGTAGCGAGCTAAACCGCGACCGCGAGGTATCGCAGTGACTAGTGAGGCATCTCTGGCTTGTTAGTACCCTAAGGCTCAGTTTTAAGTGGCGTTTAAGAACGCGGCGTGAACATACTGCTCTGGGCGGCAATGGTATAACCCGCGTCAATGGTAAACTCTGCACCAGTTATGCTCTTAGCCCTATCACTGGCCAAGTACACCACCATATCGGCTATCTCTTCAGGCTCCGTGTGACGCTGCAGAGGCACAGTCTTGGCTATACGCTCAGAATACTTCTCATTTTCCTCTTCGCTTAACCCCGAGTGTATCAAAATCCTTGTTTTCACTGGACCTGTGGAGAATAAGTTTTAAGGAGCTAAGAGGTGGGAAATGCCTAAATTCTTGGACATTTAATTGAACATATCAACATAATTGATTTCTTCTACAACCGCACCGCACGCCACCGAACACAATTTCACCCTCACCACCTGGGTGCCTGGAGCACTTCGACCATCCGTTGTGCCAGATCTTTTTTCCAAGTACTTCGAAACTGTGGAGTCAACTCCCTGCGACGGTGTTCCCACTAAATTAAGTACAACATGAGGTTATTCAAGGGGCGGACCAACAACAACCCAAGAGAATATAATCACTCATATAATCACTTCGTTTGATGAGAAGCAAAACCGAAAAAGGGTTCATTTCGATTCAGCTGTCAAATTCGAAATTGGAACTTTTCGCTGGAGAGGATAAAAAATATATAGCAACTAGCTGCTACCCGCGACTTCGTCCGCGTCAATTTCTGTTATTATGATCGCGATTAAGAAGTTTTTAAAAGAATATATTTTAAATATGGATAATTTTCCCCGTTTTTAAAACATTTTTCACTGATGCTTCGCTCCTATTGGTCGCAGCGTGATGTTATATAGCTTAAAGCCTTCCTCGATAAATGGACTATCCAACACAAAAATAATTTTTCAATTCGAACCAGTAGTTCCTGAGATTAGCGCGTTCAAACGAACAAACTCTTCAGCTTTATAATATAGATAAATACCTGGTAAGATACAATTGACTCTGACGCCTTTATCTGCCAATTCCAAAGCGACATTTTTAGTAAAATGCACCACTCCCGCTTTCGATACATTGTAACACATGGAATATTTATTTACCAATTTCGCTGACATACTTGCAATGTTCACCACACAGCCTTTACTCTCGATCAAAAATGGTGCAACATAATGCGTCATAGCAACTGTGGATCTCAGATTAATCTTCATTACATTATCGAAAATTGTTAGCAGACCTGCGTCCAATATACCACCTGTTCTGAATATTCCCGCAGAATTCACTAGCACGTCAATTCTCCCGTATTTCTGAACTGTTTTATCAACTGCCTCTTTGATGGCTGACTCGTTAGTTATATCGACTTCCACTGCAAGGGTATGAGCTTTTAGTTCTTCGCACTTCTCCGCAACTTTGTGAAGGTTATCTATGTCGATATCTAGTAGGGAAAGTTTAGCAGATAGGTGAGCAAAGTTGATAGCAATGGCTTCACCTATTCCCGATCCAGCGCCAGTTATTAAGACAACTTTATTTTCGAAATTCATTTTCTGAACCTTTTAAAGTCTTTTAGCGCGAAATATTGGAATGAGTCTGATGTACTCATTTGGATGTGCATTGAGTAAGTTAGTAGATAAGAAGTTGTTAATATTTACTGGATGTGCATTGCATAAGTAGATAAGCACTTACTTGTTAATATTTATTTACCTTGAGATATTTTTTGCAACGCAATCTGTTTTTTAGGGTTCCGTACCCGAAGAGTAACCAACGGGACCCTATTACTAAGCCTCCGCACCGTCTGTACGTCTGTCAGCAGGCTGTATATCATGATCCGTAATAGGTAAACAGTTGAAATTTTCAGAGAATGTGTATTTCTGTTGCCGCTATAACAACAAATAATAAAAATCAATGAAAAATTAAAACAAGTTTCTCAATTAAATTAATTAAGAAACTTGTTTTTTTTTCGGTGCTTTCTTGGTACGGAACCCTTCGTATGCCAGTCCGGCTCGTATTTGACCTGTTATTCGGGCATATATTATTACTTATCTAATCTTTGAAAGACCTGCGTGAATACGCGGTGCTACAATATTAGTAGTCTATTTTTTTAGTTGTCTGAAAAGGTAAATAAAGAAAACGTTTCGGGAAACGTGCAACCATCGAACTATAATATTTAGAAGCGCGTTAAGTGTAATTAAGGACGGGATTTCGCAAAGAGTAGGTATAAAAACGCACTTCTACACATGCACCGTTCACACGCACACACAGGCGCGGGCAAGCTGCGTTAAAAATGAGTGAATTAACTTGTTTTGATACTTGGATATAAATTGTTTATGTTTTATTTTTTTATTTTTTATTTTCGTCCGGACTTGCTGTACACTAAGTTAGACTTAGATTTAGTCTTAGTCTTAGACTTCGATTTAGTTTTTTTTAAGCCACTGGGAAATGCATTAGACTAAGACTAAGTCTCTTTAAGTCTAAACCTAAGTCTAACACTAAGACTAAGACTTAGACTTAGTCTTAGTCTACGACTTAGTCTTAGTGTTAGACTTAGGCTTAGATTTGAACTCAGACTTAGTCTAAGTCTAAGTTTAATTCTAAATCTAAGTCTAAGTTGAGCAAACCAAATTGATAATATATTTTGAAAAGAAGAAACTAAGTACTAGGTACCTATGGTACCTTCAATATAATAGCATTATTTTATTATTTGATAGAATTTCGAAATTTCTTGCAAAGTTACATTCCCCGAATGTAGTACTGACCTGCATGTATACCTCGAAAACTTCTATTGGAACTCCTAGATCTTTAGAGTAAGTTGTATTGAGTTTGGGCTCGTTTTGTAAGTTATGATGAGATCTTACCACTGGCCTTATTGGAGTGACCTGATGGTATACTTCGAAGACTACTACTGGATCTTCTAGACAGCTACAGCTAGTTATATCGAGTTTGGGCTCGTTTTGTAAGTAATGATGAGATCTTACCACTGGAATTGTTGGAGTGACTTGGTGGTATACCTCGAAGACTTCTATTGGAACTCCTAGATCTTTACAGCTAGTTATATCTAGTTTGGGCTTGTTTTGTAAGTTATGATGAGATCTTACCACTGGACTTGTTGGAGTGACCTGATGGTATACTTCAAAGACTACTACTGGAACTCCTAGATCTTTACAGCTAGTTATATCGAGTTTGGGCTCGTTTTGTAAGTAATGATAAGATCTTACCACTGGACTTGTTGGAGTGACCTGATGGTATACTTCAAAGACTACTACTGGATCTTCTAGACAGCTACAGCTAGTTATATCGAGTTTGGGCTTGTTTTGTAAGTAATGATGAGATCTTACCACTGGACTTGTTGGAGTGACCTGATGGTATACTTCGAAGACTACTTCTGGATCTTCTAGACGGCTGCAGCTAGTTATATCGAGTTTGGGCTCGTTTTGTAAGTAATGATGAGATCTTACCACTGGACTTGTTGGAGTGACCTGATGGTATACTTCGAAGACTACTTCTGGATCTTCTAGACGGCTGCAGCTAGTTATATCGAGTTTGGGCTCGTTTTGTAAGTTATGATGAGATCTTACCACTGGACTTGTTGGAGTGACTTGGTGGTATACCTCGAAGACTTCTATTGGAACTCCTAGATCTTTACAGCTAGTTATATCGAGTTTGGGCTCGTTTTGTAAGTTAGGATGAGATCTTACCACTGGACTTGTTGGAGTGACCTGATGGTATACTTCGAAGACTACTACTGGATCTTCTAGACGGCTACAGCTAGTTATATCGAGTTTGGGCTCGTTTTGTAAGTAATGATGAGATCTTACCACTGGACTTGTTGGAGTGACCTGATGGTATACTTCGAAGACTACTACTGGATCTTCTAGACAGCTACAGCTAGTTATATCGAGTTTGGGCTCGTTTTGTAAGTAATGATGAGATCTTACCACTGGACTTGTTGGAGTGACCTGATGGTATACTTCGAAGACTATACTACTGGATCTTCTAGACAGCTACAGCTAGTTATATCGAGTTTGGGCTCGTTTTGTAAGTAATGATGAGATCTTACCACTGGACTTGTTGGAGTGACTTGGTGGTATACCTCGAAGACTTCTATTGGAACTCCTAGATCTTTACAGCTAGTTATATCGAGTTTGGGCTCGTTTTGTAAGTTATGATGAGATCTTACCACTGGACTTGTTGGAGTGACCTGATGGTATACTTCAAAGACTACTACTGGATCTTCTAGACGGCTACAGCTAGTTATATCGAGTTTGGGCTCGTTTTGTAAGTAATGATGAGATCTTACCACTGGACTTGTTGGAGTGACCTGATGGTATACTTCGAAGACTACTACTGGATCTTCTAGACAGCTACAGCTAGTGATATCGAGTTTGGGCTCGTTTTGTAAGTAATGATGAGATCTTACCACTGGACTTGTTGGAGTGACCTGATGGTATACCTCGAAGACTTCTATTGGAACTCCTAGATCTTTAGAGTTAGTTGTATTGAGTTTGGGCTAACTAGCTGCAGCCGTCTAGAAGATCCAGAAGTAGTCTTTGAAGTATACCATCAGGTCACTCCAACAAGTCCAGTGGTAAGATCTCATCATAACTTACAAAACGAGCCCAAACTCGATATAACTAGCTGTAGCTGTCTAGAAGATCCAGTAGTATAGTCTTCGAAGTATACCATCAGGTCACTCCAACAAGTCCAGTGGTAAGATCTCATCATTACTTACAAAACGAGCCCAAACTCGATATAACTAGCTGTAGCTGTCTAGAAGATCCAGTAGTATAGTCTTCGAAGTATACCATCAGGTCACTCCAACAAGTCCAGTGGTAAGATCTCATCATTACTTACAAAACGAGCCCAAACTCGCTATAACTAGCTGTAGCCGTCTAGAAGATCCAGTAGTAGTCTTCGAAGTATACCATCAGGTCACTCCAACAAGTCCAGTGGTAAGATCTCATCATTACTTACAAAACGAGCCCAAACTCGCTATAACTAGCTGTAGCCGTCTAGAAGATCCAGTAGTAGTCTTCGAAGTATACCATCAGGTCACTCCAACAAGTCCAGTAGTAAGATCTCATCATTACTTACAAAACGAGCCCAAACTCGATATAACTAGCTGTAGCCGTCTAGAAGATCCAGTAGTAGTCTTCGAAGTATACCATCAGGTCACTCCAACAAGTCCAGTGGTAAGATCTCATCATTACTTACAAAACGAGCCCAAACTCGATATAACTAGCTGTAGCCGTCTAGAAGATCCAGTAGTAGTCTTCGAAGTATACCATCAGGTCACTCCAACAAGTCCAGTGGTAAGATCTCATCGTAACTTTCAAAACGAGCCCAAACTCGATACAACTAACTCTGAAGATCTAGGAGTTCCAATAGAAGTCTTTGAGGTATACCATCAGGTCACTCCAACAAGTCCAGTGGTAAGATCTCATCATTACTTACAAAACGAGCCCAAATTCGATATAACTAGCTGTAAAGATCTAGGAGTTCCAATAGAAGTCTTCGAGGTATACCACCAAGTCACTCCAACAAGTCCAGTGGTAAGATCTCATCATTACTTACAAAACGAGCCCAAACTCGATATAACTAGCTGTAGCCGTCTAGAAGATCCAGTAGTAGTCTTCGAAGTATACCATCAGGTCACTCCAACAAGTCCAGTGGTAAGATCTCATCATAACTTACAAAACGAGCCCAAACTCGATATAACTAGCTGTAGCCGTCTAGAAGATCCAGTAGTAGTCTTCGAAGTATACCATCAGGTCACTCCAACAAGTCCAGTGGTAAGATCTCATCATAACTTACAAAACGAGCCCAAACTCGATATAACTAGCTGTAAAGATCTAGGAGTTCCAATAGAAGTCTTTGAGGTATACCATCAGGTCACTCCAACAAGTCCAGTGGTAAGATCTCATCATTACTTACAAAACGAGCCCAAATTCGATATAACTAGCTGTAAAGATCTAGGAGTTCCAATAGAAGTCTTCGAGGTATACCACCAAGTCACTCCAACAAGTCCAGTGGTAAGATCTCATCATTACTTACAAAACGAGCCCAAACTCGATATAACTAGCTGTAGCCGTCTAGAAGATCCAGTAGTAGTCTTCGAAGTATACCATCAGGTCACTCCAACAAGTCCAG
Source organism: Hipparchia semele (assembly GCA_933228805.2). NCBI lineage: Eukaryota > Metazoa > Arthropoda > Insecta > Lepidoptera > Nymphalidae > Hipparchia > Hipparchia semele. Next base: position 3,068,075 of record OW121733.1, on the reverse strand, counting down.
TGGTAAGATCTCATCATAACTTACAAAACGAGCCCAAACTCGATATAACTAGCTGTAGCCGTCTAGAAGATCCAGTAGTAGTCTTCGAAGTATACCATCAGGTCACTCCAACAAGTCCAGTGGTAAGATCTCATCATAACTTACAAAACGAGCCCAAACTCGATACAACTAACTCTAAAGATCTAGGAGTTCCAATAGAAGTTTTCGAGGTATACATGCAGGTCAGTACTACATTCGGGGAATATAACTTTACAAGAAATTTCGAAATTCTATCAAATAATAAAATAATGCTATTATATTGAAGGTACCATAGGTACCTAGTACTTAGTTTCTTACCTTTCTTTTCAAAACATATAAAGTATCAATTTGGTTTGCTATGAACTATTTCGTGTTCGTACAGCGATGTTTTTCGATACCAGCATCTGCTTGCAACCAGCGCAGCTTCCACTCAGAAAGGCGGTCAAACGCCGACTGATTGATATTTGAATTTTGAATTTTGAAATGAAATCAAACCATTGACCGAGTAAAATCAAAATAAGCCTTATTGCACATTATTTTAAGATTCGGTTTAAACCAAAATATGTGAAAAAATTACACGCGATGCTATATTTTTTTTTTTATACTATTTGTACTATTTTTGATATTTTTCTCTCCAAGATTTTGAGTTGAACATATCTGCTAACAGATAGTATTTTTTAATTACATAAAACCGGTATATTATATACAAGAAATGTACCTAAAGTCGCCCCAAAATCGTGAATTTTGTGTGAAGAGGTGACGGGAAATAATTTTTATAGTACTAAAAATTGAGATTTTGAACAAAATCAACTCCCAAGATTTGGAGATTAAGGACCAATCTATGTGTAGCAATTTTTATTTCCATCTTATTTGGTTTAACTTAGTCACAATATGTACCGAAAGTCACCCGATATGCGGAAACGCACTCTTAACCTATTAGTAACTAGCTTTTGCCCCCGCGACTTCGTCCGCGTGAAATTAGGTTTCGGGGTGGAATTTTCAAAAACTGTGACACACGTACTTCTTTATTTTTAACTGAAAGCTCAAATACCAACTTTGATGGAAACAGCTTGAAAAATGACAGAGTTTCATATAAACTTCCATCCCCTATTTAAACCCCTTAGGGGTGGAATTTCCAATAATCCTTTCTTAGTGTGCGCCTACCTCATAAAAGGAACCAACTGTAAAAATTCCAAGTTTCTAACTTCATTAGTTTAGGCTGTGCGTTGATATCTCAGTCAGTCAGTCAGTCAGTCAGTCAGGACTTTGAATTTTATATATATAGATAATAGCTGATGTTAAATATGGTACGGGACCCCTCGTGTGCGGGTCCGACTCACGCTTGGTCAGTATCAAGTAACTTATATTTTTCTGTTACGAGTCAAGAAAAAACTGTTAAGTATCTAAATATTTTTTTTAAAGAATATTAGCCAAGCTGAAGTTGACTAATATCCTCCTATCCCCTCCAAATAAGCAGAAAGCTTGGACTTGCAAAGGGTACGACAATAGTGCAACGGGTAGGATTCGAACCTGTTACCTTTCAGTTGTCAGTCCGCACCTTTAACTTTTGGGCTGTTGAGGTTTAATAGGTAGGTACATGCTATCTCATTAAGTTAACATTCTTAATTATTAATCTAAGTATCTTAATCACATCACATTATCACACTTAATATTTCCTATTATAATATTATGAATGCGAAAGTTTGGATGGATGTATGGATGTTTGTTACTTACATTTTCCCGTTCCCGTGGGAATGGAAATACCTCATTAACTATTAACTATTGTAAATTTTTTTATTTTTTTGAAAAGAGCAACCGCCGAGTTCCTTGCTGGCTCTTCTCGGCAGGAAAGGCATTCCGAACCAGTGGTAGATTCATTGACGATTCAAAAGTGCTTGTAAAAGTTTATTTGAATAAAAAATATTTCTATTCTATTCTCAATCCACGCGGACGAAGTCACGGGCATCATCTAGTCGACTATAATTGTATTAAGATAACGATCCAGAGCTCAATTGTTATGTGCCAAGTAGGTCTATATAATGTAAAGTACGTACAGCGGAAGCCATTTTGGAAGATAATTCGGATACAGTTAGTGAAATGAGTTTGAAACATAAAGTTGTTATAATTACTGGAGCGGCATCTGGAATAGGTGAAGCAACTGCTATTCACTTTGCCAAATCATCTGCAAGACTAACCTTGATAGATATTAATGAAAATGCCCTGGATAAAGTGGCCTACCATTGTAAAGAGATAAGCAATACAACAGTATTTAAAGTGGTTGCAGATATATCGCAAGATGTGGAACTAAAGCAAGCAGTTGATAAAACTCAAAGAGTTTGGAAGTATTGACGTTGTAGTTAATTGTGCAGGTATTTTTGGAGCTAAAGGAATACTAGATGCTGATTTATTGAGTGTTTTTGACAAAGTTATGGACGTGAATTTAAGATCTATGGTTGCCATGACACATTACGCCGCGCCAGCATTGATTGAGAGTAAAGGATGTGTTATTAACATAGCTAGTGTAGTGGCTACAATGGTTGGTAAAGGGATGATACCTTACAGCGTATCAAAGGCTGCCGTTGCCCATTTCACAAAAAATGTTGCTCTAGACTTGGCTGATAAAGGAGTTAGAGTGAATTCTATTTCTCCGGGGCCGGTAGCGACAAATATTCTACTTAATTCAGGAAAAAGCCAAGAGGAGAACGATATAGCATGGGCTGAATATGCTAAGCGTGTACCACTCCAGCATAATGTTAATCCAAGTGAAATAGCAGAAATGGTAGTTTATTTAGCAAGTGATAAAGCTAAGAGTATTACTGGTGCCGATTTCACCATAGATTCTGGATTAACATTGTCCGGAATGTGAAGTGGGCCTAGAGAATAAATCGATACCTCCCGCGTAAGTTGCTGTATCACCAAAACGCTTACGTGACGCGTTAATTGTTGTGAAGGTCAATAAAATGGTTTAGACCGTCATTTTAATAACGATACAACATTATACATCTTAAAAATATGTTGTTTTTAATTTTTTTAAGCTATTGCATAGCTTCTATCGCGGGCCAGCGTGGAGACCGAATCCAGAAGTTCCGTAACGAAAATAACCTGACACGGGACTCTTCTACGATGAGCCGCTAGATGGCGCATTTTTTATCAACGACATCTAGCGGTGAGCCGCTAGATGGCGTTGATAAAAAATGCTATGCAATAGCTTTACCGCGGTAGTCCCCGAGTGCCACACGTCTTTTTTTTAAACGAACTCGTAAAATAGATAAAAACAAACGATAAGTGCAACAATCCTATTGCCAATTTTATGGGATACAACAACTTACGTGGGTATCGAAATATGACGGCCAAGAATGAGTAAAATTTAACGATACAGGCATGTTGAGTTATGGTTTCCTTTAATAATTAAAAATAAATCATTATTAACAAATCAATAAAATCATCTTTTACCTACATTAACGTCCTTTTTAATCGACTTCAATTAAAAAATGCGTATGCGTATTTTTTTGGACGATTTACCACGAATATGAAGTTTTATCTCCTACCGCAACCTTGAAGTAGGTATCTATCTGAGATCGATTGCGCCAAAAAACGTTGTTTGCGTAATATTTTTCAGAAAGAGTGAGTACGAAGTTTTTTTATCGAATACAGTGTAAATAAATAATCTGTATCCGCGATGACAGTAAAACGTTATAGCATTGCGCAACAATTGCGCAATTGATTTGGATTTTCGGTTGAGATTAGGTAAGTAGGTATTTCATAGTTATAATAATAATAATATTTTATTTATTTCTCAAAAGCATATTAACAAAATACAATGCCAATTTTATCACTATTTTCTTAAAGTATAATTATATTATATTATTTTACTTCATTTAACTTATAGTGCATAAAAATGGATTCGAGTCAATAGCTTAGCTAGAATCGTGAGATTCTGTATTAAAGCCATCACCTCGGATCTCTTTGTGGTTGAAGGTATCAATAATATACATAACAGTGACATTCTTAAACTGCTAAATATTAGTACTTTTAAATATAAATTACATTTTATACATGAATTTATTTATATATTATACGTATAATTAATTTTAATTAAATAGATATATATATTTATTTTGATTAATTAAATAAATTTAATACAAGCTGTTTGTGGGCGTGTGTGTGTGTGTGTGTGTGTGTGTGTGTGTGTGTGTGTGTGTGTGTGTGTGTGTGTGTGTGTGTGTGGTGTGGTGTGGTGTGTGTGTGTGTGTGTGTGTGTGTGTGTGTGTGTGTGTGTGTGTGTGTGTGCATGTGCATGTGTGTGTGGTGTGGGTGTGTGTGCGTGCGTGATTGTTACAGAATGATCGCTAGTGAGTATTAACGAATGGTTCAGAGGAAGAATGTAATTTTGATGCGGTTCAAACAAAGGATTGTTATTATAATATTTTGAGTAACTTTTCGGTTTTTTCGTAATCCAGTGTCAGAAGCCAAGTCTTGATCTTTTGTTTACAGCTATATCGTGATAGTGAATGAATCGTTATTTCTTTGCTAGCTGAATTATATAAATACTGTCCTAGAAAACACTGATGTTTCTGTGCAAAACGAGTTCTACAGCGTGTAACTCCACAAATTTTATCTTGCCTTCGTCTTTCCCTAAAATTGTCTTTGAAATTATTTTTGGCATGTTGTAGCATAATAGTATTAAGGATAAACAACTGCCTGACCGTCAAAACCTGACATTGTTCATATAAGTCACGAGTTGGATGGTAAAAAGGTCTACAGGTAGCAACTTTTAGCACCAGTCTTTGAGCTCTCTCCACTGGAAGCATGTGGGATGTACAAGCGCCACCCCATGCAGTGATGCAGTATGAAAGAATGGATTCGCAAAGAGCACTGTAAACGTTTTTAAGGGTCTTTGCATCCACCACGTGTCTGATGTTTTTGAAAATAGCTGTTAGTTTGCGGACACGCTGTGAGACAGCGTTTATATGTGCCTGGAAAGTTAGTTGGCTATCGATAATAATTCCCAAGTATCTTACTGTATTTACTTTTTCTAGAGGTACACAAGAACAGTGACTTCCAATTGACAATAGACATGGAGCTGAGTGGGCGATTAATTGATATTGATTTGAACCATCAATTTGGGCGTTACGAATGGTAAACGTGATATATTTAGTCTTAAGTGAATTTAGTGTCAGCTTATTCGCCAGAAGCCATTTATTTACCTTATTTAAACCGTCTTGAGCGGCTTTAAAAACACTACCCCAAGTATTCGCCTTAAATACAATGACAGTGTCATCTGCAAAGGTAATTAACTTTCCGTGATCCAGCTGTAAATTGCATAGGTCATTTATAAATGTCAAAAATAGAGTTGGACCAAGGATGCTTCCCTGGGGAACTCCGCAATCAATATTTAGGTCATTGCTATTAGTGTTATCTATTTTTACATATTGTTTTCTGTTTGATAAGTAGTCTCGAAAAAGATCAAGCTGAATGCCACGAATTCCAAGCCGTTCCAATTTAAGCATGAGTAAGTTCCCGGATACGGTGTCAAAGGCCTTGGCCAAGTCTAGGAAGACAGCTACAACCTTTTGTTTCCCATCCAGTGCATTGACAATATAGTCAGTCAGTTCCCCAACAGCATCAGAGGTTGACCTACCCTGTCGAAAACCAAACTGATTGTCTGAAAGAAGGTTTTTTGATTCTAAATACTCGATTAACCGTTTGTTCATTATTCGTTCTAGAATTTTAGATAATGAAGGCAAAACAGAAATGGGTCGATAGTTATTTACATCTAGTTTGTCTCCGTTTTTATGAATGGGCAAAACAATAGCTTTCTTGAATATGTCTGGAAATTTGCCGCTGCTAATACTTAGTTTACAGATATGAGTGATTGGAGGAACTAAAGTATTTTTATATTGCTTAATGAAGTGGGCTGGAATATTGTCCCAACCAACTGAGCTGCTTGTTTTCAGACGGTCAATTTCATTCCTGACCTCATTCTCATCTGTATCCAGAAAGACAAACGAATTCACACTTGATTGCAGATGGTTATCCACTATAGGACTAGTGGGTGTAGTAAGTAGATTTTTTTCGGAAAGTAATTTACCAACAGAAGCAAAATGTTTATTAACACGATTAACCGACTCCACTTCAGATACTGATAGTTTTAATAGGTCAGATGACGATGAATTTTTTGGCTTGTATTGTGTTAAATTGTTTACAAATTGCCATATCTTTTTCATATTTGATCCTGCTTTAAGAAATTCTCTTCTATCGTGATCACGTTTAACTTTTTTAATCAGATTGTTGCAATAATTTCTATATCTTTTGTAGGTTAATTTTAGTATTTCATTTTCAGGATTTTTTTTAAGTTTTCGATGCAAATTGTCCCTATTTCTTATGCAACGAAGTAAGCCAATAGTCATCCACGGTTTTAGAATAGTATTTCGCTTAGAAATAGTTTTGGTACATGTGTTTAGATCTATAAGTTTATTGATAGTGTTTACTAACATTTCGGCTGCCAGGTTACATTCTTTAATTTGGTAAATTGGAGAAAAATCAGTTTTGGAAATATCATTTGAAAGAGTGTCGTAGTTAATCCTTCTGACAAGATGTTGCTTAATTTCAGGTTTCAGTTTAGGGTCTAGACAAATAAGAATTGAATCATGATCAGTTATTGAGTTTTGAATTATCAAAGTAGTAGCATTGGCATTAAATTTCATGAAAGCATGGTCTAAGCATGATGTATTTCTAGTAGGGTACGTGAAGGCAGGAAGGAGACCATGAAGGGCAAGTAAGTTTAAATAATTAGTTGCGTTCATATCGGAGTTGTTGTCAGTAATATTTATGTTGAAATCTCCAACCATTATTATATTTGGGCAATGTTTTAGAGAGCTAAGTAACGAGTCTAAGCTGAACAAAAAGCTATCCGCATTTCTGTTAAATGGTGGCCTGTATATAGAAACAATTGCGGTATCACATCCAATTTTTACAACAAGACAGTTTGCGTCTGTTAACACTGGCTCTGAGACCGAGCATAGTATGTTAGATTTAATATAAATAACCACCCCATCGTTTTGGTTGATCGAATTTAATGTGTAAAAGCTATTGTAGGTATTTATTGTAGGCGGGGTCACAATTGTTGAAAGCCAACATTCAGTCAAGATTAACATATCAGGTTCAACCTTAATTCTGGATAAAAGAATGTTTAGATTAGGTAAATTTTTATTTATACTACGAATATTTTGTACGAAAACTTTAAGGCAATTTGTTTTAGTCAACAGCAAATTTGAACATTCATCCGGCGAACATACCTGAAATTGGGCCGTGGAGTTATCAAGATTATTAAATAAATCACTTATATAATCCCCCGTTTTAAATTTTATAAAGTGGGTATCTAAGTAAAAAGATTTCCAGGTTTAACATTATATGGCAAGCAAAAGAAAGCCCTACAGCTTTAAGATAAGAAATAAATTGCCCTGTAATCAATGTTGCCGCGTACCTATCGTGGCATTTCAAACGACGATGCATTATGTGAAACACTAACAAAGACATAGTTTGACCATTCGCGTAAAGAGTGTGCAACTTTGTCGAAATTGTTTCTATGTAGTTTTGATTATGTGAGTGAATAAGATAAGTGGAGGAGATGTTATAGTGGTATTTGAATTGAATAATATGTAAAAGTGGGTATGTGTATGAGATGTTTTTATAGATAAATAAGTAACAATATATTACTACAAAAGTAACTAAACTTAGTCAAGAAGGAATTTGATTTTTAATTTCTTGGAGTTGCTCCTCATTGCTTACTAGAATTTGCTGCGATCCCTCTTCTTTTCTGAGATATATTCTACCATTGACAGCCCAGCAGTACTTGAAGAATTTCTTCTTATTAAGTTCCCTCGTTAAGTAAAAGAGCCTTTTTGTCTTTGGGGCAAGTAATTCCGTAATATAGATTGGTTTGTGTGGTCCCGATAATCCAAGATGACTTGTGTTTAGTTTATTGTCTTTAAATTGTGAGTTAAATTTTTTGACAGCATAGAGAAATTTATTTCTTGAAATAGGCGTTGTGAACTCAACCATGATAGGCTTATCAGTCTGGGTTTTAACAGGCAACCGCTGGACATTACGAATCTGTGATGACAAATCGATTTTTATAACGGAAGATATCGTGAGTACTTTACCTAATAAATCCTGTTGCGACTCGGAATTATCCATAGGGACGTTTTTAATTTCAATTTTTGTTTGATAATTCTGTCTAGTCATTTCTTCAATTTTGTTCTCTAGTATATTTATTTTTGAGGAATAATCTTTGCAGACTTTTTCCAGACCAGTTACTTTTAGATTTAAGTTATCATATTGTGATGTAATAAAGTCAAGAGATTTTTCTATATCTGAGTTTGTTTTTCGAATTTCACTCATCTGATTTTTTATAATATCCATATCCTGTTGGATCTTCAATAATTTACTGTCTTGATCCTCTTTCCAACCTTGTAGCATAGATTTTATCTCGCTGTGCATCGTCACCATATCTTCACTAGTCACACTGTCGTATCTCCGTTTCGAACGAGTTGACGTATACGATGCATGGTCCATAGATTGCTCCTGCGTTGATGCTGATTCAGGGCAAGAGAACCCAGTGGGTGGTGTTTGCGTCATGGTAGATTATATTGAGGTACTAAAAGATTGCACTCTTATTTAGCGAACGGGTTTGTCAGCAACGTCACGGAAGACGCAGACGGCGACGCAGATGCGTAGCGAAACTAATATTTGTCTCTTTCTCACCTATGTAAGGCTGGTAAGAATGTGGTACACGCTGCGTCTTTTATACTCCTTAACTGCACTACACTCCTAGTACATAGGAAGTTTAATTTGAAGATTGAGATTTTAAAAATAATTTTTAAAATAGAAAAACACGTCCGTCTAGTACGACAATCCACGAAAGAGGCTGTTAGTAGATAACTACCTACCAGACTGACAGATAGCGACTCCCCAGCAATTCATATTCATATTCATATTCATATTCATTTATTTTTTGCATTCCAATGTCATAGGTACAATGATTCTTAAAAACTAGAGACTACCCTTTACATCAGAACCCCGTTGGGGCACAGCAAAATATTGGCTTAGTAGAGAGACGGACGCCAAGTTACTCATTAAGGAAGTCATTAATTTTATAATAGGCTTTATCTATAAGGAATTTTTTTAGGGAATTGATAAACGCCGTATCATTCTTAGTTTCTTTTATTTTACTACAATTTACAGCAGACATGTGTTTAGGCTCATTAGAATGGTCATTGAGACCACGTAAAGCTGTCGGTCCAGAGAATATAAGTCAAGTTCAGCTATGGCTAATAATCTTTAAAAAAATCTTATCTTTTCTTATAAATCCACGACGATCTATATCCACTATCAGATCGGAGTTCCCTTGTTATGTCACTATAGTCCGCCTTCCGGCTTCGCTCCATCATCAAATCATCTCCATGTTACAATAATATTGCCTGAATATTGCATATTATTTATTTATTAGGACAACCAAAATTGTTTTCATAAAGTACTTAAAAATTACACAAAGAAACATAATTAAAATGCACAACTATTGAAAGAAAGAAAGAAAGAAGCGTTTATTTAATGCATTGTGCCACTTATCACCCAATAGGTATACCTAGATTAGGTTGTCCCTAAATTGATTGTCCCTAAGTTGTTGAAGGTGTTACAACTTACAACATGTGCCAAAAAAACGTTTATCAGTGAATACTTTAAAGGCTAGTGTAATATCTAGATTTATGTAGCCATGTTATATTTTTATATATGCTGTATGTATTCCAATAAAGAGAAAAAAATTATATTAATATATTAAATTATAATATTGTAATCGTCCGCTTGCATGCATGCATGCATACAGCTCTATCAGAAGTGGTTCTAATTCAGCTTGCAAGATAGCCTTAATATAATCCTACAAATCTAAATTCTAAATATATAAAAAGAAAAGGTGACTGACTGACTGATTAATCAACGACAACTCAAACCACTGGACAGATCGGGCTGAAATTAGGCACACATATAGCTATTATGACGTAGGCATCCGCCTAAACAGGATTTTTGAAAATTCAACCCCTAAGGGTTACCCCCTTAATAATGGGGGTTTGAAAAATTAACGTGAGCAAAGCCGCAGGCCAAAGCTAAACCTTTGACTGGGAGATCGTATGGAAGGAGAAGGAGTTGCACGGACACTTTTTTAAATCATCTGCTGGGAGGCTTTGGCCGTGGCTAGTTACCACCCTACCGTCAAAGACGTGTCGCCAAGCGATTTAGCGTTCCGGCACGATGGCGTGTAGAAACCTGCCAAACCCATTCCAAGTTAGCCCGCTACCATCTTAGACTGCATCATCACTCACCAACAGGTGAGATCGTTGTCAAGGACTATCTTGTCAATAAATAAAAAAAAGCTCTTAATAAGCCTCTTAATAAAAAGACGTGTGGCACTCGGGGACTGCCGCCGTAAAGCTATTGCATAGCATTTTTTATCAACGCCATCTAGCGGTGAGAGGAATCCCGTGTCAGGTTATTTTCGTTACGGAATTTCTGGATTCGGTCTCCACGCTCAAGGCCCGCGATAGAAGCTACGCAATAGCTTAAAAAGCGTCCGTCCAACAGCTGCGTTTCGGTGATCTTGTGAAAACCGCAGGTTTTTTGTATGTCATAAAAGGTTAAGCGACCACGTGACGTCACTTGACCTAGACCCTACCCTAGACCACGCGGCTCGTATCCACTGAGTACCTAGTACCTACTTACAAATTACAAGTTCATTGGTGTACGTAGTTACGTCATTCACTTTGAGTATGTATTAAACCAACATTTAACTCATATTTTGTTTATAGGCAAGGAGCGGGTGACACTGAAATTGCACTTACAGGGATTTAAGATAGATAAAAGTTTTCAATCTTCTTATAGTTCTTGTAATTCACGAGGTCGCGTGGCTCATGGTTTTGTGTGTGCCGTATCTATATACGTGGGAGCGAGAGCTTGCTCGCGCCTGACCGCTGCCACTTAGGCTCCTGACAGGCACGCATACTTACGCAATGTGCATGTACACGACGTAACCACAGCTCACGAGCCCTCTTGAATTGAAAGAACTATGCATAAATTGATAGTGTACCTATCCACCTATCTTTTGCATGTTTTTTAATTGCTATGACATACTTTTTGCCACGATGCAATCTTAATGCCATGATGCCATGGCACCTGGCCACTAAATTGTTCTTAAAATAGAAAAAAATTCCAATAAAATGGTCTACTTATACAATAAACCGTGTAAATGCAAAAACACTATTGCTTATCCTTACTATCCTTACATATAAATGTGAAAGTATGTTGGTTTGTCCTTCAATCACGCCGCAAGAAAGCAATGGATCGAGGAGATTTTTTGCATGGATATAGTTGAGGACCAGGAAAATGACATAGGCCACTTATTTTTATCCCGGAAAATCAAAAAGATCCCGTGGAATTTTTAAAAACTAACTTCATACGAGTGAAACTGCAACAACACTATTTTTTATAATATAATATAATATCCTGGCAACACTATTTTTTATAATATAAAAAATAGTGTTGCCAGGATAAATCCTATCACACCGAGCTTATATTGTTAGGTACAATAGGCCTATGACTATCAATTTATATAAAAAATTTGAAAATTCGCGTAAGTGCAATTTAAGTGTCACTGGTTTCCGGACTATTATTACACTTTGAGTATATAACCAACGTTGGTTATATACTTAAAGTTATTACAAATGGCCATGGCTGCAAGCCTGAGTATAAACCTGTTTTCCTCCTCAATTTAAATTATCAATTTGCGGCAAAATTATCACTTTGATATTGTGCGCTGGAATTCAGTCCACAAACGTTCTGCTCTAAATGAACTAAACTTCAATAATAATATTAAAAAAAACAATAATATCTGTCCTTTATTGATGGATTTTAAAAAATCAGTTTATTAGTAATACATTTTGTAAAGTTCTTTCATTTTACGAGGGCTCGTGACTCATGGTTGTGTGTGTGTCGTATCTGTATAAGTATGAGCGAGAGCTTGCTCGCGGCTGACCGCTCCCACCTAGGCTCCTGACGGGCACGCATTTACGCAATGTGCATGTACACGGCGTAACCACAAGTAAAGTGCCCGTAACTTCGTGAGATAAACGTACTATACTAAGGCGACATTACGAAACTCTCCAATCGGCCATCTTGGATTAATATAATTAGTAGCATAGATAATATACTATAAACCAGAGAATTAGTAGGCATTTGGTAATTATGCATTAATTACCTTCTCGCCACCTAATAATGCCTAAATCTGTCTTCAATTTATGATAAAAATTAGTTAATATATTAAAATTAGTTAACTTTTATTGATAACTAGCGGACTCGACAGACGTTGTCCTGTCTTAAGTTTTTTTACATCCTCTTTGACGAAATTGGCAGCACGCATTCTGTCAATGTTATGTCAAACGCCATAAGGTTACAGCAAAAAAGTTTGAATTGTAAAAGCGGTTACATTAGAAATAATTTAATATGGTGGTTAATATTTCTTAAATTTTCTAATTTTCCGCGCAATTTTCTTAATTTTTTCTTTCATAAGAACCTTCTCCTAACAATAACAAACACAATAAAAAAAGAATTAGCGAAATCGGTCCAGCCGTTCACGCGTGATGCGCTTACCAACACATTAAGCGATTCATTTTTATATATTAAGATTTAATTTAGTATTAAGAAGTAATTCTATTATAGATATATTTTATTTCACAATAATTGAATTTACTGTTTTTTTACTACTTTTCACTACTTTTAATGGTTCCGTACCTAAAAGGTGCCGTTAGTCCGTCCGTCTTTCATCAGGCTGTATCTCATGACTTGTAAATAGAAGCCTCAATAGCCCAACGGTTAAAGGTGCGGACTGAAAACTGAAAGGTCGCAGGTTCGAACCCCACCCGTTGCACTATTGTCGTACCCACTCCTAGCACAAGCTTTCCGCTTATTTGGAGGGGAGAGGAGGATATTAGTCAACTTCAGCTTGGCTAATGTTCTTTTTAAAAAAAAAAAAATAGGTAGATACTCATTAGATACTTGAATTTTTCATAGAATGTGTATTACTATTTCCACTATAACAACAAATAATAATAAAAATTAAGAATTAAAACAAAAATTTACTGTATGGAGACCCCATTCAATTGTTTTTGCTTAATTGCTAGTGTTTTTTATGGTATCGGAACCTTTTGTATGCGGGTCCGATTCGCACTTGGCCAGTTTTTTTTAACCTTTTATGTCAGCGATGATAAGTAAATATTTTTTTATACTAGTGATAACGTTTGTAACTTATCGTGACTCATCATCGATTGGATGCCAAATATATAAAAGAACGCTCGTCAAGGTGAAGCCATTTGGACACTTACCTACCGTGGAGTTAGTAAAATGAGTTTTTTAAATAAAGTTGTTGTAATCACCGGAGCGGCGTCCGGAATTGGTGAAGCTACTGCTCTTCACTTTGCCGAATTATCTGCAAGTCTTACTTTGATTGATATCAATGAAAAAGGACTCGTTAATGTAGCAAAACAATGTGAGAAGTTAGGCAAAGGAAAAGTAATTACAGCAGTGGCGGATGTATCGGAAGATGTGGAACTAAAACAAGCAGTCGATCAAACTATCAAGGAATTCGGAAGGATCGACGTTCTAGTTAATTGTGCAGGAATTATTGCAGATAAAGGAATTCTAGATGCTGATATATTGAGTGCTTTCGATAAAGTTATGAAAGTGAATCTAAGATCTATGGTTGCCATGACACATTACGCCGCACCAGCGTTGGTTGAGAGTAAAGGATGTGTGGTTAACATAGCTAGTGCGATGTCTAAAATGGTCTGTAAAGGTATGATACCTTACAACGTATCAAAAGGTGCCGTTCTCCATTTCACAAAAAACCTTTCTTTGGACTTGGCAGATAAAGGAGTTAGAGTGAATTCTGTTTCTCCAGGGCCGACAGAGACAAATATTCTAGTCAATTCAGGACAAACCCAGGAGGAGAATGATATGGTGTTAGCTGAATATGCCAAGATGGTACCTCTACAGCATAATGTCCAGCCAAGTGAAGTAGCACAAATGGTAGTTTATCTAGCAAGTGATAAAGCGAAAAGTATTACTGGTGCCGATTTTGCCATAGACTGTGGATTGACATTGTCCGGATTAAAGGGTGGGTTTAACCCAAAGGACGACTAAGGTAAAATCCGGATAGTGCCATATTTTAAATCAGCCCTATTACTTAAAAATAAGTAGGAATCTACTTACAATATACTACGTGTAGGTACCTGTACCTGTTTTTATTAAAAAATAAAACTTGGTCTTTCATCATTTATTATATTCTATTTTTAAACTTAAATGATAATAACAATTAATATTAATACTTATTGTGTTTTTTTTTTTCATTATATTTTTTTCTATGTATTATAAAATACCGATAGCGTGACAATCTATCTATACTTATAACTAGCATTTGCCCCCGCGACTTCGCGTGGAATTAGGTATTGGGGTGGAATTTTCAAAAACTGTGACACACGTAGGTACTTCTTTATTTTTAACTGAAAGCTCTAATACCAACTTTGGTGGAAACAGCTTGAAAAATGACGGAGTTTCATATAAACTTCCATCCCCTATTTAAACCCCTTAGGGGTGGAATTTCCAATAATCCTTTCTTAGTGTGCGCCTACGTCATAAAAGGAACCAACTCAGTAGTTTAGGCTGTGCGTTGATATATCAGTCAGTCAGGACTTTGAATTTTATATATACAAGGTGTTTGTTAATGTGTATAACTTACCAGCAACCACCCATGCACTTTGACCCTATAAACACAATGGCGGTGGTAAAAAGTAAAAATTAATTATCAAAAACTTTCATACAAAAATAATTAATTAATTAAGAAAAAAACATTTTGGAAACCCTAACTAGACATAATAACAACACGCCACATAAATCCCTTTCAATTCCTGATTCCCTAGTACAAAAAAGTTCGATGTTTAGAAAAAGTCGTAAATTCTTACCGAGTGCCGCGCACTTGATGTCACGTGATGTCTTTTCGGAATAGGTAGGTAAGCGCGAAATCACTGACGACCTTTGCTGACGACTGACAAGTCGACCACTTTGCCTCGTTACTACGTACACTACGTCAGTAGTGGTGATGACCGGATAACGAGGTCTAGGTTCGATTCCCGGGTCGGTTCAAAATTACACACGCCTTGCCTTATTGGGTTTCTGACAACAAATTATCAGTAAGTATCGGGCTGGAGTTAAATTACAAAGTTGGCGTTGTGTCACTCCCGTTCCTCGGAGAACATGTTATCAATGATAAATTTTAAGATTAATTAAAGCCCACCAACCGCAGCTGCAGCAGCTTGGAGGTATGGATGTACTTGGATTGGAGGGTCTAATTAGGTTCATCTCTAAATAACTTGCGAGTGGCACAGGTCTCCCTTCCAGATTGATTTAGTTTAGACTCAAGAAGCTCAAACAGAGCCGCCCCTAGTTTCCTAACTCTAGGCCGGTACTGGGGGTTTCTTGGCAGAAACTCAACTCTAAAAATGTTATGACCGACTACGCAGGATTCGAACTCAGACCGCAGCAGATTTGCAACCGAACATGTAAACCACACACTCCTCCTCACAACACTCACAAACTGACACACATGATTATGTCATAAATACTCCATTCCACAGTTCACTTAACAGAGACGCAATCGATAGTTGATTATACCGCAACCGTTCACGTGCAACTGCGTTGTAAATTGTAATTCCAAAAAATTGAAGCCGCAAGACGAGTGTTGCCAGTCATGATTTTAATTTTACCCGTTTTTCTTAAAAAAAATCCCTTTTTTTTATTCAATGACAAGATAGCCCTTGACTGCGATCTCACCTGATGGTAAGTGACGATGCAGTCTAAGATGGTAGCGGGCTAACTTGGAAGGGGTTTAGCAGTGTAAATTCAACCCATACCCCTAATCGGTTTCTACACGCCATCGTGCCGGAACGCTAAATCGCTTGGCGGCACGTCTTTGACAGTAGGGTGGTAACTAGCCACGGCCAAAGCTTCCCACCAGACCAGACCAGAGACAATTTAGAAATTATAAATTCCTAAATTGCCCCCGCCGGGAATCGAACCCGAGACCTCCCAGTTATAAGACCACAACGGTCACCACTGCGCCAGGGAGGTCATCGAATCCCTAGTCCTAAAACAATATTTTGACTTTCTTTTGGCAAATAACTTGTAAAATGAAAAACTGAATACTTTTTTAGGTAGCAATTTAAAAATTACTTATTAACAAAAGTGTTACATTTGAAAAGCCACATTTTCATCTCAGGAACGTACCTAACATTTGGTATTTACTGTTAGATTCCAAAATTATTAAATGCACTCGCAATTATCACCAATTCCTTTAAAAATAGTTAAGCAAAAATCTTGCATAATACAAGTATTTTGTGTTGTTTTTCCCGAGGTAAAGGCAAAATTTCTAAAGACAAACACTATCAAAAAATATTATTTTCTAAGTCTCCTTATTTTCATGGTGCCCTAGTATTCCACGTAATTTTACGATACACCAATATTACTTTGACGCGCCGTGCAAGTAAAGGCGAGGCTACAAACAAGACTTGCGGTTGCGTTTACGCAACGAAAAATTTCATCGCATAAGACATCGTACGAGAAAACTCTGTCCATTAGTTTAGTTTCTAATGAGACATGGACCACACTAAGTACTTTAGTAGAAATTTATCTTTGTATTCTTCCATTGGTTTCTCCCAAAGGACAGGACGTTCCTGAATCAAGAAAATCAGATAATCGTTATCGTAATTAATCATCTTGACATGCACACGCTGGGAAGTGTGGATACCGATAGAATAGTACAGATTTTTACGGTGCACAGCGGACATTTCCACGGTGCGTTGTGCGACGTCTATGATTTTTACAATACTGCGACTTCGCACCCCAATGTGTGCTCGGCCTTACCGGCGGGCGCCGCCGCCAAAGAACGCCGCCAAAGAGACACCGCCCGCCGCTAGCTATTTCGAGCAGCGGTGAAAATCACCGGTGATTTGCCATTCTCCGGAGATTCACCGGAGATCTCCGGTGAATTCGAATACAGATTTAGCATCAATTAAAATGTTTTTAACTGTTAATGTTCTAGTACAATGCAATGGAATTTTAAGCGCATCGATATTGTGTGAACTCAAAATGATATTAGATGTATTGTAAAGGTTTTAAATAAAAAAAATATTAAGAAAAAAATATTTTACTTTATTATGATAATTATTATTTAAGGAGGTAGGAAATAATGATAAAGTAATTGTATTTGAATAAATGTTATTAAATAATTAACAATGTTGATCAACAAACTTCTTTTTATTTAAATAATAAAATTACTTGAGTTATGATTCAATAATAATCGGTTAAACACCGATTACTTTCACCGGAGACTCACCGGTGATTCTCCGGTGAAAAATCACTTCTCCGGTGCAAATCACTACGCCGAATACCGCTCGCTTTCAACTTCAATGCTAGTAGGTACTATGTTTGCACTGTACTACAAGCGATAATAATAATTATTGTATCGTTTTGCAATTGATTTATTATTAAAAATTTCACACACATTGTTCATTCACATACAGTCATTGTTAATCAAAACCACAACGCGAGATATTAATTACCTGCAAATAAAGAGGCGGCAGTCACTTTATGGATTACGTAGGTACGGACTTTAAGGTTCGGTGATCAGCTAAATAGAGCCGAAAGAAGATCGTTTTATTCAAAATCTATTGGTCATAATACTATGAAAAAAAAGGGAGTTACAATTGATCATATTTCTGGCCTGATGCCTGTTTCCAAAACACAATGACGTAAACTTTTTTCAATAGAAAAAAATTGCAAAGTTGCCTCTGCAAATACATGAATTCCAATTTTTCTCAGTTACCATACATTAATTTTTGAAAAATTTAAGTACAATTTGTTTGTCATATTTTACTACAAAAAATGGCAGTTTTAGATTTTTTTTACAGCGACTATTATAATTTAATCTTTTTTTATCACAATTTGTGTCTTGGCCGTTTTATTTCCAGTAGCGGCTTCTTTGTCACTCGTACTCAATTAGACAGTGATCGCTAAGGCGTGCTGCTAGGTGGACCTGCGCGGCGCTGCTCTCGCTCGGCTATCAAATAACATCGCGAAATATAATAATTGAAAATTGTTTTTGTTTTATGTTGAAGAGTATTTTGTATATTTTAGTGAAGTCAAATAGAGTGTACCTAGTTATAAGTTTGTATACAATATATTGTTAATAAATATACCATAATATAGTTGTAAATAAATAAGTACTAAGTAGTAGAAATTTTGAAAATGGGTCCGAAAAAGAAAATGAACAAAATAAAAACAACAAAAGCAGATGGTGATAGTTATAAGAGTGTCTACCTACCTATTTTTAATTTTATCGTACAGTACGTCAATGTGACGTAAATCGGCTAATCAAACTGTAGTGTGATACTTTACTATAATGTACCTTATTTTCGTCATTCTTTCTAATAGAAATTTGACTCAGTTAGTTTGGTCGCGATTTGATAATTAGAAATTGCAGGTTCGAATCTCAACTACGTTCATTTTGCATTTTCTAAAAAAAGGTTTTATGTTTTTTTTTTTAGGAAAAGTGTTTTTTTTTTTCAAAATTAATTATAATAAGTAAAATTGTTTTTGTTTTATGTTGAAGACTATTTTGTATATTTTAGTGAAGTTAAATAGAGTTTACCTAGTTATAAGTTTGTTTATAGTCAATTGTAAATAAATAATCCATAAAATGAAGTTTTAAATAAGGTAAGTAGTAGAGTAGGCTAATTTTGAAAATGGGTCCTAAAAAAAAGCAAAATCCAAGAATTCACTATATAAAAAATATCAAAAGCAGATGATGGAAATTGTAAAGTAAGTATCTACCTATTTTTAATTTTCTCAATATTTTGTAAACGTACGTAGTACGGTGACGTAAATCGGCTAATCAAACTGTAGTGTGATACTTTACTATAATGTACCTTATTTTCGTCATTCTCTCTATTAGAAATTTGACTCAGTTAGTTTGGTCGCGATTTGATAATTAGAAATTGCAGGTTCGAATCTCAACTACGTTCATTTTGCATTTTCTAAAAAAAGGTTTTATGTTTTTTTTTTTAGGAAAAGTGTTTTTTTTTTTTTTTCAAAATTAATTATAATAAGTAAAATTGTTTTTGTTTTATGTTGAAGACTATTTTGTATATTTTAGTGAAGTTAAATAGAGTTTACCTAGTTATAAGTTTGTTTATAGTCAATTGTAAATAAATAATCCATAAAATGAAGTTTTAAATAAGGTAAGTAGTAGAGTAGGCTAATTTTGAAAATGGGTCCTAAAAAAAAGCAAAATCCAAGAATTCACTATATAAAAAATATCAAAAGCAGATGATGGAAATTGTAAAGTAAGTATCTACCTATTTTTAATTTTCTCAATATTTTGTAAAGGTTTTGCATTATGTAAGGGATCATGAAATATCAATTTCATCATCAATTTTCAATTACTTGGTAACTTACGTAATTTCTTCACAATTATTACGTATTTTTCAAATTACCTGCGAGATCAAATCAGAAATGAGGAGATCCGTAGGAGAACCAAGTTACCGACATAGCTCTGCGAGTCGCGAAACTAAAGTGGAAATGGGCGGGGCACATAGTTCGAAGAGCTGAAGGTCGTTGGGGTTCCAAGGTGCTGGACTAGCGACCTCACACAGGGAAGCTCAATGTTGGCAGATCCCCCACTAGGTGGACCGACGACATCAAACGAGTCGCATGGAGCCGCTGGATTCAGGCGGCGCAAGAACGAGATCTTTGGAAGTCCACGTAAGAGACCTTTGTTCAGCAGTAGACGTCTAAGGGTTGACGAAGAAGAAGGTAAGTATCTAATAATAATGGTGTACAATACCCCAGTTCGTCGTACAATTCGGCTTATCAAACTGTAGTTAGCTAGTTAGGTACTTTACTATAATAGACCTTATTTTCGTCGTTCATTGTATTAGACGTTTGGCTTAGTCAGTGTAGGAGACAGTTGATAGCTAGAAGTTACCGGTTCGGTTCTTCTACCGTGTTTGTTTTGCATTTTCTAAGGGCATTTTTTTAGGACAATAGTATTTTTTTTTTTTTTAAATTAATTATAATAAGTAATATTTAATTTTCAGTCGGAAAAAACGTTTGAAGCTCAATTCTGAGGAACCAAGAACATTGCAAGAGTGAGTAAGGCCTCTGCTCCGAATCTTGCGGGCAGTGGTGCGGCGACGGCGCACTATGGGACGAAATCATATAAACCGTCTCGAAAATCAATAACTTTTTTGTTTCTTGACATTTTGATTTGAAAATTTGTACACGTATTATTGAATGTATAAGCTACTAGAAAAATGAAACGCCAGTATTTTAAAGATAATATTTATTTCGTGAGAGCATGTCAAAAATCAAATTATTTAATTTTCCATAAGTACTAAAAATTTAATTATAATACTTAAAAATTATTTCATTATTAATAATTATTGTCATTTTAGTTATTTCATTAAAAATAAGTACTAGTTAAATAATAAGAATGATCTTATTTACATAATAAAAAAATTTTTTCACCCATGGTTTCGTGTAGAGGACAAAAATTCATTCGGAGGAAAAATATGGAGAGAGCTGATGATTGAGGATTTCGGAGACGGTTGAGGAGCACCGGCCAGGGTATCGAAGATAGGTAGGGGGTGTTCAACCAAATGTCACTCGAAACCTCATCCAATTGGCAGAGAGCCGAACAAAAACTCCAAAATGGCAAATTCAAGATGGCGGCCATACAAATTTTGTTTGTGTCTATCTCGGAGAGTATAAGAGATGGAAGAGTGGTTTCTTTGCAAAAGATAATCAGGATCCGAAGGTCCACTTGATGAATAGAAAAAAATTCAAAATGGCGGAATTTGTTTTTTCCATACAAAATATATGCACGACTTTATACGGTTCCTTTTCAAAATTTCTAATGGTTTCGTACAGAGGACAAAAATTTATTGCAGGAAAAATATGGAGAGAGCTGCTGGTTGAGGATTTCGGAGATGGGTGAGGAGCACGGGCAGGATATCGAAGATAAGTGGGAGGTGTTCAAACAAAAGTCACTCGAAACCTCATCCAATTGGCAGAGAGCCAAAAAAAACCTCCAAATAGGCAAATTCAAGATGGCGGCCATACAAATTTCGTCGGTGCCTATCTCGGAGACTATAAAAGATGGAAGAGTGGTTTCTTGGAAAAAGATGATCAGTACTTGAAGGTCTACTTGATGAATAGAAAAAAAATTCAAGATGGCGGAATTAATTTTTTTCATATACAAAATATATGCAAGACTGTTAGGGTTCTTTTTCAGAATTACCGATGATTTCAAATAGAGGACAAAAATTCAGTCTTAGAAAAAATATGGAAGAAGCTGATGATTCAGGATTTCGAAGACGGGTGAGGAGCACGGTCAGGGTATTGAAGATAGGTGGAGGTTGCTCAAACAAAAATCACGCGAAACCTCATCCAATTGGCAGGGAGCTAAAAAAAAACCAAAATAGCGGAATCAAGATGGCGGCCATACAAATTTCGTCGGTGCCTATTTGACAAAGAATAAAAAATCGAAGAGTGGTTTTTTAGTAGAAAATGATCAAGTCTAAGAGCAGAAAAACCGCGGTCCACTGCAGCGGGCCGCGCACCCACGCGCTCTACTAGTTACTATATATATAGCTACTGGTGCTTATTCACTGATTCACTGACTGACTGATTGACTCATTGATCACCTCTCCTGTAAAATTTTGTATGGAAAAATTTTTTTTTACTCATGGTTTCGTATAGAGGGCAAAAATTCATTCGGAACAAAAATATGGAGATAGCTGATGATTGAGGATTTCGCAGACGGGTGAGGAGCACGGCCAGGATATTGAAGATATATATGGGGGGGTGTTCAACCAAATGTCACTCAAAACCTCATCCAATTGGCAAAGAGCCGAAAAAAAGTCTAAAATGGCGGATTCAAGATGGCGACCATACAAACTTCGTCGGTGTCTATCTCGGAGACTATAAATGGTGGAAGAGTGGTTGCTTGGAAAAAGATGATCAGGACCCAAAGGTCTATTTGATGAATAGAAAAAAAATTCAAGATGGCGGAATTTATTTTTTTCCATACAAAATATATGCAAAACTTTGATACGGGTCCTTTTCAAAATTTTTGATGGTTTCGTATAGAGGACAAAAATTCGTTTGGAGGAAAAATATGGAGAGAGCTGATGGTTGAGGATTTCGGAGACGGGTGAGGAGCACGGCCGGGGTATCGAAGATAGGTCAGGAGTGTTCAAACAAAAGTCACTCAAAACCTCATCCAATTGGCAGGGAGCTGAAAAAAAATCCAAAATGGAGGATTCAAGATGGAGGACTGGTTTCTTTGATAAAGATGATCAGTTCCCATTAGTCTACGTGATGAATAGAAAAAAATTCAAGATGGCGGATTTTTTTTTATATACAAAATATATGCAAGACTTTGATACGTTCCTTTCCGCTGATGGTTTCGTATAGAGGACAAAAATTAATTTGGATGAAAAATATGGAGGGAGCTGATGATTGAGGATTTCGCAGACGGGTGAGGAGCACGGCCAGGATATTGAAGATAGGTGGGGGGCTGTTCAACCAAATGTCACTCAAAACCTCATCCAATTGGCAAAGAGCCGAAAAAAAACTCCAAAATGGCGGATTCAAGATGGCGACCATACAAACTTCGTCGGTGTCTATCTCGGAGACTATAAATGGTGGAAGAGTGGTTGCTTGGAAAAAGTGATCAGGACCCAAAGGTCTATTTGATGAATAGGAAAAAAATTCAAGATGGCGGAATTTATTTTTTTCCATACAAAATATATGACTTAGCAAGACTTTATGTGGCTCCTTTTCAAAATTTCTGATGGTTTCGTAGAGAGGACAAAAATTCATTTGGAGGAAAAATACGGAGAGAGCTGATGGTTGAGGATTTCTGAGACGGGTGAGGAGCAAGGCCAGGGTTTCGAAGATAGGTGGAGGGTTCTCGAACAAAAGTCACTCGAAACCTCATCCAATTGGCAAGGAGCTGAAAAAAAATCCAAAATGGCGGATTCAAGATGGCGGTCATACAAATTTCGTCGGTGCCTATCTTGGAGAGTATAAAAAGTAGAAGAGTGTCTAGTGTAAAATATTTTATTTTTATATATAATGTTTATTTTATGTTCATTTTATTTTATTGTATAATTTTAGATGTCAACATACGGACATCGTTTCCAAACCCATTTTTATTATAGCGAGCAGCGCAGGAGGCGGAGTCTAAAAAGGTTCACTACCTGCGGTGGACATCGTCCGATAAATCAGGTGACGCAGTCGATGCACCTACGCGGTCCGCGACGGGCCTATGCCGATTGTTTTTAACTTTCCCCTGCGCTGCGCGCTGTATTTAACAACTAAAAGTGGTTTTTTAGAAATAGATGATCAGTACTCGAAAGTCTACTTAATGAATAGAAAAAAATTCAAAATGGCGGAATTTATTTTTTTCATACAAAATATATGCAAGACTAAGATAAGGTTTCTTTTCCAAACTGATGGTTTCGCATAGAAGATAAAAATTCATTTGTATGAAAAATATAGAGGGAGCTGATGATTGAGGATTTCGCAGACGGGTGAGGAGCACGGTCAGGGTATTGAAGATAGGTTGAGGGTGCCCAAACAAAAATCACTCGACACCTTATCCAATTGGCAATGAGCTGAAAAAAACTACCAAAATGGCGGATTCAAGATGGTGGCCATACAAATTTCGTCGATGTCTATCTTAGAGAATGTACAAGATGAAATAGTGGTTTTGGAAAAAGATGATCAAGATCCGAAGATCTACTTGGGGAACAGAAAACACGCGGTTCGCTTTAGCGAGCCGCGGACCCACGCGCCCTACTAGTAATTTTATATACCTAGAACTAAAATATTTTTATTTTTCAACATTATTCATAAAGGTCCTATTATCTGAGAATATTAATCCATGGAAAAATCTTTGGAATCATAACATTCGTCCCAACCATTTATGAGACGGTTTATATTATTTCGTCCCATAGTGCGGCGGCGGCACTATGGGACGAAATAAAAATTTTCTCTAAAATTGATAGTTTGCCCGAAATAGTTATTTGTTCAACAAGATAGCAAAGTTTTTTTGTTGCGAGTGCCTAGTTTGAATCCCGAGCGAGAGAAGGATTCTAAGTTAGAATCATAAGAGTATTAGAACATTTTATTTATTTTTTATTCGATAACAAGATAGCCCTTGACTGCTATCTCACCTGATGGTAAGTGACGATGCAGTCTAAGATGGTAGCGGGCTAACTCGGAAGGGGTATAGCAGTGTCAATTCAACCCATACCCCTAATCGGTTTCAACACGCCATCGTGCCGGAACGCTAAATCGCTTGGCGGCACGTTTTTGACGGTAGGGTGGTAACTAGCCACGGCCAAAGCCTCCCACCAGACCAGACCAGAGACAATTTAGAAATTATAAATTCCTATATTGCCCCGCCGGGAATCGAACCCGAGACCTCCCACTTATAAGACCACAGCGCTCACCACTGCGCCAGGGACGTCGTCAAAAAAAATAAAGGATATTAATTAATTAATTTTAAATCTTGCAAAGTTTTTGTTTCAATTAAAAAAAGATTCACGCAAATCGGTTAAGAAATCACGGAGATATCGATATACAGAAGTAGAAAAACAAAACTCCTTCTTCTCCTTTTTCAAAAGTCGCTTAAAAAAGTAGCCTATACTATGCCCGATGATATCAGCTATCTACCAGTGAAAGTCCCGTTAAAATCGGTTTAGAAATCACGGAGATATTGATATAGTAGGTACATAAGTAAAAACATAACTCCTTTTTTGAAAATCGGTTAAAAAAGTAGCCTATATTACTCCTACCATCAGCTATCTGCCAGTGAAAGTCCCATCAAAATCGGTCCAGCCGTTCAAGCGTGATGTTTCGACAAGGGAAATAGGGATTCATTTTAAAAACTAATCCACGCGAGCGAAGCCACGGGCATCAACTAGTAATATATCAATATATAGAATATAGATTAAAAAATTAGGTAATAAATTAAAAAATACAACACCTAACTTAAAACACTATTTATTCAAATTATGTACTTAAAAAAATGTAAGTAATATTGAAATACATACTATGGTAAAAAAAGGCTAAAAATGAATAAGGAAATTAAAAAAACAATATTACATTA
This sequence comes from Hipparchia semele, assembly GCA_933228805.2. Classification (NCBI taxonomy): domain Eukaryota; kingdom Metazoa; phylum Arthropoda; class Insecta; order Lepidoptera; family Nymphalidae; genus Hipparchia; species Hipparchia semele. The sequence continues at coordinate 3,042,718 of OW121733.1, read as the reverse complement.
CTGGTGTTGGCTAGGAATCGAACCTGTACTCTCTCTCTGAAAATAAACTGTAGCCATACTAACCGAGTCATATAAGTTACAATATGATCGACGAAAATAAGTTACAGTACAGACCTAATATAGTTTTGTCAGCCAGACTGAGTCGTTTCTTGCCGCTATCAAGCTAATATTGAGCGCTCGCGCTGCATTGTCCGGGGCTCCCCGCGGTTGGCGGGACTAATACCCCGCGCTTTCTTCTGTCGCACCCCCTCAAATACCTAAAATTCGTCCAGAATAGCGTCTTAACTTATGGAGTCCGAAAGTAGTCGGGAATATTCTTGCAAAAATTCGAGATTTCTAATCGGTTTTCACTCTACTGAACAAAACTACAGGTTACAGGTTTAATTACATGCCGATTAATGGTTAGGTATCGCATCTGGAATATTTTATCGCAACGTTATAGCATAGCAAGTAGTACGGTGTAGGCCTACAAACATTCATTCATAGTTTTATCGTTGGCAGTTCATTGCCATTGAATCAGCTGTTTTAAAGGGCTGCCACCGATACATTTATGGTGAATTTTTGAAGTCCTCATAACTTGGCCAGGATATGAGCTACACGTCTCATGATATTTTTTCATGTATCTATACACCGACCCCAACTTATAGGTTTCGGTAGGATAGGGACATTAACTAACACCTTGTATAGATAAAATTGTAACGGGACGAATTCTGTACATTAAATATATGTATTTTGAAAATTTTAATTGGAAGATGTTTTATCATCATCAATACTGAGCCCAAAACTTTTTTTTTTGAATTTTTTGTTCGTCTGTCTGTCTATCTGTGCGCCCATCACGCGAAAACTACTGAACGGACTTGAATGAAATTTGGTATAGTGGTAGCTGATACTCCGGGTCAATATATAGGATACTTTTTATCCGGGATAGGGGATGAAAGTTTTTGTTGATTTTGCTCTATAACTTCGTCAAATCTAAACCGAATTGGATAATTCTTTTTTTATTATAAATTGTGTAATATTAAAAATATTTTATCCAATTTTGGTGAAGATCTACTAAATATTATCGACGATAGAGGACATAACTTCTCGCGGATAGTAGTAAGTCACTCTAAACTATTTCCACGCAAAGAATCAGCTAGTAATAAATAAAAATACATACCAATATACTAATAGTTTAATCATTCAACATCTTTTACATATTCTACCAACGATCCTAACAGAGTGTATCCGGAATCAATAACAAAATCAGCTCCAGTTATACTTTGCGCTTTATCACTGGCAAGATATACGGCTAAGTCTGCGATCTCATCTACCTTTAGCACGTGTTTAAGTGGTGCTGGCTTGCGTTTCATATTTTTAATGTCTTGGCCAGAATTGCTCAAAAGATTAGTTGCCACAAGTCCCGGGGATATACTATTAACTCTTACTCCTTTCTCAGCTAAATCCAAAGCGGTATTCTTGGTAAAATGTACTACAGCTGCTTTTGAAGTTGTATATGGAGTAACCTTCTTATCTACCATTTTAGCACATACGCTCGCAATGTTCACAATACACCCTTTAGTGTCTACTAAAGCTGGAGCCGCGTAATGCGTCAATACAGCATAAGCTCTTAAGTTAATAGCCATAACTTTATCAAAATCGTTTATGAATTTGCCATCCAGTATTCCGGAATAAGAGACTATTCCAGCGCAATTGATCACTACGTCAATTTTTCCAAATTCTTCGATAGTTTTTTCGACTGCTCGCTTCACGTCTTCATCTTTTGTCATGTCGATTACGATTTTAATCGCTTTTGTTGTACTGAAGTTTTCACACTTTTCCACTGTTTTCTGTAGATTTTCAGCGTTGATGTCCAATAGAGACAAGTTTGCGGATAATTTAGCAAACTGAAGAGCTATGGCTTCGCCAATACCGGAGGCAGCACCCGTTACAAGTACGACTTTATTTGCGGAAGACATTTTAATGAATACTCGCAAGTAATTCAATGATAGTATTTTATAATGTCTCGCAAATATGATAAGAGCGGATACATTGAACCGTAACTTGCATTTTTATCACGAAAATTTAGATTAAAGGTACGATATTCTCATCGAAAATTAAACAAACCATCCTTCCAATTTAAATAATATCAACTTCCTGCGACGGTGTTCCCACTAAATTACAACACGGGGTTATTCAAGGGGCGACCAACAAATTCCTGAAAAGCCAGCAACGCATTGGCGGTGCCTCTAGGTGCTCATGGGCGGCGGTAATCACTTAACATCAAGTGACCCGCCTGCTCATTTGCTCGCTAAAAATAAAAAATAAAGTAACCAAAGTTTTTACTAGCACCTGCTATAAGCGTTAGCGATCATGGAAAGAGAATAGAAACGACACGTTTGAAATATGGCAGCTGAACCGATGTAATGTTTTGATGAAATCTTTACTGTTCCTTAAGTTGAAGTAAATTTAATAAAATAAATAAAGAATGATAATAAGCCTCAATAGCCCAACGGTTAAAGCTGCGGACTGAAAACTGAAAGGTCGCAGGTTCGAATCCCACCCGTTGCACTATTGTCGTACCCACTCCTAGCATTAGCTTTCCGCTTATTTGTAGGGGATAGGAGGATAGTAATCAAATTGGCTAATATTCTTTATTAAAAAAAAGATAATGGAAACAGGATTTCTGCACTGGTAGCATGGGCAGGAGATAAAAGTTTTATCCCCCGATTTTATCCACTGACAGGGGATAAAATTATCTTTTCCCTATGCTAAAGCATGGCGACAGAGGAGAAGGCGATGTATATTTCTATAAGTATATCCACTGAGTGTTATTTCCATCGCTGTGCCCATGCTCGACGGGTGGATAAAGCTAAGCGAGGGTATAAACGTTTTATCCTTTTCCCGGGGATAAAATTTCTCCCGCCCATGCTACCAAGGCAGGTATAGAAGAAACAAACTTTTGAATTTTCTAAAGGTAAGTCGTAAAAAAAATATAAAATGAATGTTGTTCTTGGCTAATAAATATTTCTTTTTCATCTTTGTTGCTTGAAGGATATAAGTCTTTGTTCTTTCCAATATATTGTTTTCATTAACACCTGATATCTTGTTACTAAGTTTAGTTAATCTTATCTGTTTTGTTTTTATGTCTTATCACTAGACGTAAAGTCACGTACCTACTAGGGTTGCCAGACGTCCCGTATTTCCCGGGACATCCCGTATTTTAGGCATAGTTTAAAATGTCCCGGCGGGACTGACTCTGTCCCGTATTTGAACCGTACGTCGTTTTTCATTATGAAATCGATCTACGTATTCACACACGCAACGTTCGTAAAACGTACTCGTCTCGCTACTAACTTGCACTCGCAGCCCGCATCGACCAATGACAGTGTTAGTGTCAGAATGACAATGTTAAAACTGACTCGATCCTCGGAAAAATATAAAAAATAATAAAAAATAACACTAAATAATTTTGTTTTGTATTTGTCCCGGGTAAAAAACTGAAATCCCGTATTTTTTTGCCCATTTAACCATTTGTCCCTTATAGGCTGGAAGAAAATCTGGCAACCCTAGTACCTACCTACCTGATCAAATCGTTCAAAGTAAGAACATAAGTTCAAGTCCTTCAATCACCTTTGACGACCTCCCTGGCGCAGAGGTGAGCGCTGTGATCTTATAATTGGGAGGTCTCGGGTTCGATTCCCGGCGCGGGCAATTTGGGAGTTTATAATTTCCGAATTGTCTCTGGTCTGGTCTGGTGGGAGGCTTTAGCCGTGGCTAGTTACCAGCCTGCCGTCAAAGATGTGCCGCCAAGCGATTTAGCGTTCTGGCACGATGGCGTGTAGAAACCGACTAAGGGTATGGGTTGAATGTAGAATAGAATAGAATAGAATAGAAATATTTTTTATTCAAATAAACTTTTACAAGCACTTTTGAATCGTCAATGAATCTACCACTGGTTCGGAATGCCTTTCCTGCCGAGAAGAGCCAGCAAGAAACTCGGCGGTTGCTCTTTTCAAAAAAATAAAAATTTTACAATTGTTATTGAAACTATGCTATGTATTCAGTGTTTCCACGATGAATTTTCCTGAGTACAATACAAGTAAAAATAAATACAATACAAATACAAATAAATACAATTCAATATATGTTAACACAGGCAGGCAAAAGCAGACCCATTCCCGTTGGTGGCACCCGTTCACGAGCATGACGCATGATCCAGCCATTGCTTCGCTCAACCATATTTGAGGGAACGTAACAACCCGCACCACACGACACGAATGTACACTGGCATACCCCTTCCAAGTTAGCCCGCTACCATTTTAAACAGCATCGTCACTTACCATCAGGTGAGATCGCAGTCAAGGGCTATTTTGTCATCGAATAAAAAAAATCACCTTGGCGAGAGCGCGCTCAACAAGTCACTGCTATTTTCTTAGCAACTGTTGTACATGGTATTTTAATATAGTCTGTAGGGTTAGTATAAGATTTAATTCGATTGATCGTATTCGTATTCGATGACTTTAGTCTCAAAGTAAAATGAACCATATCTCCATTGAATTAGAATTCAATTTCGTGCATGCATTCTTATACTTTTACGTATACGGACACGCTCCAAACTATAATCTGTTGGACTGAATTTGTGACCTTGCCCTGCTAATGCCAAAATCAAAAATAATGTAATGCAGTAGAGGTGGAGACGTCTGAACAGTACGATCGCAACATAACATAAAACTCGACGTCCGCACCGCTCGAAAAACAGATGAGACCGACTTTTGGGCGCAATGTAACCCTGCCCTATGTTTTTTATCAACCAATGACATGCAGTTCCTGATTTCCAAACGAGCTCGTCTCCGTGAACAAAGTATAGTATTAAACAATGGCAAGATACATCATAGGCATCTTGAAATTAGAATATTCTAGCGGTGCAGAAAATTACTGTTAATTTATATTTTCCATTGTCTACTTTCAATTGTGTGCGAGATTAATTAATAAAAAATCATAAATTCCATTATTTATTATACAACGTGTAACAAAAGTGTGAAATAACCCTGAAGGAGGTGAATGTGCTCATGAAACTGAATAACTTTCCCCAAGGAACATAGACATCCGCTAAGAAAGGATTTTTGAAAATTCAACCCCTAAAAGGATAAATAAAAAACGTGAGCAAAGCCTCGGGCAAAAACTAGTATTCCGGAGAATTTCTTGCGAATTTGCGAAAAAATGCGAGGAAAAAATGGCGTCCGACACGATCAAGAAGCGTGACGGGTAGAAGGCCGTAATTTAATTCAATAACGCGGCCGATCAGCGCAACTGTGGATGCAAATTAGCTTTAATGCCTCCCCTCCCTCCCATTAATAGGGCTGTCTGGTTTTAACCGACCACGGTGAAGCCAAAAAGACAGGGTTAAAATTTTAGCAGTACGTTTATCTCACGAAGTTACGGGCGCTTTACTTGTGGTTACGTCGTGTACATGCACATTGCGTAAGTGTGCGTGGCTGTCAGGAGCCTAGGTGGGAGCGGTCCGGCGCGAGCAAGCTCTCGCTCACACTTATACAGATACGACACACACACAACCATGAGCCGCGTACCCTCATGAATTGAAAGAACTATAGAAGTCTAACAGGGTAGTTTCACTTCGACAACCCTGGAGCACTAACGATCTTAATGCAACCTTAAAAACGATTGATGGTAGCAAATTATGAGGAATTTACAGCATTACCTCTTTACCCGTTTTATCACCATTCCTAAGTGGCTCATTATTATCAATCATGATGGTGAATAATTTATGGTAATCATATTTTTGTTAAATATGTGGGAAGGTAGCTTAAGCTGATGTGAACAGTTAAGGAATATCATTAGTAGGTAAGTGATACAGCTAAGTGGTTAAGGCTGATGTCTCCTATTCTAGGGGGTCGCAGGTTCCGTCCCGGGCCTCTGAATTTCGCAATTTAACCCACTAAATTACAACATGGGGTTATTCAAGGGGCGGACCAACAGATTCCTGAAAAGCCGGCAACGCATTGGTGGTGTCTCTGGTACTACAAGTGTTTATGGGCGGCGGTAATCACTTAACATCAGGTGACTCGCCTGCTCGTTTGCTCGCTAAAAATATATAAAAAAATAATTAAATATCACATGCTTCAACGGTAAAGTACAACAACACGAGGAAACCTAAACACCTGAGAGTTCTCCATAATGTTCTCGAAGGTGTTAGTTCTTCAATCATGCAGCAGCAGAACTACGGATCGTCGTGATTTTTTGCATGGGTATAGTTGAGGACCGGGAGAGTGACATAGGCTACGTTTTATCCCGAAAAATCACATAGATCCCGCGGGATTTTAAAAACTAATTTAACACGAGCAAAGCCGCGGGCATCAGCTACCCAAGTAGCACAGATAGCTGTATAAATACTCACTTTTAGACCTATTTGAGAATTAATATAAATATACTGATTCATATTTCAACTTTTATGATGTTTTTTGTATGAATTAGGAATGGATTGCATTAGTTTTTACTTCTCGATATCATAATAACAACTTTTTATCTTATAATTCTTTTCAAAGCACTAAACAGTGTTTATTCAAGTTTTCATCACGGCTTATTTATATCACGAAACTAATTAAAACCCGAATATTTTCGTGGCGCACTTAAATTTTCTTAGGTAATATATATGTATAATGTCAGTAAAATTACATTCCCAATCATTTTTCTTTTATAAATATGAAAACAATGCACTTAACTTTGAATATATAACCACACGTATTCAATTCACTCCACGAAATTGTGTTTAAGCTCCAGGTATATTAATTTGCTAGATTAAGTTTGCTACTTCACTTTTACGTCACGTGACATACGTATTTGCTGAATAAAGAGTAACTTGTAATCTTTTACTCAACTTAAGGCTGTATAATTTGTGCCCATTTAAGAGGTATAAGAGCTGTATACGGCCGTATACAGCCCTTATGCAGCTTTTTTATACAGCTTTAACGGGGTCTTTTCCCTGTTTCTAGCAATTTCGCGTCTTTTCAAACCAGTTTTAATTCATGAAGAACTATTTTATTTGCATCGAAAAAAATATATATTGTAGATACATATTTTATCTGAGGTTCTTATATTACAGAAATGTGTAAAGCTATACTTTGCTCGATCATAAAAATCATGAAGAAATCGCGATTTTCACTATTTTTCCAATTTTATGTCTAAAGTTTTTAACTAAATTAAAAAAAAAATATATGAAAATAAAGCTTATTACATTTATGAGGGTTCCAATAAACAATATTTTTAAATAAAAATTTAAGCTTAGCTCTAGCTTATTTCTAGACGTAAACGGTCACGTGCATCCTCTAACGGGGGTGTTTCAGTGTCTCACCGGACTCTATCGAGGTTGGACGCACGTCAGTTTTCGCAGGCCACGTGCTTAAATTCTCACTTTCATTAATAATTTTGTTGTAAAAATATTATTTTGTAAAATCACTAAAACTTTTCATTAGATCTTAGTTAGCATAGTACCTAATTATTTTGAGTACACGAGGATTTCGGAGCGGCGCGGCGCGCGGCGACATAGCCCGCTAAATACCTAAAGTTCCGGGACCAGCAAGCCTTAAGCGTGACGGGAATTCGTTATTCAGCTGCTAAGCAGCCTTCGTGTGCTACTTAGGTAGTAGGTATATAATAATATATATTATGGTGTCATAAATCACAATAATTAAATAACAACAACCTAACCCCTAAACTCGAAATATGGTAATGAGATACAAAAGTTGTAAAACTCTATGAACGCTCGCAAAGTTTTAAATTGGTTTAGCGTTGAACGTAAATTATATAGGTAGATATATCCAAAGAAATCACCTCTATCACCTCGGAATACGGCTTACCTTTACAAAATTCAAAAGTTTCTTTCTACTACACCTGAAATCCTGTTTCCATTATCTTTTTTTTTTTAAATAAAGAATATTAGCCAAACTCAGGACGTCAATTAAATCGGAAATAGAAATAGACAGTAGGTTAGAGGTAGCGTTGCCAGACGTCCCATATTTTAGGCATAGTTTAAAATGTCCCGGCGGGACTGACTCTATCCCATATTTGAACCGTACTTCGTTTTTCGTTATGAAATCGATCCAAGTGTTCACACACGCAACGTTCGTAAAAAAGCGAGTTGATGACCGTTTTTAATTACGATGAAAATTGTATTGATTTTGACAGATATGTTAAAACGAATAAAAATATGTCAAAACTGACTCGATCTTCAGAAAAATATCAAAAAAAAAATGACACTAAATAATTTTGTTTTTTATTTGTCTCGGGTAAAAAAGTGAAATCCCGTATTTTTTTGCCCATTTAACCATTTGTCTCTTATAGGCTGAAAAAAAATCTGGCAGTTAGAGGGTTCAATGTGAACGCGCTTGAATGAAACAGTTTGATGATGGATACGAAAAGTTATACAAAAACAACTTCTACGACACTCTCTTGTTTTTCCCACGGGTTTTACAATTTTCCGATCCAATTTGAAAAAATGGGTTTTGATAGGTACTGATGAATAGTTTTCGTACATATTATGGTGTTTGCTTAAGAGCGCGTGTAATGTTAATCTTCAGATGTAGATCTGATTAAAAGCAAAAATCACATCGTATTTTCAAGGGACGATTCTTAGTAGAAACATAAAATATAGAAATTTGTTCTACAAAAAAAAAAAAATCGCGAAGTTAGGTCTAGTTTTTAAACCAATGTGTTGCATATCATCGGCTTAATTATCAAACTTCGTAACTCCAAAATTCCCGATTTTTTTATTTTTACGCCATCTAGTGTAAAATTCGGTAACGAACACGATGAAATCACTCGTATCTCCCACTTGTTTTTAGTTTTTTTGCTATTTACAAAAAATAAAAATACCATGGATAAGCCGACGCCATTTTGACCATTAGGTATTAACCTAAGTCCATTTATTGAATCATGATAACAGATAATAAATCATAATTACAACAAACATAAGCACATTAATATTCAAATGTAAATAAAGCTGTTTGTCTATGTTTTTATTGTTAGTTAGGTATATAGTAAAAAAGTTTTTTCTTTCTCCTGTAAAGTTTGATCAAATGGAGATACGAAGTTTGATAATAATTAAGCCGACGATATTACAGAGTCAAAATTTTTATATAAAACTAGCTTTTGCCTGCAGCTTCGCTCACATTAGGTTCGATTTTTCAAACCCTTATTTTATCCCCTTGGGGGTTGAATTTTCAAAGATCCTTTCTTAACGGATACCTACGTCCTAATAGCTATCTGTATGCCAAACAGCCTGATCCGTCCAGTGGCTTAAGCTGTGCTTTGCCTTTCCCTTTTATATATTTAGATTAGCCATTTAAAAAAAGTGAATATCTTGTGTATTGTTATAATACATAATGTATTAGGCGCTTGCTACATTGTCAAGTTCAAATGGTCAAGCGAAACAGAAATCCACCTATATAAGTGGCATTTCATATCCAATAATAACTAATTTCTCGTTGAGGTTATAATTAAAACGCTCAAGCGTCGTTGGTGAATTTTAAGAACGAACACTCAACACACTCGGCTTGAATCTGCGCTGCTTCAGTTCAAAACTGACCAGCGGAGCTCAATTGTATGTTTAGACTGTGGCGCAAGATATAAGCGGAAGCGGGTTTTTTTTTATGTTATTAAGCTATTGCATAGCTTCTATCGCGGGCCTTGAGCGTGGAGACCGAATCCAGAAATTCCGTAACGAAAATAACCTGACACGGGACTCCTCTCACCGCTAGATGGCGTTGATAAAAAATGCTATGCAATAGCTTTACCGCGGCAGTCCCCGAGTGCCACACGTCTTTTTTTTATGTTATTATTTTACTCACTCTGTACAAAATGTATCTTTTTCTGTAGTTAATTTTGAGAAAATCTAAAATTAGACACACAATTGTCACAATCTCTTAAGTTTAAATATCTATTGATATCTAAATCACTGTTGATTTTCGTACAATAAGCGGAGGCGATCGCTTTTGATTTCACTATGAGCGGGAGCGGAAGCGGAAAGAGCCAATGATAGAAATAGAAGCCTCATCCGATTAGTGGAATTGGTTTAATAGAAACTATAAGCTGCTTCCATCTTAGACTACATCATCACTTACCACCAGGCGAGGTCACAGCCAAGGACTAGTAGAAAAGCAAGTGTAAATTAAAAATTTAAAACACTCCCGACATGTGGACTGTGTGTGAAATCGAAATTTTGATTAAGGGTTAAGTGATTTAGCTTAGGTAGTCTCTAAACTTTAAGGAACTTTGGTGAAAACGAGCATTCAATTTGTATTATTTGTACTGACACGCTATATGTCATAACTTGCACCGATACAAAACAATCGCGAAACAGGCCAAGTGGCTCCCGTACGCTTTCAGCTCATTCCGAAATGGCAACAACCGAGTAGCTTCACAATTTCCAAGGAAAACTACATGCGCTCTCACTTATAAATAACTAGTTGATGCCCGCGACTTCGTTCGCGTGGATTGAGATTTCTTGATTCCCGCGGGAACTCTCTTATTTACCGGGATAAAAAGTAACCTATGTTAGCACATAGGTTATTATAAGACAGCTGGAATAGCTTCCACACTATAATCTATCTCTGTGCCAAATTTCAGCCAAATCGGTTCAGCCGTTGCGACGTGATTGAGTAACAAACATCCACACTTTCGCATTCATAATATTATACTAGACTAGACTAGATACTAGATACTAGACGATGCCCGCGACTTCGTCCGCGTGGATCAAGGTTTTTCAATTCCCATGGGAACTCTGTAATTTTCCGGGATAAAATGTAGTCTATGTTTTAATCCTGGGTATGAGCTATCTCTATTCCAAATTTCAGCCAAATCGGTTCATTCTTTGTGGCGTAAAGGAGTAACAAACATACACACACGCAAACACACACATATACAAAATTCAAAATTCAAAATTTATTTATTTCATGTAGGCTAACTTGTAGCTCTTATGACACGTCATAAATTTACCACCGGTTCGGAATGCAGATTCTGCTGAGAAGAGCCGGCAAGAAACTCAGCAGTTGCTCTTTTCAAAAAAAATTTTTTTTTACAAAGCTATGCTATATATACAGTGCTTCCACAATAAAGCTTCAAAAATGCATACGTAGGTACACCAATCCAACGCATGTCAAGATGGGCAGTCAAAGCAGACCCATTCCCGTTGGTGGCACCCGTTCACGAGCATGACGCATGATCCAGGCATTGCTTCGCTCAACCATATTTGAGGGAACGTAACAACCCGCACCACACGACACCACCACAGAAATGTTTAAAGAGAGCATGACTACTCATACACATACAAACTTTCGCCTTTATAATATTAAGTCTGAAGTCTGATTAGGATTAGGAAAAGACCACAGCGCTCACCACTGCGCCAGGGGGGGTCCTTGAAGTATACACAAGTAGTTCTGTAGCAGGAAAAACCTGACCCCCTTCCCCGGCCGCCGGACGCCGCGCCGGAACAAGAGCGGGCCGCACTTACGCGTAATGGATGTCCTGTTTCCGATTCCGCCCAAGTCGAAGCGACACCTCAAAAGGAGGCATAGACCACTGTCCCCTTTCCGAATATTTGTAGTATTCAGTTGACAAAGAAAGAAATAACGATAGATAGATTGAAAATTCTTTATTGCTACACAAAGTTTTTTTTTATTCGACGACAAAATAGCCTGCGATCTCACCTGATGGTAAGTGACGATGCAGTCTAAGATGGTAGCGGAACAAGAGCGGGCCGCACTTACGCGTAATGGAAGTCCTGTTTCCGATTCCGCCCAAGTCGAAGCGACACCTAAAAAGGAGGCAAGTACCACTGTCCCCTTTCCGAATATTTGTGGTGTTCAGTTGACAAAGAAAGAAATGATAGATAGATAGAAAATTCTATATTGCTACACGAAGCTTACAATAAAATCTTAGAGTTAATTAATGAACACAGGTGCGCAAAGGCGGTCTTATCGCTTTAAGCGATCTCCTCCAGACAACCTTAAAAATATTTAAAAGAATCTTATTGAGGGATATGGGAAAGTGAAGGGGAATTGCAACTTATATAAATTACATAAAAAGTATGTAATAAGCGAAAAGCTCTAGTTAGGAGTGAGTAAGATAATAGTGCAACGGGTGGGGATTGAACCTGCGACCCTTCAGTTTTCAGTCCGTACTTTATATACCTATTTACCCTTTCATTTCAATTTGCCGCTACCTCGCCCCGCGCTTCCCCGCACCGTACCTCAAGTCAGACCCGCTTAGTACAGATAGCAACGTACTGCTCGCTACCAAATTTTTTCAAAGTTTTGTTATTGTTCCGTTTTGAATGTTTTTGTTAACTTTAAATTAGTTATTTATTTCTGGTTTGGTTACCTACTCGATGAGTAAAAAAGCAAAAGTTTTGCATAACGCAGACTATTAATTACTTTAATTATGACTTTTTCAAGCTGAAAAAAATTATAAATTACGCCTTTAGACTTTCAAGATGTCATTACCATGAAAAGTATTTCCAGGAAAGAAAACTTTCGTCAAAGTTGTGATTACAGTAAAAAAAAAGACGTGTGGCACTCGGGGACTGCCGCGATAAAGCTATTGCATAGCATTTTTTATCAACGCCATCCAGCGGTGAGAGGAGTCCCGTGTCAGGTTATTTTCGTTACGGAATTTCTGGATTCGGTCTCCACGCTCAGGGCCCGCGATAGAAGCTATGCAATAGCTTAAAAATACAGTTATTTCTATTTTCTTGTCAACGATAAGGTTTGACGTCATTTTGTAACGGTCGATGACGGCCATCTTAAGATGTGAAGGATAATGCCCACCTATATCATCCCACTCATGGATAAAAATAGAAAATCCTACTTTGAAATTTTTATATAGACTATTAGACAGTCGGACAATAGGTATTTGTCTCACAACAAAGATGTAACGAATTCCAATAATAAAATAATTGGTTTCCATGGAAAAGAATCGCGTATATATGCGCATTTTTCTATGCTCCCCAGACAATGCTTTTGTGTAGACCTAACGAATCGTAAAAACCTATTCTATTGCTTTGTACCTTTGCGATATAATATGCTGTATCAATCAAATCACACGGGTCGTGGCTTACATTGTATTCTGATATAGTATGTTCATCTCACGAAGTTACGGGTGCTTTACTTGTGGTTATGTCGTGTACGTGCACATTGCGTAAGTGTGCGTGCCTGTCAGGAGCCTAGGTGGGAGCGGTCAGGCGCGAGCAAGCTCTCGCTCACACTTATACAGATACGACACACGCACAACCACGCGCTACGCGCCCTCGTGAAATGTAAGAACTATATTACTATCAACATTTTTTGGTCTTATCAGTGGGACGTCGTGTGTTTCAATCTTAATAAGCCTCAATAGCCCAAATGTAAAAAGACAGGCTTGATTAGTCAGCACGTGCACCATATGACAATGGTTCAGGTACTGACAATCAAACCTGTCGGCAAATGCCCTCAGGATGCCATTGGAACTAGCCCGCAACCTGCAAACCAGGGATGTGCATCGTTTGCGCATGGTGGTGTAGAAACAATCTACATGTGCATCCGCGAACATACCCAACGCGCTGCAGTAACGAGGTAGCCCCAATAGCACCCTGAACGCATTGTTATACTGAATACGCAGGGCATTGTACTGTTTCTGCGTGTAGTCGACCCACAGATTGCTCGTATTATGGTAGAAAAAAAACCCTTTTACAAGGCTTTAGAACGCATCTTTTATGTCAAGATTCATTCAACATGGTTAATTTAACGCGATTTGTTGCAATGCAATAGTTATATACGAGACATTGGGGCGGGCTCGCCGCGGCCGCCGCTCCAGCGGGATCCGGAAATGGCGAACGTGATCGGGAATTCAAAGAGATATTTTCAATTTGTCCAATTCGAAACGCTCCATGCAATGAATTGTGGACGCAAATATTTATTGATACGAAATTGCTGTTAAGTTTTTAAAGATTGTTTAGCCTGACGGAAAAAAAGAGGGGTGTTATATATATCATGTTATAGGGGGGTTATTGGATATGGATATATATCCATATATGGATCCGAAACATAGTCGCTAACTATGGGCCTCATAAAAAGGCTTAGGATCACTCAGCGGGCGATGGAGAGAGCTATGCTCGGAGTATCCCTGCGAGATCAAATCAGAAATGAGGAGATCCGTAGGAGAACCAAAGTCACCGACATAGCTCTGCGAGTCGCGAAACTGAAGTGGAAATGGGCGGGGCACATAGTTCGAAGAGCTGATGGTCGATGGGGTCCCAAGGTGCTGGAGTGGCGACCCCGCACCGGGAAGCGCAGTGTTGGCAGACCCCCCACTAGGTGGACAGACGACATCAAACGAGTCGCAGGGAGTCGCTGGATTCAGGCGGCGCAAGACCGAGGTGTATGGAGGTCCATGCAAGAGACTTATGTCCAGCAGTGGACGTCTATAAGTTGAAGAAGAAGAAGAAGTTATTATACACTTGCGCCACATTTATATGATTTGCGGTCGGTTAAGTTTATTTTCATTTTCCTATGCGTTTCAGACAGGAAGAGCTTGAAATAGATAAACTGATAAACAGAGTTGGTCAATACGCAGTGCGCTCTTCTTGGCTTTGTTTTTTATTCTTAATTAAAAGACTATTTATTAAGCTTTTGTATAGCTTCTATCGCGGGCCAGCGTGGAGACCGAATCCAGAAATTCCGTAACGAAAATAACCTGACACGGAACTCCTCTACGGTGAGCCGCTAGATGGCGCATTTTTTATCAACGCCATCTAGCGGTGAGCCGCTAGATGGCGTTGATAAAAAATGCTATGCAATAGCTTTACCGCGGCAGTCCCCGAGTGCCACACGTCTTTTTTATTTATTTATAAGTTCGACATGTGCGTGTGTATCTCTGTATGCGTGTATCTTTGTGTCTATCTGTTCCCTCGTAGCTCGCTAACGAATGGGCCGACTTTGATGCGGTTTTACTAGCTTTTAATGTCCTCTCGACAGAATCCGTAATTTCCGCGTAAGGTTTGTTTAGTGAAAGGTGTCGGACACAGTAATTGTTTTTCCAGGAAAAAACAGCCTATGTTATAGCTAATTAATAAAGTTTAATTACAGTTGTACTTAATTCAAAGGGATGTGCATTTACTTTGTGTAACTACGAATAACTTGTGTATTATGTAACAAGATACTAAAGCGCCATCACAGTAGATGTATGAACTACTCGAATCTAATCTTAAAGCTTATTCCAAACAAAACTACTTTGTCGTGTGGTTTCACAGGGCTGTCAACATATCAATTTCATTACAGGAACAGTGTACTCAAAATGAATAATTACAGTTAACTAAAAATTTAACAGAAGATAGAAGCAATTAGGAAAAATAAAAAAGACGTGTGGCACTCGGGGACTGCCGCGGTAAAGCTATTGCATAGCATTTTTTATCAACGCCATCTAGCGGCTCACCGTAGAGGAATCCCGTGTCAGGTTATTGTCTCCACGCTGGCCCGCGATAGAAGCTATGCAATAGCTTAAAATATAAATCTTTTTAGTCTTACTAACTAAGCTACTAAACTAATGTATAATGTTATAATTTTCTGACTCGTCAGTTAATTTATTCAATAATGTCGTATACACATATTAGGGGCTGCTACTTGGTTCTTGATACGCTGTATATTTATATTTTGTGCACTTTTTAGTTTCAACCTGTTTTGTGTGCCTCTTTAATAAATAAATAAATACTAATACTATTCAAAACCTTTATTTTAAGTTTTTTAAAAATTTCACTTCACCATCTTTCACGACCATCAGGTGTGATAAGAGCAAAACGTTAGTCTATATATTTAAAAATAAGGGTTCCGAAGTTTTTTTCGGAACCCTAAAAAAGAAGTCAAGTACCCAATTGGCCTGAAGTGTCAACCCTAACCAAACATATCTAGCTGGGATTTCATCATTTCATATTTGCGGTCTCCGCCGTTCGAGGACTAAGTTGCAATTGCAATCAATACTGAAGGAGATCTATTGGAATGGTGCATCGACAAAACATACACACACATTTCGTCAGTATAACGAGCAGTACCTTTCAAAGGATATGACTAAGGGACGAAATATTTGTAAAGACCAAGTACTTGCGAGCGATGGCCGCTGGAGCCGGAAAGTTCTGGAGTGGAGACCGCGAACAAGCAAGCGTAGTGTGTGGCGCCCTCCAGCAAGATGGACCGACGACATAAAGAAAGTTTTTTTTTCCTGACAAGATCTCACCTGATGGTAAGTGACGATGCAGTCTAAGATGGTAGCGGACTAACTTGGAATGGGATAGCAGTGTAGATTTAAGCCATGCCCCTAATCGGTTTCTACACGCTATCGTGCTGGAACGCTAAATCGCTTGGCGGCAGGTCTTTGACTTAGGGTGGTAACTAGCCACGGCCAAAGCCTTTTTATGACGACAAGATAGCTCTTGACTGCGATCTCACCTGATGGTAGGTGACGATGCAGTCTAAGATTGTAGCGGACTAACTTGGAAGGGGTATAGCAGTGTAAATTCAAACCATACCCCTAACAATGGCCTTCCACAGGCTTCAGTTTTGCGCTGTCTGCATCCAGCGGCTCCCTGCGACTCGTTTGTGTCGTCGGTCCACCTAGTGGGTAGTCTGCCAACACTATGCTCCCCGGTATCGAGAAAAGTGTGATATAATAGCTTAAAAAAATATATCGTCACTCGTCAGGGATAGTGCAAATCCGCGTAACTAGCATTGGTACGTTAAAATCCATTTTCATACGTTTGTGGTCAAACCAAAACCGCGTAAGTGACGTAACGATCTATTTATATCAATACATCTCTATGTGTAAAAGCTAGTCCAATAGCCGTAGAAATAAGAAGTTGTAAACTTCCCCTGTAAAACTGGGACTAGTGTAGATCCGCGGTTTTTATCCAATGTATATACGCGGTTTTGCACTGTTCCCGACGATATTTCATCACGTAGAGATGTTATAGACAAGTGTACCGTTCCAAACATGCAAAGTTGTAAAGAAAAACATTACACGAGCGACACTTTGAGTAGCTTGTACCTACACTTGCACTGTCTGGAAGTTGATATGTGGCCCAAGTTGTATGTCAAAGCGGAAAGTAATTTAATTCCTTCATTCATTTTTTAAGCTATTGCATAGCTTCTATCGCGGGCCTTGAGCGTGGAGACCGAATCCAGAAATTCCGTAACGAAAATAACCTGACACGGGACTCCTCTCACCGCTAGATGGCGTTGATAAAAAATGCTATGCAATAGCTTTACGGCGGCAGTCCCCGAGTGCCACACGTCTTTTTTTTATTCGATGACAAGATCTCACCTGATGGTAAGTGACGATGCAGTGTAAGAGGGTAGCGGGCTAACTTGGAACAGGTATGGCAGTGTAGATTCAAACCATACCCCTAATCGGTTTCTATACGTCGTCATGCCGGAACGCTAAATCGCTTGGCGGTACGTCTTTGACGATAGGGTGGTAACTAGCCACGGACAAAGCCTCCCGGCAGCCTCATTCGTCCTCCTTCTATAACAACCGATGGATGTCCACTGTTGAACAAAGGTCTTTTGCAAGGACTTCCACAGTTCTCGGTCTTGCGCCGCCTGTATAAAGCTCCCTGCGACTCGTTTGATGTCGTCGTTCCATCTAGTGGGAGGCTGCGCTTTCCGGTGCGGATGCATTATTTTATTCATTTTTAATTAATTTCTTTATTTCTTTATTTATACACGTACAGATAGAACAATTCCTACCTACCTATAATTTGTAACTAATAATGTAATTTTAATTTATTTAAGTTATAGAAGCTTTGTGTTAACAGTTTGTAATTTTTATTGACCAAATAAAATAGATTGAACTGTAACTAAGTAGTTAAGTCTCAGCAGAATCAGCATTCCGAACCGGTAGATTCTCGATTTGTCATAAGAGCCACAAGTTGGCCTCCATGAAATAAATAATTTTGAGTTTGAGTTTTGAGTAAGTAAAATCTGTAGTCTGTCGAAAGCACTTTGTAAAAGTTTATTTAAATAAAAAAATATTCTTTTCTATTCTATTCCTGTAATCAACCCCAATTGTTGCAAATAAAGGCGTATTTATCTATTTATTTATTTATTTATTTATTCAAATTAAGGTATCGCTGTCGGTTCACATCTTGCGGCGTGTATAACGCGCCACGTTGCTCGGGTTCATCTCTAGTACCTCATTATGGGTCGTGAACCGGGACATTTGAAAACTTCCCATACTCCTCCATTTTTCCCGCCATTCAGCCGCTTCCAATATGGCGTCCTGTATTCCTTGCTTGGGTATTTTTCTTGAGATTAGTAAAGCTTCTTTAAATACTTCTTACAATCCCTACTAATGCTATTAGTATTATGTCTGTCTATTTATCTGGTAAGTACCCTTTCATCGCTCAACCACTGAACCGATCTAAATCCATATCTAAATATATAAAAGGCAAAGGTGACTGACTGACTGACTGACTGACTGATCTATCAACGCACAGCTCTAACCACTGGACCGATCGAGCTGAAATTTGGTATACAGGTAGTTGTTAGGACGTAGACATCGGCTAAGAAAGGATTTTGGAAAATTTCAACCCCAAGAGGGTTAAATAGGGGGTTAAAAAATCGAACCTAACGTGAGCGAAGCCGCGGGTTAAAGCTAGTCTAATATATTTTTTTTTTATTCGATTACAAGATACTGCTATCTCACCTGATGGTAAATCACGATGCAGTCAAAGATAGTAGCGGGCTAACTTGGAAAGGGCATAGCAGTGTAAATTCAACGCATACCCCTAATCGGTTTCTACACGCCATCGTGCCGGAACGTTAAATCGCTTGGCGGCATGTCAGTATTCATTTATTGTAAGTATCTAGTAAAGAGCCATAGTTGTCTAGTTCGGTTAGACTGAAGTGCCGAATTAGATTTTTTGAAAAAAAAAACCCGAAACATAATAAATGTATAACTGTATTAAAACTTGTTTAAATCAACTTTTCAAAAACACATCTTGCCTACATTGTAAACGTGGAACAAAACAGCTTTGTATTACGAAACAAATCTGCTGTCACCATTTTCATGTCATTGCTTTTGCAATTTATCTGTGCAATCTACGGATAGCCTGCTCAGCAATCCTTACTTCCTTACTAATATTATGATTGCGAAAGTGTGATTGTTTGTCGGTTTGTCCTTCAATCACGCTGCAACATAGGTACGGATCGACGTGATTTTTTGCATGAGTATACTTGAGGACCGGGAGAGTGACATAGGCTACTTTTTATCCCGAAAAAATCAAAGAGATCCCGCAGGATTTTTAAAAACTAAATCCACGCGAGCGAAGCCGCGGTCATCAACTAGTAGCAAATAGAGTTGGCAATCGTTTCAACAAGGTACCTACTTACTTACTCGTTCATTTTTCCCGTATGTTTGTATAATACTTATGTTCTTCCTAAATCCAGAAAGCTTTCTTTAATGGAATGTTAAATGGAACGGAAAAATGAAAGGCATCAGACACTTTTCTCTGAAAGTTAGTAAGAAGCACTTCAAAAATGCTTTCCTAAAGTAAACAATAATATAAACGTAAAAATTCTTTTTGCAAAACCGACTTCAAACGCCACTACAAAGTATACCTTAGACCAAATCATTATCAGGTGTGATTGTGTTGACCACACATCACATCACATGTGATGGAAAGTAAAGTGCGTGCCTATAATGTATAAAGAAAAAGTTAGTTAATTAATTAAGTAATTAGTTTAGTTTACATTTTAATAAAAAAATGAATAATGCAATACCTATTATTTTCCCTAAGCCTAATTAGGCAAACAACTAATATTGCATTTTTCATTTTTTCACACACAAATTCAAACTCAAAATTGTTTAGGCTAACTTTATTTTCATGTAGGCTAACTTGTGGTTCTTATGACAAGTCGAGAATCTACCACCGGTTCGGAATGCTGATTCTGCTGAGAAGAGCCGGCAAGAAACTCAGCAGTTGCTCTTTTCAAAACAAAAAATGTTACAATATGTAGCTTATCTGTGATGGGCCCAACTTAGGCATCACTGCGTGTAAAGTTGTCCATACAATGTTGCTTATAGGCAATCCCCCACTCAATAAATAAGTTTAGAATAGAAATATTTTTTATTCAAATAAACTTTTACAAGTGCTTTTGAATCGTCGATGAATCTACCACTGGTTCGGAATGCACTTCCTGCCGAGAAGAGCAAGCAATAAACTCCGCGGTTGCTCTTTTAAAAAAAAAAGATTTTTTTTTATAAAACCATGCTATGTATACAGTGTCTCCACAATGAGTTTCAAAAATGGATACCTAAATACAATTTCTATTACATGTTAACACGGGGCAGACAGTTTCAACAAGTTCTTAACCCTTAGTTAGAATATGCAATTGTAACTATGACTGTAAGGTTTCATCAAATAAATTATTAATTTGCACCCCTATTCGCAATCCGAGAAAGTTGTGCCACCAATCAATATTCAGCGAGATTTCTATTTGCATAGTTTAATTAATCCACATTGGAAATTATTTAGCGCTAGGTACGAAGTTCGTAAGGGAAGTAAGAAACTAGGTCTTGGAAGATTGAAACACTAATTCTCTGACTTTGAGTATTAAACCAACATCAGATTAAAATATATTCGGTTTAAAATCAGAAATGAGTTTTTTTAGTACAAATTAAACATTTTTTTCCACAGTTTTTTTTTATTCGATAACAAGATAGTCCTTGACTCCCATGACGATGCAGTTTAACTTGGAAGGTGTATGACAGTGTACATTCCATACCCCTAATCGGTTTCTACAAATTCAAATTCAAAATTTATTTATTTCATGTAGGCTAACCAGTAGCTCTTATGACACGTCATAAATCTACCACCGGTTCGGAATGCAAATTCTGCTGAGAAGAGCCGGTAAGAATCTCAGCAGTTGCTCTTTTCAAAAAAATTTTTTTTTTACAAAGCTATGCTATGTATACAGTGCTTCCACAATAAAGCTTCAAAAATGCAAAAATGCATACGTAGGTACACCAATCCAATGCATGTCAAGATGGGCAGTCAAAGCAAACCCATTCCCGTTGGTGGCACCCGTTCACGAGCACGACGCATGATCCAGCCATTGCTTCGCGCCATCGTACCGGAACGCTAAATCGCTGGCGGCACGTCGTTGACGGTAAGGTGGTAGCTAGCCACGGCCAAAAACTCCCACCAGACCAGATGAGAGAGAATTCAGAAAATATAAATTGCCAAATTGCCCCCTAGATTGCAAGAGGTAATTTCCTCTAAGCTCATAACCTAATATGATAATAGACAACAGAACCTCGATTGACCTGAAATGCTGAAAGGCAATTCGGTATCCAAAGCTCCATCAAATAGGATATTCATTTAACCGGAACTTTGGAACCGTCACTGAATTTGCAAGCCGCAAAATTTGATGCGCCTGTCAATGATCTGTTGCTTCCTATTTTAGCGGAAATTCAAGAGCAATTAGGGCATATTAACCATTCCCCGCTTCATTTTAAGCGTTACATTATAAAGGGTTCATTAGACTGTGTAAAGACACAGTTTGAGGCTGGAACCCCTGTTCTAGACCTGCTAGTTTAGAGGACCCCTGCTCTAGACCACCTGGAGGCGCCGAGTGCAGTACTAGACTGTATCCACTTAAACTATTTATTTAGTAAAAGAAACAGAGTATACAGTACGCAAGCTACGCTAGTCCAGTTGACAAGTTGACGTCATACCGATCCTTTTACGCGGCCGTATTATAATATGTTAACTAGTCGATCCGCGCGACTGACTTAATTCAGCCGCCTAACATTCTTAATACCGCGACTGTGTCGCTAACACCAGCGGGTTTAGAGAACCCCTACTCTAGACCAGCTGGTCTAGAGCAGGACTATTGCGGCTTTAGAACTGTTAGTTATTTGGCAAATAAATCGAATTTGTACACTAAATATTTCGCAAATAAACCTCACAGAAATTGCTTACAAAATTAGATTTCGAAACAGTCAATGCATATTAATTAAACTATGCAAATGGGATCGCCTCGGAATATCGTCACTAAAATTTTGTGGTAAATGCAGTATCGGTTGCAGTATCGGGAGCCTGGCCCTTACGTTGATACTGCAGAAATATAATTATTTATTAATGTGTTTATCAGTCTACGTATGTTTGTATGTATGTTTGTCGCCCTCTGGAGACCAAACGCGTGGGCTGATTTTGATGATTTTTACGTCAATCCATTTGTGTTACATCTTGGGAGTGTCACGAAAGACAGTAGTCAAAATTCAATATGGCGACCACCAGACGCCATATTGTGAAAAAGAAAAAAATGAAAGTTGACGAACTATGTTAAATGGGGTATCATTGAATAGGTATTTGAAAATCATTGTTAGGTTTCTCTTATCATTTTTCAGTTTGAATGACCGTTTACGATTTACGACAATTTAAAGTTGTTAAGTAAAAAGTGATTTTAACTATTATCATTAAAAATCTAGATCGGTTCAAATCTTCTCAATAGTGGGTGCCGACTGCTATTTAACTAGAGTACTAGACATGTTTTTTCTTTTTCAGTTTTTATTTAGCCGGGTTTTTGATATTTTAAATTTAATATTTCATTTTACCGGTCTTACAGCTTGGGAATAGCTATCAAATGACAAAAACACAACTGAAAAAAAAAAAGAGACGGAAAGGCATTTATCGGGATCGGCATTCTCACTATGTAGATTCCAATTTATTTTCAATTCCCGAACATTCTATGAAAATCGTTAAATTGTTCCAAAAATATGTTACGCATTCAAAATATAATCGATCGCAGTCATTAATAAATTGGTCAGATCTGAATACACTAAATTATTAGGTACCAAATTAACTTCGTTGAAATTGGTAACAAAACTTGGTAACGAAACTGTCAATGGATATTAATAAACCAACATTCGACTGTGCAAATGGAACCTTTCCTCGAAATATCGTCACCCCCTCGTCACCCCTGAAATTGTTGGCTTACAAACGCTGTACTTATCGATTTCAATGCCTCGTGGTTAGCATGTTCTACTACGGCGGATAACTAGGTCTCTGGTTCGATTCCCGGGTCGGGCAAAAAAATGTATTTGGTTTTTCTGCATGGAATCAATCGGCTTGGCATCCAGCTACCCACAAGAGAGTGTAATAACTTGTTACACTACAATATTGTAATATTTTTAACCGACTTCTGTTATGAAAAGAGCAACTGTTGAGTTTCTTGCCGGCTCTTTTCAGCAGAATCTGCGTTCCGAACCGGTGGTAGAGTCTCGACGTGTCATAAGAGCCACGAGTTGGCCTACATGAAATAAATAATTTTCAATTTTAAATTTGAATTTACGCCCGTTTTACGCAAGTCCACGGGTTCAGAATACAGAACAAAATTCAAAAAGTTTTATTCTGTATTCTTTGTCCACGAGTATGATTAGTTTTGCCAGGCGTCCGGATAAAGCCGGACACTGTCAGGCTTTTTGGTTGCGTGTGCGGACAAGTTAGACGGCGTCCGGCCTGTCCGGCTAGACAAAATGACAAATGACAAATGATGGGAGACAAAATGTAAAAAATGCTTAAATTAAAAAATTTAAGCATTTTTTTACATTTTGTCATGTGGTTTTCAATTATTGAAATGAATATTGAATCCTTATTATTCTTACTTCCTTA
Organism: Hipparchia semele; assembly: GCA_933228805.2. Classification (NCBI taxonomy): domain Eukaryota; kingdom Metazoa; phylum Arthropoda; class Insecta; order Lepidoptera; family Nymphalidae; genus Hipparchia; species Hipparchia semele. The sequence continues at coordinate 3,019,023 of OW121733.1, read as the reverse complement.
CTAATTATTCCTTAGAAAGTGTGTTTCTTAGTTGGTTTCTTGGTTTGTCCTTCAATCACACCGCAACAAAGCAACGTATCGACTTGGGTGGGTGGATGAATGATGGGTATAGTTGAGGACCGGGAGAGTGACATAGAGCTACTTTTTATCCCGGAAAATCAAAGAGTTCCCTTCTTCCCCACTTTAGCGTAGCTTGAAAAAACCCATCTCTGAGAGGAAACCTAAGCTTAGTAGCACCTAAGCGGTGGATGGGTTACTAATGATGATAATTAATAATAATTAATAACACGATTCTTCTCAAATTCTCCGAAAAATTCTGGAAGATTTTCTCATAGTTAAAATGTGTAGCCATTATTCTTGTCATACGAAGACTGTTTAATTCAAGAGCTTTCCGCGTATTGAATTATTAATATCCACCCCTCAGATACCTTGTAATATATTGAATTAATGGACCGAAGACCGGTATCACGATCAGAGGATTCCACCCCTTATCCCAAATACTCTAAAGGTTATAATTGTATGATGTCATGGGATTAAAAATTGTAAGCGAAAAACTCTCCAAATTACGTAACTGATGCAAAATGCATAGAAAGTAGGTAGTAGGTACCAATGTTGTTGTATTTTGTTGATTAGGTTTTATTTTGACCCATTTTTGACTTATATTTAAGCCTCAATTACATATGAATGTACTTTACATTGAGTTCGTGAAAAAATTCACAAATCGCTAAATATATTATGATAGGTAATTAGGTACCTACTAATACATTCAAGGCATATCGTCCCATAGAACTTACTATTAGTAAGTACCTACCTTTAATTTTTGTCATTTAAATATATAAAAGGCAAAGGTGACTGACTGACACAGCTCAAATCACTAGACGGATCGGGCTTCAGCCAGAGGCATACTATTATGACGTAGGCTTTATGAGAATTCAACCCCTAAGGGGGTAAAATAGGGGTTTGAAAAATCGAACTTAACATGAGCGAAGCCGCGGGCAAAAGCTAGTTAACAAATAAATGAAAAAAGAAATAGGGAATGTACTACTGGTATCTGCTTTGCTTCAGCTGTCCACAAGATAGATAAGCGATATATTGTAACAATTTTTTGTTTTGAAAAGAGCAACTGCTGAGTTTCTCGTCGGCTCTTCTCAGCAGAATCAGCATTTCAAACGGGTGGTAGATTCTTGACTTGTCATACAAGCTTGCCTACATGAAATAAATAATTTTGAGTTTTTTTTTGAGTTTTTTTGTTTGATGCTCGTGAACTGGTGCCACCAACGGGAATGGGTCTGCTTTGTCCGCCCATTTTGACATGCGTGGGATTGTGTGTACCTGCATATGCATTTTTGAAGCTTCATTGTGGAAGCACTGTATGTGTATACATAGCATAGTTTTGTTACCTATTGTAAAAATTTTTTTTTTGAAAAAAGTAACTGCTGAGTCTCTTACCGGCTCTTCTCAGCAGAGTCTGCATTCCGAACCGGTGGTAGATTTATGACGTGTCATAAGAGCTACAAGTTGGCCTACATGAAATGAATGGATTTTGAATTTTGAGGTGAAATCGAGAGATATCAAAGTACAAGTAAGTTGTACAGTATGTGTAAGTAATATACCCATGTGACAAGAAACTTAGGCAACGTCTCGGAGTACTAAGGAGCAAGGACTAAGCACAGGTATTATTGGCCTAAAGGGAGCTGCACGGCCAGCCAGTTGAACACTAAGACCTAAGTGCGTCAGAGACATAAATAAACTAGATGAGACGTATAGCTCTTGCAATTGACGACGGCGCTTGTGTTTTTGAGGAAATTGGCATTCATAACGCTCTGGAATAGTAATACTAACCTAAGCTATTGAAAACTTATCATTTCACTAGTTGACGCCCGCAACTTCGTTCACGTGGAATAAGGTTTTGTGATTCCCGCGGGAACTCTCTTATTTTCCGGGATAAAAAGTAAACTATATGTTATTCCACACTATAATCTGTCTCTAAGCCAAATTACAGTCAAATCGGGTCAGTAGTTTTTACGTAATAGAGTAACAACATCCATCCATCCATCCATCCATCCATACTTGTAAACTTTCGCGTTTATAATATTAGTAGGATATGAGAGTAGGCGTACACTATAGGGACACATGCATCGCGCAACATAATCTATATATATAAAATTCAAAGTCCTGACTGACTGATTGACTGACTGAGATATCAACGCACAGCCTAAACTACTGAAGTTAGAAACTTGAAATTTTTACAGTTGGTTTCTTTTATGACGTAGGCGCACAATAAGAAAGGATTGTTGGAAATTCCACCCCTAAGGGGTTTAAATAGGGGATGGAAGTTTATATGAAACTCCGTCATTTTTCAAGCTGTTTCCATCAAAGTTGGTATTTGAGCTTTCAGTTAAAAATAAAGAAGTACGTGTGTCACAGTTTTTGAAAATTCCACGCCAAAATCTAATTCCACGCGGGCGAAGTCGCGGGGGCAAAAACTAGTTACTTGATATAACGAATATTCACTTCCGATTGTTATATCGAGGTTGTACACTGTATTCTCTATTCCCGCGGCAAGTGTCTTTAAAGTACAGTTATATTATTTTGAGATAGAATCTCATCTAGTACATTTAAATCCGCACCCTGCAGGCTCCATGTAAGCATGCGACATCTTTCTCCAGTTACCATAAAGCTGGCTTATCTCGCACTACGTACGGAAAACAGGTACATTTCCGCCCGGGAACAACAAGTATCCTTGTTTTAACGACAGAATTTACGTGTGCGCTTAGCTTAAGTTACAGACAATCGCTTCTAGCGTGCTACCTTTGATAGTATCAGAGAACTTTTACACAGAAAAATTAAACGTAAGCGTACATTTGTTTGCAGTTATGTTTTATAAATAAAAATGGTTAGAAATAGAAATAGAAATAGAAATATTTTTTATTCAAATAAACTTTTACAAGCACTTTTGAATTGTCAATGAATCTACCACTGCACTGGTTCGGAATGCCTTTCCCGCCGAGAAGAGCCAGCAAGAAACTCGGCGGTTGCTCTTTTCAAAAAAAAAATTTTACAATCGTTAATGAAACTATGCTATGTATACAGTGCTTCCACGATGAAGTTTCCTAAGTCCAATACAATACAAATACAAATAAATACAATCCAATGCATGTTAAGACGAGCAGACAGAAAGCAGACCCATTCCCGTTGGTGGCACCCGTTCACGAGCATGAAAGAAAAAGTTAAAAGAAACCATTTTATATTATAACTCTGAATTTCTTATTTCATTAACTATTTGTGAAAAATAGATAGATAGATAGATAGATAGATAAAAACTTTATTGCACACAAGAAAGAAACAAAAAATAATAAAACTTAAAACTACGCAAAGGCGGCCTTATTGCTACAAAGCAATCTCTCAGGCAACTGTTAGTAGTAACGGTAGTTGGCCTACCTGAAATAAATAATTTTGAGTTTGAGTTTGAAACTTTATGTTGCACCCTCACACATCATTTCACTCCTATGAGTGAAATACACACATCATTTCACTCCTATGAGTGAATGATGTGTGTATGTCTCAAACTCAAAATTATTTATTTCATGTAGGCCAACTTAAATTGTAAATAAATAAAAATGTAGAAACCGATTAGGGGGTATAGGTATGGGTTGAATCTACACCTAACTGCCATACCTGTTCCAAGTTAGTCCGCTACCGTAGTATAAATAAAATAAATAAAAAATAAAATAAAATAAAATACCATTTTAGACTGCATCGTCACTTACCATCAAGTGAGATCGCAGTCAAGACCTATCTTGTCAATTAATTAAAAAAAGTCAGTCCGCTACCCACTATTTTGGATGCATCGTGATCTTACTAATGAGGTGCAGGCAAGGGCTATTTTAAAAAATACCTCTGGTTTTAATGTACGGAACCCTAAGCACGCCAGTTTGACCCTTGGCCGGTATTATTTAAATTAGCATTCCGCAAAAAATGATTTTATATTCAAATTGTCTCTAATCTTGATGGAAATGAGAAAAAGTTTAAGGCTTCATATTAAAAGTTAGAAATTAGGTATTTGTGGGATTGCCTGTAACTCCTGTAAGTATAAGAAAAATAGAGTACTTTTCTTCCCCTCAAGATGAAAAACAGATTGAATTATAAAAGTTTGTCTAGTCTAGACAATATTGCTGACTAGGATTTGCATGGAGACAGCTGAACGAAAGTAGAAAATGGATATACTTATTACGTGGGTATTACTAATATATAAATGCGAAAGTTGTTTGTTGGTTTGTCCTTCAATAACGCTGCAACAGAGCTACGGATCCACGTGATTTTTTGCATGGGTATAGTTGAGGACCTGGAGAGTGACATAGGCTACTTTTTATCCCGGGATATCAAATAATTCCCGCGGGATTTTAAAAACTAAATCAACAACTATAAATCTAAATATATGAAAGGCAAAGATGACTGACTGACTGATCTATCAACGCACAGCTCTAACCACTGGACGGATCAGGCTGAAATTTTGCATGTAGATAGCTATTATAACGTAGGTATCTGCTAAGAAAGGATTTTTGAAAATTCAACCCCTAAAGAGATAAAATAGGGGTTTGAAAAATCGAACTTAACGTGAGCGAAGCCGCGGGGAAAAGCTAGTATTATATATTGCTCGAGAGGAATTTGATTATATTAACCAAATTCAAAAAAGGAGGAGGTTCTCAATTCGTCGGAACCTTTTTTATGTAGGTTGCCCGATTACACGGAAACGCCTGGACCGATTTGGAAAATTCTTTTTTTGTTTGAAAGGTGTTTCCATGGTCATCAGGTCATGGTTAAATTTTCAAAAATCCTTTCTTAGCTGATGATTACGTCATTATAACTATCTGTATGTCAAACAGACCGATCCGTCCAGTGGTTAGAGGTGTGCGTTGATAGATCTATCAGTCAGTCACCTTTTCCTTTTATTTATTTAGATTACTTGGTTTTATATAGTCAAGGATGGAAGCAGACTAACCACAGCACTAGTAGCATGGGCGGGAGAAATTGTATCCCCGGGAAAAGGATAAAATGTTTATCCCCTCGCTTAGTCTTATCCACCCATCGAGCATGGGCACAGCGGTGGAAGAATATTGACAGTGGATAAAATGGGAGAAAATTTATCCCCGCAATTATTGCCATTATAAGAAAATCATGGAAGTAGGAGGTACAAATATCACAATACTTCAAAATTTATGTCAATTCGGTCTCAAAAAGCCATTATTTTTATCTATACTCGTTATTTTGACAGTTAATAGGTGATTCGTAGGTGGTTTGTCTGTGGTTTTTGTTTTCGTTTGACCCTTTCAAAAGTCAAAAAAGGAAAAGTTTATCTCTTTCATTTGTTCCCATGCTCTAGCTGGGAGAAGTTGCTCCACTTGTAATGTCAAATAGGGATATACTTCTCCTTTCCCCTGTCGCCATGCTCTAGCATAGGGAGAAGGCAATTGTATCCCCTGTCAGTGGATAAAATCGGGGGATAAAATGTTTATCTCCTGCCCATGCTGCCAGTGCAGCAGTGCGGTTTAAGTTTATCCCGTTAATTAGTGATAGTACATGGAAGCTGGAACACACAATGAAAAATCCCATATAAAAGTTAAGCTGAAAGGAGACGTGAAAACATACCTACTCCAACGCGTCGCTGTTCGCCGCTAGAGTCTTTCTACACTCGGGTGGTTATATGCCAACACTGGAGGCGTAGTACTATCGTTTCATCAAAATGTGTGCACGCAAGTTACAAGTTGAAGCGAGTTTTAGACTTGCCATCACTTAAATGAGAACGTGGGTAAACTTCCTGGTAATTTTCACCCGTGATGATCATGTAAATTCAAAATCTTGATTAAAGTCATTTTATTATCTTCTAAAAAATATATATGAAAGGAAAAGGTGACTGACTGATTAACTCACTAACTGATCTATCAACACACTCAAACTACTGGACTGAAAATTGGCATAAATATAGCTATTATGGCGTAGGCATCTGCTAAGAAAGGATTTTTGAAAATTCGCCGATTTTTGAAAGCGATTATTAATTAGGACGTTTCAGCGATAAGGTGAAGATAATTACTGCGAATTGCATCGAAGTGAAAATATTGCTGATTCATAAAAGCGATAGAATTATTTCGATGATATTTGTGTGTATGACCTATCCAGGGCTTTCCATGCGGAACTAATGTATTCTTTTGCGCCGTGCTGCGTCTTGCAAACAGCCTCGCAGGTATTTGACGAGATATTTTCGAGTTCGCTTGCAAATTGAAGAAAACAAGAGTGTGAATAAACAGTCAACACGTGACACGTGAGTGTTCGACGCGGGTGGAACTCGCCGAAGAACTCATTCATTTAATTATTTCATTCTTTCAGTCACATCGTTCATTCGTTCATTCCCGCCGCTACCCGCTCATGCCTTGTCCCGTAGCCTATAGCGCAGACAGGTCTAGTGGTGTGCACGACCTATCCAGGGCTTTCTACGCGGAGCTAATGTATTCTTTCGCGCCGCGCTCGTCTGGTGCGTCTTGCAAACAGCCTCGCAGGTGTTTGACGAGGTGTTGTAGAAAACAAGAGTGTAAACAGTCAACACGTGACACGTGAATGTTTGAGGCGGGTGGAACTCGCCGAATAACTCATTCATTTAATTATTTCATTCTTTCAGTCTCATCGTTCATTCATTCGTTCATTCCCGCCGCTACCCGCTCATGCCTTGTCCCGCAGCCTACAGCGCAGACGGGTCTAGTGGTGTGCACGACCTATCCAGGGCTTTCCACGCGGAGCTAATGTATTCTTTCGCGTGGCGCTCGTCTGGTGCGTCTTGCAAACAGCCTCGCAGGTGTTTGACGAGGTGTTGTAGAAAACAAGAGTGTAAACAGTCAACACGTGACACATGAGTGTTCGACGCGGGTGGAACTCGCCGAAGAGCTTATTCATTTAATTCTTTCAGCTTCATCGTTCATTCATTCGTTCATTCCCGCCGCTACCCGCTCATGCCTTGTCCCGCAGCCTACAGCGCAGACGGGTCTAGTGGTGTGCACGACCTATCCAGGGCTTTCCACGCGGAGCTAATGTATTCTTTCGCGTGGCGCTCGTCTGGTGCGTCTTGCAAACAGCCTCGCAGGTGTTTGACGAGGTGTTCTCGAGCCCGCTCGCAAATTGTAGAAAACAAGAGTGTAAACAGTAAACACGCGAGTGTGCGAAACTTGACGAAATATAAGCTCTGTTTTGGGACATTTTAGGCGCTTTTGTACCTACTCCGTTTGCACATTTTCGCTTCAATTATTTGATTTTTACAAGCTTTTATTTAACTTTCAATTTATCTTGTTTTAGTTGATGCTCGCGGCTTCGCTCATTCTTTGATACCTGAATTGAGGGAGTTGTGAAAAAATATGTAACCCGCCATTTTGTGGCGGCGGCCATCTTGGACTAATTCACATTTCAAACAAAAAAAATCAAAATTTGTTCATCCGTTCAGCAGCTTGGAATCGGGGGTTAAAAACATAACCAAAATCATGGCCAACGTACAAATAGCATACGAATTACGAAATAGAATGAAGCCTTGTTCGATTATACTAAATACATTGGAAGCCGCAAAAAGTATCGATAATCGAATCGTTTAAATTTAGCTAGGTACCTACTCGATACTAGTGTTGCCAGTTCTGTCGATTCTAGACACCGAATACCTAACATTACCTAAAGGTATATAGTATACATATAGTTCTTACATTTCACGAGGGCCCGTGGCTCTTAGTTGTGTGTCGTATCTGCGTAAGTGTGAGCGAGAGCTTGCTAGCGCCTGACCGCTCCCACCTAGGCTCCTGACAGGCACGCACACTTATGCAATGTGCATGTACACGAGTCACGACGTATCCACAAGTAAAGCGCCCGTAACTTCGTGAGATAAACGTACTATACCAATGTTATCGTAAAAAATATAATTATCAAAATCAAATCAAAAATTCTTGATCATGAAAAGTCATGGGCATCATTTAGTTTGACATAATCAACAATTAAGTTTTTTTTTATTGAATGACAAGATAGTTCTTGACTGCGATCTCACCTGATGGTAACTGACGATGGTAGTGGATTAACTTGGAAGGGGTTTGGCAGTGAAATTCAATCAATACCCCTAATCTGTTTCTACACGCCATCGTACCGGAACGCTAAATCGCTTGGCGGCACGTCTTTGACGGTAAGGTGGTAACTGGTAACTGACTATAGCCAAAGCCTCCCACTAGACAAAAAGCCAAGACAAGTTTGTCAAAAAGTCGCGGCCAAAAGCTACTAGGTTTCAACCAAACAATATTATCGTACGAGTAGACATAGTGCTGTACCTACTTAATAAAACAGTATAAGTAACACTGTTTTATACATTTCATTTCACTGTTTGCAATGAATCGTTTAAAAGTATCGAATATCGACACTTTTATTTCGTTTGCCTATCGATGGCGCTCAGAATTCAGCTCACGTAGCCCTGTAATAAGATTTCTCACGTGGATTCTTTTGGATGCAAATGTAAAATTTAAAAAGGCTCCTCTAGCGTGTGAGAACCTTTTTCAGAACCCCGAACGTTCCTTTTATATTTTTACTCCAATAAAGTATTGTACTTTATTCCTGCTTCTAATTCGGATTCTTTAGTGTCAGCGCCTATACCTGTCTACCTACTTATCTACATAGCCTCGTTAGTCTAGTGGTTAGCAAAGACGAGAAGGTCCCGGGTTCGATTTATCGGTTCGTCGATAAAATGTATTGGGTTTTTCTGTCAGCAATAAAAAACGATTAATCGGTCAAATGCAAGTAGGACAATCAAAGGGTTCCGTACCAAAAAACGCCGAAAAACCTCGTTTCTAGTAGGGGAGCCTTCTTTAATTTTTTTTTTTTTTAAAGAATATTAGCCGAGCTGAACTTGATTTATATTCTCCTCTCCCCTCCAAATAAGCGGAAAGCTTGTGCTAGGAGTGGGTACGACAATAGTGCAACGGGTGGGGCTCGAACCGGCGACCTTTCAGTTTCCAGTCCGCACCTTTAACCGTTGGGCTATTGAGGCTTTATTTTTATTATTTGTTGTTATAGCGGCAACAGAATGAGTAATTCTGTGAAAATTTCAGCTGTCAGCTTATTAGGGATCACGAGACAGAAAGATGGACGGACGGACGAACGGACGGACAGCGGAGGCTTATTAATAGGGTCTCGTTGGTTTCGTTGGTTGGGTGTGGAACCCTAACAAGAATAGGACGAAAAGCCAAATTCAAATTCAAATTCAAAATTTATTTATTTCATGTAGGCTACCTTGTAGCTCTTATGACACGTCATCAATCTACCACCGGTTCGGAATGCAGATTCTGCTGAGAAGAACCGGCAAGAAATTCAGCAGTTGCTCTTTTCAAAAAATAAAATAATTTACAATAAGTAACCAAACTAAGCTACATATGTATACAGCCAATAGCAATCTTGTAGATTATTCTTGTGAGATAAGGGATACCCTTCCTACCCTGCGTCTCGTAGACACCTTTTGGTTACAGAACCCCAAAAAATGCTTAAATAAACTGCTACATATCGAAAAGTACTTCAAAAGTTCAATATTCAGAAAAATACATCGTTTCCGAGGCGCTGCGGAGAAATAAACAGACCAAGTGTTATTTGTTATTTCGCTCGCACGTCGCCGTAACTCAAAGGAATCGCACATTTCTGAACCGTGTAAGAGGTTCTCAATTGAGCTGTCAAGATCGTGTATTCATTCATCACTACCACACGGCAATAGGGCTGTCACTAGCATAGACTGAATTTGAATAAATGTGTAACATACATGTACATTTTTTTAGGAATATTAGCCAAGCTGAACTTGACTTTTATTCCCCTCTCTCCTCCAAATAAGCAAAAAGCTTGTGCTAGGAGAGGGTAAGAAAATCGTCACTTACCATTGGATGAGATCGCAGTCAAAGGCTATATTGTCAGCAATTAAAAAAAGTGCTTACATAAACTGCCACATATCGAAAAGAACCTATTTCAGAAATTTAATTTTCAAAAAAATACATCGTTTCCGAGACACTGCGGAACAACAATTTAACGGCAGATAATCCTATTTCACATAGAAGGAGTGTTATTTGTTATTTCGCTCGCACGTCGCCGTAACTCAAAGGAATCGCACATTTCTGAACCGTGTAAGAGGTTCTCAATTGAGCTGTCAAGATCGTGTATTCATTCATCACTACCACACGGCAATAGGGCTGTCACTAGCATAGACTGAATTTGAATAAATGTGTAACACACATGTATACTTTTTAAGCAATATTAGCCAAGCTGAACTCGACTTGTATTCCCCTCTCCCCTCCAAATAAGCAAAAAGCTTGTGCTAGGAGAGGGTACGAAAATCGTCACTTACCATTGGATGAGATCGTAGAAAAAGGCTATATTGTCAGCAATTAAAAAAGTGCTTACATAAACTGCCACTGCTTTATTAAAAAATAAAAAGACGTGTGGCACTCGGGGACTGCCGCGGTAAAGCTATTGCATAGCATTTTTTATCAACGCCATCTAGCGGCTCACCGCTAGATGTCGTTGATAAAAAATGCGCCATCTAGCGGCTCACCGTAGAGGAGTCCCGTGTCAGGTTATTTTCGTTACGGAATTTCTGGATTCAGTCTCCACGCCGGCCCGCGATAGAAGCTATGTAATAGCTTAAAAATCTACACTAGTCCAGAAACGGAACGTTCCGAAACAAGAATAAAGTAGTTACGTATCAGGAATGTATCATTCGTACTTCGTATCGAATCTAATCCACAAAGAAACGGCCATAAATATTTCATAAATATTCGGATTAGGTATTTTTAAATATTAGGTTTAGGTGGAACAGGTATCGTTTTTACCTAATCTAATTCGACTCACCTCTAATTAGAAGATATAGACTAGGTACCTAGGATCCTTGTACAGTTACTGAGGGCTAGTTAAAAAAACGTACCTCTTCCAAATACATAAAATCGACTTCCAATCATAATTAGCTTGGTTCATAGCACGCAGTAGGTACCTACTAATAGTGAGAACGAGGACGGCAGAACGCGCGATGTAAAAGTTTACAGCGCCATCTACATTCAGACAACTAAAGCTTTCAAAGTAATTTGTCTAACCTTTCACTATTGGATGGAAAATCAGACACGACCGGAGAACCGATGGCTTAACGTGCTCTCCGAGGCACGGAGGTGACTCACCAGCAACTTCCTAACTCCGGGCTAGAATTCCTTGACAGAAAACCCCAATACATTTTTGGCCCGACCCGAAAATTGAACTAGGGAACTCGTCATCCACAGTCGAACTTACTAACTAGACCAACGAGTCAGTTACACAAATAAATTCAAACTCAAATTCAAAATTATTTATTTCATGTAGGCCAACTTGTTGCTCTTATGACAAGTCGAAAATCTACCACCGGTTCGGAATGCTGATTCTGCTGAGAAGAGCCGGCAAGAAACTCAGCAGTTGCTCTTTTCAAAACAAAAAATGTTACAATATGTAGCTTATCTATCTTGTGGACAGCTGAAGCAAAGCAGATTGGTTCCAAGCAACTTTGAAATTAAGGAATTCATTAACTGTGTACTGTTAAAAATTACAAAAAAAAATATTTTAGGCTCAGTATCGAAAATAAAGCATTCTGCGACTAAAATTTTCAAAATATACTATTTAATGTACCTATAGAATTCATCCCATTGCAGTTTTATTAAGTACAAGTTTAGTACAGACTAGCTTTAACCCGCGGCTTCGCTCACGTTAGGTTCGATTTTTTAACCCCTTATTTAACCCTCTTGGGGTTGAATTTTTCAAAACCCTTTCTTAGCGGATGTCTACGTCCTAACAGCTACCTGTATGCCAAATTTCAGCTCGATCGGTCCAGTGTTTAGAGCTGTGCGTTGATAGATCAGTCAGTCAGTCAGTCAGTCAGTCAGTCAGTCAGTCAGTCAGTCAGTCAGTCAGTCAGTCAGTCAGTCAGTCAGTCAGTCAGTCAGTCAGTCAGTCAGTCAGTCAGTCAGTCAGTCAGTCAGTCAGTCAGTCAGTCAGTCAGTCAGTCAGTCAGTCAGTCAGTCAGTCAGTCAGTCAGTCAGTCAGTCAGTCAGTCAGTCACCTTTGCCTTTTATATATTTAGATTACATTAATGTGAAGTCATTTTATTCAGGAAATACAACTAAATCTGCGCGAGCGTGCCCAATAAATAATAATATACTATGATGAAATTAAACAAATAAAACAAGAATATGCCCAAAAGCCAATAGCTATCTTATAGAGGAATGCTTATCCTTGCAAGATTGGGGGTACCCTTCTCAGGGCTGTCACCTATAACCTAATAAAGTGGGATCTGTGACATGGAACCTTCCTTATTGTATACAAAATATGTTTTATTACGAGACCTTCGGTAAATACCACGGATTCTATTGATATATTTTTTTTTAATTTTTTTTTTATTCGATGACAAGATAGCCCTTGACTGCGATCTCACCTGATAGTAAGCGACGATGCAGTCTAAGATGGTAGCGGGCTAACTTGGAAGGGTTATGACAGTGTACATTCAACCCATACCCCGAATCGTTTTCTACACGTCATAGTGCCGGAACGCTAAATCGCTTGGCGACACGAGAGTGACAGAATATCTTTCTTACTTTTCATCCTCGAAAACAAACTCTGCGCAGACGAAGTCGGGGTCGACAGCTAGTTCATAAATTGACCGCAAGCGTGACTTTCCCATGTCAGTAAGAAAAAGGGATATTATATCAGCCGACAGCGCCCTTGTACCCTCTTCAGATATCAGATTAGGATGTCATTGCTGATCTATACCTACTTACCAGCACACTAGCCTTTGCCAGTGACTTTGTCTGCGTGAAGTGGGGGTTACAGAATCGCGCGGGTGGCCTTATTTTTGAGGATACTGGCCGAATTGATAACCTCATCCTTTTCGAAAGTCGGTTAAAAAATAGCCTTTGTCTCTCTCCAAATCCTCAACTTGCACAATTCTGTTTTTTTTTATCAGGAAAAGCAAATAGCTGAAGTAAAAAAACAAAGTTAATACAGTATTCTAAAACAAAAGCCAATTAAATTTTCACAATTTTTAGATACAATATTTTAGATGGGAGTTCTAAGTTACTATTTGTTGACAAATTGCTATTACATAAAGGAATTATAAGTAGCTGACCTCATCCGCGTGGGTTTAGTTTTTAAAATCCCGCGGGAACTCTTTGATTTTCCGGGATAAAAAGTAGCCTCTGTCACTCTCCAGGTCCTCAACTATACCCATGCAAAAAATCACGTTGATCCGTAGCTCTTTTGCAGCGTTATTGAAGGAGAAACCAACAAACAACCACACTTTGGCATAATTTAATAAGAATTCAAAAACCTCAATCCACGCGAACGAAGTCGCGGGCATCAGCCAGTATAGGATACTTTTTATCCCGGGAATGAAACTAAACCCATGCGGAGGAAGTCGAGGCAAAAGCTACTCAGCTTTGAACGCCAGGCGGTATCAAATAAAAGTCCCCATCAGAAAAACTTTGTTCCAAAATTCTAAAAACGCGATACAGTATAGCATCCCAACAGGAAGCAACTCACAGTATCCTAAAATTGAATTTTCTTTCCCGCAGCAGAAATGAGCAAAGTTGTATTAAACTCTGACTCCGCTATACTCCGAATTTATAAGAACCGAAGTTTGTTTTTATTGGTTTGCTACGGTCGCGTCTTTGGTGTTCCATAAAATGGATATCTATTGGAAAATTGGAAACCAGTATAACTTCCTCTGTTTCTACATCTTTCTAAGCCTCGATAGCCCAACGGTTAAAGGTATGGACTGAAAACTGAAAGGTCACAGGTTCGATCGCCTACCCGTTGAACTATTGTCTTATTAGTTTCAGAGACACTCGTACATGTGGCCTAAATATGTGGCGCTTAAAATCGATCATTTGACAACCTCCTTGGCACGCAGTGGTGAGCGCTGTGGTCTTATAATTGAGAGGTCTGGGGTTCGATTCTCGGCGGGGGCAATTTGGGAATTTATAATTTCTAAATTGTCTCTGATTTGGTCCGGTGACAGGCTTTGGTCGTGGCTAGTGACTCCCCTACCGTCAAAGACGTGCCGCCAAGCGATTTAGCGTTCCGGCACGATGGCGTATAGAAATCGATTAAGGGTATGTGTACACTGCCATACCCCTTGCAAGTTAGTTACGGGCATCATCTAGTAATGTAAGTATATCCCAATTGATTCTGTACAAATCTAGAACCATCCTTCCCCTAAATAATTCATTGTCGCCATTCTGATCCTTATATCGCTTTAAGTAAGTGGAAATGAAATTTAAAGCATTCAAAAGCCTTTAATTGGCATCGCACGGCAGCTTCACGGTAATTTATTCGTCGGGATAAAAATTCTGAGCTAATTGCATCTGCATTCACGATTTTTCACAATTTTTCGCAGCTACGTAACTTTCAAATGATTTAATTTATGAACGCGGATATTCATTTGAACTCGACTTTCTGAATTGAGCAGTGTCATCGAATTCGCAAGTTTGCATTTTTAAATTTATTGGAAAGGTTCATCGCCAGATACAGATGGATCATTTTGTTTATTTATTTTTATTACCCGACTGCAGCACGCAAAGGAGGGTAATGTGTTTATCAGTCTATATATGTATTTTGATGATTCTTACTTCAATCGATTTGTGTTAATTTTGGGAGTGTCAGTAAAGGCATGACAGTTATCAAAGTTCAATATGGCGACCACCAGACGCCATATTGTGAAAAAGAAAAAAATGAAAGTCGACGAATTATGTTAAGTGGGGTATCATTGAATAGGAACTTGAAAATCATTGTTAGGTTTCTTCGATCATTTTTCATTTTGAATGACCGTTTACGATCTATTACAATTTAAAGTTGGTTATCAAACATTCTCACTTAATTTTTTTTTTTTTTCAATTAACTTCCTCAATGAAATCAGTAGATTGTGAAACTTAGCGTCTTATAATTCTAACTAAAAAGTGTACCTACAATAAAAGTATAAAAAATCAGAACCCGACTGCGTAAAAATTGAATTTTAAATAAATACTGAAATGGATAAAACAAGTCCTATACTAAAACAGTCGAGATTGGTTCAAATCTTTCCAACAATAATGGGTCTACTTTTTAAGTAGTTTTTTCGCTTTTCTCCGTGATTTCTAAACCGATTTCCGTGAATCTTTTTTTAATCGATACAAAAACTGCGAGACGCTCCCATAAAAACTTAGGGTACCAACTTCTCAATCCTGATGCTGCAGGGGTACTACCCCGAGCTCCCCTAAACTGTGGGGATTTAGGAACTGTCGATTATGAAGTTTAGATACCAAGTAAAGCTTACAACGTTGAATTTCAGGACTCAACTCCTAAGTCTTGATACTGCAAGGGTTCTGCCCACGTAAACTGTGATTGAACTGTGCTACTATTCATATTTTTAAGCTATTGCATAGCTTCTATCGCGGGCCAGCGTGGAGACCGAATCCAGAAATTCCGTAACGAAAATAACCTGACACGGGACTCCTCTACGGTGAGCCGCTAGATGGCGCATTTTTTATCAACGCCATCTAACGGCTCACCGCTAAAACCGATTAAAAATGCTATGCAATAGCTTTACCGCGGCAGTCCCCGAGTGCCACACGTCTTTTTTTTATTTCACGTAGAATCAGTATGGCGATGGCATAATATAAATAAACAGAATTCAACTTTTTGAATTTATTTTATCTAAAAATCGTTCAAAAGTTTTGCAATCGGAAAGGTGTTCGCACAATTTATGGTCACGCAATCAAATGGTAAGATCTAGAGCACATAAATTGTGACCAGATAATAAATCATAACTCACACCAACTGATACTTTTATCCCCCAATCTGACAACTCCCGCGGGATAACTTATCGCAATCCGTCCCGGATTCGCACGGATTCAATTACGGCTGTGGTTTTATGTAAAAAGGATGGCGGAAACTTTCTCTGCGGTTCTACAACTACTGTACTATAAATAGGTACTACTTGACCAAAGCAATTATAAATAAAAAAATATCTGGCGCATGACAAATACAGTGTCATTTCAATATAGAGAGAATATCAAATTTTCCGAATTATACTGATTTGTAGTATTTTAGCTTAGCTTTTGCCCCCGCGACTTCGTCCGCGTGGAATTAGATTTTGGGGTGGAATTTTCAAAAACTGTGACAAACGTACTTCTTTATTTTTAACTGAAAGCTCAAATACCAACTTTGATGGAAACAGCTTGAAAAATGACGGAGTTTCATATAAACTTCCATCCCCTATTTAAACCCCTTAGGGGTGGAATTTCCAATAATCCTTTCTTAGTGTGCGCCTACGTCATAAAAGGAACCAACTGTAAAAATTTCAAGTTTCTAACTTCAGTAGTTTAGGCTGTGCATCAGTCAATCAGTCAGTCAGGACTTTGAATTTTATATATTGATACTACAATGATACATAGTATGATCCTAGAAATAGTGATTGTGATATGAGTGCAAAAAAGTGTCCTGTCATGCGCCTAATTGTTTTGATCCGTACCAAAAATAAGTATAACGTTATCACTATAAAAATTAGCATTTTTAATGCGACGACAAGATAGTCCTAGACTGCGATCTCACATGATGATAAGTGACAATGTAGTCTAAGATGGTAGCGGACTAACTTGAAAGGGGCATGGCAGTCTACATTCAACTCATACTCCTAATCTGTTTCTACACGCCATCGTACCGGAACGTTAAATTGCTTGGCGGCATGTCCTAAACGGTATATTGAAACTTAATAAATAGACGACAATAATAATGAGGAGCGTCGGAACAAAAACCGATAAATCCGATTTTGACTTTTTTTCTATTAATGATGGCAAGCTGTTGTTCTCATATCTATGACCATCGTTAACACTCGGCTACTCGCGCCTCAGAATGGTACATGAGTGCACGCACGGGTGACTGGTGTCACCCTTTTTGTATACTAACTAATTTACGGAATATTTTAAATTTTAATAAAAAAACTATGAATTATGAATCAACATCTTTATTTTTATCATATTATAGTAAGATTAGAAAAACAAAACAAGTATTCTTTTCTCATAATTAAAAACAAAACAAATCTTCTTGAAAAATAGCAAAAAAATTTAACTTTGGGATCAAAACATTCTTATTCTAAAATATAAAAGTTTAGTAAGTAATTTTAACATATTCGTACTCTAGAATTATCAAATAAAAAAAAATTATACAAAATTAATCAAGTTGAGCACAATCAGACTTATAAGTAGCCAATGTCGACAAAGGTAAATCATCCTCACAATAACTTTCGAATTCTTCTCCATCTTGTTCAGTATCGGAATCTTGCGTTTCGGGCAAGATGTTAGGTTCAATTGGCTCGACCTCCTCTTCACTCTCTGTAAGCGCGTCACTTTCATCAGTTTCTTCCAGCCATTGTTGTATTTGTTGGATTGATCTTTGCGCCGCCATCTAAAAAGAAAAAAAAAACAAACATTGTTCAAATAAAAGAATAAGCAAAGGCGGAAAATCATTTATTTAGTCACTACATTACTTCACTTATCAATTTTTCAAATAAATATTAAGTTTTTACTATAAAATAAAAGCTTACTTACCTCCTTTCCAAAATTCACTGGTAAAAAAATGGTGCAAGAACACACGCACGGGTGACTATTGTCACCCCTCAACTTTTAAAGGTGTCCTCTCAGACGTCCGTGCACAGCAAGGGTCGGCACGCCGCTGGCGGGGGCGGTGTCTTGTATCCGAGGAATACACAAGAGCGTTTGCGCTTGTCACGATGCGTTTCCAAAATATACCTATGTTTATAGCACTGGGTGACCATTGTCACCCACGCGTGCGTTCTAGTGTTAATCAAACCTGACAAAAAACCTCTAAATCGGCTTCAAAATCCTTCTCGAAATACAGTAATCTGAACATAAACCGATAAATCCATTTTTCTAGTTCTGTATCATTACAGTGATCAGGTTCATTTGGCGTAAAAAAAATTGCCAAGTGTTCTCCAAAAGCATCGGCTTTTTGTTGCCGACTTCTTGCCCAATTATTAGTGTTACGATTGTATATTTATATTGTAAAAGGAAAATAAAGCTACATATTTTTATTTTATTTTAAATCACACCAACAGATACTTTTATCACTCAATCTGACAAATCCTACGGGATAACTTACCGAGGTCCGTCCCAGATTCGCACGGATTCAATTACGGGTGTAATGTCCTTCAAATGTGAGTTAGTTTTATGGTTAGGCGACGACGCTATTCCCCACGCTCACGGGGAATCAAAAAATCAGGCCACGAACTTTACCATCATTTCGGCCCCTTTTTTTATATTTTTCCGATGACAATAAAGTCCTTGTCTGCGATCTCACCTGATGGTAAGTGACGATGGAGTCTAAGATAGCCGGTTAACTTGGAAATGGAAGGGATATGGACGTAGTAAGACAGATTGCTTTGCGGCACGATTTTGACGGTAGAGTTTTCAATATTTTCAACTTCTTCAGTTTTTCCAATTTAATATTATAATATAGGTACGGAATCCTAAAAAATGCAGAGCAAAAGTTAATAAGCATATAGATCAACTATGGAATCCTAATCAGATTCCTGTGAAGAGGGTACAAGGGCTCTGTCACCTCTAATCTTGTATTATCCCTTTTTCTCATTGTCGGGAAATGTGCGTTTGGCGCAACTAGATGGCGCTGATGGGAATGTAAATCACGATTTCATAATAAATATTATTTGGGGGACAGTTTGTGTGTATTGAGGTATATGTGCATGAGAATAAGTGTGTGTCTGTGAGTGTGTGTCTCTCTGTGTGTGTGTGTGTGTGTGTGTGTGCTGTGGTGGGTCGTTACGCGTTTTTGCAATATCATAACCCTTCATCCATATTTTCACGCAATAAGTAAATAGTTGTCGTAGAACTCAAAACCGCTATTCAGGTTAAACATCAATAAATAATTCAATACATTCGTGTTGCAAACTATTCAGGGTTTCGATCGAGAGTATTGCAGTATTGCCACGTGTCAATGCTATCAATACTATCGATAGTATCGATCGTATTATTGATAATTAATACACATTTAATAAGCAGAGGTTACCTATTACACAGTTAATGAATTCCTTAATGACAAACTTCCTTGGAAGTAATCTGCTTTGCTTCAGCTCTCCACAAGATAGATAAGCTACATTTTTTTTACTCAATGACAAGATAGTCCTTGCCTGTGATTTCACCTGATGGTAAGTGACGATGCAGTCTAAGATGGTAGCAGGCTAACTTGGAAGAGACATTTTTGGTTTTGAAAAGAGCAAATGCTGAATTTCTTGTCGGCTCTTCTCAGCAGTATCAGCATCCGAACCGGTGGTAGATTCTCGACTTGTGTGAATTTTTTTTTTAATAATTAAACTCATACCAACCGACCGTTTTTCATTGAGGCTTAGATACAACGCTATCACCATTTATGTATCTTATAATATCGCAGCAGCCGATATTTCATAAGCCATTTCGGTCTCGCAGGAAGTCAGAATAAATCAAATGCCTTCTGCGGCGTGAATTATTAATATCATCTGCTCCACGGATACCTTTGTTCTTTAAAATATTGAATTAATGTTCAAAGATATACCACTTAGGAATAGAGTAGTTTTTGCGAAAATTTTGTTGCTAAAACTTTGTTTCCCTATAAAATGGCACTTTCAGTACACAGAATTTTCGTTAAAATATTGAATTAATGGCCAAAGATATACCATTTAAGAATAGAGTAGTTATTGTGAAAATTTTATTGCTACAACTCTCATTCCCTACATACGAAATGGCCCTTGCAGTACACAGAATTTTCAAAGCCAAAGTCAAGATTTTATTTCAACACTTCAATCATATTGAAAGAAGAAGTATCCAAGTTCCATGATATAATATGTATCTGTATATGGAAGTTAGGTACCTCTTTTTCCAGCCGTGGCTGGATATAGTTCTTTTATATTGACTTCCACATATTTCGCTCTTGCGCCGCATGTATACAGAAGCTCCCTGTGACTCGTTTGATGTCGTCGGTCCACTAGAAGGGGAAAAGAAGTATCAAAAAAACTCCGGTCACTCTTTTGTAACTGAATATGATTTTCTCATAATAAATTATTTTAATTTTATTTCTACATAAGTTGCAAAAATAGCCAAATAACATCTTTTTTGGATCGATATTTACTACCCAAGTAGCACACGGAGGCTGCTTAGCAGCTGAATAACAAATTCCCGTCACGCTTAAAGCTGTATAAAAAAGCTGCATAAGGGCTGTATACGGCCGTATACAGCTCTTATACCTCTTAAATGGGCACAAATTATACAGCCTTAAGTTCAAATAGCTGCTTAAGAGCTGTATAGCAGCAAAATAACAGTGTTATAAAGGGTAACGACAGTACTATGCGCTGAATAACGACTGAGTAAAAGATAACAAGTTACTCTTTATTCAGTTAAAATTACGTCATGTGACACATGACGTAAAAGTGAAGTAGCAAACTTTAATCTAGCAAATTATAGCCTTGTAGCTTAAACACAATTTCGTGGAGTGAATTAAATACGTGGCTATATATTCAAAGTTCCCTGATTAGTAAGAAAAATGATTGGGAATGTAATTTTACTGACATTATACATATATATTACCTAAGAAAATTTAAGTGCGCCACGAAAATATTCGGTTTTTAATTAGTTTCGTGATATAAATAAGCCGTGATGAAAACTTGAATAAACAATTTTTAGTGCTTTGAAAAGAATTATAAGATAAAAAGTTATTATTATGATATACGGAAGTAAAAACTAATGCAATCCATTCCTAATTCATACACAAAACATAAAAGTTGAAAAATGAATCAGTATATTTATGTGAGGTTATACAATAAAATGGTGGATATCATGTTATAGTTAGAGAGCTGGTGATATGATTTTAAAAGCCTATAGCTTAGAATAAAGGCCTATATAAAAAAAGAGTGTTCGTCCGAAAAAAAGTAAATAAAAACGGATCTTTATAAGTTTGTCTGGTGTAAGAACTGCGTAATATTAGTACGTAAAGATGAAACCGACAAAATACATCATATACGATCTAGCAAGGATATAGAGAGATTGGTGAATCTAGCCACCACTAAATGAAGTTAGGTTATATTTACTAACAATCGACAACCCTCATAATGCACTAAATGGAATGATTTCGTGGACAACGGAGAAGTAACAAACCCTTCGGAGAAGTAACAAACAACTTGTGTACTCTGGATGTAAACATAAGTCTCAAGAACTTTAATTGCAATAGCAGACGTGGGCCTGGAATACATAATAAAGAACAGCTCGAACCAAATTCATATTGTCGTTGTTACTGAAGCTAACATAAGGGTCACAAACTCAAAATTGTTTCAAAGATAACTACAAGATGTTTTCGCAGCTACTGAATCACCGATGAAGTGATGGTGTAATCCCATTGTAATCCTCTATGTGCATAAAAGTGTATTGTTCTACAGGTTAACAGTGAATACAAGCTACTCTGAATCAGTTATTGGTGAAATTGTCACAAGTTTCAATTAAGTATAAATTAAGTGTTTGTGCATTGTACTGACCTCTGAATACTAACCAAGTATGTTTCATATAGGAACTTAAACAAATAATCTCTCAATTTTCAGGTAAAAGTAATCTTGTAATTAGTGGTGATATGAATATAAACATAATGTTAAACGATCCCAGTGTAAATTTATACTTAAATTCTATGAGTGAAGTAGGTATTGACTGTAGTATAAGGCAGTATACACGGATAGAACCTAAAGGGGATAGGATAACTAAAAGTTGTATTGATCACATATTCATACGATGTGTGGACAATCCCAGCCAACATAGCTTATGTATACAAACAGCAGTTATAAACAATCCTATAGCAAACCACTATTTTACCAGTTTGCAACATTAAAAATTAGCTTAAAATCTATTTCATTACATTACTATTAATTTATTACAATATGGCGGCGCGGGGACGGCTAGAAACTAGATTGTTTGGTTTCGATGTGGACTGTATAATTTTCGCGGGGTTTGCTCAAATCCGACTGGGTTGGGTTTGGGCCGCGGAGTTATGGGAGTGTCTATAGGAAAAGGGTAAAGGCACTGACCTGAATCCTTAGGAGCGGCGCCGCGATACTTCAGCGAGCCGCGCGTACATTCATGGATACTTTTCGATGCTTCACTCTTCCTTTCTCACTTCTTCGACTGACGAAAACCAAGAAGGCAAGTTTGTTGGCAAGTCCAGATCAACACTGAATCACTAGGAGCGGCGCGGCGATGCACCAGCTTTAGCGGCGCGTTTACGTTAATTGACGGTCATCGATGCACTGACACTTCTTCAGGCCAGGGGGGGTCGGTATTAGGTAGGAAATTTTGACAGGATGGTCGGATTCGAGCGGTTAAACGAAAACTATTCGCGCTTCGGCGCGACCATGTCCCCGGGCTTGAAGGGCTACCTTCAAAGAAACTACGACGCGGAGAGTTTAAACGAAATTATTTATTGACTTAAGTATAATAAGCTAACCTAACTAAATAAGAATCCTAACCTAAGCAGATGAGTTGAAGTTAAACTAATTACTGTTTAGGTAAGGGACAAAGACGCACTACAGGACGTAGATAGGTACCTGTAGCAGTACGAACGCGGACAACACGCGTGACACCATTCGATCCAGGAAAAACTTCCTCGACTAGCCCTAACGGCCAGTGAAGAGGCGGTGCATTATCGACGGTAATTATTACCACATCTCCCTTAGCGATCGGATTGGTTGGCGTGTTCCATTTGTTTCGAGTCTGTAGCGTATGTAAATAATCAGCCTTCCATCGTTTCCAGAATGACTGAACAAGTTTATCAATAAGTTCTTGACGCGAGAGCAAATGTAACGGACCATCTTCTATCTCCCTAGCCGGAAGATATTTTAAGGGGGTGAGAGTGAGAAAATGAGCCGGTGTCAACGCGAGAGGTTCCGATGGATCATTAGATAGCGTGCGGCACAATGGACGGGAGTTCATTACTGCCTCGATCTGAGCAAGCACAGTATTGAACTCTTCCAAGGAAAGAATTTGGTCGCCTATCACGCGATATAGATGAGTTTTGAGGCTCTTAATGTTGGCCTCCCAATTACCGCCAAAATGGCAAGCAGTTGGAACATTAAGTGACCACTCGATGCGATTTTCGGCTAGTATGTGACCAAATTCAGACCTGAAGTGTTTGGACGCTAAAAATTCGTGCAATTCCGAAAGCGTGCGCTTGGCGCAAACATAATTTGACGCATTGTCGGAATGAACGCGAGCGACAAAACCGCGGCGGGATAAAAAACGCTTAAACGCCCCGAGGAAACTATCTGTACTTAAGTCGCTGGCAACTTCTATGTGTACAGCGCGAGTGGTTAAGCACACGAAAAGACAAACGTATGCCTTCATTGATCGAATTCCACGACCGCGAGAAACAGTCACCTTAAAAGGCCCTGCGTAATCAGTGCCAGTGTGTATAAACGGTTTCACGGCCGGCGTAACTCGACAGGAGCGGTGATCTGCCATTTCTGGAAAGTTTGGTTTAGCGCGGAGTCTAAAGCAGGGTAGACATTTGTGTACCCGGCTTCGAATTAAATTACGAGCGGAAAGAATCCAATACCTCTGACGGAGTATGGACATCAATAAATCTGGACCTGCATGACAATTGACTTTATGATGATAGTCAACTAAAAGATTTAATATATGATCCTTTCGAGGAAGTATAATCGGATGTTTTGTATCGAAACTTATATCGGCGTTTCTCAGACGACCTCCGACTCTAATGATGCCGTCCTGAAGGAAAGGTTTGAGACGTTGAAACATTGGACTACAACGTTTACCTGCTTGTAAATTAACAATCTCGTTCGCGAAGTGAAAGCGCTGAAGTTCACGCAATATTAAACTTTCAGCGTAATCCAGATCCGATGCAATCACCGTATCACGACGCGGTAGTAGCTTAGCGAAGCGGCAAACGAAAACCACACAACGTATGAATTTCGACCATGACGAAAAGCGATCAGCTAGCGAAATTATTAAATTTCTTTCACTGCTTTCTGCAGTGAGCAAAACGTGTTTCTTTTCCTCTGGAGGCTGTGACACGGTGGAAGGATTGAAAGCGGTAACAGGCCAAAGATTTGAATCTAACTCAAGCCATTTAGGACCAGAGAACCAAAGCGGGTGATCAGTTATTTGTGCGGGGGTAAGACCTCGCGACAAACAATCAGCGGGATTTTCCGTGCCTTGCACATGGAAAAAAGTTTGAGCGGGAAATTCATTTTGAATTTTGGTGACCCGATTGGCCACAAAAGTGTCCCAACGATGAGGTGAGGAGTATACCCAACACAACGCCACCGTTGAGTCTGAAAAGGCGAGAACTCGGTCAATAACAAGGCGGTTATGGCAGGCTTCAATGACCTTGGTCATTAAGCTGCTCAGCAACAGAATGGCACAAAGCTCCAACCTCGCAAGCGTTATAGTCTTGCGAGGCGAGACTTTGGATTTAGCTGTTATTAAAAAGACTGCGTTTTTGCGAATACCTCTGCTGTCTTTCACGTGGAAGTAAATTACTCCTCCGTAAGCCTTTTCGCTCGCATCTGCAAACCCCACGATCGTAATGATATCGCCGGTCGAGATGCCTACGTGCCGTGGAATTTTCAATTCGCTGAGCAAAGGTAGTTCTCTTTTGAAACAAGACCACTGATCAGCAATGTGACCAGGGGGCACATCGTCCCAATCACATTCACACAACCAGAGTTGTTTAATGAGAAGCTTTGCATATAAGACGACGGGAGCAACGAAACCCATGACGTCCCATATCCTAGCGACACATGACAAAATGGTACGTTTTGTACAAGATTCAGCGGGAACACTAATTTTGAGACCGAAATAGTCTGTTGCGGGAGACCAACATAGGCCGAGCACCTTATGTGGCTCAGAGTCCTCAAACTCTTTAATCGCGGAAAGTCGATGCGACAGCGGAATCGAATTTAACACCTTTTGTGAGTTGCTTGTCCATTTCACCAGGTCAAACTGACCAGCTTTCATCAGAGCAATCACTTCGGCAGCGGTGGAGATAGCATCGTCTTCATTGTCAATGCTATAGACAAAGTCATCCATGTATAGCCCTATATCTAAAGTTTCTTTAGCGCGCGGGTAAGAAGCACCTTCGTCTGAAAGAAGCTGCTTCACTGTACGAAGAGCATGAAATGGACTTGACTTAAGCCCGAAACAAACGCGGTTAAATTCATAGACCCTTAAGGGTTCTTGCGGAGAAAAGCGGTATAAAATGCGTTGGAATCTGCGATCACATGGACGAACTCCAATACAAAGAAACATCTGACGAATGTCAGCTGAAAGAGCGGTACGATATAAGCGAAAATTAACAATAATATTGAATAGATTCCCTTGTAGATTCTGACCGCCATACAGAAGGTCATTGAGGGAAACTTGAGTGGTTGTCTTGGAACTGGCGTCCAGGACAACGCGCAACTTAGAAGTCAACTTGTCATCTCGTATGACCCCATGGTGCGAAATCGTATACGAGGGCAAGCTCTGCGTTGCCTCCGTGTCCGGGGGTGCGGGAGAGATATAACCTTTGTCTAGGTATTCGGTAATGACGTTGTCGTAGGCCTCCTTAAGCTTAGGTGACGCTAACATTTTACGCTCTAAGCAAAGGAAGCGAGTTTTAGCCTTTTTAAAAGAATCGCCTAACGACAATACATCACCCTTAAATGGAAGTGCGACTACATATCGTCCGTCTGCCTCACGGGTAGTCGTGCTGCTATAAATTTCTTCACACGCCGTGTCATCTGGACTTAATTGTTTCGGTGCGTTCACCTCTTCTATTTGCCAGAATTTTCGCACAGCATCATCTAGCGGATCTGTAGCACAACAATATGATACCGTGGCGAAGCTGTTAACACGTACAGGAGCAGAACCAACGATAACATAGCCCAACACCGTTTCTAGGGCTAGCGGTGAGGTACAATTCGATTGACCTTGAACCTTGCGAGATAATAGGAGATGCGGAAAGATTGAAGCTCCAATCAGCAGATCAATGTCTCCTGGAGTGGAGTAAGTGTCGTCAGCCAAAGGTAAGTTATTGAAATTTATCAAACTCGAAATATCTATCGGGACTGTGGGCAAGAGTTCCGTTACCTTGTCTACCACGAGCGAGTCCATGTTAAAACAAACGCTGAGATCAAACCTAGAGAAAAATCTAATAGAAACTGCGCCTTGGATCGGTTTGGTTGTACCTCCAATCCCTTTAACTACAGAACAGTTTGGATTCTGGTTTGTCTTTAAACCTAAGCGTTGACATAAATCCCGACTGACGAAGTTACTCTGTGAAGCACTGTCCAATAATGCGCGCGCAGAGTACTCCTTGCCTTTGGCGTCGAAAACTATAACGCGTGCGGTAGCGAGCAGCACCGTAGTCGGTGCACGAGAAACATTACAACTCGATAAGGAACAAAGCGATACTTCCTTGGAGTGCGCGGGTGAACCTGAAGGTTTCGAGTTACTAGTGCCGGTAGTGCTGATAGAAGCAGGAGGCTGCTCAACAACACCGGGCATCTTCTGCGAAGAAGCATCACTAGAAGCCGCACTCGAAGTTGCGGAATTTGCGGTTGCGGAATGCCTGTGGAGCATACTATGATGAGGTAACGAGCACCAGCGGCACCTTGACTTGCTAGAACAAGTGGCCAACCGGTGGTTTCCAGTGCAATTTATACAAAGATTATTCGCCTTAACAAACTTGAAACGATCTTCAACGGACATCTTATGAAAGGCGGAACAATTATATAAATGTTCGTGTTGTGAGTTACAAAGAGAACACAAAGACTGTGCAGACGTAGTCGCGGTACTAGTATAGGTATGCGTCGGCTTGGGTGGTTTGTGAGGCTTAGATGCCGTATCCACCTTCCGCTCAGCACTTTTCGGAACTTCTTGTTTCCCGGAAGTGCGTTGCAGTACCTTAATATGTTCGCGAATGAAAGCAACGAAATCGTCATACAAGGGTATCTCACAACTATGTTTATTCAACTCGAACAGGCGAACAGTCTCCGGATCTAACTTCTTTTGAGCGAGGTATAAAAATATGAAGTCAGCCAGATTACTCAAATTTAAATTTTTAAGCGCGGCGATCGACGATGCAAAAGTGTCCAAAAAATTTTCAAGGTTGGTCGGAGTCGCGTTTGACATCGCCTTAATGTTATAAATTTGATCCATATACGACGTAGCCAAATAGCGTTTATCTTCAAATTTATCTACTAACGTTTTAAAAATTAATTCGTAGTTTTCTGCGCACGGTGTAATACCGGCACAAGCTAATTTCGCCTTTCCCGACAGCTTACCTAAGAGGTAATAAAGTTTTTCGGCATCCGTAAGGGACTTATTTTCGTGTATAACAGTTTTAAAGTTAGCGTAGAAGAGACTCCACGATTTTAAATCGTATCCATCGAAAGACACTAATTGAATCGGGGGCAAATAAGGTTTAAGTCTTCGCGGCTCATTCTCATTCTCAACCTTATTATCATCGGCGTACTGCGAGACTAAGCGCTTGATACGACCGTATAGGCGTTCGAACGATAACAAACATTTGAACTCCGGCTTCGCTTTCGGGTTCAGTGCTAATAAACGATTATTATAATCCTCCACTATTTTACTGAATTCAGAGCGTAACGTATCGACATTACTACTTGCGTCGAGAAATTCTTCCCGGACCGACGGGTTAACGCCTATGTTTTTCGATAAATCGAATGTTTCTTGTAGATACTCAAATATCGAATTGCGTCTCTGTTCTAATAGAATTAATTGTATATCTGCGGTATCTTCAGTCTTCGTCATTTTGAATATAAACTAGATTCAAAAATGTCGAGACTAAGTTCCTAATACACGAATGAAACTTCGATTCGGCGTATAAGTATTTAAAGTTATGAATTTCAGCAAAAGTGAAAGGGAGCGAGCGGGCGGTCACGGCCGCGATGAAGGTCACGCACACCGCTGTAATCTAAGATACAAGTACTTGCAACTATGCACCGATGGCCAAGCGAATACGTTTATGACGCGTAGGTAATTACACAAAATAATTACTTAAAATAACTACTAATAAACTAATATTTCGATTAATATCTATACTGGGATAGATCGGGATGCGATATACGATTAGGATTACGATAAATAAGTAACGTATGACCTATCTATCACCTATATGAGCTATATGTAGGTACCTAGTTAATACCTAAATGAACCCTATTTCCTAAGCAATGCGGGACGAACGATAATAATTCGCTTAGGGAACAAGATTTTAGGACGCGGGAAAACAATTACCTACTTGGAAATTGTAAAACTATCGAGAAAATTAGCGGTAAAATCCGGTTCGATTGGAACCAATAAAATATGGCGGCGCGGGGACGGCTAGAAACTAGATTGTTTGGTTTCGATGTGGACTGTATAATTTTCGCGGGGTTTGCTCAAATCCGACTGGGTTGGGTTTGGGCCGCGGAGTTATGGGAGTGTCTATAGGAAAAGGGTAAAGGCACTGACCTGAATCCTTAGGAGCGGCGCCGCGATACTTCAGCGAGCCGCGCGTACATTCATGGATACTTTTCGATGCTTCACTCTTCCTTTCTCACTTCTTCGACTGACGAAAACCAAGAAGGCAAGTTTGTTGGCAAGTCCAGATCAACACTGAATCACTAGGAGCGGCGCGGCGATGCACCAGCTTTAGCGGCGCGTTTACGTTAATTGACGGTCATCGATGCACTGACACTTCTTCAGGCCAGGGGGGGTCGGTATTAGGTAGGAAATTTTGACAGGATGGTCGGATTCGAGCGGTTAAACGAAAACTATTCGCGCTTCGGCGCGACCACAATACATTATTATTAATTTATTTAAGTTAGAAGCTTTGTGTTTACATTGCAATATTATTTAAATGTCTAATATAAAATTTCTTATTAACACGCTCACTGCGTAACGGGCCGATTTCGGCCCGTCGCGGTATTTCAGCTGGTGCGGACGAACAAAACTATGTCCCTCTCGCTAGTGCGGAACGATTATCTCAGGTGTTTGTAAAAATTTGACAGAGACAAATATATATTATATCTTGCGGTCAAAATTGTAGGTGTTCCCCATCAAAACATAACGGTGGGCCTTTATCGACCTATCGACGCACTGACGGTGAAAAACATCCGCTCAGTGCGGCAGTGGGCCTATTTCGGCCCACCGTGCTAACAGGCTGCCGGCGACCCGGTACCGCACAGAGCGTGCGCCCCGCCAGTTAGTGTTGTGCGTTCTAAGTGACCTAACGTTCAATACGTTACTATCCACGATGGAAAATAAAAAAAGAAAGATTCAAATTCTGCAAAACAATATAATTCGCCCTGCCAATAACGGTAATGACAACAATGATAGTGACAGCAGCGATGACATATTTTCCCCTATAAAAAAAAGCACAAGTGGTAAGTTTTGTTTATTATCTACACATTTATGAAAATGATTATTCTTAAAAACTAGCCTTCTACAGTGAATAGTTTTTGCAATATGATTTTTGACGTGATATTGTCTTATACAAAAAAACTCTTATACGAAAAAACACATTTTCACGTTTCGTCTGAGCTGAGTGTGCAAGCGAGAGCGTGAAACAAGCGATAAAGAGGCACGATCTGACGTAATTGTTGTAATAAGTACAGTACGATTCAAACTTAAATGCGTCTGCGTGAAGTTAGCTTTGCTATCTTGCGCATGGTACACTCGAGAACTAAATCACTTAACGGGCGGAAGGTTCCACCTCAGCTTAAGCAAGCTGAGGTTACTACCCTATCGCCCGACTTACGCGTTTATTAAATAGTATTTACAAAATAATCACGAAATATGATGAAATAAAACTTTATTTATATTCAAATTATTTATTCATTGAAACAAAAAATTAATATAGCTCAAAGCTATCACTATAGCTTTATAGCTCGTTCAATCTTATCTTTTAAATTTTATTTGAGAACCTATATATTAGTTCCCAACAGTGAGTTCTGTGGTAAAACTCATAAGTATGGTTAATAAATCACACGGAATTAAGAAAAAAATTTTCATTTCAGAAAATGAACTAAAACCTAACGGCAATGGCCATGCCCTCGAGACGAGCACCAGACGCCGAAATTGTGCAGGGTGCTATGAGCAACTAAGAAAGTCATTAAGTAGTGCAGCAACAAAAAACAAAGTCAAAAAAATAAAAACAATTTGCAGAAAATGTAACCAAAACCTATGTAGAAACTGTTTTGAAGGAAAACATAAATAAAAATATTTTTCAGTTGTTTTATTATAATTTTGTTTTATTTTCGATATCTCCTTATTTTTCTCTGTCCCATCACTACTAAAAATACTTTCTAGTGCGGTACAGGTCGATATCGGCCTGGCGCTTTTCCTGCTTTATTTCTCATTTCCTGTTTGGCAGATCCCGGGGCGAATCAAACCTAAGGAAGTTGGGTTCAAGGTCATTCCAACAGTATGAAAAAAAATTGTATACATTATGTTTTCACAAAGTTATAGCAATTTAATCTATCCTAGTGCTGGTGGGTTTAGAAAGACCTGTTACGCACTGGCGGAAATATCATTGGGGGCGCATTTCGACCCGTTGCCGCACCAGATGAAAGATTATGATTTTACTTGCCGCAGTGAACGTGTTAAAATGTCAAAAGTTCATAATTAAAATTTTTCCATGAGGTAATCACTGGTTTTAAAGTATGTCCTGTCAATCAAAAATTTAAGCCTTTTTTTAAAAAGTGGTATTTCTTGTGTTTCTAAATGGTTATATAAAAGGGGCCCAGTGCAGAAGAAACTCTTAGAAAAATGTGCACAACAACTGGGTGGTCGACGCAGTTCAATTAGGTACATGCCTTTTGCTGTGACGATTTTGAAATAAATTCAAGTTACTTTTGACAAATATGACAGTTTCATATACATACAGACATGGCATTGTAAGAATATTATATTGTTTAAAATAGGGTTTACAACTATCAGTCGATTTTAATTTAAATATTGCCCTTAAGCATTTTTTTTGTACCTTTAATACAGCCTCTTTTTAAGTGGAATTACCCCAGAATAAAATACAATATCTCAACAGCGAGTCAACATAGCCATGGTAAACAGTCAGTAACGCTGACACATTTACTGTTTTCCCCAACATATAAAGTGTGTAGGAGAATTGATTTAACTTTGTGCAAATATGACTCAAGTGTTCTTTCCAATTTAGAGTAGAATTAATATTCAGACCTAAGAATTTTGTTACATTGACTTCATTGATAGTTTTCCATTCATAATTTACATCTAAAGCAAATGATGCATTTTCTCTGAGCTTAAAAGTCATTAAGTTCGTTTTGTCTAAGTTGTAGATAATAAAATTAAACTGTCAGTCATGTATGAAGCTGTGTGTGATGTTAGCATGTGAGCTCACTAACAAAATACAGTAGATGGGTATACTTAAGACAACTTAAAAACTTGCCAATTATAGCAGTACCTCTGGAAAAATGACTTGGGAATACATGCTTCCTTTACTGCTCAATGAACTGCCAGCTGATTTATTATTTATTTATACAATAAGATACAAAATAAAAAGAACTATCACAAACTTTATGATTAAATAAGGGTGATTTTGAAAATAATTTATATATACATATTATATTACATAATTAGAACATAATATTATATATTTAAAGATATTATTTGCTAGAATTAATTTATTTGTGTTTTTTTATGTAATTAAAATGTAATAAAAGTATACTATGTCTGCGCAAAAACCCTGCGTGGTTTATGTGGAGGCTTTCACAAGAACCTTGTAACAATTTCTCCTTTATGTTTGGATAATAAAGATTAAAAAAAGGTATCTTTTTGGCTTTTTATGATCATTTTACTTAACTTCATAAAAAATCTTTTGAAAAAACCTACTTCTTAACTTGTCCCTGCTCTCTTTCTCTCTTCCCTCCAAAACGCTACTAATGTAGTCTATACTTGGTACCTGTGGTACCTACTTATTAACAATCCACAATTCCAAAATCCCCGCAATTTATGTGAGCAATATCAGGGTTCAGGAGCTTGAACCTAGAGCTCCATGATGTAGTCTATGCTTGATACATACAATATCAATTCGAAACTGACAGTTTAGGTAGGCACTACCCAGCAGCATCAGGATTGAGGAGCCAGGACCTAGTTCTCCTTGATGTAGTCTATGCTTGATACACACAATAACAGTTCGTAATCTATAATTATATAAAAAGGCTTGTCCTGACTGACTGACTGACTGACTGACTGACTGACTGACGATCAACGCACAGCCTAAACCACTGAAGTTAGAAACTTGAAATTTTGACAGTAGGTTCCTTTTATGACGTAGGCGAGCACTAAGAAAGGATTTTTTGAAATTCGCCCCCCAAGGGGGTAAAAAGGGGGGTTAAAGTTTGTATGAAACTCCGTCATTTTTCGAGTTATACTCATGAAATTCGGTATTTAGGCTTTAAATTGAAAACAAAAAAGTAAGTGTTTCACACTTTTAAAAAATTCTACCCCCTAAGGGGTTAAATAGGGGTTGAATGTTTGTATAATAGTCCTTCGTTCTTCAAGTTATTTTTCAAGTTACGTTTATGAAACTTGATATTTTGGCTCTTGATTAAAAATAAAGAATTACGTATTTTACATTTTTTTTCATTTCTCCCCCCAAGGGGGTAAAAAGGGGGGTTAAAGTTTGTATGAAACTCCGTCATTTTTCAAGCTATACCCATAAAATTCGGTATTTAGGCTTTAAATTGAAAACAAAAAAGTAAGTGTTTCACACTTTTAAAAAATTCTACCCCCTAAGGGGTTAAATAGGGGTTGAATGTTTGTATGATAGTCCTTCGTTCTTCAAGTTATTTTTCAAGTTATGTTTATGAAACTTGATATTTTGGCTCTTGATCAAAAATAAAGAATTACGTATTTTACATTTTTCGAAAATTCTCCCCCCAAGGGGGTAAAAAAGGGGGTTAAAGTTTGTATGAAACTCCGTTATTTTTCAAGCTATACCCATAAAATTCGGTACTTAGGCTTTAAATTGAAAATAAAAAAGGACGTGTTTCACGGTTTTCAAAAATTCTACTCCCAAAGGGGTTGAATGGGGGTTGAATGTTTGTATGAAAATCCATAATTTTTCAAGTTAATATCGAGCAACGGATCTACGTGATTCTTTGATGGGTATGGTTGCAGACAGTGTGTTATAGGTTACTTTTATTCGGACAAAATCAGGAGTCCGCACGGGATTTTCAAAGAACCTAATTCCACGCGGACGAAGTCGCGAGGGGACAGCTAGTCTATCATGGTAGTAGACGAGGTTCTTGATGTTTCTTAGGGTATAATTATCACTATTAATAACGTCTGCCATGTGTGCTGATCATATAGAAATTTTGCTCGCCAGCTCCCTAACTATTAAACAGCTACGTGAATAGTTAAAACTCTGATATTCTGCCAAAGGCTGTCTAATAGTTCACACGTGCCCCCTTAATAAGTCAGTGTAATAGGAGTTCACAAATACCTTCTTATACAGCATTTGGCGTAATTTTATCCACTAAACAACCCTTATTCAGCCTAAGCTGTTTAAATATCACTGACAGCTATTATGCAGCTGTAGGATCACCAGTGTACTCTTAAAAGAGTCTTAATACGCTTAGAGGTTCAAATAGGTCTAAAAGTGAATACTTACGCAGCTATCTGTGCTACTTGGGTAATGAGGCTTTATCCTATCTGACATAAATAAAAGTTCAAATATCTTTGATCCTGTCATTTCTCTCTATCATCACTACTATAGCCTTTATTACCAAAAGAATAAGGCTTATTAAAGCGTAATATGATTTGTGAACTAAAAATTGTTCCGAAGCTCTTTCGAATTACATTACCTATGCGAAATGCATAGAGACTATTATGAATTTTAAATTTGCTCTGTATTCAGCGCCTCGCTGTAGTTAGTTAGGAGTTTTTTGACTACCTTCTATGCATATTTTTCGGCGAAATTGTCTGTTGCAATCCGCTATACAGAAGCGAATTATAAAGGCGTGTACACACTTAGCTTAGCTGACCCGTGGAGTCTGCGAATTATCTCTTTTTTTGATAACTGACTAGCACATGATGGTATGCAGCCTAAGATGGAATGCGCATGCCTAGGAGATGCGTATTCACTCTTGTTTATAGATACACGAGTTATAGTTAGTTGGAAGAACGGAAACCGGAAGGGCATTCCAAATTGCGGTCTCAGGAAAAAAAAAATTATCCTAAAAAGCCGGCAACGTATTGGTGGCGGCTCAGGTGCTACAAATGTTCATGGGCGGCTGTAATCACTTAACATCAAGTGACCCACCTGCTCGTTTGCTCGTTAAAAATATTAAAAAAAAAATACAGCGCGAGCAGCACGTTGTGCCATATAGATTTTTTCTGTTTTGGTGGATTAAAGAAAAAGAATTTTGTTTTTCCTTGGCTATTATGGAATTCGGAAGCATAAGTTTGTAAAAGTTTGTAGCTAAGTATTCTATTCTTAGCTATTCTATGCTATACAGTACCGTACTGTACGATGCTAGGACGTGCTGTGCCGTGTTGTGCCATGCTGTGACGTGCTGGGACGTGCTTTGCGTTTGCCGTATTGTTCTGTGCAGTGCTGTATCGCGCTGTGCCGTGTTGTACCGTGCTGTACCGCGCTGTATCGTGTTGTACCGTGCTGTGCCGCGCTGTGCCGCGCTATGCCGCGCTAGGCCGTGTTGTACCGTGCTGTGACATGCTGTAACGTGCTGTGCTGTGCTTTGCCGTGTTGTGATGTGCTATCCTATCCCATTTTATTCTATTCATTCTTTTCCACAAAGTAACACCTGTTTCTAACAAATATTTAAAAACAAAATAAAAAAGTTTTCGCCAAAATTAGATTATGCAGATACAGGCTTTGTCTTGAAAGTGTATGCGAATAAATTCCGACCAAGAATGGCAACTGTATGGTTTTTATCACAATGGGTCGCAATTATATTTCCTCGTCCCACTGCCCAGCCAAACCTTTACAATTTGGGCGACAATTCTTTGTACAAATAACTTTAGTTGATCGCATATCTTAGCACCGCAAATACCGCATATATTCAGGGAGTGCTGCTGGTATGGAATATCAAGCATCGAATGAAACGTACAGACGCTGTACGTTGCTTTTTTACTCACTTTACTTTTTTACTTATGTAGCTTTATTCATTTTTATTCGACTATGCTAAAGACAAAAGAAAAGGTATGTATGTATGTATGTGTGTACGAGGACTGACGCTACAATAATCATCTGTACCTAATCATCTTCAACTAAATTACGTATCCGCTAAAATTCAGAAAAGCCTATGGCAGTAAATGGAACGTTATTGTCGTCAACCGATAGATGTCCAATATATATTTTTTTTAAAGAACACTAGCCAAGCTGAAGTTGACTAATATCCTCCTGTCGCCTCCAAATAAGCGGAAAGCTTGTGCTAGGAGTGGGTACGACAATAGTGCAACAAGTGAGTTTCGAATCTGCGACCTTTCAGTTTTCAGTCTGCACCCTTATCCGTTAGGCTATTGAAGCTTTAATTGGACATAAGTACCCTTTTAGGAACTTCAACGCTCCTTGCGACTCGTCTGATGATGAGTAGATGTGTGTTCAGCTTTAATATCAAATTAACAACTGTGCCCGTAATAAATCTCACGTATTTTACGTTTTAATTAAGTCACTGGACATTTTTGTTGTTTAACGTTTTAAAGCAGGGATATATTTATAAGTCACCAGCTTTTTCCCTCGGCTTAGCTCACGTTAAGTTTGATTTTTCAAACCCCTGTTTTACCCCCTTAGGGGTTGAAGTTTCAAAAATCCTTTCTTAGCAGATGCCTGAGTCACAATAGCTATCTGTATGCCTTTCAGCTTGATCCATCTGATTTGAGCTGTGTTGATAGATCAGCCAGCCAGTCAGTCAGTCACTTTTTCCTTTATTCAGACTAGCTTTTGCCCGTGTTAATGTTTGTCACTCCTTTACGCCACAATAAATGAACCGATTTGGCTAAATTTGGAATGAAGATAGCTATTATCTAGGATTCATACATAGGCTACATTTTAGCCGGGAATATTAAAAAGTTCCCGCGGGAAAAACTTAATTTACGCGGCCGAAGTCGCTGGCATCATCTACTCGTAGTTCAGGATACTTTCAATGCAGTTTGATGATAAAACAAAAGTCATCTATCTTGAAAATTCGTTAAAAACCGGTAAAAAAACCAGCCAAGTATTAGCGACTGCTAACGCTGAACATTTTGTCAGTTTCAAGCTTTATTCTAGTCATAGAAACGAACATAGTTCAACACTTTCTTTTACTCTGCTTGTACCATTAGCGGCACATGTTGTAAGTGTGTTCTCACCTTTATTCTTTTGGGCAACACCAAATATATTCTATAAGGCGAGGTATTCAACTGAAATTGCGCACACTTTATCGGTTTTCGTGCTTTTGTCTAGTTTCAATCACATACCTATTTTAACAGCGTTTAATTTAAATCTTGTTAACAGTACAGTTCTTGCAATTCACGAGGGCGCGTGGCTCATGGTTGTGTGTGTGTCGTATCTGTATAAGTGTGAGCGAGAGCTTGCTCGCGCCTGACCGCTCCCATCTAGGCTCCTGACAGGCACGTACACTTACGTAATGTGCATGTACACGACGTAATCACAAGTAAAGCTCACACGTCCTCGTGAATTGCAAGAACTTTAACAGAATTTTTGAGTGTTATTTATACGTAAGTAACTAAACCTTTTGTCGGCAACTTAGGAGTTTCTTAAAAATCCTGCAGAAACTTGCAATGGTAACTGGCCCCATCTATTCCTCTGATTAAGTCTTACTGGCATTCAATAGCCCAACGGTTAAAGGTACGGACTGAAAACTGAAAGGTCGCAGGTTCGAATCTCACCCGTTGCACTATTGTCGTACCCACTCCTAACACAAGTTTTCACTTATTTGGAGGGGAGAGGAGAACATCAGTCAAGTTCAGCTTGGCTTTCTAAATTGCTCTCGTTTTGTTGATCTTTCAGGTGAGGAGATTAACTTGATGGCATAATTTATTTGCTGAATTTTTTAAATAAGCTAGTAATATTATAGATGTGTATGTGTATAGGCATCTATATGTGTGTATAAGCAACTTCTAGGCAAGCACATCTTAGGCTGCATCTTCACTTACCATCAGGTGAGATCGCAGCCAAGCGCTAGACTATTTAAAAAAAAAATGTGTAAAGGATGTGTGGATGGATCATGGATGGATGGATGGATATTTGTACTCAATCCCGCTGCAACGACTGAACCGATTTACTCAAATCCTCTATTCAGGTATTACATCAATGCATTCGTTTTGCAAATGCCTCGTGAACGGGTGCCGCCAACGGGAATGGGTCTGCTTTCTGTCTGCTCGTCTTAACATGCATTGGATTGTATTTATTTGTATTTGTATTGTATTTAGTTGAATTTGTATTGTATTGGACTTAGGAAACTTCATCGTGGAAGCACTGTATACATAGCATAGTTTCATTAACGATTGTAAAAATTTTATTTTTTTTGAAAAGAGCAACCGCCGAGTTTCTTGCTGGCTCTTCTCGGCAAGAAAGGCATTCCGAACCAGTGGTAGATTCATTGACAATTCAAAAGTGCTTGTAAAAGTTTATTTGAATAAAAAATATTTCTATTTCTATTTCAAAACTATTCAGGATTTTGATAGTACGATCGAGAGTATTGCCACGTCGTGTCAATGCTATCGATACTATCGATAGTATCGATCGTATTGTCGATAATTAATACACATTTAATAAGAGGTTATCTATTACACAGTTAATAAATTAATTAATGACAAAGTTGCTTGGAACCAATCTGCTTTGCTTCAGCTGTCCACAAGATAGATAAGCTACATATTGTATGATTTTTTGTTTTGAAAAGAGCAACTGCTGAGTTTCTTGCCGGCTCTTTTCAGCAGAATCAGCATTCCGAACCGGTGGTAGATTCTTGTCATAAGAGCAACAAGTTGGCCTACATGGAATAAATAATTTTAAGTTTTTTGAGTTTTGAAGTTGCGGTAACTTAGAACTTACTTAAAGCATATAAAACTTAAATTGGAAAATGTGCAATGTTTTCAATAGTTGCGAGTTGTACTCACGGGCTAACGTAGGTATCGGCAAAGTTGGGAATGGCTGCGGTTCCTTCGGGACACTTGTGCCAAATACGGGTTACGGAGTTTTAATCGAATAGAGTTGACTTTAAGAAGTCGTTTAAGACGTCGTCGTCGTATTATTATTATTATTTTTTTTATTCAATGACAAGATAGCCCTTGACTGCGATCTCACCTGATGGTAAGTGACGATGCAGTCTAAGATGGTAGCGGGCTAACTTGGAAGGGGTATAGCAGTGTAAATTCAACCCATACCCCTTATCGGTTTCTACACGCCATCGTGCCGGAACGCTAAATCGCTTGGCGGCACGTCTTTGACGGTAGGGTGGTAACTAGCCACGGCCAAAGCCTCCCACCAGACCAGACCAGAGACAATTTAGAAATTATAAATTCCTAAACTGCCCCCGCCGGGAATCGAACCCGAGACCTCCCAGTCATAAGACCGCAGCGCTCACCACTGCGCCAGGGAGGTCGTCAAAACCTATTACCTGAAACACTGGCTTTTAAGAATGCCCTCTTGAATATCACGAGACCGTACACAGGAAAATACTATTTCAATCGACATTTATACAGGATATAATTCAATTCATATCCATTCAATTTTATTCGCAAGGATTGAGTAGGTATACATTCGCGGTGTAAAATTCAGATGAATGTATCTACAATTTCTCAATTTTACAGCAAAAAATTACTGTGAAAATCCGCCTTTTTTGAGGTGCTGCAGGGCTAGCATAGGCGGGAGAAATCTTATCCCCGGGAAAAGGATAAAATGTTTATCCCCTCGCTTAGTTTTATCTACCCGTCGAGCATGGGCACAACAAAGGAAATAACACTCAGCGGATATACTTACAGAAATATACATCGCGTTCTTCTTTGTCGCCATGCTTTAGCATAGGGAAAAGATAATTTTATCCCCTGTCAGTGGATCAAATCGGGGGATAATTTTTTTATCTCCTGCCCATGCTAGCTATGCTGAAGTGTATTTTACGTAAGTTTACGTTGAGTGACTTGCCACTATCCGCGAGAAGTTATGTCCTCTACTTCCAATAATATTTAGTAGATCTTCACCAAAATTGAACAAAATATTTCTAATAGTACACAGTTTATAATAAAAAAAGAATTATCAAATTCGGTTTAGATTTGACGAAGTTATGGAGCAAAATCAACAAAAACTTTCATCCCCTATCCCGGATAACCTTATTGTTTATCAGGATAAAAAGTATCGGGGTCGCCTCTCCGGCACCTCAAAAAACCTCCACCACCCCAACGACCTTTGCCGTTGAAATATTTGACCCCTGTGACATGCTTCAACGGTAAAGGTTAAATGTTTATGAATCCTTATTACTGTATCGTCACTTGCCATTAGGTGAGATCGGAGGACAGGGCTATCTTGTCATGAAAAAGAAAAATATTTAACTGCTGCATAGTACATTCGAATAGTACCTACATGTAGTAAACTCTTACTGGCAATTAAAATAAGTGCCCAAATAAGAACAAAAAGGAATAAATTCCCAACAAAGCGTACAGCAAATGTACATCACTGCACATTATACGTTCCACAGCGAACACACAAGTTAAATGGCATTGCATTTGTTTTTAGTAGTTTTTTTTTTGTTTTTAGAAAAATAAGCGCGCCCGTAAATTCCCGGCAAACATGGCCACGCACGCGATACCTTTTGTTCATAAAGTAGCAAGCGAATGGTTAGTTTGAAACGGTACTATTTTAAAGGACGCTCGTGGGGAAAATTTATTTATTTATTTAATTTATCATATTGCAGCATCCTGAACATGTTTCAAACCTAAGCTGAAGTGGCATGGCAGTGGGCAGGCCATGTTTGTCGCAGGAGCAATGGCCGCTGGAGCCGGAAAGTTCTGGAATGGAGACCGCGGACAAGCAAGCGTAGTGTGGGCGCCCTCCAGCAAGATGGACTGACGACATAAAGAGAGTGGCGGGAAGTGGCTGGATGAGAAGAGCTGAGGACCGGGTGTGTGGCGCTGTTTGGGAAAGGCCTATGTTCAGCAGTGGACGTCCGCAAGCTGAAATGATCATGATGATGAACATGTTTGCGAGGAAGATGGACTCGGCAATGCTTGAGCACATGATTCAAGTGTTGGTGACGCCACATGATAATTTATGACATTTTTAATTTTATTTTTTGTGTATAGTTAAATTACTGACATTAGTACAAGATAGTCTACTAACAAGGTGAGCCTCAGTTGCTACAAATAAAGGAATTATTATTATTATTTATTCATCATCGTGAATCATATGAAACTAGCTGTTTCTTGGTAATTTAATCCTTTCAACTATTTAAATAATATTTTTTTTCATCCCTTCAAAAACATTTATGTAACCGATTGTACGCTATTTCACTTGGTTGTTGTTAAGCGAACAACGTTTATTATCCTTTTGTCCTTGAGCACATTAAAGTTTGAACTCATTACGATTTAAAAACAAAGAAAATGTTCTTAATTGACGAGTGGAAATATTGTTGAGTGGGTTTCTCTCATAAATTTAACTTATTTTGCTATTATATTCCACCATCATAGGCAAATCTAAGTATGACTTAGTAAAAATGAGTAAAAAAACGCCACAGTCACGGCTGCCGATCTCCACTGAGATCAGCTCGCGGGAGATATTATAGTGCATAAGTGTGTGCGCAAGTCTGTTTCTTCACCTGTCGGACGAAAGAGAAAGATCAGACGCTGAACCGACGGCTTTACTCTACGCCAACTTTACGTACTCCAAAGAGTACGTAAAGTTGGTGGCATGTTATCCCCGTGCCTAAAGCCTTTAAAAATCACTTTGCAAAAGTTTATTTGATTTTCTTTTTGTTTTCTTTTTTTTATTATTATTAAAAAAAAGACGTGTGGCACTCGGGGACTGCCGCGGTAAAGCTATTGCATAGCATTTTTTATCAATGCCATCTAGCGGTGAGAGGAGTCCCTTGTCAGGTTATTTTCGTTACGGAATTTCTGGATTTGGTCTCCACGCTCAAGGCCCGCGAAAGAAGCTATGCTATAATAGCTTAAAAAAAAGATTTGTCCTGACTGACTGACTAATCTATCACCCCACAGCCTAAACCACTGCAGTCAGAAACTTGTGACAGTAATCTCCTTTTATAACGAACCTACTAAGAAAGGATTTTTTTAATTTCCACCCCCAAGAGGGTTAAATAGAGTGCACCTATGTTTGCGCACTCCCTTGAACACTATAATATCTCCAGATGGCTAATCTCTGTGAAGATTGGCCGCCGCAATGGTTCGGTCGGGCGGGCATTGTTAATTTATTTTTATTGTTATACTTAGCTATAGATTAAGATATTGAAACCTTGATAAGTTTATCTGAGATCTAACTTAAAGGATTTAAATGCCATCCGTCTTATTAGTATCTGGAGTACAAGATCAGTATCAGAAACGTGCCATTGTTAAACTCTTACTATTTATTTTATTGTTAAACAGATGTATTGTCGGTCTGTGTGTATTTACTTGACTGCCACTATGCTAAGTGGATAGCATATTAATTTATGGTTGACGAGGTCTTGAGTTCGATTCCCGAGACAGACCAAAAAGCAGCCAAGCAGGTATAGAATAGACTAATTAATCAGAAAAGTTTTAAGCTATTGCATAGCTTCTATCGCGGGCCTTGAGCGTGGAGACCGAATCCAGAAATTCCGTAACGAAAATAACCTGACACGGGACTCCTCTCACCGCTAGATGGCTTTGATAAAAAATGCTATGCAATAGCTTTACCGCGGCAGGGGCCGAGTGCCACACGTCTTTTATTTGTATAAAGTATTATTATTTATATACATTATACATGTACCTACATATATTGGTCTTTTGAGGCTTTAAAGGAAGAATTTTAATAGGAAGAGTGAGTTAATTGATAGGGTAGCTTGGGTATACTTTACTACCAAGTACCTACGTAGTAGATATGTAAATAA
This sequence comes from Hipparchia semele, assembly GCA_933228805.2. Lineage (NCBI taxonomy): Eukaryota > Metazoa > Arthropoda > Insecta > Lepidoptera > Nymphalidae > Hipparchia > Hipparchia semele. The sequence goes on along the minus strand of OW121733.1, from coordinate 2,976,803 downwards.
TAATTTATGATTAAATATAACAATATGCTCATTATACTATATACTTCTCCCGTCAAAGTGGGGCATTATATTGTTAACGATGGTATTTTAACTGTGTTTTTTATAATACTAAGTTGTAAAACAATCATTAAGTGACCGTGGCAGGTTTATGGGCCATAATGACGAGCCGATAGCCCCATTTTGATGTAATAAAACGCTATGCGGAACCATCCGAGGTATTTGCTTAATTAAATCCTCAAGGAACTTTATGATGCATTAGGCGTAAGTTATACAAGAAGAGCGTGGAGACCGAATCCAGAAATTCCGTAACGAAAATAACCTGACACGGGACTCCTAAAAAAAAAATAGCTAGCACTACAGAGGCGAACTTAGACTACAATATATTATTATTGTCCCAGGAAATACAAGAATAAAAACAAAAAAAGACGTGTGGCACTCGGGGACTGCCGCGGTAAAGCTATTGCATAGCATTTTTTATTAACGCCATCTAGCGGTGAGCCGTGATAAATAATGCGCCATCTAGCGGCTCACCGTAGAGGAGTCCCGTGTCAGGTTATTTTCGTTACGGAATTTCTGGATTCGGTCTCCACGCTGGCCCGCGATAGAAGCTATGCAATAGCTTAAAAATAAAACCATAAATTATATACGCGGATGAAGTCGCGGAAAACAGCTTGTTATTTCTCTAACATCGACCACCTTCGCGTACGATTTTCCAACGACTTTATGTTTTCTAGATTAGGGCATTTCTATAATAATTTACAGTTATTATTACCACTAGATTCCTACTGCTAAGCGTAAACTTGTCAAAGATAAAAAATACCCTGCACTGGTAGCATGGGCAAGAGATAAACATTTTATCCGCCGATTTTATCCACTGACAGGGGATACAATTACCTTCTCATTATGCTAAAGCATGGCGACAGGGGAAAGGAGAATTATATCCCTATTTGACATTACAAGTGGAGCAACTTCCCCCGGCTAGAGCATGGGAACAAATGAAAAAGATAAACTTATCCTTTTTTGACTTTTGAAAGGGTCAAACGAAAACAAAAACCATAGACAAAAACCACCTACGAATCACCTATTAACTGTCAAAATCACGAGTATAGATAAAAATAATGATTTTTTGAGATCTAATTCACATAAATTTTGAAGCATTGTGGTATTTGTACTTCCATGATTTTCTTATTATGGCAATAATTGCGGGGATAAATTTTCTCCCATTTTAACCACTGTCAATATTCTTCCACCGCTGTGCCCATGCTCGACGGATGGATAAGACTAAGCGAGGGGATAAACATTTTATCCTTTTCTCGGGGATATTTCTCCCGCCCATGCTACCAGTGCTGGTATCGTTAGGAGAAACAGTAAGTGAATGTTAGCAAACTAATTGGCTACCTATTATGACTAAATAAAACACAGTGAGGGGTACTGAGTCACTTGGATTACTCATTCCTTACAAGGGTTACCAACTCTAGGAAGAAATTGTCCAATTTACACAATTTTGACGGCCTCTCTGGCGCAGTGGTAAGCGTATATATTATGTTTAGGAGGTCTAGGGTTCGATTCTCGGCGGGGGCAATTTGGAAGCTTATAATTTCTGAATTGTCTCTGTCTGGTCTGGCCACCCTACCGCCAAAGGCGTGCCGCTAAGCGATTTAGCGTTCCAGCACGATGGCGTGTAGAAACCGATTAGGGGTATGGGTTAAATGTACACTACCATACCCCTTCCAAGTTAGTCCGTTAGTGGTAGTGGTTTGTATCTCTGAGAGACCAGCGCTGCGCTGCCGTGCTGAGACAATACACTGTATCTTCAGATACGATAAAACACTGTATCTTCAGATACAGTGTTTTATCGTAAAAGCGATAAATGAGTTCCTCACAAATGTTCACATATTTAAATATTTTAATTAAGTCTTAAAAATATTAAGAAACTTCAAATGGAAATACACGTATCTCGTAAAACATAAAGGTAAAAAAAAAACAGAAAATAGCGATTTCTGAAAAATGCTTGTTTTTTAGATACAGTATATTCACGGCAATCAAGGCACGGCAAACTCTAGGAAGAAACTGTCTAATTTACACAATAACAAGAGTAAATTAAAAAAAAATATTTAATAAAAACAAGCTTTTAATAGCTGGCTCAAACCCTGAATATCATTTAGGACCAGACGAAGATCATTTAGAATCAAACGAGCCCAAACTCGATGGGGTTACGTCGTCGGTTACAGAGTTTTTATAACTTTTCTAATCTTTAATTCTAAATCTAAATTCTAAATCTTTAATTAAATTATGCAATCTGGAAATAATACTAACATAGTTTCTAAGAAATGTATACTAACACTAGCGTTTGCTCGCGGCTTTGCTCACGTTAAGTTCGATTTTTCAAACCCCTATTTTACCCCTTTAGGGGTTGAATTTTCAAAAATCCTTCCTTAGTGTGCGCCTACGTCATAAAAGGAACCAACTGTAAAAATTTCAAGTTTCTAACTTCAGTAGTTTAGGCTGTGCGTTGATATCTCAGTCAGTCAGTCAGTCAGTCAGTCAGGACTTTGAATTTTATATATATAGATTATGGTCTGAAATAAACAGATTTTATTTTAGTTTATTTTTATTTTTAAATATGTAGTCACCCTACTGTATCTGGGGCGGCGCAAATCGCACGTGCTCGGAATGCCGCCCTAATCTTATACGGACTTGAATCGGGGCAATTAAAATTATCATTTATGGCGGCGTCGCAGCGGGGCTTATAGCGAGGCTTTAGCCTGGAAATACACGTCAGGTTTTTTCATCCGATAGTCTGATCCGGTAGCCTGATCAGGCTACCGGAAGGCATTGAAGCCATTACTTTGTATGAACAGTCAATACACGTCCGATCCGGTGGCCGGATCGGACGTCCGAGTCGGAAACGGGCGCGAGGCGTTTCCGATTTTACTGCCGGTCCGATTGTCTGAAGGCGCGGTCTACATACTTTTAGTATGAGACAAAATAGACATCCGGTTACTCCTTCCGATTTTGCCAGTCAGGGTTCCCAACTTAGGGCTTTTAGCCCCAAATTTAGGGCGGAATTTTGCTTATTGGGATTTATTAGGGCCCAAAAAATCTAGCGCTGACACTGTGTGGACGCATCGTTGTGGTTCGAATAATGGGCGAAAATTATGAAAAAAAATAATAAAAAAAAATAATAAAATAAAATAATTCATAATAATAAAATTATTTTTACTATGAATTATTTTGGATGTTTTAAATAGAAATGACTCTCAGTAAGTCTTGTCAAATTGATTGGATGAATCCAATAGCGACGTTTTTTCTTCTTTCTCTTTCCTCTCTTTAAAATTTCTGTGGTGGTGTCGTGTGGTGCGGGTTGTTACGTTCCCTCAAATATGGTTGAGCGAAGCAATGGCTGGATCCTGCGTCATGCTCGTGAACGGGTGCCACCAACGGGAATGGGTCTGCTTTTGCCTGCCTGTCTTAACATGCATTGGATTGTTTTGCATTTTTGAAACTTTATTGTGGAAACACTGTATACATAGCATAGTTTTGTTACCTATTGTAAAAAAAATTTTTTTTTAAAAGAGCGACCGCCGAGTTTATTGCTGGCTCTTCTTGGCAGGAACGGCATTCCGAACCAGTGGTAGATTCATTGACGATTCAAAAGTACTTGTTAAAGTTTATTTGAATAAAAAATATTTCTATTTCTATTAACTCGTCATCCATCTTCTTTTCTTCTGCTTTGCTCCAAACGCAAGCACTCGGGATGATAGCTCGGGAACGACTGAGTTCAGAAAAAGCCTGACGGAAAAATCGGATGTGTATCGAGTAAATACGATCCGGTTGCCTGATCAGACAATCGGAAACAAAATCGGACGTCTATTGCCAGGCTTATTCGCCATCAAAACGGGTGATTAGGTAACTAAGAATTAGGGAAATGTTTCGTGGTATTAGTAATATTGTTCCTCTATTACTGTTTGTACTGCCTCGTTGGTGGTGCACGGGTGGCGAACCAGTCGATTTTTTTTTATTCGATCACAAGTTAGTCCTTGACTGCGATCTCACCTGATGGTAAGTGACGATGCAGTCTAAGATTGTAGCGGGCTAACTTGGAAGGGGTACGTACGGCAATGTACATTAAATCTATACCTACTAAACTATTTCTACTCGCCATTATGTCGGAACGCTAAATCGCTTGGTGGCACGCCTTTGACGGTAGGGTGGTAACTAGCCACGGCCAAAGCCTCCCACCAGACAAAAGAATTAGGGAAATATTTCGTGGTATTAGTAATATTGTTCCTCTATTACTGTTTGTACTGCCTCGTTGGTTAGCATCGCACACCTAGATCAAGAGGGACACAACTCAAAGAAGGTCTCTGTTCCCTAGACGAAAAAAAACAATGCCCGCGACTTCAGCGTGAAGGAGTAATAAACACACACACATACACACACAAACAAACAAACTTTCGTCATTTTTTTCTTTTTTTTTATATGAATAGCGGGTAAACGAGCTGGCTTTTCACCTGATGTAAAGTGATTACCTACCGCCGCCCATGAACACTTGTAGTACCAGAGGCACCACCAATGCGTTGCCGGCTTTTCAGGAACTTATTGGTTCGCCCCTTGAATAACCCCATATTGGAATTGAGTGGGAACACTGTCGAAGGGCGATGATTCCATAATTTGGTATTACGTGGAAAAAAAGATCTGGAGCAACGGATATTTAAGTGTGATAGTGTGATGTGATGTGATTAATACTAAATGTAAAAATTAATATGAGTTATATTGATTAAGTAAATTAAACCATTATCCGGAGACTAAAGTTTACAGGCCAATGAAACCGAACGACCCCGAAGTACCGAAGTAGAATAAAAAAAGCGTTTCCAACGCTTTAATTAAAACTTAATTAAATTGTAGTGAATTTTAATCAGCGCTGTAAAGAGCTAATGGTGTTTTTTACATTTTACATTTTCTATTTCCGTAATGGGTCCGTTAGTCGTGACGACTTAGTAGTTAAATTCAATCGAGTCCAAAGGATGTGGGGTTCGAACTTTAATCGGTTTAAGGTTTTTAATATTAATATGTAAGTATTTAAAAGAATAATAACGATATTTTAAAATATAAAAAAAATTTTTATAATAAAAAAAGACATGTGGCACTCGGGGACTGCCGCGGTAAAGCTATTGCATAGCATTTTTTATCAATGCCATCTAGCGGTGAGCTGCTAGATAGCGTTGATAAAAAATGCGCCATCTAGCGGCTCACCGTAGAGGAGCCTCGTGTCAGGTTATTTTCGTTACGGAATTTCTGGATTCGGTCTCCACGCTGGCCCGCGATAGAAGCTATGCAATAGCTTAATAAAATGTACGTTAAATAGCAAACCATTATAATAATTTGAGTACAGAGCAGTATTCTCAAAGCGGTACCTAACATGGATATCACTCTAGAAATCGAGTAATGTACATATATCCGTTGCTGTCCAACTATAAAGCAGGTAATTTATTGAAAAACTGGTAACTGTTGAAAAAGTTATGCTTCTTAGTAATTGATTAAATACAAAAGTAACAAAGTTCCTTTCGAAGAAACGGAAGATTCAAACGAGACCCTAGTTAAATTGCAAACAAACAATGAAACTGGGATCTCTTATAATTAATCATCAGTAACTATGCCTTATTAGTCAAATAAAAATAAGGAACCAATTTAAGTAACGTTCCCTCAAATATGGTTGAGCGAAGCAACGGCTGGATCATGCGTCGTGCTCGTGAACGGGTGCCACCAAACGGGAATGGGTCTGCTTTGTCTTCCCATGTTGACATGTGATAGATTATATGTATTGTATTTTTGAAGCTTCACTGTGGAAGCACTGTATACTTAGCTTAGTTTTGTTACTTATTGTAAAATTAGTTTATTTTATTTTTTGAAAAGAGCAACTGCTGAGTTGCTTGCCGGTTCTTCTCAGCAGAATCTGCATTCCGAACCGGTGGTAGATATATGACGTGTCATAAGTGCTACAAGGTAGCCTACATGAAATAAATAAATTTTGAATTTGAATTTGAAGTCATCCAGTAAAATTACTAAATTCTGTACTTGTGCACTTGTGCATTAACAAATCCATTTGTTTGCAATTAATTGCAATTGCAAGGGGAAGTAACAAGGTAATATAGGTATTGCATAATATAATGCAATTAGGGTAATTCTCCTTATTGCATATAATGCAATTACCTTGTTGGGCTATTGAGGCCTCAATAGCCTCGAGGGGTAACAAAATTCTGTTCAATCAAGACACTAGTTTCATTAAATAAACAATGAAACTGAGATCTTCAATAACTATTCGTCAGTAATAAATAATCTAAATATAAATAAAATTAAAGCCTCAATAGCCCAACGGTTACGATGCGGACTGAAAACTGAAAGGTCGCAGGTTCGAGCCCCACCCGTTGCTCTACTGTCGTACCCCTCCTAGCACAAGCTTTCCGCTTATTTGGAGGGGAGAGGAGAATATAAGTCAAGTTCAGCTTGGCTAATATTCTTTTTTAAAAGAAAGAAAAAAAGAAATTAATCTATTAAGTTTATAAAGGGGAACTTAATGTCGACTTGTTTTGTGGTAATATGAATAGTTTACGTCGAAATCTAACAAAGATATTAGTTCAGCCAAGTGCATCCTAAACTTTCAACTTGTAGATGGTTCTAGAATTTTTATTGTGCACTCGGGTAGGTACTCATGTTCATTTAGTTTCTATCTGTGAAAACCTATTAGCTATTAGTTGTTTAACTTTAAGTTTATGTAGTATTATAAGATTTATAAGCTGTTGGTTTTCCAAAATAAATAAAATAAAATAAAAATAAGGAACTAGCCAGTTTTTACAATAACTTAACTCTTGTGCTGCAGCAAATCCACTCGTTAGCAATTAATTGCTGCAGGGAAGTAACAAGTAATTGCATATAATGTTTCCTCGCGCTGGAAATTGCCGTATCTATATCTCTGAGCACTTAAATCACTGCACTCACCCGTGTTATATACTCAGATGGATTGGCTGTTTGAAATGGATATTTTACTTCATATAATGTTATGATGCTCAAACAAGATATTTAATCATAATCATTTTATTTCTGGAATAAATGTTTACAATCTTTTTAAGCTATTGCATAGCTTCTATCGCGGGCCTTGAGCGTGGAGACCGAATCCAGAAATTCCGTAACGAAAATAACCTGACACGGGACTCCTCTCACCGCTAGATGGCGTTGATAAAAAATGCTATGCAATAGCTTTACCGCGGCAGTCCCCGAGTGCCACACGTTTTTTTTATTCAATGACTAGCTGATACCCGCGACTTCATAAGCGTGAGTTTAGTTTTTAAAATCCCGCGGAAACTCTTTGATTAATGAAAAAAACGATGGCGCGTAGAAACAGATTAGGGGTATGGGATGAATTTACACCGCCATACCCCTTCCAAGTTAGCCCGCTACCATCTTAGACTGCATCGTCACTTACCATCAGGTAAGCTCGCAGTCAAGAACTATCTTGTCAACGAATAAAAAAAATTCCTTCATACAAAACACGCGGATTGTATCCGTAATTCAACCGATCGTAACTAGTTAATTTGCTATCGTTCGTTATCAAACAACCATAGATAAGACGTTGTATACGCTCGCAGGAAACATTACAAGCTATTAACTATTGTAGAGGAATTAATTGCCCTTTCATACACGCGAGCGTAGGTTTCGCCATAGTTTCAATTCAATTCCACCTATTTTTATATGGGGTACTAGAATTATTACTTTGTAGTATGAGGTCAGAAAATGTGTAGATTTATTGGCTGAACTTAAGTGGATTGTTGCCTGGCTCAACATAAAAGACAAAAGTAACTCCATGAACCGCCGCCCGGTGGCGTCTCTATCGCGATCATGTTATATGCAGGTCCACAAAAAGCTTAAAATAAAAATAAATAAAAATTCTTTCTAAAAAACCAGAGTACAATGAAATCTTGAAAAACGATTATTTTTTAAAATCCCGTGACCAACATGGGTTATTCAAGGGGCGGACCAACTGAAAAGTCGGCAACGCATTGGTGGTGCCTCAGGTGCTACAAATGTTCATGGGCGACGGTAATCACTTAACATCAGGTGACCCGCCTGCTCGCTTGTTCGCTAAAAATATTAAAAAAAAGACGTGTGGCACTCATTTTTTATCAACGCTATCTAGCGGTGAGAGGAGTCCCGTGTCAGGTTATTTTCGTTACGGAATTTCTGGATTCGGTCTCCACGCTGGCCCGCGATAGAAGCTATGCAATAGCTTAAAAATAAACAACTTACAACCTCCATTTCAGCAACTATGGTATTGTATACATATGTATAAAAAGAGGTGGATATGCTACAAGCATGCGGTAAATGAAGTGCGTAATGGCAGATAGTTGTCGTAATCTATACATATAAAATTCAAAGTCCTGACTGACTGACTGACTAACTGACTGAGATATCAACGCACAGCCTAAACTACTGAAGTTAGAAACTTGAAATTTTTACAGTTGGTTCCTTTTATGACGTAGGCGGACACTAAGAAAGGATTATTGGAAATTCCACCCCTAAGGGGTTTAAATAGGCGATGGAAGTTTATATGAAACTCCGTCATTTTTCAAGCTGTTTCCATCAAAGTTGGTATTAGAGCTTTCAGTTAAAAATAAAGAAGTACGTGTGTCACAGTTTTTGAAAATTCCACCCCAAAATCTAATTCCACGCGGACGAAGTCGCGGGGGCAAAAGCTAGTTCATCATATCATTTGACAATGAAGTACTCTACTCTTCGTTGTTCGACACAAATTCGCTTGTTTTGTGAGTATATAACTCATCCCTAGTAGAAATCATTGTTCAGCAAGAGAAAACAAGCTCTGTTAAAAACAAAGACCACTAAATTCCAGCGCACTTGAATGGTTGAGCCAGCGCGTCGATTTCCATTTTCCAATCAACTCTAAAACAAAGGGCCTTTGATCGGTGGCCAGGTATGGATTCCACATTTTAGCCGCTGGGCTTTACTCTATTAGTGTTCCGAATGATTTGACGGTTTTGAATTATTCCCTCTTTAACCCCCGACCTAAAAACGATGGGGTGTTATAAGTTGGTGTGTGGGTGTGTATGTCTGTCTGTCTGTGGTATCGTAGCTCACGAACGGATGATGAACCGATTTTGATTTTGTTTTTTTGTATGAAAGATGAATTAGTCGGGAGTGTTCGTAGCTATGTTTGATGTAAATCGATCCAAGATGGCCGCCGCCACAATATGGCGGATTAAATATACATTTATGCAGCCAGCAGAATACAACACATTTTAGAACTAAAAAAAATCTTATTATTAATCTTATTATATCATCTGACATTTCGAAAGAACTCTACCACCTCCTCACGCTGTGGTCTTATAACTGGGAGGTCTCGGGTTCGATTCCCGGCGGGGGCAATTTAGGAATTTATAATTTCCAAAAATTGTCTCTGGTCTGGTCTGGTGGGAGGCTTTAGCCGTGGCTAGTTACCACCCTACCGTCAAAGACGTGCCGCCAAGCGATTAATCGTTCCGGCACGATGGCGTGTAGAAACCGATTAAGAGTATGGGTTGAATTTACACTGCTATACCCCTTTCAAGTTAGCCCGCTACCATCTTAGACTGCATCGTCACTTACCATCAGGTGAGATCGCCGTAATCTTGTCATCGAATAAAAAAAAAAACTGCAAAAGTTTATAGAAAATTTTCCTATTTCTATGTATTAATTTCTTTCCAATTACCAGGGATAGGTGACCGCAGGATTCCAGAGATTAGTTTCACGTTTTCACTGTTCCTTTGGAACTGTGAGTCAATCCAATCACGTAGAATCCGTATTGCCAATTTAGGGGGAGAGGGGAGAGGTGTACTTTCAATCTGGTTTTCTCTCAAACGTCCATGTAAAATTCAGTAGGTATCCTGAAAAAGCATCGGCTAGGTACGTATATAAACTCTAGCTTTTCTTTATCAGTTTTTCTCTGATATCGTGTCAGAGACCTTTTTAATAGAAAGCTTGGTTTCTATTTTTTTTTATAAATACATAACTATAGATCTGACGAAGCATGCAGTTTGTTCAGTCTAATAATGTGTAAATAGTATTTTAGTTAATGTTAATATTTTGTAAATGGTTTTTAGGTTATGATTAGGCTGACATACGTCCTAACGTAAAAGCCTTTTAAGTTTTAATAAAAGATTAAAAAAAAAGAAAAAAAAAGACGTGTGGCATTCGGGGGACTGCCGCGGTAAAGCTATTGCATAGCATTTTTTATCAACGCCATCTAGCGGCTCACCGTAGAGGGGTCCCGTGTCAGATTATTTTTGTTACGGAATTACTGGATTCGGTCTCCACGCTGGCCCGCGATAGAAGCTATGCAATAGCTTAAAAAACTATAGATGCAGATTTTTTTTATTCCATGACAAGATGGTCCTTGACTGCAATGTCACCTGATGGCATGTGATGATGCAGTTTAAGATGGTAGCCGGCTATCTTGGAAGGGGTATGGCAGTGTACAGTGTAAATATGGTTGAGCGAAGCAATGGCTGGATCATGCGTCGTGCTCGTGAACGGGTGCCACCAACGGGAATGGTTCTGCTTTGACTTCCCATGTTGACATGTGTTAGATTATAATATGTATTGTATTTTTGAAGCTTCACTGTGGAAGCACTGTATACTTAACTTAGTTTTGTTACTTATTGTAAAATAAGTTTATTTTATTTTTTGCCGGTTCTTCTCAGCAGAATCTGCATTCCGAACCGGTGGTAGATTTATGACGTGTCATAAGTGCTACAAGGTAGCCTACATGAAATAAATGAATTTTGAATTTGAATTTGAATTTGAATTTACTCATACCCCTAATCGGTTTCTACGCGTCGAAAAGAAGAAAGTCGATCATCTATATTAAGTGCGGTTTTGAAATGGTACAGTAAGTTTATCTCACGAACTTACGGATACTTTACTTGTGGCTACGTCGTGTACATGCACATTGCGTAAGTGTGCGAGCTTGTCAGGAGCCTAGGTGGGAGCGGTCAGGCGCGAGCAAGCTCTCGCTCACACTTATACATATACGACATACACAACCATGAGCCACGTACCTTTGTGATGTGATTTGTAATGAAAGAACTATAATTGGAAATCATATTCGAAAATCATTGTTAGGTTTCTTTGACCATATTCCATTTTGAATGACCATTTACGATCTATGAAAATTTAAAGTTGTAAGTTTTCAGTTGATTTCCTTTAAAGCAGTTGGGTTTTTTAATCTCTTTTAATATTTGCTTGTTTTATAGCAATAACAAAATGGTAAAATTTTTAATTAAAAGGAAGTCACTCACACCTAAAACACGGAAAACTTGTATAACAAAGTTGATCGCGGAAATAAAAATAAATCGAGCGTCAGTAATTTTCGCCGGAGGGAATTAATTTTCCGATTTGAAGTTTTACCTCCTTTCACAAACAGCTGAGGGTATTATGTGAATAATTTATTTCAGAAACAATACTCAGTAGGGTTAGTAAGATTTGATTCGATTGATCGTATTCTATTCGATAACATTAGCGTCAAAGTAAATTGAACTTAAACAATATTGATTTAAAGTCACAAATTCAGTACAACTGATTTTAATTTCGTATACATAAACGTATAAGAATGTAAACGAAACTGAGCTCTAAATCAATGATGTTATGGCTCAAGAGTTCCGTACCCAATGGTGCCAACGGGACTCTATTCTCCGCTGTCCGTCCGTCCGTCCGTCCGTCCGTACGTTATGATCCGTAATAAGTAGACAGTTGAAATTTTCAGAGAATGTGCATTTCTGTTGCCGCTATATCAACAAATAATAAAAATAATTAATTAAAAATTAAAGGGGCTCACCTACTAGAAACGTGTTTTTAGGCGTTTTTTGGTACGGAACCCTTCGTATCCGAGTCCGTCTCGCATTTGACTGGTTATTTAAGGGATTAAAGTCAAACACGCAATCAAGCAATACGTCTTTCACCAGACCAGATTTAGAATAATTGCTCCTACCGGGAATTGAACCCAAGGCCTCGCACCCCTAACTAAGGCCTTCACCACGTAAATACCTAACGTAGGGAAAATCAGCTATAACAGCTAGTCATTAACGTAAAATTATTTTTACAAAACTGAGTTCAAATGTCACTACTCACTACAAAGTATCTCAATTGTGCCTATAAAATTTGAATTCGAGGGAACTCCCCTCGATTTCTCCAGGATTCCATCATCAGATCCTGAGCTGACGGCCATGGGACCAACCGAGAAGTATACCCTTTCAAATAAAAAAAGAATTTTCCAAATCGGTCCAGGTGTCTTCGAGTAATCGGGGAACATATATATAAAAAAAGATTAAGATGAATTGAGAACCTCCCTTTTTATCGGTTAAAAATCAGGTAGGTTAGGTAGTAATAGGATTCAGTAGCAAAAAATGTACACTCGTTCAATTTTCCAATCAGTTGAAAATCGAAAAAAGCATCGATTTCCCGTGAAATGAAAATTGAGATCAAACTGGACAGCAAATTCCAGGATCGACCAATTTATGGAGATTGGGCTTTGGGCTTTAATATTATCTAGTCTAAGGTTATTTATTCCAGCAATTTAGGTGAACTCTGCTATTCTAGATTTAAATGCCTCGTGGTCTAGTGGTTAGCTTGTTCGCCTACGGATGACGAGGTCCCGGGTTGAATTCCCGGGTCGTGCCAAAAAGAAAAAATGTATTGGGTTTTTCTGTCAATAAATTCTCAGTACTAGCCCGGTGTTTGGAACTTGGCGGTGAGTCAACCCCGTGCCTCGGAGAGCACGTAAATGTGCCATGCAAAAAAGCCCAATTCTTATTCCCAAGATTAGTGTGGGAAGGTAGAATTGCAGGCAGGAGAGCACCAGGTCGCCAAAGACGCAAGTGGTTGGATGATGTGAGGGAGTGGACTGGGCTTAGCTATCCTGAATTGAAGGAAGCGGCCTTGAATAGAGAAGCTTTTTGCATGCTGACCGCCAAACTTAATTTTGAAGAAGGGTCATGTTCATGATGATGAACCGCAGACATACTGCCACCAAAGATATCCGACACGCGCAAAATTTTTTAAGCTATTGCATAGCTTCTATCGCGGGCCTTGAGCGTGGAGACCGAATCCAGAAATTCCGTAACGAAAATAACCTGACACGGGACTCCTCTCACCGCTAGATGGCGTTGATAAAAAATGCTATGCAATAGCTTTACCGCGGCAGTCCCCGAGTGCCACACGTCTTTTTTTTCATATTTTGACCTATATTCCTTGGGGAAAATTGTTCAGTTTCATGAGCACATTCACCTCCTTCAGAGTTATTTTACACTTTTGTTACACGTTGTATATGCGAGTGTGTTTGTTTGTTGGTTTGTCTTACAATCGCGCAGTAACGGAGTGATATGGGTTAAATTTTATCCCGAAAAAAGGAGGTTCACCGCGAGTTTTTTTTTTAACCTAACTCCGTTCGAATGAAGTCGTGGGAAAAGCACTAATTTGTTTTTTTTTTTATTTTTATTCGATGACAAGATAGCCCTTGACTACGATCTCACCTGATGGTAAGTGACGATGCAGTCTAAGATGGTAGCGGGCTAACTTGGAAGGGGTATAGCAGTGTAAATTCAACCCATACCTTTAATCGGTTTCTACACGCCATCGTGCTGGAACGCTAAATCCCTTGGCGGCACGTCTTTGACGGTAGGGTGGTAACTAACCACGGCCAAAGCCTCCCACCAGACAATATATTTTAATACAATATATTTTAATTGTAATAGAAAATATTACTAACCCACCTCGATTCAGCTCTAAATTACTAATGGATTATTAAAATCGCTGTAATTATTCCACGTCACGGCCCGAGGTGTATAAAACGGCCGTCACGCGCGAGATGACAGTTGAGCGACACACAATGGTACATCCTTGCTCCGCGCGATGGCGCCACATCCTTGTTCTAACCTCGCACTGTTTGCATATTCTGTCATGACACAGGAAGGAAGTCGCTGATACACTACCACCAAAGATACACACATTTTTGTTTTATTTACTTTTTTTTAAAGAATATTAGCTAAGCTGAAGTTGACTAATATCCTCCTATTCCCTTAGGGGAAAGCTTGTGCTAAGGAGTGGGTACGACAATAGTGCAACGGGTGGGATTCAAACCTGCAATCTTTCAGTTTAGAGTCTGCACCTTTAACCGTTGGGCTATCGAGGCTTCAATTCTGTTATTAATTTCAAGCAAACACTTAGCATTTCATTTTAATTTAAGACCGTCAAAAATACTGCTCGTGGAATATACAGTTTATTTTTTAGGTTTTATTTACGTTACTCTCCAAATCCTCAACTATAAAAATTAGGATAGGTATTTAAAAGTCACATGGAATTCAAAAACACCAGTGTAAAAAGTAGCATAATAAGATTAATAAGTCACTCCTCAGATCCTCGACAGTGCACATGCAATAACGTTGATTCGTTGTTTCAAGTTGATTGAAGAACAAACCAACAAACTCATAATTTTGGCATGAAAATCGGTATAATTATTCGCCGGCACGGCACGGTGCACGGGCGGCCGTCACGCGCGAGATGACAGCTGAGTGACACACAATGGCGCCGCATCCTTGCTCTAACCTCGCATTGTTTGCATATTCCACCCTGATGCAGGAAGGAAGCCGTAGACACACTGTCGTCTGTCACCAAGGATACACAAAGGTCCGACACTTACTTCGCTGCCTCAGTGACCCAAAAGAGGATCTTGGCCTCCGACACCAGAAGCTGCCACTCATGTCTGTTCTGCGCCGCGTCACGCCAATCGGGTGTATTGAGGGCTTGCAGGTCTTCTGTCACTTCGTCCACCCAGGGACACCTGGGTCGTCCAACAGGGCGTTTTCCTACTGGGCGACCCAAGTATGCTCTCTTTACAGCACGATCCGACACTATAGTTCTTTAATTTCACGAGGTCTCGTGGCTCATGGTTGTGTGTGTGTGCCGTATCTGTATAAGTGTGAGCGGGAGCTTGCTCACGCACATCACGACAAACACGCACTCTTACGCAATGTGCATGTACACGACGTAACCACAAATAAGGCGCCCTTAACTTCGCGAGATAAACGTACTATAGCAAAAACCAGACCAGCGATTTGGAATAAGGGTTCCAAAGATTATTTGGATCCAATCCTAATCTAGAACGTGGAATGAGGTGTAGGTACAAGAACATTATTGGAAATTGGAACAACTTAGCGCTTGGAGAAAAAGAAGCCCTTTCTCCACTGATATAGCCTTTCTCCATTTCGTATCCTTGTAGTAAATTTCAGGCACAATTATTCTTAACAAAATGTAAAATGTTTTTGTGCTCATTCTATAATAACAAAAAGATAAAAAAAAATTGGGTACATACGCAGATCATTATATTTCATGAAAATATACAATCTTACAATTTAATAATTTGTACAGATACGGCTGCAGACAACTTTCTTCACCATGTACTAAAACTGCATCAGTGTTTAAATCTAGAGTTTCGTATATCAATAGAGGATGCTTTAAATAAATAATGTAGCTGTTGGATAACAAGATAAGTTTATTAGTTTGAAATTTTATAGAAAAGTTCGAGTTCTTGTTGATATTAATTAAGAAGGTATAGGTATTATATAACATTAGGTATAGTAACTGCTCGTTGGTCTAGTGGTTAGTATATTCTACAGCAGATAACGACGTCCTGAGTTCGAATCACGGGTCGGGCAAAAGCATAATATACCTATTGGGTTTTTGTTTGTAGCCTTCGGTTGTTGTTCAATTTTCCGGGATAAAAAGTAGCCTATGTGTTATTCCAGACTATAATAATCTATGTCTGTGCCAAATTTCATCCAAATTAGTTCAAGCGTTGTAGCGTGATTGAGTAACAAACATCCAAACTTTTGCATTTATAATATTAATAGGAAATAGTAGTAGTATTGTGAATTGCAGTACGGATAATTTATAATAACGTACCTTGTATTTACAATCATGCAAATAAACCCTTTCTGTTTCTTTTTCTATTTCTATTTCACATACACAAAGTACGAGTAGGTACCTATGTACGTATCTAGAGTTTAATATATCAATAGAGGACGTCGTAAATAAATGATGTAGCGCTAATTGACTCGATAACAAAAGAAGTAAGTATATTTTTATCTCCTTTGATGGGGAAAATAAAAGATTTTTCACTCACGTGTGGCATTGTGAAGTAAAAAGGTGGTGTGTTGTTCGTTTGGCAACTTAGATTTCGACATCTCAGACCTATATCACTCTCCAGGTCCTCAAATATATCCTTGCAAAAAAGCACGTCTATTCTAGCTCTACAAAGTGTATCTAAAGACAAAGAAAGACTAAGATGCGTCATTGGACAATCTCTTAGTATATAAGATAGTAATTTAGTTAGGTTAATAAAGTTTAGGTTAAATTAAAATTACTAATTAGCCAACTAAGTTAGGCTAGATTGTAATTGTACTGAGCACCACTTTGGTACTCAGAATCAACAGAAAAGAAAAAAAAAAAAATTCTAGCTCTGTTGCAGTGTGATTGAATTTTTATATTAGAAGGGATGGAACGTTGTACCAATTTAAATAATAAAATACATAATTTTTTTTTTGGTTTGGTAGATTATAGCAAAATAGTCTTGTTTTTTCTTTGAGTAGGTATCGTGGATTCCGAAAAGTAGCGCTTGCTTTTAACTAATATTTACATAGTAATTAAATTAGACTAGTTATAAGGCTTACATATAACTCAAACATAGTTTTGCGACTTCCATCCACTTTACTCGTAGACTCTCATGGTGAGATCCTTAGGACGTGCTCTGACTCAGCTCAGACTTAAGATAGAGGTAAAACAAGACACAAATATGCTCTGACATAAATCTGTCTCGTTTTAACTCGGTCTTGAGTCTGAGCTAAGTCAACATGCGGTCTATAGATTTCAGCCTCATTATTAGTTGAAACTTATCTAAATTGTACATATTATAATAAAAATATAAAAATTATAAGTACCTACTATTAATAATTTGTAAAATTAGGTAACAAATTCAATAGAAAACTGTGAATACCTTAAACAATGTTTCACACCAAAATTAAAGAATAAACTTCCTTCATAAAACGAATAAAGCAGTCATCTAAAACTTTTATCACGAAAGTTAACAGCGAACAATAATTTTTTTGCGAATTCGTTCAGAAAATCACCTCTCTACATTTTCGACTTTTGTATCAGAGACGTTAGCGTCGAGAATGGCTTAGCAGATTTTGATAATAATTTATCATTATCAACCTACATCAGTAGAGGAAGCGAACACAGAAATCGACTTGCCAGCGCGTCTCGCCGACTTGTGGCGGGCCATTTATCATTCC
The DNA here is from genome assembly GCA_933228805.2 of Hipparchia semele. Taxonomy (NCBI): domain Eukaryota; kingdom Metazoa; phylum Arthropoda; class Insecta; order Lepidoptera; family Nymphalidae; genus Hipparchia; species Hipparchia semele. The sequence continues at coordinate 2,959,410 of OW121733.1, read as the reverse complement.
ATCAAATTATGTAAGCCATTTTCACTGGAGCCTATAAAATTTGCGAATCCCTGCAAAATCACTTTCAAGAATGTTCTGATTTCGTTTTGCATACGATTGTTTTAGCTTTTTTATTCCTTTTCTTTGGATGAAAGTAATCTGATATTTTTATGGCTGACTAGCATTTTCCCGCGGCTTCGCTCTCGCTATCAATTATACGCGTAAAAATTCTTTTTACAAAACCGACTTCAAACGCCACTACAAAGTATAGGTATCAATTGTGCCTATGAAATTTGAAGAGTTCCCTCGATTTCTCCAGGATCCCCTCATCAAATCCTGGTGACAATGGGACCACTGGAAAGTATACCCTTTCAAACAAAAGAAGAATTTTCCGAATCGGTCCAGGCGTCTTCGAGTGATTACTCGAAACATACAAAAAAAAAAAAAAAGAATAAACATACAAAAAAAAACATACAAAAAAAAAAAAAAGAATCCGACGAATTGAGAACGTCCTCCTTGTTTTGAAGTCAATCAAAAATTAAATCCTTACTACATAATAATATTATGAATGTGAAAGTGTGTTTGTTTGTTGGTTTATCCTTCAATCACGCCGCAACAAAGCAACGGATCGACGTGATTTTTTGCACGGGTATGGTTGAGGACCGGGAGAGTGACATAGGCTACTTTTTATCCCGGAAAATCAAAGAGATTCTGCGGGAGTTTTAAAAACTAAATTCACGCGGGCGAAGCCGCAAGTATCAACTAGTAAGCAAATAAACCTATCACAAAACAAAGAAAGATAAAGATAAAATAATAATATTGTAGGTATAGCTTATAGTCTACATTAATATGGTTATATCGATAAAATTGTACGTCGATTAGGTACGCCTACAGTTCACAAAAAACCTTTTGTGCTTTCTAATAATAAAATTTCCCAGATCATTTTGTACCAAGATAAAGGAATAACAAAGCTAAAACAAATGTATGCAAAACGGAATCAAAATAATCTCGAAAGGGATTTTTGTAAGGATTCGTAAATACAGGCTTCAGTTGAAAATTTATTATGTGATTAGATTACGTTTACAATTTCATAAATGCTTTGTTCTTTCTATTCAAATAGAATAAATTTGTTTTTTTGGCGATGTTACTCCATAATTCCGTCAAATTTGGTAATGATCTGATGATGGAGAACCGAGAACCCTCAATGAATGAAAGCAAATCAATCAATAGTTACTACTCTACCGTCAAAGAAGGCACGATGGCGTGTAGAAACCAATTAGGGATATGGGTTGAATGTACACTGTCATAGCCCTTCCAAGTTAGCCCGCTACCATCTTAGACTCCATCATCGCTTATCATCAGGTAAGATCGCAGCCAAGGTCTATCTTGTCATCGAATAAAAAATAATCAAAAAAAAATTCAATTTATTTCAATGTAGGCCAACTTGTAGCTTTTATGACACGTCATAAATCTACCACCGGTTCGGAATGCAGATTCTGCTGAGAAGAACCGGCAAGAAACTCAGCAGTTGCTCTTTAAAAAAAAAATTTTACAATAGGTAACAAAACTATGCTATGTACACAGTGCTTCCACAATGAAGTTTCAAAAATGCATACGTAGGTACACTCAATCCAATGCATGTCAAGACGAGCAGACAAAGCAGACCCATTCCCGTTGGTGGCGCCCGTTCACGAGCATGACGCATGATCCAGCCGTTGCTTCGCTCAACCATATTTGAGAATCTGGGGCCCAAGTCTGCTATTGCAATTGTAGTTCAATTGTCCATCAATGACATCCCAATTGCTACTTTTAGCAATTTTGGTAGTCTACTAATTCAATGGCGTCACAATTGTTTTTCGATGGTTTGCCACTGACACTTTTAAGTCGGTTAAAAACATAAATTGATAGCGTATAACGTTTTTGATAACGATAAACTCGATTCGGCGAACGCTTTTTTAGCTAATGGCAATACCGAGGATCATTGAATTACAATCAAATTACAAGAACATCGAACGACCATTGTGAATTCAGTAGACTACGAAATTTTGGACCAATGATAATTGAATTGTAATGGCATTGCGGTTCACTGACAATGACATGTAAAATAGCAGACTCGGGGCCATGTACGCCTTATCATCATCACATTCCGTAAGTAAACCAAAGTGATCGATAACGCATACAAAGTTAAAGCCAAAGTGACACTTCCCGGCGCTGGAGGTACCTAAGTATAAACTTAATCCCGTCCCTCAGCTTAATTACGAAGCAGGTGTAAGAATTAATTTATCCCGAAGATATCTTAACGACAGTCGTGACCGGAATGAATGTGAAGTAACACGAATTCGTCGCCTTATCTAGTTATGTGCGTTAATTTTCTTAAACACTCCACTTCGAGGTGTCATAATCGGTTTTATTCTACCGGAGATAGCTGTTGTTTGGTTATTACTAGTTGATGTTCGCGGCTTCGCTCGCGTGGATTTGGGTGCCACCAACGGGAATGGGTCTGCTTTGTCTACCCGTGTTGACATGTATTGGATTGTGTGTACCTACGTATGCATTTTTGAAGCTTCATTGTGGAAGCACTGTTTACATAGCACAGTTTGTTCCCTATAGTAAATTTTTTTTTTTTTTTTTGAAAAAAAGCAACTGCTGAGTTTCTTGCCGGTTCTTCTCAGCAGAATCTGCATTCCGAACCGGTGGTAGATTTATGACGTGTCATAAGAGCTACAAGTTGGCCTACATGAAATAAATACAATTTGAATTTGGATTTTTAAAAACCCGCGGGATCTCTTGAATTTTCCGGAATAAAAAGTAGCCTATGTCACTCTCCCGATTCTCAACTAAACTGTCATGCAAAAAAATCCGTTGCTTTGTTGTGGCGTGATTGAAGGACAAACCAACAAACAGGACGTTCTGAAAAGGAGAACGAAGTCTAAACCATTGATTATGTTATCAGTAGGTATCACCGCTATTACGCAAATAAATGCCGAGAATTGTAGAACGTAAGAATTGAAACGTTGTGACACAAAAATATATAAATAATGAATGAACGAAGCAGTAATTGCATCGTTTCCCCGTATACCCAGTGTGACCATTAATTCTTGCAGTCAGATCGGGATGCAAGCGGGATTTTAGTGTAAATTTTAAAACAAACCTGACATGTTACAACATCCTAATCGCTAGTCAGTAATCGTTAAAATAAAAATAATATGTAATCCGCCATTTTGTGGCGGCGGCCATCTTGGACCGATTTTCATCAAACTTAGCTAAGAACACTCCCGACTAATTCACCTTTCAAACAAAAAAAAAATTAAAATCGGTTCATCCGTTCGGGTGCTACGATGCCACAGACAGACACACATACACATGCAGACACGTCAAACTTTTAACAACCCGTTGTTTTTGCGTCGGTGGTTAAAAAAGTTATATTAAGTATATACTTACTAGTTTAAGGTTTATAGTCACCAAAAAATGTGACTTATACAAATTATATTTAACTAGCTTTTTCCCGCGGCTTCGCTCACGTCGAACCCGAGACCTCCCAGTTATAAGACCTCAGCGCTCACCACTGCGCCAGGGAGGTCCTCATTGCTTGTGTCATTGGAACTTGTTTGCATTTAATATTTTTTGGGGACAAGGGGACGCACAGCTCAAAATCGGGACTGTCCCGCTCAAAGCGGGACGTATGGTCCCATTACGTATACTCCATTCATCCATTCATTCACTCGACTCAATCAAATCAATCAGGCCGAAGTCGTACTGAAGTATTTTAACAAGCAAAAAACCGCACGTGTCCACTCGCCCTTCCGTTGAGAAAAGATCCTATAGCTTAACGGTGAAGCTAATTTCCAACATGGATTTCCCGATAGTCACTGACCCCTATCTTTAGAAAGAACATAGGAGATATTATAGTGCGCCAGCGTGTGCGCAAACATAGATGTTTCTACTGAATTCTTTTCCCTCAATTTAAGCCTCAATAGCCCAACGGTTAAAGCGGTTAAACGGTTTTTAACGGACTGAAAACTAAAAGGTAGCAGGTTCGAGCCTCGTCCGTTGCACTATTTTTTTTTTAAATATACAGTAGGGGAAATCCTCATGGACACCCATGGATAGTGCCGGACTCTTACCGGCCTAAAACACGGCAACATATTACAGTCTTTTTTTCGCCCTCAAGATTACAATACCTTCTTCCTTTCTTCTTTTTTCTTCTATTTCTTTTCCTTTTATTACATTTTCAAGAAAATCTGCAGCAACTTGCCAGTTTTCCCTTGAGGCTAACATTTTTGGTATCAAGTTTTCAATGGAAATGTCTCCTATTTTGTTTTTAACTACATGTCTGTAGCTATCCCATTTCTGGCACACGAATATGGTGTGCATTGCATCATCGATATCGTCGCAGTACATGCATTTGGGGGTTTGTCTTTTCGCGATGCCTGCAAGGACCCGTTGTACTATTGTCGTACCCACTCCTAGCACAAGCTTTCCGCTTATTTGGAGGGGAGAGGAGAATGTAAGTCAAGTTCAGCTCGACTATTGGCTACGCCTATTGCCACATAAGCTTCACGACTCGGTTAGGTGTGTCGGTATTTAATAAATAACAGTCGAAAAAAACACGTTCTACATAAGATGGATAAAGAGATAACTATGTAATGTATGTATGTTTTTTACTCTTTATTATTTATTTCTGTATACTCTATTATCAACGTATTTAGTGCTTCCGGTGCCGTAGTCTGAACAAAATAATTAATATCCGATCATTATCTCAACAACTCGATCCGTTGCGATTAAAAACGCCGAAGAGTATCGTTCTTCTCCAGGGGAGAGACTATAGTTTTTATGTAATTTCGTCATTTGTCACAGTACCAGACCACCGGGTCAGTAAAAGCCACCCAAGGGAAAGTCAGAGTCAAACACGCACCTTATAAGGAAACTAATTATTATTTTAGTAAAATTTCGACCAACGCAAAAACAAAATATTCTTTTCTCGTGTTCCGTCCAGTCCTGAAGCTGGAAGTAAAATGATAGTTCCTTGTGGTGAAAGAATGCATAGAGTATTAGATTATTCTTTAATTCTAAAAAATTGTGGTAGAGAAAGTGGGTTATTTTTAAAACAATATTAACATAATCGTAACCTCTGTGACCTCTTTTTTCAGATTTTCGCGAAGGGTGGAACGGAGTTTTTAAGATATTTTTCATGATAAACTTGAAAAGTACTTAACTTGAAAATACATATTAATTGGGATCGTCTTGTCCCATCGGAGTGTGAGTGATAGATACTTTTGGACTGTAAAATATCCTACGTAGTTGACTGATTGGCTGAAATTCGGTTGGGAGGACATTTTATTCGCTCACGCGAAATACCAGAGTGCTTTGTACGCTAAATCTTCTCCCAGGCGTGTTATTCTATGAAAAACCCAACTTGATACAGCGCTACAGTATAAAACTAAAAGCCGTTTCTTACAATGAAAGCAAAAAAAAATTAAAGGACCTATGCATTTGTAATTGAACTGAATCATACAAGCTGAAGTGAACTCTACATATTGACAATTAAATTGAAATTTCCTTGACATAAAACACACAGAGTTGTGTTGTTTTCGAATAAAAAATCGAATGGAGTAGCCGTGTGAGACATTCATGTCAAGACTTTTTAAGCAGTTACGACATATATAACCATTCAATTATGGCGGCATTCTTTTTCAACTCGCACGGGATTAAGGTAGTATTTCGTTTGCATTTTTGCATGGAGTTATTACCTTTTGATTTCGAGATGTGGGTGGTGCCATAAAGTTCTCTCGCAAACTGTTTAATGCGATTGGGTTTTGAGTTTTAATACACTTTTTATAAGTAGTGTTAAGTTCATTATTATTTGCTCTGGTTTTTGCAGCTGTGAATTTATAAACGTTCGCTTTAAAATTAAGCAAAGTTCGTTAAGGTAATGTGTGTGCATAATTTTAGTGCATTTCAAATGTTATGATAAGATTTTTTTTTGTTATAGGTACACGTTAGCTGCGATAAATATAAATGGGTCTTCCCTTTATTCTACAGTATAATGACAACACTACACACTGCACAAGCACAGAGTGTAAAGTTAGGGTGTGTCTTCTTCTTCTTTATCAACTAATGGACGTCCACTGCTGGACATAAGTCTCCTGCATGGACCTCCACAAGCCTGGGTCTTGCGCCACCTGAATCCAGCGGCTCCCTGCGACTCGTTTGATGTCGTCTGTCCACCTAGTGGGGAGTCTGCCAACACTGCGCTTCCCGGTGCGGGGTCGCCACTCCAGCACCTTGGGACCCCATCGACCATCAGCTCTTCGAACTATGTGCCCCGCGCATTTCCACTTCAGTTTCGCCAGCTATGTCGGTGACTCTGGTTCTCCTACGGATCTCGTCATTTCTGATTAGGGTGTGTAGCACGCCCTAAAAAATTCAAAATTAATCTATTTCATGTAGGACATCGGAATAGAGAATACATTTATAGCGATGAGGTAGAACAAGTTTTGCCTTATCACAAGTTAAGACTCTATCTGTTCGGAAAGTAGATTCTGCTGAGAAGAACCGTCAAGAAACTCAGCAGTTGCTCCTTTCAAAACGAAAGTGTTACAATGTATGCCTACTTAACTTATCTATCTATTGGACAGCTGAAGCAAAGCCGATTCCTTCCACGCAATTTTGTTACAGAAATTCTTTTTTTTTTTTTTTTCACTAGGTATAGTTCTTGCAATTCACGAAGGCGCGTGAGCTTTACTTATGGTTACGTCGTGTACATGCACATTACGTAAATGTGCGTGCCTGTCAGGAGCCTAGGTGGGAGCGGTCAGGCACGAGCAAGCTCTCGCTCACATTTATACAGATACGACACTCACACAACCATGAGCCACGCGCCGCGCCGTCGTTAATTGAAAGAACTATATCTATTATTTGGAAGTTGGTGTCCCAACTCCCAACTCCCAAGATGCTCGATTCGCGACGACTAGGTAGATGAACGATCTTAAGCTAGAAGCTGGAAGCTCTGCTAGATACAAGCGGCACAAAATCGTGTTCAAGACGCTAGTATCTGTTGCATTTCACACGAGGTTTCGGGTATTTTTTTTTATATGAATAGCGGGCAAACGAGCTGGCGCCTGGCGGGTCACTTGATGTAAAGTGATTACCGCCGCCCATGAACTCTTGTAGTACCAGAGGCACCACCGATGCGTTGCCGGCTTTTTAGGAACTTATTGGTTCGCCCCTTGAATAACCCCATATTGTAATTAAATGGGAACACTGTCGAAGGGAGATGATTCCACAATTTGGTAGTACGTGGAAAAAAAGATCTGGAGCAACGGATGGTCGAAGTGCTCCAGGCACCCAGGTGGTGAGGGTGAAATTGCGTTCGGTGGCGTGCGGTGCGGTTGTAGAAGTTAGAGGGCGGAATAAGATCAAACAGCTCTTCAGAACACTCCCCGTTATATAGCAGATAAGAACGCAAAGAGAGCTTACGTCTCTGCGTTATATTTTATTTCATCTATCGCAGGGATTTTTTTCTGGCGTTCTGTGCACTGTTAAGACAGTTTAATACGCTTGACTCCAAGGCTTGACTCAATAAAAGTGTAAGTTTTGCCTCCAAACCAATTATTACTGTCTCGCGGCCTCAGCTCACGCGCCTTCGGCAAAATTCTGTTTGTCAGATGAACGCCGAAAGGCCTTTCTGAATCTTAAGCGTGTATATTTCATTTCATTACCCGTTTGACGTGTAAATAATTAGGTTGGCCGGCAGTAAGAATTGGAAATGCTACCGGATGCTGGGGTCCATTTTAAAGATAAGACTCACTCGGGCGGTTTTATTTTATCGCCTTTAAAACGATCTCTGTGGCGCAATGGTTAATATTATCTACGAATAAATAATAAATATTATGCTCGTTGCTTTTCTTGTTTGGCAATCTTTTCAAAACTTTTTCTGTGTTCTTTCAGGGAGTATTTAGGGAAGATTTAGGGTGCTTTAATTTTGTTTTAATTCCGTTGTTCTCTCAGTGAGTAAAAGTAAAGTATTTGAATTTTTGTATTGTGTATCTGTGCTTATTTATTAATTTTTAAATTATTATTATTTTTCTTTTGTTTATAATTAGGTATACTTTGAAGTATCTGCCTCTGGATGTTCTTACTCTCTCTCTTCTGGAAGAATTCTCTCCCTTGAGATAGACTGTTCTTGTGCACGATCCTTTATAAAATGTTTTACGGGATTTTTTTTATTTTCTTTCTCTTCTTCTTTCTTCTTTGTAAATCGATAGACGTCCGATGCTGGACAAAGGTCTCTCGCATGGATTTCCACAGGTCTCGATCTTGCGCCGCCTGAATGCAGCCGCTCCCTGCGACTCGTTTGATGTCACGGTCCACCTAGTGGGGGGTCTGCCAACCCTGCGCTTTCCGGTGTGGGGTCGCTATTCCAGCGCCTTGAGGATTAGCAAGAAAAAGTTAGAATTAATTTGCTATAATCATAACGTCACTAGACAATACAGCATTGTGAAGTCGACATCTCCTGAGGATGCTCCGGTGTTGGGGCGTAACGTGCGTCGAGAGTAGTATAAAAGTCTTGTGTGGTGGTGCATGTGAGTGGTGGTGGCATTGCTTGCTTGGGAATTTGGCTTTCTTGCTTGGTCGGGGAGGTGCTTAGCTTGTAACTGTACGTTTGACCATATAGATTTTTTCTGTTGGCGGATTATAGCAAAATAATTCTAACCTTTTCTTACTAATCATGAACTTCCGCAAAGTAACGCCTAATTCTACACAATACCTTGAGGATTTTCTGATATTAAATAAATAAATAAAACTTTGGCTAGAAGAGTTTTTAATACTTATTGTGAAAAATACTAGAAATGTTGGCATCCCTAGTGCTAGACCAAAATAGTATAAATATATATTTTGTAACGGGACATATTACGGTCCCACATACAAATAAAAGAATGGTTACTGGACCAAAAAAACCGTTAACATGGTCCCAACGGCGTACAGCGGACGCATTTGGCCGAAATCCTTTAGTGATGGAAGTTTTATTGGTGTATTGGATTGGGATATCATTTTATGGGCCGTTCCAGTAGTTTTGGCTTTCCGTTTCACGTATTTATTAATTGTGCTTTACTGTTATGGAATATAGGATCAATTGGTTATGCGATCAGGTAGCTTTTTTTTTATTCGATGACAAGATAGCCCTTGACTGCGATCTCACCTGATGGTAAGTGACGATGCAGTCTAAGATGGTAGCGGGCTAACTTGGAAGGGGTATAGCAGTGTAAATTCAACCCATACCCCTTATCGGTTTCTACACGCCATCGTGCCGGAACGCTAAATCGCTTGGCGGCACGTCTTTGACGGTAGGGTGGTAACTAGCCACGGCCAAAGCCTCCCACCAGACCAGACCAGAGACAATTTAGAAATTATAAATTCCTAAACTGCCCCCACCGGAAATCGAACCCGAGACCTCCCAGTTATAAGACCACAGCGCTCACCACTGCGCCAGGGAGGTGGACAATATAGCTTTCACCAGTTTAATGTTTTTGTGGTCTTTTTCCCATGCAGGTCTCCCCATGTTGTTTTTTTTTCACTGCAAGTTTGAAGCCTCAATAGCCCAACGGTTAAAGGTGCGGACTGAAAACTGATAGGTCGCAGGTTCGTGCCCCACCCGTTGTACTATTGTCGTACCCACTCCTAGCACAAGCTTTTTGCTTATTTGGAGCGGAGAGGAGAATATAATTCAAATTCAGCTTGGCTAATATTCTTTTTAAATAAAATAAAAAGTAAAGATAATGGAAGACAGAAATCCTCAATGAATATAAAAAATAAACGTAAAAATTCTTTATACAAAACCGACTTCAAACGCCACTACAAAGTATAACAATTGTGCCTATAAAATTTAAAGATTCAATTTCTCCTAGATCCCATCATCAGATCCTGACCTGATGACAATGGGACCACCTGGGAAGTACACCCTTTCAAACAAAGAAAGAATTTTCCAAATCGGTTCAGGCGTCTTCGAGTAATCGGGAAACATACATAAAAAGATTCCGACTAATTGTGAGCCTCCTCCTTTATTGGAAGTCAAACAAAACAAAACACAAAACTCTGAAATAGGGTGCTTAGAATCGAACCCGCGACCCCTCTATTAGGAGACCGCAGTCTTACCACTACGCTACCGGTCATCATAACTACAGTGATGTACCTACCGAGTATCAACATTATCAACTAAGGACAAAGACCAAAGACAATTTCTGTTTTTTTTTTTTTTCTTTTCAATATGAAAATGTTTTCTTTCTTCTATCTATATCTTTTATTGACTTCTAAACGGTCTTTATGTATCTGTAAGCAGAGCACCACTCTCGCTAATATCAATATTCTCAGAGGAAAAGCCTTCGACATCGAGCAATACATTTTCGACTCTATTAATAAAAGCAATAGATTAGTTTTGGCTTAAATCGAAGGACTCAGTGTAAAATACGTGTACAAGTTTTTATAGAATACGAAAAATAAACGAGTACCTACATAGAAATATTTGTAATACGAACAAGTTCTTATAGGCAATTAGGAATAAGCTACTGCTAGGGTAGTGACAATAAACTAGTAGCAATACAATTACATTTCAAATCATAAAACCTACATTATAATTATTTTATTAGTTGCAAAGTACTATTCATTTATGTATAGGGTTCTTCAAGGGGCGAACCAACAAATTCCTGAAAAGCCGGCAACGTATTGGTGGTACCTCAGGTACTACAAATGTTCATGGGCGGCGGTAATCACTTAACATTATGTGGCTCGCCTGCTCGTTTGCTAGCAAAAAAAGATGTGTGGCACTCGGGGACTGCCGCGGTAAAGCTATTGCATAGCATTTTTTATCAACGCCATCTAGCGGCTCACCTCTGACGTTGATAAAAAATGCGCCATCTAGCGGCTCACCGTAAAGGAGTCCCGTGTCAGGTTATTTTCGTTACGGAATTTCTGGATTCAGTCTCCACGCTGGCCCGCGATAGAAGCTATGCAATAGCTTAATAAAAAAAAGTACTATTCTTCGAACTATGTGCCTCGTCAATTGCCACTTCAGATTACCCGCAACCGTCTGTGAGATTGTCTAAAACTGATTGCTTCAGTGTAATAACGCCAGTCGCTGGCGCTATCCGCTGCTGCAAGCCGCTGGCGCTAGTAGCTGGCGCAAACCGCTGGCTCTAGTTGCTGGCGCAAACCACTGGCGCTAGCTAGATACACAGCTACACACTTGAAACTTATCACACCCCTCTTTTTTGTCAGCGGTTAAAAAACACAACTCACAATTTCGCAAGGTAGGTTTTTCAGTTTAAAGGAGCCACCTACTTGTCCAAAGATCTTTATTTAAATTATTCTGAGTTTACTTTAAAGTGTACAATTATTTATTATTCCTATGTCTTATTTATCGTGCTGTTCCGATGGGACACAGTTTACATAGTAACGTTTTATTTATGATAATTTGACAGATTAGGTCTAACTCATACGACCGCTTTTTACACGAATGGCCAAAAAAGGAATGCAATGTTTCAGGTGTTCTCGAAAAAACTTTTACCATATTGTACTTATGCTGAGATCTATAGAGCTTGCTCTGAATCATTTCAGACTCAAGATAGAGGTTAAAACGAGACATAAATATGCTCAGACATAAATCTGTCTCGTTTTAATTCTGCCTTGAGTTTGAGCTGAGTGACAGTGTGGTCTATAGATTTCAGCCTTAGACAAATAAGAATAGAATATTGTAGAAAAATCCATTACTCTACAATTTCATCATATTAAGGAAATAGAACAATTTCTTCCCAAAATTACTTTTTTTTAAGAATAATATAGGAGCCATAACTGCCGAATAAGCGTAAACTGTTATAAGAGTGGGTACAATTAAGAGAGTAGCAGAGGGAAGGTTTTCGGTCTGCGTCCTGTTTAATTAAAACCATCCTTACTAATATTATAAATGCTACAGTGTGTTTATTTGTTGGTTTGTCCTTCAATAACGCTGCAACAGAGTTACGGATCGACGTGATTTTTTACATGGGTATAGTTGAAGACCTGGAGAGTGACATAGACTACTTTTTATCTCGTAAAATCTAAAAGTTCCCGCGGGATTTTAAAAACAAAATCCACGCGGACGAAGTCGCGGGCATCAGCTATTAAAAAGTTCATTTATTATTATTATTATTCATTTATTTTTTGCATTCCAATGAAATACAATGATTCTTAAAACTAGAGACCACCCTTTACATTGGAACCCCGTTGGGGAACAGCAAAATATTGGCTTATTATTATATATTTATTCATTTTAATGTCTCCACTATTTATCGGTTGTCTACGCTAAGGTTTAGGATTGTACTAGCAACAGCATGCATATTTAACTGGCGCCAAGATAAACTGGTATCGATTACAGATTATGCACGGTTAACGTGACTTTTGTTTTATTTATATTTTAGTTATATTTTTGTTTTATTTATATTTTAGTTATATTAGACTAGCCTTTGCTTAGAGATGTCTTTTCGTCCAAAATTCCTCAGTGCCTGAAGACTAAAATCTTCGAACAGTGTGTGTTGCCAGTGATGACTTACGGATCCGAAACATGGTCGCTAACTATGGGCCTCATAAGAAGGCTCAGGATCACTCAGCGGGCGATGGAGATGCTCGGAGTATGCCTGCGAGATCAAATCAGAAATGAGGAGATCCGTAGGAGAACCAAAGTCACCGACATAGCTCTGCGAGTTGCGAAACTGAAGTGGAAATGGGCGGGGCACATAGTTCGAAGAGCTGATAGTCGATGGGGTCCCAAGGTGCTGGAGTGGCGACCCCGCACCGGGAAGCGCAGTGTTGGCAGACCCCCACTAGGTGGACAGACGATATCAAACGAGTCGCAGGGAGCCGCTGGATTCTTGAAGGCTTGTGGAGGTCCATGCAGGAGACTTATGTCCAGCAGTGAACGTCCATTAGTTGATAAAGAAGAAGCCTTTGCCCGCGGCTTCGTTCGCCGACAGTGTGTTTGTGTGTTGGTTTGTTGGTTTGTCCTTAAATCACGCTACAGCAGAGCTATGGATCGACGTGGTTTTTTGTATGGGTATACTTGAGGACCTGGACAGTGACAAAGACTTCTTTTTATCCCGGAAAATCAAAGAGTTCCCTTGGGGCGAATTTTCAAAAGTAAATCCACGCGGACGAAGTCGCGGGCATCAGCTAGTTAAAATGTATGAATGGATGGTTGTTACTCCTTCACGCCTCAACAGGAATGAATGGAATTTAGGAATTTATAATTTCTAAATTGTGTCTGGTCTGGTCTGGTGGGAGGCTTTGGCCGTGGCTAGTTACCACCCTACCGTCAAAGACGAAACGTTCCGGCACGATGACGTGTAGAAACAGATTAGGGGTATGGGTTGAATGTACACTGCCATACCATTTCCAAGTTAGCCTGCTACCGCCTTAGACTGCATTGTCACTTACAATCAGGTGAGATCGCAGTCAAGGACTATCTTGTCATCGAATAAAAAAAAGAGTATAAGGTTACCTTTTAACCATTGATTAGCTCATCTAACTTACGTTGGAAACAGGTTCAATGAGTTAAACGACCTTATTGATAGGCTTGCCCTGACTTATTTCCTATTCCACTCACACCGCTGGTGCAAAGGCTGCTTTACTCTAACCACATACCTTAGCTTAAAGGGGTTTTACAATATTATTATTCCTTCATGCCTCGTATATAGACGACTAGCTTTTGCCCGCAGTTTCGCTCACGTTAAGTTCGATTTTTCAATCCCCTATTTTGCCCCTTTAGGGGTCTAATTTTCCAAGATTCTTTCTTAGCGGATGCCTACGTCATAAGAGCTATCTGTATGCCAAATTTCAGCTCGATTCGTCCAGTGTTTAGAGCCGTGCGTTGATAGATCAGTCAGTCAGTCAGGCACCTTTTATATATTTAAGAAGATAAGATACCTGCTACGTAAGTTGTGGTATCCCACAAAATTGGCATTTTAGGTTTTGTGCACTATATCATTTGTTTTTAAGCTATTGCATAGCTTCTATCGCGGGCCAGCGTGGAGACCGAATAAAGAAATTCCGAATAACCTGACACGGGACTCCTCTACGGTGAACCGCTAAATGGCGCATTTTTTATCAACGCCATCTAGCGGTGAGCCGCTAGATGGTGTTGATAAAAAATGCTATGCAATAGCTTTACCGCGGTAGTCCCCGAGTGCCACACGTCTTTTTTTATCTTTTTTGTGTGTTTGTTTAAAAAAAGAAATTAAAAACAGCATTTTTTTACATACTTTCAAGACGTATAAAGTTTTCTGTGAGTCATGTATACCACAGAGAGGTGAGTTAATAGAGGATGTTCATCACCTGTTGATGGAATGTGTCCGATTTCAGTCGGGGCGAGAGGAAATTGTAAGCCTTATGGGTTTGAATAGACTGGACACGGGTATGTTTTTAAATATACTTGCTCGTCCAGCATCCAAAAATGCTATAATTCTGTTCAAATCCATAAGGCTGATTTGATTATAACCACAATATGTTTTTTTTTTCTGTGATTGATTTATTAGTTATTTTATTTTGTATTATTATTAATAATAATTTTGTATTTTGTGTAATAAGATTATAATGGGGCTGACATGTACTAAGGTACAAAAGCCCCTAAATAAATAAAGAAACAAAAAAAAAAAAGACGTATAAAGTTGTATCGTTATTAAAATGACGACCTAAACCATTGTATTGACCTTCACAACAATTAACGCGTCACGTAAGCGTTTTGGGGATACAACAACTTATGTACATAGGAGGTATAGATTTATTAAACGCTACAAAAAAACGTTAACGTTGAAAAAATGTTTTAATATATCCCAATTTCTAATCAAAACACATAATATTTTCCATCATGAAATATTTTCGTTCAATTATTTATTATTCATTATATTATAATATATTATTTTACGTGGAAAATTCCACGATAAAAATATATGGCGGTAGGTATATTGCGGTAAACCTGTGGGAAATGATTTATTTTTTAAACCCACGAAGGTTTTTAATTTGTGGATCGTTGCCATACAGGCGGCACAGAGAAGTAATGTGGCAACAAATTTTTTTTTTAATGAATACGAGCTGTTGATGCCCGCGGCTTCGCTCGCGTGGATTTACATAGTTATTAAAATCCCGCGGGAGCGCTTTGATTTTCCGGGATAGAAATATAATTCCTATGTCTTTATCTGGTGGGATGCTTTGGCCGTGGCTAGTTACCATCGTACCGCCAAAGACGTGCCACCAAGCGATTTAGCGTTCCGATACGATGGCGTATAAAACACATATAATGGGTATGGGTTGAATCTACACTGCCATACCTCTTCCAAGTTAGCCCACTACCATCTTAGACTGCATCGTCACTTACCATCAGGTGCGATCGCAGGCAAGGGCTATCTTGTCATCGAATAAAAAAAAAAAGACGTGTGGCACTCGGGGACTGCCGCGGTAAAGTTATTGCATAGCATTTTTTATCAACGCCATCTAGCGGTGAGAGGAGTCCCGTGTCAGGTTATTTTCGTTACGGAATTTCTGGATTCGGTTTCCACGCTCAAGGCCCGCGATAGAAGCTATGCAATAGCTTAAAAAAAATGTCACTCTCCCGGTCCTCAATTATACCTGTTACTTTAATTGTCCCGTTGGTTAACCTTCGGATACGGAACACAACACGCGTGGTCCGACACGCTGCACTATATTATCTCCGAGATAAAGGTCAGTTCATAAAGGATAATCCTTTTCATTTAATAGAGCGTGTCCATGGGCGGCCGGCGCGGCGGCTGCATTATAATGACAAAGGCTTTAGAGAATAAAGACTTCTATTGACCGCATCCCATTGTAGTAGCATTATACCGACCGCAGTGGTGTTGCGTGTTTCGTGCGAATTGATACGACACGTTATACAGGGTGTTACGAGAATTTTCGACGTGAAACGTCTTTGAAATCACACCAAAACATACACTGCCGTCCTAAGGAAAAAAGACATATCTAAGTTTAAAGAAATTTATTCTCCAAAAGAATATTTTGCTCACTTATAGAGAACTTAAATTTTTTATATAAAATTACAAACATATGAAAAAACAAATAATGGTGACTCCTAACATTAAAAATACTAAACACAATTTTTTTGAATATGCACTCTAAGTTTTTTTTTTAAGTTTTTATCTGACATTTTTTTCGAAACTGAGTAGACACATATTATTCGGCATCAGAACAAAAAGACGCATCTACCAGTATTTTTAAATTTTGTTTGTACTATAGTATATATTATAGTAAAAATACAAAAGTCAAAAGTCAAAAGTCATTTATTATACATTGCCTCTTCGGCAATGTATAATGCTACTGTATACTGGTAGATGTATCTTTTTTTTCTGATGCCGAATAAGTGTCTGACTCAATTTCGAAAAAAATTACAGATACGTCTTTTTTCCTTATGACGGCAGTACGCGTACCAGTCAGAAAAATTTAACGTAACGAAAAGGTCTATATCGTCTTACCTTAATAACTACAACTTTTTGGTACGGAACCCTTTGTATGCAAGGTCGACTCGCATTTGACCAGTTATTTTTTCTATGTATGTCCACCTAAAGGATATCTGGACCGATTTGCGTGATTTTTTTGTGAGAAAATTTATAATATTAGAAATACTTACAGAAGTTTTTATATAAAAATGCTTCTCAGCTTTATAAAAAAAAGGTTTTTTTGAAATATTTGAACGCAGTCCAACATCTACGAGTAGAACAAAGATTTTTCGATTAATTTAATTAATTTTGATTCTTTCCAAAAACTACTTAATAAGTCACGAGTAGGTAACTACTAATACTGTTTTTAAAATAACATGCTGTATAATAATCTAGATTTTACATGAAATAAATATCTAGAACGCTACTCAAGGGTGATGTGTCCTAGATACTTTAGCGATACTTTTTAGATACTTACTTGTATATTTTTTTAATTTTTTTTTATATAATATAGGGTCATATTATATATAAAAAAAATTAAGGGGCGGACCAACAAATTCCTGAAAAGCCGGTGACGCATTGGTAGTGCCTCAGGTCAGGTGCTAGGTATAAATGTTCATGGGCGGCGGTGATCACTTAACATCAGGTGACTCGCCTGCTCGTTTGCTCACTAAAAATAAAAAATAAAATGTAAATAAAACAAGTTGTGTTAGGAGTGGGTACGACAATAGTGCAACGGGTGGGGATCGAACCTGCGACCTTTCAGTTTTCAGTCCGCACAGCTTTAACCGTTGCGCTATTGAGGCTTGTTTGTTGTTGAGTTGTTCAAAAAAACAAGTAGCCAACGATCGATGGCTGATATATTAAGCTTGACATTATCGCACTAGATCTTGTCTACCAATATTATTACATCATTTACTGACTGACTGATAGACATGTGGACAGTTCAAGTTCTATCGGAAAATGATTGATTATGTGTTAAGAAAAAAGTAAAAATGTGCGTTGTAACATTGACTCTATTCATTTTGAGTCAAACAACTCGTATCAAACTAGATTTTCCCCGCGGCTTTTCAGTTTTCCAAACCCCTATTTTATCACCTAAGGGGTTGGATTTTGAAAAATTGTTTCTTAGCGAATGCCTACGTCATGATAGCTATCTGTATGTTTCCTTACCTTTCAGACCTGTAGCTGTATGCAAATTTCAGGTCTGAAAGATCTGAAACTGAAAGGTCGCCGGTTCGATGTCCAATCGTTGCACTATTGTCGTACCCACGCCTAATACAGACTTTACGCTTATTTGGAGGGGAGAGGGGAGTCCTTAATTTTTAATTTATTTTTATTATTTGTTGTTATAGCGGCAACAGAAATACATAAATATTTTAATTCTCTGAAAATTTCAACTCTCTACCTATTACGGATTTTGAGATACAGCCCGTTTACAAATAGACGGACGGACGGACGGACAACGAAGGCTTAGTAGTAGGGTTCCGTAGGTTATCCTTCGGCTACGGAACCCTAAAAAAAGTAAGCATGGTCATAAAAGCGAAGCGATCTATAGATGGCAGTAATAGTCTTTGTCACAACGCCAAAAACCTTGACCTGAAGCCTCAATTTAAATTAAAGTTAACAAGTTGTTAAGAGGGAATGCGGTCGAAGAGATTTTTTAAAATTGAGTATTTGAAAAAACGATCGCTGTCGCTCTGCAGTTGTTCATAAAGCACATTCGTGCGATAAGTAGAACTGCAGATCCGACTGAATGGCCTAAGTAAAAAGTCATAATTGAAGGTATGCTATTTCCTCATCTAATATATTTTTTTAAAGAATATAAGCCAAGCTGAACTTGACTTAGGTGTATTCTCCTCTCCCCTTAAAATAAGCGAAAAGCTTGTACGACAATAATGCAATGGGTGGGACTCGAACCTGCGAACCTTCAGTTTTCAGTCCGCACCTATAACCGTTGGACTATTGAGGCTATAAAGACAGGCCTCTGTTGACAGCGGTCTAAACAGGCAATTTTGAGGATTTTGTAAGGGTTCTAGTGAATACTTAGTGAATATAAAAATAACGTCTCATCAAAAAGGAAGACATAGGGCCATAGAAGAAGTAGATATTTAATATATTTAACTGTAAAAAATCATTGTTTTAAGGTCAAAAATCATAAAAGTTAAAATGTTTTCACTATGGAATAAAGTTTTATGCATTGCAGTAGTAGCACTCGATAGTACTTGGGCACTCGAGGCAGCTCCTAATGTCAAGGTTATTTATCCGCTGCCAGATACTGTTCGCCAAAGGCTTTTTAACTGTAACTGCCATAGATATTTATTTTACTTACACACAGATATTTTATATTTTTTGTAGCTATCGCGATATCGACAGCGTGGAGTTAGGTTTTTAAAAATCCCGTTGGAACCTTCTATTTTTAACTTCCCGGCGCAAAAACGAGGAAAGTCGGTTTTGAAAATATTCAAAATTCAGAATGATGCTGAAGAGAGCCGGAAAGAAACTCAACAGTCTCTATATTCAATACAAAATGTTTGCTATACTCAATTGTATTATTATCATTATGTAGTTAATACATAGTTAATACAATGTAATAAGATATTACACTATATTGTATCAGTGTATAAAAGTAAAGTTAAGGATTAAAAGTAGCCTATGTGTTATTCCAGAAAATAATCTATCTTGTGCCAAATTTCAACCAAATCGGTACAGTCAATGCGGCGTGATTGAGTGACAAACATCCATCGATCCATCCATCGACACATCCAAATTTTCGCATTTATAATATTACTAGGATTAATCGATTAACTGTTGACGCTAGGAAGCAAAGAAGATAATTGGCCAAGGGGCCATTTTTTTAATGAATAAATTATGATCTTTTCGAGTTTTCCTCTCTATCACTGATATAGTGTTTAGATATCTTTGCAAGTAGGTCATTTTCAGGACGAATCTTCTACACTTAGTTTGTTGGCAACAGACAGTTGGCAGCAGAACAACCTCCTGTATGTTTGATAATGCGTTTAAAAAGTTTGAACTCTGACTTTGCAAAGCTAAAGCTACTTTATTACTGCACCGTAGTAAAAATCCCCTTCTATAATAGGTAGATAACATTTAAGCGACATCGCATAGTGACACGGATTTTCCTTCGCTTTTAGCTATTTTTCCTTAGCTGTCATGGTAGATAACAATGATGTTTATAGCAAGAGGTTTCCGTAGAAAGACTTAAGCTACACGCTCAGGCGCGAAGGACGAAGAACGTCGTAAGCGCCCGGATACGTTTGTCGCTTACGCATTATTCGAACTTTTACGGCGATTTGTTTCACTATTAAGACAAGCAAGGAAAAATGTTTTTTTTTTTATAAAGAATACTAGCCAAGCTGAACTTGACCCATATTCTCCTCTCCCCTCCAAATAAGCGGAAAGCTGGTGCTAAGAGTGGGTACGACAACAGTGCAACGGGTGGGGCTCGAACTCGCGACCCTTCAGATTTCAGTCCGCACCTTTAACCGTTGGGCTGTTGAGGATTATACATACTTATGATACAAAAATCTAGATAGTTGCAATATGATACAACATACTCTAAGTATATACTTAGTAGTAGAGTAGGTACCTTATATTATGATTAAATACATAGACAAAGACTAACTTAGTAATGTTTTCAAAAAGCCCTCATTCTAGAGCAGTACAGATGTATAATAACCTACCAGAAGATATTAAGAAAATTGAAAATAATAATATTTTTTATCGCAAATTAAAAAACTACCTAATAAATAAAGGCTATTAGACTACTAAAGAATACTTAAATGAAAACATGTAAAAAAAAAACATGCGTATTCATCAAATAGAATAATTAATATATGTAGGTACTACTTATTATATTTTATGTTATAATTTATGTTATTAATAATAATTAATGTAGTTACCTACTGCATGTTGTGTTGCTGTGCCTTAACGGGGTTTTCAAATGATGCATTGTTCAAAATTTTATTGAGAATATTGTAAATTTGGAAAGCAATAAATAAATAAATACTAAATACTAAAAAAAAGTTATTAAATGGGCATTATACATAACGCCCGGGCAGAGAGAAATATATACTCTAGGGTACCAAGGCGTATTTTATGCCTGTTATATAAGTATGAAAGAATATTCGATACCATGAGTCTTCAAACGTAATGAGGTGAACATTTTTACTAGTCTTGTGTAGTACATGTACTAAGTACTATTGGGAATGAATTCTCGACACTGAACGAGAACTATTCCGTATGCTTAATAGTACATCGTTCTTGTAGTACTTTGTTCGCTCGGCTTGGAACGAGCGGGGAACAAGGAAATAGTAAATCGTTCATTTGGTACTTCGTGCCTTGTGGACCTTATTTAGTCTGTGTTTCTGTCGATTGGCTGGGAAGTAATGGTTGAATAAACAATAATCATGCTTGTTAATTTCTTTTCTTTATAATATGTGTTTTTGTGTCATCTTTGTTAGTAGATTGGTGTTAAGTAAATTACGTAAATAATATAAGGAGTTGCCACATCGCCTTTTTTCTTATTATTATTTTTTCAATAAAGAATATTAGCCAAGCTGAACTTGACTTATATTCTCCTCTCCCATCCAAATAAGCGAAAAGCTTGTGCTAGGAGTGGGTACGACAATAGTACAAAGGGTGAGGTTCGAACCTGCGACCTTTCAGTTTTCAGTCCGCACCTTAACCGCTGGGCTATTGAGGCTTGTTTGTGAATGAAGAAATTCAAAAAAAATTGTACTAGAAGTCTGAACTAGTACAGTCTTTTTAATGTACTAGTACGGAGCGCTCCTTTTGGTAACCGAGCAAGAACAAGCCTAATTTTTACTTCATACACTTCCCTAATTCTGTTACCTAGTACGGAGAAAAATGAACAAAATATTTTCGTGAACAGTATTTTCCTGTTCATTGTGTAACAGTATTGATGGCAGGACAAATTGTCGTATTATCGAAACGTAAAAATGTCTGCCGAAGTGGCATGTTTCACTTTGCCAAAGTATTTGATCCTTTTTTCGTATATATTTTTTGATAGAAATAATTTATAAAGTATCAGACTTTTTATGTTGTGCTGGCGACGACCTCCTGTTTTAGGTATAGGAAAAGAATAACTTATAACATGCTTATAACGATGTTCCTCGAGATAGAAGAATCAAAAGCAAAAGTACTTAGGCTAAGAGACCCTGAGTGAGGGAATACACTAATGTATAGAGCCTGCTGAGCTAAGTCACTTGGCTGAAATCTAAAGACCGCTCTCACTTTGCTCAGACTCAAGATAGAGTTAAAACGAGACAGATTTATGTAAGAGCATATTTGTGTCTCGTTCTAACTCAATCTTAAGACCTTTTTTCTGGTGGGAGGCTTGGTCGTGGCTAGTTACCACCCTACCGTCAAAGACGTGCCGCCAAGCGATTTAGCGTTCCGGCACAATGGCGTGTAGAAACCGATAAGGGGTATGGGTTGAATGTACACTGCCATACCCCTTCTAAGTTAGCCCGCTAGCACCTTAGACTGCAGCGTCACTTACCATCAGATGACATCGCAGTCCAGGACTATCTTGTCATGAAATTTAAAAAAAGACGTGTGGCACTCGGGGACTGCCGCGGTAAAGCTATTGCATAGCATTTTTTATCAACGCTATCTAGCGGCTCACCAGTAAATGGCGTTGATAAAAAATGCGCCATCTAGCGGCTCACCGTAGAGGAGTCCCGTGTCAGGTTATTTTCGTTACGGAATTTCTGGATTCGGTCTCCACGCTGGCCCGCGATAGAAGCTATGCAATAGCTTAAAAAAAAGAAAGAACAATCAAAATCGGCCCACGCGTTTGATCTCCAGAGTGCCACAAACATACATACATAGATTGATAAACACGTTGCCCTTCTTTGCGTTGCGCAGTTGGTTAAAAAGAAGATTACTCTAGATCTCTGTATACACGGTTATCCTTTTAGGTGGTGGTTGGTAGCGTTTGATCTCCATTTGTCTCGGGGTGTTGAACTTTATTCCCGGCGCTATCGACCGAGCGTGATTAGGTACTAGGGCATACCGCAAGATGAATGTGTAATAACTTATTGAGATATTGCAATATACCTAGTAGTTGAGAAGTCGACTGTTTCCATTATGTTGATTTTTTCTTTATTAAATTTTTAAGCTATTGCATAGCTTCTATCGCGGGCCAGCGTGGAGACCGAATCCAGAAATTCCGTAACGAAAATAACCTGACACGGGACTCCTCTCACCGCTAGATGGCGTTGATAAAAAATGCTATGCAATAGCTTTACCGCGGCAGTCCCCGAGTGCCACACGTTTTTTTTTTTTAATTCAATACTAAAAGAAGTAGGTAATATCCATCCCTAGGTCGTTCATATTCCAGCTACGCGCACCAAGCGCTTTAAGTCTTCATTCCTGATCCGCACGGCTAGGGTCTGGAATGCTCTTCCAAGATCTGTGTTTCCTAACACGTACAATTTGGGTATCTTTAAAACAAGAGTGAATCGGCATCTTCTAGGCAAACGCGTTACACCTTAGAGCACATCATCACTTTCCATCAGGTGTGGTAGTGGTCAAGCGTGTGCCTATAATGTATAAAAAAAAGTAATATTTTGCTGTTTAGACTCAAAATTAGTTACTTACGTTAGTAAACTAGCTTAGTTAATAAGACTAAATAGGTTTATATTTTATTTTTCTCTTTTCAGTTGCTTCAGTTTTTTGTAAAAAGTAATTATTTTTTAGTTTTTAGTGGGCAATTTTTTTTACGGCCTAATATTATGCAATAAAAAAAGAATCATAGAAAAAGGATAACCCAGAAGGTACAAAGTTATGTGTGATAGAATCGGTTAACAATTAAACCGTGTGTAACTACCCTTATGTGTAGAATATTTATTTTTCTTAAAGTGGGACCAACTTTGAGGTAAACTCTATTCAATAAGCAAAAAAATCATCAAAATCGGATAACCCAGTACGTGATAGAATCGGGAAAACCGTGTGCGACTACCCTTAGGGGGAATTTCTTTTTCAAATTTAAATGGGACCAACTTTAAAGTAGCCGCTATCAATTAAAAAAAGAATCATCAAAATCGGACGACTCTGCGAAAAGTTATGCGTTACATTAAAAAAAACTATACGCAACGAATTGAGAACCTCCTTTTTTTCATCGTTTGACAAACCCGTACTTATATATACGCACACACACAGTTAAACTACCTATCTGACATATAATTTAATCAATTTGTATTTTTTATTAATAAAAATTCTTCGGCCAACAGCGTTGTTTTTTTTCGCATCCGTTCGAACGTGCGTAACCTGTTATATATGTAGTTTAATTAGGTGGCAAAGTTTAATTGGTAATAGAATGAATAATATAATATTTTTCAACACACTTGCTCATAAAGGGGCTCCCGGTTCACCGCAACTAGGCACACAATGACACCTCTAACTCAAACTGTGACTTTTGATTACTATTATTCACAATGTGAGTTATAGAATTTTTTTTTTAATTTTATTGGGTGAGTTGCTGTGTTCTTAAAAAAGTTTCTATTACAAAAAAGATCTTGTTCAATAATTTATAAAAATATCGTGTTAAATTAATGTACCTATTGCTTGCTCATTTCATACAACTCCGTATTTAAATAGATAATTTCAACATGTACGTGTTTAATAAATAAAACTGTCAGTAACTTTTATTTTTTTTTTTTGTAATAAAGAAAACTCGAAATTCCCCATTTTGTACGTGGCTATAAGAGAAAAGCCAAAAAAAAAGAAACCTCATTCTTTTAGTCTATGGCCATTCCGGAAAACTGATTAAATCAAATAAACACCTGAATAGGCTGTATGGTCATCGATCTTTGCCTGCCCTCAAGAGCATCTCAAGAAGGCGAACAAAAGAACAACAAATTTTTCCCGCCATTGCGAAAAAATTTTCACAACTCGTTTTCACTGTTTTGTACCATAATGTACTATTTTAGTGTTATATTCTTCACAAGTGTGTTGAAAAACGTCGTATGATACACGTGTATATTGATGATTACCGTCCTCGGCTACCTTAAGACCCTCACCTGACGGCTCGGGTCTCAATAGCGCCTCAGCGGTAATCACCAACTTTTACACTTGTACCATAATGTACTATTATAATAGTTACCGATAGGGTTGCCAGATTTTTTTTCAGCCTATAAGGGACAAATGGTTAAATGGGTAAAAAAACGGGATCTCAGTTTTTTACCCGGGACAAATAAAAAACAAAATTATTTAGTGTCATTTTTTATTTTATTTTTATATATTTCCGAGGATCAAGTCAGTTTTAACATTATCATTTTGACACTAACACTGTCGTTGTTCGATGCGGGCGGCAAGTGCAAGTTACTTCACACTACACAGTCGCTCGAGCTGAACCGAGTCACACAATTAAACCGTACGTTTTACGAATGTTGCGTGTATGAATATTTAGATCGATTTCATAATGAAAAATGAAGTATGGTTTAAATACGGGACAGAGTCAGTCCCGCCGGGACATTTTAAACTATGCCTAAAATACGGGATGTCCCGGGAAATACGGTACGTCTGGCAACGCTAGTTACAGACCAATAAAAATGTTTATTTATGTACTGGTGATACCAGCAGTCATCTAGCAGCGATAACTTATGCTGAGATCTATATAGCGTGCTCTAACTCAGCTCAGACTCAAGACAGAGGTTAAAACGAGACACAAATATGCTCTGATATAAGTCTGTCTCTTTTTAACTCTGTTTTGTGTATGAGCTGAGTGTAAGAGTGGTCTATAGATTTCAGCCTTAGTAGTTAGTAGTTTCGACTTTAGCCTTTTTTCTGGTGGTGGGTCTGGGATATGAATCCTAGCCATCTCTTATAAATCTAAATCTAAAAGGCTGACTGACTGAATGACTCATTGACTGACTGATCTATTAACGTTCTAACCAGTGGACGGATCGGGTTGTTTGGCGTACAATTATTTGCCATAGAATTGTTGAAATTTAAACCCCTAAGGGCATAAAGTAGGGGTTTGAAAAATCGAACTTAACGTGAGCGAAGCCGCGGGCGAAAGCTAGTTTAAGATAAAATACTAGCTATCCCATGTAAATCAAAGCGCACATAGTCACTCTACACTAGAATTACCTACTGACGTTCAGGAAATTGAGCTCGCAAATCGGATGGATCTAGATTTTAGATATCAACTTTAACTAATTTTAACCGGATCGATCCGATTTGAGGTGATATTAGCCATAACCGAATTATTAGACAGGCTTAAAAAGTAAAGTACGTATAGTTGTCTATTTCGTTACTAAGTCCGTCCGTCCGTCCGTCCGTCCGTCCGTCCGTCCGTCTGTCTGTCAGCGGGCTGTATCGTTGAAATTTTTAGAGAATGCGTATTCCTGTTGCCGCTGTAACAACAAATAATAAAAATAAAAATAAATTAAAAATTAAATGGGCTCCCCTACTAGAAACGTGTTTTTTTCCGCGTTTTTTGTTACGGAACCTCTCGTGTACGAGTCCGACTCACATTTGACCGGTTATTTTTTTTATTAATTAATTTAAAAAGTTAGAGGTGCGTGGGCTTAACTAACACCACAGTATCTCTACTGCTCTATTTTTTCCTATCTTCAGTTTTCAGGAAAGATGCTAAGTGACGTAAGTAAATATAAGTAATATAATTAAGCGAAATAAAAGCTAATTTTATCCTTAGGGTCGATTTGCCCAACGTGAAATAAGTCTTATCGGAACGTTTTGATATTTTAACAGTTTTGCAATACAAGAACTGTCAACAAAACGCTCGCAAAAGCATTATCAATTTTTTCTAAATAGCTCTATCTTATTTATTTAAAAGGTTCTGTAATAAAATGTTATTTTGAATTTGAAAGAAAGGTATAAAGTACGTACCTACCTACCTGTAATACCTACCTATACCTACATAAAATACTTTTTGTTTTGAAAAAAGCAACTGCTGAATTTTTGTCGGCGTTTCTCAGCAGAATCTGCTTCCCGAACCGATGCGCGGTGGTAGTCTTCACTTTTCATAAAAGCTGTAACTTGACTTAGATGAAATAACAGTATTATTAATAATTATTATTATTAATTTTATTTAAATTTGAATGCAGTAGAAGTTAGAACCGATAGGGATGAGAGGGGCGGCGCGGGGAAGAGCAACGGGATTCTCATTTCTCATTCGCCAATAGCCAGTCGAGCTTTAGCGATCATTATAGATACACGTGTTGTTGTGTAGAGCTTTCGCGTAGTGTGCGGAACATCGCGTAGCTAATATTTACGATTTTTTTCCGAAATACTCAGTGTTGTGTTCAAACGGTTTATTGTGACAGTATTATGTGAATACGGATGAATTTATAGTGTGTGGTTTGTGTTTAACAAAACCTTTGGTAACTGGAAACTGTTTTGTTTAATCTGGAATCTGGATTAACTACGTAGGTACCTAATATAAGGTACCTACTTGGAATTACAGATATCTGCAATCAGCTAAGGAGGTTAGTATCATTTTCTATTTTAGTTTAGTATGATTATGGAGATTAATATGATTTTTATTTAGTGTTAACTATATCGTTGATTTTTTAAATATTATTGACATTAATTGCGAACTATAGGCGCGTTTGAAAAATAAATTAACCGTTAATTTTCCGAAATAGAACCGTTGCGTTTTTGAATTTTTGCGACTTACCTACCTACATATTTTGTTACGGATTATGAAGCTATTACTCATTATAAATACTCTTCATTATATTCAATACCTAGTACCTACCATTCTCTAGCATATTAGTACCTACCTAAAGTGCTATAGACGTAAACTTAGAAAATACAAATAACTAATTAGAGGAGCAGATAACTTATCCTACTTGTCCTTGATTAAATAATAATAATTTATTGAACAAATCTCATACTTCAGATCGTCAGATCTAAAATATTGATAAAGTTTTACCAATTTATTATTATGTAACTAGGTACCTACCTACCTACTTGGTTAAAAGTGAAGTAGGTATTTGCTAAACAAAATATATTAATTGGTTATTATCTATACAAACGGATTAAATAAATAAATAAATAATTGCTTTTTTAAACTCATATTATTCTAAATAATAGTACCTACCTACCTACCTAGTTACTTAGATAGCCACATTGTAAATAATGAAGCTTTTGGAATCGCAAAATACCTACCTACCTACTTATTTTTTAAATTTTATACCTATCGAGTTAACCACTGGATTTTTTAAAAACCTTTTTAATTCGAGACGAAAAAAGAGGGGTGTCATAAGTTTGACGTGTGGGTGTATCAGTGTGTCTGTCTGTTCCCTTGTAGTTAACGACTGAAATGATTGGACCGATTTTGATGCGGTTTTCTCTGTTTGAAAGCTGACGTGATTGTATTTGACTATAACTACCGTTTTCATCATCAGATAGCTCATTAAGGAACGGGAGCCATAATCACATTGAATAAGAAATAGAATGTAGAGATAGAGGTAGGTACCTACATACCTAACTCTAGTAAAAGACCGAAATCCTTTTCGTACCTACTTATAGAATAGAATTGAATTTTTTTATTGCTACACGAAGTTTACAATAATATCTAAGAGTTAATTAATTAACACAGGTGCGCAAAGGCGGTCTTATCGCTTTAAGCAATCTCCTCCAGACAACCTTAACATATTTAAAAGAATCTTATTCAGGGATAGTGCAACAAATTTTATATAAATTACATAAAAAGTACATACTAAATATACACATATATCATACCTAAACAATACTAATAACATACGTATGTATAATAGATATAAAAAAATAGGTACCCAACTAACAAAATGGTCTTAATATAAGTCATATAAGAATTGTGTAAACGTTTTCGAAAAACTGAATGGCATGAAAATAAGTCTTACAAACGCTTATACAACGCGATTTTGGCGCAGTTACTATTTCTATAAAGTCGTATAGCTGTCATTCAAAAGTCATAAGCGAGAACATAGTAGTGTTGTAATATTATCATTGGTATGAGTATTTAATCGTATAGTTATCATAGAATTCATAGCGCAGACGTTTACCGGACCAATGAATCTATTTGATGCAGTATTGAAGCGCTTTCAATTATAAGTAATAGAATTTAACTATTAATAAATTCTGCATGTGTGCAGACTATATTTTTATACTTTTATACTATAAAAGTGTAATCAAATTATTTACAAGTTTGAAATGGGATGTGTTTATGTTTAAGTTTGGAAAACTTAATGCGAATATTACTTTAGGGACCAACTTTTTAGGTTTATTAATAAATTTTAAATGCCCCCTTCATTTATTGTGTATTTAATTATTATTTTTTAAATAAAAAATAAATTATTATATGTCATAATGCCATTATGACTTACGAAATACTTATATACCATGAATACTGCTGTGTTAAGAGTTAAAACTCCCTTCATCGTGCCATTATAAGTTACAAAATACTTGTATGCGATGAATACTGCTGTGTTAAGAGTTATAAACTCTTAAAGAACATGGCGTTCTTTCATTACGAACCTATCAGAGTTCCCTAAAACATTTTAGTAAACCGTTATTTGGTATTACAAAAAATAGTTTTTTACATTAACAGAACATTTTAGAGACCATAAGTTTTTTGGGAATGCGGCAAAAAACATATTTTGTCAATGTCGAAAAATGACATAATTGTCGGTTCCCAACTTTATCCGGGGACTAGGGGCCGTTGTGTTGTGTCGTTAACCATGGGAGGTATGGCCATAATGACTTGATTGACATGATTAAGGTTTCTTTAATTATCAGGGATAGAATGTAGCCTATGTGCTAATCCTGGGTATGAGCTATCTCCATTCCAAATTTCAGCCAAATCGGTTCATTCGTGTTGACATCGATTTTCAACAGAAAAAAAAAGATACCGGCCGAATTGATAACCTCCTCCTTTTTGGAAGTCGGTTAAAAAATAGGTACGGAACCATCACTCTCTGTCGCGTTTATTGGGCTTGGCTGGTTTACATTACTGCGAATATATTTAAAATGTCATGTTCACATGCATAGTCTTATAGCAGCGTTATTAAGGTTGTAATACCAGCCAAAATGTCCCGCCTAAAACGTTTGTATGACTGTGTATTTTCTACGATTAAATTGCTTTATAGCTATTTCATACAAACGTTTGTACAACGACTTTTATTACCAAATTGCATTGAAACTTAAATGCAATATACATGATGCCTGTACAACGTCACATTTTAAAACTTGCTAATATACGACACCTATGTGACGAAATAATCATAAAAGCTTAAAATCTTATGACCATTTTGTTAGTTGGGTAGGTACCTACTTGGTTGGTAGTTGGTACAAAGTTATTTTTGAGGGTAAAATAAACAAAAAGGATTTTGCGGTTTAGTGTGGAAGACATAAAAGTGTTTGTAAAGCCTACATAAATAAATCATACACCTGAAATTGAGTTTAGGGTCTTTTGACGCTTTCCCTGTATGCTTCACTGGGTTTATATGTACCTACCCTCACCTTTCATTTTACGAACTTTTCTCCGAATAGGGTGTGGAGTCTTGCGGTCTCCACGGAGAGCTTACTGTTGCTGGCTGGTTATGAGCTGGCCACTATCCATCACTTTTATTTTCATATTCGAAGGCATTCAAACTTGGAATGCAATTTGAATGTTGTTTGGAATGTAAGTTTGAACAGGCGTCGTAAGGCATTATTCTATTTGCCACCGACCGAGCCGGAGGCCTGGAAAAGTAATATTCTCGACTTCCGTCCACGCCGGACGACTCAACGCCTGTTC
Organism: Hipparchia semele; assembly: GCA_933228805.2. Classification (NCBI taxonomy): domain Eukaryota; kingdom Metazoa; phylum Arthropoda; class Insecta; order Lepidoptera; family Nymphalidae; genus Hipparchia; species Hipparchia semele. Next base: position 2,929,143 of record OW121733.1, on the reverse strand, counting down.
ATCCAAGTTTAAGTTTATCTTGTTACATTATTTTATTGTTGGATAAATACAAATGTACAATAAGCAGTGTGATACGGTTTTCATTTAGATAGGGCTTCATTTCCCCTATATTGGTGACTCCCGACCCGTACAATTTTATGGGTTGTCCGGACAAGTTGTGTGCATAATTGATGGACAGCCGTAAGAAATATTATTTATTATTGGAAAATGTGAAACGTAACGTCATCGTATCGTAGAAGTGGAAATACGCAGCGAAACCTCATTGGAACGATTAGAAAATCATATTTAAAAACAATTTGACAAACGTCGACGTCGTCGTCCGTCATTCGTGAAAGTGAAGTTTTAAAGAAAATTTTGGGACACTAAAATTTAATTTTAATATTTTTCTTTTTCAGTGTATTAATTTTAGATTTATTTTAGTGATTTTAGGTATATAACTAATACGATTTTTGTGTAATTTTTATTTAATATGGAGGCGAAATTAAGAGATTTAGCAAAAGAAAATGAAGATCTTAAGAGTAAACTGAAGGAGTTGGCTGGTTCAGCTATTCCTTTACTAGAGGAGAACAAGTCACTAAGGGATAAAATTGCCAGTTTTCCGGCGCATCAATCGGAAGCCCCCATGGAAGACACGAGGGTATTTAAAGTGTCCGCGAAACTTCCTCCGTTTTGGTCCGATCGGCCAAGCATATGGTTTGCCCAGGTCGAGGCCCAATTCTCAATTTCAGGGGTAACAGCGGATCAGACTAAGTACGATTACGTTGTAGCTCAATTGGATTCACGTGTGATTGGCGAGGTGGAGGATATTATTACTCAGCCGCCGGTCACAAACCGTTACTCCTTTTTGAAAGGTGAGCTTATTCGTCGTTTATCCACCTCTGAGGAACAGCGGGTCAGGCAATTAGTGAGTGATGAGGTACTAGGAGATCGCAAACCGTCTCAATTTTTACGCCATTTGCGTTCTTTAGCGGGGCACGTACTCTCAGATCAAAACATTTTACGTCAGTTGTGGATGCGCCGGTTACCACAACATTTACAAGCAATTTTGGCCGCGCAAAGTGAATTAACATTAGATAAAATAGCTGAATTAGCTGACAAAATTTTAGAAGTTTCCCCAGGCATTGTAGCCACTTCGGCGCTTAATAATGCGGCTTGCTCATCCGAAGCGAGTTTCGCTTCGGTTATGAGTCGTTTAGATGAATTAACTAGGGAAGTATCCGAAATTAGAAATCAAAAAAATTTTTCGCGTCATAGAAATAGATCGAGAGGTAGGTTTAGGAATAGGCGTTTCGCATCACCATCCCCTAGGAGAAACAGTCCTAGCAATGGTGATGATTTATGCTGGTATCATAGGAATTTTGCGTCGCGTGCTGTGAAGTGCGTCAAGCCATGTTCATTTAAAGGACAGGGAAACGCGAGCGACAATCAGTAGAGGCGGTTCCTGATTGGTCGGCCCGTAGCCGCCGTCTATTTATTACCGATGTCAAGTCGAAAAAAAGATTTTTGATTGACACCGGCTCAGACGTTTCATGTTTTCCGGTTTCTTGGATGGAAAGTCGTCCGAAAGTAGCCGATTATTCGATGCGCGCTGCAAACGGAAGCGATATCAAAACATTTGGAACTATTTTACTATCGTTAGATTTTAGATTAAGGCGCGATTTTAAGTGGCATTTCATAATTTGTGATGTGACAACTGCAATTATTGGCGCTGATTTTCTCGCGCATTTCTGCTTATTACCCGACTGTAGGTCAGGTCGAGTTCTTGATGGTTCGACTGGCCTATCGTGTGTTGCATCGGTTGCCCATCACGAGCAGGTTAGCATTAAAACTGTAGCTTCAGAATACAATATTTTATCTGAATTTCCCGCGATCGTTCGCCCGCCGGGTCCGGTTCGTTTAATCAAACATAGTACCGTGCATTACATCCGAACAACGGATGGTCCGCCGGTTTGTTGCCGTCCGCGCCGCCTAGGTCCATCAAAGTTAGCTGTTGCTAAGAAAGAATTCGATAGCATGTTAGCTTGTGGCACCGCAAGGCCTTCAGATAGTGCGTGGTCATCGGCACTTCATTTAGCCCCGAAGGGGGAGTCTGATTGGCGTCCGTGCGGTGATTATCGTGCTTTAAACGCTCGCACGATTCCAGATAGATATCCAGTGCGTCATATCGGCGATTTTAACCAAAATTTGGTTGGTTCGACGATTTTTAGCACAATCGATTTGGTTAAAGCGTATCATCAAATTCCAGTAGCGAAGGAAGATATCTGTAAGACTGCTATCATTACTCCATTTGGTCTTTTTGAGTTTCCTTATATGACCTTTGGACTTAGGAACGCAGGGCAAACATTTCAAAGGTTTATCGATGAAGTTGTCCGCGGTTTAGATTTTTGTTTTGCTTATGTTGACGATATTTTGGTCTTTTCCAAAGATCAACAACAGCATTTAGAACATTTACGTATCCTTTTTAAAAGATTAGAGGAATACGGGATTGTTATTAATGAGAAAAAATCTCATTTTAATCTTACAGAAGTTCGTTTCCTGGGATACACCATAAGCGCTGCTGGGATTAGTCCTCCTGCGGACAGGATTAGGAACCTTCAAGAGTTTCCTTTGCCTAAAACAGTGCAAGGTGTACGTCGTTTTCTCGGTATGGTGAATTTTTATCGTAAATTTCTCCCTAGTATTGCGCGCTATCAAGCTCCGCTCATTGATGCTCTATCAGCGATTCAAGGTAAGGGTGCAAAGCCATTTACTTGGACTCCTGACTTAGAGCGTAGTTTTATTATTTGTAAAGAAAGTTTAGCTAACGCGACTCTGTTAGCACACCCAGTCGCTGATGCTCGGCTAGGTTTATTTACAGATGCATCGAGCTCTCATGTCGGTGCATGTCTGCAGCAAGAGGTCAGACAGGGTTGGCAGCCTATTGCATTTTTTAGTAAGAAACTTAATTCTAAGCAATCAACGTGGCCTGCCTACTATCGTGAATTATTAGCTATTTACGAAAGTGTGCAACATTTTAAGCACATTCTTGAAGCACAAGCGGCAACAATATATACAGATCATAAGCCGTTGCTTTACGTGTTTACACAAAGACGGGAAAAACTTCCGCCCGTTCAATTAAATCAATTAATTTTTATTTCTCAGTATACCACGGACATTCAACACGTTAAGGGAGCTGAGAACGTTGTGGCTGATGCATTCTCGCGCGTCGAGAGCGTCGCTGCCCAAGATATCCTGGTTGAGCTTGCGAAGTCGCAAGCAGCTGATGAGGAATTAAAGGCGCTGAGTGACTCAACGTCGATGACGTTGGCTCGGGTTACAATTCCAGACACCAGGTTAAAAATTACATGCGATGTGTCAACAGGTAAACCACGTCCTTATGTAACTCCGCAGTTTAGGAAGAGTATTTTTGAAAGTTTTCACAATCTCTCTCATCCCGGGGTCCGTGCGACTAATAAATTAATTTCGGAACGTTTTGTTTGGCCATCTATGAAAAGAGACTGTCGTGCATGGACACAGGCTTGTCAGGGGTGTCAGTTGTCAAAAGTAACGCGGCACACTAGTGCACCTTTCTCTAAGTTTGCTCTCCCATCGGAGAGATTTGCATATATCCACATGGATATTATAGGCCCACTACCTTATTCTTCGGGAATGAGGTATTGCTTAACTATCGTGGATAGATTTACTCGTTGGCCAGAGGTATTGCCCATGCCAGATATTACAGCGGAAACTTGCGTGGCAACTTTCGTCTCTGGCTGGCTATCAAGATTCGGTTCAGCACGGGTTATTTTAACAGATCGAGGATCTCAATTTGGCTCGCATTTGTTTCAGAAGATAGCTGCGGTTGTAGGTGCTCAACACCAGACGACAACCGCGTATCATCCTCAAGCAAACGGGATGGTCGAAAGATTTCACCGGCAGCTCAAGGCAGCGATCATGTGCCATGCGAATCCAAGGTGGACTGAGGTTCTCCCGTTGGTACTTCTAGGGATCAGGAGTGCCTGGAAGGAAGACCTCGGCACTTCCTGCGCAGAGCTAGTCTACGGGGAGCCGCTACGTCTACCAGGTGAATTTTTCGACCCTAAAGATTATATTAAGGACCCAACATATTTAGTGGACAGACTCAGGTCTCATTTCGCAAATTTATCTCCATCCCCCGCTTCTAACCACATTAGTAGGAAGATATTTCATATCCCAAAGGATTTAGCTTCTTCGGAATATGTTTTCGTTCGTAGAGGTCCGTTTCAAAAAGCCTTAGAGCAACCCTACGTAGGCCCTTTCAAGGTTCTAAGTAGGGAAGGGAAACATTATAAGATAGAAATGAAAGGCAAAGAGGAAAAAATTTCAATCGACAGGTTGAAACCAGCCTATGTTTTAGGTCCGGAAGAATTGGATGAGCTGGGCAAACCTGTTGTTAGGACGCGTTCAGGGCGTAGAGTTCATTTTAATCTGACTTAGTTAATTAATCATTGTTTGTTTTTTCCTTACTTTTCATGTCTTCCTGGGGGAGTGATGTGGAGTCTTGCGGTCTCCACGGAGAGCTTACTGTTGCTGGCTGGTTATGAGCTGGCCACTATCCATCACTTTTATTTTCATATTCGAAGGCATTCAAACTTGGAATGCAATTTGAATGTTGTTTGGAATGTAAGTTTGAACAGGCGTCGTAAGGCATTATTCTATTTGCCACCGACCGAGCCGGAGGCCTGGAAAAGTAATATTCTCGACTTCCGTCCACGCCGGACGACTCAACGCCTGTTCATCCAAGTTTAAGTTTATCTTGTTACATTATTTTATTGTTGGATAAATACAAATGTACAATAAGCAGTGTGATACGGTTTTCATTTAGATAGGGCTTCATTTCCCCTATAAGGGTAAGCCGTGATATGCGAACTTTAGTAGGGGGAGGTTAGGTATTACAGCGGTGGTAGCCTTTGGTTCTACCCACTAAATGGCTCCTCGATGGCCACCCTCAGCGCATATTGGAAGGCTCTCTCTCTCTCTTATCTCTCTGAAATCTCTTAAGAACACAACCGGTGCCTTCCTAGCGTGACACCCACTGGGCATAGCGGTGGTAGTCTAGTGGTTAAGACTTCGGCTACCTTCTCGGGGGACCAGGGTTCGAATCCCAAAATCCCAGACACGCAACTTTTAACTTTCGTTATTTTTCCTTAGAAATAACGGTCGAGAAAGAACGGTTAAGTGGGCGCGCTAAACTATGCCAATAATTTGCAATTTAGTTCAAGAGTTTTAAAGAAAAAGACGTGTGGCACTCGGGGACTGCCGCGGTAAAGCTATTGCATAGCTTTTTTTATTAACGCCATCTAGCGGTGAGAGGAGTCCCGTGTCAGGTTACTTTCGTTACGGAATTTCTGGATTCGGTCTCCACGCTCAAGGCCCACGATAGAAGCTATGCAATAGCTTAATAAAAACAACAACTGAAAATATTTTAATTATTATACTATTCGTAATAATAGTGAGAAAAGTTTGGAAATAACTCTGAGAAAAGGAAGCATTTCCTTTCACAAGAGAGTTAATTTCAAGTAAAAAAAATAATTATTAAACAACAAGTAGTTTTATAAACAAATGGGTACCGCTTGAATATTTGTAACGTTTTTTAACTGACTTTCAAAAAAGGAGGAGGTTCTCAATTCGTCGGAATCTTTTATTTTTTATGTATGTTCTCCGATTACTCGAAGACGTCTGTACCGATTTTGAAAATTCTTTTTTGTTGGAAAGGGTATACTACCCAGGTGGTCCCATTGTCATCAGGTCAGGATCTGATGATGGGATTCCGGAGAAATCAAGGGAACTTTTGAAGTCGGTTTTGTAAAAATAATTTTTACGTTAATGTTATTCCGAGTTTCTTGCTGGTTCTTCTCGGTTGGATTTGGAATGGCATTCTGAAACAGTGGTAGATTCACTTGACGATTAGAAAGCAATTTGTAAAAGTTTATTTTAATAAAAAAATATTCTATTCTATGGTTTCACCCTTACCTCGGAAGTCAATTTTAACCTGGAAGTGATCCTTGTTCTAATTTAAACGATCTCTTGTACCTTTCTTCCTTGGAATGCCCTGAGGTCCTTCTTAGGGGCTTAACCAAAGATAACAAAGATATCATTAAACTAATCTATTTGGGATAAACTGTAACGGAAATAACTCCTAGATTATGTAAAATTGCACTGGATCTTAAGTAGGTAGGTAATTTTAATACAATCTGCTAAACCAGATAACGACTTTGCTATTTTACGACTACCCAAATACATATTTTAGAAAATATACCTACCTAATAAAATTCAAGACTTCGTCGAAAAAAATTTTGTTTGTTTGTTGGTTTATCCTTCAATCACGCCGCAACAAAGCAACGCATCGACGTGATTTATTAATGGGCATAGTTGAGGACCGGGAGAGTGATATAGGCTACTTTTTATGCCGAAAAATCAAAGAGTTCCCGCGGGAATTAAAAAACCTCAATCCACGCAAACGAAGTCGCGGGCAACAGCTAGTAGTGTCATATAGTAGAGGATATCAATCTAATTAACTAATTGTAACGATACAACTGAAATAGCGACCAAGGCTACAATATAATCAAAACGGAAGATCTCGATTCGCGATCCACCATTATCCATTAAACGGGGCAACAAAGCGTTAAGTTATAAAACCAAGGCCGGATTATGGCAACTCTGTAAAGCGTAACACGGAAATGATTTCATTAAAAGTTAGAACACGGTTCAATATTAGCCCTATTTTACCTATCTGCTGTATGTTGCTTCATCGTGGTGAAAAGAGCAACTGCTGAGTTTCTTGCTGGCTCTTCTCAGCAGAATCTGCATTCCGAACCCGGTGGTAGATTTATGACGTGTCATAAGAGCTACAAGTTGGCCTACATGAAATAAATAAATTTTGATTTGATTTGAGCCGACATAGCTCAGCGAGTCGCGAAACTGAAGTGGAAATGGGCGGGGCACATAGTTCGAAGAGCTGATGGTCGATGGGGTCCCAAGGTGCTGGAGTGGCGACCCCGCACCGGGAAGCGCAGTGTTGGCAGACCCCCCATTAGGTGGACCGACGACATCAAACGAGGCGCAGGGAGCCGCTGGATTCAGGCGTAAGACCGAGGCCTGTGGAGGTCTATGCAAGAGATCTATGTCCAGCAGTGGACGTCTATAAGTTGAAAAAGAAGAAGATGTTGCTTCGTACGTCGTATTTAACTTCGTTAAGTCCACGGCTGGACTAGGGATGTCCGATCTGAATCGATCTTCCAGGAGATCGATTCATGGTTATACGATCTACCGACATTATTTTCCGGGATAAAAAGTAACCTTTGTCATTCTCCCGGTCCTCAACTATATCTATGCGAAAAATCACATCGATCTTTAGCTCTATAGTAGCGTGATTGAAGGTCAAATCAACAAACAAATACACCGTTGCATTTATAATATTAGTAAAGTTTGTTTGGTGGGCGAATTTGGCCGTGGCTAGTTACCACCCTACCGTCAAAGACGTGCCGCCAAGCGATTTAGCGTTTCGGCACGATGGCGTGTAGAAACCGATTAGGGGTATGGGTTGAATTTACACTGCTATACCCCTTCCAAGTTAGCCCGCTACCATCTTAGACTGCATCGTCACTTACCATCAGGTGAGATCGCAGTCAAGGACTATTTTATCATCGAATAAAAAAAAAAGGATTTTTGAACTAACCTGAGTGCTTAATTCGCTAGAACAATTTCCCGATAACAATTCATCCGAATCTCAAAGAAAAACAGTTAAAACGAGCACTCAAGACAAATACAAGCCCAAGAAGGAATCTGGGATAATAAATCATTTATTATTCCTATCTAGGCGAAAGATAAACCGAAGTAATAGAGATTTATATTACTTTCGCCCTCGAATTCTCTTTGGACAAACTTGTCAAATAGTTGGAGAAACTTTTGTACTACCGTACCTACTAAAGACTATTTTGATAAAGAAGAATGCACTTGACAGAGGCAAAAAAGCCTCAATAGCACAACGGTTAAAGGTGGCGGACTCAAAACTGAAAGGTCGCAGGTTCGAATCCCACCCGTTGCACTATTGTCGTAGCCACTCCTAGCACAAGCTTTCCGCTTATTTGGAGGGGATAGGAGGATATTAGTCAACTTCAGTTCGGCTAATATTCTATTCTTTAAAAAAAAAGTAACTGTCAATGAAAATTGCTACTTAGTATAGTAAGTAGTACTATGTATATTAAGTAGTATACATACTATGTATACTAAGTAGTATACATAGTATAAATTAAAGTCTGTCTGTTCCTATGTATGCCTATGTCTTTAAAACTACGCAACGGATTTTGATGCGGTTTTTTAATAGATATAGTAATTCAAGAGGTAGGTTTATATGTATAATACATGCATAATATAGTATAGAAACACTGATAATAATTTTAGAAGTTTGTAATGTGATGTCGTAAATAAACACATTTTTTTGCGCTTACATCCCTACGAGATAGATCAAAATAATATACGTAGTAATGTACAACTTAAAAAGGTCTACAAAAAAGTCTGTGATGGTATGTGTCTATCTCTTAGGGATAACCCACAATAACCATTTTTTTTATCCTTTACTTTTTTACGAGAAATTATGGCTTATTTACGAAGCAATTTTACCCGCGAAATTATCCTTCTGATTTTGACAGAACAAAAGGAAACCTATTTACTCAATTTTTTGACCAATCTGCAGACTGCAGACTGGTTAAACTATATGTACATACTAATTACTATAAAATAAATTAAATCTCAAATCTTAATCTTCGAGTCAATAATTTTGAGTCGAAATAAAAAAATTCTGTGTAAAATTTTTCTTTCAATTAGTGACAACCCTGTATTGCCTAGATATTGTTACGTGCTAGGGTTCGCTGGATTTGGAAAGAAAGACCTGCTGACTCCTTGAAAGACTTTATTCACTAGCACTACAAAGCACTAGGTCCAAACACTAAGCACTCACAATGTCCTAGGTCGTAGCCAAGTCGTAGGTTTCACTGGTAGCACTTTTGATCACTAGGTTTCGCTTCGAAGTCGCCTCGACGGTTGCTCGAACTGAACTCCACTCCCGGCGCCTCTCTACGGCTATTTATATGAGCCGAGACGTTCCAGAACGTTCCTTTCTCGAATCTCCCCAACGTGCGCGGAAGTGATCAGCCGGGACGGATAGTTCTGGTAAGTTCGCGTACCCGGTTTTCGCGACTAACGCCATCTAGTGTCGAGTGAGTTGAGTTGAGTGTGGTCGTAACACTTTCGAGACTAACGCCATCTAGTGTTGAGTGGTCGTAACACTACTCCCCTCTTAGAGATGCTCGTCCCGAGCATCGTTGTTACTGCCATGGTAACGCGCCAGGCGGTCTATGTGTACCACTTTGAATGTCCCCCTTGGATGCTTTTGAATCCTATAAGTCACATCATTCAGTCGGGTCACCACTTTGTATGGACCGTCCCACTTGGTCTGCAATTTTGGAGATTTCCCTTTCCGGCGAGTTGGGTTATGCAGCCACACCAGTGATCCTTCCTCGAAGCCGCTCGTGTTCGATTTCCGGTCGTATCTGGTTTTCATGTTCTCACTTGACTGTAATCCATTTTCCCGAACCAAGGCGTGTATATAGCGCATTTTTTCCTTTAAATCACAGACATAGTCTTGTACGGTCTCTGGTTCCTCTGGTGACCCTCCTGTCAATAGGTCTACTGGTATTCGTAGTTCTCTACCGTAATTGACATACGCCGGGGTAGCTTTTATGCTCTCATGCTCGGCGGTTCGGTACGACAGAAGGAAGAGTGGTATATACTTGTCCCAATCCTTTTGTTTGTCGTCTACCACTTTCGCCAAATGCCTCTCAAGGGTCTGGTTAAATCTCTCCACCATTCCATCAGACTGTGGATGGTACGCAGTGGTCCTCGTCTTATGCATGCCCAAAATTCTGCACACTTCCTGGAATACTTGCGATTCGAAGTTCCTGCCCTGATCTGAATGGATTTCTAGAGGCACACCAAAGCGACATATCACTTCTTCGACTAACTTAGAAGCGACTGTTGTAGCTTCTTGGTTTGGTATGGCGAACACTTCCGGCCATTTGGTGAAGTAGTCCATGACGACCATAAAATACTTGTTTCCCGATTCCGTTACAGGAAATGGCCCAGCTACGTCAACTGCAATTCGTTCCCACGGTGCACCGACGTTATACAACCGCAGGTTCCCACGGCTCCTGGTCTGTGGTCCTTTTACAGCAGCGCAAGTGGTACATTTGCGGCACCAATTTTGTACATCATCTCGACAATGCAACCAGTAGAATCGTTCTCGCACTTTTGTTAACGTCCTCTTGACACCTAGATGACCTCCTGATACGCCATCATGTATTTCACGGAGAACATCTGGTACTCTCGTTCTTGGGACAATTATCTGAAGATGGAACTCTCTGCCGTTAGTCTTCTCCCATTTCCGGTAGAGTATTCCGTTTTGGAGTATCAGACTGTCCCATTGCGCCCAGTACGCCTTAGTGACAGCGCCAGTGGGTGCAACCTCACTCCAGATTGGTTTTACATCACCCCGTTTCTTCCATGTGATGATGTGCCGAAGGTCGTCATCTCTTTCTTGAGCCTCCCTCATAGCATCATTCTCCCAGGGACCCAAAGGACTTGTTCTCGTTAGCTTTAATGCTTCTTCATTGGATTCCTGTTTAACACAATGTTTGCAGTCTTCTGAACACGGCCTTCGTGAGAGTGCGTCGGCATTCCCATGCGTCTTTCCGCTGCGGTGTTCAGTCTTGAAGTCATACTCCTGGAGCTGTTCAATCCATCGAGCTACTTGACCTTCTGGGTTCTTGAATTGCAGTAGCCACTTCAAGGCTGCGTGATCAGTTCGCAGTAAAAACTGTCTGCCGATGAGATATTTGTTGAAATGTTGTAGCGTCTTTACAACAGCCAAGAGTTCTCTTCTTGTCACACAGTAGTTTCTCTCTGGCTTGGATAAAGATTTGCTGAAATATGCAATAACAACTTCTCTTTCACCCTGTTTTTGGGATAACACTCCTCCAATGGCCGTGTTGCTTGCGTCCGTGTCGACTATAAACTGACCTTCAGCTTGTGGATACCCCAGGATTGGTGTTTCACACAGATGTTTCTTCAGTTTCTGGAAAGAATCTTCGCAAGTCCCATCCCAACTAAATTGTCGTTTATCTTCTGTCAGCCGATGTAATGGCTTGGCTATCTCTGAGAATCCCTTGACAAAACGCCTATAGTATGAGCATAGGCCGAGGAATGCCCGCACTTCGGTTTTGTCCTTAGGGGTAGGCCATTTCTGAACTGCCTCCAGTTTCTCCGGGTCTGTCTGGATTCCATCACTGGAGATAACATGGCCGAGATAATTGACCTCTCTCCTGAATAAACGACACTTTTTCGGGTTCAACTTTAATTTGGCTCCCTCTATTTTGGCGAAAACTTGCTCCAAGTTTCGCAAATGGTCCTCGAAGTCACGGCCGACAATGATGACGTCATCTAAATAGACTAAGCAAGCCTCTCCAACTAAGCCTGCCAGTACACACTCCATGAGTCGCTCAAATGTGGCAGGTGCGTTGCACAATCCGAAGGGCATGACGTTAAATTGCCATAAACCTTTGCCGGTCGAGAAAGCTGTCTTCTCCTTGTCTTTTGGATGAATTTCCACTTGCCAGTATCCAGATTTCAGGTCTAGGGTCGAGAACCATTTCATGCCACTCAAGGTATCCAAAGTGTCGTCGATTCTAGGTAACGGGTAACTGTCCTTCTTAGTGACATCATTCAGACGCCTATAGTCCACACAAAATCTCGTGCTACCATCTTTCTTCTTCACTAATACAACAGGTGAACACCACGGACTTGCAGACGGTTCAATAATCTTATTCCTTCTCATGTCCTCCAAAAGGCCTTCAACTTCTTTTTCCTTTGCAATCGGTATCCGTCTTGCTCGTTGACGAATTGGTCTCTCGCTTCCGGTATCTATCCTATGCTGAACCATCGACGTTCTTCCAAGGTCCCCTTCTTGACTGGAGAAGATATTCGCGTAGCGCTGTAGAAACTTCTTAGCTTTCATGCCCTGCGAATAAGTCAGATTACTCTTGCAGTCATCGAGTAACTCAGTCACTAATCCGTAGTTGTTGCTGTTTGCTGAGTCTGCACCTGTCATCGAACTACACTTTTTCATCCAGATAACTTCCTCGCACTTTCCAATGACGTCACCTTTGTTCAAGCAGATCTCGCGATCACCAAGATTCAAAACCTTGACTACAGCGTTACTGCTTCCACTAACAAGGGTTCTCGCCGTCATCAGTTTCTGCGCCGATGTCTTGGTAGGTGTGTCTTCGATCAACACGCATCTGTTTGCCTTTTTCTTTCCAGCTGGCGGCAGTTTCACCAGCACCTGAGCTTCCGTTCGTCCAGGTATAATCACTTTCTTTACACATGCGACTTTCCCGCAGGCACCTCCAAGAATGAAGATTTCTTCTTCACCACACTTGAAGACTCCGTCAGCGACATTAATTCTGCAGTTGTGTTTCTTCATAAAATCCAAACCCAAGATGCAATCATCCATAATCTCAGCCACGATAACGTCATGAGAGTATGAGGACTCCCCTACATACATCGTAACTGACACTTCTCCCAGGACGGGTATTGGCTGGCCGGAGGCAGTAAGAAGCCGACAGTTAATTCTCCTTTTGTGTCCCCTTGCGGCTTTTACCAGGTTTGGGTTCACTATTGTTCTAGAGGCTCCTGTGTCTAGGGTCATTTTGCAATCCGTCCCGTTAATAGTCCCCTGAATCGCCAGACTATTCCCGCTGCAAGCCTGGGAGATAACAGTTGTCGGGGCTCCCTCCGCGTCAGCCAGTACTCGCCCCTTAGTACTGGCTCTTATTCGTTTCCCTGATCCCGGGCAGGGGACGGAACCCCTTGTTTCTTCAGCTCCTCTATTTGTTCCTCGATCCTTTTCATCCTTGCCATCTGGGTCTCCTTCTGCGGGCAGTTGAGCTGAAGATGGCCCCTCTCGCCGCACTTGTAGCACATGACTCCAAAACGTTTCTTCATAGGAGCCTTAACCTCCTTGACTTCCTCAGAGACCTCGCGGATCTTATGGGCCTGCCGTATGTCATGGCGAACAGCCTCGACCTCCAAAGCATGCGCCAATGCTTCCTTTAGCGAGGTATGGTGACGAAGCCTCACTGCAGCCCTGACCTCCAGGTCTTTGATTCCGTCGACAAATGCTTGAACAACATTCGTGTCTACCATCTTGGAGTCGGCTCCTGGATGTGCCTTCCTGACGAGTTTTTCAATTTCCAACGCCCATTGTTGTAGTCCTTCTCCTGAGCGTTGAACTCTGTCACGAAGTTGAGCACGGAACACGTGCTCCAAGTGTCGCTCCCCGTATCTGGATTCAAGTGCCTCCATCAGGTTTTGAAACCCATTCCCTGTATGTGGCAGTGCTTCCAGGACTGACAAAGCTTGCCCTCTGAGCGCAACAGTGAGAGCAGTCAGGCACTGTTCTTCCGTCCATCCGTTGGCAGTAGCAACAGTCTGAAATTGCTGACGATAAGCGCTCCAAGAAGTAGTGCCGTCGTATGGCGGCACTTTCACTCTTGGTCCTTGCGCCACTCCGGTAGTTCCACTGGACATCGCAACTCCCGTGGTTTCGAGGCGCACTACTTTCTTCTGTAGTTCAGTAAGGCCGGTTTTCACATTTTCAACGTCCAATCCTAACCCGGTAACTCGTTCTTCCACTACGTCGACATCTTTTCGAAGCTTAGTCACCGTGTCACTAACATCATTTATAGCCCAAAGCGCTTTTTCTTGGAGGTCTTTTTGTTGCTCTTGTGATTCTCGAATCGCTCTGATTTCAGCCTTTTGAAACTCTTGAATCGTAGTCAGCTTGCGTTCCTGTGACTCTTGCAAAGCGTTGAGCTTGCGTTCTTGTGACTCTTGCAGAGCGCCGAGCTTGCGTTCTTGTGACTCCTGCAGAGCGCCGAGCTTGCGTTCGTGCGATTCCTTCATTGCCTGAATTTCAGCCCTTTGCAGCTCCATTAATTCAATTAAACTTCCTAATTGAAGGGCCACTTGAGGGGCTGTAGAAGCTGCGGTGCCGATGGTGGGCGTGGCCTGTCTAGTAGGCGGAGCCCGGTGGGCGTGGCCAGTGGGCGTGGCTTGACACAAAGTGGGCGGAGCCTGAGGGGCGTGGTCGGTGGGTGGGGCCTGGTGGGTGGGTCCGGTGGGCGGGGCTTGGGTCAAAGTGGGCGGAGCCTGACCTTGAGTGGGCGGGGCCTGAGGGGCGTGGTCGGTGGGCGGAGCCTGGTGGGCGGGTCCAGTGGGTGGAGCTTGGTCCCCATTGGGTGTGGCCTCCGCAGCTCGTTGTGCCCTTGTCCTGACGCCCTCCTTGAAGTCCTCTCTCGGAGTCAATGGCATCTCCAAATCTCACTTCCGACACCAGTTGTTACGTGCTAGGGTTCGCTGGATTTGGAAAGAAAGACCTGCTGACTCCTTGAAAGACTTTATTCACTAGCACTACAAAGCACTAGGTCCAAACACTAAGCACTCACAATGTCCTAGGTCGTAGCCAAGTCGTAGGTTTCACTGGTAGCACTTTTGATCACTAGGTTTCGCTTCGAAGTCGCCTCGACGGTTGCTCGAACTGAACTCCACTCCCGGCGCCTCTCTACGGCTATTTATATGAGCCGAGACGTTCCAGAACGTTCCTTTCTCGAATCTCCCCAACGTGCGCGGAAGTGATCAGCCGGGACGGATAGTTCTGGTAAGTTCGCGTACCCGGTTTTCGCGACTAACGCCATCTAGTGTCGAGTGAGTTGAGTTGAGTGTGGTCGTAACACTTTCGAGACTAACGCCATCTAGTGTTGAGTGGTCGTAACAATATCAATCGTAATAACAAGCTTGTTCTAAAAAAAAGGAAGAGTATTTTTATTCTATCAACTTTGATCTCGAATGTAATACAATGCATTTACAACTTACGATACGATGACAGTTTCAGGTCTTGTCTTTAGCATGATGTATCGATACCTCCTACGTAAGTTGTGGTATCCCACAAAATTGTCATTTTAGGTTTTGTGCACTACATCATTTGTTTTTATCTATTTTATGTGTTCGTTTAAAATAAAAATTAAAAAAAAAAGACGTGTGGCACTCTGGGACTGCCGCGGTAAAGCTATTGCATAGCATTTTTTATCAACGCCATCTAGCGGTGAGAGGAGTCCCGTCTCAGGTTATTTTCGTTACGGAATTTCTGGATTCGGTCTCCACGCTCAAGGCCCGCGATAGAAGCTATGCAATAGCTTAACAGCATTTTTCAACATACTTTCAAGATGTATAAAGTTGAATCGTTATTAAAGCTGAATCTGAAGCTGAAGCACTGGGCTACCTAGTTTAGCTTCAGAAGCTATATTTATGTGCAAATTAAACATTAAATTAAAGGGATGCCCCGCCCTTATAAAATTGTTAAGTGTTATAGTGTTTAATTTTACTTTTTGCTAAATAAATGATTATTATTATTATTATTATATTATTAAAACGACGGCCTAAGCCATTGTATTGACCTTCACGACAATTAACGCGTTACGTAAGCGTTTTGGGGATACAACAACTTACGTAGGAGGTATCGATATACTCAGTTTATCGTATCTAATATCGGGTCGTGAATGCTAAAAGCCATCCATTGAGATGCGTAGTCATTCGTCTTCATTAAACATGACTTAAGTCAGTGAGCACCGCAAATGATTGATGGTACAAGCAGAGCCTTTTTAATATTTCGCCGACACTACAGCACCGACAGATATGCCGAAAATTTGCAACTGTGGCGTAACGAGCGACTAACGAGAATCATGTCGTGTGGGGTGTAGATTTTTTTGGAAATGTTTTTCCGCCGTGGGATCACACTTCACACTAATATTATAAAGGCGAAAGTTTGTATGTGTATGTGTGTGTGTATGTTTGTTACTCTTTCACGCAAAAACTACTGGACGGATTTGGTTGAAATTTGGAATGGAGATAGCTCATACACTGGATTAAAACATAGGCTACATTTTATCCCGGGAAATGAAAGAGTTCCCGCGGGAATCAAAAACTTAATCCACGCGAACGAAGTCGCGGGCATCATCTAGTTGTCTAATAAAACCGGCCAAGTGCGAGTCAACCTCACGCACTGAGGGTTCCGCACCAGATTCAAACTTCGGTAAGGCCTGGCGCACTCCGCAGTAAACTGCGGAGCTACAAGTACATGGCGTACCTCTTGTAAGGGCCTAAATTCACCATCCATAGTATCTATGTACAATGTACATACATCCAAACTTTCGCATTTATAGTATTACTATGATAGGATAGTAGGAAAGGATATCTTTTAAAAAAAGACGCGTGGCACTCGGGGACTGCCGCGGTAAAGCTATTGCATAGCATTTTTATCAACGCCATCTAGCGGTGAGAGGAGTCCCGTGTCAGGTTATTTTCGTTACGGAATTTCTGGATTCGGTCTCCACGCTCAAGGCCCGCGATAGAAGCTATGCAATAGCTTAAAAAACTACGTTTATTCACCTAAAGTCGAGTAAACAGGCCTTTACTTAAGTGTAAGCGTATATTAAACCAGGTTGGGGCCGTTTTCCACCTGAAGTAAACTCACGGAAAAAGAACAAAGGCAGCTTTTAACTGAATTAATGAAGCAATTGGGAAAGTTGCCGGTAATTTTGCTCCACTTGTTGGCGCTTATATTTTTGATATTTCCACTTGAGAAAGAACTTAAGTGGAATTTGGATGAATATACAATATTTTTATTGTACCGCCTAGTGTTGAGTAGGAAATACACGAGGCGGTACATTTGTCCCGTACATGACGTTGGGTAAAATGCAGCAAAAATACCATAAATTAGGCCAATCATAACAATTGAGACTGCTACAGTCTCAATTGAGGTGTGGCAATAAACACTCATGCTGTATATAATATACAGGATGAGCTTGTAGCTCGCTGCTATCCTAAACTGTATCGTCACTTGCCGTCAGATGAGATCGCTGACGAGAGTTATACGAGCTGTGGCAATAAACACTCAACCTGTATATAATATACAGGATGCTATTTAATGCCAAAGCTCGTAAAAAATACCAACTGTGCAATATACAATATATTGCACAGTTTGTATTTTTTGTGTTGGGTCACTTCGCACAGTACAACTTAATTGTCCCACAAACTTTTAGCACACTGCGCTTTAAAACTACAGGGTGCTTCAATAAAAACTCCCAGCGAAACGGCCCGTGCTGCGACCGGGGCGATAAATAACACGCTCCAATTTGTATAAAGGCTTTTGCGGTCACATCCAAACCGTGTGTTGTATGCTTTAACCTAGCGTATGGTGCTAGGTTGTTAGGTAGAACGCAAAAGCTGATACAGCGTGTGCAAAATGCATGTGCCCGCTTTTGTTTTAATATTCCGCCAAGGAGTCATGTTACACCCTACATTAACAACGCGAACCTACTAAAAATGGAATCGCGTCGCAAAATTCATCTTGCTACTATGCTTTTCGGGGTAATGAAGTGTGGAGTTCCTGAGTATCTTAGAAAAAAACTTAAGTGGATTGAAGAATCAGATCGCACAAGGAACTTCAGGCTTCACCGTATTAAGCATACTTTGCCACCACACAAAACGGACTCCTTCCGTGGAAGTTTTAAGTTTGCCGCCACTAAGTGTTGGAACGATTTGCCGCCTCCAATCCGTGCAATACATACGATTCGTTTATTTAAAATGAAACTTAAAACCCATTTTCTTGCCCTCCAAAAGGGAGAACCTTAAAAGATTATTAGGAAGTAAGTTTTATTTTTATCTAAATTTATTAATTTTTGTTTATAACGTCACAACTTCTTAGTGAGTCGGCATTAGAGTGGTACTTATATTTTTATTTCATTACTTCATACTTTCTGTTTCATTAATATCGAAAAAATTTTTTTTATTGTAGTATTTTTTTTTTTTTTTAATCATTATAATTTTTTGTAAGCTAATTTGTATATTTGTTAAGTTTTGTGGTAGGTAGCTGTAGTTATGGTTTATTTAATGTAGTTTATTTAATTAGGTTACGGAATCACGTCTGTGGACACTTAGGTTCCCCCTGAAAACCAGCGCTGCAGCATGCTGTGGCTTTGTGCTGAGTGGGGTACCTTATTTTTCCATGGCCGCTTATATTTTCTTGTACTTTTTTAGTTTTACTTACTTGGTAAGCGAATTTCTGTAATTGTTTCATGGGAAAATAAAAGACATTATCTATCTATCTATCTATCTTTAATGTTTACGTAACGTTGTACTTATTTTAATCCTTTGTTTAAGAAATAGAAAATGTTTAGGGGTATGGGTTTAATGTGCAGTACTGTACCTTTCAAATTAGCTCGCCACCATCCTAGACTGTATCGTCACTTGCCATCAGATGACATCGCTGTCAAGAGTTATTATGTAATCGAATACATATAAAAAATAGTTTTAAGAAATTAAGCAATGGAAAAAGTTACGTCCTGTATATTACGTTTACACTATACAGGCTGTTACAAATTATATTGAAAGGTACATAAAACTAGAATTAGGTAGGAGGTAGGTAGGTAGGTACTTACGTTTAAGTTTGCTAAAGCGCAAACTTAAACTTAAGTACCTACCTAACTCCTACTTACTACTACAGCACTAGCTCTTTAATACAGCTCTACTCTACTAATATTATAAATGCAAAGTCTGTTTGTTTGTTGTATTATCATAGGATAATAGTATAGAATCGATTTGATACTCGGTTTTGTATGGCCTCGACCACCTGGGATTTTAAAAACGAAGACATGAACAAAAGCTTTACATTTTTAACCGACTTCAAAAAAGGAGGAGGTTCTCAATTCGACGCGTATTTGATGATGTTATAATATCTCCCGCGCAGATGGCTAATATCTGTGGAGATTTGCCGCTGTGGCCGGATTCGGTCGGGAGGACGTTATTATTTAGTTATGTCCTTGTTCTTACGAGGGTACGCGGCTCATGGTTGTGTGTCGTATCTGTGTAAGTGTGAGTGAGAGCTTGCTCGCGCTTGACCAATCCCACTTAGGCTCCTGACAGGCACGCACACTTACGCAATGTGCATGTACACGACGTAACCACAAGTAAAGCGCCTGTAACTTCGTGAGATAAATACTATATCGGCTTAATTGCTTTCAAGCTAATTGAAATAGAAAGTCCATTAAAATCATTCAGGCTTAAGCCCTTTATTAGTGCCTTAAAAAGGCAATCAACATCGGAATAAATGTACACGGATCGTTCGCAATCAATTGCTGTCGCTTTAATGTTCCTAAATTCAACGTTCCCCGTCGAAACGCAGGTTGATTGGACCCTGTCAACTGTATCGAGTCTTTGATTGCTAGCTTAAAGTGGTACTTGTAGTCTAGTACTTCTCTGTCTACATTGCAAGCACTCATTTTAATGATATCTCGTCGCTTGCCGCGAGTCAATCTCAACACAACACATGTATTGTAAGAATTATCACTTCCACTTTGAAATTATTTGTTGGAATTGGCCATGACTATTGGCACATTTATTGGGCAAAGTGAAGACGCGCCATAAAACATACAACATCATGTTTTGTTTGTTCTACCCTCGCTTGCTAGCCGTGTCAGCGTGATCACGGTCTTTAGACCCGTCGCTTGCCGCGGGTCATTCTCAACACGTCGGATGATAGAATTATCACTTCCACTTTGAATTTACTTGTTGGAATTGGCCACAACTATTGGCATATTTATTCGGCAATGTAAAGAGGCGTTATAAAACACAACATCATGTTTTGTTTCTTCTACCCTCGCACGCTAGCCGTGTCAGCGTGACCACGATCATTAGACCCGTCGCTTGCCGCGGGTCATTCTCAACACGTCGGATGGTAGAATTATCACTTCTACTTTGAATTTATTTGTTGGGATTGGCCACAACTACTGGCACATTTATTGGGCAATGTAAAGAGGCGTTATAAAACACCACATCATGTTTTGTTTGTTCTACCCTCGCACGCTAGCCGTGTCAGCGTGATCACGGTCATTAGACCCGTCGCTTGCCGCGGGCCACTTTCAACACGTCGGATGGTAGAATTATCACTTCTACTTTGAATTTATTTGTTGGGATTGGCCACAACTACTGGCACATTTATTGGGCAATGTAAAGAGGCGTTATAAAACACCACATCATGTTTTGTTTGTTCTACCCTCGCACGCTAGCCGTGTCAGCGTGATCACGGTCTTTAGACCCGTCGCTTGCCGCGGGCCACTCTCAACACGTCGGATGGCAGGAATTATCACTTCCACTTTTTGGGCGGAGAGCGTTATTTCGTTGGAATCGTTTCGCTTTTGCTTTTTCCCTTTGTTAACAAATTATAGGACGTTCGTATAATTTGTTTTTTAGGAACGTGTCGAGTCGACCTTTTCATCTCGCTTTTGGTGTAATAATGAATCCTTTGTATCTATTATTTTAACCTTTGGTGTTATGGTGAGCGCTGTGGTCTTTTGAATGGGAGGTGTTGGGTTCGACTCCCGGCGGGGACAATTTCGATTTTTTTTTCTTAAAGACGTGCCGCCAAGAAATTTAGCGTTCCCTTCCGGCATGATGGCGTGTAGAGACCGATTAGGGGTATGGGTTTCCTCGTTCACATGAGCCCTTTACCATCTTAGACTGCATTGTTACTAACCATCGAATGAGACCACAGTCATCGACTATCTTGTCATGAATTCTCCTTTTTCCTTTATCAACCGATAGACGTCTACTGTTGAATTAAGGTATCTTGCATGGACTGCCACACGCCTCGGTCTTGTGCCGTCCTTACGACTCGTTTGAAGTCGTCGGTCCACTAAAGGGGGATCTACCCACACCGAGCTTCCCGGTGCGGGGTCGCCACTCCAGCACCTTGGGTCCCCATCGACCATCAGCTCTTCGAACTATGTGTCATGAATTGTGATATTACAATACTTTGGAGCCACAATAGGCGCGTGTGTGTGTGTGTGGCTTAAGAGTGAACGAATAATGAACGAACTAAATATCCTTACAGATGGAATAATATGGCGGGGCGTTCACATAAAGTCCAATATTATCTTGTTTACACAGTTTAATTTTGTTGCTTCTTACACAGAGTTGTAATTTTGTTGTGAACCCTGTACACTTTGATCTCTTAGAAAGTTCTAATTGTCCCTTCATAGCTAAGTAGGTATGGAAAACTTTTAGTTGTATTTTCGTGTTGTTATTCGGAAGTTTGGCAGAAGAACCTTCGGGCTATGTTCTCGAAAACCTTTCTCTCAGAAAGTTCAAAAGATTCAAAATATATTGTATTTATTTTGAACTGAGTAATTGTAACTTACTTTTTGAATTTATGTAACTTTTATCTGTAAGTTAGACAGTTTATTTGAAATTAATACATAATAATTAATTAGTGAATACTTGGCTGCTACACGAGATAGACAAGATAGTTTTAGCAAAAGGTTAAAATTATTTTGCTTTAATCCGCCAACAGAAAAATCTGTATGGTCAAACATGCATTTGCAAGCTTACTCCCCAACCAAGCAAGAAAGCCAAGTTCCCAAGCAAGAAAGCCAAGTTCCCAAGCAAGTAATGCCACCACCATTGACCAATGCCACAAGATAGTTTTATGTCATGACTTCTGTCGCCTTTTAAAACCCCTATTTTCTAGACAACTCCACAGGTAGTGTGGGAAACTTTGTGGGGGCTGGATGCTCGATGAGTTCAAAACAAAACGACGGCTTGTGGCACAATACTTGAGTATATTGAAAAATTAAAGGAAGCAAATACGTCTTTACACCATGGCAGTTCGGAGGCAAGAGAGCGATCATTAGCACAGCTGAATGAACTATTGAATGACCGAGAACTTTTCAATCTTGCAATTTTCGTTATAAAAGATACATTGGACATTTCTAAATGAACAGAGCATATGAAATAGGCTGATTTAAATTACTATGTGCGTGTTAGTAAGGGAATCGCACGTCCGACGATTTTAATTTGCATTCGCAGCTTTGTTGATCTGTAATTATTGGGTTCGCTACGTTTCTTCTGCTTATTACATCTAACTATGATCGCTTAGAACAGAAGTTTCGAACAAAGTTCCGCCCCAAAAGTATGCTTAAAACAACCAATGAATGTGTGAGTGCCATTTAATTTCTAGTTTTGGTATTGATAATTACGTTTCTGATGGTCATTGAGATTAACTAATGCTGAGATCTATAGAGCGTGCTCTGACTTAGCTCAGACTTAAAATAGAGTTAAAACGAGACACAAATATGCTTTGACATAAATCTGTCTCGTTTGTGAACTCTGTCTTGAGTCAGAGGAAAGTGAGAGTGCGATCTATCTATAAATTTCACCATTTCACAGCACAGTACGTCATTTTTTATTATTAATAATGTTCTGCGAGCTTGGCGTACGATAGTGCGTATCTAGTGGGCCATTATGGGCTCACTAAAAATGGCTGATCACCGCGTCGACTATAGCGCTTCTAGACTTATAGTTCGATGGCTTATATCTCCTTGAAATTACTTATAGACTTCATTTAGTTGGACTATACCGATGTTACAGCCAAATTATAGGTTGGAAAGAAGTTGGTTTAAGGCTCTTATAGATATTTGTTTTTCTAGACGACTATGTAGAAATCTGAGTTTTACCTACAAGCTATACATGAAATATATTAGGTTGACACAGCGTCCTACCTACCGTCTTATTCAGCTAGACTTTTCTCTCTTTCTATCGCGTAACTCTTATCCCTTCACATTCTCTGAATTTCGGCTCGCGATAGAGGTACGCCATATACTTGTGGAGGTGTGCCAGGCCTGTGCGCCAGGCCTGATAATAGCCAATTTATATGCCAAATTTCATCCCGATCCGTCTTGTAATTTGAGTTGTGCGTTGATAGATCAGTCAGTCAGTCAACGTTTCCTTTTATTTATATTCAGATTATTATTTCAAACATTAGTACCTCCTTCACCTTTTTACTGCGAGAAGTCGTGAGCGTTGGCATCCTTATGTGGTAGAAATCCAACCTTCTTGAACGAAACGCTTTAATTCAACGTTTCTGATAAGAACCGCTAAGGTGTGGAACCCTGTTCCAGCATCCGTGTTTCCTGCTACCTATAATTTGAGTACCTTCAAGGCAATAGGCATCTTCTAGGCAAGCGCGCTCCAACCTAGACCTCATCAATGCTATCTAGTATTGATTGTCGTCAAGCGGAAGCCTATCTCAGATTTAAAAAAAGACGTGTGGCACTCGGGGACTGCCGCGGTAAAGCTATTGCATAGCATTTTTTATATAGCAGCGGTGAGCCGCTAGATGGCGTTGATAGAAAATTCGCCATCTAGCGGCTCACCGTAGAGGAGTCCCGCGTCAGGTTATTTTCGTTAAGGAATTTCTGGATTCGGTCTCCACGCTCAAGGCCCGCGATAGAAGCTATGCAATAGCTTAAAAAGTTAGATGGATAGCAAGAAACATATAATGTATGACCCCATAAGGTAAGTCACGTATGTCAAAAGTAAGATTCATCTTCATCTATTATTCTGTTTCCTATTCCGTCGTGATATTTATTACGTTGTCCGACATAACGCTAACGCGTTTAATCTTTTTCGTCTTACAATGAATACCACGAAGTAAAATCTCGAGTCCTAATAATAGGTATTGTATTTATTAATAACTAGCTTTAACCCGCGGCTTCGCTCACGTTAGGTTCGATTTTTTAACCCCCTATTTAACCCTCTTGGGGTTGAAATTTTCCAAAATCCTTTCTTAGCGGATGTCTACGTCCTAACAGCTACCTGTATACCAAATTTCAGCTCGATCGGTCCAGTGGTTAGAGCTGTGCGTTGATAGATCAGTCAGTCAGTCAGTCAGTCAGTCAGTCAGTCAGTCAGTCAGTCAGTCACCTTTGCCTTTTATATATTTAGACTATTAGTGATAAGTTCACCTTTTGTGTTACACTGTTTATTTACTCCTTTTATTTATTTATTCGATGACAAGATAGCCCTTGACTGCGATCTCACCTGATGGTAAGTGACGATGCAGTCTAAGATGGTAGCGGGCTAACTTGGAAGGGGTATAGCAGTGTAAATTCAACCCATACCCCTAATCGGTTTCTACACGCCATCCTGCCGGAACGCTAAATCGCTTGGCGGCACGTCTTTGACGGTAGGGTGGTAACTAGCCACGGCCAAAGCCTCCCACCAGACCAGACCAGAGACAATTTAGAAATTATAAATTCCTAAATTGGCCCCGCCGGGAATCGAACCCGAGACCTCCCAATTATAAGACCACAGAGCTCACCACTGCGCCAGGGAGGTCGTCAAAAATTCACTAGCGACCTGCCCCGATTTCGTCCGGGTTGAAAAAATCGTTCGTCGTTTATCTCAGAGATAATATCATTAGAATTAAGACAGATTTTCCGACTTCATTAGCAAATTTGCACATAATATCTAACCATAATACCTTTTTTTATGTGCATAATATATAGCCTATAACCATCTGGAATAACGAACCTTTGAAATGGTGAAGGTATTTTTGAAATAGGTGCGGTGGTTCCAAAGTTTGCTCCGGACATACACACAAACTCACAAAATTCGCGCTCTCTCTTTATTATAATAGTATAGTTATATTTTGTTCTTGTTTTTTCATGCAATAAAGTTGTATAAATAAATAAATAGCTGATTTAGTTTTTAAAAATCCCGCGGGAATTATTCTTGCATTTAGATTAGATTAATCGGCCTGAAATCCTCTGTTTTTCCGGGATAAAAAGTAGCCTATGTTACTCTCCAGGTCCTCAACTATACCTACCCGTGCAAAATCACGTCGATCCGTAGCTCTGTTGCAGCGTTATTGAAGGACAAACAAACACACTTTCGCATTTATAATATTAGTAAAGACTAGATGCTGCCGCTTCGGAATTCCCGCGGGAGCTGTTTATTCAATATAATATATTTCTTGTTCCAATCTTCCCTTTTATATCATCACACGCCATGTTTACGCCAAAACATACGAGTAGTAATATTAAAAAAATAAATTAAATTAATTAAAACACCACCGGGGATCCAAGAGCTGGCAGCTACCTTGGCCAAAGAATTAGTTTGGCCATTCAAAGGGGCAATGCTGCCAGCATCTTGGGTACTATGCCGCGCTGCGGTGACATCGATGAGGTTTTAGGTTTATATTAGTTTTAATTTTAGAAATAATTATTATTATTAATAGTTTTAATTTTAGAAATAGTTATAGTATAATATTATTACTGCGAAATGTTGTTATATTAATTGTAAATAAATGAAATCGTCAATAAATGTTTTAGACAATTCGTTAAAAAAAAAAAGTTAATTAAAACTAAGTACTTATATTTACACTGTTTAATTTTCCGGGATAAAATGTAGCCTATGTGCTAATTCTGGGTATGAGCTATCCTCATTTCACAGCCAAATCGGTTCTGTCGTTGCGGCGTGATTGAGATATCCGAATAAATTCCAACCCAATCTCGAAAAAATCTCGTACATATATCTCAAAAAGCACAGATAAATTCCAATCTCACACCTATCGTGTCGTAACTTGTCACATCGTCAAATAGAGGGATCTCTCTGAGGGTTTAACATGAAAAATTCAGGGTGCGTCCGTGAAGAGGTTCATAACGTACGTGTTTCGCACGCCGTGACGTCATGGCGTGTTCGAGGGAACATCTTACAAGAGATAGCCTTGTAGGCTGTAGCTACAAATAAGACGCGACATGTTAGGGGGTAACTTGTAAAATTCGATTTTTCAAACTATTTTTGACGTGAAACGTCTTTAAAATCACAACAAAACATACGGGTAATGGTCAGAAAAATGTACCGTAAAGAAAAGGTCTATATCGTCTTACCTTAATAACTACAAAACTATAAGTCTTAGAAACATGAATCCAATGTCATTATTTAGAGTATATAGTCATCTCGCTGCTAAGACCTTAAGTTTGCATCGGGACTGGGCGGGGCGGCGGGGGAGGGTTACTGCGTAGAATAACCGAAACCGGCGGCGCGCGGTTTCTCTCATGGTAAGTTCGATTTTTCAAACCTCTAGTTTTTCGCCTTGGGGTTGAATTTTCAAAAATCCTGAGCAGATGCCTACATCATAATAGGTACTGTCAGTATGCCTTTCAGCCCGAGCTGTTCGTTGATAGATCAGCCAGCCAGTTAGTTACCATTTCCTTTTATATATTTAGACTAGCTGATTCCCGCGACTTCGTCCGCGTGGAAAAGGTTTAGAGTGACTTGCTACTATCCGCGAGAAGTTATGTCCTATATCTCTGAAAATATTTAGTTATTTTTTGGGTAACTTGAACCGTTTACGCAGCGCATGCAACGGAAGCCCTCAAATATGGATAATTTTCCCCGTTTTTGCAACATTTTTCACTGATGCTTCGCTCCAATTGGTCGCAGCGTGATAAATGGACTATCCAACACAAAAAGAATTTTTCAATTCGAACCAGTAGGTAGTTCCTGAGATTAGCGCGTTCAAACAAACAAACTCTTCAGCTTTACAATATTAGTATAGATTAAGCATTGATAGGCTTTTGGTTAGGACTGAACATACATTAAAAAAAAAGGCTGGTCGGGTGCCGAGTTGATAAGTGAGCGATGACCTTAAATATTACAGCGGCAGGCCGGACCTAATCTCTATTTCAAGAGATACCGAGCTCGAATACGTTGCCTTCATTAATAAATAACGGTTATGTGTTTCAGTTCGGTTTTCCTCACATCCTCATAGCCTAGTGTTAGGTACCTACACATAACGTTTCTAGGGCCCTGAAATATACTAGGATGACGTCACGATGAGGTCCTTCCTTACTATACTATAAGCTTTATAGCATCCAATATTCAGATTCGCGACAAATGGGAAATAAATAAAAATTAGGGAACTCCGGCTCGAAGGACCATATAGATATTTCTTCTTTACGCTGACGCCGCCGCGCCGGTGACTCTCGATTTGGAATTTTCAAATAAAATTCACTTATTACAAGTGTTTAACTGTATTCCATGACCAGAGTTGTAAAGACCATTTATCACAAGTTTCTAAAAAGTATAATGATTCATATTCTGACGTGAGTTTTATGACCACAGAACAATATAGATATTTGTCCAGACCACAGATAACAAATGTATAAGGACTTAATGAATGGCCCAAACAGGGACCCTAGAAAAAAAAAATTCTCAAAGTGGGTAGTGGACAAAACAAGGTTGAAGACCTTAGGGTCATTCAATATTCAGATTCGCGACAGATGGTAAGCAAATAAAAATAAGGGGACCCTAGAAAAAAAAAATCTTAGGGTGCGTCCACATCTGGCGAATGTGCCGCGAATGTGCAGCTCGCGAGCCGTTTGCGAGCTGCCCGCGAGCTGCACGCGTGCAGTCACGGCAATGGTTTGGTGCGCCTCTAGCGCAACTCATGCAAGGCTCGTAAAAGGCGTGCGCGCGGCGCGCGATCTGCGCGCACTCAATTCTCGCGCTTACAGTTCCGTTTACTGGCTCAGTACTTCCGAAGACGCGAGCCGCTAGCGCGCCGCCCGCTCGCTGATCGCGTACGGCGCATAGGTTGCGCGCGAACTGCGCGCGGGCGGCGCAGGAGCGGCTCACGAACAAAAATGCACGCGCGCAGCTCGCGGGCAGCTCGCAAACGGCTCGCGAGCTGCACATTCGCGGCACATTCGCCAGATGTGGACGCACCCTTAAAGTGGGTGGTGGGCAAAACAAAGTTGAGGACCTATGGGTTAAACAGTGTGTAAAAACACATTTAATAAGTAGAGGTTATTACACAGTTAATGAATTCCTTAATGACAAAGTTGCTTGGAACCAATCTGCTTTGCTTCAGCTGTCCACAAGATAGATAAGCTACATATTGTAAAATTTTTTGTTTTGAAAAGAGCAACTGCTGAGTTTCTTGCCGGCTCTTCATAACAGAATCAGCATTCCGAACCGGTGGTAGATTCTCGACCTGTCACAAGAGCCACAAGTTGGCCTACATGAAATAAATAAGTTTGAGTTTAAACACTCTTAACGCTAAAAGCCTTTAAGGAATGTCTAAACATAAACGAATCAAATAGGAATACTTACTACCGAAGTTTATGTTTATGGTCCCAATTCTTTATAGTTGACGGAAAAGGGTCATGCGTCAATCAATCTACCAATTTACTGGACTTACCATAAATCTTTAAGCACTGTATACATAGGATAGTTTCATTACCTATTGTAAATTTTTTTTAAGCTATTCCATAGCTTCTACCGCGGGCCTTGAGCGCGGAGACCGAATCCAGAAATTCCGTAACGAAAATAACCTGACACGGGACTTCTCTCACCGCTATATGGCGTTGATAAAAAATGCTATGCAATAGCTTTACCGCGACAGTCCCCAAGTGCCACACGTCTTTTTTTTTTAAAAGAGCAACCGCCGAGTTTATTGCTGGCTCTTCTCGGCAGGAAAGGCATTCCGAACTAGTGGTAGATTCATTGACGGTTCAAAAGCGCTTATAAAAGTTTATTGAATAAATTTTTTTCTATTCTATTCTATTCTTTGAAACTCTTTACTGCGTCGTTGGTCTAGTGGTTAGCATGTTCGATTGCGGATGACGAGTGTCAGGTTCGGTTCCCGGGTTGGGTCAAAAAAAATTGCGAGGCTTTAGCCGTGGCTAGTTACCACCCTACCGTCAAAGACGTGCCGCCAAGCGATTTAGCGTTCCAGCGCGATGGCGTGTAGAAACCGATTATGGGTTGAATGTACACTGCCATACCCCTTCCAAGTTAGCCCGCTACCATCTTAGACAACATCGTCATTTACCATCAGTTGAGATCGCAGCCAAAGACTATCTTGTCATCGAATACAAAAAAAATAGGGGCTTGAAAAATCTGGGAAGCTGCGGGCAAAAGCAAGTTTAAAATAAAACGCTCTAACAAAACGCTCGTGTGGCGGAAGACCTTAAAATTTCATTGTTTTCGTGTTCAAAATGAATGATTTCAAATTACGTAATGGTTTCCACGGAACGTTGTTGTAAGCGTTTTTTTATTAGTGCCACGTTATCCATGCCATGTAATGAAATGGTGTATAGGCCACAATACCCTCGCGGGAGAGACGACATACGTACGTTCCTGTTTGAGTACATCCTTATAGAAATAGAGGAGAAATTCTTTATTTGCATAATGTGTGTTACAAACAAAAGATGACAATTCCAATTAAAAGTTCAACACATTAGCCGTAGCGGCGTACAAATATTGTGGTAGGTAGGTATACAAAAAAGCTACATGCGGTTCTTAATAATTACGAGAACATGCATTAATAATTCAGTAAGTAATTAGGTAAATTTGGAACCCTCAAATCACAATTATAATCTTACTAATATTATGAGGCATGTAATTAAACAGACTTCTATTAAATAGCATTATTCGCCTCTAAAAATTTACATTGTACAATCAATGTGCCTCTAAAAAATACTATTTTAGCCAATGCGAAAGTGTGTTTGTTTGTTGGTTTGTTGGTTATTGCCTCAATCACGGCGCAACAAAGCAACGGATCGACGTGTTTTTTTGAATGGGTATAGTTGAGGACCGGGAGAGTGGCATAGGCTACTCTTTATCCCGGAAAATCAAAGAGTTCCCACGGGATTTTTAAAAACTAAACCCATGCAAGGGAAGCCGCGGGCATCTAAATAGTTAATAATAATAATGTCCTCCCGACCGAATCCGGCCACGGCGGCCAATGAGCACAGAGATTAGCCATCTGCGCAATAGATATAGTGCACAAGTGTAAGCGCAAACAAAGGTGCACTCTCTATTCCGTCACTCTCATAGCCCGATGTGACGAAAGCCCGACACGACCGGAGAGCGATCAGGCGCGGGGCCGAAGACTTTAAGTGCTCACCGAGGCCACGGGAGGCCCGAGTGAGGGTTTAGTTTTATTTTCAGTTACTTTCAACTAACGTGTGAAAGTGGCCGTACCTACATTTTACTACAAATTGTGTTTTCACTAATCTTGGAGGACGTATACAAAGTAATAATAATAATAAACATTTATTCAGCCAGCAAAACACAATACATTTTGGTAATATAAAAAATAAAATAAAATAATAAAACAAAGTAGGCCCCCTAAAGATTTTCAAAGTACCGAGGAAAAGATAACAAAATCATCGGTTCTCTGAAAAGCCAGGCGCCTACCAAACATCCTAGGTAGGTATTTTGCATAATGTGACATCCAAGATGGCGCCAAGATCATGACCCATCGGTGACGTCACGGACTGGAAAGAACAATTGTTTGACATTCCAGTATAATATTAGTAAGGATGTCTACTCCACAGCGTATTACTCGATGGAAGAACAGTATTAAAGTTACCGCATACAGAGTGACCAATTTATAAATCTTTATTGTTACAATCCAAAATATTGCCGAGATACTTTTTAATATCTCACGTTTTATTATCCTCACGCTATTTATTGTTTACTGGCCGATATCCCGCGACTTTGTCCACGTGGAATTTGTTTTTAAAATTCTCGTAGCAACTCGTTGATTTTCGGGAATAGAAAGTAGCCATGTCACTCTCCAGGTCCTCAACTAAACTGATGCAATAAATCACGTCGATCCATAGCTCTGCTGCGGCGTGATTGAAAGACAAACCAACTAACAAACAAACAATATTGTGCGTGGATTATCGTCAAAATAGCACAAACCGGACGTTAAAAAAAAGTATAAACGGATTTAAGCCCTTCGCTTGATGCATGGCTCGGGTTCGATTCCCGGCGGGGGAAATTTAGGAATTTATTATTTCTAAATTGTTTCTGGTCTGGTCTGGTGGGAGGCTTTGGCCGTGGCTAGTTACCACCCTACCGTCAAAGACGTGCCGTCAAGCAATTTAGCGTTCCGGCACGATGGCGTGTAGAAACCGATTAGGGGTATTAACCGATTACTGCTATACCCCTTCCAAGTTAGCCCGCTACCATCTAAGACTGCATCGTCACTTACCATCAGGTGAGATCGCAGTCAAGGGCTATCTTGTCATCGAATAAAAAAAATGGCGCTACAAGCTGACAGTGGCCTACACACTATTGCTGAGATATAGAGCATGCTCTGACTCAGCTCAGACTTAAGATAGAGGTTAAAACGAGACACAAATATGCTCTGACATGAATCTGTCTCGTTTTATCTCTGCCTTGAGTCTGAGCTGAGTGAAAGTGCGGCCTATAGATCTCAGCATTAGACTATCGTCACTTATCATCAGATAAATTCACAGATGAGAGCTACATTGTCGTCGAGTAAGAAAAAACCTTTTTTTCGATAAAAAAGTAAAAAGCCTCAGTAGCCCAACGGTTAAAGGTACGGACTGAAAACTGAAAGGTTGCAGGTTCAAACCCCACCCGTTGCACTATTGTACCCAATTCTAGCACAAGCTTTCCGCTTATTTGGAAGGGATAGGAGGATATTAATCAACTTTAACTTGGCTAATATTCTTTAAAAAAAAAAAAGACGTGTGGCACTCGGGGACTGCCGCGGTAAAGCTATTGCATAGCATTTTTTATCAACGCCATCTAGCGGTGAGAGGAGTCCCGTGTCAGGTTATTTTCATTACGGAATTTCTGGATTCGGTCTCCACGCTCAAGGCCCGCGATAGAAGCTATGCAATAGCTTAAAAAAAAAGGAAAAAAGAGTATGCTACCAAATATAGAAAGGTGTAAAAATTAACTGACCATTAACTCGCACAAATCTCATGTAAACTGGAGTAAAGTTAACGGTATTAGAACAAAGGCCGCCTTTTAACTGAATTAATGAACCTATTCAGAAAGTTATGTAACTCGAACTTTCCTCTGTTTGATGTTTTGTGATGATGGCGCGCGAGACAAATCCAGATCTTGCTAATAAGATTTATGAAATCCAATAATAATCCTTTTAAAGCTTTTAAGATTATATAAGGTAGTGAAACTAGGCATACTTAAATTTAAATTTGTTGCTTCATTAGCCAGCTACGGAATGAATCTTATAACTGACTAGCTGATGCGCGCGACTTCGTCCGCGTGGATTGAGCTTTTTTCCCGAAGGAACTCTTATTTTCCGGGATATATAAAGTGCAAACTTTAGAGCGTCTGATGGAAATAGCCGCCCAAGGAAAGTGTCTGGCGACATCGATTATGAGTTTTGAATGATATTCTCCCAAAACATACATAAAAATCGGCACTTAGAATTTAAGAAAACTTAAAAGTGTTTTTACGTACCTTTAGCATCTCATAATATCTGTACCTAAACTGGCCAGCTGCCCAAGTTAGCAGGTATGTGCACCTTCAAAGTACATACTAGTACTAATCAATCGAACACATTTGTTAATGAGAAAATCAGTGAAATGATGGCAAAATACTGCCTCGTTGGTCTAGTGGTTAGCAAGTTCGACTGCGGATGACGAGGTCCCGGGTTCGATTCCCGGGTCGGGCCAAAAATGTATTGGGTTTTCTGTTAAGAAAT
This sequence comes from Hipparchia semele, assembly GCA_933228805.2. Classification (NCBI taxonomy): domain Eukaryota; kingdom Metazoa; phylum Arthropoda; class Insecta; order Lepidoptera; family Nymphalidae; genus Hipparchia; species Hipparchia semele. The sequence continues at coordinate 2,896,619 of OW121733.1, read as the reverse complement.
TTTCAGTACTAGCCCGGAGTCAGGAAGTTGGCGGTGAGTCACCTCCATGCCTTGGAGAGCACGTAAAGCTGTCGGTCCTGCGCCTGATCTCTCTCCGGTCGTGTCGGATTTCCGTCCCATCGGACTTTGAGAGTTAAGGAATAGAGAGTGCACCTGTGTTTGCGCACACACTTGTGCACTATAATGTCTCCCACACAGATGGCTAATCTCTGTGGGGATTGGCCGCCGTGTCCGGATTCGGTCGGGGAGACATTATTATTAATGTAAAAAAAAAAAAAAATATACCGGCCGAATTGATAACCTCCTCCTTTTTGGAAGTCGGTTAAAAAAGACGTGTGGCACTCGGGGACTGCCGCGGTAAAGCTATTGCATAGCATTTTTTATTAACGCCATCTAGAGGCTCACCGTAGAGGAGTCCCGTGTCAGGTTATTTTCGTTACGGAATTTCTGGATTCGGTCTCCACGCTCCAAGCCCGCGATAGAAGCTATGCAATAGCTTAATAATTATTAAAAGCTCCTTGTAAAAGAAGCACCACTGTTCAAGCTTTCGAGGCCACACATTAATGTTTGCCATCTACATACAGAGTGCTGAGCAAGCGACAGGTACGCGTATCTTATCAGCGCATCTGCCGCAGTTTCCTGCGCTTATCGCGTAGCCTGCGGGACCACCGCGGGAATCCCGCCTAACATCCCGCGATCTAGCGTTTGATATCCCGCAAGTGTGGTAATAAGTGTATAGTCCGGCTGTTTTACTATTTTTTGTTTGACAGGATGCGGTATCTTTGACCGGGCGTAGTCTACGATATTCTACTAGGGATAAGTTATATATATACTCACAAAACAAGCGAAAAAATTGTTCCGAACGACGAAGAGTATAATAGAGTACTTCATTGTTAAATGACATGACAAATTGCGACAAATATTTGCCATTAGGTACGCGCTTCATTCATCGCACGCTTGTAACATATCCACCTGTTTTTATACATATACTATATCATAGGGCGTAGTGAACTTTTTACCCGACTGCGCGCTGCAAATGAGGGTACCTAATGTGTTTATTGCTGTGATTCTCTAAAAGTGATTGTTACAGAGTGACGATTGCAAAACCTCTGATTGTATCTGATTGATCTTTAGGGAATAAAGTGTGCACCAACATTAGCGCACACAGTTGTGCACTATAATATCTCCCACGCAAATGCCTAATTTTTTAGAAGGTTAGCTGTCGTGACCGGATTCGGGCGGGAGGGCATTACATGCAATCTTCCAGCACCCTGATTACGTAAAAATTTGCAACAGCAACAGCAATAGCAACGCGACAGCAATCACTGAGCGATCGGTCGCAAAATGTCACTAAAAATCGTATTACGGAAGCCAATCGCACGTCTATTGCTCGCCTGTCGATACTAGCGCCACTCGCGATAGGACGGCAATAGATGTAAACAAAATACACAGTTTTTATCGTCGTCTGTGGTTGAATTGTTACATTTTTTATTTGTTTTGTGTTGTGGTCTGTGGTAAAACCCTCTCGAAGTATTTGGACTTCTTTTCTTCTCCATCAAGCATCTCTAAAGGAGAAAAGTACATTTTGTGATAGGCGAGCAATAGACGTGCGATAGGCTTCCGTAATACGATTCCGTAATACGGTCTATGATTTACCAGAAAGTCATTTAACTTTTCCCGTCAAATATTACATAACACAATACACGAAGTATAATCAATAATAGACGGGTTTGGATCTCGATATCCGTGGATATATTTTGTTATCTATTCGACGTCGATTTCAAACTAGTTTGTAGAACTTTATCAAGTAGGTAAATATGTTTAGGTGTGTTTACTTAAATAAGGTGGGTGTCGATCTTGGGCGATAGAGATATGCTGTTTGACGTGGTACCGTTTTATAACTACATATACTTCGTGTGATTTTCTTCAATTAAGAGGAAACGAAGGAGCAGCGATAGCAGGTTAGGATTGTGGTCTCTTATTTGGGAGTCACAGGTTCGAACCCGGGCTCGCACCTCTGACTTTTCGGAGTTTAACCTGCACCTGCACCTGAGAACTTTCCATAATGTTATCGAAAGTGTGTAAATGGCGGACTATGGCTTATAACCCTTCTCAAGATAGTCTTTGACTGCGATCTCACCCGATGGTAAGTGACGATGCAGACTAAGATGGTAGCGGGCTAACTTGGAAGGGGTATGGCAGTGTAGATTCAACGGTTTCTACACGCCATCGTGCCGGAACGCTGAATTGCTTGGTAACACGTCATTGACGGTAGGGTGGTAACCACGGCCAAAGCTTCCCACCAGACAAAAACTTAACGTGAGCAAAGCCGCGGAAAAAAGCTGTTTCCACAAATTTGTTGTTGTGTCCACAAATTTTCCAGTGCAGAAAAATATATACAATTTGAAAGTAAAAACATTTCAACTCTTGATGATCCTTATTTTAGCAAAGAGCGCAGCATTTATGTCAAGTGGTCTTCAAAAGATTCCTCTCTCAGACAGCTAATCAGTTTATCTGAATATATAAAAGGAAAAGGTGACTGACTGACTGATCTATCAACGCACAGCTCAAACCACTGGGCATATTGGGCTGTTTGGCATACAGATAGCTATTATGACGTAGGCATCCGCTTACAAAGGATTTTTGAAAATACCCTAAGGGGGTAAAATAAAGGTTTGAAAAATCAAACTTAATATGGGCCAAGCGTATTTTTAACCGATTTCGGAAATCTCGGAATCGTCGGAATGCGTCGGAAACATCGGCGTCGGAATCTTCTTTTTTTTTATGTATGCTCCCCCATTACTCGAAGACGCCTGGACCAATTTGAAAAATTCTTTTTTTGTTTGAAAGGGTATACTTCCCAGGTGGTGCCATTCTCATCAGGTCAGGATTTGATGATGGGATCCTGGAGAAATCGAGGGAACTCTTCAAATTTTATAGGCACACTTGATATACTTTGTAGTGCCTTTTGAAGTCGGTTTTGTAAAAAGAATTTTTACGTTTATATTATCTTAAAAATGGTCCAACTAAACTAGGTAAGGTTACTGAAGAGTAATAGTAGGTATATTACTAAATTTCGCTACTAACTAAGCTCGTCATCTAGTAATTAATACAATCCTCACAAGGTACGAAACCCTCAGTGCGCGGCTATGACTTGCACTTGGCCGTTTATTTTTAAACTTGAAAAGCTCTAAAAGACGACGTAGCAGGATGACCCAGCATTTTATCCGTGATCATTGGTCACTCAATGTGTCGCATGTATCTTTTCGGAAAAGCTGTCCTACACGCTTTGAGAGACTGCGATAAAGTGGGTGCGATAATTCTTAGAAAGATCCATTCACTTGTGATGGATAGAATGACTGACGTTGAATCGAAAATACAGTTCCAAATATAGCTACTTCACACTTAGAGAACATTCCTTTCTGTATTGTCTGGAGTACCCACGCAACAGATTTTGGTTCTAAATGGTTTTTCTAATGCTACTCCTTCATCTGCCTTAATGTTAGTGTTAACGGCTGCGCTCAAATCGCCTCAATTAGGGCATTAAAAAATAACGCGTTAAACAGGTGGCTACATTAACAGAAAAGATGCTGCCAATAATATATTTTTTCATGAATTAGTGCGTTAACTGGAGTAATAGTGTTCTGCTCTGTCGTGTTCAAAATCATATTCAAATGTCCTCACAGCGCATGCGCTACACAGAATGAGACAGTGCTAATGTAGCCAACAAAGTTTGGTGCGTTATTCAACGCGTAAAATCCTTCGTTGTGTCAAAAAAACCGCCATCCGAGTTATCGCTTAGTATCTAAAGTCATTAGTAATGCAACACATTTACGCATTAAAATATTGGCCCCATCTGCATAATGCCTTTATTATCGTGTTAATTTACGCATTACGGCGCCGGTGCAGCAGTGCATTATAGCAGAATTTCATTAGAATAGATTTGAATAGAATAGTTTTATTCAAACAAGTGTTTTACAATTTAAAATACCCCCGACATGTAAATGTATGGCCGACTATGTACAATATAAGGGCACAGCACACGTATCAACTCGGAAAGGGATCGTCACGTATGGACACGATCCGTCCATTATTCTTTGTATGAAACTCCTTACTGCAACGTACACTAACACTTTTGTCTGGTTGGAGGCTTTGGCCGAGGCTAGTTACCATCCTACCGTTAAAGACGTGCCGCCAAGCGATTTAGTGTTCCAGAGCGATGGCGTGTAGAAACCAATTAGTGGTATGAGTACACTGCCATACCCCTTCCAAGTTAGCCCGCTACTGCCTTAAGACTGCATCGTCACTTACCATCAGTTGAGATTGCAGTCAAGGACTATCTTGTCATCGAATAAAAAAAAAAACTAATCGAAATAGTGTCGTACTAATCGCCTCGCCTTGGGACACCCAAAAAAAACCCTATATTATAGGCATCGTGTTTTAAATTCAATTTTATATAAGTAGAGCAATATTTTTATACTGATGCAAGGGCCTATATAAACAGTACTCAGCAAATTACAACGCTATTTTAAAAACAACGTGCTGAAGTATTTTGCAACTAAATTGAAAGGCATTTTTATTATTGCATGTTGAGTTTTTCGTTGCAAATGAAATTTTCATTTTGCATGTTCAAGGAATAATTACAAGTTTAGGTTGTACCTAAGTTATATATTATATTGTATTTATTTGTACTTTATAAGACGGTGTGCTCGGGTCTTAAAAAGCGCGAATAGTATTTGTTCCAGCAATTTATGAGTACACTATGTACTAACTGGTACACTATATACAGCATAATAATTACTGTTACTTTTAATGCCCCACCGAACCTTCGTCGCCACCTTCGGCCTAAAATACCACCTTTGGCCAAACCTTCGGCTTCCAAAATGGGCCGAAATTTTGGCCGAAGCCGAAAGTTTCTAGCATGCGCCGAAATTTTTACAGGTTTCTTTTTCTAATCGTATTTGCTGCATTTTTAAATGTTCTAAGTAGAACATTATAAATGCTCGAAGAAGTAGTAAGTTTATGCAATCAATAAATGAATTTGAATTTGAATTTGAAGAGAGATAGAAAGTAACTCTGCCTGTCTGGCATATTTTGGCAATTTTGGAATAGAGATTGGAGAAGGGCATAGGCTAACTTTTATAACAATAAACTTGGAGAGGGTGAATTTGTAAAAAGATCTTAATATTCTTAAGAATTTGTATTAATATAAAACCTAAATGCGTCAGCTAGTATTATAACGATCAAAACAAACATAGATCTAAATTATTCTACAGTCGAACTAATTTCCAGAATAGTTCAATTAAAATTAGTGACAGCATAGCACTTTAGCACCAAATGGCCTGTGTTGGAAGCGCGTGGGGTAATAAATAACACGCTCCAATTTGTATAAAGGCATTTGCGGCGCCCGTTCAATTTGAAGGACTAGTTTGCGAGCCGCTTTAATCGCGAACTACCGTCGGACGCCTGTGCGTTTTGAATTATTTAAATAAACTACCCTCACTTCTATGCTCGTACTCATGGATGAATGAATGCGTGAATGAAGGAACTTTTATTGCATAGCATTCAACATAGAGAGAACAAACAAAAACATACCAACAGGTATCGAACCCCTATTGGCGTAGAATTTTCAAAAAACTGTGAAGCACGTACTTACACGTCCGAATGAAATGTTTAAAAAAAACGATCGGGGTGACGCCAACCTAACTAAATTTAATGCTACCAAAATGCAAGCGTTTATTCTCCGTTAAACAGAGTCCATTCCCATTTGTTCTTAATACGCATCACAAAAATTTGGAATGCCCTTCCGGCTTCCGTTTTTCCAACTAACTATAATGTGGGTGTCTTTAAATCAAGAGTGAATAGGCATCTTCTAGGCAAGCGCGTACCATCTTAGGCTACATCTTACCATCAGGTGAGATCGCAGTCAAGCGCTAGTCTATATAACGTGTATTGAAACTCCGAAATAATACTGAAGGAGGTGAATGTACTCATGAAACTGAACAACTTTCCCCAAAAAACATAGGTCGAAATATGAAAAAAAATTTTTACCTCCCATAGTAAATCAATCAGCTGATCGTCAATTTTGTATGGGAGGTCAACATTTTTTTTTCCCATTTCGACCTATGTTCCTCGGGGAAAGTTGTTCAGTTTCATGAGCACATTCACCTCTTTCAGTATTATTTCGGAGTTTCAATACACGTTGTACATTAAATAAAACAGTTTAATGTCCAAACTCTACGGGTGCCGCACAGTTTTATGATATTAAATAAAAAAATAAATAGAAGAAGATAAGTAGAAACAAAATGAGCACCCGAACCTATATAATTACCCTAATAAGTTGACATTGTATACCTGACAGCTACAAGTGAGGATTCCGAAGGAGCCCCGCAATTACGGCCGTGTTTTCACTGGATGCAAATTAAAATCCTCGGGCGATCAGAACTTTAAGCACGGCAGTTAAACAGCTTTCATTTTATTATAGGTACAATTTAGTGGCATAAATTATACTCTACAAGAGCAGAGATTATTAAGAAGCTTATGCTGAGATCTATAGAACGTGCTCTAGACTCAGGTCAGACTCAAGATTGTAAGCGAAATATTGAAATAGTAAAGATGTATATCTTTACAACTTTAATGTATTGAAGGTAGTTTGATAAAATCGATATTTGACTTTGTTGACAACGTAGGCGCCCGTTTGGCGCGCCCGATTGACGCCGACTTGAACGGTATAAATAGCCGGGGTTTGACGATACGAATTCAGTCTCTTCCAGAGACTCATTCGGCTATTGGATGCTACCGCGTCTAGATCGTTTTATTTGATTGATGGGTTGCGATAGCAATCGCACCTTAATCGAATAAATATTGTCCTGAGGTTTAGATGAGTGTAATTGATTAAATAATACTTCGATATGTTTAATTGTTACCCTCACGTTCAGATGGTGGTTGTCTGACGTGTTGTGGTTAAATTGATTAGATGTGATATTTTATCCCTTGAATTGGGGGTTGAATTTTTAACTATCATAAAAGATAGTTATTAAGACGTAGGCATCGGGTAAGCAAAGATTTTTAAAAATTCAACCCCTAGGAGGTAAAATAGGGGTTTGAAAAATCGAACTTAACGTTAGCCGCGGGCAAAAGTTAGTCTGAATATATAGAGTAGAATAAAAATATTTTTTATTCAAATAAACTTTTACAAGTGCTTTTGAATCGTCGACGAATCTACCACTGGTTCGGAATGCCCTTCCTGCCGAGAAGAGCCAGCAATAAACTCGGCGGTTGCTCTGTTCAAAAAAAAAAATTTTACAATAGGTAACAAAACTATGCTATGTATACAGTGTTTCCACAATGAAGTTTCACAATACAATACATGTTAAGACGGGTAGACAGAAAGTAGACCCATTCCCGTTGGTATCCCGTATAAAAGGGAAAGGTGTCTGACTGACTGACCTATCAACTCATAGCTCAAACCACTGGATGACCTAATGAACGACGCTTTTTTCTTTAGGTACTTAATTTTCTTTTTTTTTCCTAAGGTGCTCAATCTTCATCCATTGTCTTGGGCAATCAATAACCGCCTAGATCGATCTATTATCATTAGGAACGTCTATTATATTAATTCTTTGCGTAATACAAAGCTTTCTTATTACAAATTCAGGAAATGACTTAGTTTAAGTACCTTGACCCGGAACACGAACAAAATCCAATACTTAGTTATACAAACACAAACTTATACCTCCCGACCCTACCTTAGTAACAAAGTTAAACAAAATATTCACGGTTTCATTAGTTATTAACTTATTATTATGTCACGCACATACATGCGAAGGTGTGTTTGATCGTTTGTTCTTCCTTTAATCAAGCCATTTCAAGCCTCAATAGCCCAACGGTTAAGTTGCGGACTGAAAACTGAAAGGTCTCATATTTGAGCCCCACCGGTTGCTCTATTGTCGTACCCACTAGTAGCACAAGTTTTTCGCTTATTAAGAGGGGAGAGGGGAACATAAGTCGAGTTCAGCTTGGCTAATATTGTTTATTAAAAAAAAAAGACGTGTGGCATTCGGGGACTGCCGCGGTAAAGCTATTGCATAGCATTTTTTATCAACGCCATCTAGCGGCTCACCGTAGAGGAGTCCCGTGTCAGGTTATTTTCGTTACGGAATTTCTGGATTCGGTCTCCACGCTCAAGGCCCGCGATAGAAGCTATGCAATAGCTTAAAAACACACAGCAACAGAACAATGTATCGACTTTTTTATATTTTTATCGAGCAAACGAGCAGGCAGGTCACCTGATGTTAAGTGATTACCGCTAATGAACACTTGTAGCACCAGAGGCACCAGTGCGTTGCCGGCTTTTCAGGAATTTGTTGGTCCGCGCGCCCCTTGAATAACCCCATGTTGTTAACCCCATTATTTTACCCAGTTGACTAAAGAGCTTATTTAGCCCAACGGCTTAGCCTCGCTTTCATCGAGGTAATAGCGCCAGTGTTTTGGGCACCGTGCCCAAAATAAATATAATTATTATTAGCAATTTTAATTTATTTTTAAAATTCAAAATTTTCAAAAATCCTTTCGTTGCCTGCATCATAATAGCTATCTGTGTGCCGTTCAGCCCGATCCGACCTTTTCCTTTTAAATATTTTTACCGACTCCCAAAAAAGGAGGAAGTTCTCAATTCGTCGTAATCTTTTTTTTATGTATGTTTCCCGATTACTCGAAGACGCCTGGACCGATTTGGAAAATTCTTTTTTTGTTTGAAATGGTATACTTTCCAGGTGGTCCCATTGTTATCAGGTCAGGATCTGACGATGGGATCCTGGAGAAATCGAGGGAACTCTTCAAAGTTTATAGGCACAAAGCACATACGCAATAACGTTTCAACCCACAAACTTATGTCAAATTAAATAGATACATAATGTAAAGAATTAATGTTAACTTTTCAATTGATAAGCTGTGTGGGTTGACTCTTTATTGCATACTAGCTTTTACCTGCGGCTTCGCTCGCGACTTAAGTTCGATTTTTCAAATGTCTATTTTACCCCCTTAGGGGCTTAATTTTCAAAAATTCTTTCTTAGCGGATGCCTACGTCATAATAGCTATCTGTATGCCAAATTTCAGCCCGATCCATCCAGCGGTTAGAGCTGTGCGTTGATAGATCAGTCTGTCAGTCAGTCAATCAGTCAGTCAGTCAGTCAGTCAGTCACCTTTGCCTTTTATATATTTAGATTATGTGCTTCCAATTATCCTTTCTAGTTGCGTTTGAAGTCGGTTTTGTAAAAAGAATTTTTACGTTTATATTATTATCCATTTATTACTTAACAGTAACTTTATTAAAGCCGTTATAAATCCCTAAGCAGTGCCTATTTAATCCAAACCCACACGGCACGGAGTACTGATTACGGTCATTAGAACTCAGTCGGTCGCTAGAGGCTACTTTCCTCACTCCGGTTACCCGGTATTATCGCTGCCACTTTTTTTGGTGAAATGACGGGTATTTTGTTGAATTGCTCAGTTTTTTTCCTCTCTTGTGGCAAGAGCTATAATTTCGCGTTCGTTTAGTGCTCGCAACTTACTCTTGTACTTTATCCAATGTAATTTTGACAATAGCGCTTTTTATTGAGTCATTTTTAAGCGATTTTAATCGTTGATTTTAATTGAGTAATTTTTCCCATTTTATTTTGAGTGCCCGCGGCTTCATTCGGGTGGATTTTGGTACCTATTTAAATTCTGCCCTTAAGGTATAAAATCTTAAAATAAGTCTTTCTTAGTGTTTCCTAATTATCATCAATTTAAAAAATCCCTCTTAATAATGTATAAAGTAATGTCATTGTAATAGATCCGTCTTACTAACTTCTTTGTTATTATATTTTCTTTACACCAGTTTTTCCGAGTTCTATGTACAAAGTGTGCTTGTTTCTTAAACTATGACGTCAATCTTAATGCCCACAATTTATTTCATTAATGAACGTACTTCGGCCCAAACTCCTTCGACGAATGGGCGTTCATTATTCCATTCCATCGTATAACTTACGCTAGAATAACAACAATAGCCAAATTGCATCAACCAGTACAACAATACAATGGCCAACAATAACTGCTTGTTCAACTGAAACTTGTAAATAGCTACTGAAATGTAAACTTTGTATTAATGTCTAGAATCTAGATAGTGTTTGTCGTACCACAGATGTTCACATAGCGCTTTGCTTCCTGGATCCTAACGTGCATTTCGAGAAGGACCTATATATACCCTTTATGCTTCCGATTTTAAGGTTCAGCGGGTCTTATTTCGGTTCAGGAGATACAGAGCTGTACAAGTAGTATACAGGTGTTTTTTTTGTGTGTGCACAAATTTTTTATGTTATAAATAAACGAAATTTAATCAACACGTATTTTTTATTTTTTTATTTTACTTAGGAATTTACCTTTAAACAGATGGTTACGGTCAAACGTAATATATCAGCTGTTAATACATTAGGCGCGCGCGGCGGCCGTTGACCTCTGAGCGCGTATTTTAGTTTCGTCGAATAGTATGACCATGATTTGCTTAATTTAAGGTCAGATATGGTAAAAAAATATTTCAAAAAGATACAAAACTATTAATGGAAATATGTTCTATTAACGTTATAGAACCACTATATAGCTAGCTACCTAACACTTTAAATTTTCACAGAATGAAAATGAAATGAAATGAAAATATTATTTCTTAGTCAAAATTTTCGGCCTACGTTGCTTTTATTGGTTGTCACCTTTCAGTAACGACTTATAAAAAACATTCTCTTAATGAATAAGTAATGCGAGATCTAATATTCAAACATTAGGGCAGACAAAAACAGCTAATGACAGCTTTCTGAATAGTTCCTACAGTTTTAGTTTAATCAATACTTAAGGAGCGTGGGATAAAAACAGGTGTTAACAACTGATTTAAATTTTAAACTTAAATCGTGAAAGTTAGAAAACAAATAAGCCTCAATAGTCGAACGGTTAAAGGTGTGGACTGAAAAATGAAAGGTCGCAGGTTCGAGCACCACCCGTTGCACTATTGTCGTACCCACTCCTAGCACAAGCTTTTCGCTTATTTGGAGGGAATAGGACAATATAAGTCAAGTTCAGCTTGGCTAATTTTCTTAAAAAAAAACAAGACGTGTGGCACTCGGGGACTGCCGCGGTAAAGCTATTGCATAGCATTTTTTATCAACGCCATCTAGCGGTGAGAGGAGTCCCGTGTCAGGTTATTTTCGTTACGGAATTTCTGGATTCGGTCTCCACGCTCAAGGCCCGCGATAGAAGCTATGCAATAGCTTAAAAAAAAGTTGCAGGGAAAATTTATATAAATGTTTGTATTAAGGTTCCATATAATGTTTTTACCATATTATTTTTCCCCTCTAAAAGCTAGCAGCAAAAAATCAGCAAAATCATAAAAAAATTCATAGCTATTATTTTGAATTAAGCTAGCACTTGACTGCGAAATAATTTACGCCTAACTTGTTATATACGTTGTTGTTACATTGATGTATATCAAGTAATATAACATTTTAGCACAGAATGGTGACTTAGTACCATAATAAAGCCGTCGCCAGGCCCTCGACAAAAGCCAAGGGCCATTTCATCTTCAATGACTCTCTCAGAGGGCTATTGAGATATATAAGAGAGTTACATTTAAATCCTAGCGAAAATTTATGCCTTTCAGAATTTTCTTCAGCGAGAAATCTGGCTAAAATCTATTTTCCTTAGATTATCTTAAACGGTTTTTTTTTTTGAAAAGAGCAACTGCTGAGTTTCTTGCCGACTCTTCTCAGCAGAATCTGCATTCCGAACCGGTGGAAGATTTATGACGTGTCATAAGAGCTACAAGTTGGCCTACATGAATTAAATAAATTTTGATTTTGATTTTGGTAAACAAGTTCTTGTAGCACACTGATAAAAAAACCGAGTTACAAATGAAAAACCAAACTAAAACTATATACTTATTGGGTTTTACTGTTAAGACATTTTCGAGAAAAAAGAAGGTACCCAGTCGCTAGTGTTTCCAAATTTTTTTTATCTCGATAGTATCACTATCGATAGTTGACCTCGAAATCAAAATCATAGAGTCATGACGTGTCATAAGAGCTAAAAGGTGGCCTATATGAAATAAATAATTTTGAATTTTATAAAATACGCCATTAGTTTATTTTCTTTGGTAGAATAGCTATGTCTAACCAAGAAATTGAATAGGCGGTTTCGCAGAAAACTCCTATATATTTTAAAAGCGATTGTTTTCGCTACGGATTTGAGTTTCAGCGAGTTTTCCCCGTCTCGGGAACATAACGAGTTTTCCGCGTAACTTTCGCGAACAACTTGAAGGGATTTCACTTCGCGCTAAAGATGGGTATAATTTTTCGTTTAATTTATTAAAAGGTCAATATTTTTATGAAATGATGACTAGCGTTTGTCTGCGACTTCGTCCGAGTGGAGTAAGATGTTTTGAATCCCACGGTACCCTTTTGTTTCATCGGAATCTATAATTATATAAAAAGGCTTGTCCTGACTGACTGACTGACTGACTGACGATCAACGCACAGCCTAAACCACTGAAGTTAGAAACTTGAAATTTTGACAGTAGGTTCCTTTTATGACGTAGGCGAGCACTAAGAAAGGATTTTTCGAAATTCGCCCCCCAAGGGGGTAAAAAGGGGGGTTAAAGTTTGTATGAAACTCCGTCATTTTTCGAGTTATACTCATGAAATTCGGTATTTAGGCTTTAAATTGAAAACAAAAAAGTACGTGTTTCACAGTTTTTAAAAATTCTACCCCCTAAGGGGTTAAATAGGGGTTGAATGTTTGTATGATAGTCCTTCGTTCTTCAAGTTATTTTTCAAGTTATGTGTATGAAACTTGATATTTTGGCTCTTGATCAAAAATAAAGAATTACGTATTTTACATTTTTTGAAAATTCTCTCCCCAAGGGGGTAAAAAGGGGAGTTTCAATATTCATAGTTAAGACAGGACAACGTCTGTCGGGTCCGCTAGTAATAATATAAATGAAAAAATTATTTTACAAAACCGACTTCGAACAAATTATATCAATTGTGCCTAAAAATTTGAACAGTTCCCTCAATTTCTCGAGGATCCCATCGTCAGATCCTGATCTGATGACAATGGGACCACCTGGGAAGTATACCCTTTCTAAAAAAAAAAAGAAGTTTGCAAATCGATCTAAGCGTCGTAGAGTAATCGGGGAACATACATAAAAAAAAAGATTCTGACGAAATTCTTGAAATACAGGCAAACTTGATATACTTTGTAGTGGTGATTGAAGTCGGTTTTGTAAAAAGAATTTTTGTTTAAATTATTCCTAGTAGGTTTACAGCTTTTAAACTTTTTGCTTGTTTTGGTTAAAATGCCAACGTAGTAACAATAAAACGAATACGATCATTTTCCTTGAGTATGGGCATTAGGAAAGCCCTTTCAATGTAAAGAGATGGCCACGCATAAATGTTATTGCTTACCCGATTCTATAAATGCTAACGATGATCACAACATATAAAGTATCACAATTGACGTCGTAGAAACCAACTGCTTAACACAAATATGTTATACTTGCTTTAACCCGCGGCTTCGCTCACGTTAGGTTCGATTTTTTAACCCCCTATTTAACCCTCCTAACAGCTACCTGTATACCAAATTTCAGCTCGATCGGTCCAGTGGTTAGAGCTGTGCGTTGATAGATCAGTCAGTCAGTCAATCAGTCAGTGAGTCAATCAGTCAGTCAGTCTGTCACTTTTGCCTTTTATATATTTAGACTAGATGATGCCCGCAACTTCGTCTGCGTAAACTAAGGTTTTTCCCGCGAAAACCCTTTTATTTTTTGGTATAAAATGTGGCCTATGTGTTAATCTAGGGCATAATTTATCTCCATTCCAAATTTCAGCCAAATTGGTTCATTCGTTGTGGCGTGAAGAAGTAACAAATATACTCACTCACCCACCCACACGCACGCATTTTTGCCTTTCTAATATAAGTGTGATTTTTTTAATTCGATTACAAGGTAGTCCTTGACTGCGATATCACCTGATGGTAAGCGACGATGCGGATAAGATGGTAGCGGGCTAACTTGGCAGTGTAGATTTAACCCATACCCCTAATCGGCTTCTACACGCCATCGCTAAATCGCGACAAGTCTGACGGTAGGGTGGTAACTAGCCACGGCCAAAGCCTCCCACCAGGAATTTCCAATGAAAAATTCCAACACTTGTTCCTAGTTGTTCGTATAAATTTTTTGCATCGTTAACGTGTGCTGGCTGTTCTACCTGGGCTCGCATCAAAGCTATTCCCAAGTAGGTCGAGGCGAGAGATATGCGGGGTACGCGAGAGCTACTTACCTTTAATGTATCTTTTCCAACACAGATACGAGCGTTGTACGTTCTACGATCAAAGCTAGAGGTATGAAAAAGAGATCGTTATGTTGCCTCTCGTGTCATGTAAATGCTTGTAAATGAGACAGGAATAACGGGTATTTGACTGATATTTTTTTATTTATTTAAAATCAAATTTTAAATACTATAAACATTAAATACTCCCAAAAAAGGAGGATGTTCTCAATTCGTCGGAATCTTTTTATGTTACTCGAAGATGCCCGGACCGATTTGGAAAATTCTTTTTTTGTTTGAAAGGGTATATACCGGTTGAAATTTTAATGGTTGTACTCCCTGAAAGAGGTGAATGTGCTCATGAAACTGAACAACTTTCCCCAGGGAACATAGATCAAAATATGAAAAAAAAATTGGACCCTCCATACAAACTTGACGATCAGCTGATTGATTTACTATGGGAGGTCCAAATTTTTTTTTCATATTTCGACCAATGTTCCTTGGGGAAAGTTGTTCAGTTTCATGAGCACATTCACCTCTTTCAGGGAGTACAACCAAAGAAATTTCTATACTGCCCAGGTGGTTCCATTGTCATTAGGTCAGGATCTGATGATGGGATCCTAGAGAAATCGAGGAAACTCTTCAAATTTTGTAGGCAAAACTGATATACTTTGTAGTGGCGATTGAAAACGGTTTTGTTAAAAGAATTTTTACGTTTACATTATTTAATATCTTATAGAGTTTTTAAGTTTTTTATTAGACAAGCAGAGCGTTAGTAGCGCTACTAAATAATGATATCACGAGCGATATTCTCCATAGAAAATTCCGTTTTAGAAAGAGACAAATACTGTCCAGTAAAACAGCTTGTGCCACTACAAAGTATAAAATGATTTCAGTACACGTATGTTGAGGTCAGGCTTACGTCGCGCATCGGTTTCATCTATTCTATTTAGGCCCGCCCGACTTCAACATATTATGTGCACAAACTAAAATCCCACTAATTCTACTATTATTATAAATGCGAAAGTTTGTATGTATGGATGGATTGATCGATAGATGTTTGTTACTCAATCACTTCCCAGCGACTGAACCGATATGGCTGATATTTGGCACAGAGATAGATTACAGTCTGAAACAACACATAGGCTACTTTATATCCCGAAAAATAAGATAGTTCTCGCGGGAATCAAAAAACCTCATCGCATCAGCTGCGAGTATAGCTATTATATACTTTGTAGTGGCGTTTGAAGTCGGTTCTAAAAAAAAAAAAAAATTTTTATATTTTTTATTTTTATTATGTAGGTATTTCTAGTACCAATTTGCTTCAGTTATACACAGTACCTACTACCTGACCGCAGCACAGTTCCCATCTAGGTCAACGAATGCTGCAAGATCAAAGACAGCCACGCTCAAGGAATTAAAAAGCAAAACAGTCGGCAGCGTTAATTTAGATTAATCTACTTTTGGAATGTAGCGGCGTTTGTAAACAAGAAGTTGTAATTGACTTTAAACATGAAGTTAGTTACGGTACAAAAATTTCATAAAGTAAACGAAACACATCCCTTCTAATTATAGTTTTCAAAGCTCATTCAAACAAACAAAGAAAATAATGGTTCCTTACTAATACCTATAATTTCGGAGGCAGTTTTAGTACGGTGATAGTTTACTGGTTAAGACTATTTTTGTAGATTCTTTCGGTGGTAGATTCTCGACTTGTCATAAGAGCCACAAGTTGGCATACATGAAATAAATAATTTTGAGTTTTGTATGTAGATGAATAATCTCTTAGCATGGGTGGCCTAAGTATGTCATGCTCACTTAAACATTTCTGTGGTGGTGTCGTGTGGTGCGGGTTGTTACGTTCCCTCAAATATGGTTGAGCGAAGCAATGACTGGATCATGCGTCACGCTCGTGAACGGGTGCCGCCAACGGGAATGGGTCTGCTTTGACTTCCCATGCTGACATGTGTTAGATTATAAGTATTGTATTTTTGAAGCTTCACTGCGGAAGCACTGTATACTTAGCTTAGTTTTATTACTTATTGTAAAATTAGTTTATTTTATTTTTTGAAAAGAGCAACTGCTGAGTTTCTTGCCGGTTCTTCTCAGCAGAATCTGCATTCCGAACCGGTGGTAGATTATTGACTTATCATAAGTGCTACAGGGTAGCCTACATGAAATAAATAAATTTGAATTTGAATTTGAATTTGAATAGTGAGCAAACGAGCAGGCGAGTCACTTAATGTTAAGTGATTACCGCCACCCATGAATACTTGTAGTACCAGAGGCACCACCAATGCGTTGCTGGCTTTTCAGGAATTTGTTGGTCCGCCTCTTGAATAACTCCATGTTGTAATTAAATTGGAACACCGTCAAAGATGATTCCACAATTTGGTAGTGCTTGGAAAAAAAGATCTGGAGCAACGGAAAAGTCTGTAATTTTTTGCCTGTGTTTTTATCACAGGGATAGCATAGTTGAGCGGAGTCCATTTTGGGACCACACAAATTTTTTTTTTGTTTTTTTTTTGTTTTGTATCACTCTCTGTCATTAACTGTACTGTTTGTCTCAGATAAATGCTTTTTCTTTTCTTTCTTTTCTAATTCAGATCCTACTACTCTCTATTTACTTATTTAAGTTCTGTGCATTTTAAGCAATCAAGTATCACTTTCTTTTTATACGACTAGCTGAAAAAAGGAGTATATTGTACGCCAAAAGAAATTCATGAACCTGGTTCTTAGCAGAAGAGTCCACAGCAAACTCAGTCGGGTATTTAAAGTTTATTTGCAAAGGAGGATACCGGCGCACATGTGCACTATTGTATCTCCTACGTAGTTGGCTAGTCTCAGGTCTGGCGGTTCGGTCAGAACATTTTCTAAGCTATCCTAAAAACAAAATAGTTAAATCGATACCCTACTCCTAATAAACCTTACAAAGTATCCACTTAACCTTCGCAAGAACATAAATGTTAACGATGCGAACCTGACGCCAGAGCCTGACTCCTCTTGATTGGGGTAATTATTCTTGCGCTAACGCAAAACAAAATATACCTAGTAACATTACACTGATAAATGAAAATGGTGGCGGTAAATAAGAACAGATCGTTTGGGCTACGGCGATGCTTTCGTTGTTTTATGATATGGATGTTTCTACGTTTCACGTGTTAAGTTTTTTTATTACTAGATAGAGTTGCTCTTGATGTTAATTTTTTTTTTTTTAAATCTTAAATATTTATAGAGGGTTTGTTCAGTGAACATGCCACCCTCATCGGGCCTCCTCTTACGGACCTACAGCCTACGTTTCACATTCAATTTGCACATCTCGTACAGTGCTCTATAGCCTCCTTCGATAACGGGCAGGCCAGAACACTGTTACAAGCGCCCAACTCCCGTAAATCAACATTAAACCTATGCTTAATCTAAATCTTTTCCTGTCGTTGCGGACACATTCCACTAAAACGTGATACACATAAATACTGGATAGCACTGACGTCTAGGTTGGAGCGCGCTTGCCTAAAAGATGCCTTAGCCTTCTTCAATTCCTGGGAATTTCCTCCGCAAGTAGGCGTTAATCGTGGTACGTAATTCTGCTGGTACGGCTTCCTACGATCACTCCAGCCAGCCGAGCTCCCTCCAAAATCCGAGCAGGCCACCCAGCGAGGCGAGGACTTCAGTGTTGCTGGAGAGCCAATCTTTCTATGACGTTGATCGGATACACCCCTGCATTTGAACAGTACGTGTTCCGGTGTCTCGTCGCCCTCCATGCAAGCTCTGCATAGAGGTCTGTCGGTATAAAAGATGCCTATTCACTCTTGCTTTGAGGTAGTCAAATTATAAGCGGCAGGAAACACGGATGATGGAAGGGTGTTCCACACCTTAGGGCTTGGTTTACAAACATTGAACTAAAGCGTTTTCAAGCGTTCCAAGGTGCTGGAGCGGCGACCTTGTATCAAAAAAGTGCAGTATTGGCAGACCTCCTGTTGTGGACCGACGACATCAGACGAGCTGCGGAGGCTGGATACAGAAGGCACAAGACCGAGGCTATGTGAAAGTCCATACGAGATTGGTCTCGTATGGACTTCGACGGATATGATGTCTATTCGTTGAAAAGAAGAAGACAAGACCAAAAATCCATAACGTAACATTATTTCCCTATTGATGCAGGTATAACAAGTAATATACCTAACACTAAGAATTATATTCTTTAGAAACTGTAATTTCTTTTTGGTACAGTAAAAACAAGGATAGCGAGCGAAAAAAAGGATAGTGATTGAATTAAAAAGAGAGAAGAGAAGAGATCACTAGTAGTGATAGATGCAAGATGTTAAAGGTTGAGGGTAGTTTTAGATTAACCTTAACAAAGCTCACTAATTCACTAGCAAGTTCGTAAATGTTAATGATGCCAATACAAGTCTCAGAACTAGTTTCGCTGATTGTGGGAACGGTTCTTACTGCAAAGTTCACTAAGCGAAAGATCATAACAAAGCTAAGTAACAAAGTACTTCGTAATATTGCACTGATAAAGGGGAATTAGCTTCAGAAAATACGATAATGGACATCGTTTCTCTATCGTGCCTATTTATATACGTGAAAGTCTCAACGTTTAACGTATAGAATTTAATTTTGGCTGTCCCTTTCGTTCAATCATTCTCTGTGTGGATTTAGTTTTTAAAATCCCGCGGGAGCTCTTTAATTTTCCGGGATAAAAAGTAGCCTATGTCACTTTCCAGGTTCCCAACTATTCCCATGCAAAAAATTACGTCGATCCGTAGCTCTTTTGCAGCGTGATTGAAGGACAAACCAACAAACAAACACACTTTGTTGTATTTATGTCTAGCTGTAGATTTACAACTAAAAAGAGAAATATAGGTAATTACGAAGGTATATTAAAAAATCTTTTTCCACTACGATTTTACGTAGAGATCCTAAACTTGACACACAGTTACTGATTTTTCTTCTATTTATTAAGCTATAAGTATTTTTCCTATATATCTATTTTGCTTTTGACTTTAGAATTAGTAGAGCTCGTTTACTTTTAGAAATTATTGAACGGCAAAAAAAGACTATTTAAATAAATAGCACTTAAATAATAAATACAATAAATACAAAATGAATATGCAAAAAATTATATTAAACTAACAATTAAAAGTATTTACATAATTTATTTTCACGTAAAATTCTATTTTTCAAGATTGCCTGAAAGACAATAGAGATCACTGTCAGGCGATAAGGTAAGGCTGTAATGTCTTTAAATGTCTCTGAATGGGCGCTATAAAGTGTATTTCACTTTTACTTTATTTATACTTAAAATAATTTAAACCACTTCGTTAAGATACGATACGACTCCTAAAACTTAGCTCTAAAGGCCCGGGCAGACGCGTTGCTTTTAACATCGGCGGTCAGCGGTTTAGTAATTTTTAGTCGTTTTTCGAAAGCTCAATGCCGCGTCAGAACACTTCAATAGGCACACATACAAACGTCAGTCGCGATAACCGAGTTTTTCAGCATCGGAAATCCGCAATTTAGCGATATTTATGCCGAGATCTATTGAGCGTGCTCTGGCTTAGCTCAGACTTAAGATAGAGTTAAAACGAGACACAAAATATATGCTCTGACATAAATCTATCTCGTTTTAACGCTGTTTGAATCTGAAAAGAGTGAGAGTGAGGTCTATAGATTTCAGCCTTAGTCGCATTTTGAAAGCTCGACACCGCATCCGAACGCTTCAATGGCTTCAAAAATCGCCAAAACGCTAAATCGTGCGACTTAGATACGATCGATCGAGCGATCTTACCCAAACAGTAAGAAGTTGCAAAAACACTGATCAATGATGCTAAAAGCTAAGATTGGCTGTGGTCTAATCTGGTGGGAGGCTTTGGCCATGGCTAGTTACCTCACTTACCACCCTACCGTCAAAGACGTGCCGCATAGCGATTTAACGTTCCGGCACGATGGCATGTAGAAACAGATTAGGGGTATGGGTTGAATTTACAAACTACACCCCTTCCAAGTTAGTCCGCTACCATCTTAGACTGCATTAACATCAGGTGAGATCGCAGTCAAGGGCTATCTTGTCATTGAATAAAAACAAGCATGTACCTATCGAACGCGTTTGAATCACCAAACGCGATGAAGTAATTAAATCGCCGGTCGCCACTATTAAAAGCATCGTGTCTGCCCTGGCCCTAATATAGCGAAAACGGTCCTTGCTTTGATGGGTCTGATAAGACGAAATCGGAGAAAATGTATTCGGCAACATCTTACTGATAAAAGGGAATGGTTCCTGGAAATACGGTGACGGGAGATCGTTTGTGCTGTGAGATGTATTTGTTATCATTAAGTACGAAAGGAAAAAGGAAAAGGGAAACTAAACTAATCACACTTCACAGTAGTATTATAAAGGCGAAAGTTTATATTTTTTTTAACCGACTTTAAAAAAAGGAGGAGGTTCTCAATTCGTCGGAATGTTTTTTTTTATGTATGTTCTCCGATGACGCATGGACCGATTTGGAAAATTCTTTTTTTGTTTGAAAGTGTTTACTTTCCTGGTGGTCCCATCGTCATCAGGTCAGGATCTGATGATGGGATCCTGGAGAAATCGAAAAACCTAGTTTGTAGTGGCGTTTGAGTCGGTTTTGTAAAAAAAAAGTTTTACGTTTATATTTATTATTGGAAATAGTAGGTACCTACCTACTACTGACGTATAATCCCTTGAAATCTAACATTCATATTCTGTTAGCACTTTTCAAATAACTGCTTATTAAAGCTGTAATATCATAGTAGTAATACTAGTATCTACAAGATACTTCAGTCGTAATTCGAGTTCGTAAATTTTAACGACGTTAATATTACCCAGAATACGCTGTTGTGATTGTGAAAACGACACTCAACAAGATGCATGATAACGACAGAGAATGTACAATTTTATAAAGTGAAACAAAGATAAATAAATAAAATAAAAATAGTAAAATTGTTTTTATTATGTTACTACTTGATGCCCGCGCCCTCGCTTGCGTGGAATTAGTTTTTGAAATCCCGCGGGAACTCTTTGATTTTCCGGGATAAAAAGTAGCATATATGTCACTCTCCCGGTCCGTAGCTCTATTGCAGCGTTATTGAAGGACAAACCAACAAACCATCACACTTTCGCATTTATAATATTACTAGCGACTTCGTCCGCGTGGAATTAGGTTTTGAGGTGGAATTTTCAAAAACTGTGATACACGTCCTTCTTTATTTTTAATCGAAAGGCAAAATACAGATTTTCATAGATAATATAACTTGTAAAATGACGGACTTTCATACAAACATTCATCCCCTATTTATTCCATTTGGGGGTGGATTTTTCAAAATCTGTGAAACACGTGTTTCTTTATTTTTATTTGAAAGCCAAAATACAAAGTTTCATGGATATAACTTGAAAAATGACAGACTTTCATACAACCTTCCATCCCCTATTTAAACCCCTTAGGGGTGGAATTTGCAATAATCCTTTCTTAGTGTGCGCCTACGTCATAAAAGGAACCAACTGTAAAAATTTCGTGTTTCTAACTTCAGTAGTTTAGGCTGTGCGTTGATATCTCAGTCAGTCAATCAATCAGTCAGGACTTTGAATTTTATATATTGTTATGATATTATATGGAAGTATTAGTAAGGATATCTCATAAAGTTAAAAAACAAGTGCGTACAAGTGTAAACTCACTCACGTAGACTCTCGCTTCGCTCGGCCAACTAAGGTACAGGGTGTGCAATGAAAATACGGCAGCTATTTACAGAGCCAGGGTCCCAGAAGTTTGTGTAATTTGTAAATCTACGCTACGGGCAATCGCACTTAGGCCGAAGGTCGTTCAGCCACGTAGTGTTGTCAACGAACCGTGGCGTGACGCATTAATAACTGCGGACGGTTTTATTGCGACGCTGTGTTCCACCCTTTTGTGTTAAAATGTTATATTACGGACGTATATAACCGCGTATGGGTGAAATTGGCGTACGTTATGGGGTTATGTGTTCTTTAACTTGGATTTTACAATAAACTGGCTGAAAGCCATGAAGTGGCTTTCAGCCATGGGTGGAAGTGATAGACGAAGTCCACCAGTCATCTTATCACCCCTTTTTCACGCCATGGGGATGGAGTTAAAAAAATCCCTTCTTAAAGCTCACGAGTACATGAATATTAGGTAATTATTAGTAATTTACTTTTCTGTTATAAAATTTTATACTATAGATAGATAGATAGATAATTTATTTTATTTTTCCACGAAAAATTTGCAAAAATTCGCTTACCAACTAATTGAATCTATAAATTCAAAAAATATAAGTGGTCATGGAAAAATAAGGCACCCCACTCAGCACAAAGCCACAGCAAGCTGCAGCGCTGGTTTTCAGGGGGAACCCAAGTGTCCGGTTACGGAATATTAATTCTCTTTTGCCCACGGCTTCGCTTACATTAAGTTCGAATTTTCAAAAATCCTTTTATAGCGGATGCTTACGTCATAATAGCTATCTATTTATGCCATAGATCCGTTCAGTGATTTGAGTTATGCCTTGATAGATACTGGCGTTAGATTAAACCTCAATAGTCCAACGGTTACAGGTGCGAACTGAAAATTTAAAAATTGCAGGCTCGATCCCCACCCGTTGCACTATTGTTGTACCTACATAAGTAGTTTTCACTTATTTGGAGGGGAGAAGAGAACACCAGTCATGTTCAGCTTGGCTGATATTCTCTTTAAAAAAAAAATGATTTGAATCCCGTATTGTTCCCCTAAAACGAGGTTAAACTCTTAGTGCCATACTACACGGGCGGTTCTCCCGCTGCGGGAATCCGCTCGACAAAGCTGCCGCAGACCATCAAACTACACGGGACGCGGTTAACCGCTGTCTTTTGTTCATTTCAACATGGATCCGCCATTGATAACTGCGCTTGCAGCTCTTGTTTTAATAGAATTATTAATGGCGTAATCCTTCGACTGCACATCATACAAAGCTGGTCGATCTTGTATTTCTACAATAAAACGCTCCGTATCGAACATTTTGACGCGACACTAGCCAGTAGCCAGTAGCCACGCAAGCGCACGAACGACCAGCGAGCGCCAAGATCCCGCGCAGAATGACGTAATAGCGGGAAACCGCCCGTGTAGTTTAAAACGGCGGTTATCCGCGGCGGTTTGACGCTGCATGCGGCGGTCGTATTTCTCCCGCCTGCAAACCGCGGCGGGAAACCGCGCCGTGTAGTATGCACCATACAACTTTCATATTAAATTATGACTAGAGCGGTTCAGAAGCGGTTTCCCGCGGCGGGAGAACCGCCCGTGTAGTATGACACTTAACCACTATGTCATCACGGCTAGTAGGTACATCAATATGCCGATCACATATTCCCCGCTATGTCACAAGTCACAACAAGTTAGGTTCTTGTCAACATCGTGTACCAATTTGCATCTCAAATGAGATGTAAGTCGATCTCACCAATTTTCATATTAATTTATCACCGGTCGATTATTCAAATTTCAAAATGACTTAGTTACTGCCACGGCCTAGCTAAAATATAGTAGGCATGAAAAAAAAAAAAATTCGCAATTATTTGTCCAGATTTTTCAACATTTTACACATATATGTAAAATTATTGTTTTTGCGTATGAATCTTGTTGATAATTTTGAAACCGTTTTCTTGGAGTGTGTCCTTATAGTCTTCCACTAAATTGTCAGGGGCCAATAAATCAAAATTGAAGTCTCCAAAAATTACTGCTCTTTTCTTACGATTCAGTTGCATTGAGAGAGTATCTAAAAAGTTATTGACGTTTGTTCGGCCAGGTTTATATATAGCACCAATGTCCACAGATAACTTTTCCAAATGTATCCATAAGTAGTGGTTATCGTCTTGAGATAGTTCATCAGTTAAGTTGTGTTTTATTTTGTTATTAGCAAAGATCGAGACTCCACCCCCAATGGTATTTTTTCTGTAATGGTAATAGTGAGTATAACCTGGTATATGTAATCTTTTGGCCTCTTCGTCGCTCTTAATCCAAGTTTCTGTTAAAATTATAAGATGTAATGCAGATTTAAAGGATTTTACTACACATCGTAGCTCGTCAAGTTTTCCTGGTTTAACTATGCTCCGCGCGTTAGCATATAGGCATTTCAATGATTTTTTATTAGTTATCAAGCCATCATAATTGTTTAAAATTTGGTATGTCGTGTTTTTTTCTTTTTTATTGCGATTACTTACAGCATGGCGTTTTTTGGAAGAGAGCTGACAATTTTAGGTATGCCTTTAATATATTTGATTCGTAGGCTATCTTCTCCGTTAGCAGTGCGACGTTTCAGTTCCTCTCTGAGATTTTTGAATCGCGCTTGCTGAAAAGGCGTTTGATCCGAAAAGATTGTTATAACTTCGTTCTTCAGTTTACTTCTATTTCGAAGCAATATTTTGGTTGTGTGTTCTGATTCAAAGCAGGCTTTAATGGGACGATTTTCACCAGGTTTATATTTCCCAATTCTTATGATTTTGATGGGTTCAGGACTATCTTTTGAAATTGCTTTAATAATGTGCGTCACCTCAACTTTGTCTTTATTCTGTCGGTCTCTAAAGTCAGTGGATTGTGGTTCGGGTATGTCAGTTATTATAATATTTTTCTTTCTCAGCGTCTGATCTGTCATTTCTGCTAATATATCCGCATAAGAAGCTTCAGATGTCATAGGCAGTTCAGACGGTGATGTCTTTAAATTCTGTAAACCACTCTCTAATGAAGCTATTTTCGTCTCCATTATAAGCGTAACACTAGTAATATTTTCTATATCCGCTTTAATTTTTTCATGTTCTGTAGATATACTTACTAATTTTTGCTCTGTCTTACCAATACCAGACTTGATTTCTGACATTTCATCTTTTATAGTTGCAATATCAGTCGCTAATTTGGCGGAGCTTTCTTTTTGTGTGTTTATAGATGATGTCAATAATGCCATCACCTCAGCCATTTGTTTTTGTATATCTTTTAACTGTTCATTCACATCACTGTCAAGGCAATATTTACGTTTATTTCGCATAGTAATGGAAGGTAAATCCAAAGAGGGCATACCTTGAGTACCAATGGTCGATAGATTCGGTTGAGAGCCACTGCGCTCAATGCAGTCACTTCCAGTTGCTGAGAACTCTTGAGCCATGTTTTTTTTTTGCAGCTATTCTATGTGTGCGCCTGCGTTTATCTTCTTATCGAGCGTCGAAGCGGAACGAAAAATCAGAGCCTATCTCCTTTCCTCGAGGGGGTGAGGAGACCTAGATAGCGCGCATATTGATCACTCGTAGAATATGATAGGTGTATCTGACACAGCACTGCGTATTTGAGTTTACAATTATAGCAATGGTAATAAGGATGAATTTAGATGGTCAGCACTAATAAAAATTTTAAAAATATTTTGTAACACGTCTGACTTGTACGCTCGCGATGCTCGTAATTGAAAATGCGCGTAAATGTGTACTGCTCACTGGAGACATTTGATAGAAATAGAAATAGAAATATTTTTTATTCAAATAAACTTTTATAAGCACTTTTGAATCGTCAATGAATCTACCACTGGTTAGGAATGCCTTTCCTGCCGAGAAGAGCCAGCAAGAAACTCGGCGGATAGAAAAAAAAAACTCGTTGCTGTTTTGAATGAATTTCAATTCACATTAGTTTTAGTAATAGTATAGTGTTTAACCGTAGAATGAAGTTGATATTTTGATAGATTTTGTATTGGCTACCTGTCAAAACGTAAAATTTATTCGTTGGCAAAATTTAATTGATGGCCCTTAATCTGTTAATTTGACAATAATTCTGTAATTTCGCCGTTAGAAATACATCATAGAAACGCAAAATTCTAGTCCGCTGGTTTAGCTATTATCCTTTTTATACAGAATTTTATTTAATGAAGAATATACCTACTTCTATTTGTACTATGCTTTTTAAATTTTTTAATAAATTAAAATTACGATGACGATGTTCGCGTGAAAATATTCAGTTGTTTGCTTCCCTCAAATAGGATCGAGCATGCTTTGATATGTGCAATGAACCGTCCGTTTTCGAACTGTATGATGGCTAAACTGTGTTAGCTCACTATTCACCGAAAGAGGAAGCGATTGTATGTAATAAAGATAACTTTAATGTTGACATATGGAACGGTTTTTAATTTAATTATTGTTATAACGGATTAGCATTAACGAGTACTTTATTGTACCGAATCGATTTAATATTCGATTTTTATTGGCTGCCATGTAATGTTAGGTCATAGAATGGGCTGGTTTTTGGCAATTCTTTTAATATTATTTAATACTAGATGATATTTCTATACCGCGACTTCGTTCGCGTGGATTAAGGTTTTTTATTCCCGCGGGAACTAGCTTGTTTTCCGGGATAAAAAGTAGCCTATGTGCTATTTCAAACTATAATCTATCTCTGGGTCAAATTTTAGCCAAATCGGTTCAGTTGTTGCGATGTGATTGAGTAACGATCGATACTATTTGATGCCCGCGACTTCGTTCGCGTGGATTTTGTTTTAAAATCCTACTAAACGTTTATAATCCTACACGTACCTACTTCTTTATTTTGAATCGAATAACATATAACATGTTTTATGCATATATTTTGAGAAATGGTGGACTTGCATACAAATATTCATCCCCCATTTGTCTCCTTCAAGGGTGAAATTTTTGAAAACTGGGAAACACGTATTTCTAAATTTTTAACTGAAATCCTAAATGCTAATTTTCATGGACATACCTTGAAAAATGATTGACTTTCATATAAACTTTCACTCCCTGTTTAACCTCCTTGGTGGTGGAATATCAAAAAATCTTCGACATTAAAGGAACTTAATGTCATAGAATTTTAAACTTCTAAGTTCTAACCCAAGTGGTTTAGGATGTGCGTTGATAAATCAGTCATTCAGTCAATCAGTCAGTCCGTCAGTCTTTTTATAAGTAAAGATAAGAAGATAAGAAATATAAAATATAGACATACGAAAACATTGAAACATATCTAATGAAGAATTTATTTTAGCCGGGTAAATAAAAGCCCCGAAAATCTCTTTGAACATAGACTCTTATGAATTCTATTTCTACGTAAGGACTTCGTATACGTGCGTGCCGTGAAGCGTAAGGCAATTGATAAAAGAAACTGTGGAAGGAATCTCAATCGTTGACTCACTGAAGGAGCTTTTTATCTGGCTTTCCTAGTATCTTTTGACGACCTACCTAGCGCAGTGGTTAACGTTACTCTTAAATAAATTAAAAGTAAGAAAACATTTTTAGAAACAAGCTTTTATTTAAATGCGCTAAAAAGCATAAAATAAACTTTTCTTTTAAAACTTTTACTATCAACTTGTAACGTCATTACACAAATTATCACACTATCACACTAATATTATAAAGCCGAATGTTTGTATGTGTGTGTGTATGTTTGTTACTCTTTCACGCAAAAACTACTGGACCGATTTGGCTGAAATTTAAAATGGAGATAGATTATACCTTGGATTAAAACATAGACTACTTTTTATCCCGGAAAATCAAAGAGTTCCCGCGGGATTTTAAAAACTAAATTCACGCGGACGAAGTCGCGGGCATCATCTAGTATGATATAAAATGCATTGTCATCCAAACTAAATGTGTATACAAAATTTCAGCTCAATCGGTTGAAGCTGCTTCAAAATTGAGTTGCAAGATTCGACCCGAACACACATAGTTACCTACATACAATGCAAGCTAAATAAAAGCTTTTAAAAATCTATTTAGTTTCTATTTGTGAAAACCTATTATAAGTTAATAGTCATTTAATTTTAAGTTTATGTAGTATTATAAGCTGTTGGTTTTCCAAAATAAATAAAATAAAATAAAAAATGCAGGTCTCAGGTTCGATTGTTTGGCAAATAAAAAAAGATTATCACAATGCAATAATAGTTTCGGGGAAATACGTGGACAAATATACTAATAAACTTACATTGGTACGTACAATTTTGTAAGTGTATTTGTTTGGAAGCCCTAAGAGTTATAATAATTATCATATTATGTGAATATTTTGCAGTCCCAATAATCCTTCCTTACTAATATTATAAATGCAAAAGTGTGTTTGTTTGTTGGTTTGTCCTTCAATAACGCTGCAACATAGCTACGGATCGACGTGATTTTTTACATGTGTGTAGTTGAGAAGCTGGAGAGTGACATAGGCTATTTTTTATCCCGGAAAATCAATGAGTTCCCGCGGGACGATAAAAAACTAAATGTACGCGGACGAAGTCGCGGGTATCAGCTAGTCTTATAAAATTCCCTTAGAATCCTTAAAATTATTCATTAATTCAAACTCAAATATCTCGCACATATTGGCTTTCTTCACATAAAAGTAGAATATTAGATTAGATTTTTCCCTCAAAGAGAATAAATTAATTTGATTAAAATGTTGGGTTTCGATATTTCCTTTCTAAAACTCACATAAGCGAAAGTCTTTTCTGCTAGTTGGCATTCAAAGAGCCGTTTAATTAAATGTGATGTCAGATGAAAATAAAGACTTTTTTTCTTTTCTTTTTAAATAACAAACACTAACATATATTGATACTTTTTTTAATCTTAATCTAAATATATAAAAGGCAAGGGTGACTGACTGACTGACTGACTGACTGATCTATCAACGCACCGCTCTAACCACTGGACCGATCGAGCTGAAATTTGGCATACAGGTATCTATGATGACGTAAAATAGGAGTTTAAAAAATCGAACCTAACGTGAGTGCAACCGCGGGTTAAAGCTAGTACTATAAGATAAAATTAATTATTATTTTTATTTTTTATTAATATAATATTTTTTTAATATGTTTCTTTTACTTTTACTTTTTTCCATCATAAATTATCATTTTCTGCCAAAAGTTAAAGAAGCCATTGACGTTCGCATTTAAAGGCGGTCACAAAATCAGCGTTTGGACACCACCACCACACACATATGTATATGTTTCTATATATAGCGCTTGTGTGCGATAACATTTGATGGTAAGTGAAGATGCAGTCTAAAATAGAGCGCGCTTGCCTAGAAAATGCCTAATTACTCTAGATTCACCTTAACCGACCAAGACGTTTTCACAGATTTTCTTTACAAAATCTGTCAAAACGTCTTTATTTGTCGGTTAAAGTTGAGATTATGAAATTAGAACGTTTCTTTATTAACTGGAAAAAATGTTCCATAAGTTTCGGTACAGTATACACAAAGTATAAGAACAATCTCTCCAATTTTCTCCCACATTCAGGGCTAAAATTGCCCTATTGTTGTTTGAGAGGGAATCCGTTTGAGGATGAAAACCTGGGGGATGGGGATGAAAGTACAGAGCAAAATATAGTGTACGAAGGAAATAGGAATTAGGAAGTTTATCATTGTTTCTTTTTAACCGACTTCCAAATAAGCAGGAGGTTCTCAATTCGTCGGAATCTTTTTTTACGTATGTTCCCCGATTACTCGAAGACGCCTGGACCGATTTGGAAAATTCTTTTTTTGTTTGAAAGGGTATTCCTTCCTAGGTGGTCCCAATGTCATCAGGTCGGAATATGATGATGGGATCTTGGAGAAATCGAGGGAACTCTTCAAATTTTATAGGCACAATTGATATACTTGGTAGTGGCGATCGGTTTCCACACGCCATCGTGCAGGAACGCTAAATCGCTTGGCGGCACGTTCTTGACGGTAGGGTGGTAACTAGCCACGGCCAAAGCGTCTCACCAGCCCAGACCAGACCAGAGACAATTCAGAAATTATAACTTCCCAAATTGCCCCCGCCGGGAAATGAAACGGAGACCTCCCAGTTATAAGACCACAGCACTCACCACTGTGCCAGGGAGGTCGTCAAAAATGTAATACATCGGGGACGTAAGCGGTGCTTAGCTTGTAACTGCATGTTTGACCATACAGATTTTTTCTGTTGGCGGATTATAGCAAAATAATTCTAACCTTTTCTTGCTAATCATGAACTTCCGCAAAGTAACGCCTGATTCTATCCAATAATATTTACCCAATCGAAAACCATAAGCAAGCAACCAGTAGTATAATACAACAGTATTAATAGCACAAGAGTAAACTAAACTATTATTAGGTTCATTATAGAACGACGTAATACACTACCTTTACTGATAATTACGAGTAGCTCTAGCATGAATTAGTTTACCTTATCTAAATCCCGCCACGCTTTAATCGTGTAAGGCTTATTCAAGACTCTGCAAGAGGTAAATCTTATATAATTAAGTCCCAGAATAATTTCAAGAGTGTTACGAATCTAGTTGGATAAGACTTAGGAAGTCGATGCATGAGTAGCATCCATCTACCCACAAGATAGTGTAATAAGTTATTATATTGTTATATTACGTAGTTAACCATTAATCTATATATATAAAATTCAAAGTCCTGACTGACTGACTGACTGACTGAAGGAGATATCAACGCACAGCCTAAACTACTGAAGTGAGAAACTTGAAATTTTTACAGTTGGTTCCTTTTATGACGTAGGCGCACAATAAGAAAGGATTATTGGAAATTCCACCCCTAAGGGGTTTAAATAGGGGATGGAAGTTTATATGAAACTCCGTAATTTTTCAAAGCTGTTTCCATCAAAGTTGGTATTAGAGCTTTCAGTTAAAAATAAAGAAGTACGTGTGTCACAGTTTTTGAAAATTCCACCCCAATACCTAATTCCACGCGGACGAAGTCGCGGGGGCAAAAGCTAGTATTGTAATATTTTGTTATTAAAAGAGCAATTGCTGAGTTTCTTGCCGGCTCTTCTCAGCAGAATCTGCATTCCGAATCGGTGGTAGAGTCATGACGTATCATAAGAGCTACAGGTTGGCCTACATGAAATAAATAATATTGAATTTTGAATGTTGATGCCATAGCGAGTGTCCCAGAGTTCTTTTCAGAGCTATGCGATCCGCCTTAACTTTTAACTTAGGAACTTTTTAGTTTTTTTGTGTGTGCACCTGTTGTACACACACTTGTGCACTATAATATCTTCCGCGCAGGTGGCTTATCTCTGGAGATTGGCCGCCGTGACAGAATTCGGTCGGGAGGACAATATTACTATGGAATCCAGAACTCTTATTTGTAAGCTAGCTTTTGTCCGCGGCTTCGCTCACAATAATTTCGATATTTCAAACCCCTATTTCATCCCCCTTGAGGTTGAATTTTCAAAAATTTTTCCTTTTATAATATTCAAACTATCAGCTGTGGGGTCAAGTCCTAACAAGACCGACCTCTTAATTTACTTAAAGTCTTAGAACGTCATGTCTGTCCGAAACTGTGAACCAACTGAAGGAGCGAATTACAAATTGCAAACTTAAACACGCCTGGAGGTCTCAAACTAATTGGGTTTGGATGACTCAAATTTCGAAGGTACTTGGTATTCACAAGTTCGTTGTTTAAAGGTCGCAGCTCACTTACACGACACCGGTCAAAAACAGCACCCGCACTGCCCCTTCCATTTTACTTATAGTTCAGCAAAAAATGTAAACGAATAGTAAATTTCAAATTGGGGGGAGGGCACAAATCCTTATGTAAAAATCTGTTTACATAAGGATAAAATAACTTAGACGAGGATAATGAAAGGCAGAAAAAACTGAGGAGTTGATGAGGAAATCCGTGAGCAAGGAGAAACGCCTCAATAGTCCAACGGTTACAGGTGCAGACTTAAAACTGAAGGGTCCCATTGCACTATTCTCGTACCCACTTCTATCACATGATTTGCGCTTATTTGAAGGGGAAAGGAGAATCAAGTCAAGTTCAACTTGGTTAATATAAAAAAAATACATGGATACATGAAGTACCAAAAAATGAAGAAGCAAAAACAGTACCCGCACATCTTAAGTTCGAATAAAGTGACCTTAGATGAAGCAGAAACGAATCTAGTGTGGTAACAGCTTTACTTTGCCGATATTTTATGTAGTCGTATTGTATATTGCCTGAAGCCTTAAAGGAAAATCGGAAAAGATAAGTTTATAAAGTTCGGGTATCTTGATAAAATAATTTGGTTATTGAACAATTTAGGCCGCCTTGAGTATGGGTTTTTAGGCAAAAATCTTCTATAAGTCAAACTAAACAACATGTTTTTCTTTCACGACTTCTACAAAATTCTCATTGGAAAAAAATTTGAGCATACAAAGATATTTTATGGCAAATTGACGACCTCCCTGGTGCAGTGGTGTGCGCTGTGGTCTTATAACTGGGAGGTCTCGGGTTCGATTCCCGGAGGGGGCAGTTTAGGAATTTATAATTTCTAAATTGTCTCTGGTCTGGTCTGGTGGGAGGCTTTGGCCGTGGCTAGTTACCACCCTACCGTCAAAGACGTGCCGCCAAGCGATTTAGCGTTCCGGCACGATGGCGTGTAGAAACCGATAAGGGGTATGGGTTGAATTTACACTGCTATACCCCTTCCAAGTTTGCCCGCTACCATCTTAGACTGCATCGTCACTTACCATCAGGTGAGATCGCAGTCAAGGGCTATCTTGTCATCGAATAAAAAAATAAATGTATTAAGGTTTCTAAATAGATGTTTAAAGCAGATGTTGCTTTTTGTAAGTTGTCGATGTAAACGACTTTGTTCGCGTGGTTTGGGTTTAAAGAAAAGTTTCCTTAAAATGAGTTTACCACTACTTTAGTATGGAATTTCTAGTACGCCTTTAAAGTGAAGTTTAAAGTATCTACTCGTGGAATGTTTCCTCCAAATTTGAATTCTCTAGTAATAGTTCTCTAATACACTAACTTTCCACTGAAAACATTTTCCACGGGCGGCAGGTCCGGTATATTACGTTTATCTCACGAAGTTACGGGCGCTTTACTTGTGCTTACGCCGTGTACATGCACATTGCGTAAGTGTGCGTGCCTGTCAGGAGCCTAGGTGGGAGCGGTCAGGCACGAGCAAGCTCTCGCTCACACTTATACAGATACGACACACACACAACCATGAGCCACGAACATTCGTAAAATGAAAGAACTTTTTTTTTATTAGCTCGCGCGCAGGTCCACGCTCAGTGAGTATGATCTTGCGTGAATAATGAGCTATCAAAACTTAGCTTAGCTTATAACTATGTCAGTGTTCACTGTCCATATGTTACTTTTAACAAAAATGACACAGATTTATTTTATTCCTTTGAAGAGTGCGCTCAGGAACTTCGTAATCTTGTACTCGTTTCACTGTTCTACCACAGAACTTCGAGAAATCTTGAGCGTTGGGAAATGGCACCCTTACGTGGTTGAAATCCAATCTACTCGCACGTTGGTTATAGGTATACTCAAAGACTCACACGAAACGTACCGCTAAGATGTGGAACGCACTTCTGGCGTGTGTATTTCCAGTCACTAAGTAATTTGAGTATCTTCAAGGCAAGAGTGAATAGGTATTTTCTAGGCAAGCGCATGCTCGTCGCTCACTCAATCGGATTGTAATCATGCCGGAACGCTAACTCGCTTGGCGGCATGTCTTTGACAGTAGGGTGGTAACTAGCCACGGCTAAAGCCTTCCACCAGACCAGAGACAATTCAGAAATTATAAACTCCCAAATTGCCCGCGCCGGGAATCGAACCCGAGACCTCCCAGTTATAAGATAATATCACATTATATATAGTGTTCATCAGAATGAGGCAATATTTGCTCGTAGTTAATTACCCGTCCCTTTGTCGCTAAAGGATACTTCAATAGTGTAAGGCTCCCCTCGGCGCAACATTGCGTTCAACGTCCGAGCAGGGTGTCTTTTGTTGTGCTGGCTTCAGGCTTTTATAAACTACCGCCTTTACAGGAAATATGCGGGAGGAAAAATGACCTGCCAAAAGAAAATCAATTTGGGGATAAAAACACGAGTTGCGCTCAACGTCCGACCAGGGTGTCTTTTGTTGTGTTGACTTCAGGTTTTTATAAACTATCGCTAAACAGGAAATATGTGGGAGGAAAAATGACCTATCAAAAGAAAATCAATTTGGGGATAAAAACATGAGTAACTAGACAACATTTAAGCCTCAATAACCCAACGGTTAAAAGTCTACGCTACGTTGAACATACGTAAATAGAAACACAAAAATAAATGGACTGCTAAAATCATAATCCTTCCTTTTGGATTTGTCGTAGTCGAGTAAATATAATAATGTTGTATCGATCGTATCACATTATAAACTGTTCATTAGAATGACGCAATATTTGCTCGGGGTTAATTACACGTCCCTTTGTCGCTAAAGGATACTTCAATAGTGGCTCCCCTCGGCGCCACATTGTGCTCAACGTCCGACCAGGGTGTCTTTTGTTGTGCTAGCTTCAGGCTTTAATAAACTATCGTCAAAAAGGAATTTGCCGGAGGAAAAATGACCTATCGAAAGAAAATCAATTCGGGGATAAGAACATGAGTGACTGACAACATTTGAGCCTCAATAGCCCAACGATTAAAGGTCTGCGCTAAGTGCAACATACCTAAATACAAACATACAAACATGCATGGACTGCTTAAATAATAATCCTTCCTTTTGGATTTGGGTTGATTTTTGAAAATGAACCCCTAAAGGGCGTAAAATAGGGGTTTGAAAAATCGAACTTAACGTGCTGGCAAAAGCTAGTAATAATAGATTTATTACTAGTTAGTCTATAAATACTACAAAGCAATATAATAGTTACTTACAATTCGTAGCTACAGAGAACGTTACTCGTAGAGGTTGTTCATGCTACGCCGCAGTTAATATTAGAATATCGTTCGTGTTATCGTAGCACGAATTGTGTTGTACTGTGTACAAGGAACATGTTCGGAAAACATCTCCGCTTTATAATGTGCATTTTGAATATGTATGACTACGGAATTTATGTTTACAGTGTAGCCTCAGAGTCCATGTTGGAAATAAAGCATAACTCGCAGTTTTTAAGTTACCGTATTACTGATGTTGAGATCTTTAGAGCGTGCTCTGTCTTAGCTCGGACTCAAGATAAGAGATAAAACGAGACACAAATATGCTCCGACATAAATCTGTCTCGTTTTATCTCTGTCTTGAGTCTGAGCAGAGTGAGAGTGCGGTCTATTTTCAGCCTAAAACTCCGCTGTCTGTCCGTCCGTCGTTCAACGGACTATATCTCACGAACCGTAATAGGTAGGTACCATACTGTTGCAATTAATAAGCCTCAATAGCCCAACGGTTAATGGTGCGGACTGAAAACTGAAAGGTCGCAGGTTCGAATCCCACCCTTTGTACTATTGCCGTACCCACTCCTAACACAAGTTTTCACTTATTTGGAGGGGAGAGGAGAACATCAGTCAAGTTAGTTCAGCTTGGCTGATATTCAGTAAAAAAAAAAATCTAAAGTAACGGGAATCGAATCTGAGACACCCAATCCCAACTGCGCTCAAAAAGTCGTCAAAAGTTGGTATAGTTTAAGAAGATCTCGGCTGCCCGATTTCAAAACCTAGTAAGTGTAATTGACAAAATTTTACAGGGGCCAAAAAAACATGTTTTGTAAATGGCTTAGAGAAGTAATAAATATATCCAATAAAAGCTTTCAAAGTAGTTTATTTATGAAACTTTAATTTAATCTATTGGTAAATTAAAGTTTCGTAAATAAACTACTGAAGAGTTCAGAGTTCAGAAAGGCTACCACAAATATATTTTTTGGTCTCCTTTAAAGGTTAGGTTTTGAAATAGGGCAGCCGACCTAAATCCATTCTAAATCGCGGACTTAGTCGCGGTAATCGCTGGTATTTGCGGTGGATCTAAATGAAAATGCTAACGTAATTCGTAAACTTGTTTAAAATACGATTCCCGATAAAGATTCTAAATTAAAGGCAAAGTTTTTTGAAAATATTCCGAGTTTGAAATTATATTGTCGTAACTTAGTTAAGACTTTATTAAAAAAGGATTAAGTATTTTCATTAGGCTCTTTGCCGTTTTCTTTGCTCGCTTATTTTTACCCGACTGCGGCACGGCTAAAAGGAGGGTTCTGTTTTTTTTTTTTTTTTTTAATTTTTTTTTTCTTTAAATCTATTAAGTAAGATTTAATAATAATCTCCTCCCGACAGAATCCGGCCACAGCCAATGTTATAATAGCCGTTTGTGCGGGAGATATTATAGTGCACAATTACGTGCGCAAACACAGGTGCACTCTCTATTCGCTCACTCTTTTTTTTTAATCGATGACAATTTAGTCCTTGACTGCGATCTCACCTGATGTTAATGCAGTCTAAGATGGTAGCGGGCTAACTTAGAAGGGTTATCACGTCTTTGACAGTAGGGTGGTAAGTTAAACTACCCAATGTACGAACATTGTGGTACAAGGCCCAGCTGTAGAAAACAAATGGGATACCGAATGTGTACCGAAAGGATACCGAAAACCATTTCCATAACGACACCATAAAGAAGGTGACCGATTATGGCCTGACCTACTTTATGTGTAGCGTATTCTAAAATGGACCTTATATATAACGTAATAAGAATTATTAGACGAAATTGTAGTAACTTATCTCTGTTAGGGTTGTCAATTATTTTAAATAAATAGCTAAAAACTTAAAGTTTTTGACGTCCCATTTAGGGAATGAATGAATTATAGAGCCCAACAAGCAATGTTTGATTCTCATTTTTTTATCGCGAGATAAATGATAGCTCGTTAGCTACTTAATTTTTGGATGGGTATTTTTGTGGACTTGGAGAGTGACATAAATTACATTTTTAATCGATTTCCAAAAAAGGAGGAGATTCTCAATTTTTTGTTTGATAGGGTATACTTCCCAGGCGGTTCAATTGTCATCAGGTCAGAATCTGATGATGCGATCCTGGAGAAGCCGAGGGAACTGCAAATTTTATAGACACAATGAATATACTTTGTAGTGGCGTTTGAAGTTGGTTTTATAAATAATATTTTTTACGTTTATACGTCTTGTACCTGAAAAAAACGAGTGGGAAATCTTTTTTTTTTTTCATTATGAGATAGGCTTGCGCTTGACGACAATCAATGATGGAAAGCATTGATGAGGTCTAGGTTGGAGCGCCAAAATGCCTATTCACTCTTGTCTTGAAGGTACTCAGATTATACGTGGCCGGAAACACAGAAGCTGGAACTGAGTTCCATACCTTAGCCGTTCGTGTTAGCGACACCGGATGTTGCTCGCGCGTAAGTCGACGCCAGTGCCACTTTGGCAGCTGTCAGAGGTCAAGACGTCAGCGCCGCGTGATCGAAAGGCAGGAAAGATGGCGGCTTTTGCCTCGGTGTGGGCATCAGGCCGCGACTCACTTTCGGCTGAGACTCCGGGAACGACACAACGGTCTTGCTAAAGTTGTACTATGGGTCTTGTTAAATTGTACTATGCGTTTTGTTATAGCTGTGCTATCTAAGAATTAAATATGTAATTTTGACGACCTCCCTGGCGCAGTGGTGAGCGCTGTGGTCTTATAACTGGGAGGTCTCGGGTTCGATTCCCGGTGGGGGCAGTTTAGGAATTTATAATTTCTAAATTGTCTCTGGTCTGGTCTGGTGGGAGGCTTTGGCCGTGGCTAGTTACCATCCTACCGTCAAAAACGTGCCGCCAAGCGATTTAGCGTTCCGGCACGATGGCGTGTAGAAACCGATTAGGGGTATGGGTTTAATTTACACTGCTATACCCCTTCCAAGTTAGCCCGCTACCATCTTAGACTGCATCGTCACTTACCATCAGGTGAGATCGGAGTCAAGGGCTATCTTGTCATAGAATTAAAAAAAAAAAAAAAAGCATTATTTTTGTAGATGAGAGTTCGTGTAAGTGACAAGTGACAACCCTATTTTCCCGCCACCTACATAGATACATATTGACGTTTTTACGAGCGATCCCACACTACTGTATGTAGGCGTCTCGATATCATAGTATACGTGTTATACTCGATACCCCCGTGCGGATAATGGTCCTCCTGTCAAGACGTGAGCGGCGGATGCTGTGGTGATAAGTACAAGTTATGAAACAATGGGTCTCTGCGTCATATACTCCTTGCTGAAGGTCGGGACCTTTGCTAATTAATCATTTACAGAACTTTAGACTCAAATTTGTGGATTGTCCCTCACAGATTAAACAGGACGACAAGGTAGGAGGGGTTTTTAAAATTTTTTGGTTTTTTATTTTTTGATTTTTATAAATTCCATCTAAATCTAAATAAGTAATAAGTTGTTGCTGCAATAATGCATTTTAGCCAATAGCGATAGAGAGTTGGCCAATCAGAGATGATTACGATCTGTAGCATAGCAATTGTTTTTAACCCCTGACGTAAAAGCAACGCGGACGGGGTTTTATTAGTTTGACGTGCCTGTGTGTGAGTGTGTGTATGTGTGTCTCTGTGTGTGTGTCTGTGTGTGTGTGTGTGTGTGTCTGTCTGTGGCATCGTAGCTCCCCAACGGATGAACCTATTTTGATTTTGTTTTTTTTTTGTTTGAAAGGTGAATTAGTCGGGATTGTTCTTAGCTAAGTTTGATGAAAATTGGTCCAAGATGGCCGCCGCCACAAAATGGCGGATTACATATTTTTATTTAAACGATACTGACTAGCGATTAGAATGTTGTCATGTCGGGGGTGTTTTAAATTTTTATTTTTCTCACTTGTAGACATTTTGTCTGGTGGGAGGCTTTGGCTAATTACGACCCTAGCCAAGCTGAAGTTGACTAATATCCTCCTATCCCCTCTAAATAAGGGAAAAGCTTATGCCAGGAGTGGGTACGACAATAGTGCAACGGGTGGGATTCGAACCTGCGACCTTTCAGTTTTGAGTCCGCACCTTTAACCGTTGTGCTATTGAGGCTTATTACATACTAGCTGTGCCCGCGACTTCGTTCGCGTGGAATAGTGACTTTTCGGGGCGCGGCTCTCAGCGCGCTTTATATAGCCACGGACGCTCAGGCGCGAGGCGTGTAGTACCTACTCTGTACGTTAAAAATGTTCGCCGTGATTCTTTAAATTGACATAACTTTTTTATTTATGAACCGATTGACATGAAATAAACACTAAATGTTAAGTGAAGCTTACTACAATATATTAGTGAAAACCGTATCTAAATCGAACAAGCCGTTTCTGATATTAGCGTGCACAAACACACAGACAAACAGACAAACAGACAAAAAAAAATTTAATTACAATTTCGGGTTCGGCATCGATATAATAACAACCCCTGCTACTTTTTTTTATATATTTCCATTGTACAGACACCACTTTTCTACAATTTTATTATATGTATAGATAGTTATTTATATAAAGTCTATTGTTTTAACTTGTTAAAGTAAGCTGATCATTTAAATTCTTGTCCGCTAGCAATGAACAGGGCTTGGAAATATTACCGCTATACATTACCGGGTTAAAACGTCACGGGGCGATAACCCGGGAAATGAGAAAAATTGTTTAAATTTAATCTTTCGGAAAAGAATAATGAAAGAGACTGCTCAAGTTGATGAAATTTATGCGTGTAGAATAATGTCCTCCTAACCGAATCTGTGGCGGCCAATCTCTACAGAGATTAGCCATTTGCGCGGGAGATATTATAGTGCGCAAGCCTAAGTATGTCATGCTCTCTTTAAAATTTCTGTGGTGGTGTCGTGTGGTGCGGGTTGTTACGTTCCCTCAAATATGGTTGAGCGAAGCAATGGCTGGATCATGCGTTATGAACGGGTGCCACCAACGGGAATGGCTTTTGCCTGCCTGCCCTAACATGCATTGGATACATAGTTTTGTTACCTATTGTAAAAAAATTTTTTTTTTGAAAAGAGCAACCGCCGAGTTTATTGCTGGCTCTTCTCGGCAGGAACGGCATTCCTAACCAGTGGTAGATTCATTGACGATTCAAAAGTACATACTTGTAAAAGTTTATTTGAATAAAAAATATTTCTATTTTTATTTCAAGTGTGTGTGCAAACACGGGTGCACTCTCCATTCCCTGACTCTCATAGTCCGATGGGATAGAAAATCCGACACGACTGGAGGGAGATCAGGTGCAGGACCGACGGCTTTACGTGCTCTCCGAGGCACGGGGGTGACTTACCAGCACCTTCCAATTTGTGGGCTAGTACTGACAATTTCTTGACAGAAAACCCCAATACATTTTTTGGTCCGACCCGGGAATCGAACCCGGGACCTCGTCAACCGCAGTCGAACTTGCTAACCACTAGACCAACTATCACTAATCCAGCGTTAGGAAGTTGACGGTGCGTCACCCCCGTACCTCACACATAAATTAAAATAAATTAAATATCACATAAATTACACTTTATTATAATATATATGTGATTATATATATAATAATATGTATATTTATATTTTGTA
Source organism: Hipparchia semele (assembly GCA_933228805.2). NCBI lineage: Eukaryota > Metazoa > Arthropoda > Insecta > Lepidoptera > Nymphalidae > Hipparchia > Hipparchia semele. Next base: position 2,855,983 of record OW121733.1, on the reverse strand, counting down.
CACTTTTTAGCTCAACCTGTGTTGTCTGCCTCTTTAATAAATAAATAAATTACACTTTAAACGGAATTAAATATCTCGTAAATGAAATATCACATAAAAGACACATACATCAAACCTCAAACCTTCTAAAAAGCCTCAATAGCCCAACGGTTAAAGGTGCGGACTGAAAACTGTAAGGTCGCAGGTTCGAATCCCACCCGTTGCACTATTGTCGTACCAACTCCTAACACAAGCTTTCCGTTTATTTAGAGGGGATAGGAGGATATTAGTCAACTTCAGGTTGCCTAATATTCTTTTTTTTTTTGAAAAAAAAAAAAAAAATCAAACTTCGAAAAGTCAAAAGCCCGGGATCGAATCCGCGACTCTTCGAATAGGAGACCTAGGCTATCACAGCTGAACTGGGTTTTCATGTAACTATTTTCCTCAGGCCTAAGGCAAAATACACTAACATCGAACAATATACCCCCGAGTACTCTTACACGCGTCACCTACTTTTATTAGCACCGTACAGTACCGTGCAAAAAAATTGAGCACACATATATTTTTATTTGGCTCCTAGTATAATTTTTTGGATTGGAAATGCGCTTGAAGCCATAACAAAATCTCGTGGATCGCGTTTGCTGTTTTTTTAGTTAAAGTATTTGAGAGAGGTGTTGTTATTTGTTATAACCACAGAGATGAGAATCTTAGAAGTTTTACTTTTTTAAAAGGTGTATGTAAACTAAAACTTTTTTTAAAACATTTTTAGCGAGCAAACGAGCAGGCGGGTCACCTGATGTTAAGTGATTACCGCCGCCCATGAACATTTGTATCACCCGAGGCACCACCAAACTTAAGTAAGTTAACTACTAAATTTTAAAAGTTCTGATTAATCATCAAAATTATCAGATTAACGTCGACTAAATCTAACTCAGTCAAAAGTTTAGACCCAAGTCGAGTTGCATAAGCGTCGCAGAAGCAGAATTATACATATTATCTAACGTCTAAAACTTAGCCAACTTAGTAATATCTTAAGTTTAACATGAGTCGCTTGGTGGTCTTCGTAGCTTGGGGTGGTAATTAGTTGTTAATAATATGAAACCTTGTTCTCATGCTTGCGAACAAGTTACCGCCTCAGGCTTTATAATATTACAGCTGCTTCAGTGAAGTAAAAGTAATGCATGCTTTTAGTAGATGAATAATACACGAACAAACAACACTTCATCATTTAAGTTGGTGAGTATTTAAGTTGGTTTAATAGAAATCAGCGAGTCATTTTTTCAAATCAGAAATGAGGAGATCCGTAGGAGAACCAAAGTCACCGACATAGCTCTGCGAGTTGCGAAACTGAAGTGGAAATGGGTGGGGCACATAGTTCAAAGAGCTGATGATCGATGGTCCCAAGGAGTGGCGACCCCGCACCGGGAAGCGCAGTGCTGGCAGACCCCCCACTAGGTGGATAGACGACATCAAACGAATCGCAGGGAGCCGCTGGATTCAGGCGGCGCAATACCGAGACCTGTGGAGGTCCATGCAAGAGACTTATGTTCAGCTGTGGATGTCCATTAGTTGATAAAGAAGAAGAAGAAGAAGCGAGTCTATAACATTTTAATTTGGCCACACAAAATGGAAAATTTGGATTCCGGTGAACTCCCCTATATTGAAACTTTTACAGTTTTGATAAAATTAAGCTTCAAGAAGTTTAACACATGCGGTGCAGACGACTGGTTTGGTCCAAGCGATACAATAAATTGTACTAATAAGCCGACCAAGTCGGGTGGCTGCAGCTAGTAGAACGAATTGCAATGAACATGTCTAGTCAAAACGATGGTTTTTAAAATTAGATTCTAAAAAATAACGCCGGAAGCATGAAAATATAACAGCCAGTTCCCCCGAAGAAATCGGCAGATGTAAAATCTAGATGGATGTCAAAATTCACAGTTTAATATTTAAAGCCGAAAATCCTAACAAAAATCCTAAAAAAAAGATGACGTTGATAAAAAATGCGCCATCTAGCGGCTCACCGTAGAGGAGTCCCGTGTCAGGTTATTTTCGTTACGGAATTTCTGGATTCGGTCTCCACGCTGGCCCGCGATAGAAGCTATGCAATAGCTTAATAAATATATACTGTAACAAAACGTGACCAAGTTTTTGGTCAGTAAGTGTACTGACATAGCATTTAGTGCGGAAGTTTAGCTATTCTCGTCTCAAAAGGAAATAGTCCTCCCCATCGCCTACATCACGAGAATCTAAGGAACATTATATACTAGTTGATGCCTGCGACATCGTTTGCCTGCGATTGTAATTTCAACTGTCTGCTTGTGTCGTGTGTTTTTTTTGTTCGTTGACAAGATAGCCCTTGATTGCGATCTCATCTAAAGGTAAGTGACGATGCAGTCTAAGATGGTAGCGGGCTAAATTGGAAGGGGTATGGCTGTGTAAATCCAACCCATACCCCCAAATTTGTTTGTCTCCCTTGCGCAGTGGTGAGCGCTGTGGTCTTATAGCTGAGAGGTCTCGGGTTCGATTCTCGGAGGGGCAAGTCGGGAATTTATAATTTCTTAATTTTCGATGGTCTGGTCTGGTGGGAGGTTTTGTGGTTAGTTTCAACCCTACTGTCAAAGACGTGCCTCCAAGCGATTTAGCGTTCCGGCACTATGGCGCGTAGAAACCGATTAGCCATTTTACCCATACCTTTCCCAAGTTAACGCACTACCATCTCAGACTGCAACGTCACTTACCATCAGGTGAGACCGCACTCAAGGACTATCTTGTCTACGTGTTGTCATCGAATAAAAGAAAATAAAGACTGGAAAAGCTACGCAGGGCTTTATAGTACCTATTCAAAGTTTTGTAGGGATTACAAAGGTCATTGGGTTAACCAAGTGTACTACGTGAGAAAATGTCCCGAGATCCCGGAAAGGTTTCGTGTGTCAGCGTCTCTACGATATTGGATGGGGGGGCAAAGGGGGGGGGGCTAGGGTGCCCTTGAACGGTCCCGGTCAGACGTTTATTGCATCTTGAGGGAAGCCAGACAACTCTGACCTGAGGTAAGGCGGATCAGATTATCGAATATTCACAAGATAAACTTCTAAGTCGGGATATAAGATAGTTCCCGCGGGAATTAAAAAACCTCAATCCACGCGAACGAAGTCGCGGGCATCGTCTAGTAGTTATATAAACGGTCCAAAATATACTTACCTAGTTGTCTCCCGTCCGGATGTCCGGAAAACTTTAATGAGTCAGCACTCAGCGTTTTAGATATTGGATGTAGGGGGTGGCACTTCAACCGTCTGACGCTTATTGCATTTGGAGAGAAGGAAACTCGTTGGCTCGTCGATGGGACTTCCGACTAGTGCTTTAGTTACCTACGGAGTAGGGTCTATACGCACTACTTGTCCACGATCGAGACTATTTCACCCTCACGACCTGGGTGCCTGGAGCACTTCGACCATCCGATGTGCCAGATCTTTTTTCCACGTACCTTGAAACTGTGGAACCAACTTCCTGCGACGGTGTTCCCACTAAATTACAATATGGGGTTATTCAAGGGGCGGACCAACAAATTCCTAAAAAGCCTGCAACGCATTGGTGGTGCCTCAGATGCTTCAAATGTTCATGGGCCATGGTAATCACTTAACAACAGGAGACCCGCTTGCTCGTTTGCTCGCTAAAAATATTTAAAAAAAAATTGTCTTCTTCCGGGTGATTACTCGCAACCCTTGTACCGGAAGTTTTTGCGCTAAAGTGACCGGTCATTGCGTAATAATCGAACAGAATCAAAACTTCTAAAGACTGTGAAAAATGCATTTTGGCTTTAATGGGCTTGTGATAGTAGTTACATAAATGGTCAAAATATACTTATCTATCTTACGTTTGAAAATCCGGAAAACTTCAATGAATCAGCACTCAGCGTCTTTGATATTGGATATAAGGGTGCCACTTCAGGATGCCACTTCAACCGTCTGACGCTTATTGCATTTGGAGAGAAAGAAATCTCGTTGACTCATCGATGGGACCTACGACTTGTGCTTTAGTTACCTACGGAGTATGAGGACTATGCACACTACATGTCCACGATCGAGACTGGACTTCTTCCGGGTGATTACTCGGAACCTTGTTAGTAGCAGTTTTTACGCTAAAGCGACCGGTCATTGCATTGTATCTTCCTTTAAATATATAAAAGGAAAAGGTGACTAACTGTCTGACTGATCTATGAACGCACAGCTCATATTATCACTAGACGGACCGGGCTGAAATTTGGCATTCATCTGAATGCCATTATTTTTAAGTTTTCGCGAGATTTTTTATAACAATGTGTATTACTGTATAATGTACTCGACCTGGCATATCACTCAGTTAAAGGAGGAGAAAAATTAGTTGGGAATTTGTAAACACTTATTTCTTTACATCCAAAGGGTAAAAAACGATCGATATTTTGTATAAATCAACATAATCACAAATTAATAAACAATTTCTATGGAGATAGTTCGTTTGTAACAAATGGCGCCCTCTAGGGGGAACTAATTGACAGTATTCTTCCACTTGCGCTACGGGACGCTTTTGCTGTCGTGGGCGCGTAGTGTGTGAGGGCCCTAAATGCCATATAGAGCGATCTCAGTTAAGGGGAGTATAAAAAGTTATGACTATGAGTGAAACTTGGATTTCATAGTGCACTGGATTGAGTGTTTTGATTTTATGTCTATGTTTGCATCATTTTACTGATGCACCTTAATAGCTGTGGTTTTATACTCGACACTGAAAGTTTTTTTTTCTTTTAAAAGAACATTAGCCAAGCTCAAGTTGGCTAATATCCTCCTTCTTCTTCTTCTTCTTCTTCTTCTTTGTCAACTTATAGTCGTCCACTGCTAGATATAAGTCTCCTGCAAGGACCTCCACAGGCCTCGGTCTTGCGCCGCCTGAATCCAGCGGCTCCCTGCGACTCGCTTGATGTCGTCGGTCCACCTAGTGGGGGGTCTGCCAACACTGCGCTTCCCGGTGCGGGGTCGCCACTCCAGCACCTTGGATATCCTCCAGCAATATCCTCCTATCCCCTCCAAATAAGCGGAATGCTTGTGCTAGGAGTGGGTACGACAATAGTGCAACGGGTGGGATCCGAACCTGCAACCTTTCAGTTTTGAGTCTGCACCTTTAACCGTTGGGCTATTGAGGATTATTTGTTTGTATGTTTGTTTTTCAAAATGGGTAAAAGTACGACTATGTTATTACAATTACTTAACTGTTTTTTGCCCGCGGCATCGTCCGCGATAAAAGGATGCCTTTATTACTCTTCCGAGTCTTTAACTATACCCGTGAAAAAACTACGTCCATCCGTTGCTCCATTGCTACGTGATTGAAGGACAAACCAACAAACAAGACACTTTCGCATTGATAATGATTTTTTGTGGTATAGTGATTTCATTATTTTATGTGTCTACTCAGTATCGTCCCTTGGTATTTTTTTTTTTATGTTACAAAATTGGTATACACTTTTACATAATGCTAATCGAAAAAACCGCAGAGATTTGTTCTCGATGCCACTCTGCAACATAGTGTTATTTTTGCGTTTTTTTTTTCGGATAGTTAAAACTACTACTTTTTTTTTTATTATTTTTTTTATTCGATGACAAGATAGCCCATGACTGCGATCTCACCTGATGGTAAGTGACGATGCAGTCTAAGATAGTAGCGGGCTAACTTGCAACAGGTATGGCAGTGTAGATTCAACCCATACCTCATAATCGGTTTCTACACGCCATCGTGCCGGAACGTTCAATCGCTTGGCGGCACGTCTTTGACGGTAGGTTGATAACTAGCCACCGTCAAAGCTTCACACCAGACCAGACCAGAGACAATTTAGAAATTATAAATTCCCAAATTGCCCCCGCCGGTAATCGAACCCGAGACCTCCCAGTTATAAAACCACAGGGCTCACCACTGGGCCAAGGAGGTTGTCAAGTATGATGTAATTTTTGCGTTTTTTTTTATCGGATAGTAAAAACTTGATCTAAAAATAAATTCTGCATCTGAAGATTTATCTTAAAAACTGTTGACTCGACGGGGCATCGTTAAGGTGTGCACTTGTCTGTGAAACTCACGGGGCATTTGCGAAACGTGTCAAGTGTCCAATCGATTTCCTATCGAGGACTTAACGCTGCCAGCTTAAGATGAGCCCCGGATGAGATTTGAGCCGGTGTCTATGAGGGAAGCTCTGTCAATACGACCACGTGTCTCTGTGTTGAGTTATTTATTGGCAAGTACGGTAACTCGAGAATTTTAGTTGAGGCAGGCCAGGCATCTGCAATACTATCACACTAATATTATAAAGGCGAATGTTTGTATGTGTGTGTGTGTGTGTGTGTGAGTTACTCTTTCACGCAAAAGCTACTGGACGGATTTGGCTGAAATTTGCAATGCAGATAGCTCATAGCCTGGATTAAAACATAGGCTACATTTTATTCCGGAAAATCAAAGACTTCCCGCGGGCATCATCTAGTTAACATTATAAATGCGAAAGTTTGGATGTATGTTTGTCAGTCAATCACGCCGCAACGCCTGAACTGATTTGGCTGAAATGTGGCACATAGATAGATTATAGACTGGAATAGCACATAGGCTACTTTTTACCCCGGAAAATAAGAGAGTTCCCGCGGGAATTAAAAAACCTCAATCCACGCGAACGAAGTCGCGGGCAGCATCTAGTTTGGGTATGAAGCTACAGCAACGAGATAGTAAAGTAGTTCTAAAAGATGCCTTGATTTAAAAAGTTAGTTGGAAAAATGGAAGGAAAGGCTACTTTTTATCCCAGAAAATCAAAGAGTTCCCGCGGGATTTCAAAAACGAATTCCTCGCGAACGAAGTCGCGAGCATCAACCAGTTATTGTATAAAGAAAGAATATATTCCCATCAGTGTTCCCCCTTAATTACAATATGGGGTTATTCAAGGGGCGAACCAATAAGTTCCTGAAAAGCCGGCAACGCATCGGTGGTGCCTCTGGTACTACAAGTGTTCATGGGCGGCGGTAATCACTTTACATCAGGTGCCTCACCAGCTCGTTTGCTTGCTATTCATATTTAAAAAAAATATATATGTGAAATAAAATTTTAAGGCCGAGTTCTGACCCGGTAAATAGAATCTTGACCTCGCCTCACAAACCAAGCACCCGAGTACATGTTAAAAGTTAATTTCAACCCACTCGCGCGTAAAGAGCGACGCAAAGTCGGCCTAGAAAGGGAATAAAAGAAAAACTAGAGGACCGTGATATTTATATTATACTCACTTGGGCCTATTTGGCTTAGATCCATGCTCCACTTCGGGTTCCGCTAATGAAACTCATATATTCCCAGCGTTATTGTGTGGCCAATGTATATCGCTTACACTGGAACTTATAAAACAGTTTCTAGCTTCGACCATTTAGCCGGGACGAGCCTTGACGCAGATTTAGTACTGAATATATTCTGCTTTCTGCGGGAGGTGAGGTAATCACGTACAGCCTACATATAGCACACATTTACTTACTTCCGCACACTCTTGTAAAAAACTTAATGTCTCTATGAACGCACACTAACTCAAAAGCTGTCACACTTACAAGCTGACACGTACGTCTGTACATGTACTTCGGCAGAGGGGAATGCGTGCGCTTGCCTTTTAAATAAATAAATAAATAAATAAATAAATAAGCCTTTTATTACTGAAAAGAAGAATACAAAAATCTTATTCTATCCTCAACAAATACTTAAAAAATAAGTTTTACAGTAAGTATAACAAGATTATGTTTGTAGGTAAATTAGTGGTTTAATTCATATATTATTAATCTTTAACCATTAGTTATCTAATCCTTCACAGAGCTTGTCTAAAATACATAATGTACCCACCTCTTACAAAAAACAAGATAAAGAGAAAACATATTTCCTATATTATATTCTATTTTTAAGTTACACAATCCTGCCTTATAGTTATTAAACTTTAAAAATCTAAAATAGCCAGTTAAATCATAGTATACTATCATAAAGCAAACTTCACAATTTTTGTAACTATTATCTTTTTTTCTTACATTATAGTACTTATATATAAATTTTTTCTTAACGTTTTCTAAACCAAGTACTGAGTTCTATTTAAAAGTGTTTAAACAATGATCCTTGTATATGTAATGAAATATTATTTTATTGTTTATTACAGCAATATCGTTTTAAAGAGTGAATATGGAAATAAACAGTAAATAAAGAAATAAAGTGTACATTCTAAATTATTATAACATTCAGTTCACTCAATTTAATATACATATACTTTGTACTAATGTAGTAAGGCACATTTATTTTTAGTTAGAAGTACTAACTCTCAAGACTCGTTTTTCAAAATCACACTTCTCTCCATATCTTTACACAAAATAATAATGATGTTAAATATGTTATATATATGATATTGTGGCTCATATAGCAGAATGCTTTACTTATATAACTTAAATCAGTTCTAAGTTTAAATTATTAGGTAGATATATATTCATGTTAAACAGTTAAATAGAAGAAAAATGTTTGTAGATAAGCTTCTTCTTCAGTTCGCCATTAAAGGCGCAGGCCTCCTCCAATCAGTTTTAGTTTTCCTTAAAAAGAACCCAATTCCTTCAAATCTTCTTACCACGAACACCAATAGGAGGGTTATGGTCTAGCACCCCCACGGTGACCAACCGGCTTGGGGGGCGTAGGGAATAAATTTTGGCTTGACATTACTTAGGTATATGATGTTTCTATGATAAATAGAAAATTATTTGGTTTTCTTTGCAAATTTTTGTTTCAGATGTTTTTTATTTTTTCCCATATCCGGGGAGGGCGATAATTTATTTTTGATAGTATTTAAATCAGGCTTTGGGAATGGACTGTCTGTTTCTGAAATAATTAATTTGTCATATTTGAGAAATGCGTTTTTACCTTGTTTTCTTTGTTCATCTAATTTTTTTCTTAACTCCTTTCTTTTTTCTAAAACGTCTTTTGTAAAATCTTCCTGTATATAGTAATTACTATCTCTAAGTGTGCTTTTCCTTTTTAAAACTTCAATTTTTTTTCCGAGTGTAGTTAAAGTTACTATTACTGGTCTCAGCTTGTTTTTGTTTTTTCCCATTCTTCCCACAAATTCTAAGCAGTTATTATCTAAATTTAAGGCCATGGTTTTATTCAAAATATTTAATATTTTGTTTTCCAAATCCTGGTAGTTACGTTCTTCCTCTTCGATGCCGAAGAAAATAATATTTTTTCGTCTTACAACTTTCTCCAAATAATTAATTGCTTTCTCTTGTTTACTAAAATTTTCTTCTAGTTTGGTGTATTTTTCCATGACACCTACAATAATTTTATCGATATGATCATTTATGCTGTTTGTTATTTCCTTTTTCATTTCCAGGAAGTCCTGTGTCTGATTACTAATTTGCGTTTTTATCTCATGCAACAAGTGTGAAAGATCTTCCATTTTGCTGTAATAGGTTAATTATCTGATATTTTAAACAATTTGTTTATCTTTATTTTAGTTTCGTTATTTTGATCCGTAATTTTTTAGTTTTAGTGTAGGTATACAATTTAATAATAAAGTTATGTATTTATTTTCCATCAAATACGTTCAACCTGGATTCGAACCCAGGTCAGTGGATTTCCAGTCTGCGGTTAACAATATTTGTACCTATTCTTTACGTCCAGTGAGTCGACAACACGGCGCGGAGCGGCCGGTGTTGACAAGTTGACATAGAATTTTTTCGCTCACCCTCACTTACGTAGGTACTCTTGTTAATAGATTGAACTTATTATTTTCACTTATAATCGTAATTATACTCCAATTTGGTATATAAATGTTAATGTATATAATCTTCTTTTACTTGAATTATGTGTTAAATCCAATATAAGCAAGCTCAAGTTCCGAATAATAAGTTGGTATGGTAGGTAGGTTCTTTGGTAATGAATGGTGCACTAAAGAACCGTGGCGCGTCCGCGTCGTAGAAAAAGTCACAGTTTACGTAGTTATTCACTATTTTAGACCTAGATAACGTTTACACATACTTGATTCACGTTCACAATTTATTAATTACGTCTAATTAAGCACTGAAATGAGAGTTACTATTTTAAAAACAATTTAGATTACGGAGCTAGTTCACACTGTTGCGCTGCAGCGCCCTCCTCCCACTATCTGCGCTTGCCTTTTAGTCCTGGCTAAATGGTCGAATGTCTCTAGTAAAAGGAGAGTTTCCTGCAATGTACAACTAGGTTAGGGCTAGCCTGCACTGCGAAAAACGTCGCGCGATTTTGACTCTCGCGGTTTATATTTCGCGCCAGGAATTTTCACCTTACACGCACTGGGAATAGATTTTCTCGCGATTTTTGTTAGTTCTTATGGACATCTCGGCATAGAATTTAATCCGCACCGCGTGACATTTGTTTAATACAAAAACCACAGATTTTTTACCGTGCGAATTTTCCTACTACTGAATATATTATATCTATGTATCTCCATTCTTTAGGGGGATTAACACATAGGCTACTTTTTATCCCGAAAAATTAAAGAGTTCCCGCGGAAATCAAAAAGCTAATCCACGCCGACGAATCTAGTAAAAAATAAGAATCAAAATATACTGAATTGCAAAAAAAATCGTGCGGTTTTTCGCAGTGCGGGCTAACTCTTAAACCAAGAGTGAATACGTCTTCTAGACAAGCGCGTTCCAACCTAGACCTAAGCAATGTATTCCGTCAAGCTAACAACGTCAGTTTAGTTTAGCCGCTGGCCCAATTCAGTCTGAAAGATATTTAAAAAGAGTACCATTTTAGTCTACCATTTATTTTCAATACAGAATTTTGAGTATTGCCCAGTAGCTGTAAAATAGTGTTAGCGCTGCCGAGTAAATTCGAAAAGGAAATGTGAGGTGAAGAAAAAGGTGCGTTCCAAAATTTTTTCGAAAAAACTTAAGATGACGTAATTCATTTTCCTCGCACATCCCTAAACAGACTTGTCTTCCATTGTCGTATGCGATGCCCCATTACTAGCATTTAAGTTAGATATACACCAAGAGATAGTTGCTTAAAAAATTGAGAAGAGTACATGAAATTAAGTGATGATTTGATGACTTCTTCCTGGCGCAGTGGTGAGGGCTGTGGTCTTATAATTGGGAGGTCTCTGGTTCAATTCCCGGCGGAGGAAAATTGGTAATTTATAATTCCTGAATTGACTCTGGTCTGGTCTGGTGGGAGGCTTTTTTGCTTTTTACCACCCTACCGTCAAAGACGTCAAAGCGATTTAGCGTTCCGGCACGATGGCATGTAGAAACAGATTAGGGGTTTGGGTTGAATGTATACTGCCATACCCCTTCCAAGTTAGCCCGCTACCATCTTAGAATGCATCGTCACTTACCATCAGGTGAAATCGCAGTCAAGGACTAGCTTGTCGTTGAATAAAAAAAAAGAAATAATAATCGTTGCCGCTATATAAATAAAAAAAAGACGTGTGGCACTCGGGGACTGCCGCGGTAAAGCAATAGCATAGCAATTTTTTTCAGCGCCATCTAGCGGTGAGAGGAGTCCCGTGTCAGGTTATTTTCGTTACGGAATTTCTGGATTCGGTCTCCACGCTCAAGGCCCGCGATAGAAGCTATGCAATACCTTAAAAAATATAATTATCTGCCGTCGTCCCAGTCTCGCCAGAGTTAAAGAAGTAAAGATTGTGGATGTCATACATTACAGCAAAGCTCGCGTAATCTAGTTATTTATATTACTACTTATGACTTTCAGATATTACACCATCTACTGTAATTAAATATAACTTCGCAAAAAATACTTAAAACACTTTCTAAAGGGTAGTTTCTCTGGTCAAATTTCAAACAAGCTCATTTTTTGTCAACAAAAAAATGTTTTTGTATCAGTGAATAATTGATAGAAAGAAAGTAAAGAATCCTCAAAAAATTTTTAGAGCGCTCAGAATAGTGCTCTGTAGTTAAATATTTTATTTTCAAGAACAATGTGACAGTGTCACGAAGCAATTTATTATAAAAATACTTAATATAATATGAAACTAAATTCTAAATTAAAACTAAAACGTAAATATCAAAAATAAAATACTGTACTTATATAGAAATTATTATTCGACGATTCCTACGATTCAGCAAAACAGGCGTAACGCGACAGTAATAATAAAAATGTGATAGCGTAATTGAATATGTTAGATATCTCGCAGTCAGCTCTTACACTATTACTTTGGTTGATAGGCGCCGAAACATTTGTATGTAAATACGGGCGTAACAACATATCAAGGGTAAAATACGGTAAGGGTGGCTTTTAAGGCTTGAGTAGTCACAAAGCGACACATTGGATGCGCGTGTACATGTGTTGATTCGTTGCTAGTAGGTAATCACAAGTCTCAGCCCAACGGTTAAAGGAGTGGACTGAAAACTGAAAAGCCGCAGGTTCGAGCCTCGCTCGTTGCACTATTGTCGTACCCACTCCTAGCACAAGCTTTCCGCTATTTGGAGGGGATAGGAGGATATTAGTCAACTTTAGCATGGCTATGTTCATGTCATGTTCTTTGAAAAAAGAATTGTATGTGTATTGTAGCAGTAACTTGGGACTTCCACTGCACTGTGGTTCGTCTAAACTTCTAATAACTCACACCTAATAAATATTCTCCTGACCGAGTTTTGGCTTTAACTATTAATTTCAACCAACGGTAGCAAACTATGCAAACACAGGTTTACTCTCTTTTTCTTCTCTCTCATACTCAACGCTTTCATATTTTCAAGCGGTGCAAGACCGGTGTGTAAAGCCCTAAAAAGACCTACTTCCATTAGTTTATACACTTCATGTCTATTAACTGGCAAAGAAGAGAAGAATAAATCAATCAATCAATCAATCATTTATTTATTTTGCCAGAATATGGTATATAGGTCTTATAATAAAATACAAAGTGTCAGCATATTCTGCCAAGCTTGGCGGGCAAAAAAAACATCATAAAAAAATCAAGCAATCGTGTTGGTCACGTATCCGTCGCGCATTGTATGTGTCTACGCCTTAAGGGTGTGTCTAAAAGCCTGAATGGTTATGTGATTGTTACAAAAACCTTTTCTATTTAACTTTATTAGGAGAAACACGTTTCAAAGTCTTTTGGGGGCAATAAATTTTTATCTACCCTTCTTTTTTAGGCAAGTTGGTAGCACTTTGTCCCTACTTTTTCGGCTGTTGAATAGATATTGAATGAAAGTTATTCATAATATCTATTACCTTGTGGCTTTCACATATAGGGAAATGGTTAATCGGTTCATATAATATCTTATTCAGCCAAATATGACAAAGTTTATGATTTTAGCAATCTATGTATGTATGTATGATTGTATGTGTGTATTTAAGTGTGGTCCACTGTAGTATATAAACTACTGAGACGATTTTGATGAATGAGGTGACAATCGATACGTTATTAATCATAATAACGGATCGATTGTCACCATAATAATATTTAAAAAAATATATTTTTAAAAACTGACTTCAAACGCCACTTAAAAGTATAAAATAATTTTAGTTTGTACATGCGCACGTATGTTGAAGTCGGGCGGGCCTAAATAGAAACGATGAAACCGATACGCGACGCTGGCCCGTGAAGCCTAGGAAGCCTAAGCAAGCTTGCCTAGTACCTGAATACCCTTTTCCTTAAGGCCCAAGACACGGAGCTGCCCGCGAAATTCAAATTTAATTTGGTTTTTTGCTATTTATAAACGAATACGACAAAGTAGGCTTATGGTATTCAAATTGCGATAATGGCAGTATCATCTTCACAGTTTTATATACTAATCTTTACGTAAAAGTATCCAGTTTAAGAAATTAATCAAAATAATGACTAATTTGTGAGTACCTCACGTCAAACTCATTATTTTGACTAATTTCTTAAACTGGATACTTTCACGTTAAGATTAGTATACAAACCTGTGAAGATGATACTGCCATTGGCGCAATTTGAATACCATAAGTCTACTTCGTCGTATTAGTTTACAAATTGCGAAAAACCAAATTAAATTTGAATTTCGCGGGCAGACCCGTCTCTTGGACCTTAAACTTCAGCAACGTCTCACTTGGTCTTCAATTACGGCAGAAACACTCCGTTTTTGAAGTCGGTTAAAAATGGAAATACCTCAACAAAGATAAGAAAAGATAAAAATAGACTCACGGCAAATGAATGTTTCCCCAAGATGAAGTGGATGCCTTCATATAAAATGGCGTATGAATTATTTATGAGTCCCAATATTTTCTGTCTGGGTCAAGAATACTAAATCTTCGTTCGGTCTTGTTTTCGAGATACGGGATTATAAGTTTTCTAATTTTCTAATGTTTCATTACTAAAAAAAGCCGGCAACGCGTTGGTGGTGCCTCGGGTGTTAGAAATGTTCAAGGGCGGCGGTAATCACTTAACATCAGGTGATCCGGCTGCACGTTTGTTCGCTAAAAATATAAAAAAAAAAACTTTTTGATATACGTTTGCGCCCAACTTTCCACGTGGATTTAGTTTTTAACAATCTGACGGGAACCCTCCCTTTTTTGAGTTAAAAGGTAGCCACTCTCCAAGTCCTCAAATATAACCACAAAAAATCACGTTCAAAGGTCGCAGGTTCGATCCCCACCCATTGCACTATAGTCGTACCCACCCCTAACACAAGCTTTCGGCTAATTTGGAGGGGAGAGGAGAATATAAGTCAAGTCCAATTTAGCTAATATACTTCAGGAAAACGTACAATTACTTACGCTACTTTACTAAGATCAATTTGTATTAAATTCATTAATTAATTCTTTTCAGTTTAATGATGCAGTCTTTAGAGCATTTATAAATGCTCGAAGATACAGTCAGATTTGACAGGATTAAAAAAGAGCAGATCAGCAGATTTTGATAATATATGAGCCGTACTAATTTAACTTGGTTTAAGATAGATAGATAGATAGGTAGGTAGATAGAGAGACAGATAAATATAGAGATAAAGGTCTTTCATAGTCAAGGACTTTAAAAATAAGTTCAATAACCTATAGAAGGTTATACCAATATACGTGCTAGTCTGTACGTAAAGAGAAGCGTCGTCGCCAAACAGTGAACTAACGCTATAACACATTTATAATATTAACTAGCTTTTCCCCGCGGCTTCGCTCACGTTAAGTTCGATTTTTCAAACCCCTATTTTATCTCTTTAGGGGTTGCATTTTCAAAAATCCTTTCTTAGCGGACACCTACGTTATAATAGTTATCTACATGCAAAATTTCAGCCTGATCCGTCCAGTGGTTAGAGCTGTGCGTTGATAGATCAGTCAGTCAGTCAGTCAGTCATCTTTGCCTTTTATATATTTAGATAAGGATTCTGTAAAAGTGTAATTAACAATTTTGACGGCAATGAAGATCCAATCTACGAGATGTATTGAAAAATATAACGAAAAAAATGTGCTAATAGATTTATAAATACATATCAAAAATTCCGAGGCCGGCGGGATTCGAACCCACGTCTCTCTGGGAATCGCGCCCGAGTGTGTTAACTGCTACACCACGGCCGAACCATACGTCAGCCACGAAATTAGTAAAAGTAGATCGACAACTGTAATGTGTCGCTACTAGATGTCGCTAACAGTTGCTATAAAACTGATTGAAAAAGTAGATACATATCACTAATTTCGTGGCTGACGTATGGTTCAGCCGTAGTATAGCGGTTAACACACGCGGGCGCGATTCCCAGAGAGACGTGGGTTCGAATCCCGCCGGCCTCGGAATTTTTGATATGTATTTATAAATCTATTAGGTTATTTCCTTTAAGTGTAGGTTAACACTTCAATAAAAAAAAAAATAAGAAAAAAATGTGTAACGAACATTTTTACTTCGGAAACATAATACGACAGATCGCTGACGCGTCCGCATTATCATGCGAGATTAATTTCGTTTTTAACAAATGACGTCTAAGTCAAGGCAATTTCGCAAAGTCACGGCTGAATTAAGTAAGAAAATATTTTTCGGCTGAGCGAGAAAAATTGTACAAGAACTGGCTCGTTAAAGATGGCCGAATAATCCGCTTATCCTGGCTGAAAAGCGCGACTTAAGAACTTGTTATTATCTCCGGAGCTGAAAAAAAACGTCGCTGTAACGCTGATACAAGTTTTAAATGGGTGGAAAAAGTTTTCTGTAATCTATGTATAGACTAAGAAATTTCGTATATAAAAGTTTTCAGAACTTCCTTCGGACAAACATACTTACGTCTAATTTATAAAGTTGTATAAAACTAGCTTTTGCCTGCGGCTTCGCTCACGTTAGTTCGATTTTTCAAACCCCTATTTTATCGAAGATTTTCAGGTGATGAATTTTGAAAAATCTTTGCTTTGCGGATGCTTATGTAATAGCTATCTGTATGTCAAATTTCAACCCGATATTCTGAGCTGTGCAATCAGTCACTCAGTCAGTCAGTTACCTTTGAATTTGCAGGAAAATAAAAGAATTCCCGCCTTCAAAAATCAATAAATATTTTAAACAAAATCAATTCTATGTACAATTTCTACAGCGGCATCTATTCCTATTATTGCATTCCTAAAGACCAAAACTCTAACAACTATACTCGTATATTAATAAATTCTTGAACTGAAGTCATATTATACATCGTTTTTATTCGGTATTCCATTAATTTAATTACCCCAAAATACAACAACACTTTTCCATCTCTACTTTAATATTACGCAGTTTCTGTTTTCTTCGCTTCCAACCAAATCCTCCGTCTTTTTTTATTACTTTCTTTTTTTTTTTTTTAATTATATTTTTAGCGAGCAAACAAGCAGGCGGGTCACCTGAAGTTAAGTGATTACCGCCGCCCATGAACTTGTAGCACCAGAGGAAATCTTGCTTTCTTCCTTTCTAATTTTATAAAGATTCTATTTTCAAAACCAAGCTCGTACCATAGTCATATCTGACCATCATAGAACCTCTTTTAGTACATAATATCTGCCCAATTCCAAACCATACTTTGTGTAGACTATAGGTTGCTAACATATGAGAAATCTTAATCTCAAAATTCTAAGTAAACATCGTAAAATCATACGGATTGAGCAAGACTGGCTCAATAAATTCAAAAAGGAGATCACAATGGATGCACATAATAAAGCTCTTTTGAGGCCCATAACCTACATCGCTTTATGGGCAAGCGTTCAAACGGACCACCCACCCACGAGTTAATTTATTATATCAGAGCACGAATAAATGTCACAGCACCACTCAAATTAAGCTATATCTCGCGCTCGGAAAATAAGAAAATAAAATATAACATCGCTCTACTTGGCTTGCAACTACTCTCGTTATGTTTCAAAGTTCAGAATGAAATTGAGACGTAGACAGGTTAAGGAATAGCTATTTTAAATCAACTATGTCAAAGCAAAAAGGAAGCTAACGTATGATTTATTTAATTTCAGTTTTAAACCTCTTTTGAGGCTATTGAGGCTTCCAATTATATCTACAACAGATTTCATTCATTACAGTTTTATGAGATTCACAAATGCATTTCTGTCATTTAGTAATGGCAACAGGTCCTTTAGACTCTAAGGTCGGCTCCACACGTTGACCCCAACGCTAACTCCAACATCCAACGTGTGGATTGGGAAATTGCCCAACACTCGCGCCAACGTTGGGAGCCAGCGCCAACGCGATCCGTCCACACGTTGCCGCCAACGTCAGTCTTATGACACACGACTATGATATTATGTCGTCAATCGTAATCCCCCATCTTCTCTAACGTGGCTTTTTCTTTTTTTTTCATTAACAAATACAAATTGTATTTACTCAGTATTATATTTTTAACCGACTTCCAAAAAGGAGGAGGTTATTATTTCTTCATCTTCACTTTGGTTCTGACGGGATGGGATTAGAATAGTTTTGACGATCTCCCCGGCGCAGTGATGACCGCTGTGGTCTTATAACTGGGAGGTCTCGGGTTCGATCCCAGGCGGGGGCAATTTGGGAATTTACGATTTCTAAATTGTAAATTCTCTCTGGTCTGGAGGCTTTCACCGTGGCTAGTTACCACCCAACAGTCGAAAACGTGCCGCCAAGCAATTTAGCGTTCCGGCACGATGGCGTGTAGAAACCGAGGGGCATGGGTTGAATCTACACGGCCATATCCAAGTTTGCCCACTACCAACTTAGTCTGCATCATCACTTGCCATCGGGTGAGATCGCAGTAAAGGACTATTTTGCCATCGAATAAAAAAAAAAGAAATAAAGTCTGCCCTCTTTCTAATCACACACTAGATGAGTAATATATGTGAGATAGGTAATGGATATGTAATAGACGCCTCACGAAATAACCGGTCAACGTTGGTACAAGCCTTGGCACCAACGTGTGAAGACGGCATAATGTTTAGAGCATGTCACATCCAATGAATTGCATAATTCAATTCCATAATGAGCCCATTTGAGTTCAATCAACACTGTTCAGACGCATTCACATCTGCTGCGATTACTATTTATGATAATTGCTCTTGAAAACATTCGCGTTTTATCGAACACTAGCTTTTGCCCGCGACTTTGCTCACGTTAAGTTAAATTCAAATTCAAAATTATTTATCTCATGTGTGGCTCTTATGACAATTCGAAAATCTACCACCGGTTCGTTAGGTAGATAAATAGATAGATAGATAGATAGATAGATAGATAGATAAAAACTTTATTGCACACAAGAAAGAAACAAAATTGAATAAAACTTAAAACTACGCATGCAAAGGCGGCCTTATTGCTACAGAGCAATCTCTACCAGGCAACCAAAAATAAACCAAAAAATAGATTCGGTTGATAGATTTTTAAAACCCTTATTTTACCCTCTTAGGGGTTTAATTTTCAAAAATCCTTTCTTAGCTGCCTACTTCATAATAGCTATCTGTATGCCTTCAGCCCTGTCCATCCAGTGGTTTGAGCTGTGCGTTGATAGGTCAGTCAGTCAGTCACCTTTTCCTTTTATATATTTATATATAATAATTTTGACTGCACTTTTTACGTGCTTTTGAGGGTTCCGTAGTAAAACAAGGAACCCTTGTTCCTTTTTGTTTTTTTAATAAAGAATATAAGCCAAGCTGAGCTTGACTTATATTCTCTTCTCCCATCCAAATAAGAGAAAAGCTTGTGCTAGGAGTGAGTACGACAATAGTGCAACGGGTAGGACTCGACCCTGCGACCTTTCAGTTTTCAGTCCGCACCTTTAACCGTTGGGCTATTGAGGCTTAATTGTTGTCCGCCCATCTATACGTCTGTCCGCGTATTTTCTTAAATGTACTAACTGAATTAATGTTTGGTAGAGTTTTAAGGTTTGCAAAAAAGCTGGGAAAGCAACATTAACTTAATTAAAAATGTAAAAAATACTGAATACATTTTATTATCAAAGTCTTTTATGTTTACTAAGTAGGTATATATTAAGGGAATGTGAGTAGAATTTTATAAAAAGCGCGGCTTCTATTGAAACATGCGAGACTTTTTAATAATAAAATTTTTGTTGTTTCAGATTCGACGGACCGAGCTTTGAATGTAGACATAACAATGAAAAACCTTCGAAATCTACCTACCCGTATATTTTAAAAGCGATCGCGAGTGATGGGCAATAGAGTTATCGATAAAAAATAAAAAATCTGCAGTGAAAATGTTCGGTTAGTGTTGCGGTTGGATCGATAAATAATTTATAAAATTGCGTAGAAAAGTGTGGGGTTGGTGAAAAATGTTGTAAAAATTGTGCAGTGTTCGGGTAGTGTTGGGGTTGAATATGTTTATCGATAAGGTGTAACGTGAATGTGAACAATGGTTGGTGTTTCGTGTATTGTTCTGAGGGTGATCGCTTCACTCATGTTCTGTGTTTGCAGTCGACAGGAAGTCCTTATCGAGGAATCATGTGAGTATTTTTTTTTATGCCCTAGTTTCTGCCCGCGACTTCGTCCGCGTGAGGTGAGGTTTTCAAAACTCCTGCGGGAACCCTTTTTTTATTCAATGACAAGATAGCGGATTCTGTACCTAAGTGCCTATCACCGACGATATTCATTTTTTATACATTGAAGGTTTGAAGAGAAATGTCATTTACTATTTCATAGTAAACCTTCAATGGATATAAAATATATGTCTATGTTTAAAAAAAGATATCTTATGCTAAATGCATATACAATCCTATATATATACCGTATCTGCTCCGTCGTGGCTAGTAAAAGTTCGAGCCAAATTATATAATTAGATCTTGGAGCAAAAGCGTATATTTTAGGAAAGCGAAATAAGTTTAGAACGAAACGAAAATTTTATTTTTCAAAATTATATTTTATAATTTTATCTATTATTTAGTTATGAATGTTTCATATTAAGTTAAAGTACCTACCACTTCTTAAATATTTAAAGCTAATAAATTCCCACGGGAACTCTTCAAGTTTCCTTCAAGCTTCTGGCCTGTGTTAATCCTGATTATGAACTATCTCCAATCCTAATTTCAGCCAAATCGGTACATTTGTTGTGGCGTGAAGGAGTAACAAACACACGTACACACATAAGCACGCACGCACGCACCCCTCCCCCCCCCCCCCCCCATATGTGAAATCATTTCATTTCACTTAATTGAGGATTCAGAGTGACATAGTATACATGTCATCACAAGGAAGCCATGTTTTGCCGCGTGAATGACATCTAGGTAACTCAGACAAACGCTACTATCAAAATAAAAGGGAATAATTAAGCAAACAGAACGGCAGAAAAGCGAGAGATGATTGTAAATTCACGTTCAGAAACAAAACGACGCAATTGAAAAGCATAAATAGGATAAATAATAATAATAGCACAGCTGGAACACCTCATTTCCATAAAGTAGGGTAAAATATAGATTATATCCCCAACAATGCCCGCATCCGCAACCTAATTGAATACCCGGGGTTCCCTGGAGTGCTGTTTTAATCATATAAATTAAGCACTTCCATTTATAATTGGGTATTCGATAGTCATGGTTACACGTACCTAGTGTTGACGTATTGTTCTAATAATATAATAAGAAATAGCTGTGTTATGAGCGCTTGTAATGTTAAATCTTCAAATTCAAAATCCATTTATTTCATGTAGGCCAACTAGTAGCTCTTATGGCACGTCATAAATCTACCACCGGTTCGGAATGCAGCCTCTGCTGAGAAGTGCCGGTAAGAAACTAAGCAGTTGCTCTTTTCAAAAAAAAAATATTTTTTTTTACAATAGCTAACAAAGCTATGCTATGTATAGGTACACATACATAGACATATGTATACACATACATAAAAAAAACAGTGCTTCCACAATGTAGCTTCAAAAATGCATACGTAGGTACACAAAATCCAACGCATATCAAAACGGGCAGACAAAGCAGACCCATTCCCGTTGGTGGCACCCGTTCACGAGCATGACGCATGATCCAGCCGTTGCTTCGCTCAACCATATTTGAGGGAACGTAACAACTTCAGATGCAGATTTGATTATTATTGCAGTAGATCAAGTTTTAACTACCCGAACTATAACTTTTAAACCTTATCATGCTTAGGACTGAAATAAATAATATAAATGGGTATCAAATGAAAGGCTTGGCTAGTTGAATACTATACACTACGATAAACAAATCTAAGATGGTCGCCACCACAAAATGGCGGATTTCATAAATTTTTTTTTAAATTTCACATGTCGGGGGTGTTTTAAATTTTCAATTTACACTTGTGTTTAGTTATAATGACACATATTATTGAGGGAGTTGTGAAAAAATATGTAATCCGCCATTTTGTGGCGGCGGCCATCTTGGACCGACTTTGATCAGACATAGCTAAGAACACTCCCGACTAATTGGACGCACAAACGCAATAACGTTTCAACCCGCAAACCTTTGTTAAATTAAATACATACATAATGTAAAGGAATAAAGATAACTTTTCAATTGATAAGTTGTGTGGGTTGATACTTGATTCTTTATTGCGTATGTGCGTTCAATTCACCTTTCAAACAAAAAATATAATATCACACACCCACGCCCCATCGTTTTGCGTCGGGGGTTAAAAATTTATTTCAATGAAAAACTCGCTTCTACAGATTCTAGTTTATTCTTTACTATCTGATGGCCGCGACTTCGTTCGCGTGGGATTAGTTTTCAAAATCCCGCGGGAACTATAATTTTTTCGGGATAAAAAGTAGCCTATGTTTTAATCCAAGGTATAATATATCTTCATTTTAAATTTCAGCCAAATCCGTCCAGTACTTTTTGAACCAATTCGTTACAAACATACTTATATACAAATCTTTCCTCTTTACAATATTATAGATAGTATAGATTCATTCAAAATAAATCCAATAATGTCAAAAGGCTTATTAACTCACGAACGTAATACATTAAGTCAATGTATGATCAGGTACCCGAAAGCATTAGAATAATTAATGTAATTAATAAATAATACTATTACGTGGCATCCCTTAATACGGGTTCTGCATAAATGAGGGCTTTTAAAAAGTTGTACCCAGCACACAATTGCGGTGAACGTGTGGCCCGCTCGCTAATTACGTTTAATTAAAATGTGTTGTATAGAGCTGCTTCTAGCTGTTATAGCGCATTGGAAAATGTGGTTTTTTAAAGCGTTGTAAATTGTCTCCTAAGGCCCAATTTCATTTATTTATTTACTAGTTTTGCTCGCGGCTTCGCTCACGTTAGGTTCGATTTTTTAACCCCCTATTTAACCCTCTTGGGGTTGAAATTTTCCAAAATCCTTTCTTAGCGGATGTCTACGTCCTAACAGCTACCTGTATGCCAAATTTCAGCTCGATCGGTCCAGTGGTTAGAGCTGTGCGTTGATAGATCAGTCAGTCAGTCAGTCAGTCAGTCAGTCACCTTTGCCTTTTATATATTTAAGATTAAAGAGGCACACAATTAGGCTATGTTCACATGTAACGCGCGTTAACGCGCGTCAACGCGCGATTAAATTTGAAGAGAGTTCAGATGATGAGCGCTAATGCGCGTTGCGAGAGTACACGTCAGTCTAGTTCGGTACCTATATTCCAAATTGCTGGCCTTTTTTCTACTTCATCGATTAGTAAGTCGATGTCAATATCTTCAATTTCACTCATTTTAAATGCGAAAACAAAATATAATTACGAAAATTAACAAAATTACATGCGATCGCGATGAAAGCGCGCGCTCAACTGAACAGCAAACGGACATTACATTAATATCAAAGCGCGAGTCAACGCGCGATTGTCTGCGCCTAGAAACTTTTTCTCTGAGCGCCGCGTTGACGCTCGCTGACGCGCGTTAACGCGCGCGCATGTGAACGGTTGCTAGGTATATATTAGGATGTCTAAGCGCGCGATTTGAAAACGCGCGTCGCAATTCAGCCATCTGAACATAGCCTTAGGGTTGCCAGATTTTTTTTCAGCCTATAGGGGACAAATGGTTAAATGGTTAAAAAATACGGGATTTCATTCTTTTACCCGGGACAAATCACACTAATATTATAAAGCCGAAAGTTTGTATGTGTGTGTGTGTGTGTGTGTGTGTGTGTGTATGTTTGTTACTCCTTCACGCCACAACGAATGAACCGATTTGGCTGAAATTTGAAATGGAGATAGCTCATACACAGGATTAAAACATAGGCTACTTTTTATCCCGGAAAATTACAGAGTTCCCGCGGGAATCAAAAAACCTTTATCCACGCGTACGAAGTCGCGGGCATCGTCTAGTAAAAAATAAAATCATTTAGTGTCAATTTTTTTTTGATATTTTTCCGAGGATCGAGTCAGTTTAAACATATTTTTATTCGTTTTAACATATCTCCAAAAATCAATACAGTTATAATCGTAATTAGGTAGGTATAAACGGTCATCAACTCGCTTTTTTACGATTGTTGCGTGTGTGAATACTTGAATCAATTTCATTATGAAAAACGAAGTACAGTTCAAATACGGGACATAGCCTGTCCCGCCGGGACATTTTAAATTAGGCCTAAAATACGGGACGTCTGGCAACGCTACGCACAATACAGGTTGAAACTAAAAAATGCACAAAATATAAATACATATACAAATTATCAAGAACCAAGTAGCAACCCCTAATATGTGTATACGACATTATTGAATAAATTAACTAACGAGTGAGAAAATTATAACATATTTGTACCTAAATGAATAACATAAAATATTGTGGTCCAGAACAAAAAAAAATAAATAATAATAACGTAAGTAGGCAATAAAATTAACTTGGAATAAGTCTTATTCCAGAATTTCGAAACCAAATTAACAGTTAGTCTAAGCATCCTTACTAATCTTTACTATTCCTTACTAATCCTTACTTAGTAAATTAATAAATTACGTACTTAATAAACTTACTTACGTAGTTAATAAATGCGAAAGTGCGTTTGTTTTTTTGTTTGTTTATTTGTTTGTTTGTTGGTTTGTCCTTCAATCACGCCGCAACAACGCAACGGATCGACGTGATTTTTTGCATGGGTAATTGGGTATACCCGCCTACTCGTTTGCTCGCTAAAAATATATAAAAAAAACGCACACTACTCCGAAAGTCAGAGATGCGTATCTGAACCGTGCTTGGGTGGCTATATACCTAATACAATTACAGGCAGTGCGCTAATTAAACAAATTAAAAAGAGTGACACGTCTCCTCCAGCCCTTACAGCGCTTCAACACACATTATTCACGCTTTAAGCGCTTTTGGTTCGGACAATGCTTTTGTGAGCCGAAATGTTGTGTGTCCAAGTGATGTCGCGAGCATTAAGAATGCCTGTCGATAATTTGCTTATACGTCGTATACATAGAGACAAAACCAAAAATTATTGGGATATTCGCCTGTGTTAAAAATGAATTATTTATTACTGATTAATGTTAAATTAGAGGATCTCCCAAAATAAGTAAAACACATATCCATTATTAGTTTTCAATATGATAACCATTTTTAATTAAGTATCGACTAAAGTGCAAAAAGAGTGTTAAAGTTTATATCGTCACAGTTCACTATTTCGTAAAAGTTTTGATAAAGAGTTGCTGGTTTGATTAGTAGGCTAATTCCTATTACAAAACATTTTTTTAAGAACATTAGCCAAGTGAACTCGACTTATACTCTCTTCTCACCTTCAAATAAGCGACAGGCTTGTGCTAGGAATGGGTACGGCCAGAGCGCAACGGGTGGCGTTCGAACCTGCGACCGTTCACTTTTCAGTCCGCACCTTTAACCGTTGGGCTATTGGGGCTTTATTATGCCCTTACTAATATTTTAAACGTGAATTTGTGTTTGTTGGTTTGCTTTTCAATCAGTTAAAGGACCTGGAGAGTGAAATGGATTTCTTTTTATCCGAGAAAAACAAAAGACTCTCATGGGTTTTTTTAACCTAACTCCACGCTGACGAAATCTCAAGCAAAACCATAATAGACTGTAGGCGATTTGTTTTCACAAATAAATAATTCATACTCGCCATTGACCCAGATAGTCACTATACAAAGCATTAGAATCGGAAGTAAATAAATTAATGTCGATACGATGGAGAATATAATCGATAAAACACAAAAATAACATCATTAATTCTCATCACTCGGCAGGCCACACACGGGTATCGAGTTACAAGGCTCAAACAAACCGCTGCGCCCACTTCAAACGTGCCAGATTTTCTTATCTCCCTTTCACACTTTCACTTTTCTGTATAAGAGAGAAAGGGATAGTTGTAGGAAGGATAGAATACCAACAAGTGTGTTCGATTTTAGGGATGTAATTAAGAAGGCCTATCAGTGCCCGATTCAATATATCAAATCGGTAATGAGGTCGATGTGGTAGGTTTTTGCTACTTGATTTACACTATACTCCGACTGAATAGAAACTTCCGACAATAGTTTCCATTATTACGGATTCTATTAAGCAAAGTTGTTGCTTATTTCGTTTTATTAACCGACTTCCAAAAAAGGAGGAGGTTCTCAATTCGTCAGATTTTTTTTTTTTTTTATATTTTTATGTATGTTCCCCGATTACTCGAAGAGGCCTGGACCGATTTGGTAAATTCTTCTTTTGTTTGAAAGGGTATACTTCCCAGGTGGTCCCATTGTCATCAGGTCAGGATCTGATGATGGGATCCTGGAGAAATCGAGTGAACTCTTCTTTTATAGGCACAATTGATATACTTTGTAGTGGCGTTTGAAGTCGGTTTTGTAAAAATAATTTTTAAGTTTATATTATTCAATACTAGATGATGCAATATTGTCCACGTGGATAAAGGTTTTTTGGATTCCCGCGGGAACTCTTTGATTTTCCGGGATAAAATGTAGCCTATGTAGCCTGTGTATTATTATTTTAGTCAATAAGTCATACATATAAATGCAATATTTATTTGAACTCGTCATTATTACTTAATTACTTTATTTTATTAATTAATATGAAACCAAAATATATTAAAAATTTACAATGTTGGTTTTTGTCTGGAATAATTTGTCTTGTTTTTATTTGGACACCTACCCATCTTCAGGTAAAGGCTTGCTCTATGATATTTTTAGGGATAAATTGCTTAAAGCAGTCAAATAAGTGTTAAAGTAAGTATTTATTTTACCTTTTTAAACTCTTGAAATAATAAAAAAGCGAGCACATTTCAGGGGTACTAAACCTTGGGCAGCCGTGCAAAACGAAATATATACCATTTCAGCCCCTCGCGGGATTGCATTAAAGTCGGTGTTCTTTGTTTAAGCGAAGTCGTAAAAGTGGATTATGGAGTTCAAATCTCCGGGCGCTAGTGTTCCTCGGAACAATTGTTTGCTGTCTCTTTTGAAATGGTTAAAATAGTAAAGTGTATACAACGGGTAAACAGCTTCGGGGAGATTGGATCTCCCTGTCGCACTCCACGCTGCAATTGGATTGGTCTCGTCTGCTCTTTATACGGACTGCCACGGTTTGTTTATCTCGGTTTTGAAAGGCTTCGATTATCTATTGGATCCACAAAAAAGTAGCTTAAAAACTGTAACCCGCAAATCTTCTAAATATACTTCGTCCGCGTCAATTTCTGTTATTATGATCGCGATTATAGTCCAGTCAAAAGCAGGTTTAACCTCTGGAAAATTGCGAAAGTTTTGAAACTTTGCACATCGAATTATGGGTACCTAGGGATGAAAATACCAAAAGTCCTCATGCGTATGAGGCGAGCTCTAGCGGCAATTAGCGGAAACAGGACCCTTTTTTTGGTTTTTTGTTAATATCTCGAGAACCTTTGGTCAAAAGTAAAAGTTTATACTACATAATTAAAGCTTATTAAATTTGCAACAATAATGATTATATACATTTTTCTTGAATTCCTAATAATTACCGAGTTTTAGGCCACTGAAAGATAGCTTTTTCGAAAAATCACGCTAGCGGCGCGCGGTACAATATGGCATTTGTAATAATGTTCTACGGAACGGTCGATTTGACAAACATGGTTTATCAATTTTTTTGGGTACCAAGGGTGATTGAGAAAATAAACTTCACAGTTATGTACAAAAAAAGACATATTGCTTATTAAACACCTAGCTTTTGCCTGCGGCTTCGCTCACGTTAAGTTAAATTTTTCAAACCCCTATTTTACCCGTTGTACCCCCTTAGGGGTCGAATTTTCAAAAATCCTTTCTTAGAGGATGCCTACGGCCTAATAGCTACCTGTATGCCAAATTTCAACCTGATCGGTCCAGTGGTTTAAGCTGTGCGTTGATAGATCAGTCAGTAAATCAGTCACTTTTGCGTTTTAAATATTTAGATGAAATACATGAACAATAAAAAATGCTATCAATTAAATAAATATAAAATAAATTATAACAAAAAGAGCGAGCGTGCGACGTAATACATGGTAATACGCAATTGCGCGCGATTAGCACGGCGGCGCGGCCTGTGCCCTGTACTGCCGGCCGCTTGAGCCCGTTGAGACTATGCGAATGTGTGCGTGAAACTTCCGTGCGTACACGGCGCTCGCTGCTCACGCATACATTCAAACCGGCGGCGGCCACTTTGTATGAAGTTATCCTACTTTTCTGTTTGTACTATGGTACAGAGTTAAAACGAGACAGATTTATGTCAGAGCATATATCTGTTTTTTCTTGTTTTGTTTGTGTTTTTTTTTAATAAATAGCTGGCAAACGTGCAGGCGGGTCGCCTGATGTTAAGTGATTACCGCCGCCCATGAACACTTGTAGTACCAGAGGAACCAACAATCCGTTGTCGGCTTTTCAGGAATTTATTGGTCCGCCCCTCGAATAACTCCATATTTTCATTAAGTGGGAACACTGTCGAAGGGAGATGATTGCACAATTTGGTAGTACGTGGAAAAAAAGATCTGGAGCAACGGATGGTCGAAGTGCTCCAGGCACCCAGGTGGTGAGGGTGAAATTGCGTTGCGTTGTGTCTTGCTTTAACCTTTTATCCTCAGTCTGAGCTGAGTCAGAATACACTCTACAGATCTCAACGTGAGGTGCGTTACGTCGAAGACAAAAATGGTCAAATATAAATAACCGCCCACACCAAACAACATATCGCACCGAAATAGGGTGGGTTCACACAGAATTCATTGTTCTTCGGCGTTTCGAGATAAACTCTGTATCGTTGGTGCATTACGCGCGGCATACGGGGTCGACCCCCCATGACGTTAGAATTATTACAACAATGTGTAGTATTTATTGTAAGGGCCGTGGCAATGACTTTTCTTACCTGCGACTTACTTTTTTTTTTTTTTTTTTTGTTAGAAACAGAATATTAGCCAAACTGAAGTTGACTAATATGCTCCTCTCCCCTCCAAGTAAGTGGAAAGCTTGTGTTAGGAGTGGGTACGACAATAGTGCAACGGGTGGGGATCGAAAATGTGACCTTGTCAGTTTTCAGTCCGCTCCTTTAACCGTTGGGCTATTGAGGCTTAAACGTACTTCTGCGTTTATTAAAAAAAAAACTGCCTCATTGGTCCAGTAGTTAGCAAGCTCAACTACGGATGGTGTGGTCTCAGGTTCGATTTCCGAGTCGGGCCTAAAAAATATATTGGACTAGTTGATGCCCGCGGCTTCGCTCGCGTGGGTTTAGTTTTTAAGTACCGCGGGAACTGTTTAATTTTCCGGCATAAAAGTCATTATTATGTCACTCTTCCGGTCTTCAACCATACATAGCTATGTAAATAATCACGTCGATCCGTTGCTTTGTTGCGGCATGATTGAAGGACAACCCAATAAATCAACAAAAAACACACTTTCGCATTTATAATAATTAGTAAGGATTTTTCTATCTATAAATTATAAGTAGGTAGGTACCCCGGAATTAGGAAGTACCGGCGTCAGGTGTGTCACCCATGCTGCCGTCCTTAAGCTAAAATGCCGTTAACTACCAAGACCATATTTCGAGCTATGATCCCAAAAGCGGCAGTTTATAAACAAATGACGCCATTTTATAACTAAATATTTTTTTTAGTTTTATCATTCTCTTATTTTAGAAGTTACGAGTACAGGGGGGACACACACATTTTACTACTTTGGAAGTGTCTCTCGCACAAACTATTCAGTTTAGAAAAAAATGATATTAGAAACCTCAATATCATTTTTAAAGACCTATCCAAAGATACACGAATAGGTTTGATGAAAAAAAAATTTTTGAGTTTAAGTTCTAAGTATGGGGAACCCCAAAATTTATCGTTTTTTCTATTCTTGTGTGGAAATCTTAATGCGGTTCACAAAATACATCTACTTACCAAATTTCAACAATATAGTTCTTCTAGTTTCGGAAAAAAGTGGCTGTGACAAACGGACGGACAGACAGACAGACAAACAGACATGACGAATCTATAAGGGTTCCGTTTTTTGCCATTTGGCTACGGAACCCTAAAAACGATGTTTTTTATATTGCTATATCACAAACTACAGCTTCAAGCAGAAATCCGCTTCGATGGATCGATAAAGAATTAACTATAAGTAAGAGAACATTAAAATATATTATTTGGCCAAAAGTTGGTTAACGGCATTTTAGCATGTGCCTCGGAAAGCACGTAAAGCCGTCTGTCTGATCTATCTTCGGTCGTCGAACAAAAAAAAAATAAAAAAAAAAGTCTGGCCTTTATTACGCACTAGGGACAAAAGCTAGTTAAGTTAGCACAATAAACCAGAAACCTGTGATCGTTAAAAATTCACAGCTCTGGCAGACAGGAGCAATCAACGCTCAGTGGTGTTTTCAAATCCGTTTTTAATTGCACAGCTTGGCCGATGGTCAATTTCCCGTTCCTATTTCGAATTGCAATTTCTCACTACTGGAAACCGTTATATGGAAAACTAAACTAAACTTTAAGCTTTTTTGAAAAACTTTTTTTTTAAAAGAGCAACCGCCGAGTTTATTGCTGGCTCTTCTCGGCAGGAAAAGCATTCCGAACCAGTGGTAGATTCATTTGATGATTCAAATCAAATCAAAAATCTTTATTTGCATAGATTGAGTATAGGTAAGTACAACATAGGTGTTACATACATTCGATTTCGAAAGCACTTTGTAAAAGTTTATTTGAATAAAAAGTTATTCTATTCTATTATATGTGGAGATATTATAGTGCACAAGTGTGTGCGCAAACACACTATCTTACTCTCTCGATTCCCTCACTCTCATAGTCTGATGGGACGGAATTCCGACACTACCGGAGAGAAATCAGGCGCAGGACCAACAGGTTTACGTGCTCTCCGAAGCACGGAGGTTACTCACCGCCAACTTCCTAATTCCGGGCTAGTACCTACTTACCTACTGAGAGAATTTCTTGATAGAAAAACCCAATACATTTTATGGCCCGACCCGGGAGTCGAACCCGGGACCTCGTCATCTGCAGTCGAACTTGCTAACTACTAGACTAACGAAGCAGTTATGGATAAGTATGGATTGAGCAGTGACAGTTTAGGGTCAGGACGCGGTATCCTATTCAATCCAGATCCAGGATCAAGCCGATTTAATCCCGGCTTAATAATCCTGTGCACACAAGAAAATATATTTTATTAAAAATAAGAATAAAAAAAAAATAAGAAGAAAATATATTTTTTTATTTACATTGGAGAACTTAGTAACTCACTGACACTTTTTTAACCTACTTCCAAAAAGGAGGAGGTTATCAATTCGGCAGGTATCTTTTTTTTCTCAAGTAGGTAAACCTACATATCGTACATTATCGAATTGGTCCAAAACACCTATATAAAATTCCTAGCTTTTCAAAACCATAAAAATTTAACAATCCATCAAAATGATTGATCCACTCAATCATAATATAATTTGTTCGATTGTAAACATAACGAGCTTTATTGCTGTGGAACAAATTTATTACATTACAATCCCGGCTGTAAAATAACGTTATAAATTATCGTTGTGTTACAAAAAACGAGATCAATGGAAAATGTACACAGATGTTTAATAAATCAGGGATGTCAAATACTACATTACGCTTTTATTGGTAAAGCCTTGACGACCTCCCTGTCGCAGTGGTGAGCGCTGCGTCTTATAACTGGGAGGTCTCGGGTTCGATTCCCGATGGGGCCAATTTGGGAATTTATAACTGATTCTGTGTGTGTTAAAAAAAAATTCGCGGAATGGCGACTTGTTTAGAAAGTTAAATGTACTCTTTGATTTTAGCAAACTCTCCAAATATCATTGTAGTAGGAGACATTACTACCCATCTACGTCAAGTTGTCCGTAACAAAATGACGTCATGCCGTACCGTTGACAGAAGAATAATAATTGTATTTTTTACTGTAACAACAACTATGACGGAAGTTTTCTTCTCTGGCAATGCTTTTCATGGCGATGACATCTTGAAAGTCTGATGGCGTAATTTTTAATTTCTTATTTTTCCGCTTGAAAAAGGCCATTAATTAAAGTAATTAATAGTCTGCGCTATGCAAAACTTTTCCTTTTTTACTCGTCGTAGAAGACGATACGCTAGCAATAGTACAGAAACAAAAATAAATAACTAATGTAAATAAAAACATTCAAAACGTAACAATAATAAAGCTTTGAAAAAATTTGTTGTTCTATACGTTGCTATCTGTACTTAGCGGGTTTGACTTGAAGTGCGGTTCGGGGAGCGAAGGGGGGTAGCGGCCAACTTGACGCGTATCGGTAGTAAAATGAAACTGATTGTCATATCGTCGGGGATAGTACAAAACCGCGTATGTACCATTGGTAAAAACCGCGAATCTACACTAGTCACAGTTTTACAGGGGAAGTTTAAAACTTTATAAATTTCTTATTTCTACGGCTATTGAGCTAATTCTTACACAGAGAGTATTAATTCATGTGCTCTATGTATTGATAAAAATATATATCTATTAAAGTGATTAATTTAGTCGCTACGACACTTACGCGGTTTTGGTTTGACCACAAACGTATGAAAATGTTCTCGTATTTTAAGGTACTAATGCTAGTTACGCGGATTTGCACTATCCCCGACTATATTGCGAAACATTCCCAGCTCCAGTTCAGAACATACCTCACGCAACTTTACAACTAGTTTAATGACGTCGCTCCGAGGTACCTCGTATCTGCTGAGCGTACGAGTAATAACAGAAAGATAGAGTTATGCGCTATAAAGAACTTCGTCCGTGAACTCTGGTTGTATAACGCGTGGATGCTGGATGCACAGACATGAAGCGCAAACTTGTTAACTATGCTAACGAGGCGTTTCGCGTAAATGTGAGTTGTTACGTGATTTCTAAAGTAAATAGCGGTACGGGGACGTTGTGTAGTGGCAGCCCTGTAATTATGTACGCTCGTAGAAATGTATTTTTTTAACCCGCGACAGATAAAAAGGGGTGTTATAAGTTGCATCTATATCTGTCTGTTCCCTCGTAGCTTCCTAACGAATGGAAATATTTTTATGCGGCTTTTTCTGTTTGAAAGTTAACGTGACCGAGATGGGTGGATGGCTGGATGGATGGATGGATGGATGGATGGATAGATGGATGGATGGATGGATGTATGGATGGATGGATGGATGGATGGATGGATGGATGGATGGATGGATGGTGGATGGATGGATGGATGGATGGAGCAGATCTTCATAAACTTCATAAAACTATACCTAAGTATACCTAAGTATAGTTTATGAAGATCTGCTCACGCGTTTGAAAATCATCAACTCATTTCCTAATTATATTAAAGGGTTGTACACACTTTCACTGGTGCGATCTATTTGCAATATATCAATGCTAAATTGGCGGTTTGATTTATACCTCTTCCCCATAATACTACGAGAAATATACTGTTACGCATATTTGGATGTGAAAGAGGAGAATTTTAGTCAAGTTCTGCTTGGTTAATAAAAATTCCTTTTAAAAATAAAACTGGCTTTTCGGAGTTATGTGCGTCGAGATTAAATAGCCATCGAAAAAACTATACAGTAGGGTTAGTATAAGATTTCACTCGATTGATCGTATTCGTATTCGATGATAATAGCCTCACAGTAAAATGAACCTTAATTATATTGAATTAAAGTCACAAATTCAGTATAACCGATTTTAATTTGGAGCGTATCGGTATACGTAATCGTAAAAGAATGCACGCACGAAATTGAGCTCAAAGTCAATAACGTTATGGTTCATTACGAATTACGAATACAATTTATCGAATTCAATTTTATACTAACCCTACCTGGCAATACGTGTTACTATTATTTTTTTGTATTTGTTTTACAAAAAGCAAATGAAAGAATTTTATTCCCTTATCTGGTATTGCTCCGCAGGGTAGAACAATAAGTTTCCAAGTTTACAACTTTATCAGTATAGCCTCTTGCTGTTTTTCCATTCCTGGAGCTCAGTTTTAATAAAGCTAAGTTGGTACTATTCAGGTTAATTTTTAACCCACAACGAAAAGAGGGTCGTTATAAGTTGAACTGCGCAGAATACCAGGAAAAAATCAGATATCACCCACGCGATCGTCACTAAGCGATTAAATAAAACATGCCCGGCACCTCGAGCAAAGCGCGACAGATGCAAGCGTATTGTGCGGAATAGGAGTGTAATAAGCACCAAATACATCATTTTGTTTATTTATTTATCCTCGCAACGTACAGCAGATATATTATGTTTTGGTTCATTAAAGTAGTCTCAATGGATAGATGATGATCGAGGATCAAGGAGGAAGGTCTGATGATGGAGAAGAAAACTGAGTAACTTTGCGTCCTTTATCAGCTATATAACGGGGAGTGTTCTGAAGAGCTGTTTGATCTTATTCCGCCCTCTAACTTCTACAACCACACCGCACGTCACCGAACGCTATTTCACCCTCACCACCTGGGTGCCTGGAGCACTTCGACCATCCGTTGCTCCAGATCTTTTTTTCCACGTACTACCAAATTGTGGAATCATCTCCCTTCGACAGTGTTCCCACTTAATTACAATATGGGGTTAAAGATTTTAGACTTAATTCGTGGTTTAATGACATAATTGTTATAAATTCTACGAGTACGTACCACGGTAATTATTTTAGTTGGGATTGTCGATATTTCGATCCAATTGCATGGACCGTGGTCACGACGAGACTGCGGTGTTGCGAGACGTCAAGTTGAAGCTGTCATGGGTAGAATCTATCTACCCGCCTTCTTGATCTTTTCGGAGGAACGTCATTTAAAGTTCGGCAAAAAACACTAACAACGTCACTTTTTAAAGGTGCTGTACGACGCTTCTCTGGTTTGCATAATTCTACGACTGGATTCCACATACTTGCTAGTTTAATATGGGGTTATTCAAGGGGCGAACGAATAAGTTTCCGAAAAGCCGGCAACGCATCGGTGGTGCCTCTGGTGCTACAAGTGTTTATGGGCGGCGGTAATAACTTTACGTCAGGTGAGGTCGCCAGCTCGTTTGCCCGCTATTCATATAAAAAAAACAGGAGGCTTAGTCTGTATGTTGTGGTAGTAGTGGCGTACCTATCGGAACGATAAACCGCTTGGCGACACGGCGATTATGCGGTCTGATAGCTACGATGGCGTGTAGGAACTTATTAGGGTTTCATTTACATTGCTATGCCCAAGTTAGCGCGCTATCATCAAGAAGAGTGTATTGTATAGTTACTTTCCATCAGTCTGACATTTTGACGACCTCCCCGGCACAGTTGTGAGCGCTGTGGTCTTATAACTGTTCGACGGGTTCGATTCGCGAATTATAACTTACTATTGGGACTTATTATTGGGATTTAGGCTGCATCTTTACTTACCATCAGGTGAGATCGCAGTCAAGCGCTAGTCTATATATTTAAAAAAAAAAAAATTATAAGGGCGCCTTCAATTTATGCGTTTCTTGACGGCCTGCTGCGGTGCCGAAGCGGTGCGTTAATCGTACTGCGCACGGATGTTCGTTTTTTTCATACAAAGGGCGCGGTGCGGCTATAGCGCGGTGCCGGTACCGCGATCGCTCGACAACAAGACGGCAACGGCACCGCGCGCTTTGTATGAAAATAACGAACGTCCGTGTGTAGTACGACTAACGCACCGCTTCGGCACCGCAGCAGGCCGTCAAGAAACGCATAAATTGAAGGCGCTCTAACTTCTAAATTGTTTCTGGTCTGGTCTGGTAGGAGGTTTTGGCCGTGGCTAGTTACCACCCTACCGTCAAGGACGTGCCGCCAAGTGATTTAGCGTTCCGGCACGATGCCGTGTAGAGACCAATAAACGGTATTAGAACACTGCCATACCCCTTCCAAGTTAGTCCGCTACCATCTTAGACTGCATGTTTACGCATCAGGTGAGATTGCAATCAAGCTCTATCATGTAATCGAATAAAAAAAGAAAGGTATTTTGAGAAAATAATGCCGAGAGATTTTTAGTTCACTTTATATTTGAGCATTTGACCTTTTAATTTAGCAAGATACAAAACTCCAACTGATTAGATATAATATTTCAAAGAGCTTTAATTATGAATTATATAATTAATCCGTGTTACCTAAGGCTTTGTTTGTAAGTCGTGAAAATCTAATTTATTTACTACACAGAATTACTTGCCTATCTAATTAAGTAAAGCTCAGAACAAATTAACCATAAACATACTACGTATTGATAATTCAGTTTACTTAAAAATTTTGTCTCTTTGTTTGTCTGTCTGTTTGTTGCCGCTAATCTCCGGAACGGCTGGAACGATTTTGACCGAACATTCACTGGTAGATAGCTGATGTTATCGGGAGTAACATAGGCTACTTTTTTAATCGACTTTCAAAAAAGAAGGAGTTGTTATCAATACTGATTTTGCAGGGGTTCTACCCGCCTAAAATGTGGGGAGCTAGGAACTGTCTGTTGTGAATTGAAGAAGCGGACGAAGTCGCGGGCGTCCGCTAGTAAATAATATAAATTACACACAAACCACTTAAAATAAACCCTTAAACCCTTCTCTATAAAATATAATCGTTATCATCTAATCTCCAGCCTTGGAGCGATAAAACTTGTGACAATGTTACCCATGGATCCTTCATCCGGACTCTATGCCGCTGGTTTATGGCTAAATTATAATAATACTTGGGATACGGCGCTACTATTGTACCTTGGAATATGCATTATACCTATTATTATCTCGTTTTCATTGATAACTCGATCTAAACTCGAATTTGATTGTAGCCACCGATGTATATGGATAGGCCTCTAGAGGAAAAAAACGTGCTCAAAAAGATCACAGAATGTCTTGTCTTGAAAGAACTTAAAAGAAGTTTTAAAAAAAAGTATTAATTTAATTTAAATTTTGTTCTGGTTAATAGGGAGTGGCAACTCCTCGAACGTGGTTGGTTGACACTCGTGTCCTACACGTGTGAACCTACACTTAAAAGAAATATCCGAATAATTTTTTAAATACATATAACAAACTTCAAGGCCGGTGGGGTTCGAACCCATATCTCTTGGGAATCGCGCCCTGAGTGTTTTGCCCACATAACAATACGGCTAAGTCTAATTAAATTTCACATCAGTTTTATTATAACTTTATAGAAGTCTTTTAACATCAGTTTATATTTTTAACCATTTTATACTTTACATTATATTATCTTTTTTTCCTACATTTATATAACTCCCGGGAAACGCGCCCTGAGTGTTTTGCCCACATAACAATACGGCCAAGTCTAATTAAATTTATGTAACAAGTATCCGAACGCGCGCTGGTCTCCCCGCCTCTCCGATTGGTCGGACGGCCATCGGCCATTTTTGTCTTGGATGTGAATTGTAATGAAAGGGCTCTGTGTTTCCCTGCGTCTAATAATTTTAATATTTTGTAGAAAGTTTATTCGATTGTGGTTTTTTTGTGCCGCGACAAAGCCTTTTGTGGAAAAAACAATAAATACTAAATTAAAGAGTAATCGACAGCTCACAGTGGCGCCCAACGTGGGGCCATCGAACTATATACAGTGCTTTCGCTTGTGCTAAAAGCGACGCCATTACGGCGAAACAGGAAAATTTTTTTTTTGTAAGTTTGAAAGTGCGCGATCGCGTGCGCAATCACACTGATGGCAGAAGAAAAATCGACTCCGCTCCGACGCCGCGTAGCCCCTACGCGTGACGACGCGGAGCGCGGTACATCCGACAGCGATGCCGGCGGAGAAGAAAACGTGACAGTTCGGAGAGGGCGGCCTACGCCCATCCAACTTTCGGAAAACCAACTGTCCAGCCTGTTGTCGAAGGTGATTCGAGAGACGTTAAGCATATCGCAAACCTCATCACCCACCACGCCGCCGTGTACGACGTTGCCTCCGGGTAATCTTTCGAAGTGCACGGCGAGGTTCAGCGGCGACTCCGGCCCGGACGCAGTCGAGACATTCATTGACGCGGTGGAGATCTATAAGGAATGTGCAGGGGTCAGCGACGCGCACGCATTGCGCGGTCTCGCAATGTTGCTCACGGACGGCGCGGCAATATGGTGGCGCGGAATCAAGACCGAGGTGCACAGCTGGGACGAGGCGAAACGTAGGATGCGAGGGATGTTTGGAGCTCCACAACCCGCTTATAAAATACTACGGACAATCTTCGCTCGTGAACAAAACGGTGAAAGTGTTGACGCTTTTATTCCCCATATTAGAGCGCTTATCGCTAAATTACCTTATAAACTAGATATATGTTTACAAATTGATATTATTTATGGATTATTAGATCGTAAGATTCGAAAGTATGTACCACGTAATACAATTAAGGATATAGATTCATTGTTAACAAAATCGCGAGAGGTGGAAGAGGCTAGGGCAGAAGTTCAGAAGCCACATTGTTCACTTAAAGATAATAATAGTTCAAAAATTAGCAAACCTCACAGTACAGTCACCGAACCTAGTTCTGTTAGTAGTGTTAGTAGTGACAGTCAGAAATGAACCCGGCTTCGTTGTTCATATTGCAGAGCTTTTAACCATTCTGTTGATTCTTGCCGAAAACTTGCTGCTAAAAATGAGGCTAAGAACTCTAAAGCTGCCGCTGAGGTGAAACCCCCTTTAATGTGTTATCAGTGCTTGACACCAGGAGTTGTTCGGTCGAGGTGTGATATATGCAATGGAAATAAGCCACAGGCCGAGGCTACAGCACCATCTAGTTTTAATGTACTCAAATCTAACTTACCTGTTCACAGCGACTTACCACTGGTAACTGTGCGTATTGCTGGCAAGCAGGGTGTTGCAGTACTAGACAGCGGAGCTACACAGAGCCTGTGCAGTCCTTTGTTGTACGAGGTTCTACTCGATGCTGGAGTCCAGTTCTCACCGGTGCAGCGAACAATAAGTTTAGCGTTTGGCTCACCGCAAGTATGCAATGTTCTAACTACATCTAGTACTGTAGTGGTTGAAATAGGTGGCCGAAAGGTCATGACAGAGTTCATGTACCTACCTAGCCCTGAAGGAAAAACCTTACTCGGGAAAGACTTTATCTCAAGTGCAGGGATTATAATGAATATACCTCAATCTACGTGGAGCTTTATCGATAATCCTAACCATATATTTAGTTTTACTAAATCCTTCCAACTGATATCAGATGCTGATGCGAGGCACGTAAGTAGTACTCACCTACTAGCTACGCCTCTTATTACCAGGTCTGATAATAACTTGCTGCTGAGAGCTCACGAGGGTCCAGCTTTATCAAGTTTTGAGAGGGAAACTTTAAATAATTTTATTTCTTGCAGAGCAGAACGGTTTGCTAAGGAAGGTCCAGCCACAGAGTTCGCGACCCATAGCATCAAGGTCAGGGATGACCAACCGCCTATCGCCTGCCCGCCATTCCGGCTATCACCAAACCGGAAGGCTGCCTTAAGAGGAGAGCTTGACAAGCTGCTCGCTGCAGGGGTGATCGAAGAGTGTGAGTCACCATGGGCTGCTAATGTAGTCATGGTTCCCAAAAAGGATGGAGGTATGCGTCTTTGCATTGATTACCGCAAACTCAATGAGGTTACTGTACCTGACCGGTACCCATTGCCCAGGATTGAAGATGTTCTGCATGTGGCTAAGACCTGCACCTATATGACCACACTTGACCTGCATTCTGGTTATTTTCACGTTAACGTGCACCCAGATGATCGAGATAAGACCAGCTTTGTCACACCTTTTGGCATGTTTAGGTTTATACGCATGCCTATGGGCTTACGGAACTCCGGAGCTACATTCCAGAGGCTTATTGATCGTTTTAAATCTAATCTCACCGCACTGCATGGCTCAGTGCTGGCTTATTTAGATGACATTATTGTCTTATCGCCTGGTGGTTTTGAGAACCACATAGCAGACCTGAAGTCAGTCTTTGACAGGCTGGCTGTTTTCAACTTGCGAGTCAATCGTGAGAAGAGTTGCTTTGCATGTAGTTCTGTCAAGTTTCTTGGCCATATTATTACACCAGGTGGTTTTCACACAGACCCAGATAAAACAGCCGCTGTAACTGCTATGCCTGCACCCAAGAACGTCAAACATTTAATGTCGTTTTTGCAAACTTCCAGTTGGTTCCGGAGGTTCATCCCCGGTTACGCAGAAGTGGCTCGACCCCTCACTGCGCTGCTGAAGAAGGACAGTAAGTGGCAGTGGGGCGAGCAGCAGCAGCAGGCCTTCGAGCGGATCAAGGCGTTGCTGACATCGGCGCCCGTCCTGCGACAGGCCGACGACACACTCCCGTACATCCTACGCACGGACAGTAGCGGGTATTGTCTTGGAGCTGTTTTAATGCAGGGGGAGGGAACCGATGAGCGGCCCATAGAATATGCAAGTCGTCAATTAAACTCTGCTGAGCGGAATTACACCACTACAGAGCGAGAGGCCCTCGCCGTAGTCTGGGCCGTTCAGAAATTTAGAGGTTACATAGAAGGGGCACAGGTTTTAGTCAAATCTGACCATCAACCTTTACGGTGGCTGATGAACACTAAGTCACCTAGTGGTAGACTAGCCAGATGGGCATTAATTCTGCAGGAGTTCGATCTCCGCATTGAGTATACACCTGGGAAATCGAACGTACTTGCCGATATGCTCTCACGCCCGTCATGCTCTCAGGACGCGCACACGCAGTGCGACCTGTGCTACGCGGTCGCCGATTTCCCGGCTCGCGCAGCTAGCGACATTCGCGACAATCAATTAAAGGACCCAGAGGTACGTAAGATCATTGATGATTTAGAGGCTGACGACGCCCCATTTAGGGGGAGACAATGGGCCGACCGTGGATATGTACTCTCTGATGGCATTTTGTATCGCTATGCTCCCGAGGCGGATGGCAACGAGGCTTGTCTCGTGGTACCCGAGCATGAACGTGCACAGGTGTTGTCAGAATATCACGACGCTCCGACCGCCGGTCATTTCGGGGTCGAGCGTACTCTACAACGTATAAGCACTAAGTATTATTTCCCTGGCATGCGTTCTTTCATAGCTAGCTACATAAAAAGCTGTGTTGCATGCCAGCGCTACAAAGCCGATACGAGGAAACCGGCGGGACTCGTGCAAACACCGGTCCCGGCCCGGAGATTTGAGGTAATATCAGTTGATTTGTTTGGTCCATTACCAGAAACAGCAAATGGCAACCGATGGATTCTCATTGCTGAGGATGTATGCACTCGATGGGTTGAATTGTTTGCCCTTCGAGAAGCTACTAGTTTCGAATGCGCCAAGACACTTGTAGATGAGGTCTTTCTACGGTACGGCGTCGGAAGGCGCCTCGTAAGCGACCAGGGCACTCAGTTCGTCTCTGAGGTGATGCAGCAGGTATGCAATGTATTTGGCATTCAGCAGTCGCTAACCTCGTATTATCACCCAGAGGCGAACCCCATAGAAAGAAAAAACAGAGACCTCAAACCGCAATTAGCTATTCTGGTGGGCAAAGATCATTCAACCTGGGATGCTTTCCTTCCAGCGATACGTTTCGCGATGAACTCTGCTGTTACGTGTAGTACTGGACACTCTCCTGCTTTTTTAACTTTTGGCAGGGAGATCCGTGCACCGGCCGACGCCGCGCGCGACTTGCGCTCGATCGTCGACAGCGACACGTTCGTGGCCAGCGTGACGCCGTACCTGCGGAAGCTGGGCGGGACGCTGGCGGCGGCGCGGGATGTGCACGAGCGCGCGCAGCGCGTGAGCAAAGAGCACGCAGATGCAGCGCGTCGTGAGGTACCGGAGTACGACACGGGCACTCTCGCCTTGCTGAAGACGCAAGGCCTGAACGACACAAGTAAGGGACAGACAGCCAAGTTCATCCCTCGAAGGGATGGACCGTATCGAATCCGTTCGGCCGTCAGTCCAGTCACATATTTATTGGAACGCATTAGCGATGGGGCACTTCTTGGGAAGTATCACACCTCCCAACTCACTCCTTTTGTCGGGGATATTGTACCTGCTCTTAGGGAAAAACGAAAACGGGGTCGACCGCGACGTAATTAGTGTGGTTTATACTACTCTCACTACTACTACTATCACGAATCGCGAGGACGCCTAAGTTCATGATAGAGGGGGAGCCTGTAACAAGTATCCGAACGCGCGCTGGTCTCCCCGCCTCTCCGATTGGTCGGACGGCCATCGGCCATTTTTGTCTTGGATGTGAATTGTAATGAAAGGGCTCTGTGTTTCCCTGCGTCTAATAATTTTAATATTTTGTAGAAAGTTTATTCGATTGTGGTTTTTTTGTGCCGCGACAAAGCCTTTTGTGGAAAAAACAATAAATACTAAATTAAAGAGTAATCGACAGCTCACATTTATTAGTTTTATTATGACTTTATAGAAGTCTTTTAAGATCAGTTTATATTTTTATCCGTTTTATATCTTTACGATCGAGATCCGATAGTAGTTAAGCGATTGACGATCGGTGGTAACGAGTGGTCATAAAATGCCGTCGATTATTTACGACGTAGAGTTGCGGGCACCCCTAACTGTGATGATTCCTAATCTCTGGCTGCAAATGGTCTTGTCATTGGTAATTCTTACTAATATCACAGAATACATAATAGTACAGGCGCTGTACGGTTCAGGACCGCACAGAAATAAAACTGCTGAGTAGAAGTCTTAAGTTTATTACTACTACTCTACTTAGGCTAATTATAACCTAATAGCAGTGTGAGCGCGATGCGATGTTATGTGCACTGATATATGATTGAATGAAAAGCGTATTTATAATAAAGCATGAATGATGACTGGGCGAATTGTACGGTTTCGACATAGACCGTACAGGCGCAGAAGATTCACTCTTCATAATCATTTGATTAAATAGCGACTCTTGTTACTACACAATAAAGTGCAACTTAGGTCGTACAGCACTAATTTACCTACAGTCATATTCATCCTTGCCTTGCTTTTTTTTGTTTGTTATAAGTTTGATGTGTCTCTCTGTGTGCGTATGTGTGTGTGCGTGCGTGCGTGCGTGCGTGCGTTTATGTTTCATTTTATTTTGTTTTTTTTTTGTTTGATAGGTGAATTAGTCGGCAGTGTTCTTAGCTATGTTTGATGAAAATCGATCCAAGATGGCCGCCGCAAAAAAATGGCGGATTACATACTTTTCACGATTCCCTCAGTATGGGTATCAAATGAAAGGACTTGACTAGTAGGTAGTAGAATATACTATGATAAATTTCAAATCCAAGATGGTCGCTGCCACAAAATGGCGAATTACATTTTTTTTCTATTTCACATGTCGGGGGTGTTTTAAATTTTCAATTTTGTTATGCATAGTTTTGTTACCTATTGTAAAATTTTTTTTTTTTGAAAAGAGCAACCGCCGAGTTTGTTGCTGGCTCTTCTCGGCAGGAAGGGCATTCCGAACCAGTGGTAGATTCATCGACGATTCAAAAGTACTTGTAAAATTTAAGTGAATAAAAAATATTTCTATTCTATTCTACATTCGAAAGTACTTACTTTCGAATGTAGGTCTGTTTGTTGGTTTGACTTTGAGAATGGCATAGGCTACTTTTAACCCGGAAAAATAAAGGAATCCAAGCGATATTATAAACCTAACTCCACGCGGACGAAGTCACGGGCAAAAGCTAGTAAATAATAAAATCTGCTCAACTTGTCAAACCCATTTCAAAGGCAATATTATATTTTCACCCAACACAGTTACTTTTATAGCATGTCGGCCATATTGTGCGTACAATCACGTAGTACACTTTATATGTCCGCTTTTAACGAATGTGTCATACATTTTATATTGGTACTTAAACGATACATCTGTCTATGTGATTGATGCTTGTAACTTCGATTCCCGTATATTTTAAAGTAGCTTTTGCTTGCGAATT
This sequence comes from Hipparchia semele, assembly GCA_933228805.2. Taxonomy (NCBI): domain Eukaryota; kingdom Metazoa; phylum Arthropoda; class Insecta; order Lepidoptera; family Nymphalidae; genus Hipparchia; species Hipparchia semele. The sequence goes on along the minus strand of OW121733.1, from coordinate 2,812,332 downwards.
TGCTCTCGTAAAGTTCGATTTTTTAAAGCCTTATTTTATCCACTTAGGGTCCCCACACACGCACGCATAGACGCACGCACTCACATGTGCGTTTTTGTGCAAACCCAGGTGCACTCTCTATTCCCTCACTCTCAAAGATGGGATAACATCGGAAAAAACCGAAGAGATCACGCGCATAAACGATGGTTTTAAGTGCTCTCCGAGGCACGGGAGTGCCGAGTGATACACTGTCTACTTCCTAACTCCGGGCCAGTACTGAGAATTTATTGACAGAGAAAGCAGTTATACAGTTTTATGGCCCGACCCAGGAATCGAACCTGGGACTTCGTCACCCGCAATCGAACATACTAACTACTAGACCAACGAGGCAGATGAGCAATGACAGATATCCCGTATAATGCGCGGTGCACTGCGGTCGAGTGTACGAGATCGTGTTGCGGGCAGGCGCGGAGATGATGCGACAGATGCGTTCGTCTCTGTTGTGAGAGCATATATGTATATATATGTGAGCATTATATAATACTAGGGATAGCCTAGTATTAGAATGGTCCGGCCCTAGTTGCACTAAGCACCCGAATCAGGGTCATGGCTGAAAATTAGCGCTGTACGCTCTTGTGCAGGACATAAACATACAGCATTTTGCTGAGTTGAGACCTTTTTTCCGGGTTGAGAAAAGAAAAATTTCCTGTCATAGAAAAATAAGTGGATATCGCATGTTAGTCCGATTTGTGTAACCACTAAATATGAGTGCAGATCATTTCGCTAGCTAGTCCGTCATCGAACATTGACGTGAAGCAGTTGTTTCAGTGTCAAGGAACAATGATGCATTTGAATAATAGTTGAAGTTTGAAGTGCTGAATCCCCTTATTTTTCTATGATCGAAGGTTGAGGCACACATGACTTAGTTGGTCCGGCGCTTCTTCTGCTTGACGTCTTTTGTCTTTAATGCTCAAGTGGTGGAGTTGCCGGGACAACCTAATCTAGGTATACCTATTGGGTGATGTGTGGCACAATTTATAAAATAAACGTTTCTCTCTTTCTTTCTTTCTTTCTTTCTTTCACTACGTTTTTACGAAGCGGTTCCAGTGATCTCGAGAACCACACGGTAAAAAAAATATTTCAAGGTTAGACACAGGGCACTATGTATGTAAATCTTCGAGCTTGTAAATTTCGTTTAATCAAAAACCGACCCTTTTTCATTAACGGATTTTTCCTCAATCCAAATTCCAAGAATTTCCTAATATACCCGTAAAGGCCGGTATTAATACTCGTAACTTACTTGACTGTATACACCAAAATCTATAAATTGACTATCGAAAATTTAATCCGGATAACAATAAGATCCTCGCTGTAATACTTCTTCCTACATTTTTACTATATGTTATATATTTTTTTTACTTATATTGACTTTTACACCCGGTTCTATATGCATAATTCCTTACTTTGTGTACCGTACTAGGTCTGTAGGTAAGCGAATATATTAGACGCGTAACATCAGACTCTAGATGTGGGTAGATAGTAACAATACAACTGTATTGTTACTATAAATGCAGCCACCATGCGGTGGGTGTCTCAGTCTTATATCGGCATCGGTGTGGCGGGACAAGTGAGTGATCTCTGTAATACGTAGCCATTATGTTGTGTGGTTGTACTGGGCAAGCCAGTACAAGTGGCGACCCTGCCAGGATCAAAGTAATCGAACAAAATTTTATTAATTAATTATTGCTAGCAATGCATGTGTGTCAGTACTTTTAATTTACCTATTCGTGATAGTATAATGAAAGTGAAGTTATGGCTTATTAAGCTAAATTCGCTATGAATAATGCCGTTGCAGTAAAATTTATTTGAACTTAATGTCGGTCTTGTAATATTGGTACCTAAAGAAGCGTTACCTTATTCCAGTAAAGCGTTATTTTGTTGTAAACATAAATGTAGAATTCAATCGATACTATGGAAATGAACGGATCCATATTCAAAGATTTTGGTAGGGTAAATTGTGATTTCTACTCCGTTTATGAATTTGGATGCGTTTTTTTGTTGTTCTAAAAGCCAACAACAAAATAAGATCGGTTCTTTATTATTCATTATGGTAAATTGTAAATAATCAGACTGTCCGGAACTGTCTGTAATCCGAATGTGATATATGTGTCTGACGGGACTAGTGTGGCATGGCAACTAATGGTTAGTTCCGGTCGGTAACACTCGTAAAATTGCTTAAGGTACGAATAGCAAACCAGTGTATAATATACTCTGGCGGGCCAGATCTAGAAACTTAGACGTGTTATTGTGTTAATAGTGTCCTTAAAAAAAAGACCACAAGCGCCGTGGTTTAAGACTAAGATGAAGGGGCTGTAGGTTAAGACCCACGCAAACAAATGTAGATGTGTAAAGGTTTTGTGGATTCCGTATACGCACTAGCCTAAAAGCACGAAATTTGTTGATCGGTGTACATAATGGTGACTAAATTTATTATGATTTGAATACATACTAATATCATTTTTAAAGCCTGTCCAGTTAGCCTTTAGATTCCATTTAGATGAGTAATAGATATCATTCTTTCTGAGACGAAATAAAAATATTAATTATAATTCTTATTGTTAAATAGTTGGATATGCCTTTGGCGGAACATGTTGGACCTATTATGATTATTATGTCACCTATTATGTGCATTGATTTTGCAAATGTAACGGAGGTAGTTCGAGAAATCGAACGGTACCTAAAAAAAAAAAAATCTGGTAAGTTCGCGATGCAAATCGGAACTGTACCAGCGTGGTAGTCAATACCGATAGTAAAAAAAAAAGGAAATTTAGTAAAAAAAAAGGAAATTTGGTAAGTTCGCGATGCAAATCGGAACTGTACCAGCGAGGTAGTCGATACCGATATTAAAAAAAAAAAGGAAATTTAGTAAAAAAAAGGAAATTTGGTAAGTTCGCGATGCAAATCGGAACTGTACCAGCGAGGTAGTCGATACCGATAGTAAAAAAAAAAAAGGAAATTTAGTAAAAAAAAGGAAATTTGGTAAGTTCGCGATGCAAATCGGAACTGTACCAGCGAGGTAAAAAAAAGGAAATTTAGTAAAAAAAAAAAAAGGAAATTTGGTAAAAAAAAAGGAAATTTGGTAAGTTCGCGATGCAAATCGGAACTGTACCAGCGAGGTAAAAAAAAGGAAATTTAGTAAAAAAAAAGGAAATTTGGTAGGTTCGCGATGCAAATCGGAACTGTACCAGCAAGGTAAAAAAAAAAAAAGGAAATTTAGTAAAAAAAAAAGGAAATTTAGTAAAAAAAAAGGAAATTTGGTAAGTTCGCGATGAAAATCGGAACTGTACCGGCGAAGGTAGTCGATACCTAACAAAAAAAAAAAAAAAAAGAGATGCATGGATCGGGGCGATCTGAGGATGACCGATGCCATGGCAACTCAGTATGTATGCCGTGCCTCGGAGAGCACGTAAAACTGTCGGTCCTGCGCCTGATCTCTCCCCGGTCGGGTCGATTTTTCCCCGTCCCATCGGACTATGAGAGTGAGGGAATAGAGAGTGCACTTGTGTCTGCGCAAATACTTGTGCACTATAATATCTCCCGCGCAGATGGCTGATCTCGTGGCCGAATTCGGTCAGGAGGACCATCATATGATTGGATCCCACGGGTAGTTGGCACAGTGGCCAATCTAGTTAAAAGTAAAAGTCCAAATCTAAAATTAAATAAAAGAATAATATTCTTGTCATAGACCTTGTATTGTGTCATATTGTTTTTAGAAGTTAGTGGCTCAACAATACTGACCTGATATTACGATGATATGTTTCAAGTGATTAGTAACTTTCATGTTATATGATATGATTGAGTGGATACGATAGCAATCGCACCTCAATTGAATAAATATTACCATCTTGGTTTTAGCCGAGTATAATTGGCTAAATAAAACCAAATAGGTTTTAGAGAAAACTTCGTTCAAACTAATCCCTGGATCTGATATTAAAATATTAGTGTTCCATATTAATCAGGGACTGGAAAAAATGCTATTAAAATGTTAGGTAATCCCTGCTTCTAGGAAGCGGTTACAATCAGTGTTACAAAGGAAACTTAAATAATAACAAACTCGGAAAATGATGGTTAAAGGCACCCAGTACTATGGTAATTTAGCTGGTATTTTTATTAGCACTAAAAAGCTTGTACCAATTAGCTACCTATATTAATGAATAATAAAATGTTAAAATCAGTAATCAAATGTTTTCTGGGTGTAGGTGTCAGTTTTATAAGCGTCGAGTTTGGCATTTATTTTTATTTCAAATCACAAGATCACAAAATTACATCATTTAAAATTAAAAAAAAAAAAGGCATAACATATATATTTGAAGTATGTCAGCACAATTGTGTTTTCACATTATTTTAAGAATTTTTATCATAAATTCATACAGTGTCACAATTATTTAAGGAATTTGTATTCATAATATTGTTAACGCTTAGTTGGATAAATAATAGCAATGCTAAAACTACGAAGTATCTGTCAAATATTCTTTGAGTAATAACTGTGTTGAATAAAATGTCTTGGGAATATGATGCTGATTGCTGGTAGGTTGTTGTAAATTTGTGATACATGCCAATGATAACTGCACATTAGCTAAAAATTAAAAAAAAAAATCAAAAACGAAAAGGAAATGGAACGTGTAATGAAACGCCATTGTTGTTGTTGTTTTAGCTTTCTGAATGAAACACCGTTGTCAATTTGAGATGTCAACGGTGGTGCGATGTCATTTGTCAGTGTCATACGTCTACGTATACTGCATCTCGTTCGTGTAGTATAAACCATTCACGATTTTAGTTTCATAATAACCTAAAAGTCTAACTTTGACTTTGAATTAGTCAAAAAAGCCGCAAGTTCTAGAAGTTTTAAAACTTAGGTAAACAATTGGCAATATCATTATATTGCTATGCATAATTCATTCTTGTAAACGTGAGTGGGTTAAAGTTCCATAAATTTTTGGCATTATCCTTTATCAAGATACAGCTTACATCAGTCTGTAGGGCTTGGGTTACATGCAATTGACAGGATCAAATTTAAAATAGATTATTTTCAGTTGTCGATATATTTCCTTGCGGCAAGATATCATTAGTTTGAAATGGAATTTTAAAGTATTGACAATTGGGCATTTTCGTTAAATCACAGGGTATAAAAAACACTGCGGTTTTAAATGGGGAATGCTGTAAATATGATGGAATTTTAAAATTGCAAACTATCTGTTTTGTAACGTAAATCAAATCGATATAATGTTAGCGAAATATTGGAATAGTAAAGTTATACAACTTCGATGTATTGAAGGTGGTTTTATAAAATCGATGTTTGACTTTGTTGACGACGTAGGTGCCGGTCTGACGGCGCGCCGTGGGGATAAATACAGCGGATTTGACGATGCGAGTTCGGTCTCTCTCAGAGACTCATTCGGCTGTTAGATGCTTCCGCGTCTGGGTCGTTGTATTTGATTGGTGGGTTGTGGTAGCAATCGCGCCCTGATCGAATGAATATTGCCCTGAGGTTTAGATGAGTGTAATTGATTAAATAATTCTTGGATATGTTTGATAGTTGCCCTCACGTTCAGATGGTGGTTTGTCTGAAGTGTTGTGGTTGAATTGGTTGGATGTGAGGACAGGGGCCGTTATGAAGTTATGTGTGATTATATTTATGACCAGGTCAATATAAATATTGGTCGTTCTGTAGATTTCACGTACTTGGGTTGAATTAGGCATAATTCTATCCGATAGAGAACTTCCTCAAGGAATTCAAGGTAGTTTTCAATAAATACATTTTAATTTTATTTGCATTTATAAATGGTTAATCTTAGAATGATTTCGGATGGTATAGTTGGTAGGTAATAACTTTTCCTTCCGGATTTAGATTATTACATTTGTATCAGTGCAAGTTTCAATAAATACATTTTAACTTTATTTGCATTTATAAATGGTTAATCTTAGAATGATTTCGGATGGCATAGTTGGTAGGTAATAACTTTTCCTTCCGGATTTAGATTATTACATTTGTATCAGTGCAATTATAGGCACTTAGTGTTCAGATAGATCCATTAAATATTTTCGTTGGTTGAGATCACTTATTTTGAGATTTTGTTACAATGAGTTCAGTTCGGGGAAAAAGGAAAAGGAAGAGAGCACAGTAGAAGCGACTAGTAGTAGTAATTAGGTTAGTGGCTTTCTAGCTATCAAGGTTAAGTAATAGTAGTACCCGTACTAGGTACATTGGATTATTTATCCATATTACTATTTTGTCAGATGACCACTGACATGACAAACAATATGAAAAATAAAATTAAAACAAGGAAGAGATGTACCGTACTAGGTCTGTAGGTAAGCGAATATATTAGACGCGTAACATCAGACTCTAGATGTGGGTAGATAGTAACAATACAACTGTATTGTTACTATAAATGCAGCCACCATGCGGTGGGTGTCTCAGTCTTATATCGGCATCGGTGTGGCGGGACAAGTGAGTGATCTCTGTAATACGTAGCCATTATGTTGTGTGGTTGTACTGGGCAAGCCAGTACACTTTGTATAATCCATATCCTTTTTTAGTAAAAACTAGCCGATTCCCGCGACTTCGTCCGCGTAGAAAAAGTTTAGAGTGACTTGCTAGTATCCGCGTTATGTCCTCTATCTTAGGAGATAGAGGACATAACGCGGATAATATTTAGTAGATCTTCACCAAAATTGGAGAAAATCTTTCTAATAGTAAACAATAATAAAAAAGACGTGTGGCACTCGGAGACTGCCGCGGTAAAGCTATTGTATAGCATTTTTTATCAACGCCATCTAGCGGTGAGAGGAGTCCCGTGTCAGGTTATTTTCGTTACGGAATTTCTGGATTCGGTCTCTACGCTCAAGGCCCGCGATAGAAGCTAAACAATAGCTTAAAAAAAGAATTGTCAAATTCAGTTTAGATTTGACGATTTACGTCAACCTGCTTTCGTCGTAATGTCATCGACTCCCTGCGTAAGGGAGCTAATTTGTAGAAATTGCTATAATTTTTGTTACACTATAATTTTTGTTTTCTCTTTCTGCTACACCCGATTGTTGCGTTGTCGGATTAATGTAATCTATAAGTGTTATATAGTCTTTGGAAACTATTTAGGTTTAAGAATTATAAGTCTGTTTTTAGATTTAATACAATTAATACTGTATGTTTCCATAAAATAAATAAAATAATCTGTATGTCACTAAATCTTTTGTACATGCCAGTTATTGATATTTTTGCTTTGTGTCTTTTAGTTATAAGTCTCTTTGTTGATATTTTTACATATGTGCATGAATATTGTTGGTTTTTTTTATTCTATGACAAGATAGCCCCTGACTGCGATCTCACCTGATGGTAAGTGACGATGCAGTCTAAGATGGTAGCGGGCTAACTTGGAAGGGGTATAGCAGTGTAAATTCAACCCATACCCCTAATCGGCTTCTACACGACATCGTGCCGGAACGCTAAATCGCTTGGCGGCACGTTTTTGACGGTAGGGTGGTAACTAGCCACGGCCAAAGCCTACCACCAGACCAGACCAGAGACAATTTAGAAATAATAAATTACTAAATTGCCCCCGCCGGGAATCGAACCCGAGACTTCCCAGTTATAAGACCACAGCGCTCACCACTGCGCCAGGGAGGTCGTCAAAATAAAGTAAAATAAAAATAAAATAAAGTAAATAAGTATCCGGCAATACTCAACGAACTCTTTATAAACAACATAGTGTATCTGTTATCAGTAAAACGCGTAAGTGGCCGCACAATTGCCAAGTAATTGCAATAACAAATGCAATAAATCGCGAGCAATTCCGTCGCGGCACTCGGGTCGCGCGCAAAGTGGACAAGACAGCTTTAAATTGATATGATGACTATTTATGACAGCCAGTTATTGGCTTGTTATACTTGACTGCCTCGTTGGTGTAGAGGTTAGCATCGACTGCGGATGACCAGGGGGGCGATTCAGACCTGTTCGATAACATACCGTGTCGATACGGTTAGATATCGATTTCGTATTAAAAAAAAATTGTCGTGTGATTCAGAGCGTTTGGTTTGAGGATACGATTCCGTATCGACTACGTTATCGACATCGACAAGATACATTCGTTTACAAGAGCATTTACGAATTGAAAATATATGTTATCGTACGGTAACAGACCGAATCGATCGATAAATAAGTTATCGGAAGGGTCTGAATCGGGGGGCTGGTCTCGGGTTCTCGGGTCGAGCCGATTTGGGTTTTTCTGTCAAGAAATTCTCATAGCCCGGAGTTAGGAAGTTAACGGTGTTTTACGGTGTCAGGTGTGTCACACATTTGCTTCGAAGAGCACGTGAAGCCGTCGGTCCTGCGCCTGATCTCCGAGGTCGTGTCGGATTTCCATCCCATCGGGCTATGAGAGTGAGAGAATAGAGAGTACACCTGTGGTTTTTTTATGCCAATATCAAAAATATCAGCCAAGCTGAACTTGACTTATGTAGGACACAATCCAGAAATGGGGATTTAAAACTCTAAACTAATCACGCCTTAAGAGATCTGATCTCTTAAAACGCTGAAACCCTACCTAAAGCCGTCTCCAACCGCCCCTATAACGGCCCCTGTCCTCACATCTAATCTATTTAACCGCAACACGTCAGACAAACCACCATCTGAACGTGAGGGTAACTATCAAAATATCAAAGTATTATTTAATCAACAATTAATTACACTCATCAAAATCTATAGGCAATATTTATTCGATTAGGGCGCGATTGCTATCACATTCCCATAATCAAATACAACGACCTAGACGCGGGAGCATCCAATAGCCGTTTGAGTCTCTGGAAGAGACTGAATTAATAACGTCCAAAGCGCTGTATTTATACTAACGGCGCGGCACCAGACCGGCGCCTACATCGTCAACAAAGTCAAACTACCTACTACTAGTTTTATCTAGCTACCTTCAATACATTAAAGTTGTATATCTTTACTATTTCAATATTTCGCTAACACATAATAACCGCGACAATTCTAACCAACCGCTAATCTAACTCTCTACTGATTAGAGATGACGAGCGACAACTAACTTCAGACGACTGACTCGACACAGAATGACGAATGAATCAATACACGCTGTACGCTTCCCTTTTATGGACCGAACGAGTGGGGAGGGAACAATGATACCAATGCTACGAAACTACCGTCATGAAACGTTACAAGACTACCGTCACTAAATGGCGCTTTAAACAATAATCACTCTAATCCTACTTTCCTACAAATAATTATACTTAATATTAATCAGTTGGCCAGTGTTGCCGACAGTCGGCCATCCAAATCGAGTCGTTCGACCTCGGGCGACTGACAACAAGGTACGGCAGCTTAAAAACACTGTATTATAAGTTCTTAGCTCCACGAATAATACAAATTCTATATTAATTATAATATTAACGCAACATATATATGCAAAACTATGGGTCCTGTAACCTGAAAATAAAACATTATTATTATACACATAATTAATTCTAATATTAATCTTGTAACCTGAAAATAAAACATTATTATTATTATTTAAGGACCAGGGTTGTCCAGAACCTAACAGGACCAGGGTTGTCCTGAAATCTTTCATTTAAGGACCAGGGTTGTCCAAAAATGAATACCGGACCAGGGTTGTCCAGTACCTAACAGGACCAGGGTTGTCCCGAAATTAGTGGACCAGGGTTGTCCAGTATGTTAACAAGACCAGGGTTGTCCTTTATATTTCATCAGCTCAGCTGCTCATCTTCTCGCGTGCAAAACCACGCGCATACAACTCTGAGCAACTGTAAGCAATAAAAACATTAAAAACGTCCCATGTGCTGCTTTCAAAGAAAGCAACACAACACTCAGGACACCATTCAACTCCAAAACATTTTCCTCGCTCAAAAGTAGCGAGCTCTATGAGCATGTAATAGTTTTAGCAAAATATCAAAACCAAAAGATTCAATAGCAAGCTTACGACTATTTTTAACACTGTTACTAAAGTAAGGCATACCTTATAGTGGCCATACATTCTACTCTTCAGTTCAGTGTGGTACGAATCAGTCGGATCAGTAGTTCAATTCTATAGACGACTCAGTTTAACCATAAGGTCAAGAAACTAGAAGAGTCAAGTAAAAATAAACAAGTGATATCTGTCTACGATGTACTTTACATCGCTTGCCACGTAATCGTGGTTGTATACCAAAATCCCAAAAATTAACAAACTGTTTAATGTCAGTCAGTCAAATCAAATTTGCTTAGTCAAAACATCGATCAAAGTATGATAGCTTGGTCTAACCTGACTTTAACTAATGATTCAATGATTCAAATAAGAAAAGTAAATTTCTTTAAAGTCGACAACTAATATTTAAATAAGATTCTTTTCAATTATGTAAGTCAGTGCAAGTACATCTCGTAATATGCGCATGTGCGGAATTATCACTAATTTCATTGATAGCCACAGCATCCCTTAATTATACGCGTAGGTTATCTTTATTCACCAATTAATAAATTAACTGAGACGAATAAACTATCACCGGTACATATTTATGTGACAAATTTTCTATTTAACAAATAAGTAACACCAGCAAATTAAACAAACTACCCGTTTAAGTTTTATCAAAAATCTAAATAACTGAATACCATCGAAGGCACTACCCAAAATTACTACTCACTTTTGTAGAAATTAGAAATGGAACCAAAAGTTGTTTGATATTTGTTACTGCGTGAGCACTTGTCAAAACTAGTTCTATTCAACAACTTTGAAATCATCAGTAAAATTGATCGAAACACTAACAACCATATATGTACGAGATAAACACGAGCCACTTAACCAATTTTGTTTTGATTCATGTTTAACTATTTCACGAATTTAATTTCACTTTCATTTGCACAACGTAATATTAATATCACGCAAAGTTATTATGATTTGCAAAACAACCTTTGATAAATAGGACTCTGCTACCTATACTCGGAATGAAGTCACTCTACTTCATCTGGCTACCAGTTTTCATAACCGTTCAATTTACGATTAAAAATAAACAATTATTGTCAAAAACATATTGGAAACGTCAGCAAACTATACGAAACATTATTAGAGATCAATAAGATAACCACAAGCCACATTATCAAATTTGTTTTACTGAAGAAGTAACTGAACGACAGTAACTACACACGTCTCGAATTTAATTTTCTACCTTCGTTACGAAAATATAATTTTTGCAACACGATCTTTAATAAACAAACTCTGCAATCTATACTTCAATTACCCACACTATATTTCATGAGAATACCCGGTTTGATAATTGCTCATTGTACGATAAATTTAAATCACAATGCGTCACATATTACGAAATGCACCAATGTAAACAAGGATAACTCTATTTAATTATCTCTTCCAAAGATAATTGGACAAAGAATGATAAACAAGGAACATTACAAAGAATCACTACACTGAAATTCATAAACTGTTGAATAATCTCACAAATGTCGCAATAACTGTATCTTCCAAATTCCTTCAAGCGCATCTACATACGCCATGGCATCGGTCATCCTCATAGGATCGCCCCGATCCATGAATCCACGTATGCACTCGCTACTATTCACTGCGCATCCACATACGGGATCGCACACCAACTGTTTTTTTACGAAACCACAAGATTTTAAGCTATTTGACCACACAGGAATCTCATTTTTTCCATTTAACTTAACTCGCAAAGTCAACAATGATTCTTTCTTAACCTTCGCATAAAAGAGGTTAGAAAAAGGTTTCTAGCTAACGTAACTATAGTGGGCATGAATTTGCCATGATTTTACTCAAATGGTCAAAAATATATTGGAAACTTCTTACCGACACGTAGGCTTGTACTTAGCAAAGCACATATCATGTGCAACTGGCACGCAGTGGCAGGCGACAACAGGCGACGCGCAAACAGGTGAAGCGCGGAGTCCGCCGCTGCGACACGCTCCAGCGTGCTCGCCAGCGCGCAGTCAGGTGATGCGCAGAAGTCTCGCAGCCGGCGCTGCGTCAGGCTCGCCCGGCACCAACAGGCGACGCGCAGGCCGGTGATGCGCAGAGAGGCGCCTCTGAAGCGCCGTCGTTGCAACACGCTACAGCGTGCTCGGCAGCGCGCAGACAGGTGAAGCGCAGAGTCCGCCGCTGCGACACGCTTCAGCGCGCTCGCCAGCGCGCAGACAGGTGAAGCGCGGAGTCCGCCGCAGCGACACGCTTCAGCGTGCTCGCCAGCGCGCAGACAGGTGAGGCGCGCAGCAGCGCGTCATCGCCGCAGCGACACGTTCCGAGGTGCTCGCCAGCGCGCAGACAGGTGAGGCGCGCAGCAGCGCCGTGGCTGCCGTTGCAACACGCTTCGGCGTGTTCGGCAGCGCGCAGATAGGGGAGGCGCGCAGAAGAGCGTCATGAGGCGCGCAGAAGTGCGACATCAGCGCAGCGACACGTTCCGACGTGCTCGCCAGCGCGCAGACAGGTGAGGCGCGCAGAAGTGCGTCATCAGCGCAGCGACACGCTCCATCGTGCTCGCCAGCGCGCAGACAGGTGAGGCGCGCAGCAGCGCTTTCATCAGCGCAGCGACACGTTCCGACGCGCTCGCCAGCGCGCAGACAGGTGAGGCGCGCAGCAGCACCCTCATGAGCGCAGCAACACGTTCCGACGCGCCCACCAGCGCGCAACCAGGTGAGGTGCGCAGAAGCGGCCTTAGCAGCGCAGCGACACGCACCAACACGCTCGCCAGCGCGGCGACGCGAAACCAGGCACCGTGGCAGACAGCAACGCAGCACACATTACTGAAGCCGCTGCTGCTTGGCACCGCGTTTGCACAAAGTACCTTTATGCAACTACCTGCAAACTATAGCACAAATTGGCACACGCTCGTTTACCCAAACGAGTCAACGACTCGTTTCAACAAGAACACTGTATTCCTGCTCAATGTCAAAACCGAACATCAAAAAGGGAAGTGTTTTCCCTTTTCCAAATCTCCCAAAACCACAGATGGGAATCGAACAGTAAAAGTTATTCGCTCGAACGTGAAGACAAAAACTAACGGCTGTGTGTGAGGTTATCAAGGCTAGTAGTGAGCATAGGTCTATCCCACTTCTGAACTGTAGGACACAATCCAGAAATGGGGATTTAAAACTCTAAACTAATCACGCCTTAAGAGATCTGATCTCTTAAAACGCTGAAACCCTACCTAAAGCCGTCTCCAACCGCCCCTATAACGGCCCCTGTCCTCACATCTAATCTATTTAACCGCAACACGTCAGACAAACCACCATCTGAACGTGAGGGTAACTATCAAAATATCAAAGTATTATTTAATCAACAATTAATTACACTCATCAAAATCTATAGGCAATATTTATTCGATTAGGGCGCGATTGCTATCACATTCCCATAATCAAATACAACGACCTAGACGCGGGAGCATCCAATAGCCGTTTGAGTCTCTGGAAGAGACTGAATTAATAACGTCCAAAGCGCTGTATTTATACTAACGGCGCGGCACCAGACCGGCGCCTACATCGTCAACAAAGTCAAACTACCTACTACTAGTTTTATCTAGCTACCTTCAATACATTAAAGTTGTATATCTTTACTATTTCAATATTTCGCTAACACATAATAACCGCGACAATTCTAACCAACCGCTAATCTAACTCTCTACTGATTAGAGATGACGAGCGACAACTAACTTCAGACGACTGACTCGACACAGAATGACGAATGAATCAATACACGCTGTACGCTTCCCTTTTATGGACCGAACGAGTGGGGAGGGAACAATGATACCAATGCTACGAAACTACCGTCATGAAACGTTACAAGACTACCGTCACTAAATGGCGCTTTAAACAATAATCACTCTAATCCTACTTTCCTACAAATAATTATACTTAATATTAATCAGTTGGCCAGTGTTGCCGACACTTATATTCTCCTCTCCCCTCCAAATAAGCAGAAAGCTTGCGCTAGGAGTGAGTACGACAATAGTGCAACGGGTTAAGCTCGAACCGGCGACCTTTCAGTTTTCACTCGGCACCTTTAACCATTGGGCTATTGAGGCTTGCTTGTACACTATAATATCTGCACAGATGGCTAATCTCTGACTATGTCTGCCGCCAGACCGTATTCGGTCGGGAGTATTCTACCTAGTGGCTAAGACTTCATTTATCTTGCACGCCTTATAGTTCTCCATAATACTCTCAAAGGTGTGTGAAGTCTGCCAATTCACATTGGGCAAGCGTGGTGGACTATGCCCTATAACCCTTTTCTTACAGGATACATATTACATACGCTCAATAGAGAGCCGTTGATAGGTTGCTGATGATGTATTAATATACCAAAGCGTTAAAGCCAGCTATATTCTTCTATTGTATTCCCTCATTTCCTTTACCGTAACCCGAACTAACTAACTAACCAGAAAAATAGGAACCAATAAATCTAAGCCCTCGCAATAGGCACCTCTTTATAGTCGTCCGCGCCATCTTGTTTGTTTTTTTTTTTATTATTGTACCGAACCGTCGTCTAAGTCTCCTCATTATTATTCCACAAAAAATGACTAAAATACATATTCATGAGCGAAGATTATTACAATTTAACACAATCTTTTGCCCAGGACTTCGCGTGGATTTAGGTATTCTAGAAATTCTGCGGGAAACCTGTAGATAGAGCTTTTAAGTTTCCTGTTAGACAAAGAGAGCGCTAGTCGCTTATGGCGTCACAAGCCAGTAGCTCCATACACTCTTCGATCATTATTTTTTCTTCTGTGATCGAAGCATACACTCTAATAATATTTATAATATTAGCCATAACTGATAATTATCAGTTATGGCTAATATTATAAATATTATTATAATATTACTTTCGTTGTTTTCTGAATAATATGTACTTACTAGATGATGCCCGCGACTTCGTCTGCGTAGATTAAGTTTGTTTTAATTCCCGTAGGGACTCTTTAATTTTCCGGGATAAAATGTTTTGTCCTAGATGTGAGCTGGCTCTATTCCAAATTTCAGCCAAATTGGTTAATTCATTGTTGCGTGAAGGAGTAACAAACATACACACACACACACATACACATACAAACTTTCGCCTTTATAATATTAAGGATTAGGATAGGATTAGGATTAGTTTTTAGGGAAAGGGCCTGGTGACCCTTACAAACACAGGTTTAACCTAGTTTAAGCACCAGTCCCCATCTTAACTGTAAAATAATGATACTCAAATGTAAACCTTAAAATATTATATGTAATGTAGAGTAGAATACATAAATTAATTATGAAATTATTAATTATTATTACTCTCAGAAAGAGTACAGTCGCAGTTAAACAGCTTGTAACTTATTTGTTTTTTGACTGATTGATTTTCTGTTTTTACAAATGTTATTCCTACATGTTAAATTTTCGATTGTAATTAATGAATATCTACATTTTGATAACAGTCGAACAACAATCCAATTACTCAAAAACTATTTCCCAATAAAGGTAAAAATAAAGTAATTTCGTGAACCAAAATGCTAACTAGTAAAGTTCGAGCCTATAAATCAACCAAAACCGAACCAAACTTCAATAGAACCTTACCAAAACTAGAAATAGATTTTTTATTTCCTTTGGAACCGGCGTCAAAAGGCACCTCGTTATTATTCTACAATAATGACTGGTGCGATCCCGCGTCGATTATCTAAGATTCAGAGAACTTTTGGGATTATGAACGGGCTCTTTGTTAAATGTTGATTCTGGATCAGATTGGGAACACCTGGCGTTGGACTTTTTTCTTCATTTACCTTTTTTTCCGGCTAGTGGTGTGCTGTGTATGATTTGTATTTTGTCGATGAAAAAAAAACATTTTTTATTTATCGATGTTATTTTTTTCTTTTTAGGGTTCCGTATCCGAAGGTTAACGAACGGGACCCTATTACTGAGCCTCCGCTATCCGTGCGGCAGTCTGTCAGCGGGCTGTATCTCATGATCCGTAATAGGTAGATAGTTGAAATTTTTAGAGAAAGCGTATTTCTGTTGCCGCTATAACAACAAATAATAAAAATAAATTAAAAATTAAAGAGGGCTCCCCTACGAGAAACGTGTTTTTGTTAACCTTGACTGCTACCTCAACTGGTGGTAAGAAGTGGTGAAAGAGTCAAAGATAAGGCACGGTAACCTGGAAGGAGTATGGCGGTTTTTTTTCTATTAGTTTCTACGTAGTATTGTACCGGAACGCAAACCGCTTTACTGGAAAGTAGTGCCTAGCCGAAGCCTCAAAACATTCCCCACTAGATTAAATTTAAAAATTCCCCAAATTGCTCCTGCTAGGAATCGAACCCAGATGCTCCCACTTATAAGACCACAAGGTTATCTATCGATTCAATTATGTAAAGCATCTTTTTCCTTCTTTATGAACCGATAGATGCGCACTGCTGAACAAAGGTCTTGCATACATACTAAAAAATTCTTACACATATTTCAAGACTCGTATTGACTGAATAGTTATTGAAAACCAATTAAATATTAGTGAATTCATTAATCAAAGCAAATACCTGAGTTATAGGTATTAGGTACCTATCCAAAACTTTGAAACCACTTCAAACTTAGTAAGTTCCTTAATTCGTCCTAGCAATAAATTGACCTTAAAGTTGCCATAGACTTAATAAAGCATTAGTCTATCTTTAGTCGATCGATAGTTATGAATTAGTTTTTGTGGTATAATTTTCTTGTTGACCGCTGCTGCTGACAATTTATACTGAATAAACTAACTTGTTTTAATCCAACCCTAAAATAAGTAGCCAAAATCGATCGTACTGGTAAAAATATTAAGAATTTGATAATAGTTAATATACCTAATCACGTCGATTCGTCTATGATAAACAAAAAATGTATTGTCTGACCAAGTAATATTTTGGCGCTACGTTTTACCATGTAATCTGTGTCAGTTTTTTTATTTAGGTAATCTATTTTGATACCAGAAACGTAAAAAAGAGCTAATTTAAGCGATTTAGCGTTCCGGCACGATGGCGTATAGAAACCATTAGGGCTATGAGTACATTGCCATATACCCCTTCCAAGTTAGCCCGCTACCATCTTAGATTGTATCGTCACTTACTATCAGGTGAGATCGCATTCAAGGACCATCTTGTCATTGAATAAAAAAAGCCTCGCGCTTAGCTAAAAGGAAACTGTTCTACTTTCTCCTTCAGCAAAGCGTAAAGCTTGTGTAGTATTCCTACTTTTTCAGTATTTATGTTTAACCTGGCTAAATATTCTTAAAGAAAATATCGATATCGATACAAAAATTCTCGTCCACGCGCATCACTAAATTAAGTAATCGATTAGGACCGTCCGGCCGATCGTAAACGTGTACAATGGCATTCCTAACCAATGCTCGATCCTTTTTTGTGAAACTGCAAAAATTTTATAATAATCCGGCCTTCACAATGAAAATATTGTATTGATTTTAATGTTAGCCAACATTCTTTCGAAATGTATTCGAATAAATAGAACTTCTACCACATAAAAATGAGGTTCTCAATTCGTCACGTATATATCGACTGTTCCGTGGAACAAAGTCTCATCTGCTAAAGTCATAACTTGAGATTTGAGCCTTAGAAGTTTTAGTTTTAAGTCTCAAAGGAGATCCTCCGCGGTTCATACATTTTTGGGCTAAATCTGAAAGTGCCGGCCAAAAAAAAATTTTGCTGTATTTCGTTAGAACTTGTCCACCTAAACATTTTTTATTATGACACCGAAGCTGTAGAACCATTAACCTTGGTTTTATTTAAGTTTAAAAATCTGTATTTTCTCGAGTATATGAAGTGTTTCTAAGCCAATTTTTTTGCTTTTTTTGGAGTTTTGTTAAGTGCTACCTATTCTATCCTAACCACACACCCAAAAAATACCACACAAGCAATATCTATTGCATAATATTTGTGAAATAGACTGCATCTTGGCTGGTACCCCAGCCGTCTCAGATGGTGATCGAGGCTGAAACCATCCCGGTCGTGCAAATTCCAGTCAGAATTTGCACGATCGGGTTGGTTTCAGAGGAACATGCCACATGCCAGAAACCTCGTGAGCCAGATCTAGATACTTCCGTTTTTCTCTGTCTCCACTCTCACGAGGTTTTCGTCGTGTTCGATGGTGATATCCACTAAAACACCCTCGATTGTGCTCGATCCATCAGCACGATATCAGGCTTATTTGCTAGAATCGTACTACGGCACTCTCTCATTCAGGAGACCGTACTTCAGAGCAGGCTCTCGGTGAAGGATTTTGGCCGCTTGGTTGTACCTGTGGAGATACTCAGTGTTAGCAAAAAGCGTCCGTGCAACTTCCTCTCCTTCCGCATGGAGAGCGCATGCTCTCCCAGTCAGAGGTGCTTAGTACCACTGATATCTGCCATTCGGTTTCAGCCAAAGATAAGGGAGTAAGTCCTTTACCACATTCTATGACGTCTCTATGCATTGGGCTCTCTCTCTTCGTCTCAAAGTAGGTACTGAGGTTGTACATCTCCCAATTATGCATGGTTTTGACGCTTAATACGCCTTGACCTTTTCAGGGTCGAACAGACGATTTCTTTGCAGCCTGGATTGACAGCCCGTCTCATAACAGATGATTTCGGATGGTGCATGCGTATATAGAGAGTCATAGTCATGTGGATTTCTCTGTCCAGGACACCTAATTCAGTCTGAGTCCATCCGAGTACGCCAAAGGTGTACATGAGAACAGGCATGACCCAACAGTTATAAGCCCGGACCTAATTGACACCTGACAAATAACTTTTACAGACTTTTACCAGGCGTCCAACAAAGACGTTGCAAACTGATTGTTTCATGTCCGTCTTCTTTACCCCTACGGACTATGACATACCCAGATACCGGTATGACTCAGCTTCAGAGAGGGTTCTGATGCTTGTCAGCTTGAGATTGATCTCGGCCCAATGAGTAACCTGTCCCCTCTCCACATGTAGGACCGCACACTTATCTAGTCCAAGTTCCATCTTGATGGAATTACTGAAGTCGGTGGTGATGTTCAGCAACTCCCTCAGGCGGGTGTAATTAGGTGCTAGCAGCTTGAGGTCATCCATGTGAGGCACTTTTGCCCCTACTCTCCGAAACTGTAAGCCCGTCCCTAATCTCTTCAGCAATGAGCTGAGCGGGTTCAGAGACACAAAACCATAGTGGACTCAGACAATCGCCCTGGAAGATACCCCGCCTTATCCTTATCCGATCATCGGAAGCTGCCAACCGCTCATCATGAAGACCAAGGATCGTGTTCCATTGCCCCATACATTCTCCGAGAAAGCCTCGAACTGTCCTATCGACTTTGTACAGCTAAAGGACCCTCAAGAGCCATGAATGGGGCACCGAGTCGAATGCCTTCTTATTGTCAATCCAGACTGTGGAAAAATTCCGGCGACTTAGTTTAACCAGTTCGCCCAGGCTCATCGGATGTCAATGTCTTATAGATGGTAGTAAGATATGTGATGGGGCGGTACTTAGTCGGGTCAGCGGCATCGGTGGACTTTGGAGCTAAATGAGTGAAAGACAAAAGACTCGGAGTGCCCTTTACTCGAGAGCTTCTTGGACTTATTGGGCCAGATAGCATAGCAGAACGAAAAACCCCTCAGCCAGTAATGATGCAATCCATCGGATACCGGAATTTTCCAGTTCGCGGCCCGGCGCACCGCACCAGGTGCATCCTCCGGAGAGATGGCGACTGGGTTCATTAGCTCTATTGAGGCACATGCTTTCTCTACCGCCGCAATTCAAGAGCCCTCCTCAACCATCCAGCCATCCATCTCTCTTGACCACACACTTCGCCAAAAGGCGATGAGGTCAGCCGGGCTCGGCTGCTGAGATGTAGAACAGACTGCTGGGCACTCCAGTTTTTTATTATTATTATTAGAAACACTTCATATACTCGAGAAAATACAGATTTTTAAACTTAAATAAAACCAAGGTTAATGGTTCTACAGCTTCGGTGTCATAATAAAAAATGTTTAGGTGGACAAGTTCTAACGAAATACAGCAAAATTTTTTTTTGGCCGGCACTTTCAGATTTAGCCCAAAATGGATGATGTCCTTTCAAGTTGTGAATTTAGCAGATGTGACTTTGTTTTACGGAACAGTCGATATATTTTTTAATGTATGACAGGACCACGCATAACTTTTCACATAGTCGTCCGATTTTGTTAACTCTGTTTTTAATACTTTGATTTCGAACTGCTATCCGAAATACATTGGTCGTATATAAATTTTTTTGAAGTTTTTGCGTATTTTTATGCTACCTTTTTTTTTTGATTTTCACTTAACCTTTTATCCTGGAAAAAAAGGGGTTTTTTTCGGGTTTTTTACAACCTAACTCCACGCGGACGAAGTAGCAGGCAAGATCTAAAGCATAATCATAATATTTTTAATTTCGAAAAGAATTTTCAAAGGCGTAAAACTCACCTCAAAACTCTATTGTACAAAAGTTTCGTTAAAAATTCAAAGTAATTTTTCCTTTACCAAGTAGGTACACAATGAAGGTGTTCTCAATGGATTTAAAATAATAAGCAAGCGTTGAAAATCAAAAATCAAAATAATACCTACCACGTAATAGGTACTCGGCTTAAGTATGTATTGAAATAAGTTTATAGGGTCATGTAGAATGGGGTTTTAAAAGACCTCCCAATCGTGAAAGGTACCTTAAGAACTATACCGTACCTTATTGAAGGGCCACGAACATTTTTTCAAGCCACTACAAGTGACGACAGCGTTTAATGTAACTAATATTATGTCTAATCCAAAATATACAGTTTTTTATTGGATAACAAGATAGTCCTTGATTGCAATCTCACCTGATGGTAAGTGACGATGGAGTCTCAGATGGTAGCGGGCTAACTTGGAAGGGGTATTGCAGTGTACTCATACCTCTAATCTGTTTCTACACGACATCATGCCGGAACGCTAAATCGCTTGGCGCCACGGCTTTTGCGGTAAGGTGGTAGCTAGCCATGGCCAAAGCCTCTCACCAGACAAAATATTTAATTTTGATTATGACAATATTTTGCTGCTAACTTCACACTTTTAATTTGTATTGAAAAAATGTGACTCTATCCCTCGTTTAAAGTAAGTTTGTCCCTCAATCAAACCACAACAGAGTGACGTGAGGTGACGTGATTTTTTGCATAAATATAGTTACGGACCTGGAGAGTGATATACTTTTTATCCCGGACAAACAAATGGCTCCCGCGGGATTATTTTTGAAAAGCCTAACTCCACGTTCACAAAGTCGCGAGAAAAACTATAAAGAAAGAAAGAAAACACATTTATTTAGTAATTGTGTCATACACAAACAAATAAACTAATGTAAGATTAATGGACTGTGACACTATCCAGAAAGGATGTACAACTATACAGCTCAGTGTACTGGCCTGTATTATATTATGGGTAATTTAGTCGTACTCGCATGTATTCTGTTCTGCCGCTTATCCAACATAGTCGTGGCCCTGCGGCTATAAATCGCCTTTAGGTTTTCGAGGTACTAAAAAATAAAACTGCTCTCAATACCATATAATACAAAAGCGTTAAAAATCGCCACCATAATTCAATATTTTGCTCAAAGGACTAATTTCACACGAATATAATGTATTTAAACCTACAGCAGACGACTGAATTTATTTTATTTATTTATTTTACAACTAGTTGATGCCCGCGACTTCGTCCGCGAGGATTTCCCTAGTTTCTTAAAAATTCCGCGGGATCTCATTTATTTTCCGGGACAAAAAGTACGAATCGTTCCTGAACGAATGAACTGATTTTGTTTTTTTTTTTTTTGTTTGAAAGGTGAATTAGTCGGGGGTGTTCTTAGCTATGTTTAATGAAAATCGGTCCAAGATGGCCGCCGCCACAAAATGGCGATTTACATTTTTTTTTTATTTCACATGTCAGAGATGTCTTAAATTTTCAATTTACACTTGTTTTCTTTTTTGAGTTCTTCTTTATTAACCGATAAACGTCCACTGCTGGACATAAGTCTTTTGCATAGAGCTCCACATGCCTCGGTTTTCCGCCACTTACACCCATCAGCTCCCTGCAACTCGTGTGATGACGTCGGTCTACCTAGTGTGGGGTCAGCTCTTCCATGTCCACTTTATGTGTTTTTAAGTTCAACTTAAACTAATACCCGCCGTCTGTGCTAAGCAGAAAGCTAAAATTTAAAATTCTCTAGAATAGGTGGGTACCTGACTTAAGTTCTGTACTTAAAAGCGTGTAATTTTCGTGATGCATTTACGCGCAGGCGTATTTTTAGTTCAACTATTATCGGTTGTCTGTGCTAAGCAGAAAGCTAAAATTTCAAATTCTCTAGAATAGGTGGGTACCTGACTTAAGTTCTGTTCACAAAAGCGTGTAATTTTCGTGGCGCATTTACGCGCAGGCGTTAAAATCGCCGCGGGGTGAGGTTCGATTGTGTTCAGAAATTACTTTGAAAAAACCCGGAGGTCTTTTGTAACTAAACACATTGTTATAACAGGGTGAAATTTTGAAATGGGTCAGTGTGATAACACTTTCAGTAAAATTGAAATAATCACTTGTCCAAATATTTTTACTTTTTTACGCGTAGTACAATTTAAAGTTTAAACGCGTAGTGTAGTGTATAGTGGCTTAAACCGTTCTCATTCTAAAAGAAAGCGCGTGCTCAAATAGTGAACCAATCTACCCAAATAGTGGGTTGAGATGATGAGATTTTCAGAATAAAAACTGACAAAATGTCATGTTTCAATTAAATTCAATTTATTTGCACAAAACATGTGAGATACAGGTGTTAACAATTGGTTATAAGTGGGAACAATGTTTTGCCTAATAAACGGCATGCAAATAATATTTAGACATCAGCTGAACTATTTAAACAAAATTGCAGCGCTCCCAAAATTTTGAAATCTTATAACATGAAGAATTTTGAACTAAAATCTTCGCCGCCTCTTCCTTGTTATTTCAGATACCATCTATATCAGAGATTAGTGGCCGCCAATTAGTTGGGATGATGCATAGAATACATTAGAACAATTTTTTATTCAAATAAACTTTTACAAAGTGCTTTCGAATCGTCAAATGAATCTACCACTGGTTCGGAATGCCATTCCAACAGGGGTAAAGCCAAAGCCATAAAAAGACAAACATTTTATACACACAACCAAAAAGTATTTGGAAAGATTTTCACCTCACTGATCCATCTTAAAATATCACCCTTCAGGTACATAATTATAATGCAGGCATGGCGTGTCGCAAGCCTGTAGGTAGTGGCTGAGATTTTATCGGCTTTTTATAATCAATTTCAGTTTAACGCCGTGTCTAAAGGGTTGGTGATAGGGCTGTCACACGAAGGTCGTAGGTCCTTTCTAGTATGTAAATACAGTTAAAATAAAAGTGTACATTGAACTATAAGCCTGGCAATAGACGTCCGATTTTGTTTCCGATTGTCTGATCAGGCAACCGGATCGTATTTACTCGATACACATCCGATTTTTCCGTCAGGCTTTTTCTGAACTCAGTCGTTCCCGAGCTATCATCCCGAGTGCTTGCGTTTGGAGCAAAGCAGAAGAAAAGAAGATGGATGACGAGTTAATAGAAATAGAAATATTTTTTATTCAAATAAACTTTTACAAGTACTTTTGAATCGTCAATGAATCTACCACTGGTTCGGAATGCCGTTCCTGCCGAGAAGAGCCAGCAATAAACTCGGCGGTCGCTCTTTTCAAAAAAATTTTTTTTTACAATAGGTAACAAAACTATGCTATGTATACAGTGTTTCCACAATAAAGTTTCAAAAATGCAAAACAATCCAATGCATGTTAAGACAGGCAGGCAAAAGCAGACCCATTCCCGTTGGTGGCACCCGTTCACGAGCATGACGCAGGATCCAGCCATTGCTTCGCTCAACCATATTTGAGGGAACGTAACAACCCGCACCACACGACACCACCACAGAAATTTTAAAGAGAGGAAAGAGAAAGAAGTAAAAACGTCGCTATTGGATTCATCCAATCAATTTGACAAGACTTACTGAGAGTCATTTCTATTTAAAACATCCAAAATAATTCATAATAATAATAATTTTATTATGAATATTTAGACCTTGCCCACGAGATTACCGCCATGTGGAATGTTGATTCAACGATTGTAGTGCTGATGGTCGTTTCGGTCAATGGTCTCATAGCGAAAAGTTTCGATCAACATCTTAAGAAACTTTCGCTTAATACTTGGATCAAGAGCAGGGTACAGAAGGCGGTACTCCTTGAGACGGCACGCATTGTGAGGAAGTTCCTCACTCTGGAGCCCTGACCACTGGCTGCTTGGATCCCTATCCCGCAGGAAGTGGGACCCATTTATTTTATTGTTTTTAATGATGTTTTTATATTTATATTTGTATAATGTATATTTGTAATCATTTTTAAAAATAATAAGATAAATGTGTTTAAAAATAAATGATAGACAAAATTTTATTATTATGAATTATTTTATTATTATTTTTTTATTTTTTTTTCATAATTTTCGCCCATTATTCGAACCACAACGATGCGTCCACACAGTGTCAGCGCTAGATTTTTTGGGCCCTAAAAAATCCCAATAAGCAAAATTCCGCCCTAAAGGACCATGGGCGGAATCGTCCCCACCTATCAACAAGAATGAAATGTAGCGCAATTTATAGATCTTGGCAAGACGATATTTTTTTATTATGGCGACGATGCCCAAATGCATGGGGTTCTCATTGTATCTTACGTTTCAAAAAATATTTCGATGACGTAGTATTGATGACTAATTCCAAAATACCTGCTCATTTATATCTATTTATTGCACACCGGCGGGCGGAGCATGCACATAAAGATAACCAGCTACAAAATAACCCCCTCCCCCCGCTCACCGACCCATTTTTTTTTTTAAAAAAGAACATTAGCCAAGCTGAAGTTGACTAATATCCTCCTATCCTCTCCAAATAAGCGGAAAGCTTGTGCCAAGAGTGGATACGACAATAGTGCAACGGGTGGGATTCGAACCTGCGACCTTTTCAGTTTTCAGTCCGCTCCTTTAACCGTTGGGCTATTGAGGCTTGTTAGTTAAATATATTTCACAAAATGCGCTTTTTGTTCATCAAATCATTTTTTTATGACGTGTATTAACAGTAGTTAATACATAATGCGTCATATTCGTTACATAAATACTTGTGCCCTACGATATTTGACCCCGCGACCCTTGCTTCAGAAGGCAGATTCTAATACTCTTCGAGTTTTCTTCTTTTTCCTGGTTGTGTTCAATAACACGATGACAGTGTGCCATAGATGCTGGCAAAGAGCCTAGCAATGCTACGCGACAAGATCGCATCGGAAACGCAGACTATGACGCCCAGGGTCCAGAAATTAAAAGAAACGCGGATGATGTCAATGTACAAAATGGTGTCTGTAACAGAGTAGAAGTAGTTATTTTTATTGTTATGTGATTTTTGTACGATAAAATATAGAAAAAATAACAAAAATAAATCAATTTCAAACAAAAAGTTTTTTTTTTTTTAATTAAGAACCCCATCGATTTTGAAGCTGAAACCAACTATTTACGTCTATTTGGATCCAAATGAACATATTAACATAAGTCCGGTGACTGTTGGAGGGTGGGGACGGGGTCCATACAAAATTGCCCATGGTCCTTTGGGGCTAAAAGCCCTAAGTTGGGAACCCTGACTGGCAAAATCGGAAGGAGTAACCGGATGTCTATTTTGTCTCATACTAGAAGTATGTAGACCGCGCCTTCAGACAATCGGACCGACAGTAAAATCGGAAACGCCTCGCGCCCGTTTCCGACTCGGACGTCCGATCCGGCCACCGGATCGGACGTGTATTGACTGTTCATACAAAGTAATGGCTTCAATGCCTTCCGGTAGCCTGATCAGGCTACCGGATCAGACTATCGGATGAAAAAACCTGACGTGTATTTCCAGGCTAAGCCTGGCAATAGACGTCCGTTTTTGTTTCCGATTGTCTGATCAGGCAACCGGATCGTATTTACTCGATACACATCCGATTTTTCCGTCAGGCTTTTTCTGAACTCAGTCGTTCCCGAGCTATCATCCCGAGTGCTTGCGTTTGGAGCAAAGCAGAAGAAAAGAAGATGGATGACGAGTTAATAGAAATAGAAATATTTCTTATTCAAATAAACTTTTACAAGTACTTTTGAATCGTCAATGAATCTACCACTGGTTCGGAATGCCGTTCCTGCCGAGAAGAGCCAGCAATAAACTCGGCGGTCGCTCTTTTCAAAAAAAATTTTTTTTACAATAGGTAACAAAACTATGCTATGTATACAGTGTTTCCACAATAAAGTTTCAAAAATGCAAAACAATCCAATGCATGTTAAGACAGGCAGGCAAAAGCAGACCCATTCCCGTTGGTGGCACCCGTTCACGAGCATGACGCAGGATCCAGCCATTGCTTCGCTCAACCATATTTGAGGGAACGTAACAACCCGCACCACACGACACCACCACAGAAATTTTAAAGAGAGGAAAGAGAAAGAAGAAAAAACGTCGCTATTTTGGATTCATCCAATTAATTTGACAAGACTTACTGAGAGTCATTTCTATTTAAAACATCCAAAATAATTCATAATAATAATAATTTTATTATTATTCTGAATTATTAGTAGTGTCCTGCTCTACTGGGATCGGTCAATTATCACTGATAGGTATATTGTAGCCAATAGACCTGATATAGTGCTAGTTGACCGATCAGCGCGTCGAGCGATAATTGTCAATATCACAATTCCACATGATGATAATCTGGTGAAGGCGGAAAAAGAAAAATTGTCAAAATATTTAGACCTTGCCCACGAGATTACCGCCATGTGGAATGTTGATTCAACGATTATAGTGCCGATGGTCGTTTCGGTCAATGGTCTCATAGCGAAAAGTTTCGATCAACATCTTAAGAAACTTTCGCTTAATACTTGGATCAAGAGCAGGATACAGAAGGCGGTACTCCTTGAGACGGCACGCATTGTGAGGAGGTTCCTCACTCTGGAGCCCTGACCACTGGCTGCTTGGGTCCCTATCCCGCAGCAAGTGGGACCCATTCGTTTTATTGTTTTTAATTATGTTTTTATATTTATATTTGTATATGTATATTTGTAAACATTTTTAAAAATAATAGGATGAATGTGTATGAAAATAAATGAGAGAAATAATAATTTTATTATTATGAATTATTTTATTTTATTATTTTTTTTTTATTTTTTTCATAATTTTCGCCCATTATTCGAACCACAATGATGCGTCCACACAGTGTCAGCGCTAGATTTTTTGGGCCCTAAAAATCCCAATCAGCAAAATTCCGCCCTAAATTTAGGGCTAAAAGCCCTAAGTTGGGAACCCTGACTGGCAAAATCGGAAGGAGTAACCGGATGTCTATTTTGTCTCATACTAGAAGTATGTAGACCGCGCCTTCAGGCAACCGGACCGACAGTAAAATCGGAAACGCCTCGCGCCCGTTTCCGACTCGGACGTCCGATCCGGCCACCGGATCGGACGTGTATTGACTGTTCATACAAAGTAATGGCTTCAACGCCTTCCGGTAGCCTGATCAGGCTACCGGATCAGACAATCGGATGAAAAAACCGGACGTGTATTGCCTGGCTAACTCTTAGAAGCGCAATAGTTGACGCGGTGATAAAACATTCGTAGTAAGCCTTTAAAGGCCGACTACGCAGTACACGACGAGCCCGCAAAAAGTTACTAATATTATAAATGCGATGCGTTTGTTGGTTTATTTGTTCGTCCTTCAATCACACCGCAAAAAAGCAACGGATCGACTTGATTCTTTGCATGGGTATAGTTGTGGACCGGGAGAGTATATTTTGTCCCGGAAAATCAAAGATTTTTAAAATCTTAATGCACACGGACGAAGTAGCGGGCATTATTTAGTTTATCATCTAGTCCAGGATATTTTTTATATTATAAAAAAAATACTGAAGTTTTGAACTCTTAATATGTTCAATAAAATTTTGAAAGCCACTAAAAGAATGGTGGCAACCCTAGTTCCTGCGGTCCAAGGAAAAAGGGTATAGGTTAAAACAATATACTTAAGTAGGTACTTCTGCATTTTTGAAAAAAAACAGTCGTTCAAGGGTCCATACCTACTTATACACTGCGTGTCAAAATTGAAAGTGAAGTGTAAAATTTTTTTATTCTAAAACTTACTGAGTAGTATTTTTTTTAATTAATACGATGAAACGGAGACGGTATATGTGTATACTAGCTGATACCCGCGACTTCGTCCGCGTACATTTAGTTTTTTATCATCCCGCGGGAACTCTTTGATTTTCCGGGATAAAAAATAGCCTATGTCACTCTCCAGGTTCTCAACTACACACATGTAAAAAATTACGTCGATCCGAAGCTCTGTTGCAGCGGGATTGAAGGACAAACCAACAAACCAACAAACCAACAAACCAACAAACCAACAAACACACTTTCGCATTTATAATATTAGTAGGGATAGTAGGGATTGCACATAAGTTTTTTGTTTGTGTTTAGCGAAAAACTTGGAATTTTTTTATTATCAGAAGAAACTGCATCAAAATCGGTCCATTTGTTAGAGAGCTACGAGAGAACAGACAGTTACACACATCAAACTTATATTACCCGTCTTTTTTGTTGGGGGTTAAAAATACGTAAAATAAAATGAAAGCATAACGTAATTGAAATCGAATACTTTAACTGAACTGGGATAAATAAACAACAATTCAACTAGGCAAATGTAAACATCGACCCAGTAAATTACATTTACGGGCAACTTTTAAATCCGTATTAAATGTAAATAAAGCAATAAAAACTATCTCAAGCAACAACGGGACACGGGATTTGCCTTAAAACATTTGAAAGCAATGAAGTTATTCGAGCAATAAAACTCAGGTGCGGTCATTTTATTAGGGAATTAGAATACAAATGATTGGCCGCGACACAGACAGACCGCCGATAGAGATCATACACACACAGTCACGGGTACGACAAATCTTTTTACCCGACTAAACGACGCAAAGGAGGTAATGTGTTTATCAGTCTATGTATTTTTTTTTTAAAAGAATATTAGCCAAGCTGAAGTTGACTAATATACTCCTCTCCCCTCCAAATAAGCAGAAAGCTTGTGCTAGGAGTGGGTACGACAATAGTGCAACGGATGGGATTCGAACCTGCGAAATTTCAGTTTTCAGTCCGCGCCTTTAACCGTTGGGCTATTGAAGCTTCAAATGTATGTAGGTATGTACCTATGTATGTATGTAGCGCTCTGGAGACCAAACTTCAATCGATTTGTGTTAAAATCTTGGATTTGTCACTAAAGAAATGAACATGAAGAATATGGCGACCACCAGGCGCCATATTGTGAACAATAAAAAAATCGTAATAATGTGTATTGTAGTATTGTATATGCGTAGTTATTGTATTGTATTTGTATTATATTGGACTTAGGAAAATTCATCGTAGAAGCACTGTATACATAGCATAGTTTCATTAACTATTGTAAAAATTTTAGTTTTTTTGAAAAGAGCGACAGCCGAGTTTCTTGCTGGCTCTTCTCGGCGGGAAAGGCATTCCGAACCAGTGGTAGATTCATTGACGATTCAAAAGTTCAAAAGTGCTTGTAAAAGTTTATTTGAATAAAAAATATTTCTATTCTATTCTATTCAATGCAGTGATAAGATTTTTGTACACCTTACATTAATTAATAAATATACGTTTCTATTGTTACAGCGGCCATAGAGTCCTTTCACGCGCCGACAGGCGGCGCGGTGGAGCTGCCCTGTGACGTCACACCGGCCCTGCCCGACGACAGAATGGGGCTCGTGATTTGGTACAAGCAGGGCCACGACTCGCCCATATACTCGTAAGTTACA
The DNA here is from genome assembly GCA_933228805.2 of Hipparchia semele. Lineage (NCBI taxonomy): Eukaryota > Metazoa > Arthropoda > Insecta > Lepidoptera > Nymphalidae > Hipparchia > Hipparchia semele. Next base: position 2,782,398 of record OW121733.1, on the reverse strand, counting down.
CTGTATTGTGTTATAGAGATCACAGTCGATTCATACAATGACAGGTATCTGGTAGAAGCACATGACTCGCTCATATCAATGTGAGGATAACTCGCTAACTAACGCTATAACAATATACTCCGCTCTTCCGTCTGTACTGTAGTTCGAGCTAGAAGAATCTAATCAGTTATTTGTTACTAGCTTTTGCCCACGCGACTTCGTCCGCGTGGAATTAGATTTTGGGGTGGATTTTTCAAAATCTGTGACACACGTACTTTTTTATTTTTAACTGAAAGCTCAAATACCAACTTTGATGGAAACAGCTTGAAAAATGACGGAGTTTCATATAAACTTCCATCCCCTATTTAAACCCCTTAGGGGTGGAATTTCCAATAATCCTTTCTTAGTGTGCGCCTACGTCATAAAAGGAACCAACTGTAAAAATTTCAAGTTTCTAACTTCAGTAGTTTAGGCTGTGCGTTGATATCTCAGTCAGTCAGTCAGTCAGTCAGTCAGTCAGTCAGTCAGGACTTTGAATTTTATATACATATATAGATAACCGGGCATTATATACTGCGCTGTTGTCACGAGCGCCCGACTAGCGTCCACGTGACCGTAATTACCCCTCCCATAACGAATTCAGTGTGGCCCGCTTTGAAATGTGGCCATGCTATTTATTACAATAATTGTATCTATAATACTACTTTTCATAATTTACCGATTCTATAAATCAATTCAGAATCTAGTTTATATCGGTAGTTTTATAAAATCATGACACGGCTTAGGTATGGAACGCACTTCCCGCTTCTGTGTTTCCGGCCACGCATAAACTGAGCACCTACCTTTAAGACAAGAGTGAATAGGCATTTTCTAGGCAAGCGCGCTCCAACCTAGATCTCATCAATGTTTTCCATCATTGATTGCCGTCAAGCGCAAGCCTATCTCATAATAAAAAAAAATGATACTTTTATGAAAAACGGAATTTAACGCACGCGAAGCCGCGGGATAAACTAGTGTAGTATAATACTCAAGCTGTGATATAATTTCTGTAGGATATCATATCCAAATCTCTCGATCACGGATGCCTTTTAAGGCTTGATTGAGACATTAAACGCTTTGAGTGACACCCGGTATGTGGGGATTAAACGAAATAGAAACGTATGGATGTATGGGGATAGAAACGTATGGGGAGCTAGTTATTGTAAGGGTTAGGGTGCACTGGTCACATTCAAAAGACGCGCTAAAAGCAGAACTGGCGCACTCCACAGTAAACTGCGGAGCTACAAGCACATCGCATACCTCTTTCAAGGGCCTTAATTCCTTCGATCACAGAAAAGTAAGGGGATTCAGCACTTCATACTTCAACTATTATTCAAAGGCATCATTGTTCCTTGACACTGAAATAACTGCTTCACGTCAATGTTCGATGACAGACAAGCTAGCGAAATGATCTGCACTCATATTTAGTGGTTACACAAATCGGACTAACATGCGATATCCACTTATTTTTCTGTGATCGAAGCTTAATTCAGAGAGTACGAAAAGATAAGAGTTACGTAATAGAAAGAGAGAAAAGTCTAAATGAATGATCTTACTTTGATTAATCTAACTAAACTATTTCATGTTAGCAAAAAAACTTGCTCCGATCTCATTTTACTCGTGTTAATCGAGATGGTTTTCCAAAGTATGAAATGAAACTGCTGCCTTAAATGGGTAACATAATTTCAAAGAAAATGGATTTATATATCACAACTCACAATCTATACCGCCTTATAATAAAACTGTAACGGGACGATTTCTGTACATTAAATATATTTTGAAAATTTTAATTGGAGGACGCTTTATTGTCCATACTAAATTCGATTTTTTTTTTTTTGAAATTTTTGTCTGTCTGTTGTACGCGCATCACGTAAAAACTGAACGGAATGTATAATGGTAGCAATTTAGTATAATGGTAGCTGATACTCCGGGTCAATATATAGGATAGTTTTTATCTTAAGAAACAATAAGGTTCCTCTAGGATGGGATAAAAGTTTTTGTCCATTTTAATCCATAACTCAGTCAAATCTAAACTGATTTTGATAATTCTTTCTTTATTATTAATTGTGTGCTATTAGAAATATTTTGTCTAATTTTGGTGAAGATCTACTAAATATTACCTATCGGAGATAGAGGACATAACTTCAGTAGCAAGTCATTAAACTGTTTCCACGCGGACGAAGTCGCGGGAATCAGCTAGTCAGCTAGTAATAAAATATAATAACAATTTACTATCTATTTGAACCCAATTATCTCACTATGGTCAAAGTCATCAAAAATTACCAATTTAAATAATTTTGCCCTAACAAAGGCTAAAGAATTTACCACTTAATCCCAACAACACAAAACTATTTCTATTAAAGCTTTTGATCACATAAAAACGTTGATTCCGAAAAGCCACGTTAATTTACATATCATCACAATACAGTGTGTCCTAATCTTAACTTTGAAATATGTGTATTGGTTCTTTTGTAAAACGCCGCTTGTTGACAGCTGCGTTATAATAATATGTCTTCCCGAATCCGGCCACGGCGACCAATCTCCACAGAGATTAGCCATCTGCGCGGGCGATATTATAGTGCACAAGTGTGTGCGCAAACACGGGTGCACTCTATTCCCTCACTCTCATAGCCCGATGAGACGGAAAATCCGACACGACCGGAAAGAGATCAGGCGCAGGGCCGACGGCTTTACGTGCTCTCCGAGGCACGGGGGTGACTCACCACCGACTGCCTTACTCCGGGCTAGTACTGAAAATTCCTTAACAGAAAACCCAATAGGTATATTTTTAGCCCAACCCGAGAATCGAACCCGGGACCTCGTCATTCGTAGTCGAACTTGCTAACCACTAGACCAACGAGACAGTTAGGTCTTGTGCTTAAGAGCGCGTGTAATTTGTCTGGTGGGAGGCTTTGGCCGTGGCTAGTTACCACCCTACCGTCATAGACGTGCCGCTAAGCGATTTAGCGTTTGGGCACGATGGCGTGTAGAAACCGCTTAGGGTATGGATTGAATGTTCACTGCCATACACCTTCCATTTTAGCGCGCTACCATCTTAGGCTGCATCGTCACTTACTATCAGGTGAGATCGCAGTCAAGGGCTATCTTGTCATGGAATAAAAAAAAATCTTCAGATGCAGATTTGATTTTTACAGCAGTAGATCAAGTTTTTTTGCTAACATGAAATAGATCTATCCGAAAAAAAAAGCAGTCAAAAATTACATCACATTTCCAAGGGACGATACTGAGTAGAAATATAAAAAAATGGAACTTAACGTGAGCGAAGCGGCGGGTAAAAGCTAGTTTACAATAAAATATAAATAAATAATCATTGGATTTATAGTACCGCGGGCAGTTCACAGCGCTATTCAACATCTTTGAGTATATAATTCAACATGTATCGGCTTAGATGCATTATGGCCGTTGTTTTAACGTGTTGACAAATCGGAAATATATGCAAATTGAATACAACCGCTAACAGGCATACGTTCATTAGTGATAAGTAATAATTTATGTAGGTATGTATTACGTATACTTATATGTATTTACTATAGGATATAGTTCTTTCAATTCACGAGGGCGCGTGAGCTTTACTTGTGGTTACGTCCTGTACATGCACATTGCGTAAGTGTGCGTGCTTGTCGGAGCCTAGGTGGAAGCGGTAAGGCGCGAACTCGCTCCCACTTATATAGATACGACACAACCATGAACCGCGTACCGCCGACTCGCATATGACCGATTATATATTTAAGATTCTATCAAACTGTTGCTTGTTCCAGGCTGGATACAAGGGAAGGAGTGACGTCACACTGGTCCGACCCATCAACGCTGGGCTCCCGAGCTACCTTCCGAAGCACCACATCCCCCGCTGTGCTGCTGCTCACTAAACTAAGGTATGTTATCGCGCCAAACTTAATGGCCGGTCGGAACATCGTGCGGGTTGCTGCAAAACGGGACATATAATGTCTTTTTCTTGTCAACAAAGAGACTTCTACTGCTAGACAAAGGTTTTGGTTGTGCGCCTCCTCCTTTGATAATCTCTTATCTTATGTCTGCCCAAGGAGCAAAGTTGAATTCTTATATGACCCGACCTCTTATAATCGTTCTAAAATAGCATTGAATATATCCTTAAACCCTATAAAGGCTCATAATAAGAGAGTTTGAACATTCTTATAAGTTAGCAAGGTACGCGTTAATACAGCCACATAATATGACTACTATAAAACCTTGAAGTAAGATTACTCTTATAAATGTTCGTTTCATTGCTTATTAGCCATATAATATTTATGGCACACATAAAGGTTTTAACAAAGTCTTTTAATCTTATTAAAGTAATATCTAAAGTAGCTATGAAGATTTTACCCGTATAAAAGTCTTTTAAAAAGCGTCTATATAATAAATGAATACTTGTTGTTTACATGGCTTTTAGAAAACTCCAAGTAATCAGTAATCACTAATATAGTTATTATAAGAATATGATTCTTAAGATTATTATATTCATAAGTTTTACATAACCAAGTCAGCCATTTTGAAGAAATAACATAACATTAACTGGAATATTATCAAATAACAACGAAACTGTCGAAAGTGATAGCGGTTCCGTACAATTAAGTTCTTTAATGAAGATGACTAAACAGTCACATATATTTTCCGAAGAAGAATGTTTGGAATACAGCAGTGACACAGAAATGAATAATGATTGTATAAATTATGAGGAAAGGGATGCCATTTGTGATAATATAAAATGTAAAGTATTAAGAGTAGAATACCGTTCTGAAATATATTTCATAACTCTAATACACACTTTGTAAAAAATAAAACAAAATATCATAGAATCATGAGCTTTATTTATCATCTTTAATAAATTACAATCCTGAATATTATTAGCTGAAACTGTTATACAAAAGTATAGTAAAAAAAATTACTTTCACTATGAAAGACTTGTTTAGATTCATTTACCTACATAATTCGTTTCATTCACAAAATATTAATTTAGTTTCATTTATTTCAGCTAATTTGGATGAGATGTATGTAATTTGTAGGAACATAATTAAATCATCAGTCTTATTAAGATAAATTTAGTAGGAACTTGTCATACTTATTACTAACTAGTGGTTCGCCCTATTCTAATTAATACCTTGGGCTGTAAGGCAAACAAATTTTACCTTTTAACGCAATACTCATTGTCCAAAAAGAATACAATTTTACGAGGATTAAACGTATTGTTTTATGTTCATTTTTGATAATTTATTATTATTTCTAGTTGTTTAACTGCGGGATATGACTTAGATTATACAATAGTAATACCAAAGTAAGTAAGTACTTATACAAAAGTGTACAAAACTCAAAAAAAAGATTTATTTGAAATGCTTATGAAATAATGTTTTTATGAAATAGATTTTGTGGCAAAATATGAAAATTAAATTAAAGCTAAAGTTAAGTAAATTATAACAATAAAAATTATAAATAAAAAAAATATATATTATTTACGAGAAAATTTGCAACTATTTAAAGACGACCTACATCTAATACTTGTTGTATTAGGTAGATAATATTCGCATTCATCATCCGGAAAATGATTGTAAACCATGAACTCCCTATAATGTTGACACCAAATAAAAGTGGTGCTATGCCAAGGCCATCTTGAATAACGTAATGAGTTAAAGTCTTCTCTTTTAAGGAAGCGGTCTACGTCCATAAAGGCAACCATTTTATTGTATTCAGCGGTTCTACGGATAAAAAAAATTATTAGTAGGTAGGTACATTTGGGTATTACTTGATCACTAAGGAACCCCAAAAATAGCCAATATGGCAAACACATGGCATTGAATACGAGTTTTATAAAGGTGTTAGTTTTATAGAACCCTTGTATGTATTGTGTAAGTTACTTTTGCCCTTATAGTAGCGGTAAGAAAGACAAGAAAAAATAATTAATTACTTTTTTTACACTTAAAAGCCTATTTTTGAGGGGGCGTTGGAAATACATCATAAAACATACCATATATTCTCATAAAAATTAATTTCCACACAATTTTCTACATTTAAATAGCACAAAAACAGGTTTTTAATAAACAAATCAAGTACTTACCTTGTTTACCAAAATGGTTGACCATATTTTAAATAATGTTTATACTTTTATCACCGGCACGCTATCTGTCAAACATGAAAATAATACTTGCTGGAAAATCGCTACGTCGCGTCGCTTATAGGAATGATTGCCCTTATTAAAGGATTAGGTACAGCAATTATAAGGACATTGCCGTTGTAAGCGATTTTAATGTAGCAGATATTAGTTTAATAAACTTACTGCTAGCCGTATTAAAACATGTATAAGAAATTCTTAGCTTATTATAAAGTACTTATATGACACTTATATAGTTGTTAGCTTTATAAGTTGCGCCCAAACCCACACTTATTAACGATAATATGGCTCTTATAAGACATATATTTTTTGGCTTATAAGCCTTTATATGACAAATTTTGCTACTTGGGTGAGCTGAGAGCACGCTCTATAGAAAATCCCTTTTTTTATTCGATGATAAGATAGCCCTTGACTGTGATCTCACCTGATGGTAAGTGACGATGCAGTCTAAGATGGTAGCGGGCTAACTTGGAAGGGGTATGGCAGTGTACTTTTACCCCTAATCGGCTTCTACACGTCATCGTGCCGAAACGCTAAATCACTTGGCGGCACATTTTTGACGGTAGGGTGATAACAAGCAACGGCCAAAGCCTCCCACCAGACCAGACCAGAGACAAATTCCAAAATTCCAAATTGCCTCCGCCGTGAATCGAACCCGAGACCTCCCAGTTTTAAGACCACAACGCTTTCCACTGCTCCAGGGAGGTTGTCAAACTTTATTTTGGTATTTGAACCACATTTTAAACTTCTTTGTAATATAACCGCGGTTCAACATCAAAACGATATCACTTCTGTTGTGTGTTGAATAAATAAACACACCCATTTCATCTGAGTCGCCATTAAGGTGCGTTCATACATAATGGATTTTAAAGATAATATCAAAGTCAAACGAAAAGAGTTTAATAACTGAAACCCGATTACGGCTTTAATCTACAGTTAAGCTATTGCATAGCTTCTATCGCGGGCCAGCGTGGAGACCGAACCCAGACATTCCGTAACGAAAATAACCTAACACGGGATTCCTCTACGGTGAGCCGCTAGATGGCGTTGATAAAAAATGCTATGCAATAGCTTTACCGCGGCAGTCCCCGAGTGCCACACGTCTTTTTTTTAACTATTTCTCATTTAGATTAAGTTATTTACGTAGATTAAGTTTTCTTGATTCCCGCGGGAACGTTTAAATTTTCCGGGATAAAATGTAACCTATGTGTTAATCCTGGATAAGGGCTATATCCGTTCCAAATTTCAGCCAAATCGGTTCATTCGTTGTGGCGTAAAGGAATAACAAACAGACATACCCACATACGAACTTTCGCCTTTAAAATATTAGTAGGGTTGGTAGGTGCATGCCAAAGAATTCCTCATGATATTTTCAAAGGTGTGTGAAGTCTGCGAATTCGCGTTTGGCTGATTTTTTTTTTGTATATTTTTAGCGAGCAAACGAGCAGGCGGGTCACCTGATGTTAAGTGATTACCGCCAATTGATTTGTAGCACCTGAGGCACCACCAATGCATTGCCGGCTTTTTAGGAATTTGTTGGTCCGCCCCTTGATTTGATGATTAAAGAAAAATTAAAGAGATCCCGCGGGGAACTGAAATAACTTAATCCATGCGGACGAAGTCGCGGGCATCATCTAGTGAAAAATAAAAGAAATATTTTGCAGATCGGAGCAACATGGACCTTAAACTCACAAACAAAAGTCCATCAGCTGTCATTTTATTTGAGCCATTAAGGTGTGTGCACAAAAGATCGACGAAACGTCAATGTTATCGAATTTCGCAAACAGTCGATTTGTTTGATCAGTCGCCCTTGTTAACTTAACATTCTGTTTGTTAAGTTAACACCAAAAAGTGTTTGATCATAAGATTGAAAGAAGTCGATACTTGTTAAGTTTTGCAAATCGTTAACACTTCTGGCTTTCCATATTTTTTGTCAATGCATAGGTAATTCAAACGTAAAAAATCTTTTTACAATATCAATTGTGCCTTTAAAATTTGAAGAGTTCCCTCGATTTCTCCAGGATCCCATCATCAGATCCTGACATGCTGACTATGGGACCACCTGGGAAGTATACCCTTCCAAACAAAAGAATAATTTTCCAAAAAGTCCAGGCGTCTTCGAGTAATCGAGGAGGGGAACATATATTAAAAATAAAAGATTCCGATGAATTGAGAACCTCTTCCTTTTGTGAAGTCGGCTAAAAAGTGTGTTTGTTTGCTGGTTTGCCCTTAAATCACACAGAAATAGAGCTACGGATCGACGTGATTGCTATTTTACCCAATATTTGAAGACCTCGGGAGTGACATACTGGCTACTTTTTATTTATGGCAGAAAAACAGTGTTCGCGTGGGATTTTATAAAACCAACTCCACACAGACGAACATGTCGGATGCAAGTCGCTCGTCTGGATACGGACTTAGTCAAGTAATGAGCTTCAAAATCGGACTTATATACCTACTTACACTTTTCTTGTAGGCTTTCCGGGTTTAAAAATTAATCCCAGAGAGACAATATAAGAGAGAATCTTAAAATACGGAAGCAAGTCGCTCAGGTGTATACGGCCTTAGTTTTCTGTCTTCTAAATATATAAAAGGAAAGGTGGCTGACTGACTGACTGATCTATCAACGCACAGCTCAAACCACTGGATGAATCGGGCTGTTTGGCATATAAATAGTTATTATGGCGTTGGCATCCGCTAAGAAAGAGTTTTTCAAAAATTCAACCCCGACAGGGGTAAAATGTTTACGTTAGGGGTTTGAAAAATCGAACTTAACGTGAGCGAAGCCGCGGGTAAGAGCTAGTTAAGTAATAAGTTTCATTCAAAATCTAACTCATCTCAACATAACGTAAAAAAATATCACAGCACAAAACGACGACCCCTAATAAAAAAAATCTTATTTTAGGGCAGGTTTAAAATATGATTGTTTTTTTTCATTAGCGGGAAGTATAGCATAGTAATAGAAGCCAATTAAGCTAATGAAAAAAGACGTGTGGCACTCGGGGACTGCCGCGGTAAAGCTATTGCATAGCATTTTTATCAACGCCATCTAGCGGTGAGAGGAGTCCCGTGTCAGGTTATTTTCGTTACGGAATTTCTGGATTCGATCTCCACGCTCAAGGCCCGCGATAGAAGCTATGCAGTAGCTTAAAATCGTCACTTTTGAGTTTCGTCGATTTACGCAGGGGCCGTTAAAAAACGAAATACAAAAAAATGTCAGAAACGAGTCGCGCACGTGTATGGGGCCTTAGTTAAGTAATAAGCTTCATTCAAAATCTTACTTATACGCGTTTTTTGTTCGAGTCTGTATGGGAACTGGGACGTGAAACGCGATCCTCTATGAGAATAATAAACCGTTGACAATTCATATGTTTTTTTTTTTTTCATATTTTCTTTGTATTATATTCGAAATCAACGGTCCGACTCGCATGCTTGTTTTCCGCATTGAAATAGATCTTTTTCTTAACCGTTATTTCACTAGATGGCAAGTGTTGAAATGATACACCTAAATCTTTTAAAGACCTCTCTGCTAGCGTGGTGCACTTTTTGAGCTTTTTAGCCGACTTCCTAAAAAGAGGAGGTTCTCAATTCGTCGGATTTTTTTAAATTACTCATTACTTACTAATTAGTAAATAATAATTAATTAATTATTATTTACGTTACTCCCTGATTACTCGAAGACGCCTGGACCGATTTGAAAATTTTTTTTTTTTTTTTGAAAAATATTTAATGGGGTCCTGGAGAAATCGAGGGAACTCTTCAAATTTTATAGGCATAATTGCTATACTTTGTAGTGGCGTTTGAAGTCGGTTTTGTAAAAAGAATTTTTACGTTCAAATTATTATTAGTGATATTAACTTTTCAAGGCAACATGAGTTTGGCTAAGTCTAACGTGAAAAGTTGCACGAAGTCTATCTTTAAACGATATGACCATTAAACCAAGAACCTATTTAACCTATTTATGCTATTTCAGGCCTGAAGACAGCGGGCAGTACCGATGTAGAGTTGACTTCATCAGGTCGCCCACCAAGAATACAAGACTCAATCTTACAGTCCTCAGTAAGTGTCATTATTTGATACTGAAACTACTCTTCGTAGTTAAGGCCCAAGACACGGAGCTGCCCGCGAAATTCAAATTTAATTTGGTTTGGACAAAGTAGGCTTATGGTATTCAAATTGCGCCAATGGCAGTATCATCTTCACAGGTTTATATACTAATCTTTACGTGAAAGTATCCAGTTTAAGAAATTAATCAAAATAATGACTAATTTGTGAGTAGCTCACGTCAAACTCATTCAATTCTTATACTGGATACTTTCACGTAAAGATTGGTATATAAACCTGTGAAGATGATACTGCCATTGGCGCAATTTGAATACCATAAGCCTACTTTGTCGTATTAGTTTACAAATTGCGAAAAACCAAATTAAATTTGAATTTCGCGGGCCAGACCCGTGTCTTGGGCCTTAAGTTACTATTAAGTAGGATAAGTTTAATTAGGTTAAATATCTACTATAGATACGTTTCCATGGGGTTGGTGTGCCAGCTGGTAAAAAAACCAAATAAATAGATAAAAAAATATGGCTAGAGACATTGGTCCATATTATAAGCTAAATTTTATGCGGACAAAATTAATATGACGGAAGCTACGTGACGTAAGGTCCCATTATTAAACTTTTTTCCTGTTAGAAATTAACAAAAGTAGGTACAATAACAATGATAAGCCCTCAATTCCCCTGTGTCCATTTTAATATCTGACAAGGGAATGGAATCGTTCTTCAGAGGATATTTAATTTCATCTCAGAAAAAGGATCCATTTCGGCGAGCCAATCGAAGTGCTTAATTGATTCCAGAGATATTGTTACGTCTGGTAGGTTCATTTGACGATTCGACATTACTTTGTAAAAGTTTATCTTCTAAATATATAAAAGGCAAAGGTGACTGACTGACTGATTGACTGACTGACTGACTGACTGATCTATCAACGCACAGCTCTAACCACTGGACCGATCGAGCTGCAATTTGGCATACAGGTAGCTATTAAGACGTAGGCATCCGCTAAGAAAGGATTTTTCAAAATTCAACCCCGAAGAAAGTAAAATAGGGGTTTAAAAATCGAACCTAAAGTGAGCGAAGCCGCGGGTAAAGGCTAGTTTGAATAAAAAATTATTCTATTCTATTCTGACAAATTCTTTTGGTAAAACTTATGCCTCAACGCAAAAGCTTTTTAAGCATCTTCTGCTTTCGGAAGCTTTCGCTTTCGCTCCAGCTTTAACCTTTAAGAAAATAGTTCTCGTAGGTTAAAAAAAAATACTTAGGTGACCTATAAGAACAATTTTTTTTTTCGATGGCAAGATAGCCCTTGACTGCGATCTCACCTGATGATAAGTGACGATGCAGACTAAAAAAATTCAGTTTTTTCGAACTAAATCCATGCGGATAAAGTGAAAACTGTAAATATGTGATGTGAAATTTATAAATAGTACCATGTATTCTACCACAGTGTGGCGTACAAATATTAATAACTAGTTGATGCCCGCGGCTTCGCTCGCGTGGATTTGGTTTTAGAAAATCTCGCGGGATTTCTTTGATTTTCCGGGATAAAAAAGGAAACTATGTCACTTTCCCAGTCCTCAACTATACCCATGGAAAAAATCTAGTCGATCTGTTGCTTTGTTGTGGCGTGATTGAAGGACAAAAAACAAACAAACACACTTTCGTATTTATCTTCTAAATATATAAAAGGCAAAGGTGACTGACTGACTGACTGACTGACTGACTGACTGACTGATCTATCAACGCACAGCTGAAACCACTGGATGGATCAGGCTGAAATTTTGCATGTAGATAGCTATTATAACGTAGGTGCCCGCTAAGAAAGGATTTTTGAAAATTTAACCCCTAAAGTGATAAAATAGGGGTTGGAATAATCGAACTCAATGTGAGCGAAGCCGCGGGGTAAAGCTAGTACATAATATTAGTAATGATTAGAACGGAAATTAAGGAATTTACATTAAATTATTCAAGCAGCACTCAATTAATCAAAATTATACTAGGACTATGAACCTATAATCACTGTACAATGTATAGCCTCAATAGCCCAACGGTTAAAGGTGCGGACTGAAAACTGTAAGGTTGCAGGTTCGAATCCCACCCGTTGCACTATTGTCGTACCCACTCCTACCACAAGCTTTCCGCTTATTTGGAGGGAATAGGAGGATATTAGTCAACTTCAGGTTGCCTAATATTCTTTTTTTTTTTTTTAAATGATATATTTAGTTTAGTTCACCAGTTGCATATGTTCCACAGTACCTCCTGAGCGGCTCATCATCCTGAACCAGGAGGGTGATGAGATCAAGGGTGGCGTCTTGGGACCTTATGATGAAGGAACTGAAGTTAACTTGACTTGCGTGGCTGTTGGAGGTAGGTAAATCTCTTGTCCTACTATATCATAAACGTAACTGCCTCCCGGGATTTTTTTTTAATATAGTACAGACTAGCGCTTGTCCGCGACCTCATCTGATGGTAAGTGAAGATGCAGCCTAAATTCAAATTCAAATTCAAATTCAAAATTAATTTATTTCATGTAGGCTAACTTGTACCTCTTATGACACGTCATAAATCTACCACCGGTTCGGAATGCAGATCCTGCTGAGAAGAACCGGCAAGAAGCTTTGCAGTTGCTCTTTTCAAAAAAATTTTTTTTTTTTTTAAGCTAAGTATACAGTGCTTCCACAGTGAAGCTTCAAAAATACAATACATATAATCTAACACATGTCAACATGGGAAAATATACAGACTAGCGCTTGTCTGCGACCTCATCTGATGGTAAGTGAAGATGCAGCCTAAGATGGTGCGCGCTTGTTTAGAAGATGCCTATTCATTCTTGATTTAAAGACCATTATAGTCAGTTGGAAAAATGGAAGCCGGAACGGCATTCCAAATTTTTGAGGTGCGTATTAGGAACGAGGAAGCAAAGCGCTTAGTGCGAGATCGTAGAATCCGTGACAGGCCGAAATGGGTTTTTCTGACAAGAAATTCTCGGTACTAGCCCGGAGTTAGGAAGTTGGCGGTGAGTCACCCCCGTGCCTCGGAGAGCACGTAAATCTGTCAGTCTGTCCTTTGCCTGATCTCTCTCCGGTCGTATCGGATTTTTCGTCCCATCGGACTATGAGAGTGAGGAAATAGAGCGCACCTGTGTCGCGCGCACACTTGTGCACTGTAATATCTCCCGCACCGATGGCTAATCTCACGTTTCTAGTCGGATAGCCCATTTAATTTTATTATTTGTTGTTATAGCGGCAACAGAAATACACATTCTCTGAAAATTTCAACTGTCTATTTATTATGGATCATGAGATACAGCTCGCTGACAGACAGACGGACGGACGGACGGACAGCGGAGGCTTAGTGATAGGGTCCCGTTGGTTAACCTTCGGGTAGGGAACCCTAGTGAAAAGTGGCTGTGAATTGGCCTTTTCTAAAACAACCAAACAATTGTCGACGACTTTGATAGGGGTTGAAATGAATTAACAATGCCTGGAGTTCGATTTATTTGGGGTAATTGTTCTTATATGGGGGTGGGGAAAGCCGATAGGTGTGCAGGGGACATTATTTTCTTTCAAAAACGTTTTTAACCCTCGATGAAAAAAGAGGGGTGTTATAAGTGTGTATGTGTGTGTCTGTCTGTTCCCTCGTAGCTCCCTAACGAATAGATTTCTCTGTTTGAAAGCTGACGTGATCGAGGTGGATCTTTTTTTTATTCCTGTAATGTAAGGCTTCACCGTCACTTACCTTCAGATGAGATCACAGTCACAGAGTATCTTGTCATGAAGGAAATTTTCGAATAGTTTTTTTTTTGGTCCGTCTTATTTTTAACCGACTTCCGAAAAGGAGGAGGTTATCAATTCGGTTACCTTATGGTGACATATAAGAGACACGCTTATTGAAATCGGGTGAGCATCGCGTATCGGTTTCATCGTTTCTATTTAAGCCGCCCGACTTCAACAAACGTGTACAAAATAAAATTATTTTTATACTTTGTAGTGGCGTTTGAAGTCGGTTTTTTGAAAAGAATTTTTATTAACTTCCAAAAAAGGAGGTTCTCAATTCATCGGAATCTTTTTTTATGTATGTTCCCCGATTACTCGAAGACGCCTGGACCGATTTGGAAAATTCCTTTTTTGTTTGAAAGGGTATACTTCCCAGATGGTCCCATTGTCATTACGTCAGGATCTGATGATGGGATCCTGGAGAAATTGAAGGAACTCTTCCACAGGCACAATGTGATATACTTTGTAGTGGCGTTTGAAGTCGGTTTTGTAAAAATAATTTTTACGTTTATATTATCTTCAAAACGTTGGTAAGTATACTTAAAAGGTGATCACTAAAAATCCAATAAAGAACTGGTGGCTTGGCCTTTTCTTTTTTCTAAAATAACGAAACAAAGGTGTACTTACGGCTTTGATAGGGGTTGAAAACGAGCAAACAATGCGCGGGGTTTAATTCATTCGTGGTAATTGTTCGCCGAGGGGCGGGGAAATCCGGTGGGGGAGACTTGTCAAGCACACTTCGGGGATGAATTGTTTTACAATTAACCGGTGTTCCAAATGTGGGTTAAATGAACCGAGGGGAAAGGAGGTTAGCAGTTTAAATACCCTCAAATAATAATCGATGTGAACTTGTATTGAATATAAGATAATGCCCATTAGTTCGCGCGGGTTATATTTCTTAAAATTCCGTGGGGATTTTTGGAAAAGAAATATTTGATGGAAAATAGTACATAGTACAAACAAGTATATAGCACAAGTAGTATTTACTTGTTTTGTTTCTAAAAAATATATCATTTGACAATTCTAGGAATTAATATCTATACTAATATTATAAAGCTGAAGAGTTTGTTTGTTTGAACGCGCTAATCTCAGGAACTACTGGTTCTGATTTAAAAATTCTTTTTGTGATGGATAGTCCATTTATCGAGGAAGGCTTTAGGCTATATAACATCACGCTGCGACCAATAGGAGCGAAGCATCAGTGAAAAAAGTTGCAAAAACGGGGAAAATTATCCATATTTAAAATATATTCTTTTAAAAACTTCTTAATCGCGATCCTAATAACAGAAATTGACGCGGACGAAGTCGCAGGCAACAGCTAGTTTAAAAATATGATGTTCAAAGTCACGAAGTGATTACGTATGATATTCTCTTGGTTCAAAGCGGCTGCCTAGTGGATTTAGCACTTCATACTTCAACTTATATTCAAATGCATTATTGTTCTTTGACACTGAAATAACTGCTTCACGTCAATGTTCGATGACAGACTAGCTAGCGAAATGATCTTGCACTCATATTTAGTGGTCACACAAATCGGACTAACATGCGATATCCACTTATTTTTCTGTGATCGAAGTTTGGTGGGCAGTCCTGGACATGAAGTGATTTTATTCTCTTGGGTCCTGGACGAGCATTGAAGTCGACTGGTTCACAATCCTTATATGTATAGGGTAAACCTGGGACAGATGCCTATACTTGAAAAATGAAAAATCTGCAAGAAATTCAAAATATTCAGGGAATAAATGCTTTGAAAACTTGCTTTATAATGTTTGACATCCGATTGACACAATCACGATGCGTTCAGAAATTATGTTACTCTTTTTTTTTTAATTTAGTTTTTAGAGGCATCTCTCCCGGGTTTACCCTATTGTTAACTGTATTCTCTAGTATTGGTTTAATATTTCCACTCCTAACACAAGCTTTCCGCTTACTTGGAAGGGATAGGAGGATATTAGTCAACTTCAGCTTGGCTAATGTTCCTTTAAAAAAATATATCGGTTTCCAAATAAAAGGTACTGAAGTAGCGTTTCATTAAATGTGTGTAAAAAAAACACAAAAACACAAGTTGCTTCAAGAACATTACTGATATAATCTGTTCAGAGTTCGTAGTAACTCCGTAGCGCCACTAGATTAAAGGAAAGCTTCGATGCAAGTTAGATTGAGTTTAATGCTGGCGACAGGGAGACATTACAACTTTTGCTTTGGTTTTGTTACCCGCCAAGTTTTTACATACAAACAGACACACATTTACATCAAAAGAGAGCATATATTATTAGTTTTACCCGAAATTAAAAAAAAATTAAAAAAAAAAAAAAAAAAATTTTTTTTTTGACGCCAGCGTCGCGCATCGGTTTCATCTTTTCTATTTAGGCCCGCCCGACTTCAACATACGTGTAAAATTATTTTATACTTTTAAGTGCATTTAAGTGGCGTTTGAAATTGGTTTTTTATAAATATTTTTTTTTATACTATTATAATGAATGAAGTATCAATCGATTCGGTACAATGGTCCGGGTGACACTTATGTAACTTATTACATTATATGCGAATTAAATCAATATAACGGGATGTTACGTCCAATGTTCCGTAGACAGGTAACAATTTTTGAACTTTTATCCATGTTAATGTTTTTTTTATTCGAAGACAAGATAATCCTTGACTGCTATCTCACCTGACGGTAAGTGACGATGCAGTATAAGATGGTAGCGGGTTAACTTGGAAGGGGTATGGCAGTGTACTCATACTAGTCCAGTCATTTCGTCCGAAAAAAAGGCAAATAAAAGAAAATGAATTTGCGCTTCTAATTTTTTAATATGTTGTAGGGGATACCTAGAAAAGCTTAACTTGAGATTGTCGACCAAGCTTTCCTAGGAGCTTTCGCCGCCATGTTGAAAAAAGGGGTAAAATTTGTTTTTCGGCAATAACTCGGCTATGCGATGAGATTTCGAAAATTTTTGTAGGACACTTTTTGTAGCTTTCTTTGTGCTCTACAATAACGCCTGAATCATTTTTAGCGTATCATGCATCGTTATCGAGATATCGATCGATAAAGTCAAAAGTTTTAGGACACAATTTTTGTTTTTTGCTTTTTTTTTCTTTGGGTCTTAATAAATATGAAAAATTGTGGAATTCAAACTTGTAGAGCATATTCAGACCTACAATTTCCTTCTTGGATTTTTTTATGTTGGACAAAAATTACGATCTCCAGCGCGCCGCAAAGTCGGTGAATCCACGCTCAGCGTCGAGCGCGCTCAAGTTAGTATATCGTATCGTGTTGAGTTTTTGCTGTGCGTAGTGTAAATCGAGGGTTCCGATATTCTGGGCAAAAATTTCGATATCTAGTTGGCTGTAAACTCGTTATAACGGAGTGCCCGCATAGAGCGTCCGTTGGAGTTGGAGGGGTCAGGTATAAAGGGACCCTTTTGTTAGGGTCTACGTGTTGAAACGTGTTCTTCTTTTCGTAGTATCTCGGTTAGTTGCCTCGAGCCTGAACTATTAAAGCTCATTTCCTGTAAGTGTAAAGGAAATTGTGAGGCCGCCTGTGGGTGCAGAAAAGCGGGAATCAGTTGCTCCGTTATTTGCATGCACTGCAGTGGACAAACATGCAGTAACATCGCCAGAGTCGACATTTTGCTTGACGACGACGACGATGTCTGTAACGATGATGATGACGATGCTCTCATCGAATCAGCATCATTTCCAACGTTTCAACAGACACAACAACTCGAAGAGTTTACGGAGGACGAAGATCATCAGCCTGGACCATCCAAGCGAAAAAAGACATGAAAAAAGTCCATCGTTCGTGTCTCGAGTGCAGAAAAAAATATTTTTCTTTCCGTTTATTTTGTTTTCTTTATTTTGTATTGTAAAAAAATAATATTTTTTACTGCACAAACAAATTATTTGTTTAATAAATTACTATTGTGTGATCCTTAATTTGTTGCTCTATGTACTTATTTTTTATCCCATCAATTTCCTGAACAATTTCCCATTCGATTCGACATCCAGACACAACCGAGCGAGCAGCTCGCTCGACGCTGAGTGTGGATTCACCGACTTTACGGCGCGCTGGAGATCGTAATTTTTGTCCAACATAAAAAAATCCAAGAAGGAAATTGTAGGTCTGAATATGCTCTACAAGTTTGAATTCCACAATTTTTCATATTTATTAAGACCCAAAGAAAAAAAAAGCAAAAAACAAAAATTGTGTCCTAAATTTTTGACTTTATCGATCGATATCTCGATAACGATGCATGATACGCTAAAAATGATTCAGGCGTTATTGTAGAGCACAAAAAAAGCTACAAAAAGCGTCCTACAAAAATTTTCGAAATCTCATCGGATAGCCGAGTTATTGCCGAAAAACAAATTTTACCCCTTTTTTCAACATGGCGGCGAAAGCTCCTAGGAAAGCTTGGTCGACAATCTCAAGTTAAGCTTTTCTAGGTATCCCCTACAACATATTAAAAAATTAGAAGCGCAAATTCATTTTCTTTTTTGAATGTACGTAATGACTGGACTATACCGCTAATCGGTTATGTTAGAGATTATTAGGCTACAATGTCGACCGATTGTAGCCTTTTCAAGATAAAAAGTACATATATATGTAATTAGTGATTTGTTATCAACTTATCAAGGTAACCATCGGAAGTACAGGGTTAGAATACCTCAATAAGCTGCTACAAAACACGAAATCTACCGCGATTCTGTTATGTACAGCGACATCTATGTGTCGCCCCAAAAACAATTTAAATTTTATTAAAAGAGATCGAACTTCCAAGGAATTGTTACCGTTTGCCACCGAATTCGCACCATTATTTTTTTTACACCGACCATTGTGTTTTCACATCAACCATCGATGTATAAACCATTCGCTGACAACAACCAAATTAGTTCTAAGGCAACATAAGGGTGCCTACTTCAGTTCAATTCCCACATAGTTCCTACAAGCGATACAAAATTTGTTGACCTACCTCCATTAAAAATAAAATTCTTTTTTGTCACAGGACGCCCAGTCGCTCGCGTGTCGTGGTGGAAGTCGCACGCGTTGCTGGCTAATTCCGAGGCTCGCGCCGCGTTGACTTTTACCCTACAGCGGAGTGACTATGGCACTGAGATTACTTGTCAGGTAAGTATTACTATTTTACAGAAACACTGTAGGAGTAGGCAGGCAGTACTGCGTGGAATCGATTTATATACATTTTTAGTATCATTTAGGAATTCTTCGTCTTCTTTTCAATCGCTAGAAGCACACTGTTGGACAAACGTCTCCTGCATGGACTTCTACGGACCTCGATCTTGCGCCGCCTGTATCCAGCGACTCGCTGCTACTCGTCTGACGTCATCGATCCACTTAGTGGGGGGTCTGCCAACACTGCGTTTTCCGGTGCGGGGTCGACATTCCAGCACTTAGTTACCCCAACTTTAGGAATTGCATACAATGTATTCTAAAAACTTTCAAAAAAGGAGGAGGTCCTCAATTCATCGGAATCTTTTTTTATGAAATTTTTACGTTTATATTTTTGTAAACAGGCTGTGACCGACCCCTCCATAACGCCGCTGTCAGAAAATCTCACTATAGACGTCAACCGTAAGTACCCAATTTTTCAACGTTTCTTCTACATATACCTACTACATAGAACATATAATATATATAGTACATATTTTACATATATTTAGTTGCATTTTCGCATTTTCGCTGTCTTGGAATCACTATGTAGGGTTTTGAAAAACATTTTATCTTTCTAACTGCATTGTAACCTATTGAAAAGATTTTTTATTTGTGTGCACGCAAGATTTTACGAGGCGTATTTACGTCAATATCTTGAATCTTTTTTGTAAGTATACGTATAGCGAGCATACAAGCAGGCGGGTCACCTGATGTTAAGTGATTACCGCCGCCCGTGAACACTTGTAGCACCACCAATGCCAAATACTACCAAATTGTGGAATCATCTCCCTTCGACAGTGTTCCCACTTATTTACAATATGGGGTTATTCAAGGGGCGAACCAATAAGTTCCTGAAAAGCCGGCAACGCATTGGTGGTGCCTCTGGTACTGCAAGTGTTCATGGGCGGCGGTAATCACTTTACATCAGGTGACCCGCCAGCTCGTTTGCCCGCTATTCATATTTTAAAAAAAAATGCGTTTATAAAATGGCACTTGGATCAAATTATTATTATTCGATGACAAGATAGCCCTTGACTGCGATCTCACCTGATGGTAAGTGACGACGCAGTCTAAGATGGTAGCGGGTTAACTTGGAAGGGGTATAGCAGTGTAAATTCAACCCATACCCCTAATCGGTTTCTACACGCCATTGTGCCGGAACGCTAAATCGCTTGGCGGCACGTCTTTGACGGTAGGGTGGTAACTAGCCACGGCCAAAGCCTCCCACCAGACCAGACAAGAGACAATTTAGAAATTATAAATTCCTAAATTGCCCCCGCCGGGAATCGAACCCGAGACCTCCCACATAAGGCCACAGCACTTACCACTGCGCCAGGGAGGTCGTCAAAAATTATAATTTTCAGTGCATTTTACGTATTTCAACATTTTACGCATTGAACATTCTGCGTTTAGACAGTGCACCGTCTGAAGACGGCAGGATCGATACGAATCTATAAAGGTATAGAAATCTCGAATCCTAACGAACCGGTCTCAAAAGGAACTCATAAATCTCGAAAGCCTTGAAAACTGCCTCAGAAAGAAATATAATAGCTCCATTTATATCCCGCGAGATGTTAATCCCGGGAACTTTGTAATTGACAGCCAGATGATGTGTGTGAACGCGCCTTTACAACTGAATGAAATATGAGCGAATGTTCCGGACGGGTCTAGATATTAAGGCGGCATCATACTGCTGATACAATGTGTCATTAGTAGGTAAAAATCCTGCATAACCCGACTTCTCCTCCCGGAGGTCGGGTATCTTAAGAAGCGATTTACCCCCGTTAACAAAAAAAAAAAAAAAGGGTTTATTTCTAGGGTCGGCAGACTTTCTTAAAATATGTCACACAAAACTCATATATTTTTTTATTAAACCAATTTAATTTATTTTTATTTAATTTATTAGCACAGAAGTTAAAAAAACTCATATTTTTGTTATTAAACCAATATTAATTTATTATAATGCACCGTCTTCACCTCCCTGGCACAGTGGTGAGCACTGTTGTCTTAAAACTGGGAAGTCTCGGGTTCGATTCCCGACGCGGGCAAATTGGGAATCTATAATTTCTGAATTGTCTCTGGTCTGGTCTGGTGGGAGGCTTTGGCCGTGGCTAGTTACCACCCTACCGTCAAAGACGTGCCGCTAAGCGATTTAGCGTTCCGGCACGATGGCTTGTAGAAACAGATTAGGGGTATGGCTTGAATTAACACTGCCATACCTCTTCCAAATTAGCCCGCTACCTACCATCTTAGACTGCATCGTCACTTACCATCAGATGAGATCGCAGTCAAGGACTTTGACTAAAGCACATACCTACTTATGTGCTTGTCAGACAGTGTATTACAATAAATGAATACTATAGGTTAAATAAAAAATTCTGAGTTTTTGAGTCAGCCGGCCCTTTTTTTTTGTTACACTTGGTTTCACGGTAGTCTGCCGACCCTAGATTTATTTATTTATTTATTCATTCAGGTTCACACACAACGTCACAGTCTTAGCATAAAAATTTGGGGGAGAGGGGAAAGGAAATCTACACTTACAAAAAATATTCAGAGTGACTAAGTTTAAATTTTAAGTTATCTACAACCAACTTCTTAAAGGTACCTATGTAATAATTGTAACTATAACTTTTTAAAAATCTCACTCCACGTAAACGAAGCCGCGAACAAAAGCTAGTCGAATACGCTGTCCATAGCAGACGCTTTTGCAACTGAACAACTGAATATCAAAAACTTTCATAATTCGAGTTAATTAAGCTTTCAGGATTTCACGTGGTTTCCTTCTATCTGCCTCCTCGCAATTGAAAACGACAACGCGCCTCCGTTCCCACTCTGTATGGTAATTCCACAAATGGAATATAACGCGATATTGAGAGAACTTTTCCAATTTACCAGTTAATCCACAGTTCCAAACCAAAATAGAATAGAATAGATTTTTTTTTTTCAAATACATTTCCACAAAGTGCACTTACAAGTTAGCCCGCTACCATTTTAGACTGCATCATCACTTACCACCAGGTAAGATCGCAATCAAGGGCTATCTTGTCATCGAATAAAAAAAGAAAATTGATTTTGTATATAGTTAATTGTAATAATTTGTGTGTACCGATGGGGCTGACATAAAGGTCACCTTTATAAAAGTCCCATATTAAATGATGAGAATAAAAAAAAAATTACATAGTCACATTTCCACGGTTACAGCTTATAAATCTTTTCCTTGTATTACCAGCCCCCTGATTCCGTAACTCAGTGCCTATCAAAAAATGAAAGCCACTGACATATATTTTGTATCCATTGAAGGTTTACTATGAAATAGTAAATGACATTTCTCTTCAAACCTTCAATGGATAAAAAATGCCTGTCGTCGGTGATAGGCACTGAGTTACAGAATCTGACCCCTGAAAATGAAAATACACTGAAGATACAAGTATATTTATTTACGTTCACTCCACCTCGGTTTGCGTCGCTCCCGGATTCCGAATACTTTACAATTTAAATGCGATGCCCCGCGGTTAATACTGATTTCTGATATTCAGTCGTGCAAAGTGCGGACTTTTTGCCTTGTTCGTATTCATTTTATCAATGTTATTTATATTTCCAACATTATTACTTACCTTGTGTCTTGGTTATTTTTTCTCTTTACACAATACTTCTGGAATATTATGTTTCTCTTTTCTTATTATTTTTAACCGACATCCAAAAAAGGAGGAGGTTCTCAATTTTTTTTTAATTTCTTTATGTACGTTCCCCGATTACTCGAAAACGCCTCGGCCAATTTGGAAAACTTTTTTTGTTTGAAAGGGTAACAACCCTTACTCAAACACCTTATTCTAGCTTAAGCTAACAAAAGCTAGTTAAAGTTAACAAAGCCTCAATAGCCCAACGGTTAAAGGTGCGGACTGAAAACTGAAGGATCGCAGGTTCGATCCTCACCCATTGCACTATTGTCGCACCCACTCTTAACACAAGCTTTCTGCTTATTTGGAGGGGAGAGAAGATTATAAGTCAAGGACTTGGCTCTTAAAAAAAACTAAACATGACTTTTGTCTCAAATATAGTTGAGCGAAGCAACGGCTGAATCATGCGTCATGCTCGTGAACGGGTGCCACCAACGGGAATGGGTCTGCTTTGTCTGCCCGTCTTAACATGCTTTGGATTGTGTGTACTTACGTATGCATTTTTGAAGCTTCATTGTGGAAGCACTGTATAGGTACATAGCATAGTTTTGTTACCTATTGTATAAAATTTTTATTTTTTTGAAAAGAGCAACTGCTGAGTTTCTTGGCGGCTCTTCTCAGCAGAATCTGCATTCCGAACCGGTGGTATATTTATGACGTGTCATAAGAGCTACAAGTTGGCCTACATGAAATAAATAAATTTTGGATTTGAATTTGAATTTAATTTGTCCACAGTTCGCCCTTTGTGGGTGAGGCTGCTTGGCGGCAAGCGACCCCTGGTGGCGGGACAGAGCACCGAGCTGGTGTGCCAGGCTGTGGGTGCCCGCCCCAAGCCGAACATATCCTGGTGGAAGGGCGGCACCAGGCTGAAGACTATCAGAGAGACTGTGAGTACCGAACCCCTTAACGGCAGGATCTCCGAAAACAGCCTGTTTTTGATTCAATTGTAAACAATCAAATATTCTTTGTTTTGATAGGTTAAAAATATATGTTGTAGTTTAATACACGTTCAAACTAGCTGTTGCTCGCGACTTCGTCCGCGTCCATTTCTGTTATTATGATCGCGATTAAGAAGTTTTTAAAAGAATATATTTTAAATATGGATAATTTTCCCCGTTTTTGCAACATTTTTCACTGATGCTTCGCTCCTATTGGTCGCAGCGTGATGTTATATAGCCTAAAGCCTTCCTCGATAAATGGACTATCCAACACAAAAAGAATTTTTCAATTTGCACTAGTAGTTCCTGAGATTAGCGCGTTCAAACAAACAAACTCTTCAGCTTGATAATATTAGTATAGATGTAAAGTGTTTACTAATTGGTAAAACAGATTGCAATCTACGAATCCTTACTTATAATATTACTAACTGATGCCCGCGACTTCGTTCGTCTGGATTGAGGTTTTTCTGTTCCCGCTGGAGCTCTTTAACTTTCCGGGATAAAAAATAGCCTATGTGCTATTCCAATCTATAATCTATCTCCGTGCCAAATTTCAGCCCAATCGGTTGCAATTGCAGCGTGATTGAGTAACAAACATCCATACATCCATCCAAACTTTCACATTTATAATATTAACTAGCTTTTCCCCGCGGCTTCCCTTACGTTAAGTTCGATTTTTAAAACCCCTATTTTATCCTCTTAGGGGTTGAATTTTCAAAAATTCTTTCTAAGCGGATCCCTACCTTAATTATAAGGCTGAAATTTGGCATGCAGATAGGTATTAACCTATCTGCATGCCAAATTTCAGCCTGATCCATCCAGTGGTTTGAGCTGTGCGTTGATAGATCAGTCAGTCAGTCAGTCAATCAGTCAGTCACCTTTTGCTTTTATATATTTAGATAATAGGACTAGTAAGAATTAAGCTTATTATGACTCAGTTTTCCAAATAAAGCACCATTAGTTTCCAATAACGCAAGCTTCGCCTTTGTCGTAAGGGAAGTTTGTTCTCATATCGATTGCCAATTAAATATTACATGTACGGATTTCTGACCTTTTCCCTATTGTCAATAGCATATCTAAGACATCGGCGATTGTGATCTGGAAATGGACCACGATACCGATCGAGTTCTCTTAATGATCGTGGGCATACACAATACAATTGATCTGACTAGATTACCGATTACTCATTAAGGAACTTCAAATATCTGATGATTCGCTGGTTCTTGAGATAACATGATGACAGTCTCGTAGAGCAATTTAATGCTGAGATCTTTGATACTTCTTTGAGTATTAAGATTATCTATATATATATAATTCAAAGTCCTGACTGACTGATTGACTGACTGAGATATCAACGCACAGCCAAAACTACTGAAGTTAGAAACTTGAAATTTTTACAGTTGGTTCCTTTTATGACGTAGGCGCACACTAAGAAAGGTATTGGAAATTCCACCCCTAAGGGGTTTAAATAGGGGATGGAAGTTTATTTGAAACTCCGTCATTTTTCAAGCTGTTTCCATCAAAGTTGGTATTTGAGCTTTCAGTTAAAAATAAAAAAGTACGTGTGTCACAGTTTTTGAAAATTCCATCCCAAAATCTAATTCCACGCGGACGAAGTCGCGGGGGCAAAAGCTAGTTAATCTATATATATAAAATTCAAAGTCCTGACTGACTGACTGACTGACTGACTGAGATATGTCAGTCAATCAGTCACCTTTGCCTTTTATATATTTAGATATCAAAAATTCCGAGGCCGGCGGGATTCGAACCCACATCTCTCTGGGAATCGCGCCCGACTGTGATAACCTTTACACCACGGCCGAACCACACGTCAGCCACGAAATTAGTGATATGTATCTATTTTTTCAATCGGTTTTATAGCAACTGTTAGCGACATCTAGTAGCGACACATTACAGTTGTCGATCTACTTTTTCCAAGACCCCATATTACAATGGAGCTCTTAAGAAATCTATTAGGATATATCCTTTAAGTGTGTAGGTTAACACTTCAATAAGAATTATAATTAAGATTATTATTTTATTTAAGGTGCTAAGTAAAAGAATGCCTCAATAGCCCATCGCTTAAAAGTGCAGACTGAAAACTGAAAGGTCGCAGGTTCGAGTCCCACCCATTACTACCTATTGTCATACCTACTCCTAGTACAAGCATTTCGCCTGTTTGGAGGGGGCAGGAGAGAAGTCAAGTTCAGCTTGCCAAATATTCTTTAAAAAAAAAAAGTTTTTTTTTTAAGTTCTTGTTTTTTTACAGACGTCATCAGATGGCAACGTCACCAGCAGCATCTTGACCCTGGTGCCTTCTATAGAAGATGCGGGAAGGGTGATATCATGCAGGGCAGTCCAGCCCTCGCTCTCACACTCCATGCACGAAGACGGGTGGAAACTTGAGATACAGCGTAAGTTACACACACACACACACACACACACACAAACACACACACAACACACGCAGAACATGCATCAACGCGCGTACGTGCGCACAAACACATAGACGCACGCAAGCGTACACACACACTATCACATATCACCCACACACGCATACTGTACATTTTACGGGTTAATGTAAAATCAACAGAGGGTCAGTTCACACTGAAACGTGACGCGACGATGCTCGTACTTTTGCTTTTTTTGTCAATAGCGATATCAATATTTTACTACACAATAAGGTACTAGTGAGAGCGCGAAAGCGACTTAAATACACGTGTTGAAGTATGGCTCGTTACGCCGCAATGCGTCGTGATGCGTTTCGCAGCGCCTGTTTATGCAGCGCGGTCTCTCGTGCTTCGCCAAGCATCTGCACGCCTCGTCGCGTCGCGTCGCGTCTCAGTGTGGGCTGACCCTAAAGGGATGTATATAACTATAATAAGAATTATCGGAATAGAATGTGTATCGGTGTATGTCTTTTTGATTGCAATTTTCGACGTAAAAAATTAAAGAAGCTATTTCAGTGTCATCTCTCGACAATCTAGCGTGTTCAGCTCTCAAATAATCTCCCTTAAACTCAACAAGTTTGTTGTTCCACAGACTTGCCAGTTGTAAAGTTGGAGTTGGGAGCCAATTTGGACGCGGACAAAGTTGTTGAAGGATCTGACGTGTATCTGGACTGCATGGTGCGGGCGAATCCGTGGCACACACACGTGTATTTCACTCATAATGTAAGTCCCCAGATATATACTCGTATAATCAGATTGAAGATCATTGAACTATAACGCTAAGAAGCGCAATAGTCAACATTCAAAATTACTCTATTTTTGTATATTTTCTCATCGAAAATACTAATATTTTTAAATAAAATATTTTTTTTAATGGTAAACAAGAGTCAATCTTCAAAATAAAAGCAATTCCGAAAAATTGTTAACATCCCTATTAAGGAGTTTGACATACTTTTAATCGCGGAAAAAAGAGGGTACCCGCGGAATTTTTAAAAACCTAACTCCGCGTCGACGAACGCGCGGGTAAAAGCTCAAAAGGCTAGCTTAATAGTAATTTTAGTAACATCCTCCTATCCCCTCCAAATAAGCGGAAAGCTTGTGCTAGGAGTGGGTACGACA
Organism: Hipparchia semele; assembly: GCA_933228805.2. Taxonomy (NCBI): domain Eukaryota; kingdom Metazoa; phylum Arthropoda; class Insecta; order Lepidoptera; family Nymphalidae; genus Hipparchia; species Hipparchia semele. Next base: position 2,755,052 of record OW121733.1, on the reverse strand, counting down.
ATGGTGCAACGAGTGGAATTCGAACCTGCGACCTTTCAGTTTTCAGTCCGCACCTTTAACCGTTGGGCTATTGAGGTTAATCTATACTATCTATACTATTATAATAAAGAGAGAGCGCGAATTTTGTGAGTTTGTATGTATGTCCGGAGCAAACTTTGGAACCACCGCATCTATTACAATAATTCTTTTACCATTTCAAAGGTACATTATTCCAGATGGTTATAGGCTATAATTATGTTAAAAAATGTATTATGGCTAGATATTATGTGCAAATTTGTTAAAGAAGTCGGAATTTTTTTTTGAATCTTAAACGTTTTCAAGGCGTGCGCTGGGTCATATACTGTTATTGGATGAAAATGATGTATTGGTGAATTGTTCCTCTTAAAGAGTTCTAAAAAAAAGTCCGCGATAGCATATGTCTATATTCTAAGGATAACTTACAATAACCATTTCTATCTTTCAAATTTTGATTAAAAATAATGAATTATTTTCGAAGCTTCTTTAACCGATGTGATGTCAATCTATATCTAAATAAATATGTTTATTATCGTAAGTATTTAATTTAGAACATATTTTGCCCTTCACACTATACAATTTAAATAAATATCTTAGGAGTTATCGGAAAATTAATATTTCCGCGCGACAAAATAATAAAATGGTGCCGACTGGCGCGGCGGGGCACGGTGGCGGGTATCGGTGCGGGATATTCGTGTGGTTCCTGTGGTGATCTTATTGACAATCGTCTCCTATAAGAAGCTCACAAGAACAAATATTTAATTTTCAACCCGGACGAAGTCGGCGCGGGCTTATAATAAATACAATATAATGTACGATGTCATCAGTTATTATGTATTGCGATTTCGTGAATAACAAGTGACATGGCTACTCGATTTCAATCGTTTGGAAATTCCAATGTATTTTTCGTTCTGAATTCCTATTTAATTATTCGTTTCGCAGTATTTATTTTCCGAACGCTCAAAATGAAATTCAAATATCAATTATTGATGAACTCTCGTAAAATGCACATTGGAACCGATGTAATTTATAGTTATTTTCGGTTCTGTTGGTCTTGTGTTCGAATTACTTTTGCTTTACTGTAATGAGATGAATATAATTAATATCTTTGTTAATTTATCCATCTATATGCATATATGTGTTCTTATCACTACATAGTATAAAACAAAGTCGCTTTCTCTGTCCCCATATCCCTTTGTATGCTTAAATCTTTAAAACTACGCAACGGATTTTGATGCGGTTTTTTAATAGATAGGGATTGAAGAGGAAGATTTATATGGATAATAACATCCATTAAATAGTGGAGAAATGCTGTTATTTTTGAGGTTTCTAATGTGATGTCGTAAATAATTACATTTTTTCCGCTTACATTGCAAACGCAGGCTGAAAAGGTCTACAGAAAACTCCGCTATGGTATATGTCGTAATATTTACGTTAACCGGATCGCAAATATTCGGAGAATACGTAATTACCTATTGAAACGATTACCTATTGAATCAATTTATTTGTATTTTGCTTTGGAGTACTTAATATTTAATTATCCATTATAATGTAGGTCATCGAATTATTACACTTAGAACGGAAGTTTCTAACAAAGGTATGCTCCAAACATAAGCTCCAAACAACCAATGAATGTGTGCCATGTAATTATTTACTGGTATAGTTCTTGCAATTCACAACGGCGCAGCGCGTGACTAGTTGTGTATTCGTGTCGTATCTGTATAAGTGTGAGCGAGAGCCTGTTCGCGCCTGACCGCTCTCACCTAGGCTCCTCACAGGCACGCACACTTACGCATTGTGCATGTATACGACGTAACCACAAGTAAAGCTCACGCGCCTTCGTGAATTGCAACAACCATACTGGTACTGATAATTAAGTTTTTGATTGTTATTGCGATGATGACACATTTTCACAGCACAGTACGTTATTTTTCTGAGAGCTTGTCGTCGGCTTTTAAAAAGGCTTACTTAAAATGTTTATCAACGCGTCGCCTTACACTTCTAAGCGTCATAGTTCGTTGTATGTAGGTATTTATTGAAAAAAATATTTGCGATTGGGTTAGGGGATAACATAAAAATAAATGAAATTATTAAAATGTGTACGTAATGAATTCCTGTTATTTCTGCTTGGGATTGTTATTTATTTTGCGAACGGTAATTTTAATGGGAATCAAAATTGTACAATAATTATTTATTATAGTAATTGCTACTGAAAACATGTTAATTGTGCCGGGAATATTTTTGGCTGGCTTTTGCCCGCGATTTCGTTCGATTTAATTAGGTTTTTTCCAATACCTTTTGTTCCGAAACTTCTGTTTTTTTCGGAATCAAAATTAGCCTATGTGATATGTCACTATACAAGCCTTCAACTATACCGACGCAAATAATAACGCCGATTCGTTGTTCCCTGATTGAAGGACAAACCAAAATATAAACACTCGCATATATAATGTTTGTATGCTATCGCCAGACTACAAGTTGTCCGTACATACACGCTCAGTATAGAGCACATACGCCCGCTTAAGTTTCCACTGTTAAAAGCATCGAAATATAACGCTTAGAAGCGCAATCCCCATCGCGTGATATGCCATTTTCAGTAAGCCTTTAAAGGCCGACTGCGCAGTAACATCGCGTTAGTATAGTCTCGCATTTCACGAGGGCGCGTGAGCTTTACGTGTAGCTACGTCGTGTACATGCACATTGCGTAAGTGTGCGTGCCTGTCAGGAGCTTAGGTGGGAGCAGTCAGGCGCGAGCAAGCTCTCGCTCACACTTATACATATACGACACACACACAACCAAGGGGCATGTGCCCTCGTGAATTGAAAGAACCATACAACGAGCTGATGGACCAGTATAATTAGACCTTTCCCTCGCAGGGTGTGACAGTGAAGCCGGGTCCAGGCGTGGTGGTGGCCAACCAGAGCTTGGTTCTACAAAGAGTATCGCGTCGTGTGGCCGGGGCCTATGTCTGCATCGCTAGAAATAGTCTAGGAGACGGTGCCAGCGAACCGCTGGTCTTGGATGTTAAGTGTAAGTTGACTTTGTATACCAAATCGCTCATTTGCGACAAGAGTGACGTAATTCAAAATCAATCATGAGAGAATTCTCTCGTTAGAGAGTACCTAATGTTTTGTGAATGCTGCGGTCTCGAAAGAACTACGTTCAGCTGCGGACGTCTATCGGCAGAATAGAAAAATCGATAGATAGATAGATAGAACTAAGATTATTTCTTTTATGTTTTCTTGAATTTCTTTCCTGTTTTTTCCCTAACGTTTGTATGTACCTACTTGATCCATATTTCATGACATTCGCAGAAATGCGTGTACCTAATCGTACATCAGATCAATGTAAACATGAGGTTACAGAGATCCTGCAAAACGTAAACAAACATATACCTTCCAGTGTAAACAAATCATTTTTAGATATGGGGAAACTTTATATTGGAATACGAGATTTTGCAAGCAGAGCTCGTCTTGTACGAACGTTTTGCTTACCATCCAAATATTGGAGACTAGCGGACGCCCGCAATTTTGTCCGCAATGGTGACGGTATTCCTTGAACAATAAGTCAGTGGGTTACCAAATACCTTCCGGATACGACTAAGTTAAGAGTGCGAAAGCCGTTGGATACAGGCGGCGCAAGATCGAGGGAAAAGGCAAACCATGTGCAGCTGTGGACGTCGAAAACATTATTAATTGGTGCGTTTATTTTGTATGTAGATAGCCCGACGTGCAAGTCTCAGCAAGCGGGGGTGTTGCGGGCAGCGAGGGGGGAAGTCGTCGAGATTGACTGCGAAGTTGATGCCAACCCTAAGGTAAGTAATAGTAGATACCTACTACCTGTAGTATACTCAAACACTCACGTACACAGTAGTCAAGTATATAATGCACACTTCAGGCTCACATAATGTGTATTACGACGTGCTATCCGACCCGTGGTCCTAGCACGACTGACTAATGACTCAATGGCGCCTGTATTTATAACATGTTTCCTACAATATTCACAGACTACCCTCTGTATGCTACACTACCTGTCCGCGTCAAGTTGACCGTCGTCCACCGTTACAAAATGACGTCATACCGTACCGCTGACAAGAAAATAATAATTGTACTTTTTACTGTAACCACAACTATGACGGAAGTTTTCTTCTCTGGCAATGCTTTTCATGGCAATGACATCTTGAAAGTCTGAAGGCGTAATTTTTAAATTCTTATTTTTTCCGCTTAAAAAAAGTCATCAATTGAAGTAATTAATAGTCTGCGCTATGCAAAACTTTTCCTTTTTTACTCATCGTAGAAGACGATGAAGACGAGTAACTAAATAAAAATAAATACCTACGTAATTTAAAGTTAACAAAAACATTTAAAACGTAACAACACTTTGAAAAAATTTGGTAATGACAATCGCGTATGTTTCTATCTGTACTAAGCGGGTCTGACTTAAGGTGCGGTGCGGGGAAGCGCGGGGCGAGGTAGCGGCCAAATTGATGTGGAAGGGTAGTACTTAGTTTATCTTATAAAGGGTGCCAAAGACAACTGAAACTGATTCAAATGATTTCGAACTCGATCAGCGTTAAAATAATTCTCATCGATCTTTTCATTTTTATTTTTTATTTTTATTTATTATTATTAATCTTATACTTCATACGTACATGAGTGTTACATTCAGTGCAACAAAAACCATAGTCGGTTTTACTGTGCACTGTGCATGATTTTGGCAATGTTTTTTTTCAGTATTCTTAATTAATTACAAGTTTACCCACTTTAATCACTTCCCACCACTTCTAGTTGCGTTACGACCGCTCGTTAGGACACACTGCCTTGAAAGTTGCGTTGTTGGCCTTAAGGATGCTGTTAAATATAGCTCTTTCTTCAACAGGAGCCGATGACATACCACTGGTGGTTCAACAGTACAACCCACTCAAAGCTCGAACTCAACACGTTAGCGATGAACGCGCAAAATAGCCTTGGTAAAGTAATAGACCCTACTTTTCTTCTTCTTTGTCAACTGATAGATGTCCACTGCTGGTCTCTACCAGCAGTGGACATCTATCAGTTAGCAACTCTTTGCCAGATTTTCTTTCAGCCTATAAGGGACAAATGGTTAAATGGGCAACTTACAAAAAAATACGGGATTTCAGTTTTTTACCCGGGACTAATAAAAAACAAAATTATTTCGTGTAATTTTTTTTTTTTGATATTGTTCCGAGGATCGAGTCAGTTTTAACATATTATTTTTATTCGTTTTAAAATATATCTGTAAAAATCAATACAATTGTAATCGTAATTCAAAACGGTCATCAACTCGCATTTTTACGAACGTTGCATGTGAATACTTGGATCGATTTCATATTAAAAAACGAAGTACGGTTTAAATACGGGACAGAGACAGTCCCGCCGGGACATTTTAAACTATGCCTAAAATACGGGACGTCTGGCAACGCTAACTGCTATACATAAGTTTCTTGCATGGACTTCCACAGGTCTCGGTCTTGCGCCGCCTGTTTCCAGCGGCTTTAACGATTCTAACACACAGTTTATTGTTTAGACAGATACTTGTACATGGTCAACACTTCGTCAGACTACGGCTGGGTACAATGTACCGCCAGCAATGCGGTGGGACGCCAGGACACGCCATGTCTGTTTCACATTTTACCTGCAGGTAAGAAATATTGGTTTAATAATGAAAAGTTAACACAATCGGGATGTTTCAATATCAATTAAATTTTACTGATTATTTATTATTAACTAGTTGATGCTCGCAGCTTCGCTCGCTTGGGTTTAGTTTTTACAATCCCGCGGGATCTCATTGATTTTCCGAGAGAAAAAGTAGTCTATGTCACTCTCTCGGTCCTCAACTAACCCATGCAAAAAATCAGGTCGATCTCTGTTGCAGCGTTATTGAAGGGCAAACCAGCGAACAAACACACTTTCGCATTTATAATATTAGAACGTATATCTGAAATTTCATTGCTACACATTTTTTATTAAAAATAATAACAAAATTTCGGAAATTATTTCAAATGGCTGTACTGTAAAATTGATAAAATTCAGATCCGTGATTGTTCTACGATTATGACGATTTTATTACATTTTTAATGCACATTTTAGACGAATAAATTTTTAAACGCATACCAAAAATTTACCTTACTCCACGAGCGTGGTTCCTCTGTCTGTGCAGAAAGTGATAATATATTAAGAATTGATGAAATAACTTGAATTTGAAGATTTTAGTCTTGATTCGTGGTTTAATGACATAATTGTTATAAAATAATACGAGTACGTACCACGGTAATTATTTTAATTATTGGGATTGTCGATATTTCGATCCAATTGCATGGACCGTGGTCACGACGAGACTGCGGTGTTGCGAGGCGGTACATACTCGTATTATTTTATAACAATTATAACTTGAATTTTTTGAATACAGAAAAGCCGTCGTCGCCGAAAAACTGTGAAATCACCAATGTGACGTACGACTCGCTGACACTCGGCTGTGTTCCCGGCCACGATGGCGGACTACGTCAGTCGTTTTTATTACAGGTATGTATGTGCGTGCGTGCGTGCGTACGTACGTGCGTGATGCGTGCGTACGTGCGTGCGTCTGTGGCATCGTAGCAGCCGAACGGATGAATTGATTTTGTTTTTGTTTTTTTTCGTTTGAAAGGTGAATTAGTCGGGAGTGTTCTTAGCTATGTTTGATGAAAATCTGTCCAAGATGGCCGCCGCCACAAAATGGCGGATTACATATTTTTTCACAACTCCCTCAATATGGGTATCAAATGAAAGGGCTTGACTAGTAGAATACTATAAACTATGATAAATTTCAAATCCAAGATGGCCGCCACCACAAAATGGCGAACTACTTATTATTTTTAAATTTCACATGTCGGGGATGTTTTAAATTTTCAATTTACACTTGTTACCCATGTGAAAAATATTAACGATTAGTGACTAGCGATTAGGATGTTATAACATGTCGGGGGTGTTTTAAATTTTTAGTTTACACTTGTGTATTCACACAGGTATACGACATGGCAACGGGTTTGTTGCTCCGGAATATAAGCAGCGAGGAACCCCAGTTTGTGGTATGGGGTCTGTCTGGCACCAACGCCGTCGGCATTTCCGTCCGGGCTTACAACAAGAAGGGGTTGAGTGAACCCTTCACGCTGTCTTCTAGTCTGCTGAAATACCCACAGAGGCATACAGGTTTGTAATACATAAAGAATCAATATTCCAACGGTTAAAAGGACTGAAAGTGGAAAGGTCGCAGGTTCGAAACCCACCCGTTGTACTATTGTCGTTCCCACTCCCTAGCACAAGCTATCCGCTTATTTGGAGGGGATAGGAAAAAAGGTGACTGACTGACTGACTGATCTATCAACGCACAGCTCTAACCATTTTACGAATCGGGCTGAAAGGCATACAGATAGCTACTATGACATAGGCATTCGCTAAGAGTTAAACCCCTATGGGGTCTCGGGTTCGATTCCCGACGGGGGTTATTTGGGAATTTATAATTTCTAAATTGTCTCTGGTCTGGTGGGAGTCTTTGGCCGTGGCTAGTTACCACCCTACCGTCAAAGACGTGCCGCCAAGCAATTTAGTGTTCCGGCACGATGGCGTGTTGAAACCGATTAGGGGTTTGGTATAAATGCATACTGTCATGCCTCTTCCAAGTTAGCCCGCTACCATCTTAGACTGCATTGTCACTTACCATCAGGGGCGATGATCGCAGTCAAGGACTATTATGGCACTGAATTAAAAAAATAGGGGTTTGAAAAATCGAACCTAACGTGAGCGAAGCGGCGGGCAAAAGCTAGTTATAAATAAAAAGCAAAATTATTAGCATTCGTCTACTGAACTCCCTGTATAACGTGTCAAAACGCCATTACTGCCATGATTTATTACATTTATCTTTTTAATTTAAAAGTAAACGAACGTAAATGTACCATTGCGTGTTCTTCACAAATGGAAAAAATTATATTCATCGAAAGAACTTGAACAGAACCAGTTTGCGCTTTCAATTATTGACTTTACAAATAAATATGTAATTATGAATACAGTAAACGGGTAAAAACTTCAATGAACTCCGAGCAATCAACAAGCGAGTGACGTAGTTATTAATTCAAAATGGCTGACGGTGCAAGATGGCGAATGTTTTAGTTGGAGTGTAAAAAAAAGTTAAAAAACAGTAATTACCTGCTAATTAAATATGAATTCTTCCGCTGACTCTGCTCGTTGCTCTTGTGGTTAGCATGATTGCGGATGAAGAAATCTCGGGTTCGATTCCCGGGTCGGACGGAAAATTATTGAATTTTTCTATCAAAAAAAGCGGAGAGCAAGTTCAGCAGTCGGTCCCATCAAAGAAAGTGAGGGAATATAGAATTTAAGTGCACTCTTTATTTTCATTTTCATTTAAGAAAGAATAAGATAGATAGTTATTAATTCACCAAAATACAGGTACATTGTGATGGAATACAGAAAATCGGACTTTCTTTCTTTCTTTGGTAAAATGTATATTTTACCAAAGAAAGAAAGAAAGAAAGAAAGAAAGAATAACTTTATATGTACTTACTTATAAAAGGATTTGCCCGCAGCTTCGCTCACGTTAAGTTCAATTTTTATACTTTCAAACCCCTATTTTACCCCCTTAGGGGTTGAATTTTCAAGAATCCTTCAATCCGTCCAGTGTTTGAGCTGTCATAGTCAGTCAATCAGTCAGTCACCTTTTACTTTTATATGGGTATTTAAAAAGAAGAAGATCTTCTATGCGTCTTCACTCACCATCAAGTCAAGATGCAGTCAAGCAATAGTCTTGCTTTAAAAAAAAATTGTTTTAGCCAACGTTCCGGTACGCGTGGAGTTGACGACGGTCCTGGTGACCGTCCTCTGTGCTGTCGCCATCATAGTCGCAGTCACCGCTATATCCGCCTTTGTCTTCTGCTGGAAGTACTGCGGCAAGAAAGATGGTGAGTTGTTTAATCTATCTGTTCAATAAGTCAGGTAAGTTGACATATTATGTGTGTTACTTTTACCCGACTGCGCGACGCAAAGATGGGTAATGTGTTTATCAGTCTATGTATGTATGTATATTTGTGGCCACATATTCGAACATTTAGCCAGGACTTGGCAAGCGCTCGCATTCCCCTCTGCCGAAGTACATGTACAAACGTACGTGTCAGCTTGTAAGTGTGACAGATTTTGAGTTGGTGTGCGTTCATAGAGACATTAAGTTTTTTACAAGAGTGTGCGGAAGTGAGTAAATGTGTGCTGTACGTGATAACCTCACCTCCCGCAGAAAGTGGCAGAATATATTCAGTACTAAATCTGCGTAAAGGCTCGTCCCGGCTAAATGGTCGAAGGGCCACATTAATCTGAAAAGGTTAAATGATTTCCAACTAACTATAACTTAGGTACCTTCAACCTACCTGGTGGCTTGTTTTACAGATATGAAGAATGAGAAAACACATCGGAAACAGGACGAAATATCTAACATACCCCTAACCGGGACCACTGAGTGCGAAAGCGTCGACAGCTTAGGTAAGTTCCTAGGCTGTGACCACAAAACTGTACAAAAATATTGTATTTATCGTATTCATATAGGTTTAGGGTGAGAACAAGCCAGAGATGCCTCACTGCGATACCTCGCGGTCGCGGTTTAGCTCGCTACCTCGATGCCACCTCCATGTAAAACAAATGTATGCAAACAGACGAGCGCGAACATGTCGAAGATACCTCGCTGTACCGCGATGTATCGCAGTGAGGTATCCTTCGGCATGTTCGCGCTCGTCTATTTGCATACATTTGTTTTACATGGAGGTGGCATCGAGGTAGCGAGCTAAACCGCGACCGCGAGGTATCGCAGTGAGACATCTTTGGCATGTTTTTACCCTGAGGATAGGTAGCCGCGCTCTTCGGCTACCAATCCTAAATTCATTCGTATTTATTATTAGTAATCCAGTTAATGTCCGCTGCTTCGCTCGCGTGGATTTAGTTTTTAAAATCCCGCGGGATCTCTTTGATTTTCCGGGATAAAAGGTAGCCTATGCCACTCTCCCGGTCCTCAACTATACCCATGCAAAAAAACCTTGCTTTTTTGCGGCGTGATTGAAGGACAAACCAAAAAACAAATACACATCGCATTTATCATATTAGCAAGGATTAGAAATCTCGGAAATGTCAGAATCGGAAAAATCTTTATTGGCAGCTATTAACACACAAAAGTACAAAATATCAACATTTAAAACACAGCTATGGTATGTCAAAACTATATTGAAATGAAATAGTACTATTTTAAGCGTTGGGAATAGGGACCCTTTTTTTTTATTCGATGACAAGATAGCCCTTGACTGCGATCTCAACTGATGGTAAGTGACGATGCAGTCTAAGATGGTAGCGGGCTAACTTGGAAGGGGTATAGCAGTGTAAATTCAACCCATACCCCTTATCGGTTTCTACACGCCATCGTGCCGGAACGCTAAATCGCTTGGCGGCACGTCTTTGACGGTAGGGTGGTAACTAGCCACGGCCAAAGCCTCCCACCAGACCAGACCAGAGACAATTTAGAAATTATAAATTCCTAAACTGCCCCCGCCGGGAATCGAACCCGAGACCACAGCGCTCACCACTGCGCCAGGGAGGTCGTCAAAACGGTTCTTATCTGAGTAGTAACTCAATACTAACACAGTCTATAGTCTGTAAACTTAAACTTAATCATTCCATTGTCACCAGATAAGAATCCAGACATAATACCAGTAGAGGGCAAAATTAGTGATAATTGCTCCAATAAATCATCAGCGACAGACTACAGTTCAATCAGACCACTTCTATCCAAGTCTGAACCGGATAAATATGATTCCAATTGCGAGAGACATTACGACCACAACGAGTCTTGCACCCAATATGTCCAACTTCGACCAATGGACTTCAGGCTACCGCAGTTCCCACAAGGAATGCAGATGCCCAACATTGGCCCAAGCATACAGGGCTACACAAATATGAGTCACATGCCCAACGTTGGGCCCAATGAAGGCAGAGCGTATGACAAAGTTTACGAAAATTGGTTGAAGTATAAAAATTCTTTGCCGTTGAATACTAGCGGATTGGTAAGTTTTTTTTTTATATTTTTAGCGAGCAAACGAGCAGGCGGGTCACCTGATGTTAAGTGATTACCGCCGCCCATGAACACTTGTAGCACCAGAGGCACAACCAATGCGATACTTTTACTTTATTTATACAACGTGTATTGAAACTCCGAAATAATACTGAAGGAGGTGAATATGCTCATAAAACTGAACAACTTTCCCCAAGGAACCTAGGTAGAAATATGAAAAAAAATTTTTACCTCCCATAGTAAATCAATCAGCTGATCGTCGTCGGAGGTCCAAATTTTTTTTTTCACATTTCGACCTATGTTCCTTGGGGCAAGTTGTTCAGTTTTATGAGCACATTTACCTCCTTCAGTATTATTTCGGAGTTTCAATACACGTAATATATTTTCTGTAGGTGTAATTTTTAAGTGCGAGTATACATACTTATATATTTTGTACCTACCGCTTACTTTTATCTGTAACTATGTCCTTTTGTACGATGCCCCCTGATTCTGTAACTCAGTGCCTATCACCGACAATAGGCATTTCTTGTCCATTGAAGGTTTGAAGAGAAATGCCATTTACTATTTCATAGTAAACCTTCAATGGATACAAAAATTGTCAGTGGCTTTCATTTTTAGATAGGCACTGAGTTACAGAATCAGCATACTGGGCTGCCATTTTTGAATAAATATATTTTTATGTTTACGGAAGTTATTATTACGGAAACATATTATTACAAAAGTAACTTTCGCACATTAATTACAAACTTGCAAACAAAAACGATAAGTTGTCATTTTCTTGAACTTTGAAGCTTTATTTTCTTATTAAAAGCTGTTATTCCTTTGCATTACAGAATATTATCAGTGTCAGTTGTTAACAATGATAAATATCTTGGAGCGGAGTCGTTTTTTCTTTATTTATGTCTGCGTATCGTAACGAACTCCAGTTCGTAATTATCTCAATTACTTGGTGTATCCCTTCACACAGTTTCGATATTATAAAGCTTATTTGGGAGAGGAGAATATTAGTCAAGTTAGCCGGCTAGAAACTCAGCAGTTGCTCTTTTTGAAACATAAAAAATAAATCTTTTTAGTCTTACTAAGATCCTAAACCCAGTGTAACTAATTTTGAGTCGGCGACAAACTTTTTGAAAGCATAATTACGAGCTGTACCTAATTTTTAAGTATGGCTGCGAGATAGCTTTTAAAAAAGTTTGTCGCCGACTCAAAATTAATTACTTACATTAGTAATTATCAGCATCAAGTACCAGAAAAAAATTACATGGCACATAATATGTAATTTTTATACATTTGAGCCTACATTTAGAACGGAACTTTGTAAGAAAGTTTTTTTTTTTTTAAAGAATATCAGCCAAGCTGAACTTGACTGGTGTTCTCCTCTCCCCTCCAAATAAGTGAAAACTTGTGTTAGGAGTGGGTATGACAATAGTGCAACGGGTGAGATTCGAACCTGCGAGCTTTCAGTTTTCAGTCCGTACCTTTAACCGTTGGGCTATTGAAGCTTATTGAAATTGAAATTATTTATTTGAAGTCTTTATCAGCTTCGTTCTAAGCATTATACTTCGATGTTTCTTTCTAAGCTGTCATTTCTAAAACTACCTTCTCTTACAGCTACCAGTGGAACAATGTATGCCGCCAGAATTGTATCCACCTGCGATTTACAGTGGACTAAGAAACCCCCTTCATCTCGCGCAGATGCCTGAAATCGACCCCTACCACTTGGAACCGGGGTTGATGCAGGACTTTAGGACCAACACACCCCCAGTCCGGGTGAACCCTGAGAACTCTAGTGTGTATTACAACAAAACGTCGATGGACCGCGGTACGAGCACATTGCCGCATAGAAAACCTAGTGGTGAGTCGACTTGTTGAAATTTTTAAATTCTACCCTCAAAATTTAAGAAAAACTGCAAGATGCCTAAAATTGTACTCACTTGTAATTGTGCTCACTCGTTTTAGACAGCAAGGGCGCCCTTTTTGAACTATTCATTTATTTATTCTGTACATTTATAATCTTACTAGCTTTAACCCGCGGCTTCGCTCACGTTAGGTTCGATTTTTTAAACTCCTATTTTACCTCCTTCGGGGTTGAATTTTGAAAAATCCTTTCTTAGCGGATGCCTACGTCTTAACAGCTACCTGTATGCCAAATTTCAGCTCGATCGGTCCAGTGGTTAGAGCTGTGCGTTGATAGATCAGTCAGTCAGTCAGTCACCTTTGCCTTTTATATATTTAGATAAACTAACTACTACTACTAGTGAGGTGAAAAGTTATATGTATATCACGATAACAAAGTTTTTGTTTCTTGTGCCTTTGAATCCCTCACTACACTCAGGGTTCTAACTTAGAATCCTTCGCCCGCTCGGGGTTCAAAGTAGGTACTCGCAACAAAAACGAACTTTGCTATCTTGTTGAACATTTGTTCACTATCCCAATGGTGTTGAACTATTCCAATGGTGAAATCGACCCTAAGAGTGACAATAGAAACATTTTTATTCCGCGAAAACAAAAGCTTCCCGCGGAATTCCTAAAACCCCCGACTGTCTTTTTTTTTTTTTTTTTTTATTTTTTTTATAATTATGAGATAGGCTTGCGCTTGATGAAAAATCAATGATGTAGAGCATTGACGAGGTCTAGGTTGGAGCGCGCTTGCCTAGAAAATGCCTATTCACTCTTTTCTTGAAGGTACTCAGATTAATTGCGAAGCAATGGCTGGATCATGCGTCATGCTCGTGAACGGGTGCCACCAACGTGAATGGGTCTGCTTTTGCCTGCCTGTTTTAACATGTATTGGATTGTATTTATTTGTATTTGTATTGTATTTATTTTTACTTGTATTGTACTCAGGAAAATTCATCGTGGAAGCACTGTATACATAGCATAATTTCATTAACTATTGTAAAAATTTTTTTTTTTTTTTAAAGAGCAACCGCCGAGTTTCTTGCTGGCTCTTCTCGGCAGGAAAGGCATTCCGAACCAGTGGTAGATTCATTGACGATTCAAAAGTGCTTGTAAAAGTTTATTTGAATAAAAAATATTTCTATTCTATTCTATTCTAAACGTGGCCGGAAACACAGAAGCTGGAAGTGCTGGAAGTCGCGGGAAATAACGGGTATTTACAAAAGAGAAAGCTCCATTTGTAGCAGGAAGCGATTGAGAAAGAGAATTCTTTTAATGGGCAACAAAGTGGCTATAAAACTAAGTCAAACAAATCAACTGAATTCGGACATTGCCTTCAAAACTTTGGGCGAGCAAGTAAACTTCCGGATTCAATTACTTAACTCACTTTAATATTGCAACTTGGTTTGTTTGTTCGAACTTTTATAAGAATAGAATAATAGAAAAGTTTTTTTTAATCAAATAAACTTTCACAAAGTGCTTTGGTATCGTCAAGTGAATCTACCACTGGTTCAGAATGCCGTTCCAATTGAAGAGAAACGAGAATTTGGGCGGATGCTCTGTTTCAAAATAAATTACAATATTGTGTACAGGCAACTTTATTTTTGTCTGGTGGGAGGCTTTGGCCGTAGGTTACCACCCTACCGTTAAAGATGTGCCGCCAAGCGATTTAGCGTTCTGACACGATGGCGGGTAGAAACAGATTAGGGGTATGAGTTGAATTTATACTGCCATACCCCTTCCAAGTTAGTCCGCTACCATCTTAGACTGCATCGTCACTTACCATCAGGTGAGATCGCACTGAAAACACGTCTTTACTTCCAACTTTTAATAATATGAGAGAAAATAACAGCCGACATGTTTCGACGTCAAGTGTAATTATAAGTACTCTAAACTTATAATAATCACTTACCTACTTTACAATTATTATTCTGAGGGGAAGGAAAAAAGAGAAAACCAAGTTCAACCTGTAGAAAACTTAAAAAATCCATTAGTTTGAAAAGCACTTAAGACATTATTTTTAGCATAAAACAAAATATTTGCAAGTCAGCATTTTTATGAACGCGTCAAGTGTTAGGTATTTAAATGAGCCCTCTCAAAGAATGAAATAAGGCGGAAAAATAATTGACTTGACACTTTTTAAAACAGTTTTACATAATTCCTACAAATTGTGTCAGAAACGAAAAGTTGAACGAAGAATTATAGCTCAGGGAATTTGTAACTCGAGTCGCGAAGGTTATGGGCCCGGCACATAGTTCGAATAACTGATTTGGTCTGTTGGGGTCCAACGATAACATTTCTTTGACGATGAGTGGATCCCTGTGACTCTTTTGGACCGATGGGTCCACTTAGTGGGGAAGTCTGCCAACAATGTCGCCACTCCAGTATCTTAGGACCCCATCGACCATCAGCTCTTCGAACTATGTGCCCCGTCCATTTCCACTTCAGTTTCGCGACTCGCTGAGCTATGTGGGTAACTTTGGTTCACCTATAAATATCTTCAATTCAGCCGCCCTAGCCATACAATCTGTGTCGTCTGTGTTGTATCTATTCTCTTTCCATGATCGCTATAGTCGCTGTAGAGCAGGGGCTCCCAAAGGTTTTTTTATCACGCTTCCATACTAAAAGGATAGCACGTGTGATTTGTTAGCTTTGGAAGCCCATGCTTTAGCGTTAGCGATTTTAGAAAATGAATAATTTTAATTATTAAAATCTGGATCGCTCATTCTACATCGTGTAGAGAAAAAATATATGTTTTCAAATGTCAGTCACGGGTGCTTCGCTGGTCCAGTGTCAAATAGCGCTGCAATATTTTAAATCGCGCTATGTCAAATAGCGCGACTATTTTTCCATTTCGAAAGTCGAACGTACTTTGCTCAGTATAAAAATTATATAATTTACTGTGGTGTGCATTTAAAATGCACACTACAGTAATGCTTAAAATTTAACGCTAAAACAGGGGCTCCCAAAGTTTTTTATCACACGTCCTATTCTTTCAATAGGAAAGCGTGAAAAAAAAAATTTTGGGAACCCCTGCTCTACAGCGTTAGCGATCATGGAAAGAGAATAGAAACGACACGGTTTTAATATGGCTAGGGCCGCTGAAACCACTTCTCTATTTAGTTTTCTTATTACGGTACGTGTAACGTAAGCAGTCTATTAACACACAGCGTGAGTTAGCCCCTGATCGTACCGATTGCGTTGAACGCTTGCAATAATGGACTTTCTAAGTTATCGTAACTCAGACCCACACTTAAATCTGTGTAAAGAATAATAACTTCCGTACTTAATCCGTACATAAGTAACTTTTACTTAAGGGTAGATTTAGGTCACCACATATACTACGTATATAATAGGTACTAGCGGACCGATTTGGCTAGGCACAAAGATAGATTATAGTCTGAAATAACACATAGGCTACTTCTTATTACGGAAAATAAGAGAGCTCTCGCGGGAATTAAAAATAAACCCCAATCCACGTGAACGAAAATCCGAGCAACAGATTAACTTAGAGATTTTGGATTGAAGTGCGATTTTTTGGATTGGATTAAATACAATCTATCCACATGTTGAGATTGCAATCTGTTTTACCAGTCAGTATTAAGTTACATGTTTTTTTTTATTCGATGACAAGATAGTCCTTGACTGCGATCTCACCTGATGGCAAGTGACGATGCAGTATAAGATGGTAGCGGGCTAACTTGGAAAGGGCGTACCCCTAATCTGTTCCTACGCGCCATCGTGCCGGAACGCTAAATCGCTAACTAAAAACTAAACCTAGCAACGGCCAAAGAAACGATTAGTTTCGATTTAGAAAGAGACAGAGGACAGACGTGTTCTTCTTTTTCTTAATCACCTTATAGACGTCCACTGCTGGACATAGGTCTCTTGCATGGACCTCCACAGGCCTTGGTCTTGCACCGCCTGAATCCAGCGGGTCCCTGCGACTCGTTTGATGTCGTTGGTCCACCTAGTGGGGGGTCTGCTAGCACTGCGCTTCCCGGTGCGGGGTCGCCACTCCAGCACCTTGGGACCCCATCGACCATCAGCTCTTCGAACTATGGGGCCCGCCCCCTTCCACTTCAGTTTCGCGACTCGCTGAGCTATGTCGGTGACTTTGGTTCTCCTACGGATCTCCTCATTTCTGATTTGATCTCGCAGGGATACCCCGAGCATAGCTCACTCCATCGCCCGCTGAGTGATCCTGAGCCTTCTTATGAGGCCCATAGTTATCCAGAAGTCTGGATTAATTTAAATTAATATTACTAATTTGTTCGCAGTATCCGCATCGCAGCTAGAAATAAAACCAAGCGGGCTGAAATCTCTCGAAAGCAACGCGTCTAGACAAAACGAAGATAAATCCGAGGGTAGGTGAGAAATTACCGAGCATTACTTAGAAACCAAAATGTAGTTCCCGATACGTGATCTAGTGACAAAAGTGTGGACTATTGACACTTAAAAAAAATTAAAATATATTATTATGTAATATTATAAAGGCGTAATTGGATATTTGACTTAATTTTTTTTTATATATACTTAAAATAAAGCTTTTTAATATTATAACACAATGCCATTTATCTTTTTTTTTAATATCTTAACTTTTCTCGAAAATATAAAACTTTTAAGTTTCCTGTTTGACAAAGAAAGCGCTATTAAATCATGACGTCACAATCTATTAGCTCCATACACTCTTCATAGAAAATTTTGTTTTAGAAAGAGACAGATACAGTCGCAGTAACTATACATATATGGACGCACATATGCAATAAAGAAGTGTCAACCCACACAACTTATCAATTGAAAAGTTAACTTTATTCCTTTACATTATGTATGTATTTAATTTGACAAAGATTATTGCGTATGTGCGTTCATATATAACTTATTTGTTTTTTGACAGATTTATTTTCTGTTTTTCTATATTATGTCACATTTTCGATTGTTAATTATTAATGAATAATGAATATCCACATTTTCACAATGCCAGTCAAATAACCAATTGTCCTGTCATTTTTAGCAGTCGTCTATATTCGAATGCAGTTGTTTTTTATAGTCTTTGAATTATAATGAAAACGGTGGACGGAAAATCTATTAACGTTTTTGAGATTTGTAAACTGGTACTAAGGGTGGTACTTTTAAAGAATATTAGCCAAGCTGAACTTGACTTACATTCTTCTCTCCCCTCCAAATAAGCGGAAAGCTTGTGCTACGAGTGGGTACGACAATAGTGCAACGGGTTGGGCTCGAACCTGCGACCTTTCAGTTTTCAGTCCGCACCTTAACCGTTGGGGCTATTGAGGCTTAATTAATTACATCATCTCAATCTCTATTTGCTAATGTCACACTATGAACAGACGACGCGCGACGTGACGATTTAGTATGTTTCCGTCTTAAGACCATGTTATTATTAAAGCGTCCTTTCCTATTAAGTTTCATAAATATTATTGAAATAATGTGATTATTCAAAATTATTTTGAAAAATTATTTAATATGAGGGTACTTATATAAATTGATAAAACTTTTACGATAATAAGTCAATAACCAAGAGTAGTAAATAAATAAAAATAATAATAGATGAGGTTTGTAATGTAAAAGTTTTACCAAACGCGTTTTATTTTATTCGAAATGTGTGCACAGTCCGCGAGGCGTAAGCTCAGCTTTGCATTTACGGGAGTGATCGCTAAAAACTAGTACAAACTGGATGTCAAAAAGCAGCACAAACCGGTTTAAACCGGGTAAGGGACGGGTGGCGTCTCAAGGCGGCTCTCATAAATGGAAATTAGAGCTTAAGCGTGCTGTAGGGTAGTCTAAAAATGTTTTATTAGTGTGACGTTCGCAGTCTTTTCTGATTGGCGAATATAACGTCAGCCAATCAGATGTGATTGTGATAGTCACATTGTAACAATCATTTTTAGACAATTCCACAGCTGGTGCACTGTATAGTTCTTGCAATTCACGACGGCGCGTGGCTCATTGTTGTGTGTGTGTCGTATCTGTATAAGTGTGAGCGAGAGCTTGCTCGCGCATGACCGCTCCCACCTAGGCTCGTGACAGGCACACACACTTACGCAATGTGCATGTACACGACGTAACCACAAGTAAAGCTCACGCGCCCTCGTGAATTGAAAGAATTTATTACAAAATATATTTATTTATCGTGAAGATCTATGAAAATAATACAAAGAATATTATGTCAATTGCGCTTAAAAATATAAATTGTTGTCTTGACTTCTTTCTAACGGCTTAAGACTGAGATTTTAATATTATAGGTAATTTATCGATTGTTTATATAAATATCTATTAAATAAATAAATAAATAAATAAATAATCAAAAATTGACGTGAATACGAAAATTGCATATTAAAAATATTATTATTACTGTTGTAAAATTGTATATATTTATTGTAAATAGTTAAAAATTCGATGTACAGGTAATTAAATTAATAAATAATTGATAGAGAATGTTGCCATAATAGATAAGAGTTTAATTTGTATTAGAACGGTTTTGTTTTAGGATGTGATGCGATTCGAGACAAATTGAATTATGTGACCTAAGGTACAGCAGCTTATTTCTAGGTATTTGAAATAAGCTTTAAATAGTACATTGTTAATTGAGGAGTGAAATTGACCGATTATTATCGTAACTTACATAATAATTATTTATTTATTTATTTATTTATTTATTTATTTATCCAAAAACATTGTAACAAAATACAATTTTATCACTATTTTCTTGAAGCATCACTATATTATAGTATTTTAAATACATTAAACATAGTGCATAAAAATGCTAAGATGTTGACTCGAATCCAACATATATATATTTGCGATATTTTATGTCAACTATTTTTGATTATAGCACAACTATGTTACCAATTTCATATTCTTTTTTATATACTAGGGTTGATTTATGTAGGTTAATTGAAATTATAAATAATCAATGATGAAAAGTGGATATAATGGGTACAAAATATTATGTTTTTAATTAACAAAGCCAAATGAAAATTAATTAACAATTGCATCATTCTGTTTCCTGTTCCTAATTTTTTATTTAATAAAATTAACTTTATTTGATAAATAATTTAATCAGTGAGTACGAAATATTATGTTATACTTTCTTAATTAACAAAGCCAGTTGCAAAATTGAAAATTAATTAACAATTATAATTGTGCGTAGTTAACTAACATTAAATAATGTCTCGAATCGCATCGAGTGTGAAACAGTCTTAAAAACTAATCATAAGAAAACACGAGCTTCTGTGGAAGTTGAAAATTACCAATTGGTCTAAGTATTATAGTTATATTGATTAGTCTATGCGCACACGGGCCGATTTTTCATTTAGATAACTCTAACTTAACGACACCTAACCGCGCCTCTCGATAGCTGTAAAGGATTACAAACCAAGGATTGATTGGCCTATTTCAAAGAACCGCACACTTATTAGTTAGACGATTTTAAAGAGCACACTTTTTTTGTTCAAAATATCGCTTGACTGCGATCTAATTTGACGGTAAGTGATGATGTAGTCTAAGATGGAAGCGGGGTATATGGCGGTACAGCATTACGGCGATTGCAATCTGTTACCAATTAGTAATATCTATCTGGATTACTACTTATCTAGATTACTGCCTATCTGGATTGAATTTTCTATCCTCAATTTGTAGATTTTGGATAAGATAGGCTATTGAAACTGGCGGTTAATAATTTTTCAAAGCAGCTGATTTTTTGATGAAAAACGTTTTAGAAAAAAAATCGTTAACTTCTTGTGCGTTTAGACTCACAGTTGTAAGATGTTAATTTTAGTTTATAAACTGTACTTATTGTGAAAGATTATTATAAATTGTTTTTTATTATAAAAGCGTGTTTATGTGTACCTTTTTATATTCAATTTTTGCTCTCTTTTTTGTCTCTCAACCAAAATTTGACTTGCAGTGTATCTGTGTTTAATTATGTCAATGGTTGTATCGGACTTTATGTTAAAAAAATGTTGTTTAAAAGTTCAAGTGTTTTTCCAAAATATTAAAAAAATCTACGCATTCAAAATGTACGTTGGGTTAATTTCAAAAACGTTTGAATGTAAATTTTTACGTTTGTATTAAAAATTAATAACTAATACCGCAGAATACTGTCATCGTTGATATAAATTTCATGATAATTTTCATTTCTTAAAAAGAAATAAATGTAATTTATATGTGAAAAAGTATTTTTATTCTTATCTGTAAAACCTATCCGGGCCTATACTACCAACTTTAAAGCAGTATTATTTCAATTTTGTTTTGAGATGTCAAATATTGACATTTCAAAACAATATTTATTAACATTTATAGCAGTATTATTTCAGTTTTGTTTTGAGATGTGAAATATTGACATTTCAAAACAATATTGAAATAATACTGCTTTAAGCGTTGGTAGTAAAGGCCCTGTTTATTTTTCCTTCACCAACTTAATAATAATTATCCTAGCTTAAAGATATTTTAACAGTTTTTGTACTGAAGATCTGCCAAAATATAAAAATTCCAGAGTAGAGTAGGTATCCGAGAATAAGACTTATTTTACATTGGTGAAATCGGCCCTTAAAGGGTAAACAAGGATCGCTGTCAGTAGTTGGATGCAGGTGCCACAGGGTCGTGTTCTGTGGCGATTCGATTTCGAGAGACCTATGTCCAGCAGTGGACATCTATAGGTTGAGATGATGATGATGCGATCCAGATTCTTCTTGTAACCTACTACTTTAATTTATCTAAAACTAGATGATGCCCACGACTTTGTCCACGTGGATTAAGGTCTTTGAATTTCAGAGATAAAATATAGCCTATGTGCTATACTGATGTATAAGCTATTACATTGTGAAGTTTCATCAAAATCCGTCCAGAATTTTTTGCATAAAAGAATTCAACATTAATCCATTCTCAAAAACTTTCGCATTTGTAGCATACTCAAACACTCACGCATACAGTAGTCAAGTATATAGTCCGTATATACCAATGCATACTTTTTTATTTATTTATTATCACCATACAAATATATAAACATTTTTTCTTATAAACATACGAGAAACCACTAAGGTTTAAATTGTATGCAATAAGTCGGCACACATAATGTGTGTTACACAACCGACGACGTGCTGTTCGACTCGTGGTCCTAGCACGACTGACTAATGACTCAATGGCGCCTGTATTCATAACATGTTTCCTCCAATATTCACAGACTACCCTCTGTATGCTACAGCATTTATAATATTAGTAGGATATCCTCATATCCGACATTTCCCTTTCTCAAAACTCACTGAGCGGATTAAGCCGATGGCGATATAATTATATACGTTTCGAGTCGGGCGAGCACATTCTCATGTTTCTGAATTAGAAACTAATTTCTCCGCAGGCATTGAACATTGTGCGTGAGTGTAGACACCATTATAGATTACCTTTGGGCGGTTAAACCCTTTCTCCCGCCCTGATTTCTCACAAACTAAGCCTATACTACCAACGCTTAAAGCAACTTACTTCAATTTTTTGTGTTTTGACATGTCATACAATGTCAACCTTAAAGTAAATAGTTTAAGGTTGTCACTATTCAATTTCGTTCAATTCTGTTTTGATAAAGTCTTAACTAGTAAGGTACTTTAAGATTGACATTGTATGACATGTCAAAACATAATTGAAACAATACTGCTCTCAGCATTGACAGTATAATCCACGATAGTCGAAAAATAATTACCATGATGACGATCGCAATCACCTGATGGGCAATCTGCGATCGATTCTCTAAAAATGATTGCATCAGTGTTACGATCGCAATGGCCTCTAATTTAACTCTAATTTTCCGGGATAAAAAGTCGCCTACGTCACTCTCCAGGACCCCAACTATACCCATGCAAAAAATCACGATGATCCGTAGCTCTGTTGCAGCGTGATTGGAGGGCAAACAAACACACTTTCTCATTTATATGAAGGATAAACCTACAACACTTTCGCATTAATTATAATATTAGTAAGGACTAAATTAACTATAGATTAACTATAGAGTTCACTGTTATTACTTCTGTTTTAAACAGTACCTAGCATTTTATAAAATTCCACAGCTGCAGATTTTATATAGTATATGCTATAATAAAACATTTACCTTGATAAATGGCAGAAGTTTAAAATCTATTAGAGCACGCTATAAATAAAAGCCAGACAAACACATTTGACACAATTTCTGTTTTATAGATATTTTACAGTCCGATATAGGTCAGTGGTCGCAGCGTGAACGGTTTAATTACAGTTTTATGTTGCGCCGAGGTGACAAATAGGGTAATAAATTATGTAATGTGTATCTAATATCTATTTTGTTGGTTTTCAAGAAGGAAGGAAAGAGGGGTGAAGTGAGGGATTTTATTTTATTTTATTCAATGACAGGGTAGTCACCTCCCGTGCCGAGAGCACGTAAAGGTGTCGGTCCTGCGCCTGATCTTTCTCCGGTCGTGTCGGATTTTCCGTCCCATCGGAGTATGAGAGTGAGGGAATAAAGAGTGCACCTGTGTTTGTGCACTCACTTGCGCATCACCACCACCTGGATACGTTAGCTTTCTATTTTATTCTCTCACTCTCATAAGTCTCATAGTCCGGAGAAAGATCAGGCGCAGGACCGACGTCTTTACGTGCTCTCTGAAGCACAAGGGTGACATACCGCCTACTTCCTAAATCCAGACTAGTAAAGAGAAATTCTTGATAAGTAGTAGGTAAAACATTTTTTGACCCGACCCGAGAAACGAACCCGGGACCTCTTCATCTCCAGTCTAGCTTGCTAACTACTACACCAACGGGGCAATTTTAGGCTCCAACGACCTAAAGTATCCAGCGAGTAGCAGACACCTTCGGTTGTATGTATAAAATTTATTACCCCTCGTTTGGTATAAAATTTATAGCGCCCTGTAATTTTATTATTATAAAAATAATACATATGCAGTATTCCGAACACAATCTCGGAAGGAAAAAGGCAAATCAGCGAATTGAGCTATAGCATAATAACAGGGCGACAGGGTATAAATAAAATATAACAGCATAAATGGCTGTCATATTTTAATTTTATTTCTTTTTGTGCCAATGTTGGTAATTGGACAGTTATGGATGCGTTCATTCGAGAGAACGTAGGAAAGGAGGATGGATGGGTTTTATTATGATATATAAATATATAAATATAACTATGTCTGTATATAATGCTCATATAGAGTATAGCTAGTTCTTGTAATTCACGAGGGCGCGTGAGCTTTACTTGTGGTTACGACTGAATCCGGCCACGACGGCCAATCTCCACAGAGATTAGCGATCTGCACGGGAGATATTATAGTACACAAATATGTGTGCAAACACAGATGCACTTTCTATTCCCTTACTCTAGTCCGATACTACTTTTTATCCCGGAAAGTTCCCGCGGGAAATAAAAAAAAGACGTGTGGCACTCGGGGACTGCCGCGGTAAAGCTATTCCATAGCATTTCTTATCAACGCCATCTAGCGGTGAGAGGAGCCCCGTGTCAGATTATTTTCATTACGGAATTTCTGGATTCGGTCTCCACGCTCAAGGCCCGCGATAGAAGCTATGCAATAGCTTAAAAACCTCAATCCACGCGAACCAAGTCACGGATATCGGCTAGTTTTGAATAACTTTTAAGGAATACGGTGCCAAGGGATAAATAGTATCACCTATTGCATAAGTCCGACCACGTATCAGCTCCTAAACATAATCGACGTTCCGTCGGATAAGTTTATCATATCGATAAAATCGACAACGCGTTCGCATCGAACACACTGAAAATAAAAACATTACAAGCCCTTTCGTGCTTTGCATAATTTTAGAGTTCCGTAACGTAACCGACAACAACAACAGTATATTCTATTATTAGCGCAGACCGATATTTTTATTAAAAAAAACACATTGATTACACAAAGTATGGAAATCCAACATTTACTTAATACAAATAATTAAGCAGATGGCCATTATTCAATAATTAAATATTTAAAACAAACATAAAAAGGTATATGAAAGGCGTGACGACTCGAAGCAGAATGGAACTAACAACACTTACACCAATCACTTGAATCACGAATGAAGAATGAAGACTGACTCAATACTAGAGTTGTTCAAAAATGCTATAAATCGATATCATGCTAATAAACCGTGGTCACGACAAGAGTCTCGTCGTGACCACGGTCCATGCAATTGGATCGAAATATCGACAATCCCAACTAAAATAATTACCGTGGTACGTACTCGTGATATTTAATAATAATTAAATACTAAATTAACTTAAGTGTGCTTAATTTCCTTTTTATAATCGGTATTTAATCGTATATATCGCTCATTTGCGACAAGGGTGACATAACTCAAGATTCACCAATTTTAGTATCGAAAATTTATATTTTTTGCTATAAAAACAACATTACGCTAAGCACAAAAAAATAAGAGCGAGAGAGATTGTGACTTAATGCTCTGTCGCTTTGTTGGCCGCTGTGTTGTTTCGAGACCGCAGCATCCACAAATACTCTCTAACGAGAGAATTCTCTCATCGTCGATTTTGAATTATGTCACTCTCGTCGCAAATGAGCGATATCGTCGATATAATTTTTGTTTTTTATTTTTCTTCGATCTTCTCTTGATAGCTGATGTTGTATCTTACTCATCATAAAAAAACCAGAAAACGTTGGCAAAGACATGCGCTTGCCAATTAAAAGTTAAAAGTAAATCCTACATTCAAGATTTCTTACTAACTTCACCCATTGCAGTGTACGCGAGTAAAATCAGTTTTTCTGCGCATTATGCTTTATTATGTCATTTTATCTTGTCACACTAATGTATAGCTATCCCGTTGCCACTTCATAATCATAACTTTGCGATATCTGCAAGATTTAGTCCAAGAGATATCAGTTAGAAATATCGCTCTAGTTGTATACCTAATGTTGCCCCAGTCGATATAAATGTATAGTTCTCGCAATTCACGAGGGCGCGTGGCTCATAGTTGTGTGTGTCGTATCTGTATAAGTGTGAGCGAGAGCTTGCTCGCGCCTGACTGCTCCCACCTAGGCTCTTGACAGGCACGCACACTTACGCAATGTGCATGTACATGACATAACCACAAAGTTAAGCGCGCGTATCTTCGTGAGATAAACGTACTATATAATATTGTCCCAGTTATCGATATCAATGTACTGCGTACTAGATGTGGCGATCCGAACACTCACCTTGTACAATTGACATGCACAGTCGACCGTGCATTGGTTGTATTGCATGGGCAATGACGACGTACAGGGCGTTATCTATGTGATAAAACTTTTTAAGCACCTAATTTTGAATTGAAAAGTCAACAATACCCATCAATAGTCATATAAAAAGTCTATATTAAAAATATAAAAAAAATAATAATAAAAATGCGAAAGTGTGAGTCTATTAAAAAACCACAAAACTAATTGATATTTCAAAAGCATTTTTGCGCATAAAAAAAAATTATATAATTAAGAGCCATTTTCTCAAAGAAGACTTCAAGACAAAGAAAATCTTTTTAATTGCCATAGCTGTATTTCTGTTGGTAATGAATTAAATATGGTAATTCACATTGCACAACAGCTTTCTAGATAAGTAACTACTTCTTATCTTGTGCATATTTAATATCTTTTAAGCTGGAAGAGACGAGACTTTGCGAAAGCGTGAACGATTGCGCCATTTATTTGCAAAGTTTCCCAGCATTCTGATATGTAGTTTCTAAATTAAAGCAAACTGCAGTTATTTGTTTAACAAGGTAAGAAAGTTCATTTTTGTTGCGAGTGCCTAGTTTGAACCCCGAGCGGGCAAAGGATTCTAAGTTAGAACCCTGGTAGTGAGGGATTCAAAGGCACAAGAAACAGAAACTTTGCTATTGTGTGATACATACAACTTTTCACCTCACTAGTAGTAGTATAGTTAGTTTTTAAGATTATAATATACAGAATAAATAAATAAATAAATAAATAGTTCAAAAACCTTTGCTGTCTAAAACCAGTGAGCAAAAACGACTTTTGCTCACTGGTTTTGGGCAGCAAAGGCGCCCTTTTTGAGCTAGAGAGGTGAAAAATAATTTTACATGAAACTCGAGGCTACTCGAACTTGTTGGAGGCTTAACTTTCGACGGTGGTCTCTTAGTCCATAATATAAATAAAAGAGAACGTATTCTGTACACCCCACGATTCAAAATGGCCGCATCTGTCAATTATCGTGCGGGCTGCCGATCGCAGTGGAAACAAAAACAAAAACAAAGATGGCGGCCGCGATTTCCAAAACATTCAATGGAGCACAATATTGGTATAACAAGAAACAGCATGTTTCATGGGAAAATGTCCCATTTAAATGACTTAAAAGGGCCTTTTCAAACCATACTTACAACGTGAGCAAACAATTTTTTTTTAACTGAACCTACATCCTGTTATAGGTCCAATACTACATACAGCTTGGCAAAAAGTTGTAGTTTATTGAATTAGCTGTTTTCTGATAACACTATCAACTATAGTTTAGATCCTCAATAGCCCAACGGTTAAAAGTGCAGACTGAAAACGGAAAAGGTCGCCGGTTCGATTCTCACCCGTTGCACTATTGTCGTACCCACTCCAAGCTTTCCGCTTACGGAGAGGAAAATACTAGTCAAGTTCATCTTGGCTAATATTCCCTTAAAAAAGAATTGCATTTGGAATTGCCACAAAATATAATAATTATAATACAGTGCAACACGATAATCGATAAAAATATGGAGAATCCATATTTTTGAAGTCAATATTAAAATGCATGGTTTTGAATAAACAAAAAATATCCCGTCGCCATCGAAATTCGTGATTTAAAAACGAAATATTAAACTAAAGAGCTGACTTGAGAGCGGCCATTGTACTGGTATTTGGTTTATTTTTAAAGGATCGAGCAGGTGCAAGGCCTAAACAAGTTGTATCGAACGATCTTGGTAAGAGGAATCGATAAGATTCGTTTGGTAGGAAGGAAAGTATGACTTGGAGTTAATTTAATTTAAGCCTCAATAGCCCTACGGTTACAGGTGCGGACTGAAAACTGAAAGGTTGCAGGTTCGATCCCCACCCGTTGCACTATTGTCGTACCCACTCCTAACACAAGTTTTCACTTATTTGGAGGGAAGAGGAGAACGTCAGTTAAGTTCAGCTTGGCTGATATTCTTTAAAAAAACCTTTGACGACCTCCCTGGCGCAGTGGTGAGCGCTGTGGTCTTATAAGAGGTTTCGGGTTCGATTCCCGGCGGGGGCAATTAAGGATTTTATAATTTCTAAATTGTCTCTGGTCTGGTCTGGTGGGAGGCTTTGGCCGTGGCTAGTTATCACCCTACCGTCAAAGACGTGCCGCCAAGCGATTTAGCGTTCCGGCACGATGGCGTGTAGAAACCGATTAGGGGTATGGGTTGAATTTACACTGCTATACCCCTTCCAAGTTAGCCCGCTACCATCTTAGACTGCATCGTCACTTACCATCAGGTGAGATCGCAGTTAAGGGCTATCTTGTCATCGAATAAAAAATAAAAAAAATTAAAAATTGTATATTTCTTTTGAACCGCTAATAAGATTACACATTAGTATTACATTTAGTAGCCTTTTATATATTTTATCACCACACCACACCGCACCACATCACACCACACCATACCGCACCACACCACGCACTTGAATAACTTAGGTTATTCAAGATTGGTGCTTCTGAATTTAAAAAAATTAAAAGGTGCATTAAAAAAATAAAGAAATGTTTATGGGCGGCGGTAATCATTTAACATCAGGTGACCCGCTTGCTCTTTGCTAACCATAGATATAAAAAAAAGACGTGTGGCACTCAGGGACTGCCGCGGTAAAGCTATTGCATAGCATTTTTTATCAACGCCATCTAGCGGCTTACCGTAGAGGAGTCCCGTGTCAGGTTATTTTCGTTACGGAATTTCTGGATTCGGTCTCCACGCTGGCCCGCGATAGAAGCTATGCAATAGCTTAAAAAATACCCGGTACGTACCCGGGATCGAACTCGCGACCCCCAATAGAAGACCGCAGTCACAGGCAATCAGTTAGTGGTTAGACAGTAAGCTATCAGCTCTAATCAATTGCTCTTAACAAATCAAACGATACGCACTCACTACAAGCTTACTACTCATATCTTAGAGAGTTTCTCACGCTTCAAATAAGGACGCCTTGTGCTAAGGCGATTACAGCCCTGATTGATAACTAGTTAGTCTAATGCTGCATGCTGCTACTTATCTTACGGATTTGATTTCAAAGCATTGTAGCCACTGACATCTGTGATATGCAACTGCTCCGTTGGTCTAGTGGTTAACTTATTCTACTGCGGACGACGAGGTTCTGGGTTCGATTCCTGGGTCAAAAAAAATTATATGGTTTTCTCTCAAGAAAGTCTCAGTCCGGAAGTATGAAGTAATGGTGTGTAATCCCCGTGCCTCGGAGAGCACGTAAAGCCGTCGGTCTCACGTCATATCTTTCTCCGGATCATCACCTGCCCACTACTAGATAAGTATATAGCTCCTTTCGAATGACTTAGATTCATTTTAAAAAAAGTTAGCCAGCGTGGTTTCCACCACGCTGGCTAACCGATTAGGGGTATGGGTTGAATTTACACTGCTATACCTCTTCCAAGTTAGCCCCCTACCATCTTAGACTACATCGTCACTTACCATCAGGTGAGATCGCAGTCAAGGGCTATCTTGTCATCGAATAAAAAAAAAAGTAAGTGGAAAGAACGCTGTCGCTTTATATTTCCGAGTA
This sequence comes from Hipparchia semele, assembly GCA_933228805.2. Lineage (NCBI taxonomy): Eukaryota > Metazoa > Arthropoda > Insecta > Lepidoptera > Nymphalidae > Hipparchia > Hipparchia semele. The sequence continues at coordinate 2,725,238 of OW121733.1, read as the reverse complement.
AACTATATCAATTTTATCCAACAGTGTCTGAAACTACCTGAAATTGATCTGCCAAAGCCACATATGAAATATCAACGTGAATAAAATATCCATACTCTGTATTTTATTGAAAGCGTCAAAAATTACGCTCTGCGTGAAAAGCAATACGTCACGAAGTTATTAACCGACTTCCAAAAAGGAAGGAGGTTTTCAATTCTTTTTTTTATCCGAAATAGGCTTGCGCTTGACGACAATCAATAATGGATAGCACTGATGAGGTCTAGGTTGGAGCGCGCTTGCCTAGACGATGCCTATTCACTCTTGCCTTGAAGACACTCAAATTATAGATGGCAGGAAACACGGATGCTGGAAGAGTGTTCCACACCTTAGCGGTTCTTATCAGAAACGTTGAATTGAAGCGTTTCGTTCGAGCAGGTTGGATTTCTACCACATAAGGATGCCAACGCTCACGACTTCTCGCAGTCACGAATTCGTCGGAATCTTCTTTTTAATGTATGTATGTTCCCCGATTACTCGAATACTCCTGGACCGATTTGGAAAATTCGTTTTTTTGTTTGAAAGGGTATACTTCCCAGATGGTTCCATTGTCATCAGGTCAGGATCTGATGATGGGATCCTGGAGAAACGAGGGAACTCTTCAAATTTTATAGGCACAATTGATATACTTTGTAGTGGCGTTTGAAAAGAATTTTTACGTTAATTTTACCAAAGCTACCAACATGGCTGAGCATGTCGCAAAGTTTATTATTTTTTATAATTTTTTTAATGACAAGATAGTTCTTGACTGTGATCTCACCTGATGATAAGTGTCGATGCAGTCTAAGAGATACATAAAATATTCAGTAATGGAATATGCGTACATACATACATAATAGACTGAAAACTTTATCGTAGTTGGATAAAAAAGCCATAATTAAATATCAGGCAAAATATCAGTTCGCTGTATTTTATTGAAAGCGTAAAAAATCACGTTAATAAAAGCGTCAAGAGCAGAATCTACGTGAATGTACCAGAATGTACGTTATTTTTTCGCCATAAATTCGTATTTTTCGGGCGCAATTCGATTCGATTATTTTATTCTATTTTATTTTATTTTATTCTATTTTACGGAGGATTCAACGCAATCGATATGGTTGAAACACCGAATCCAATGCTATGGATAGAGTTCACTTATAAGCTTTTACAGAATTTGAAAGAAAGAAAGAAAGAAAGAAAAAGCATTTATTTGAGACACACAGCACAGTTAATAACAAAAAGAGATACAAAACAAAAAATAAATAAATATGTGTGGTCCCAAAATGGACTCCACTCAGCATATGCTATCCCTGTGGGAAAAGCACAGGCATAGCGCTGGTCTTCCGTGGATCCAAAGGTTTCGGATGACTGTTAGTCACGATAAATAGTACTATATGTAGCAAATTGTTAACATAATAAATAATAAAAATAAAGAAATAGAGGTGCATGAGAAATAATTACCTAATATAATAAATAGTAGTACGTAGAAAATAGTTAATATAATAAGTTAGTATATAGCTATGATAAAATGTTCCAATATAAATACATATAACTAATTATTATTATATACCTCGGAGCGCCTAAGTAACCTCACCCTTTTGCTGGCACAGTAACATTTTTTTTAAATGAGTTTTGAACCAGTTTTTTGATTTTCTTACGTCCCGCATGGGAGGAGGCAAGTTGTTCCAGCATTTCGTAGCAGCATATTTAAAACTACCACGAAATGCTGCAGTTGCGTGGTGAGGAGTTCTCAAGGTCCAGACCCTATTAGGCCGAGTATTAGTCTTTTTTGCCCATTCAAGTTTGTTGAAGAGATATTGGGGCTTTTGTGACTGAATCACGCCAAACAACAATAAGGCCAAGTGCAGCTTCCTTCTACTTTCCATATTAAGCAGGTTTCCCTTGTTAATGTAAGGAGAGATATGGGATCTTGGAGGAACATTATAACAGAAGCGTATGCATGCATTCTGAATTCTCTGCACCATTCGCTGAGTGCGACTCAATAGCCTTGGGCCATACAGTGCATCAGCATAATTAAATTTGGAGAGAATCAATGCTTCACAAACCTTAAGGCGAGTTTCTGTAGTAAGAAAATTACGTACACGGTAAAGGATTTTAAGTTTATAAAAACATGTTCGTGCTACCTGAAGTATATGGTTTTCAAAACGAAGATTGCTGTCGGTAATAACACCCAAGTTTCTAGCTTCCGAGGTGCGTTCTAAAACTTCACCTCTAACGCATACTGGAGGTGCAACGTTAGCAATTTTATCAATGCTTTGACGTGTCCCAAGGTACATGTATTTTGTCTTATTTGCATTTAAGACGAGCTGGTTTGCATCGGACCAGTCTGCTATTCTTTCCAAGTCTTCATTAATTAAAGCTACTGCGTGTGAGATGTTATTTGACTTGAAGGATGTATAAATTTGAGTATCATCAGCGTATATATGGTATTTACAGTTTCTTATACTCTTAACGATGTCCGCTGTGTAAATTATGAAGAGAAGTGGTCCTAGAACAGAACCTTGCGGAACACCGTTAGACACTGGTTTTGGAGTCGAATCAACAGTACTGCCACTAGAATCTCGTAGCTGTACAAACTGAGAGCGATTATTGAGATAGCTTGCAAACCATTGCAAGGAATTAGAATCCAATCCGTAGTATGTTAGCTTAGCGAGTAATAGTGTTATGTTGATAGTGTCAAAGGCACGTGAGAAGTCTAGTAGCACTACTAAACTCACTTCACCAGCATCTTGGGCTTCCAGTATGTTATCAACCACATCAATCAGAGCAGTGGCAGTTCCTCGATTTTTTCTGAACCCAGATTGTCTCTCAGGCAGAATATTATGCTTCTCTACGTACTTGGTCAGCTGTCCACAAGCAACTTTTTCTAATATCTTTGAGAGGCAAGGGAGAATACTAATTGGACGTAAATCTTTAAGAGTAGAGGCATTCGCTTTTTTTGGGATTGGCCTAACTGTAGCTGTTTTCCAGGCTTGCGGAAAAGTTCCTGTTTCAATTGAACGATTTATAATTGCCGTTATAACCCTAAGAGTTGTAGGTAAAGTAAGTAAGATCATATCTAATGATATCCCATCAATGCCAGTGGCGTTTGAACTCTGAGAATTAATAATTTTTCTTACTTCTTCTTCTGTAACGGAATGAAGTTGAAACTTACAATCTCCAAAACTATTAGTTTTAAAATAGTTAATATCGCTTTCTTTTACTTGTGCATGGGTTTGTATATTAAGGAAATGATTATTAATATTGTTGGGGTCTTTGAAAGTATTTAAAACATCCTCATCAAAAGTATTGCTTTTTGGAACAACGTATTTTTTAAGATTTTTCCATAATAACTTTGAGTTATTGATGTATTTATTTATATAATGATTATGGAAGGCCTCCTTTTCCCTATACAGCGCTTCATTGACTGTACGTTTAAAATCTTTATAATATTCCTTGCTACCTTTAGAGTTGGGATTTAAACGTGACTTCGCATGGGCTTCATTTCGTAATCTCATCATTTGCACGATGGTAGGGGTAATCCATGGATAAGATTCCTCCTTAGTAGTAAAAGTTTTAAGTGGTGCGTGGACATCAAACAACAATAAAATGTATGAATTAAATGTATCGAGCATGGTATTTACATCATGCATGTCCACAATCAGTTCCCAATCTATTTGTTTGAGATGTACTTCAAACAGATCCCTGTCTATATGTTTCAATGACCTAAGTGTAATTTTCTTAGATGCTCGTTTATTTTTTATGACATCAACTTCGCACGTTATAAGTGCATGCCTACTCAGCTCAGGGATAAAATCAATGTGGATATTTGAGATATTAATGTCTGCACAAATGAGGTCTAACAGAGTTGAGCTGTGGTCGGTAAAATGTGTAGGATTCGTAACATACTGTGAAAGATTCATGTACCTAAGAAAATCATTTAGCTTCTTCGCATTGTTAGTACTGGCCTGCAACATGTCAATATTAAAATCACCCAGTAAGATGGTATTGTCATAGTTAGAAAACGAACTAACCGAGGCGGTCAAGGCATCTATAAAAATTGTTGCATCAAGCCATGGTGGACGATATGCCGTACCGATGACAAGCTTTAACCCTTTAAAATGACACGCTAACCACATTTGTTCCACTGGCGGGCTTTCCGGGTGAGCGCACAGCTTAATATTCATTCCTTGCCGCACATAAAAGCCTACTCCACCTCCTCGCAACCGCACGCTGGACGGCCGCGGGATATGGTATAATTTGTAACCAGGTACCTTTGGCGCACGACCTTCTTCCCCTTCTTTTAACCACGTTTCATTGACAGCCAATATGTCCACTCCGTGATTCTGCATGGCAACAATAAGCTCATCATGTGCAGTACCTAAAGAGCCGGGATTTAGTAAACCAACTAATAACTTATTATTTGTGTTCTTACCCATTATAAAAATAAAAATAATAAAATGTAATATATAAATATTCCGATTTTAATATTTTAATCAAAAAGTTGCATAAAACATAAATTAAATTTGTAATGTGTAGTATTAGCAAATATAATGTGTAGTATTTATCAAATAATATATAGTCGCAAGAAAAACCCCGGTTTTTCACTAAAACAGTCCATTTTAGTACCACAATACTCGAAATAGTACAATCAGTCATAAAAAATATATATAAACTGGTTAATTCACATTGATAGAGGATCAAGTTAAATATTAATATATAATTAATTATTATTAGCGAACAGGTTAAGAGAGAGCCAGGATCTAATATCAAACGTGATGTTTTTTTTAGTTTGGTATATAATTTTAAGTGGCAAAACAGTTTTACAAATTTTAACAGCAATAAAGACGGTTTCACTGAAAAATACAGCAACAGTTGTTGTTGTAGGAACAGTAAAGTACAAATAGGAAAGCAATACTTTTGACTTTCAATTAACTCCGATATTTTAAAATGATTACTCGATAATAGCTGAAAATATTGTAACATTTTAATAATAAATGTGCATAGGATAGGCTGTAATATTTTTAGATTAACTAGTATATTTTTGTACATATTGAAGTAATTATTATAGTTTAAATATAGATCTGATCTGTGGCATATTTCCTTATTTATCTTGATTGTATTAAGTTTGCGTATCGGACGAATGACTTGCTTGGATTCGTTAAAGATGCTTTCTTCTATTGATGAATCACCGAATATTTTAGTCTCCACCAACCGGGGCGACGCCAAAAACACGAGCAATGTCCGCCTCTAACTTAATGCTGTGGGCTGGCTGATCTGCCCCTTTCCGCGCGAAGATGCGCCCACGTTTGGTCCACGTGTACTTCCACTGCATCTTCCGCGCCGCTTCGCGTGTAAGATAGAAGAGATGTCGGTTCTTTCTAGTCAGCCTTTCATTAACGTAGAAGCGGCGGGGCGGTGCATCAAGCCCCATGTCCTGCGTCGTGGCCCCGCGCCGAACGCGTGCACTACGCAGCAACTCGTCCCGCTGGCTGCGTCGCGCCAGCCGCACCACCAGGCGCCTGCCTCGACCCGCTCCACTCGATTGATCGGCGCTTTCATTTAATCTACCGACTCTTTCAGCAAATATGACATCCTTGGTGTCTAAATTGACACCGAGTTTGGTGGCTAAGACCGTAAGAGTATGTATGGGATTTTCTCCTTTCACTTCTGGTAAGTTAGTGATCTCAAGGTCAGCCTGAAGAAGCTCCTGATCACGTTCATTTAGGTCCTCCTGCAGCTGAGCCACTGTCTCCTCCAAGGCACGCAGCTCCACGACTCGGTCTGGAGTACCCTGACCTGTTACAAAAGCACCCTTCTCAATTGCCCCCAACCTTTCCTCGATACCATCTATTCGCCGACTGCAGCCTATGACAGCACTACGCATGTCGAAAAGTTCCGTACGAAATTACGTATTCCGTACGAAAAAAAAAAAAAAGCAATTTCATCAAATATGCGCCCCAGCACAGACTCACTCTGTAAAAAGCAAGTCCGCCATCACATGGAGTATTACTCTCACCTTTGGGCTGAAGAACCTCAGTATCAACTCCTTCCATTTGGCCGGATTCAAAAGAGGGTAGTTCGGCTTGTGGACAATCCCAAATTAACCAGCTCGCTGGAAAGCTTGGAAAGAGACATAAGCTCTCTTTGCGTGTTCTATCGGCTATATCATGGGGCGGACCAACAAATTCCTGAAAAGCCGGCAGCGCATTTTTGGTGCCTCAGGTGCTAGAAGTGGGCGCATATAAACAAATCTTAGACCTCATCGATGTCACCGCAGCGCGGCATAGTACCCCAGACGCTGGCAGCATTGCCTCTTTGGATGGCCAATCTAATTCTTTGGTAGCTGCCAGCTCTTGGATCCCCGATAGACTCGATAACCTTTTTTGAAAGCTCTTCAAAAAGAGCTCGAGCCCCCGGCCCCCAAGGCACAAATATGAAACTATCATCATTTTCATATTTGCATCGGTCTGTCCTGTCCAAATTATCTAAAGAGCTAGAGAATTTCCAAGGAAAGAGAATACACCTTTGCTTCCGTAGCACACCTTGCAGCTTCTTTATTATTAAACAAAATGTTCCAAACACAAGGAGGTACAAATTTCACAACTCCAGTTTGAATATTCTTACTAACTACGAAGCCGTAAATTTAACTAGCACCCGAGGAATTCCCACTGCAGTATAATGTAGCAGTATGCTCACAACGGTTTATTGTTAAAAACCGCATTGCAAGTTGTGGAAATTTGTCGCGTGTATATGCACTTAATGTAAATAATCTATGAGGAGTCTGTGCTTAAGCTTGAATTACGTGCTCAACTTGAAATTTTATTTTGCTTGCGTCAGTGTTATGACGTCATCCATTAGTGATACAGGGTGCGAATTATAAAATATTAGGTATAAATATGCGAAAATGTTTTCTGCCTTTTTAGGTGCACACATTTGCTCTGACAGAAAAATTGTTACTCTACCGGTTATTAAATTAGGAAATATAAAAATTTAAGTTCCTAAATTCCCACAGTTTAGATGCCAATCTAAAATTGGCATCTAAACATCTGGCATTGGTCTTATAACTGGGAGTTCTCGGGTTCAGTTCCCGGCGGGGTCAATTTGGGAATTTATAATTTATAATTTTTGGTCCATGTCTGGTCTGGTGGGAGGTTTTGGCCGTGGCTAGTTACCACCCTACCGTCAAAGACGTGCCGCCAAGCGATTTAGCGTTCCGGCATGATGATGTGTAGAAACAGCGCGTCGATTCTCTAAAAAAGATTGCATCAGTCAGTATAACGATCGCAATGGCTGAATTGATGGCGTTCTTGCTGCCTACGACTTCTTACAGTTCTGTGTTAAAAAAAAATATCTCCTTGGAATTTTCTACCTAACGTAGAGCGGACGAAATCGTGGGCGAAAGCTAGTACACAAGTAAATAGTACAGTATTCGCAAAATCTAAAGACAAGTGAAATAACACAGGAACCAACCTAACTTAGAGTGGACGAAATCGTGGGCAAAAGATAGTACACAACTAAATACTACAGTATTTGCAAAACCTAAACACAAGTGAAATAACACAGGAACCAACTTAACTTAGAGCGGACGAAATCGTGGGCAAGAGCTAGTACACAAATTAATAGTACAGTATTCGCAAAACCTAAACACAAGTGAAATAACACAGGAACCAACCTAACTTAGAGCGGACGAAATCGTGGGCATAAGCTAGTACACAAATAAATAGTACAGTATTCGCAAAACCTAAAAACAAGTGAAATAACACAGGAACCAACCTAACTTAGAGCGGACGAAATCGTGGGCAAGAGCTAGTTTACAAATAAATAGTACAGTATTCGCAAAACCTAAACACAAGTGAAATAACACAGGAACCAACCTAACTTAGAGCGGACGAAATCGTGGGCAAGGGCTAGTACACAAATAAATAGTACAGTATTCGCAAAACCTAAACACAAGTGAAATAACACAGGAACCAACCTAACTTAGAGCGGACGAAATCGTGGGCGAAAGCTAGTACACAAATAAATACCTAGTACAGTATTCGCAAAACCTAAACACAAGTGAAATAACACAGGAAGCAACCTAACTTAGAGCGGACGAAATCGTGGGCAAGAGCTAGTACACAAATAAATAGTATAAATAGTACAGTATTCGTAAAACCTAAACACAAGTGAAATAACACAGGAAACAACCTAACTTAAAGCGGACGAAATCGTGGGCAAGAGCTAGTTTACAAATAAATAGTACAGTATTCGCAAAACCTAAACACAAGTGAAATAACACAGAAACCCAAACATTTGCATTAAAACAATGTGTTATCACTGGCAGAGCGGCAGTAATTTGAAAAGTTTACCATCATACAAACAAAAACACTAGTTAAATATTCAAATTCAATTGCAGATAAAACAATACGGGCGCGGAAATAGAAATAACGACACATGCATTGTTTAGTTGTTTAGATTGCAAAGTTTAGCAAAGTGAGGGACCCCGCGCACTACACGTGGTCAGAGATTAGTCAGAGGAGGAAATTGCACTGAGAAATATTATTATCCTTGAATAGGTCACCAGGAATGCAGGTTATATTTTATAGTTGAAATCGATGATATAATTTTTTTGTAAAAGAATATTAGCCAAACTGAACTTGACTTATATTCTCCTCTCAAAATGAGCGGAAAGCTTGTGCTAAGAGTGGGTACGACAATAGTGCAACGGGTGGAGCTCGAACCTGCGACCTTTCAGTTTTCAGTCCGCACCTTAACCGTTGGGCTATTAAGGCTTACGAATTGTATTTTATTGTTTTGATTCGTCATATTCATTTACTAGCTGATTCCCGCGACTTCGTCCGCGTGGATTTAGTTTTTAAAATCCATATACCCATGCAAAAAATCACGTCGATCCGTAGCTCTGTAGCAGTGTGACTGAAGGACAAACCAACAGACAATACACTTTCGCATTTATAATATTAGTAAGGATTTCGCATCAAATAAATATTAAAACAAATTTTATCCACCCTGTAGTCAATGAACGAGTTTCGATTGTGTTGGGCATTAATGAAATATTGTACGCCAATCTCTCTCCACCGCAATCCGCGCCATGTGCGACCGGCTTCCAGCCGGACAGGGGACTGACAAAATGGACCAGAGTAATTAGTAATATATAAATAGAAGCATATATTCTATTGAGGCTTGGCTAGCACGATGGGCTATGGCCTAAAACCGTTTGATTCTGATTCTGAAGGTTTTGGCCGTGATTGGTTACCACCCTGCTGTCAAAGACGTGCCGTCAAGCGATTTGGCGTACCGGCACGATGGCGTATAGAAACCGACTAGACGACTATGGTAGGGTACATTCAACCTATGGGTTGAATGTACACTACCATACATGAACCTATGGGGTATGGTACACTACCATACCCCTTCCAAGTTAGCCCGCTACCATCTTAGACTGCATCTTCATTTACTATCGATCGCAGTTAAGGGCTATCTTGTTATCTAATATAAAAAAAAACCTCTTATTTGCAAAGCATGGCATTAATCTACATTTAAAGCAAGCCTCAACAGCATATCGAACGTTGCGGACTGAAAACTGAAAGATTAAAGGGTCAGTCCCCATCCGTTGCACTGTTGTCGTACCCACTCCTTACAAAAGCACTGCGCAAGGACAATATCAAGTTTCGCACGGCTAATATTCTTTTTACAATAAATCTACTGATTTTTAGTACTCAGTAGGCAGTACAGAAGCAGTATAGTTTGGTTAGCATTGGATAATAATGAAATATTGTACGCCAATCTCTCCCCACCGCAAACTGCGCCATATGCGACCGGCTTCTAACCGGACAGGGGACTGACAAAGTGGACCGGAGAAATTAGTTATCAATGTAACTGCTATAGGACTGACCAATGACCCCAATTTTATTCTATTACTTAAAGAGTAGTAGTTTCTTGACGACCTTCCTGGCACAGTGGTGAGCGCTGTGGTCTTGTAACTGAGAGGTCTCGGGTTCGATTCCCGGCGGGGGCAATTTAGTTACGGGCGCTTTACGTTTAGCACAACTAAACGTAAAGCGCCCGTAACTTCGTGAGATAAACGTACTATCTTATTCATTTATTTTTATTTATTTATTATTCCACTCTTACATAATTATAGAAGACTAGATGATGCCCGCGACTTCGTCCGCGTGGATAAATGTTTTTTGATTCCCGCGGGAGCTCTTTAATTTTCCGGGATAAAATGTTTTAATCCTGGAAATGAGCTATCTCTATTCCAAATTTCAGCCAAATCGGTTCATGCGTTGTGGCATAAAAGAGTAACAAACATACACACACACACACACACACATACAAACTTTCGCGTATATGTACAAAATGTGAAGTGTGATGTGATGTGATAGAATACAAAGATCAAAGTAAACAATTCGTTAATACAAGTAAGTGGAAGTAAACAAAGTCGCCCGTCGGTAAATTCGATTGCAAAAGTACAAGATAAGGGGATTTATTACTATTTGTAGCCGGATTCGCGGCTTAGCCGAGATTAAAATTTATTAATCTCTGCCCGGAGACAGAGGGCAGGTTTCGTTACCAGGTAGATTTATAAATACATATCAAAAATTCCGAGGCCGGCGGGATTCGAACCCACATCTCTCTGGGAATCGCGCCCGAGTGTGTTATCCGTTACACCACGGCGAACCACACGTCAGCCACGAAATTAGTGATATGTATCTACTTTTTCAATCAGTTTTATAGCAACTGTTAGCGACATTTCGTGGCTGACGTGTGGTTCGCCGTGGTGTAACGGATAACACACTCGGGCGCGATTCCCAGAGAGATGTGGGTTCGAATCCCGGCGGCCTCGGAATTTTTGATATGTATTTATAAATCTATTAGGTTATTTCCTTTAAGTGTAGGTTAACACTTCAATAAAAATTAAAAAAAAAAAAAATTAAAAATTCGTTACCAGGCTAGTAGACTCACACTACGCCTGTGGGGTTAGTATAAGATTTAACACGATTGATCGTATTCGAATACCATGACATTAGCGTCCAAGTAAAATGAACCTTAAAAGTATAGATTTAAAGTTGCAAATTCAGTACAACCGATTTTAGTTTAGAGTGTATCGTTATACGTAAAAGTATAAGAATGCATGCAGGAAATTGAACTCTATTTCGATGTGGTTATGGTTCATTTTACTTTGACGCTAATGTCATAGTACATGAATACGATCAATCGAATTAAATCTCATACTAACCCCACTGTTTACGGAATCAAATTGAGTTTTGGCCCGACACTATGCCTTTTCACACGTTTCGATTGACGGATATTCTTCAGAATAGAATATAATAGAAATAGTTTTTATTCAAATAAACTTTTACAAGTGCTTTTGAATCGTCGATGAATCTACCACTGGTTCGGAATGCCCTTCCTGCCGAGAAGAGCCAGCAATAAACTCGGCGGTTGCTCTTTTCAAAAAATTTTTTACAATACGTAACAAAACTATGCTATGTATACAGTGTTTCCACAATGAAGTTTCAAAAATGCATACCTACATACAATCCACTACATGTTAAGACGGGCAGACAAAAAAGTAGAGCCATTCCCGTTGGTGGCACCCGTTCACAAGCTTTTTTCAAAAAAAAAAAAATTTTAAAATATTTAACAAAACTATGCTATGTATGTAGTGAGGGCTCACTCCCTGGGTTATTTTAGTCCCACAGATCATACAAGGTGAGCAATCTGATGACTAGGCATGTTCTAAAATATGGATCGGGTCAATTTATACCCACAGCCGTGACATATACCCTGCGCGTGACAAATGGGGGACATGTTGCGTGGAGATTGATATTTCAATGTATTTCACTGACGGGTCGAGGGTGTTGTTAGTAAAAGGAATATCACATTAGAATTTCTCACCAAATATTTTATGTACAGGCTGAAAGTTAGGTATTTTCATAATATTATAATCCTAACTAATACTATAAATACGAAAGTGTGTTTGTCCTTCAATCACGCAGCAAAATCACACATCACCAATTTTTTTGCATGGGTACAGAGTGAAATTGGCTACCTTTTATCCCGTTAAAGTAGAGGGTTCCCGTGGGTTTTTGGAACCTAATTCCACGCGGATGAAGTTACGGGCAAAAGCTAGTAAGATTAATTAAGTAAATCATATTATTTTAAATATGAAACATCAAAAATTTATGTCACTCTCACAGATCATGCAAGGTGAGCAATCCTATGACGAGGCATGTTCTAAAATATGGATCGGGTCAATTTGTACCCACAGTCGTACCCTGCGCGTGAGAAATTCTCGTCTATGTATCTATGTCGATGGGTCCCTTCCTATTTCTCAGCTGTACAAAAATACAATAGTGCAACAGATGGGTATTGAACCAATGACAACTCAAAAGCTGAAATCCTACCTAAAGCCGTCTCCACAATCCCCTTATAACGGCCCCTGACCTCACATCTAATCAATTTAACCACACCACGTCAGACACACCACCATCTAAACGTGAGGGTAATTATTAAACATATCCAAATATTATTTAATCAATTACACTCATCTAAAACTTCGGGCAATATTTATTCGATTAGGGCGCGATTGCTTTCGCAATCCCTTAATCAAATACACCTAGACGCGCGACCTAGACGCGGGAGCATCTAATAGCGTGAATGAGTCTCTGGAAGAGACTGAATTCGTAACGTCAAACCCGCCGTATTTATACCGTTCAAGTCGGCGTCAGTCGGGCGCCTACGTCGTCAACAAAGTCAAATATCGATTTTATCAAACTACCTTCAATACATTAAAGTTATATATCTTTACAATTTCAATATTTCGCTAACACCAACGATTTTGCAATTTTCATTTGGGCTCTATATTGAATAGTCAAAGCTTTTACCAAAATCGTGCCTTTAAAGGCGCGTCGTAATTTATTTATTTATTTATTTCACAAAACAGGTTGAGACTAAAAATTACACAAAATATAAATACATACAGCTTATCGAGAACCAAGTAACAACCCTTAATATGTGTACACAGCATGATTGAGTAAAATTAATTAACGAGTCAGAAAATTATAACATAAAATTAGTACCTAAATGAATGACATAATATATTGACGTGGTCCATAAATGTAATGTACCTAATGTTCATAATGTTTACAATTTCCATCGAATTATGTCAATAATTTGAATTGGCTTTAAAAATAATGCAAATTACTCCGCTGGGATTTACATCGCAATAATCGTAACCGAAAATCGGTTAAATACACTGACAGTATAAATTTCTGACAAAATGAAACCAGATTTAAAGGAGGGAGGCTTTGGCCGTGGCTAGTTACCACCCTACCGGCACAGACGTGCCGCCAAGCGACTTCGCGTTCCGGCGCGATGTCGTGTAGAAACCGATTAGGGGTATGGGTTGAAGAACACTGCCATACCCGTCCCAAGTAAACCCGCTACCATCGTAGACTGCATCGTCACTTACCATCAGGTGGGATCGCAGTCAAGGACTATCTTGTCATTGAATTAAAAAACGAAGTTAAAAGGAAAATTATCACGGACTTTACAAGTTAACGAGTAATAGACGACTAACGTTTAATACTCGTAGTTATTTTGTTCAACAAGATAGCAAAGTTCATTTTTGTTACGAGTGCCTAGTTTGAACCCCGAGCGGGCGAAGGATTCTTAGTTTCGATTCGAAGTTAGAATCCTGAGTGTAGTGAGGGATTCAAAGGCACAAGAAACAAAAACTTTGCTATCGTGTGATACATACAACTTTTCACCTTATTAGTTCAAAAAAGGGCGCCTATGTTGTGTAATACCAGTGAGCAAAAACAACTTTTGCTCACTGGTTTTAGACAGCACAGGCGCCCTTAAGCTAGGGAGGTGAAAACGCAATTTAAACTACACGCAAATTAAACGTCTAGTAGTACTAGACAATACAGCATTGTAAAGTCGATATCTCCTGAGGATGCTCCGGTGTCGGGGCGAAACGTGCGTCGAGAATAGTATTAAAGTCTTGTGTGGTGGTGCATGTGAGTGGTGGTGGCATTGCTTGCTTGGGAACTTTGCTTTCTTGCTTGGTTGGGGAGGTAAGCGGTGCTTAGCTTATAACTGCATGTTTGACCATACAGATTTTTTTCTGTTGGCGGATTACAGCAAAATAACTCTAACATTTTTTGTTAATCATGAACTTCCGCAAAGTAACGCCTGACTCTATCCAATATTTACACGCAAATTATTCTCCATTATAAACACAAATGCGAAGTGAAGAGTAAATGAAGAATAAATCTACGTATGGCCTTACTCATTTCAATAATATTACGAAGGTATTTTACGGTCGACCTGGCTTTAATAAACCAGTCCGCGACGCGCCATCTATTTAAGTCAGCTGTTCATTCCATAATTTATCACAAACTAGCTGATTCCCGCGACTTCGTCTGCGTGGAAAAAGTTTAGAGTGACTTGTTATTATCTGCAAGAAGTTCTTCACCAAAATTGGTCAAAATCCTATTATTATCCTATTAATCCTATTATTCTATTAATATTATAAATGCGGAAGTTGGATGGATGTAAGTTTGTTACTCAATCACGCTATAACGACTGAACTGATTTGGCTGAAATTTTGGCATAGAAATAGATTATATTCTGGAATAGCACATAGGCTACTTTTTATCATGGAAAATACGACAGTTCTCGCGGGAATTAAAAACCTGTATCCACACGTACGGAGTATGCGGGCATTATCTAGTTTATAATAAAAAAAGAATTATCAAATTCGGTTTAGATTTGACGAAGTTATGGAGTAAAATCAGCAAAAATGTTCATCCCTTGTCCCGGATGAACCCCATTGTTTATAAGGATCAAAAGTATCCTATATATTGATCCGGAGTATCAGCTACCACTATACCAAATTTCATTCAAATTCATTGAGTAGTTTTCGCGTGATGCGCGCACAGATAGACAGACAGACAGACAGACAAAAAATTCAAAAAAATTTGTTTTGGGCACGGTATCGATAATAAAGCATCCTCCGATTAAAATTTTCAAAATATATTTTATGTACAGAATTCGTCCCGTTACAGTTTTATTATAAGTACATAGATTAATATTATATTTTAAGGGTTTCCCCCAAGTTAATGGCTGAGAGAACCCGGTAACGATTTACATTATTTCGAATATTGTTTTTCAATTTTTTTTTTTTTAATATATAGACTAGCGCTTGGCTGCGATCACACCTGATGGTAAGTGAAGATGCGGCCTAAGATGGAACGCGCTTGCCTAGAAGATTCACTCTTGATTTGAAGGTACCCAAATTATAGTTAGAGGGAAAAACGGAAGCCGGAAGGGCATTCCAAATCCTAGCGGTGCGTATCAGGAACGAAGAAGCAAAGCGCTTAGTGCGCGTCCTTGGGATTTCAACTACGTATCGTGCAGATCTTTTCTGTGCCTTGCGTTTCGATGGTAGAATGGGGACGGTGGAACCAATTTGAAAAGTTCCTGGGCACACTCTCCGAAATACCGGTTGAAATTTTAATGGTTGTACTCCCTGAAAGAGGTGAATGTGCTCATGAAACTGAACAACTTTCCCCAGGGAACATAGGTCAAAATATGAAAAAAAAAAAAATTGGACCCTCCATACAAACTTGACGATCAGCTGATTGATTTACTATGGGAGGTCCAAATTTTTTTTTCATATTTCGACCTATGTTCCTTGGGGAAAGTTGTTCAGTTTCATGAGCACATTCACCTCTTTCAGGGAGTACAACCAATGAAATTTCACCGTGTATATTCTGTAGAATACCGACAGACAGGCAACTTTTCGCCGATGCTCCAAATTATTGTATTCCAAACTTAAATATTATTGTGAGCATACTAGAATGACGTATTCCAACCATACTTAAATCACCCCCTAAGTAGGAGCCTCTTCATAAAGGTAGCCCTTAAATACAATCCCTCACCCAATATCATTTTCAGCTTTATGTAGGTAGGTAAGGTTCGTGAAAACGAACTTGATAGAAAGGATTACCAGATAGCTCGTAAAAGTTAGTGAACGTTACTAAAAACGAGCATTAGAATTTTTGCAAGAACTATAATAAACATATACTACGCACGAACGCGGTCCAATCAGAGGAAAAAAGCTCAAACTTCCATAAGAATAAAATAGAATTTGACTCTCGCTATCCTCTTAAGTAGCGTTGCCAGACGTCCCGTATTTCCCGGGACATCCCGTATTTTAGGCATAGTTTAGAATGTCCCGGCGGGACAGACTCTGTCCCGTATTTCAACCGTACGTCGTTTTTCATTATGAAATCGATCTAAGTATTCACACACGCAACGTTCGTAAAACGTATTCGTCTCGCTACTAACTCTTGCAGTCGCAGCTCGCATCAACAGTGTTAGTGTCAGAATGACAATGTTAAAACTGACTCGATCCTCGGAAAAATATAAAAAACTAGCTTTTGCCCCCGCGACTTCGTCAGCGTGGAATTAGATTTTGGGGTGGAATTTTCAAAAACTGTGACACACGTACTTTTTTATTTTTAACTGAAAGCTCAAATACCAACTTTGATGGAAAAGCTTGAAAAATGACGGAGTTTCATATAAACTTCCATCCCCTATTTAAACCGGGGTGGAATTTCCAATAATCCTTTCCTAGTGTGCGCCTACGTCATAAAAGGAACCAACTGTAAAAATTTCAAGTTTCTAACTTCAGTAGTTTAGGCCGTGCGTTGATATCTCAGTCAGTCAGTCAGTCAGTCAGGACTTTGAATTTTATATATATATATATAATAGATGACAGTAAATAATTTTGTTTTTTATTTATTTGGGAAAAAAACTGAAATCTCGTATTTTTTTGACCATTTAACCATTTGTCCCTTATAGGCTGAAAAAAAATCTGGTAACCCTACTCTTAAGCCAATTTTCGATTTTCGAATAGGTATGATGAAAAAAAAAAAACACGCACTACGGGGCTTTCAGTGTTACCGGCTACCGGAGACCATTGTCCATTACTAATATTATAAATGCATGAGTGGGTTTGTTTGTTGGTTTGTCCTTCAATCTTACAGCAACATAGCAACGGATTAACGTGATTATTGACATGGGTAAAAAGTGTAAATTAAAAAACAGCTCCGACATGTTACAAAAACTTTATCGCTAGTCAGTAATCGTTAAAAAAAACAATCCTAATCGATTCATCCGTTGAACTGCTGCTGCTACGCCGCCACAGACACACACACACACACACACACACACACACACACACACACACACACACACACACACACACACACACACACAAATACATTAGCTCATAGAGCTCTTGGTGGTTAACCGTCGACAGGCTACTTTTTATCCCGGAAAAACTAAGTATTCCCAAGAGGCTTTATTAAAAACGTAATTCCGCGTGGGCGAAGTCGCGGGCATCAGCTAGAACCGATGAATAGATAAGCTGACCGATGCATCAGACGGATTTCGTGAAAATCGGACCGAATGAATGTATATTTTCGCAACGTTAGGAATCTGAAAAAAATCCTTTCACGGCTTATCCGATCTGATGTTTGTTAGCACAGTTGTTAGGTTCATTCGTCGAACACTGTTAGCTATTGATTGGATTGTCTATACCTATGCCACAAGAAATGAATCGATTTGGCTGAAATTTGGAATGGAGATAGCTCATACCCGAGACGTGTTTACATAGGCGTCATTTTATTCCGGAAAAGTAAAGAGTTCCTGCGGGAATTAATCGTGTGCATCATTTAGTCAATAATAATCTTGAAAGATTATTTGTTCTGATAATTTTTTCGGGTTCAAAAAAACCTTAATTCACGCGATCGAAGTCGCGGTCAACGTCTAGTACCTACCTATATAATACTAGCTTTTGCCCCCGCGACTTCGTCCGCGTGGAATTAGATTTTGGGGTGGAATTTTCAAAAACTGTGACACACGTACTTCTTTATTTTTAACTGAAAGCTCAAATACCAACTTTGATGGAAACATCTTGAAAAATGACGGAGTTTCATATAAACTTCCATCCCCTATTTATACCCCTTAGGGGTGGAATTTCCAATAATCCTTTCTTAGTGTGCGCCTACGTCATAAAAGGAACCAACTGTAAAAATTTCAAGTTTCTAACTTCAGTAGTTTAGGCTGTGCGTTGATATCTTAGTCAGTCAGTCAGTCAGTCAGTCAGTCAGGACTTTGAATTTTATATATATAGATAATACACTAGCTTCTGCCCTCAGCATCGCTCACGTTAAGTTAAATTTTTCAAACTCCCTATTTTACCCCATCCATCCGCTAAGAAATGATTCTTGAATTTTCAAGAATCATTTCTTAGCGGATGCCTACGTCCAAATAGCTAGGTATCTGTAGGCCAAAGTTCAGCCCGATCCATCCAGTGGTTTGAGCTATGCGTTGATAGATCAGTCAGTCAGTCACCTTTTCTTTTTATATATTTAGAAGAAGATATACCCTGGTGGTATAATATGTAAAAATAAAGAAAACTGTGGAGGTCCCTTAATATTTAATATTGGATTTGTTCAAGAGAAAAAGGTTAAGTAGGTACCATCGAGGCGCGTGCAAAGCCCACATTTTATATAAGTTATACAACGGTGTCTTTACATACAGACGGGGCAACTGGTCACTTCACAACTCGTGTATTACTCTCGGGAGGGTCTAAGAGGCCCTTGATATAAGTTTGGGGACCTAGAAAATACTTTGTTGAATGTGGATTGGATCCCTTACCACAGGTCTTGTGTGTTGTGTCTTATCTAGAAAATGATGAGTAGATTCCAAAAATATATATAGTTCACTATAGTTCAATATCCAGTGATTCGCAAAAAAAAGACGTGTGGCACTCGGGGACTGCCGCGGTAAAGCTATTGCATAGCATTTTTTATCAACGCCATCTAGCGGTGAGAGGAGTCCCGTGTCAGGTTATTTTCGTTACGGAATTTCTGGATTCGGTCTCCACGCTCAAGGCCCGCGATAGAAGCTATGCAATAGCTTAAAAATATCATTTAAAAATGTGATTAAGATTCCAAAGGTGGTATTTAACTTTTAAGTTCGTTTTTTGGCTGGCTTAAAGAATATCAGTCAAGTCCAGTTTGGCTGATATTATTTAAAAAGAAAAATTCTCTCTCCATTCCAAATAAGTAAAAACTTATGTTAAGAGTGGGTACGACAATAGTACAACGGGTGGGGATCGAACCTGCGACTTTTCAGTTTTCGGTTTAACCATTGGGCTATTGAGGCTTTAAATTATGGCTTGTTCTTGTTTCTTGTCTCTTATTCTTCATTGTTCCTACTCATAGTAGAGGTAATTCCTCTATCCCTCAAGAGTCATCCAGTATATGCTTTAGGAGGAAGTCTCAGAGTCTTCGTGCATGAAAGCATAAAGGGACTATAGCATAAGGGTTCTACTTATTTTGTATTCACTTGATAAAATATGAACAAAATAATACCTATGGTATAGCTCTGTAGCTCTTTCAATTCACGAGGGTACGCGGCTCATGGTCGTGTGTGTGTCGTATCTATATAAGTGGGAGCGAGAGCTTGCTCGTGCCTTCCGGTCTCACCTAGGCTCCTGACAGGCACACACACTCACGCAATGTGCATGTACACGACGTAACCACAAGTAAAGCGCCCGTAACTTCGTGAGATAAACGTACTACGAGTATAAACCAAACTATACGAGTAGTTTGATTCGTAATGTCCATCATAAACTAACTACTTCTAAAATACTGTTATAAATAATAATCACTTTTAAACCACCTATTGAATGAATGAATGAAATATTCTTTAGGTACTAGCTGATGCCCGCGACTTCTTCCGCGTGGATTTAGTTTTTAAAATCCCGCGGGAACTTTTTGAATTTCCGGGATAAAAAGTAGCCTGTGTCACTCTCCAGGTCTTCAACTAAACTTATGCAAAAAATCACGTCGATCCGTAGCTCTGTTGCAGCGTTATTGAAGGACAAACCTACAGACAAACACCACCCACCCGTTGCACTATTGTCGTACCCACTCCTAGCACAAGCTTTCCGCTTATTTGGAGGGGATAGGAGGATATTAGTCAACTTCAGCTTGGCTAATATTCTTTATAAAAAAAGACGTGTGGCACTCGGGGACTGCCGCGGTAAAGCTATTGCATAGCATTTTTTATCAACGTCATCTAGCGGTGAGAGGAGTCCCGTGTCAGGTTATTTTCGTTACGGAATTTCTGGATTCGGTCTCCACGCTCAAGGCCCGCGATAGAAGCTATGCAATAGCTTAAAAAAACACACTTTCGCATTTATAATATTATGTACAGTGTCATGAACAAAATAAGACAAACAGAATATCTACACTCTACAGTGTTTACGAAATACCATGCTCCATGATACATATGTCATTATGTATTCGGAATGACCCTGATAACACCACCAGTTTGCCTCGCAGCTTGCCTCGCAGTGATAATATCAATCATACAGAACTGCTGCATTTTGTTAACCGAGGGAAAAATGTTGGCATTTGAGCAAACTTCATCATAAAATACACAAAAGAAACTCTGTAGAGTCAGAGATAGTGGTCGTTTTAATTTTCAAAGTAACTAAACAGAAAAAAGATTAAAAAATGTAACCCGATTATGGAAAGTTTGATGTTTATTACATCACTGATACGTTGATTTCGTTCACATAAGATGTAGCCTATGTCATCCGGACCATAACAACGAATCGATTGACACTTTTAGGGTTGCCAGATTTTTTTTCAGCCTATAAGGGACAAATGGTTAAATGGGCGAAAAAATACGGGATTTCAGTTTTTTACCCGGGACAATTAAAAAACAAAATTATTTAGTGTCATTTTTTTTATATTTTTCTGAGCATTGAGTCAGTTTAAACATTTTTGAACGAGCGAAGCGAGTTCTCTGAGTCAACTAGGGCGCTTGCCTACTAGACAGAGAAGTGTGTCCGTCTAAATGTCTGTCAGAGCCCTATAACTTCTGAATTACTGAATATTAGAACGTGAAACTTGGTTGAAAATTCAGTTATATCCTGTACTTGAACAACAAATACTAAAATTAGATAAATGTTATAAAGAAACGAAATTATTTAATTTTAATGCGCCATCTATTAGCATTATTGTGAAGCTAATAGCTTCACTATAATGCTAATAGATGGCGCTGTGTCAGTAAAACAGTTTTATGTCAACTATTATTTTTTTTATTGTGTCTAATGTTAAAAGTTAATTATTACAATATATAATTAAAACTTTTGGGAATTATGGGATATCGCGAGGTCTCAGTTCGGGGCGAACCACTAGTTTTATTCGTTTTAACGTATCTATCTGTAAAAATCAATACAATTATAAGCGTAATTAAAAACGGTCATCAACTCTCTTTTTTAAGAACGTTGCGTGTGTACTTGGATCGATTTTATAATGAAAAACGAAGTACGGTTCAAATGCGGGACAGAGTCAGTCCCGCCAGGATATTTTAAACTATGCCTAAAATACGGGACGTCTCGGGAAATACGGGACGTGTGGCAACGCTAGACACTTTGTTCATCAAAATCGGCTAAGTAGTTTAGGCTCTACGGTTTTTTTTTTCTGTTGATTCTGAGCACCAAAGTGGTGCTCATTACAATTACAATCTAGCCTAACTTAGTTGACTAATTAGCAATTTTAATTTAACCTTAACTTATAAATTACTATCTTATATACTAAAGGATTGTCCAATGACACATCTTAGTCTTTCTTTATAGTAGTCTTTAGAGACACTTTGTTCATGTGTTCTTTCAAGCAGCACTTTCACTACACTATCACTATAATTCACTATACACCAACTCAAATGGTTTTGTCCATTTTATTTTAGTTTTTAGGCTCTACGGTGGACTACAACCTGAACACTTCTCAGTCAGAGAAAAGTGTAACAGTAGATCTTTCGGTTAAATATCGGAAAAAAAAGTTAATGGATCAAAGAAAAATTTTGAGTACTAAATAAAATAACAAATGTAAATTAAAAATTTATCATCCCCCCATGTTAGAACATCCTAATCGCTAGTCAGTAATCGTTAAAATAAAAATATGTAATACGCCATTTTGTGGCGGCGGCCATCTTGGACCGATTTTCATCAAACATAGCTAAGAACACTACCGGCTAATTCACTTTTCAAACAAAAAGTTCGGCTGCTACGATACCACAGACAGACAGACACACACACAGATACGTCTAACTTATAACACCCCGTGATTTTTGCTTCGGGTATTAAAAACAGCATGACACAAAAGCCTCCTAACAATAATTAACTAGCTCTTAGAGTACAATGTTTCGCATTTACGCAAATTTTTATAGAACACATAAAAGAAACCCGACTCCTTTATATATCTTTGAAACGTTGCATGCACAGATTTGAATTCGTTGAATATATTATAATTTTTGTGAAGAGAAAATATAATATTCAAAAAAAAAATATTCATTTTGATAGAATGTAGGCACAAAAGCTTATGCTTTGGTTGGAGTTTGAAATTTCATCTTCATGAGCATACCTACTTTTTTTTTTTTGTAAAAAAATAATATTAACCAAGCTGAACTTGACTTATATCTCCTCTCCCCTCCAAATAAGCGAATAGCTTGTTTTAAGAGTAGGTACGACAATACTGCAACGGGTGGGGTTCGAACCTGCAACCTTTCAGTTTTCAGTCCGTACCCTGTTGGGCTATTGAGGCTTTTAATTTGTCTGAATTTGTCTGGTGGAAGGTTTTGGCCGCGGCTAGTTACCACCCTACCGTCAAAGATGTGCCGCTAAGCGATTTAGCGTTCCGACACGATGGCGTGTAGAAACCGATTAGGGGTATCGGTTGAATCTACACTGCCATACCCCTTGTTAGCCCGCTACCATTTTAGACTGCATTGTCACTTATCATCAGGCGAGATCGCAGTCAAGGACTATCTCGACATCGGATAAAAAAAAATTGCGAGCACGGCGGAGATCGAACCCACATCTCTTCGGAATCACGCCCTGAACGTGTTGACTATTTACACTACAGGCACCCTTTCTGTCCTGCCCCCCGATTCAGACCCTTCCTATAACTTATTTATCGATCGATTCGGTTTGTTGCCGTACGATAACATATATTTTCAATGTGTAAATGCTCTTGTAATCGAATGTATCTTGTTGATGTCGATAACGTAGTCGATACCGAATCGTATACTCAAACCAAACGCTCTGAATCACACGACAAAAATTTTTTATACGAGATCGATATCTAACCGTATCGACACGGTATGTTATCGAACAGGTCTGAATCGCCCCCCTGATCTTTGATTGTATCACTTGGTCCTTATCAAAGATCAATAATGCCTATTGACGTATTTGGTTATCCGCTAATATATTCGGTGTTAGATTTGATGTCCAATATATGGCATGTAATATGTTAAGCCGATAACCACAATCTCATATGAATTATTGTGTAGGTGCTAATTGCACAGGTTGAAATTATTGATGTAATTTATTACTGGGTTATTATCGGCGGCTTTGTCTGGCACAGCCCTGCCCTGGGCAGTCTGAGAGCCAGTGGAAGGTTTAACGGAGGGGCTTGTTAAACTTGTATGTGTGTTTGTGTACTGTGCTTGTTACTCTTTCACGCCACAACGAATAAATCGATTTGGCTGAAATTTGGAATAGAGACAGTTCATACCCATGGTTATAGGCTACATTTTATTCCGGAAAATTAAAGAGTTAAAAAACCTTAATCCACGCGGTCGAAGTTGGGGGCATCATCTAGTCGGTTGATAAAGAAGAAGAAATGGTGGTCATTGGTTGCCTGAAAGAGATCGCTATGTAGCAATAAGGACGCCAAATTGTATACTTACTGACTTTGTTAAGCTCATTGTTTTATTACCTGTTTTAATGTGTGTGATGTACAATAAAATAAACGTATTTTTTTTTTACAAAATCGACTTCAATCGTCACTAGAAAGTATATCAATTGCGCCTATAAAATTTGAAGATTTCCCTCGATTTCTCCAGGATCCCATCATCAGATCCTGACCTGATGAAAACGAACCACTTGGAAAGTAAACCCTTTAAAACAAAAAAAAAGAAGTTTCCTAATCGGTCCAGGCGTCTTCGAGTAATCATAAAAAATAAAAAAAAAGATCCCGACGAATTGAAAACCTACTCCTTTTTTGAAAATCGGTGAAAAACTACATACTACTGTTTGATCTTATTCTGCCCTCTAACTTCTACAACCGCACCGCATGCCACCGAACGCAATTTCACCCTCACCACCTGGGTGCCTGGAGCACTTCGACCACCCGTTGCTCCAGATCTTTTTTTCCACGTACTACCAAATTGTGGAATCATCTCCCTTCGATAGTGTTCCCACTTAATTACAATATGGGGTTATTCAAGGGGCGAACCAATAAGTTTTTGAAAAGCCGGCAACGCATTGGTGGTGCCTCTGGTACTACAAGTGTTCATGGGCGGCGGTAATCACTTTACATGTGACACGCCAGCTCGTTTGCCTGCTATTATATAAAAAAAACACTCGTTGATTCAAGTAGTGCTACCTTCTCAAATTATCCCACCAGCTCTTAGCCTGTCACGGGTGGAATATTGGCCACATTATGTGTCTAATTTGCGGCGTTGTGGGGGTAACTGGGGGTAGCCTCGGAATGACCTCCGAGCCTAAATAAATATGCTCAAGCCTTTTGTAACAATAAGTATATTCTTATCGTCATAATTATGTATTCCATAATAAAGCGGATTAAAAAACAAAGTACCTACTTTTGTGAACAATACGTTATAAACGAATATTTTTTTTTTAAAGAATGTTAGCCACGCTGAATTTGACTTATATTCTCCTGTCCCTTCCAAATAAGCGAAAAGCTTGTGCTAGGAGTGGATACGAAAATAGTGCAACGGGTGGGATTCGAACTGCGACCTTTCAGTTTTCAGTCCGCACCTTTAACCGTTGGGCTATTGAGGGTTTTGACTAGGTAATAACTGTTTGTATTTTGTACTAGCGGTTTCTACACGACATCGCGCCGGAACGATAAATCGCTTGGCTGCACGTCTTTGACGGTAGGGTGGTAACTAGCGATGGCCAAAGCCTCTCACCAGACCAGACCAGAGACAATTTAGAAATATAAATTCCCAAATTGCTCACGCCTGGAATTGAACCCGAGACCTCCCAGTTATAAAAATCTCAATCCACACGTACGAAGTCGCGAGCATCAGCTAGTCCTATTATCCTATCCTATTAATATTATAAATGCGAAAGTTTGGATGTATAGATGTTTGTTACTCAATCACGCCGCAACGACTGAACCGATTTAGCTGAAATTTGGCACAGAGATAGATTATATTCAGGAATAGGGTTGCCAGATTTTTTTCGCCTATAAGGGACAAATGGTTAAATGGGTAAAAAATACGGGATTTCAGTTTTTTACCCGGGACAAATAAAAAAAAAAATTATTTAGTGTCATTTTTTTTATATTTTTTCGAGGATCAAGTCAGTTTTAATATATTTTTATTCGTTTTAACATGTCTGTAAAAATCAATACAATTTTCATCGTAATTCAAAACGGTCATCAACTCGCTTTTTTACGAACGTTGCGTATGTGAATACTTGGATCGATATCATAATGAAAAACGAAGTACGGTTCAAATACGGGACAGAGTCAGTCCCGCCGGGACATTTTAAACTATGCCTAAAATACGGGATGTCCCGGGAAATACGGGACGTCTGGTAACCCTAGTCAGGAATAACACATAGGTAGGCTACCTTTTATCCCGGAAAATAAGAGAGTTCCCGCGGGAACCCACGTAACGAAGTCGCGGGCATCAGCTAGTCATCAATAAATTGATCACTGATCTTGAAATTTACTTTGCCAGACTGTTGTTATAGAACTTTTTTTTCGATCTACGTATTTCGATAATAATAACACCCCAAAAGCAAGTTCCAATCAAACTTTTGAAAGTTGTTAGCCGTAAACGCCATTTCGGAGGCGGCGACGCGGAATTATCAGTTTTTTATAACTTTAATAATAATCTAGTTAAGAACGTCTACGCTGAAGTTAATAAGTCTTTTTATTTTACTCTTTTATCGCGAGGACGGTAAAAATTGTAACAGAATTTACTAGAATTTATTACTTTTTTTTAACCGACTACGGCACAGATAAAAGGAATTTTGTATTTGTCAAAATTCATGAATTACAATCGAAGATCGACTACGGTACAAATAAAAGGAATTTTGTATTTGGCAAAATTTATTAATTACAATCGAAGATGTAACATTTAAAAACAACATTTGTAACAAGTGTAAATTGAAAATTTAAAACAACACCGATTTAAAAAAATGTGTAATTCGCCATTTTGTGGTGGCGGCCATCTTGGATTTGAAAATCATAGTGTCTCTAGTATTCTACTATTCAAGCCCTTTCATTTGATATCCATGTTGAGGGAGTTGTGAAAAAATATGTCATCCGCCATTTTGTGGTGGCGGCCATCTTGGACCGATTTTCATCAAACATAGCTAAGAGCACTCCCGACTAATTCACCTTTCAAACAAAAGAAACAAAATCAAAATCGGTGACGCCACAGACAGAAAGACACAAACACACACACGTCAACACTTTGGCACAATTTTTGTTGTGGTAATTTTTTTAACGCAGTTAGACTTCCTTAATAATTATTTATTCTTAGGCCTGTACCTACTATGTACTATATTATTATAAATATACATTTGAATATATTCAAATGGGTAAAAGTTGAACCTCTGTAATTTGTCTTAATCGCGTCTGTGCAAGTTAGCCAGTTGTTTCCGTCGACTTGATAAGTTACCGTGAAGTTTCCACTGGCCAACGTTGGCTAGAGAATTTGATTAAAATGTTATCTACTAACTAACGTCAACTAGTAACAACTTAGGTCAAAACAATTTAGGTTGTCTGGAACTAGACTAGACGACCTGTAATAAATATAATAATATTTTGTCAAACATGCTTGGAAAGAGCATTATTTTGACAACCTTCTTCGAGATAAATCGAAATTGCTGTACTGGCCGAACAGCGGCCGGCAAAAGTTGTATGAAAATCCATTGCTGGCGTGGTTTAGCGGCCAGATAAATTACATAGGAAACTCATATCTGTTGAGAATTTAAAAATGGAACGATCTTTTACTCCGAAACTTGGCAACCAAGGAGGTAACTTATCAAAGGTTTTATTTAAATTTCGAACTAGCTTGCAAATAGAAAGTTGTTTATTGAAAAAAAAAAAACAAATGAACACTTCAATGCGGAGAAAGTTGATCATTGTTCGTCATTGATTTTGAAAAGTAAATTGTATTTGACAAAATGAGTTCAAGTGAAGACAATGAGCGTGTGAGTGACTGAAATTCAAGAGGCGGAAAGAGCCGTACTAGAAAACTTATTACCCTAAAATCTAAAGAAAAATATTTGAAAACCTATGAAAATTATGTTCAATTCTGCCTAGTTAGTTAGCCTTGGCCACAACTAGGCATTGACGGACTTACGTATGTGTGCCTCGGCTTCGCCTCGGCACGTTCGCTCATCAATGCCTCTTTTGCTGGTCGCGACAATAATGTACTACTTATAAAAAAAATATTTTTTAAAAACCGACTTCAAACACCACTTAAAAGTATAAAATAATTTTAGTTTGTACACGTATGTTGAAGTCGGGCGGAAACGATGAAACCGATGCGCCACGCTAGCCCGACTTCAACATAGGTGTACAAACTAAAATTATTTTATACTTTTAAGTCGGTTTTTTAAAATATTTTTAAGCTATTGCATAGCTTCTATCGCGGGCCAGCGTGGAGACCGAATCCAGAAATTCCGTACCTGACACGGGACTCCTCTAGGGTGAGCCGCTAGATGGCGTTGATAAAAAATGCTATGCAATAGCTTTACCGCGGCAGTCCCCGAGTGGCACACGTCTTTTTTTAAATTTTTTTAAGCTTTTTAGTGTAGCTTTAATATATTTACATCATAAACAAATATTATCTATTTTACAGATTTTCCATAGCAAACCTATTCCAATGCAAATATAATCCTCGCACGGCTAATTGCATATTAAAACGTTTATTGCAGTATTCATTAATAGACTCCCGGGTGGTAGTGCTGGGCATTAGTCCGTTATAATTAGTGCATTAGTGCCCATTTACCTATTAAATTATATTCCACACTAAGATTAATTCAATTTAAACGCATTAGCTCTAGTATTTCGAATGCACACTTTCTTACATTAAGTTTGCAGGAATGCAAAGTATAAGTATAATTTTATTTATTTTAACTAAAAGTGATTACAGTAAAAAATACAGTTATTATTTTCTTGTCAACGGTACAGTATGACGTCATTTTGTAAAGGTCGATGACGGCCAACTTGACGTGGAAGGGTAATGGCATGGCACTCACACATTCATAGGTTGTTTTGAGCCTACGTTCGTATCGGAACTTCTAAGCGTTATAGCTCGATGGATTGTACCTACCTAATAATATTGACGACCTCCCTGGCGCAGTGGTTTTTCGACTGAGTGGTCTCGGGTCCCATTCCCGGCAGAGGCAATTTTGGAATTTATAATTTCTAAATTGTCTCTGGTCTGAGGGAAGGCTTTGGCCGTGGTTAGTTACCACCCTACAGTCAAAGACGTGCCGCCAAGCGATTTAGCGTTCCGGCACGAGGGCGTGTAGAATCCGATTAGGGGTATGAGTACACTGCCATACCCCTTTCCTGTTAGCCGCTTCCATCTTAGATTGCATCGTCACTTACTATCAGGTGAGATTGCAGTCAAGGACTATCTTGTCATAGAATGAAAAAAATATGAAGTTGACTGCTCGTCCAAATACTCGAAATGCTGTATGATGCGTTGTTAACAGTTTCTATATCGTCAGAGATAGTGTAAAACCGCGTATGTACCATTGGTAAAAACCGTGGATCTACACTACTCACACAAGGGAATCTTTAAAGCTTTATAAATTTCTTATTTCTACGGCTATTGGGCTAATTTTTACACAGAGAGTATTAATTCATGTGTTCTATGTATTGATAAAAATAAATATCTTTTAAAGTGATTAATTTAGTCACTTACGCGGTTTTGATTTGATCACAAACGTATGAAAATGGATTCCAATGTACTAATGCTAGTTGGTCGCGCCGAAGCGCGAATAGTTTTCGTTTAACCGCTCGAATCCGACCATCCTGTCAAAATTTCCTACCTAATACCGACCCCCCCTGGCCTGAAGAAGTGTCAGTGCATCGATGACCGTCAATTAACGTAAACGCGCCGCTAAAGCTGGTGCATCGCCGCGCCGCTCCTAGTGATTCAGTGTTGATCTGGACTTGCCAACAAACTTGCCTTCTTGGTTTTCGTCAGTCGAAGAAGTGAGAAAGGAAGAGTGAAGCATCGAAAAGTATCCATGAATGTACGCGCGGCTCGCTGAAGTATCGCGGCGCCGCTCCTAAGGATTCAGGTCAGTGCCTTTACCCTTTTCCTATAGACACTCCCATAACTCCGCGGCCCAAACCCAACCCAGTCGGATTTGAGCAAACCCCGCGAAAATTATACAGTCCACATCGAAACCAAACAATCTAGTTTCTAGCCGTCCCGCGCCGCCATATTTTTTTGGTTCCAATCGAACCGGATTTTACCGCTAATTTTCTCGATAGTTTTACAATTTCCAAGTAGGTAATTGTTTTCCCGCGTCCTAAAATCTTGTTCCCTAAGCGAATTATTATCGTTCGTCCCGCATTGCTTAGGAAATAGGGTTCATTTAGGTATTAACTAGGTACCTACATATAGCTCATATAGGTGATAGATAGGTCATACGTTACTTATTTATCGTAATCCTAATCGTATATCGCATCCCGATCTATCCCAGTATAGATATTAATCGAAATATTAGTTTATTAGTAGTTATTTTAAGTAATTATTTTGTGTAATTACCTACGCGTCATAAACGTATTCGCTTGGCCATCGGTGCATAGTTGCAAGTACTTGTATCTTAGATTACAGCGGTGTGCGTGACCTTCATCGCGGCCGTGACCGCCCGCTCGCTCCCTTTCACTTTTTGCTGAAATTCATAACTTTAAATACTTATACGCCGAATCGAAGTTTCATTCGTGTATTAGGAACTTAGTCTCGACATTTTTGAATCTAGTTTATATTCAAAATGACGAAGACTGAAGATACCGCAGATATACAATTAATTCTATTAGAACAGAGACGCAATTCGATATTTGAGTATCTACAAGAAACATTCGATTTATCGAAAAACATAGGCGTTAACCCGTCGGTCCGGGAAGAATTTCTCGACGCAAGTAGTAATGTCGATACGTTACGCTCTGAATTCAGTAAAATAGTGGAGGATTATAATAATCGTTTATTAGCACTGAACCCGAAAGCGAAGCCGGAGTTCAAATGTTTGTTATCGTTCGAACGCCTATACGGTCGTATCAAGCGCTTAGTCTCGCAGTACGCCGATGATAATAAGGTTGAGAATGAGAATGAGCCGCGAAGACTTAAACCTTATTTGCCCCCGATTCAATTAGTGTCTTTCGATGGATACGATTTAAAATCGTGGAGTCTCTTCTACGCTAACTTTAAAACTGTTATACACGAAAATAAGTCCCTTACGGATGCCGAAAAACTTTATTATCTCTTAGGTAAGCTGTCGGGAAAGGCGAAATTAGCTTGTGCCGGTATTACACCGTGCGCAGAAAACTACGAATTAATTTTTAAAACGTTAGTAGATAAATTTGAAGATAAACGCTATTTGGCTACGTCGTATATGGATCAAATTTATAACATTAAGGCGATGTCAAACGCGACTCCGACCAACCTTGAAAATTTTTTGGACACTTTTGCATCGTCGATCGCCGCGCTTAAAAATTTAAATTTGAGTAATCTGGCTGACTTCATATTTTTATACCTCGCTCAAAAGAAGTTAGATCCGGAGACTGTTCGCCTGTTCGAGTTGAATAAACATAGTTGTGAGATACCCTTGTATGACGATTTCGTTGCTTTCATTCGCGAACATATTAAGGTACTGCAACGCACTTCCGGGAAACAAGAAGTTCCGAAAAGTGCTGAGCGGAAGGTGGATACGGCATCTAAGCCTCACAAACCACCCAAGCCGACGCATACCTATACTAGTACCGCGACTACGTCTGCACAGTCTTTGTGTTCTCTTTGTAACTCACAACACGAACATTTATATAATTGTTCCGCCTTTCATAAGATGTCCGTTGAAGATCGTTTCAAGTTTGTTAAGGCGAATAATCTTTGTATAAATTGCACTGGAAACCACCGGTTGGCCACTTGTTCTAGCAAGTCAAGGTGCCGCTGGTGCTCGTTACCTCATCATAGTATGCTCCACAGGCATTCCGCAACCGCAAATTCCGCAACTTCGAGTGCGGCTTCTAGTGATGCTTCTTCGCAGAAGATGCCCGGTGTTGTTGAGCAGCCTCCTGCTTCTATCAGCACTACCGGCACTAGTAACTCGAAACCTTCAGGTTCACCCGCGCACTCCAAGGAAGTATCGCTTTGTTCCTTATCGAGTTGTAATGTTTCTCGTGCACCGACTACGGTGCTGCTCGCTACCGCACGCGTTATAGTTTTCGACGCCAAAGGCAAGGAGTACTCTGCGCGCGCATTATTGGACAGTGCTTCACAGAGTAACTTCGTCAGTCGGGATTTATGTCAACGCTTAGGTTTAAAGACAAACCAGAATCCAAACTGTTCTGTAGTTAAAGGGATTGGAGGTACAACCAAACCGATCCAAGGCGCAGTTTCTATTAGATTTTTCTCTAGGTTTGATCTCAGCGTTTGTTTTAACATGGACTCGCTCGTGGTAGACAAGGTAACGGAACTCTTGCCCACAGTCCCGATAGATATTTCGAGTTTGATAAATTTCAATAACTTACCTTTGGCTGACGACACTTACTCCACTCCAGGAGACATTGATCTGCTGATTGGAGCTTCAATCTTTCCGCATCTCCTATTATCTCGCAAGGTTCAAGGTCAATCGAATTGTACCTCACCGCTAGCCCTAGAAACGGTGTTGGGCTATGTTATCGTTGGTTCTGCTCCTGTACGTGTTAACAGCTTCGCCACGGTATCATATTGTTGTGCTACAGATCCGCTAGATGATGCTGTGCGAAAATTCTGGCAAATAGAAGAGGTGAACGCACCGAAACAATTAAGTCCAGATGACACGGCGTGTGAAGAAATTTATAGCAGCACGACTACCCGTGAGGCAGACGGACGATATGTAGTCGCACTTCCATTTAAGGGTGATGTATTGTCGTTAGGCGATTCTTTTAAAAAGGCTAAAACTCGCTTCCTTTGCTTAGAGCGTAAAATGTTAGCGTCACCTAAGCTTAAGGAGGCCTACGACAACGTCATTACCGAATACCTAGACAAAGGTTATATCTCTCCCGCACCCCCGGACACGGAGGCAACGCAGAGCTTGCCCTCGTATACGATTTCGCACCATGGGGTCATACGAGATGACAAGTTGACTTCTAAGTTGCGCGTTGTCCTGGACGCCAGTTCCAAGACAACCACTCAAGTTTCCCTCAATGACCTTCTGTATGGCGGTCAGAATCTACAAGGGAATCTATTCAATATTATTGTTAATTTTCGCTTATATCGTACCGCTCTTTCAGCTGACATTCGTCAGATGTTTCTTTGTATTGGAGTTCGTCCATGTGATCGCAGATTCCAACGCATTTTATACCGCTTTTCTCCGCAAGAACCCTTAAGGGTCTATGAATTTAACCGCGTTTGTTTCGGGCTTAAGTCAAGTCCATTTCATGCTCTTCGTACAGTGAAGCAGCTTCTTTCAGACGAAGGTGCTTCTTACCCGCGCGCTAAAGAAACTTTAGATATAGGGCTATACATGGATGACTTTGTCTATAGCATTGACAATGAAGACGATGCTATCTCCACCGCTGCCGAAGTGATTGCTCTGATGAAAGCTGGTCAGTTCGACCTGGTGAAATGGACAAGCAACTCACAAAAGGTGTTAAATTCGATTCCGCTGTCGCATCGACTTTCCGCGATTAAAGAGTTTGAGGACTCTGAGCCACATAAGGTGCTCGGCCTATGTTGGTCTCCCGCAACAGACTATTTCGGTCTCAAAATTAGTGTTCCCGCTGAATCTTGTACAAAACGTACCATTTTGTCATGTGTCGCTAGGATATGGGACGTCATGGGTTTCGTTGCTCCCGTCGTCTTATATGCAAAGCTTCTCATTAAACAGCTCTGGTTGTGTGAATGTGATTGGGACGATGTGCCCCCTGGTCACATTGCTGATCAGTGGTCTTGTTTCAAAAGAGAACTACCTTTGCTCAGCGAATTGAAAATTCCACGGCACGTAGGCATCTCGACCGGCGATATCATTACGATCGTGGGGTTTGCAGATGCGAGCGAAAAGGCTTACGGAGGAGTAATTTACTTCCACGTGAAAGACAGCAGAGGTATTCGCAAAAACGCAGTCTTTTTAATAACAGCTAAATCCAAAGTCTCGCCTCGCAAGACTATAACGCTTGCGAGGTTGGAGCTTTGTGCCATTCTGTTGCTGAGCAGCTTAATGACCAAGGTCATTGAAGCCTGCCATAACCGCCTTGTTATTGACCGAGTTCTCGCCTTTTCAGACTCAACGGTGGCGTTGTGTTGGGTATACTCCTCACCTCATCGTTGGGACACTTTTGTGGCCAATCGGGTCACCAAAATTCAAAATGAATTTCCCGCTCAAACTTTTTTCCATGTGCAAGGCACGGAAAATCCCGCTGATTGTTTGTCGCGAGGTCTTACCCCCGCACAAATAACTGATCACCCGCTTTGGTTCTCTGGTCCTAAATGGCTTGAGTTAGATTCAAATCTTTGGCCTGTTACCGCTTTCAATCCTTCCACCGTGTCACAGCCTCCAGAGGAAAAGAAACACGTTTTGCTCACTGCAGAAAGCAGTGAAAGAAATTTAATAATTTCGCTAGCTGATCGCTTTTCGTCATGGTCGAAATTCATACGTTGTGTGGTTTTCGTTTGCCGCTTCGCTAAGCTACTACCGCGTCGTGATACGGTGATTGCATCGGATCTGGATTACGCTGAAAGTTTAATATTGCGTGAACTTCAGCGCTTTCACTTCGCGAACGAGATTGTTAATTTACAAGCAGGTAAACGTTGTAGTCCAATGTTTCAACGTCTCAAACCTTTCCTTCAGGACGGCATCATTAGAGTCGGAGGTCGTCTGAGAAACGCCGATATAAGTTTCGATACAAAACATCCGATTATACTTCCTCGAAAGGATCATATATTAAATCTTTTAGTTGACTATCATCATAAAGTCAATTGTCATGCAGGTCCAGATTTATTGATGTCCATACTCCGTCAGAGGTATTGGATTCTTTCCGCTCGTAATTTAATTCGAAGCCGGGTACACAAATGTCTACCCTGCTTTAGACTCCGCGCTAAACCAAACTTTCCAGAAATGGCAGATCACCGCTCCTGTCGAGTTACGCCGGCCGTGAAACCGTTTATACACACTGGCACTGATTACGCAGGGCCTTTTAAGGTGACTGTTTCTCGCGGTCGTGGAATTCGATCAATGAAGGCATACGTTTGTCTTTTCGTGTGCTTAACCACTCGCGCTGTACACATAGAAGTTGCCAGCGACTTAAGTACAGATAGTTTCCTCGGGGCGTTTAAGCGTTTTTTATCCCGCCGCGGTTTTGTCGCTCGCGTTCATTCCGACAATGCGTCAAATTATGTTTGCGCCAAGCGCACGCTTTCGGAATTGCACGAATTTTTAGCGTCCAAACACTTCAGGTCTGAATTTGGTCACATACTAGCCGAAAATCGCATCGAGTGGTCACTTAATGTTCCAACTGCTTGCCATTTTGGCGGTAATTGGGAGGCCAACATTAAGAGCCTCAAAACTCATCTATATCGCGTGATAGGCGACCAAATTCTTTCCTTGGAAGAGTTCAATACTGTGCTTGCTCAGATCGAGGCAGTAATGAACTCCCGTCCATTGTGCCGCACGCTATCTAATGATCCATCGGAACCTCTCGCGTTGACACCGGCTCATTTTCTCACTCTCACCCCCTTAAAATATCTTCCGGCTAGGGAGATAGAAGATGGTCCGTTACATTTGCTCTCGCGTCAAGAACTTATTGATAAACTTGTTCAGTCATTCTGGAAACGATGGAAGGCTGATTATTTACATACGCTACAGACTCGAAACAAATGGAACACGCCAACCAATCCGATCGCTAAGGGAGATGTGGTAATAATTACCGTCGATAATGCACCGCCTCTTCACTGGCCGTTAGGGCTAGTCGAGGAAGTTTTTCCTGGATCGAATGGTGTCACGCGTGTTGTCCGCGTTCGTACTGCTACAGGTACCTATCTACGTCCTGTAGTGCGTCTTTGTCCCTTACCTAAACAGTAATTAGTTTAACTTCAACTCATCTGCTTAGGTTAGGATTCTTATTTAGTTAGGTTAGCTTATTATACTTAAGTCAATAAATAATTTCGTTTAAACTCTCCGCGTCGTAGTTTCTTTGAAGGTAGCCCTTCAAGCCCGGGGACATGGTCGCGCCGAAGCGCGAATAGTTTTCGTTTAACCGCTCGAATCCGACCATCCTGTCAAAATTTCCTACCTAATACCGACCCCCCCTGGCCTGAAGAAGTGTCAGTGCATCGATGACCGTCAATTAACGTAAACGCGCCGCTAAAGCTGGTGCATCGCCGCGCCGCTCCTAGTGATTCAGTGTTGATCTGGACTTGCCAACAAACTTGCCTTCTTGGTTTTCGTCAGTCGAAGAAGTGAGAAAGGAAGAGTGAAGCATCGAAAAGTATCCATGAATGTACGCGCGGCTCGCTGAAGTATCGCGGCGCCGCTCCTAAGGATTCAGGTCAGTGCCTTTACCCTTTTCCTATAGACACTCCCATAACTCCGCGGCCCAAACCCAACCCAGTCGGATTTGAGCAAACCCCGCGAAAATTATACAGTCCACATCGAAACCAAACAATCTAGTTTCTAGCCGTCCCGCGCCGCCACAAATGTCTACCCTGCTTTAAAATACGTAAACTTCTAATCAAAAAAATATGGCGGCGCGGGACGGCTAGAAACTAGATTGTTTGGTTTCGATGTGGACTGTATAATTTTCGCGGGGTTTGCTCAAATCCGACTGGGTTGGGTTTGGGCCGCGGAGTTATGGGAGTGTCTATAGGAAAAGGGTAAAGGCACTGACCTGAATCCTTAGGAGCGGCGCCGCGATACTTCAGCGAGCCGCGCGTACATTCATGGATACTTTTCGATGCTTCACTCTTCCTTTCTCACTTCTTCGACTGACGAAAACCAAGAAGGCAAGTTTGTTGGCAAGTCCAGATCAACACTGAATCACTAGGAGCGGCGCGGCGATGCACCAGCTTTAGCGGCGCGTTTACGTTAATTGACGGTCATCGATGCACTGACACTTCTTCAGGCCAGGGGGGGTCGGTATTAGGTAGGAAATTTTGACAGGATGGTCGGATTCGAGCGGTTAAACGAAAACTATTCGCGCTTCGGCGCGACCATGTCCCCGGGCTTGAAGGGCTACCTTCAAAGAAACTACGACGCGGAGAGTTTAAACGAAATTATTTATTGACTTAAGTATAATAAGCTAACCTAACTAAATAAGAATCCTAACCTAAGCAGATGAGTTGAAGTTAAACTAATTACTGTTTAGGTAAGGGACAAAGACGCACTACAGGACGTAGATAGGTACCTGTAGCAGTACGAACGCGGACAACACGCGTGACACCATTCGATCCAGGAAAAACTTCCTCGACTAGCCCTAACGGCCAGTGAAGAGGCGGTGCATTATCGACGGTAATTATTACCACATCTCCCTTAGCGATCGGATTGGTTGGCGTGTTCCATTTGTTTCGAGTCTGTAGCGTATGTAAATAATCAGCCTTCCATCGTTTCCAGAATGACTGAACAAGTTTATCAATAAGTTCTTGACGCGAGAGCAAATGTAACGGACCATCTTCTATCTCCCTAGCCGGAAGATATTTTAAGGGGGTGAGAGTGAGAAAATGAGCCGGTGTCAACGCGAGAGGTTCCGATGGATCATTAGATAGCGTGCGGCACAATGGACGGGAGTTCATTACTGCCTCGATCTGAGCAAGCACAGTATTGAACTCTTCCAAGGAAAGAATTTGGTCGCCTATCACGCGATATAGATGAGTTTTGAGGCTCTTAATGTTGGCCTCCCAATTACCGCCAAAATGGCAAGCAGTTGGAACATTAAGTGACCACTCGATGCGATTTTCGGCTAGTATGTGATCAAATTCAGACCTGAAGTGTTTGGACGCTAAAAATTCGTGCAATTCCGAAAGCGTGCGCTTGGCGCAAACATAATTTGACGCATTGTCGGAATGAACGCGAGCGACAAAACCGCGGCGGGATAAAAAACGCTTAAACGCCCCGAGGAAACTATCTGTACTTAAGTCGCTGGCAACTTCTATGTGTACAGCGCGAGTGGTTAAGCACACGAAAAGACAAACGTATGCCTTCATTGATCGAATTCCACGACCGCGAGAAACAGTCACCTTAAAAGGCCCTGCGTAATCAGTGCCAGTGTGTATAAACGGTTTCACGGCCGGCGTAACTCGACAGGAGCGGTGATCTGCCATTTCTGGAAAGTTTGGTTTAGCGCGGAGTCTAAAGCAGGGTAGACATTTGTGTACCCGGCTTCGAATTAAATTACGAGCGGAAAGAATCCAATACCTCTGACGGAGTATGGACATCAATAAATCTGGACCTGCATGACAATTGACTTTATGATGATAGTCAACTAAAAGATTTAATATATGATCCTTTCGAGGAAGTATAATCGGATGTTTTGTATCGAAACTTATATCGGCGTTTCTCAGACGACCTCCGACTCTAATGATGCCGTCCTGACGGAAAGGTTTGAGACGTTGAAACATTGGACTACAACGTTTACCTGCTTGTAAATTAACAATCTCGTTCGCGAAGTGAAAGCGCTGAAGTTCACGCAATATTAAACTTTCAGCGTAATCCAGATCCGATGCAATCACCGTATCACGACGCGGTAGTAGCTTAGCGAAGCGGCAAACGAAAACCACACAACGTATGAATTTCGACCATGACGAAAAGCGATCAGCTAGCGAAATTATTAAATTTCTTTCACTGCTTTCTGCAGTGAGCAAAACGTGTTTCTTTTCCTCTGGAGGCTGTGACACGGTGGAAGGATTGAAAGCGGTAACAGGCCAAAGATTTGAATCTAACTCAAGCCATTTAGGACCAGAGAACCAAAGCGGGTGATCAGTTATTTGTGCGGGGGTAAGACCTCGCGACAAACAATCAGCGGGATTTTCCGTGCCTTGCACATGGAAAAAAGTTTGAGCGGGAAATTCATTTTGAATTTTGGTGACCCGATTGGCCACAAAAGTGTCCCAACGATGAGGTGAGGAGTATACCCAACACAACGCCACCGTTGAGTCTGAAAAGGCGAGAACTCGGTCAATAACAAGGCGGTTATGGCAGGCTTCAATGACCTTGGTCATTAAGCTGCTCAGCAACAGAATGGCACAAAGCTCCAACCTCACAAGCGTTATAGTCTTGCGAGGCGAGACTTTGGATTTAGCTGTTATTAAAAAGACTGCGTTTTTGCGAATACCTCTGCTGTCTTTCACGTGGAAGTAAATTACTCCTCCGTAAGCCTTTTCGCTCGCATCTGCAAACCCCACGATCGTAATGATATCGCCGGTCGAGATGCCTACGTGCCGTGGAATTTTCAATTCGCTGAGCAAAGGTAGTTCTCTTTTGAAACAAGACCACTGATCAGCAATGTGACCAGGGGGCACATCGTCCCAATCACATTCACACAACCAGAGTTGTTTAATGAGAAGCTTTGCATATAAGACGACGGGAGCAACGAAACCCATGACGTCCCATATCCTAGCGACACATGACAAAATGGTACGTTTTGTACAAGATTCAGCGGGAACACTAATTTTGAGACCGAAATAGTCTGTTGCGGGAGACCAACATAGGCCGAGCACCTTATGTGGCTCAGAGTCCTCAAACTCTTTAATCGCGGAAAGTCGATGCGACAGCGGAATCGAATTTAACACCTTTTGTGAGTTGCTTGTCCATTTCACCAGGTCGAACTGACCAGCTTTCATCAGAGCAATCACTTCGGCAGCGGTGGAGATAGCATCGTCTTCATTGTCAATGCTATAGACAAAGTCATCCATGTATAGCCCTATATCTAAAGTTTCTTTAGCGCGCGGGTAAGAAGCACCTTCGTCTGAAAGAAGCTGCTTCACTGTACGAAGAGCATGAAATGGACTTGACTTAAGCCCGAAACAAACGCGGTTAAATTCATAGACCCTTAAGGGTTCTTGCGGAGAAAAGCGGTATAAAATGCGTTGGAATCTGCGATCACATGGACGAACTCCAATACAAAGAAACATCTGACGAATGTCAGCTGAAAGAGCGGTACGATATAAGCGAAAATTAACAATAATATTGAATAGATTCCCTTGTAGATTCTGACCGCCATACAGAAGGTCATTGAGGGAAACTTGAGTGGTTGTCTTGGAACTGGCGTCCAGGACAACGCGCAACTTAGAAGTCAACTTGTCATCTCGTATGACCCCATGGTGCGAAATCGTATACGAGGGCAAGCTCTGCGTTGCCTCCGTGTCCGGGGGTGCGGGAGAGATATAACCTTTGTCTAGGTATTCGGTAATGACGTTGTCGTAGGCCTCCTTAAGCTTAGGTGACGCTAACATTTTACGCTCTAAGCAAAGGAAGCGAGTTTTAGCCTTTTTAAAAGAATCGCCTAACGACAATACATCACCCTTAAATGGAAGTGCGACTACATATCGTCCGTCTGCCTCACGGGTAGTCGTGCTGCTATAAATTTCTTCACACGCCGTGTCATCTGGACTTAATTGTTTCGGTGCGTTCACCTCTTCTATTTGCCAGAATTTTCGCACAGCATCATCTAGCGGATCTGTAGCACAACAATATGATACCGTGGCGAAGCTGTTAACACGTACAGGAGCAGAACCAACGATAACATAGCCCAACACCGTTTCTAGGGCTAGCGGTGAGGTACAATTCGATTGACCTTGAACCTTGCGAGATAATAGGAGATGCGGAAAGATTGAAGCTCCAATCAGCAGATCAATGTCTCCTGGAGTGGAGTAAGTGTCGTCAGCCAAAGGTAAGTTATTGAAATTTATCAAACTCGAAATATCTATCGGGACTGTGGGCAAGAGTTCCGTTACCTTGTCTACCACGAGCGAGTCCATGTTAAAACAAACGCTGAGATCAAACCTAGAGAAAAATCTAATAGAAACTGCGCCTTGGATCGGTTTGGTTGTACCTCCAATCCCTTTAACTACAGAACAGTTTGGATTCTGGTTTGTCTTTAAACCTAAGCGTTGACATAAATCCCGACTGACGAAGTTACTCTGTGAAGCACTGTCCAATAATGCGCGCGCAGAGTACTCCTTGCCTTTGGCGTCGAAAACTATAACGCGTGCGGTAGCGAGCAGCACCGTAGTCGGTGCACGAGAAACATTACAACTCGATAAGGAACAAAGCGATACTTCCTTGGAGTGCGCGGGTGAACCTGAAGGTTTCGAGTTACTAGTGCCGGTAGTGCTGATAGAAGCAGGAGGCTGCTCAACAACACCGGGCATCTTCTGCGAAGAAGCATCACTAGAAGCCGCACTCGAAGTTGCGGAATTTGCGGTTGCGGAATGCCTGTGGAGCATACTATGATGAGGTAACGAGCACCAGCGGCACCTTGACTTGCTAGAACAAGTGGCCAACCGGTGGTTTCCAGTGCAATTTATACAAAGATTATTCGCCTTAACAAACTTGAAACGATCTTCAACGGACATCTTATGAAAGGCGGAACAATTATATAAATGTTCGTGTTGTGAGTTACAAAGAGAACACAAAGACTGTGCAGACGTAGTCGCGGTACTAGTATAGGTATGCGTCGGCTTGGGTGGTTTGTGAGGCTTAGATGCCGTATCCACCTTCCGCTCAGCACTTTTCGGAACTTCTTGTTTCCCGGAAGTGCGTTGCAGTACCTTAATATGTTCGCGAATGAAAGCAACGAAATCGTCATACAAGGGTATCTCACAACTATGTTTATTCAACTCGAACAGGCGAACAGTCTCCGGATCTAACTTCTTTTGAGCGAGGTATAAAAATATGAAGTCAGCCAGATTACTCAAATTTAAATTTTTAAGCGCGGCGATCGACGATGCAAAAGTGTCCAAAAAATTTTCAAGGTTGGTCGGAGTCGCGTTTGACATCGCCTTAATGTTATAAATTTGATCCATATACGACGTAGCCAAATAGCGTTTATCTTCAAATTTATCTACTAACGTTTTAAAAATTAATTCGTAGTTTTCTGCGCACGGTGTAATACCGGCACAAGCTAATTTCGCCTTTCCCGACAGCTTACCTAAGAGATAATAAAGTTTTTCGGCATCCGTAAGGGACTTATTTTCGTGTATAACAGTTTTAAAGTTAGCGTAGAAGAGACTCCACGATTTTAAATCGTATCCATCGAAAGACACTAATTGAATCGGGGGCAAATAAGGTTTAAGTCTTCGCGGCTCATTCTCATTCTCAACCTTATTATCATCGGCGTACTGCGAGACTAAGCGCTTGATACGACCGTATAGGCGTTCGAACGATAACAAACATTTGAACTCCGGCTTCGCTTTCGGGTTCAGTGCTAATAAACGATTATTATAATCCTCCACTATTTTACTGAATTCAGAGCGTAACGTATCGACATTACTACTTGCGTCGAGAAATTCTTCCCGGACCGACGGGTTAACGCCTATGTTTTTCGATAAATCGAATGTTTCTTGTAGATACTCAAATATCGAATTGCGTCTCTGTTCTAATAGAATTAATTGTATATCTGCGGTATCTTCAGTCTTCGTCATTTTGAATATAAACTAGATTCAAAAATGTCGAGACTAAGTTCCTAATACACGAATGAAACTTCGATTCGGCGTATAAGTATTTAAAGTTATGAATTTCAGCAAAAAGTGAAAGGGAGCGAGCGGGCGGTCACGGCCGCGATGAAGGTCACGCACACCGCTGTAATCTAAGATACAAGTACTTGCAACTATGCACCGATGGCCAAGCGAATACGTTTATGACGCGTAGGTAATTACACAAAATAATTACTTAAAATAACTACTAATAAACTAATATTTCGATTAATATCTATACTGGGATAGATCGGGATGCGATATACGATTAGGATTACGATAAATAAGTAACGTATGACCTATCTATCACCTATATGAGCT
Organism: Hipparchia semele; assembly: GCA_933228805.2. NCBI lineage: Eukaryota > Metazoa > Arthropoda > Insecta > Lepidoptera > Nymphalidae > Hipparchia > Hipparchia semele. The sequence continues at coordinate 2,682,842 of OW121733.1, read as the reverse complement.
ATATGTAGGTACCTAGTTAATACCTAAATGAACCCTATTTCCTAAGCAATGCGGGACGAACGATAATAATTCGCTTAGGGAACAAGATTTTAGGACGCGGGAAAACAATTACCTACTTGGAAATTGTAAAACTATCGAGAAAATTAGCGGTAAAATCCGGTTCGATTGGAACCAAAAAAATATGGCGGCGCGGGACGGCTAGAAACTAGATTGTTTGGTTTCGATGTGGACTGTATAATTTTCGCGGGGTTTGCTCAAATCCGACTGGGTTGGGTTTGGGCCGCGGAGTTATGGGAGTGTCTATAGGAAAAGGGTAAAGGCACTGACCTGAATCCTTAGGAGCGGCGCCGCGATACTTCAGCGAGCCGCGCGTACATTCATGGATACTTTTCGATGCTTCACTCTTCCTTTCTCACTTCTTCGACTGACGAAAACCAAGAAGGCAAGTTTGTTGGCAAGTCCAGATCAACACTGAATCACTAGGAGCGGCGCGGCGATGCACCAGCTTTAGCGGCGCGTTTACGTTAATTGACGGTCATCGATGCACTGACACTTCTTCAGGCCAGGGGGGGTCGGTATTAGGTAGGAAATTTTGACAGGATGGTCGGATTCGAGCGGTTAAACGAAAACTATTCGCGCTTCGGCGCGACCATGAGCTTTAGCGGCGCGTTTACGTTAATTGACGGTCATCGATGCACTGACAAGTATACAAGTCGGAAGTCAGAAGTCGGAAGTGTCGAGACTAAGTTGTATGTAAACGTATGAAAATGGATTCCAATGTACTAATGCTAGTTACGCGGATTTGCACTATCCCCGACGAAATGTTTTAATTGTTTCTCTCTGGTCTCTATTCTCTGACAAAGGGATTAACGTTAGTTGTCAAATATTGTGAGTATGTTTGACCCTTTATTGCATGTTGTTAGGATTTCGCCCGAGGTTGGTTTATCCACTGTACATCGTTTTTGAGCTGCTAGGATTAATGAAACTTTTGTTTGACAATTATTGAGTACACTTTATTTACATTTTAATCTCTGATTGTACTATTGTTTAGTATTGAGTGCATATTATTTAGATTTCGCTATTGTTAACTTACTTGTTTCCCAAAAAAAGCAGTGACAGCCTTGTAGATAGGACTACGTTTTCCTATTCGGGGGGGTCGCAGGTTTATTATAATAATTTTAAAAAAATGATGGAATTTTCTTACTCACCAATAATTGGTAAAGAAGAAAATTCCATCATTTTATTTCATGGAAGACGTTAAGAGATGATAACAACGATACAGAAAGAATATTTAATCTGACTACTAAACTGCTTATGAAACAAAAAATACATATTGTTTTAGAGAGAACAATGTCCTAACTAATATTATAAATGCAAAATTGTGTTTGTTTGTTGCTTTGTTCTTCAATCACGCAGTTTGTAACAAAGCAACGGACCGACGTAATTTTTTGTATGGGTATAGTTGAGGACCGAGAGAGTGACATAGGCTACATTTTATCCCGGAAAATCAAAGAGTTCCCGCGGGATATTAAAAACTAAATCCATGCGAGCGAAGCCGCAGACATCAATAGTAGATAATATTATATCTAAATGGAAAATTCCAGCTTATTTGTATAAAGGTACTTAGCAAAGTCATTAAAGGTTATAAGCCAGACGTGTATTTTACAGGAGTGGAATTACGTTCAAAACAATACCTATTGAACAAGGCTTAATTACTGCGATGTTGTGAACATAATTTTGTCGCTGTACAATGAAAACCTCTGTTGTGAAATTAGTCTGGTGGGAGGCTTTGGCCGTGGCTAGTTACCACCCTGCCGTCAAAGACGTACCGCCAAGCGATTTAGCATTCCGGTACGATGGGATGAGAGGTATGGGTTGAATCTACACTGCGATAGTCCTTCCAAGTTAGCCCGCTACCATCTTAGACATGCTTAGTCACTTACCATCAGGTGTGATCGCAGTCAAGGACTATGGATGACAAGTCATCCAATAAAAAAACCTCGTATGTCAAAAATTTTCTTTTTGTAAAATTTGAATGAAAACTACGTCTTTTGTAATATAGTTAGTGAAACCGTGATCCCATATCTAGGGTCTGCAGACTAAAGCACATAAGTCACAAAAACTCATATTTTTTTTTTTAAACCAATATTCATTTATTTTAATACACACCGGTCTGACTAGAGCACATATTATTAAGTCAAAGTCATTCGCTTCAATTTAAACTCTAAGCGAACGGCTTTGACTTATGTGCTTATGGGTAAATCTAAAAAACCAGAAATAAATTCAAATTCAAAATTATTGTTATAAAATATCACGAGTACGTACCACGGTAATTATTTTAGTTGGGATTGTCGATATTTCTCTCCTTCGGTCTCGAGACCGTGGTCTCGTCGTGACCACGGTCCATGCAATTGGATCGAAATATCGACAATCCCAACTAAAATAATTACCGTGGTACGTACTCGTAATATTTAATAACAATTATGTCAGTAAACCACGAATCAAGTCTAAAATCTTTAGTTCAAAATTATTTATTTCATGTAGGCCAACCTGTAGCTCTTATGACACGTCATGACTCTACCACCGGTTCGGAATGCAGAGAATATTATGCAAGATAGACTAATAGATTAATAATATATTTTATTAAAAGTACAAAAAAAGTATTAAAAGTATTTATTAAACAGATCTTCCCGAGTGAGAGTAAATAAACGTTTAACAAAAATTGACACTATTCGCAACAGCTTAAGTATTAAAAATAAAAATAAGTATTGTTTTACTTTCTTGCGGCTTGAAAATAAGAAACTCTTTAGCGGAAAATATTATATTATAACGAACATCAGTGGAAAAGTGGCCTAACTCCCATTTTATTTTTCCGTCTTTTTTTTTCTTCGGGCTTGGTTTTTAATGACGTCATTTTAGGGTATCGGGTTTGCCCACGATTTTGTATTTACAAATATTACAACATTTATTTATTTAAAGTCTATACATGGGGTTATTCAAGGGGCGGACCAACAAATTCCTGAAAGGCCGGCAACGCATTGGTGGTGCCTCTGGTGCTACAAGTGTTCATGGGCGGCGGTAATCACTTAACATCAGTTGACCCGCCTGTTCGTTTGCTCGCTAAAAATACAAAAAAAAATACAACAAAGTGATGCAAGAACAGATTAAGTTAGGATTGTTAAAATACCCGTGCACTCTCTGTATCGACACGGGAAAATGCTATAATTAAGTCATTTAAACTGTACTGTAACAGTTCTTAACAAAAAAAGTTGTAGGTAATGCAAAGTCGGCTTTATTCAGTACCTACCTATTGACCAGCTATCTGTAGTGGAAAAGTCACCCCAGGTCCCCTTTCATCCAATAAAACTCGGAAAAATCTTTTCAACTGCCTCGGTTTATTGCTATGTACATACGCTGATAGCGTTTACATTTTATTTTGATTGAAAAATGTATTTATAAATTAAGTTAAATGCCTACATATCCAACAACATTGCCATACATTAAGGCAAAATTGTTAACTAAATAATTAAATTCGTGAATAAAATAAGTTAACAAATTAGGTAAAAATGTTTAATGATGGTATAAATTAAAACGTGAACGTTTTGAGTTATGTCACTTTAACCATAATAGGTCTTCGAGAGAATAAAGTCATCTCAAAGCTTAAAGACTTAAAGGCAACTCATTTTCTGCCATCACAAACATCTTTACGCTATAAAATACCGCGGTCTTCCTTCCTTTTTTCTGACAAGGCTTGTCTTTTTGCGTGAAGTGGTCTTTTCAGAGGCGTACAGACGAGAAGCGCTAAAGGCTTTGATGGAAAAGCTTTATTTAGAAGATTAAAAATGTTTCTGTCCAGCATATGCTTATATTGTCCGCCCTGGGGCCACAAAAGGAGGTGGATGGAATTGGGCCCAACTTGTCGTTTGTAACGGCTGTCCTATTCCAGACTATAATCTATCTCTGTGCCAAATTTCAGCCAAATCGGTTCTGACGTTGCGGCGTGATTGAGTAACAAACATACAAACTTTCGCATTTATCCCGGAAAATAAGAGAGTTCCCGCGGGACTCCAAAAAACCTCAATCCACACGTACGAAGTCGCGGATATCAGCTAGTCACAAAAAAAAGACTCGGGGACTGCCGCGGTAAAGCTATTGCATAGCATTTTTTATCAACGCCATCTAGCGGTGAGAGGAGTCCCGTGTCAGGTTATTTTCGTTACGGAATTTCTGGATTCGGTCTCCACGCAATAGCTTAACATTTCCATCAATGATAATATTTTAATTAGGTATATAAGAATATCGATATAGAAATAAATTTCACTAGCTGATGAGTTGCTATCACTTCTACATCATTCGTTATTACTTGTATTTAAATTACCCTAGCTTCTAAGAAGGCTTTGCCTACTTACAAAAGACACTTAAAGTTTTAATTAGTTTAGTTACTCATTAAAATAGTCCTTGACTCAAATAATAATTTATTATGCCCTCTTAAAATTTAGTTCATACTGCTTAAGAAACTTGTCTATTACAAAGACACAAAGGGAATATAAAGTCTACATTTTTTGTCTTTGCATTTCAATTTACCCGCTTTGAGCGTTGCGGAATAAAAATAAGCGGAATATCGGAAAAAGAAGCGGCGTGGAGTGGAGAGAAACGGGAACTTCAGTTCGAGCGTTCTTACAAGGCTTGAAGCTTTGATTGGATTGCATTTTTTTTCTCTTTGCGATGACAACACAGCCCTTGACTTGGCCTCGCAAGATGTTTATGCTGAGATCTATAGAGTGTGCTTTGACTCAGCTCAGACTGAAGATAGAGTTAAAACGAGACACAAATATGCTCTGATATAAATCTGTCTCGTTTTAACTCTGTCTTGAGTCTGAGCTGAGTAAGAGTGTGGTCTATAGATTTCAGAGTGTCGATGTCTAAAATGGTAACACAGTAACTTGTAAGGGGTATGTACTATGTAACCTTTACGGGTATCTTATTTTTATTCAATGACCAGTTAGTTGGTAAGTGACGATACAGTCTAAGATGCTAGCGGGCTAACTTGGAAGGGGGTATAGCAGTGTACGTTCAACCCATACCCCTAATCTGTTCGGACACGTCATCGTGCCGGAACGCTAAATCGTTTGGCGGCACGTCTTTGACTACTAACTGTGCTGTGTGCTGTGTGGTACTAACTGGCCACAGCTAAAGCCTCACACCAGACCAGACCAGTGACAATTATAAATTCCCAAAATTACCCCCACCGGGAATCGAATCCGAGATCTTCAAGTTAAAAGATTACAACGCTTACCACTGCACCAGGAAGGTCGTCAAAGCCTTCTTAAAAACAACGGTAATTTAAATACAACCAATAACAACTTAAGTAGCAGTGATAGCCTGTGGTATGTAGGTGATGACGCAACCGATTATCATCATCATAGGTGATGACGCAGTCGATCACCATCATCATAGGTGATGACGCAGCCGATGAACTAGCGTGGCAAGCTTAAATACGAAGGTGATAGGACCGGACCAATCGCTCTCAACCCTTAGAACTAATATCCATAATTTAAACTACTTTTAAAATTTTAATGGGAGTCATAAAATATTAATAATCACCCACTTTATGGTCTGACAATTAGAATATTTAAGCTGCAATATAAAAACGACTATAAAAGCCATATATATACGAGGCAGTGTCTGGAGAAAATAGTTGAATAGAGTCTACGAGTATTAAGTCATATTGGAACGAAGTTCCTTATCGCGCGTTGTGAAAGGGGGCTAGACGGAAAAAATTCTTACAAAAAGTTGTCACGACACTTTTTGCTATGTTCGTCGCATGTTTCTCTGTCTGTCTCTCTCTCTCTCTTATAGAAAGCAAGCCAGATATTTTCATTTCTATTTCGCATTGAACTTCGTTCCATCCGGGTGTCCCTTGACACCTCTCAAGTTTTTTCATCTACCAATTAATTTATACTCTAACTAGCGGCCCGCTCCGGCTTCGCACGGGTATAAAATATATAGCCTATGTCATTCACTGTTAATGGATGTTATTATACATATAAACCTTCCTCTTCAATCTAACTGTCTATTAAAAAAACCGCATCAAAATCCGTTGCGTAGTTTTAAAGATTTAAGCATACATAGGGACAGAGAAAACGACTTTGTTTTATACTATGTAGTGATCATGTAATGTCTATTAAGCTATGCTCGGAGTATTCCTGTGAGATCAAATCAAGAATCAGGATATCCGTAGGAGAACAAGTTTTGTTTTTTATTTAACTTTCGATCTTGCAACGCATTGGTGGTGCAAATCAGGTGCTACAAATGTTTATGGGCGGCGGTAATCACTTAACATCAGGTGACACTCCTGCTTGCTAAAAATATTTTAAAAAAAGACGTGTGGCACTCGGGGACTGCCGCGGTAAAGCTATTGCATAGCATTTTTTATCAACGCCATCTAGCGGCTCACCGTAGAGGAGTCCCGTGTCAGGATATTTTCGTTACGGAATTTCTGGATTCGGTCTCCACGCTGGCCCGCGATAGAAGCTATGCAATAGCTTAAAAAAATTACAGTTTAATTACGTTATTTTACACAATCTCGTATCAGTTTGGCAATGCTCGAAAATAAGAGCCGACGAGAAACTCTGAACCATAAGACTTATTCTTTGTTGGGGAAATTGGGTATAAGAAAAAGAAAACTAATTTCCTCAAATGATGCCATAAGATAAAGTAACATGGAGTTGTATAAGCTTATTCACAGCCACCCTGTTGGCCTGTCGAGGAAGTTATCGTAAAGAACTTGCTAAAAATCACGACTGAGATTTTTCCTTTCAGGAACGGAAGCTTACGTCCTGGCGTTCTGCCAACTACGATGAAAAGTCTAACTATTCATAAGAATTATGAGGGAGATATGTTAATAGCTAAGAGGTAAAGGAACCAGAGTTACCGACGAAGCTCATCGGGTCACGAAACTGAAGTGGCAACTACCAGTACACCTGGGCCTGATTCTGTAACTCAGTGCCTATCATCGACGATAGGCATTTTTTATCCATTGAAGGTTTGAAGAGAAGTGTCATTTACTATTTCATAGTAAACCTTCAATGGATAAAATATCTATATATATAAAATTCAAAGTCCTGAATGACTGACTGACTGACTGACTGACTGACTGACTGAGATATCAACGCACAGCCTAAACTACTGAAGTTAGAAACTTGAAATTTTTACAGTTGGTTTCTTTTATGACGTAGGCGCACACTAAGAAAGGATTATTGGAAATTCCACCCCTAAGGGGTTTAAATAGGGGATGGAAGTTTGTATGAAACTTCGTCATTTTTCAAGCTGTTTCCATGAAAGTTGGTATTTGAGCTTTCAGTTAAAAATAAAAAAGTACGTGTGTCACAGTTTTTGAAAATTCCACCCCAAAATCTAATTCCACGCGGACGAAGTCGCGGGGGTAAAAGCTAGTATATAATATGGCTTTCATTTTTTGATAGGCACTGACAGAATCAGCAGGCATATTGGCTGCTACCTCGCCCCGCGCTTCCCCGCAACTCAAGTCAGACACGTTTAGTACAGAGTACAGTAGTGACTAGCAGTGTGGCCAACGTAGGCGATTAATCGCAATTTAGGCTACTCAGAACAAAAATCGGCGACGAAAAAATCGGAAAGGCGACGACTGGTCGCTTTTTAGGCTACTTCATAGGGACCATGGCTATTTAAATTACCTAGCAAAATTACCGAAATGTCGTCGCAAACTTATCAGGGGCTCAAGTCTGCTATTACAATTGTAGTTACATTGTCTATCAATGACATGACAATTGTTATTTTTAGCAATTGTTATGTCATTGATAGACAATTGAACCCCTGGGCCCCAAGTCAAATTGCTAAAAGTAGCAATTGGGATGTCATTGATAGGCAATGTAACTGTAATGTAACTACAATTGCAATAGCAGACTTGGGCCCCTGTTTGCGCTCACTAAATCTACTTCTACACGTTCCGTTTGCACCAACTTTTATTCTTATAACTTTTATTATTATTATTTATTTTGAAATAGGTAATGATTTGATTGAGATGTGGGTTCGAATCCCGCAGGCCTCGGAATTTTTGATATGTGTTTATAAATCTATTAGGTTATTTCCTTTGAGTGTAGGTTAATACTTTAAATAAATAATAAAAAAATCATAGCGATATTTTGGCGTTTGGACTACTTTAGGCTACATCAGACATCAGCGGAAATTCGGCTACATTAGGCTACTTAAGTTGTGGAAAATGGCGACTTTAGGCCTTGTGTTGTTGGCAACACTGGAGTGACTTGTGACAATCGCGAGCGCTATGTTGCGCGTTGCTAACGTTTCGCTCACGATTGTCCCTGCCAAATTTTTTCTAAATTTTTTTATTGTTACGTTTTGAATTTTGTTGTTAACTTTAAATAAATAAATAAATAATCTTTTAATCAAGAATAAAAACAGCCACATAAAAAGAAATACATAGAAAAACAACAAAAAGAACTTAAAATTAGTAATTTATTTTTGTTTGGTTACTATTGTTAACCGACTTCTTATCGTATCGTCTTCTATGATTGAACTAATTTATTTTTAACCTAGACAACATCCAAATCGTAGAATTTCAATTTAATATTAAATCGCACTACGAATTGATATCATTTTATAGTACGCTCTAATTTCAAGACCTGGAATATGAAATTTAATAGATCCATAAATCTTAACCGGGAAATAATCACCATAAAGAACGGCAATATAATTTGAATTTCACTTTCCGGAATGGCTCTTTACTTGCGCGGCCATTAAAAGAAATTAACGACGTGGCGGGAAAGTTGACGTTTAGATTACAAGATGGCGGCGTTATGACATGCTTATTTAATCTGTTTCATTTCAAAGTTATTTTATGTCTCTATTATATTAATATTCTTACTGTACTAGCCTTTTCCAGCGGTTTCGTACGTTTTAACAAATCCCTCGGAAACCGGTAATTTTTTTCCGGGATAAAAGTATCCTATAACACGTCACTCTCCAAGTCCTGAATATAATATTATAAATATTACAGCCATTTAAAAAATGACTATCTTACGAGTTACTAGAACACATGATAATATATTTGGCGCTTACTACACTCCTACGCACTAGCATCTGTCGTGGTTCACACGAAGTTCCGAATATGTTTTATTTTATGTAACGCGGGGATTTTTTTCTGGCATACTGCGAACTGTTATAGTTCTTTCATTTCACGAGGGCTCGTGGCTCATGGATGTGTGTGTCGTATCTATAGTATAAGTGTGAGCGAGACCTTGCTCGCGCTTGACCGCTCCCACATAGGCTCCTGACAGGCACACACACTTACGCAATGTGCATGAACACGACGTAACCACAAGTGAAGCGCTCGTGAGATAAACGTACTATAAGAGACATTAAAATTTTTGCGTTCGGACGCGGCGTCGAGTTTCCGAAAAGCGACTAAAAATCGCAAAAACGCCGATCGCTGCTGCCAAAAGCATTGTGTTTGCTCTGGCCCTAAGATATTACTTTTACTTGTTCTCTCTAATGAGAGAATCACTAACACAGATGTTAGAACTGTGTTTCCACGTATATAGGAGTTTCATAGCACACGAGCCGCAACATGGCGACTAATGATACATCCCTTATTGATTCTCCATTTGCGAAACAACTTTGTTTCGGCGAACTGGCATTACGGTAACGAATGTTTGCACTGTTACACTTTCAGTGGGCTCTTAGTAATATACTAGCTGTTGCCCGCGACTTCGTCGCGTCAATTTCTGTTATTTTGATCGCGATTAAGAAGTTTTTAAAAGAATATATTTTAAATATGGATAATCCCCGTTTTTGCAACATTTTTCACTGATGCTTCGCTCCTATTGGTCGCAGCGTGATGTTATATAGCCTAAAGCCTTCCTCGATAAATGGACTATCCAACACAAAAATAATTTTTCAATTCGGACCAGTAGCTTTAGTAGATTAGCGCGTTCAAACAAACAAACGATTACGTCCATTTTTCCGCTGCACGAGAGATCTGTAGAGTTAGTAGGCATAAGATGTATATAATTCGATTGATCGTATGTAGTCTTGTTCTTGCTCGGTCACTAAAAGGAATGCTCCGTACTAGTACATTCAATAGACTGTACTAGTTCGGACTTCTAGTAGCCACTATTGGTACAGTCGTTCTGAGCCAAGCGCGGAGGGACAGAATCACAGACCAAGTTACATCTTAGACTGCATCGTCACTTACCATCAGGTGAGATCACAGTCAAAGACTATCTTGTGGTAAGCAATTTAAAATACAAAAAGAGGCCGATATTTTACCAACTGGGCAGATATTCGAGACTCCCGGCTTGACCTTAGTAAGGTCCTCAAAGCCCCAATAACTAAAATGAACTTCTCTATTTCACCCCAAGTTATACAACTGTGATTATCTAGTTATCTAGTTATTATTCTGGAAGGGTTTAAAGTTTCGCGCCCGTGTTTTAACAGAGTTTTGACGTAGAACGTTTGTCTTTGTTAAGTTTAGGGAAGAACACGAAACGCGGTGTTACCTTTGTGAAAAGTTATGAGCTCACTCGGAAAGTTGGCTTTCGCAAATGTGATTCCAACTTCTAATTCCCTATTGGCCCAGTTATGAAAACTCACTTCTCAGGTACGTGATCGTATGATGTATTTTTTTTCCAGATTGAAATCACATCTGTGCACATCGATTCGGATTTTTCCGTACGATTTCGGTCACACTTATACGCATACGGAGCTGAACGGAGCATCCGTACGGATGCGTATGCATGCGAACATGCATTTCATATGAAATCATAGATCAAATTAAAAAAAATAGAGGTTGATTATGAAATTATGGATTAATTATATAGAAGTCGGAGCGCCATTTGCATTTATAAATTCTCACTTATATCAATGCTTACAAGTTACAGCGCCAAGACGGAGTCAATAAAATCCAAAATGGCGTCAATTTATTTTATTTATTTATTTTTATTTTTTATGCTATCTATATGTTTAATACAAAAACATATAGATAGCTATTAGAAGAAGTAGACATAGGTGAAGCTTATTTCTAAAAAAAGAAATTTCTTCCAGCTTCCCTTGAAAGTGAGTAAGGTGGAATTATAAAGTGGTACTTATATGTCAAAAAATCGATCAATCAAGCAAGTCCAAAAAAGAAAATCCAGTCCAGAAAAGTCCAGTGTTAATCATAGATTAAATATAGAGATCACAACTAGAAACTCACAGACAGATCGATTCAATTGATCAGTGACTAGCCTTACAGAAACCAAGGTAAAATAATAAAATTACATTAGAGCTTTGACATTAATTACAGTAGGTAATATTAATTAACATAGGCTTCGTATGAACTCTCTAATAAACCGAAAGTGTAATTATAGTTTAAATGTAACGTATAACCCTGTACTTTATTGAAAGTGCTTTTATAATACCATAGAGTTTTCATCGAGAGCTTTTTATAGAGATAGCTTTGTTTCTTTTAAACGCCTCAATTTCACCTATAGTGAATAGTCCTATTATCCTACTAATCTTATAAATGTGAAAGTGTGTTGGTTTGTCTTTCAATCACGCCGCAAAAAAGCAACGGATCGACGTGATTTTTTGCACGGGTATAAATGAGAACCGGGAGAGTGACATAGGCTACTTTTTATCTCAGAAAATCAAAGAGATCCCGCGGAATTTATAAAACTAAATCCACGCGAGTTGAGCCTCGGGCATCAACTAGTAATATTATAAATGCAAAAGTGTGTTTGTTTGTTGATTTGTTGGTTTGTCCTTCAATAACGTCGCAACAAAGCAACAGATCGACGTGACTTTTTGCATGGGTATAGTTGAGGACTTTTATCCCAGAAAATCAAAGAGATCCTGCGGGGTTTATAAAACTAAATCCACGCGAGCGAAGCCGCGGGCATCAACTAGAAATAAATAATTTTTAATAATCCCGCAGTCGTTTAACAGGTATACAGCGCTTTTTGGAGGTCTGCATCTCTATGGTCTGTACAGCTCAATGGGTATGCTCTCTAATAAAGTGTGTTATAATAAACGTATGGCACGTAAATTTTGGTGAACATTTTGGTGAACAGCCAAGCGACTGACGCCGGGGTAATTTGAAGCTAGAATTTACTATCGAGCCCTGAGTAACTAGAATAGAATAGAATAGAATTTATTTGCCAGAATGTATCGGGAAATTGTAAGGGTATCCCTAAGATCGAGTGTTCATACAAACATACTTTTATTCTAATTTTGTAACAATGTCCTCTCTACCGAAAGAGGCCACAGATATACAACGTGTATTCAAACTCCGAAATAATACTGAAGGAGGTGAATGTGCTCATGAAACTGAAAAACTTTCCCCAAGGAATCTAGGTCGAAATGTGATAAAAAAAATGTGGACCGGACCTCCCATACAAAATTGACGATCAGCTGATTGATTTACTATGGGAGGTAAAAATTTTTTTTTCATATTTCGACCTATGTTCCTTGGGGAAAGTTGTTCAGTTTCATGTGCACATTCACCTCCTTCAGTATTATTGCGGAGTTTCAATACACGTTGTATAAACTACTGCTGATTTCCGCGACTACGTCCGCGTGGAAAAAGTTTAGAGTGACTTGCTACTATTCGTGAGAAGTTATGTCCTCTATCTCCGATAATATTTAGTAGATCTTCACCAAAATTGTACAATATATTTCTAATAGTACACAATTTATAATAAAAAAAGAATTATCAAATTCGGTTTAGATTTGACGAAGTTACGTAGGAAAATTAACAAAAATTTTCATCCCTTATCCCGGATAAACCTTATTGTTTATCAGGTTAAAAAGTATCCTATATATTTATCCGGAGTACCAGATACCACTATATCAAATTTCATTCAAATTGCTTCGGTAGTTTTCGCGTGATGCGCGCACAGACAGACAGACAGACAAAAAATTCAAAAAAAATTGTTTTGGGCTCAGTATAGATAAGCATCCTCCGATTAAAATTTTCAAAAAATATTTAATTCATCCCGTTACAGTTTTATTATAAGTTTAAATTAGATTGTGACTAGTACTTGTTCAACTTATTGACTAAAATTAGGTAGGTACCATAGACGTAAGCCATGATATAATAGGATTTATAGGTATTCAATAATCAATTTTGAACCTTGTACAGTTACTGAGGGGTACATAAAAAAAACGTACCCTCTTCCAAAAATACTTATAATAGTAGCTAAAACAGCCAATATCCTACACGGTATTTCGTTCGCTGACGGTACCTGGGTTCACATTGTGCAGTAGGTACGTACTAATAGTGAGAACGAGGACGGCAGAACGCGCGATGTAAAAGTTTACAGCGCCATCTACATTCAGCCAACTAAAGCTTTCAAAGTAATTTGTCTAACCTTTCACTATTGGATGGAAAATCAGACACGACAGCTTAACGTGCTCTCTGGAGCACGGAGGTGACTCACCACCAACTTCCTAACTCCGGGCTAGTACCTACTGAGAATTCCTTGACAGAAAACCCCAATACATTTTTTGGTCCGACCCGGAAATCCAACTAGGGATCTCATCTTCATTTTCATCTCCTGAGAATCTTATCCGCAAGTGGTCCCGCTGGTACGGCTTCCCGCCGGATCACTCCAGCCAGCCGAGCTCCCTCCAAAATCCGAGCAGGCCACCCAGCGAGGCGAAGACTTCAGGAAGTGTAGCTGGAGAGCCAATCTATGACGTTGGTCGGATACACCCCTGCATTTAAGTAGTACGTGCTCCGGTCTCGTCGCCCTCCTTGCACCTTGGACCGAGACCTCCATCCACAGTACTAGACCAACAGTTAGGTACTTAGAAATATAGTAAGTACTAGCTGTGCCCGCGACTTCGTTCGCGTGGAATAGTGACTTTTCGGGGCGCGGCTCTCAGCGCGCTTTAAATTGACATAACTTTTAATTATGAACCGATTGACATGAAATAAACACTAAATGCTAAGTGAAGCTTACTACAATATATTAGTGAAAACCGTATCTAAATCGAATAAGCCGTTTCTGATATTAGCGTGCACAAACACACAGACAAACAGACAAACAGACAAAAAAAAAATTAATTACAATTTCGGGTTCGGCATCGATATAATAACAACCCCTGCTATTTTTTTATATATTTCCATTGTACAGACACCACTTTTCTACAATTTTATTATATGTATAGAATAGATATAATAAATCACTCGAAAATTACCCAAATGCTGATCGTATTCCGTATGCAAATTAAACGATTCTAAGTCAAAGTTCGAACAATTGGCTTAGGATATCGGCTTAGCGCGATGTACAACTGACTACATCCGATTGTAAACCGTAAGCTTACGATTAACGATCATATTGACACAGTAAAGTTATTAGACAATCTATGCCGCGGGATTGTCGGGATGAGATTGCTAGAATGTGACGATCGCTATCACGTCTTTTCGTAAACGTAAAAATTCTTTTTACAAAACCGACTTCAAACGCCACTACAAAGTATCTATATCAATTGTGCCTATTAAATTTGAAAAGTTCACTCGATTTCTCCAGGATCCCATCATCAGATCCTGACCTGATGACAATGGGACCACATATAAATTAGGACCGGGAGAGTGACATAGGCTAGACTATAGGCTTTTTATCCCAGAAAATCAAAGAGATCCCGCGGAATTCATAAAACTAAATCCACGCGAGTTTAGCTTCGGGCATCAACTAGTAATATGCAAAATAATATAAATAATTATTAAATATATAAATATATATATATATGCAAAATAAAATAAATGCAAAAGTGTGTTTGTTTGTTGATTTGTTGGTTCGTCTTTCAATAACGCCGCAACAAAGCAACAGATCGACGTGATTTTTTGCATGGGTATAGTTGAGGACTTTTATCCCAGAAAATCAAAGAGATCCCGCGGGATTTATAAAACTAAATCCACGCGAGCGAAGCCGCGGGCATCTACTAGAAATAAATAATTTTTAACAATCCCGCAGTCGTTTAACCGGTGTACAGCGCTTTTTGGAGTTCTGCATCTCTATGGTCTGTATAGCTTAATGCGTATGCTCTCTAATAAAGTGTGTTATAATAAACGTATGGCACGTAAATTTTGGTGAACATTTTGGTGAACAGCCAAGCGACTGACGCCGGGGTAATTTGAAGTTGGAATTTACTATCGAGCGCTGTGTAACTAGAATAGAATAGAATAGAATTTATTCTAAGGAAATTGTAAGGGTATCGAAGTGAAGAAATACCTAAGATCGAGTGTTCATACAAACATACTTTTATTCTTGGTTCACTAATGATTAACAAAAAACGCTAAACAAATGATCATTTCACAAAAAACGTTTTAAAAGCTAATCAAATCACAAACGTCGCATTCCACAAACTAATCATTTTACAAAAGATCATTTTACAAATATTCTCTTCGCAAATGTTTTATTTTGCAAATGTGCTGGATGTTAAAATTTCATTTTAAAATTTATTATTTCACCAAATAATTCTTTTTCCAAATTCGCAATTTTACAAAATAGTAGATGGTAAATTATTTATTATTTGATAAACGGAACTAATAATCAATACGCAAAGCGATAGGAAAAAGTTTATTATTATTTACCTGTCGCAGTCGGATTGTATAATCCGCCGTATTACATTACGGCTAGCTGTTATCAAAAAAAAACAGGGCCGTTTTGAAATGCAATGGGCTACGCCAGAAGACTCGCTCCGTCGCCCCTTCATTCAGCTTCGCCTACTCGACCTTCGTTTCGCTACGGAGGTCGCCGGCTCGCTTCGCTCGCCACCTCCCCCCTTCGCTCCACTCGGCCTCGTAGGCTCGCTTCATTCAGGACCTCCTTCGCGAGCTTCTGGCTTCGCGCTTCATAAAAACACTCTAGGGGTAGGGCAGACAAGACTACGTGGAGTCGGGGTTGGCCATTTCGGTTTTGGCGTAGCCCATTTAATTTATAGCGAAGCGCAGCCCCCGCCACAGCTTGAACAGTTCATTTTATCAAAAAAAATATGCTACATGTTGTTTTACTAATTAACACAATTAAGAAGTCAATTGTTTGTCAAATATTATTTAATGAAATCACAATTTGTCTAGTAATTTGTTTTGTCAAGCGAATTATTTGTGAAATCAGAAGTTTTATAATGATCAATAAATGATTCATAATTTTGCTAAACGTTGTTTGTGGAATGACACTTTGTTATTTGTTTTTTGTGAATTAATCGGTCACCTTTATTCTTATTTTGTAATAATGTCCTCTCTACCGAAAGAGGCCACAGATATACAACGTGTATTGAAACTCTGAAATAACACTGAAGGAGGTGAATGTGCTCCTGAAACTGAACAACTTTCCCCAAGGAACCTAGGTCGAAATGTGATAAAAAAACGTGGACCTCCCATACAAAATTGACGATCAGTTGATTGATTTACTATGGGAGGTAAAAATTTTTTTTTCATATTTCGACTTATGTTCCTTGGGGAAAATTGTTCAGTTTCATGAGCACATTCACCTCGTTCAGTATTATTTTGGAGTTTCAATACACGTTGTATAAACTACTAGCTGATTTCCGCGACTACGTCCGCGTGGAAAAAGTTTAGAGTGACTTGCTACTATTCGTGAGAAGTTATGTCCTCTATCTCCGATAATATTTAGTAGATCTTCACCAAAATTATACAATATATTTCTAATAGTACACAATTTATAATAAAAAAAGAATTATCAAATTCGGTTTAGATTTGACGAAGTTACGTAGGAAAATTAACAAAAATTTTCAACCCTTATCCCGGATAAACCTTATTGTTTATCAGGTTAAAAAGTATCCTATATATTTATCCGGAGTACCAGCTACCACTATATCAAATTTATTTCATTCAAATTGCTTCGGTAGTTTTCGCGTGATGCGCGCACAGACAGACAGACAGACAGACAAAAGATTCAAAAAAAATTGTTTTGGGCTCAGTATAGATAAGCATCCTCCGATTAAAATTTTCAAAAAATATTTAATTCATCCCGTTACAGTTTTATTATAAGTTTAAATTAGATTGTGACTAGTACTTGTTCAACTTGTTGACTAAAATTAGGTAGGTACCATAGACGTAAGCCATGATATTATAGGATTTATAGGTATTCAATAATCAATTCTGAACCTTGTACAGTTACTGAGGGGTACATAAAAAAAACGTACCCTCTTCCAAAAATACTTATAATAGTAGCTAAAACAGCCAATATGCTACACGGTGTTTCATTCTGATGACGATGCAGGATGCAGTAGGTACGTACTTATAGTGAGAACGAGGACGGCAGAACGCGCGATGTAAAAGTTTACAGCGCCATCTACATTCAGCCAACTAAAGCTTTCAAAGTAATTTGTCTAACCTTTCACTATTGGATGGAAAATCAGACACGACAGCTTAACGTGCTCTCCGGAGCACGGAGGTGACTCACCACCAACTTCCTAACTCCGGGCTAGTACCTACTGAGAATTCCTTGATAGAAAACCCCAATACATTTTTTGGTCCGACCCGGAAATCCAACTAGGGATCTCATCTTCATTTTCATCTCCTGAGAATCTTATCCGCAAGTGATCCCGCTGGTACGGCTTCCCGCCGGATCACTCCAGCCAGCCGAGCTCCCTCCAAAATCCGAGCAGGCCACCCAGCGAGGCGAAGACTTCAGGAAGTGTAGCTGGAGAGCCAATGTATCTATGACGTTGGTCGGATACACCCCTGCATTTAATCAGTACGTGCTCCGGTCTCGTCGCCCTCCATGCACCTTGGACCGAGACCTCCATCCACAGTACTAGACCAACAGTTACTTAGAAATATAGTATAGTTAAATCACTCGAAAATTACCCAAATGCTGATCGTATTCCGTATGCAAATTAACCGATTCGAAGTCAAAGTTCGAACAATTGGCTTAGGATATCGGCTTAGCGCGATGTACAACTGACTACATCCGATTGTAAACCGTAAGCTTACGATTAACGATCATATTGACACAGTAAAGTTATTAGACAATCTATGCCGCGGGATTGTCGGGATGCGATTGCTAGAATGTGACGATCGCTATCACGTCTTTTCGTAAACGTAAAAATTCTTTTTACAAAACAGACTTCAAACGTTACTACAAAGTATCTATATCAATTGTGCCTATTAAATTTGAAAAGTTCACTCGATTTCTCCAGGATCCCTTCATCAGATCCTGACCTGATGACAATGGGACCACATATAAATTAGGACCGGGAGAGTGACATAGGCTAGACTATAGGCTTTTTATCCCAGAAAATCAAAGAGATCCCGCGGAATTCATAAAACTAAATCCACGCGAGTTTAGCCTCGGGCATCAACTAGTAATATGCAAAATAATATAAATAATTATTAAATATATAAAAATATATATATATGCAAAATAAAATAAATGCAAAAGTGTGTTTGTTTGTTGATTTGTTGGTTCGTCTTTCAATAACGCCGCAACAAAGCAACAGATCGACGTGATTTTTTGCATGGGTATAGTTGAGGACTTTTATCCCAGAAAATCAAAGAGATCCCGCGGGATTTATAAAACTAAATCCACGCGAGCGAAGCCGCGGGCATCAACTAGAAATAAATAATTTTTAACAATCCCGCAGTCGTTTAACAGGTGTACAGCGCTTTTTGGAGGTCTGCATCTCTATGGTCTGTACAGCTCAATGGGTATGCTCTCTAATAAAGTGTGTTATAATAAACGTATGGCACGTAAATTTTGGTGAACATTTTGGTGAACAGCCAAGCGACTGACGCCGAGGTAATTTGAAGCTGGAATTTACTATCGAGCGCTGAGTAACTAGAATAGAATAGAATAGAATTTATTTGCTAGAATGTATCGGGAAATTGTAAGGGTATCCCTAAGATCGAGTGTTCATACAAACATACTTTTATTCTAATTTTGTAACAATGTCCTCTCTACCGAAAGAGGCCACAGATATACAACGTGTATTGAAACTCCGAAATAATACTGAAGGAGGTGAATGTGCTCCTGAAACTGAACAACTTTCCCCAAGGAACCTAGGTCGAAATGTGAAAAAAAACGTGGACTTCCCATACAAAATTGACGATCAGCTGATTGATTTACTATGGGAGGTAAAAATTTTTTTCATATTTCGACCTATGTTCCTTGGGGAAAGTTGTTCAGTTTCATGAGCACATTCACCTCGTTCAGTATTATTTTGGAGTTTCAATACACGTTGTATAAACTACTAGCTGATTTCCGCGACTACGTCCGCGTGGAAAAAGTTTAGAGTGACTTGCTACTATTCGTGAGAAGTTATGTCCTCTATCTCTGATAATATTTAGTAGATCTTCACCAAAATTGTACAATATATTTCTAATAGTACACAATTTATAATAAAAAAAGAATTATCAAATTCGGTTTAGATTTGACGAAGTTACGTAGGAAAATTAACAAAAAATTTCATCCCTTATCCCGGATAAACGTTATTGTTTATCAGGTTAAAAAGTGTCCTATATATTTATCCGGAGTACCAGCTACCACTATATCAAATTTCATTCAAATTGCTTCGGTAGTTTTCGCGTGATGCGCGCACAGACAGACAGACAGACAAAAGATTCAAAAAAAATTGTTTTGGGCTCAGTATAGATAAGCATCCTCCGATTAAAATTTTCAAAAAATATTTAATTCATCCCGTTACAGTTTTATTATAAGTTTAAATTAGATTGTGACTAGTACTTGTTCAACTTGATGACTAAAATTAGGTAGGTACCATAGACGTAAGCCATGGTATTATAGGGTTTATAGGTATTCAATAATCAATTCTGAACCTTGTACAGTTACTGATAGGGATATTCCGATACTAATAAATACTAGTAGGTACTCGATACTTTTGATTCGATACCAAGTATTTATTGTATCGAATCAATTTTGCGATACATAATCGGTATCGAAACAAAAATACTTGGTATCGAATCGAATCAGCAAAACAACCGAATACAATAAAAAAAACCGAGAACGCATCATACAGAACTAAGAGAGCAAAAACGAGGCAAAAACAGTCAGCTAATCAGGTTACCGAGTTACCGGTATTCGTCGCGTGGCGGCGTGAGTGACGCGTTGTCTCGCGCTGGGCTAGCCGAATTCGTCCGACTTCAGCCGAGCCCGCCCGAGCCGAAAGCGAGAGAAGAAAACACCCGCACCCGCTCGCAAATCATCTCGCCATTCCGCCATTGTGAAAGTGTTAAGTGATTGTTTACAAGTAATTTTATTAATTGTAATCATCAAATTCATCGGTTTATTCCAATGTTATCATGGCACCACCAAAATCTATAATATGGACACATTTTACCAAAACAAACGAAACAATTGCAAAATGTAAACAGTGTTTTAAGTCTGTGAAGTATTGTGGGAATACGTCGAATTTATTCAAGCATTCTAAAACTCATGGAATTTCTGTGGACAAAGGCAAATTACAGAAAAAAGAAAATAATAAGTCCAACGAAAGGTAGGATTCTAAACTTTTCTTTTTTTTTGCGATTGCTTTCCTAAGATGTTAAATAAAAAATCCTACCTACTCCTACCTATTTTATTTGTATAAAAAATAGTTTTGCAGCAGTGGTACTGTGATTGTCTTGTCTATATATTAATAATATATGAATAATAATTGATGACCGGTGATGAGATATTTCCTTTGTATAAATACGATTTAAACAATTTAAGGTTATGTGTTTGTTTTTGTTAGTGTAATAGTGTTGTTAAATGGCGGTAGTGTTGGAGTTGGTATTATCGATACTTTGAAGATTATCGATCTATCAAGTGTTAATTTTTGTTATTATGTTTCAGTTCAAAAAATACAATAGTGTTGGCCAACTCAAGGCATTTAATGGAAGATGATCAACCCCAAGCATCAACATCGAAAATTTCAGAAGATCGTGATGATTGCTCTAGTGTAACCACATTAACAAGTATGGACTCGGAGACTGCAAGGGAGCTATGTCTGAGCAATTCAATAAAGAATGCGTTTGAACGAATTTCATCTAATAAAGGTAAATAAATAGATATTTAATTAAATATTAGCAAAATAATATTAATACATATAGAATTAGTGTTAAAGAAAAATATATAAATATTTAATTTAATATTACATGTATTAAAATTGAGTTTTATTTTTAGCTGGTGGTACGAAGTATAACAGAATTGTTCAAGCATTGATATTTTTTATCTGTCAAGATATGCGTCCATTTAATATAGTTGAAGGTGAAGGCTTTTTACGACTTGTAAAAGAACTGGAGCCTACTTTTAAAGTTCCTGGCGCAAAGTATTTAAAGAAAATGACTACCGAAAAGTACGAAGCTTGTATAACTATTTGTAAGTCCAAATTATCCAAGATAGACAATTTCTGTTTAACGCTGGACATATGGACAGAGACAATGAATGAAGTAGGATTCATGGGCGTCACCATACATTTTGTAGAAAATGGTCAAATGTGTATGTATTATCTTGCAACTCGTGCATTAAGAGAGCGACATACAGCTGAATACATATCGGAAAACCTGCTGGATATTTTGAAAAAATGGAATATTCCACTTACCAAAATTCGTGCTGCTGTATCAGATAATGCCAGTTCAATGTTGGCTGCCATACGAATGTCTTTAGGCGAAAAAAAACATTTACCGTGTTTTGCCCATACTATTAACCTTGTAGTTGAAGAGGCACTAAAGTTGCCCAGTGTTAAATCAGCTGTTATAAAAGTACGAGAAATTGTTAATTGGATAAAAAATAGTGTTGTGCAGTCGGATAAGCTACGAAAAATCCAAATGCGTAATAATGTTTCGGCAGGATCAGTTTTAAAACTTATTGCAGATGTAAGAACTAGGTGGAACTCAACTTTTTTTATGTTAGAGCGATTTCTAAAGTTAAGAATAGTAATATCAGAAATTGTAATTGAGAGTGTAGTGGCTCCAAATTTGCCAAGTGCAGTGGAAATGGAAACCTTGAATGAGCTTACAACTGTATTAAAGCCTTTTGAATATGTAACAAGAGAATCATCGGGCCAAAAGTATGTAACAATCTCCAAAATTATACCAATGCTTAATTGCTTAACTACAGAACTGAATAGTATCACTCCAAACTCCGCTATCGTTAAAGAATGTAAGGATGTTTTATTGAGAGAGCTGAAAAGGAGGTATGGGATGATTGAATTAAACGATCATGCAGCCATTGCAACAATTCTAGACCCAAGGTTTAAAAATCTGCATTTCCAAGACCCCTCTGCATGCGGAAGAGCTATTCAAAAACTTAGAACCATGGTTGTCGGACAACTAAGTAGCCCAAGTGAGTCAGAAGATGATGTCTCATCTACTGCACCACCTGAATACGATTTTTGGAAACATCATAAAGAGTTAGCACATGGGCACAAGAAGAAAAAAAAATCTCATCAGGGAGATGAAGTTTCTCTTTATTTATCAAATCCAGTAGTTTCTCTTAAAAGCAACCCATTTGCAGAATGGGATGACATGAAGTTGGTGTTTCCTTGTCTGTACAAGTATGCACAGCAATATTTAATTGTTGTTGCAACATCAGTTCCTAGCGAGTGCCTTTTTTCCAAAGCCGGTGCAACAATGACACAAACAAGAAACAGATTGTCTTCTAAATACCTTGAACAGTTACTGTTTTTGGGCAATCTTAATGCTGAAGAGTTTTTTGTTTAAATTATAATAAGCCTAATAAACATTTATAATAAATAAATCGTTTTTTTCGTCTCAATTTTCTTTAAATTATTATCCTTCAACGTTCATTGATAGCACCCTCAAAATAATAAAATAAAAGTTCCAAAAAGTATCGATATCAGTAAGTATCGATACTTGAGGAGTACTTATTTGTATAGTATCGAAAAAAGATTTGAGTATTATCGAAATGAGTAAGTATCGATACTTAGGTGGTATCGGAAAATCCCTAGTTACTGAGGGGTACATAAAAAAAACGTACCCTCTTCCAAAAATACTTATAATAGTAGCTTAAACAGCCAAAATCCTACACGATGTTTTATTCGCTGATCGATGCAGTAGGTACGTACTTATAATGAGAACGAAGACGGCCGAACGCGCGATGTAAAAGTTTACAGCGCCATCTACATTCAGCCAACTAAAGCTTTCAAAGTAATTTGTCTAACCTTTCACTATTGGATGGAAAATCAGACACGACAGCTTAACGTGCTCTCTGGAGCACGGAGGTGACTCACCACCAACTTCCTAACTCCGGGCTAGTACCTACTGAGAATTCCTTGATAGAAAACCCCAATACATTTTTTGGTCCGACCCGGAAATCCAACTAGGGATCTCATCTTCATTTTCATCTCCTGAGAATCTTATCCGCAAGTGATCCCGCTGGTACGGCTTCCCGCCGGATCACTCCAGCCAGCCGAGCTCCCTCCAAAATCCGAGCAGGCCACCCAGCGAGGCGAAGACTTCAGGAAGTGTAGCTGGAGAGCCAATGTATCTATGACGTTGGTCGGATACACCCCTGCATTTAATCAGTACGTGCTCCGCACCCTGATTACGTAAAAATTTGCAACAGCAACAGCAATAGCAACGCGACAGCGATCGGTCGCAAAATGTCACTAAAAATCGTATTACGTAAGCCAATCGCACGTCTATTGCTCACGGGTCGATACTAGCGCCACTCGCGATAGGACGGCAATAGATGTAAACAAAATACACAGTTTTTATCATCTTTAGCGGTTGAATTGTTATATTTTTTATTTGTTTTGTGTTGTGGTCTGTGGTAAAACCCTCTCGAAGTATTTGACTTCCTTTCTTCTCCATCAAGCATCTCTAAAGAAGAAAAGTACATTTTGCGATAGGCGAGCAATAGACGTGCGATTGGCTTGCGTAATACGAATTTTAGTGACATTTTGCAACCGATCGCGTAGTGATTGCTGTCGTGTTGCTACTGCTGTCACTAGTGAAATTTGACGTTTGAGAAGTGACGTTTGACAGCAGAAGTGACGTTTGACAGCAACGATTGCGCAATTTACGCCTGTCGCGAACCTGTCGCGAGATACGTAATAACCCTGCCGGTCTCGTCGCCCTCCATGCACCTTGGACCGAGACCTCCATCCACAGTACTAGACCAACAGTTACTTAGAAATATAGTATAGTTAAATCACTCGAAAATTACCCAAATGCTGATCGTATTCCGTATGCAAATTAACCGATTCGAAGTCAAAGTTCGAACAATTGGCTTAGGATATCGGCTTAGCGCGATGTACAACTGACTACATTCGATTGTAAACCGTAAGCTACGATTAACGATCATATTGACACAGTAAAGCTATTAGACAATCTATGCCGCGGGATTGTCCGGATACGATTGCTAGAATGTGACGATCGCTATCACTTGTCTTTTCATAAACGCAAAAATTCTTTTTACAAAACCGACTTCAAATGCCGCTACAAAGTAGGTATATCAATTTAAGGACTGTATGTTCAAGAGCCTAAATTCATCATAAGCTAACTTGAAGCTAGTCACTTTTATTGAAAAAAGAAAGAATCGCAACTTTAAATTCATTCAACGTACTAAAATAGATGCCACCTAAAAATTTTTTTTTACAATATGGCAAATAAGGGCTTTTGAATCAAATAAGCCCTTTGTAACAGACCTTCCTCCATCGAGTGAAATCGATCCCCAGGATCCCATCATCAGATCCTGACCTGGTGACAATGGGACCACCTGGGAAGTATACCCTTTCTAACAAAAAAAAAAAATTCCAAATCGGTCCAGGCGTCTTCGAGTAATCGGTGAACATACATAAAAAATAAACAGAAAAAAAAGACGTGTGGCACTCGGGGCCTGCCGCGGTAAAGCTATTGCATAGCATTTTTTATCAACGCCATCTAGCGGTGAGAGGAGTCCGTGTTCTCGTCGAGCCTTAGGTTTTTTTCGTTACGGAATTTTTGGATTCGGTCTCCACGCTCAAGGCCCGCGATGGAAGCTATGCAATAGCTTAAAAATCCGACAAATTGGGAACATTCTTTTATAGAAGCGATAGCGGACGCTTAGGGTTATAGGGTTCCGTTGGCACCCTTACGATACGTAACCCTAAAAAAAATGAACTTATGTAGTCCGATAAAATACTAAAATACTGACGTAAATTAGCATCGACAAAGGATTCTCAGTTGATTCTCACTTGAACTTTTAATTATCTAATTAGACTGCTTATTTGTGTATTTAAAATCTAAAATAGATACAGCTAGACTTTATTTACCTTACTCCTTTGTTATTCTGATGTAGATCAAACGGAACTAAAGTAACGAGGTATTGATTTATTTCAATCGTAAAACAACGCACCTGGGATAAGATAAGAAATAAGAATAGGGCTCCACAAATAATAGATACGTCTTAGAGACTCGAGTTGAATAAAAAATATTTATTTCATCATACCTATTCGAAAAACAAATATTGGCTTTAGAGGATGGCAGGAGCAAAATTTCATTTTTGGGCCCATGGGAGTTTTTATTTCTCTCCTCTAATTGGTCCGCGTTCGTGCTTTAGTATGTGTTTATTACTAGTTAGTTAGTGGAAGCACTGTATACATAGCTTAGTTTGGTTACTTATTGTAAAATTATTTTATTTTTTGAAAAGAGCAACTGCTGAGTTTCTTGCCGGTTCTTCTCAGCAGAATCTGCATTCCGAACCGGTGGTAGATTTATGACGTGTCATAAGAGCTACAAGGTAGCCTACATGAAATAAATAAATTTTGAATTTTAACCAAAGTTACTAGCCGGTTACATTTTGGTGGCAATGCGCGCTAAAAAAAATCTCATGTGCAGTGTCAACACTTTCTTTTATTATTTATTTTTTCTCAGAAATTTTCACGCTAGTCGTCTAGTTAATAAGTTATTGCTAGTTCATATGTAACTTACTGATGAAAAATAGTGTGTGTCACAAGAGCCAAAATAATATTTTGTTCTCTTGTTTCGTATATTGAATTCCTTGTTACGCTCAGGATTCAAAATAATGCCCTCGAGGAACAAAATATCACTTTGGCCCCTTGCAACACGAATAACTTAAAATATCTTATATACCTATTAAGAAATAGTCCACTGACGTACCTTAGTCTTTCTTTATCGATTGAAGGCACTTTGTCCTTGTGTTCTTTGAGGCAGCTTTTATACTACACTATCTAAATATATAAATGGCTAAGGTGACTGACTGACTGACTGACTGACTGATCTATCAACGCACAGCTGAAACCACTGGATGGATCAGGCTGAAATTTTGCATGTAGATAGCTAATATAACGTAGGTGTCTGCTAAGAAAGGATTTTGAAAATTCAACCCCTAAAGGGATAAAATAGGGGTTGGAATAATCGAACTAAATGTGAGCGAAGCCGCGGGGTAAAGCTAGTCACTAATAAGAACTAGTACATATTTTAGTTGATTTCAAAGTCATCTGCCGTTCCGTCCACTGGTGTGTGCTGGCCCTTATTTTGTCGTAGATGTGTCGATAGTATGTGGTCCAGTGAGCGGCACGTGACCGATTGAATGTTAAATATATCTTTCGGGCACTAAATATCCTTTCATTCAATTCCAAGCCATTGCGAGTCATTCCACGTTCTCTCACAAGTTAAGGAGCAAATAAATTAAGAAAAAAGTTTATCCCCCCACTTAAGCGTCGACCAACGGATTTATTAGTGGTCCGAGAGAGTAATTTAAAAAATAAACTCACAGTTCCAGTGTTTAAGTCCTTTAATAGTTTTTGTTTAATTTTATCACTATCTATTGTACTTAATTTTATTAAGCGACTACGGAAACGCCAAAAGGAAGGGTTATGATTTTAGTACTCTATGTGTGTATGTATTAGGGTTGCCAGACGTCCCGTATTTCCCGGGACATCCCGTATTTTAGGCATAGTTTAAAATGTCCCGGCGGGACTGACTCTGTCCCGTATTTGAACCGTACTTCGTTTTTCATTATGATATCGATCCAAGTATTCACACACACAACGTTCGTAAAAAAGCGAGTTGATTACCGTTGTTAATTACGATTATAATTGTATTGATTTTGCAGATATCTTAAAACGAATAAAAATATATTAAAACTGACTTGATCCTCGAAAAAATATATAAAAAAATGACACTAAATAATTTTGTTTTTTTATTTGTCCCGGGTAAAAAACTGAAATCCTGTATTTTTTGCCTATTTAACCATTTGTCCCTTATAGGCTGAAAAAAAATCTGGCAACCCTAGTATGTATGTAAGTATGTTTTACCGTAGCGCCTAAACTACTTAGCTGATGGATGAAGTGTCAATCGATTCTTTATTATGATCCGTGTGATACAGGCTACATTTTATATGAACAAAATCAAAATGACGAATGTTATATCCAATTTTCCATTTTATACGAACAAAATCAAAATGACGGACGTTATATGCAATTTTCCATTTTATACGAACAAAATCAAAATGACGAATGTTATATTCGATTTTCCATTTTATACGAACAAAATCAAAAGGACGAATGTTTCATCCAACTTTACGCAGTTACAGTTAAAGGGTTACAGTTTTCAAACTTTTTTTTAGTCTATAGGAACCCGCAGAGACGCCGCAGAAACCACGCAGTAAAACCGCAACGCGTCTGGTTTGGCATCGCTCTTATTTCGTTTCTTCGTCTAAGTACTGAACTTTGTTAAGTTGCTAACTTTTACAATTTTGGTAAGTACACTATTTATTTTGCTCTATTGAAATAGAGTAAAAGTTACTTAACTATTTCTATAAAGTTTATAGAATTTATTTTGCTTTGAAATAGTAAAAAGAACTTTCAATGAGAACTTTCGCACGAAATGTTTAATTTGAAATTTGTTTATATATTTGTTTTAATTAATTACTCTACAATTATTTTCTCTACTTCAAATAGAAGAATTATTTTCTATACTTAATGAAAGCAAAAAATAATATTATTGTGAAAGTATCAGGGTTGGAGAAAAAACAGTTTTTTTTCTAAATATATAAAAGGCAAAGGTGACTGACTGACTGACTGACTGACTGACTGACTGACTGACTGACTGACTGACTGACTGACTGACTGACTGACTGATCTATCAACGCAAAGCTCTAACTACTGGACGGATCGGGCTGAAATTTGGCATACAGATAGCTGTTATGATGTAGACATCTGCTAAGAAAGAATTTTTGAAAAATTCAACCCCAAGGGGATTAAAAAGCGGTTTGAAAAATCGAAATTTACCGTGAGCGGAGCTGCGGGCAAAAGCTAGTAATTTTATAAAACAAGTTAAACAAATGTTGTTTTTGGTTTTTTTTTTAGTTTATGGCATTATTTCAAATTCATTTGGCCTATAATGTTTCATTTCTAGACTAGATCTTTTCAAATTCGTCACAGTAAATTAAATATTTACAAAAAACTATCAATCGATAAACATTATCTCTAATCAATACATACAAGGGGGTACCGCAGTGTAGATTCAACCCGTACCCCTAATTGGTTTCTAAACACCGTCGTGCCGGAACGTTGAATCGCTTTGCGGCACGTCTTTGACGGTAGGGTGGTAATTAGCCACGGCCAAAGCCTCCAACCAGACCAGCCCCCCGATTCAGACCCTTCCGATAACTTATTTATCGATCGACTCGGTTTGTTACCGTACGATAACATATATTTTCAATTCGTAAATGCTCTTGTAATCGAATGTATCTTGTCGATGTCGATAACGTAGTCGATACTGAATCGTATCCTCAAACCAAACGCTCTGAATCACACGACAAAAATTTTTTATACGAGATCAATGTCTAACCGTATCGACACGGTATGTTATCGAACAGATCTGAATCGCCCCCCAGACCAGAGACAATCTAGAAATTATGAATTCCCAAATTGTCCCCGCCGGGAACCGAAACCGAGACCTCCCAGTTATAAGGCTCACCACTGCGTCAGGGAGGTTGTTAAAACGCTTGTTTTACAAAAAGGCACTCAAAATTCAAGACATGTTATGTACCTATCGATTTATTTGACCAATTTAACTTATAGTTCCTTTACCCCGTAGCTATAATTTCCTCGTAATTCTTATGAATAGTTAGACTTTTCATCGTAGTTGGCCGAGCGCCAGGACGTAAGCTTCCGTTTCTGAAAGGAAAAATCTCAGTCGTGATTTTTAGCAAGTTCTTTACGATAACTTCCTCGACAGGCCAACAGGGTGGCTGTGAATAAGCTTATACAACTCCATGTTACTTTATCTTATGGACTCATTTGAGGAAATTAGTTTTGTTTTTCTTAGGCCCAGTTTCACCAACATGGAATAATAAATCTTACTCGAGAGTGAATAATAAATAAGCAGTTATCCCAAGAGTCCTATTTCCTATTAATCGTATTATCCTATTAATACTTATATATTAATATTATAAATGCGAAAGTTTGTATGTTAGTTAGTCAATCACTTCGCAACGACTAAAGCGATTTGGCTGAAATTTGGCACAGAGATAGATTATAGTCTGGAATAGGACATAGGCTAATATTTATGATTTTTCAAAAAATTAAAAAAAAAAAACAATGTTTTGGGCTCAGTATCAATAAAGCATCCTCAAGGCATCTTTCGATTAAAATTTTCAAAATATATTTAATGTACAGAATTCGTCCCGTTACAGTTTTATTGCAAGTACCTATATAGATAGCTCTATAGATAGCTCAAATATGGTTGAGCGAAGCAATGGCTGGATCATGCGTCATGCTCGTGAACGGGTGCCACCAACGGGAATGGGTCTGCTTTGACTGCTCATCTTGACATGCGTTGGATTGGTGTACCTACGTATGCATTTTTGCATTTTTGAAGCTTTATTGTGGAAGCACTGTATACATAGCATAGCTTTGTAAAAAAAATTTTTTTTTGAAAAGAGCAACTGCTGAGTTTCTTGCCGGCTCTTCTCAGCAGAATCTACATTCCGAACCGGTGGTAGATTTATGACGTGTCATAGGAGCTACAAGTTAGCTTATATGAAATAAATAAATTTTGAATTTGAATTTGAAACCTCACAGATTACACGTTCAAGGCACATAAATGATGCGATCATCATTCCAGCGTAAGAGATGAGCGTTACAGTCGATTGTGGAGGCTGCGCCGGGATAATGAGATGTCGTCATATTATGTGATCTTTATCTCCATATTGGAACACGCGCTGTGAATACTGAATGACAGTTTCGCTCCTCTCTCCAAATATTCCTGTATAGTACGTTTATCTCACGAAGTTACGGGCGCTTTACTTGTGGTTACGTCGTGTACATGCACATTGCGTAAGTGTGCGTGCCTGTGCTCTCACTCTACATATACGACACACACACAATCATGAGCCACGCGCCCTCGTGAATTGAAAGAACTATAGCTGAAGCAGTGCGACTTTGGTGGCTTCAAGTAACTATGTGCAGATGCAAGATTTAATTTAATTTAATTTATTTTCGTACCGTTGGTTACCCTTCGGATACGGAACCCTAAAAAATATCTTTACTAATATAATAAATTATTTTTTGCCCGCGACTTCATCAAGTGAATGAAAATCAAAATATATTTATTCTAAAAACAACTGTTGGTTATTATAATATACACAATTATTTATTATTTATTTATTTATACAAATTTATTGCATGAAAAAACCAGAACAAATACATAAGTAAATAAACAGTGTAACACAAAAGCTGACCTTATCACTAATAAGTGCTCTCTTCCATGCAACTTGTACGAGAGAATTTAATGTGAGTGAGAGACGGAGATTGCAATAAATATATAGGATTATATTATATTATACGTAATAATTATTATAATCTACAATAGACACATCTATATAGTCTACTGAATTTTATAATGCACTAGCTTTTGCCCCCGCGACTTCGTCCGCATGGAATTAGATTTTGGGGTGGAATTTTCAAAAACTGTGACACACGTACTTTTTTATTTTTAACTGAAAGCTCAAATAGCAACTTTGATGGAAACAGCTTGAAAAATGACGGAGTTTCATATAAACTTCCATCCCCTATTTAAACCCCTTAGGGGTGGAATTTCCAATAATCCTTTCTTAGTGTGCGCCTACGTCATAAAAGGAACCAACTGTAAAAATTTCAAGTTTCTAACTTCATTAGTTTAGGCTGTGCGTTGATATCTCAGTCAGTCAGGACTTTGAATTTTAAATATACCTATAGATTGAACGACCAATATGCAACAAAGTTTACTACAATCGCACGCAGATCGCAAAATAAATTATGCTTTGGGTAAATCGCTTTGATGTAAGAGGGTTAATTCGATTCAAATACACAAAGGCCTATAAGCTTAGACTAAGGTTAATCAAATGAACAATATAGTTCAAGTGATGTTCATTAATTGTTGTATACCCAGTTCCACTTGGTCAATCGTGAGCAGGGGCCACAATAATCCTGTTATTAAGCTATTGCATAGCTTCTATCGCGGGCCTTGATCGTGGAGACCGAATCCAGAAATTCCGTAACGAAAATAACCTGACACAGGACTCCTCTCACCGCTAGATGGCGTTGATAAAAAATGCTATGCAATAGCTTTACTGCGGCAGTCCCCGAGTGCCACACGACTTTTTTTTTATTAGGAATAGAATAGAAATATTTTTTATTCAATTAAACTTTTACAAGTGCTTTTGAATCGTCGACGAATATACCACTGGTCCGGAATGCCCTTCCTGCCGAGAAGAGCAAGCAATAAACTCGGCGGTTGCTGTTTTCAAAAAAAATTTTTCAATAGGTAACCAAACTATGCTATGTATACAGTGTTTCCACAATGAAGTTTCAAAAATGCATACCTATATACAATCCAATACATGTTAAGACGGGCAGACAAAGTAGACCCATTCCCGGTGGCACTCGTTCACGAGCATGACGCATGATCCAGCCTTTGCTTCGCTCAACCATATTCGATGACAAGATAGTCCTTGACTGCGATTTCACCTGATGCTAAGTGACGATACATTCTAAGATGGTAGCGGACTAAATTGAAAAGGGTTATGGCAGTGTAAATTCAATCCATACCCCTAATCGGTTTCTACACGCCATCGTGCCGGAACGCTAAATCGCTTGACGGTACGTCTTTGACTGTAGGGTGGGTGGCACCGCCAATGTGTTACCGGCTTATAGTTTATAGGCTAATTCTAAATTATAGGATTTATAAGAAACCTCAATCAACGCAAACGAAGTCGCGAGGTTCCACTAATTTCATTAAGATAGCCACAAGTAAATCTCAATACAAAAGAAACAACAAGACCAATATTGTCTGGCGGAAAAAGTCAATCCTCTTATGTATTTAAAAAAGTGTTTTAAAATTTTAATTGGATTAATTAAAGGCGCACAGTGAAGAGTTCTTTCAGCGCTGGAAGCAATTATGAACTCCGAGGGCACCTGTAGGAGTTTAAGTTACTTTGCTCTGTATAATTAATGGAATATCCTGCTTATAAATAATCTCAATAACCAAACGGTTAACGGTGCGGACTGAAAACTGAAAGGTCGCAGGTTCAAATCCCACTTTTCACTGTTGTCGTACCCACTCCGAGCACAAGTATTCTTAAATCGAGCTTAATCCTAATAATATTATAAATATATATTATACATATAGGTATAAGGTCATTTTATAAATTAAATTAAGTTGCTATTTATAGGATTAAATCGATACCTTTTACGTAAGTTGTGGTATCTCATAAAATTGGCATTTCAGGTTTTTTGCATTATATCATTCACTAGCAGCCCGCTCAGGCTTCTCACGGGTATAAAATATACAGGGCGTCCCACGGCTATGCCACATGGAGGGGAAGTACCTTAAATATTGTAGATGGAACATTTTACTGAAAGAAGACTTCATTTTAATTTAAAAAACAATTTAAACTGCATTCGTAGATTTTTAAATAATTGCCTAGTTGAACCGGGACTCGAACCCGCTATACGAGAAAAAAAATTAACCTGTATCTTTATCATACCGATCGGAAGGCTTCATCATAAGGGTTATTTTTTGTTAAATAACATAGCATGAGAAATAAAAGGAAGACCATGGATTTTAGCCTTTGATGTAAAATTTTGTTCAGAAAAATGAAAAGCTGACATTGGCATATCGACATACAACTGACATGAACTATTACTAATGAGTACCCACTTGAGAAGTACGCATCATTTCTCGATCCTTACTATCCTTACTAATCCTTACTTATATTACCTATAAATGCGAATGTGTGTTTGTTTGTTGATTTATTGGTTTGTCTTTCAATCCCGCTGCAACAGAGCTACGAATAGCAGCCTGTGCCTACGCCAATGTCAGCTTTTCATTTTTCTGAACAAAATTTTACATCAAAGCAGAGGCGTAACTATACCGTTTGAGGCCCGTGGCAAATTCATCGGATGGGGCCCTCCCTCCCCCAATATAAAGAAGCTCACCCAATGAGATAGTATTTTTTATTTTTTCATAAATCACTACGTGAAGTAGGTACATACAAACGCAATTACAATTACTTGATTTTCTAATAACCTTTAAGTCGGAGCGTATTGTATTTATACTAAGTGCCGTAAAGTAATATTACGGCACTTAGTAGTCCGTTCTTAGCACCTACAATAGCAACGTAAAAGCGACATATTCGCGAGCGAAGCGAGCGCGAAATTTTTTATGATTGCATTACGGCACTTAGTAGTCCATTCTTGGCATTTACAATAGCAACATAAAAACGACATTTTCGCGAGCGAAGCGAGCGTGAAATTTTTTATGATTGCATTACGGTACTTAGTAGTCCATTCTTGGCACCTACAATAGCAACGTAAAAGCGACGAAATTTTTTGTGATTACATTACGGCACTTAGTAGTCTATTCTTGGCACCTACAATAGCAACATAAAAGTGACATTTTCGCGAGCGAAACGAGCGCGAAATTTTTTATGAATACATTACGGTACTTAGTAGTTCATTCTTGGTACCTAAAATAGCAACGTAAAAGAGACATTTTCGCGAGCGAAGCGAGCTCGAAATTTTTTATGATTGCATTACGGCACTTAGTAGTCCATTCTTGGCATTTACAATAGTAACATAAAAATGACATTTTCGCGAGCGAAGCGAGCGTGAAATTTTTTATGATTGCATTACAGTACTTAGTAGTCCATTCTTGGCACCTACAATAGCAACGTAAAAGCGACGAAATTTTTTGTGATTACATTACGGCACTTAGTAGTCTATTCTTGGCACCTACAATAGCAACATAAAAGTGACATTTTCGCGAGCGAAGCGAGCGCGAAATTTTTTATGAATACATTACGGCACTTAGTAGTTCATTCTTGGCACCTACAATAGCAACGTAAAAGCGACATTTTCACGAACGAAGTGAGCGCGAAATTTTTTATTCTGCACTACACCATATCTAGTCCTGTACTTTTGGCGCTTGAGACACTACGCTTGTATGCGCCGCACACTCGGCATCCTAGGTAAAGTCGGCCCTACCAACTATTATTTATTGTTATTGGGGTTATTTTAAAATGTGTTTGTGGACCTAATGACATTTAGGTATTACAAATATGTATCTTTTTAATTTCTGTAAGACATAAATAAAAATTTTGGCCCCAAATTCGCCGCCCCTAAAATCTGCTGCCCTAGGCTCCAGTCAAATCAGCCATTTGGTAAATTTACCACTGTGCGTAACCTTTCTTGTCCCAAAGAGTTTAGTTTATATCAATTTTTATTTTGAAAATGATTGCTCGGCACTAGCCGTAGTCGCAGGAATGGCTATAAATGTTATGATCATCTTGAGCTTCCGGCCCTCTCTGACCAGGGGCCCCTGCCGGCTGGGGGCCCGTGGCATTTTGCCGTCATGCCACCCTGTAGTTACGCCTCTGCATCAAAGGCTAAAATTCATGGTCTTCCTTTTATATCTCATGCTATGTTATTTAACAAAAAATAATCCTTATGATGAAGCCTTCCGATCGGTATGATAAAGATACAGGTTAATTTTTTTTCTCGTATAGCGGGTTCGAGTCCCGGTTCAACCAGGCAATTATTTAAAAATCTATGAATGCAGTTTAAATTGTTTTTTAAATTAAAATGAAGTCTTCTTTCAGTAAAATGTTCCATCTACAATATTTAAGGTACTTCCCCTCCATGTGGCATAGCCGTGGGACGCCCTGTATAGAAGATAAAAATAATATGGTGGATTGTTTCTGTATATTTTTATTGCGAAATAATGAGTTAGCTAAGAGCGGACATGAAAGTTTGTCTTGATGCAGCGCGCGTGAAAACTTAACGTTAATCCTTAACACAACTTCACTAACTTAACTTGTTACTTAACGAAGACGATCTCATCCGGGACGCGACGCGCAGTATCAAGTTTACACTACATAGTAACTTGTTTTATTAAGTTATGGGTGTTACTATAAAAAACTTAGTATCTCTAACTCTCTAGCTAATCGTCTCTTAGGTAGATCCGTTCACAACTTCTAAATATATAAAAGGAAAAGGTGACTGATTGACTGATAGACTGATCTATCAACGATAAGACTGATATAGTTATTGTGACGTAGGCATCCGCTAAGAGGGATTTATGAAAATTCAATCCTTAAGGAGATAAATTCAGTCCTTAAGGAGTTACCTCCTTATTTAATAGGGGTTTGAAAAATTTAACTTTTAAAGTGAGCGAAGCCATGGGCAAAAGCTAGTATTATATAACTACCTCAATTTGAATCCAAAATTAATTGTTTCATATGAATAAGCCAACCTGTAACTCTAAATTCAAATTCAAATTCAAAATTAATTTATTTCATGTAGGCTAACTTGTAGCTCTTATGACACGTCATAAATCTACCACCGGTTCGGAATGCAGATTCTGCTGAGAAGAGCCGGTAAGAAACTCAGCAGTTGCTCTTTTCAAAAAAAAATTTTTTTTACAAAGCTATGCTATGTATACAGTGCTTCCACAATAAAGCTTCAAAAATGCAAAAATGCATACGTAGTAGGTACACCAATCCAACGCATGTCAAGATGGGCAGTCGAAGCAGACCCATTCCCGTTGGTGGCACCCGTTCACGAGCATGACGCATGATCCAGCCATTGCTTCGCTCAACCATATTTGAGGGAACGTAACAACTCTATCTTTTTTATCTTTAGACGTAACTTGCTACGTGTTATGATTACGTAGCGAGTTATGGATCTGTGACGTCATGCGGTCAAAATTAGGCCACAACTATAAACCACAACACCCTCGCATTATTACTGTTATTCAGACCTACTCCCAGTTGTATTAAGATGAATCTGTTTGTTTAAGCTCTGTCCCTAAACGCTACAAGATAAATTACACTTCCCGGTTTTGTTAAACAATGAATTATCGAGGCAATAATTATTTTGGACTCTATCACTTTGGTAATACGCGCTGCGACTTCTGCAAATAGTTTTGGTTGTGATTAATTTATTTGCGTTTAATTTTCCCATTTTACAGCGTTTTATTTAAGAGTTTAATATGAACGAACTTTTACTTAACGTACCTACTGAAGTAAAAAAACATTCAGCCACAGGAATATCGTAACTTGTAACAAGTATAAATAAATTAAAAAAAAAAACCCCCACAGAAACAGATGATACAGCCTTTAAAAAATGAATATCTTACGAGCTATCAGAATACAATATAATATATTTTCTCAATCATGCTTGGAAATGTGAGCATTATTTTGACAACCTTCTTCGAGATAAATCGAAATTGCTGTAGTCCTCCATTTTGGGCCGGGTTAGCGGCCAAAAAGTGAGTTTACCATGTAATATATCTGTCGTGTTATTTAAAATTGGCATGGCAACCAAGGAGGTAACTTATCAAAGGTTTTATTTAAGTTTCGAACTAGCTTGCAAATCTTGTTGCAAATGAAAAGCTTTAATTTCCGCGCATTATTTGAGAAAAATACTATACAAGCCTTGGCCACAACTAGGCATTGAATATTGATGGATGAACGCACATACGTTAGTCTTACGTACTCTTTTGCTGGCCGCGGCAGTAATGTACTATTGTCTTTGAAATTAGCATCTGTCACATTTCACACGAGGTTTCAGCTATGTTTTATTCCATCTATCACGGGGATTTTTTTCTGGCACTCTGCGCACTGTTAGAACTCTCGAGACTCCTACAAACGCGTCGGTTTTACGACAATTTCACCCTAACCGGCACAGTCGGTGGCTATTGCCATCCATTTATTTCATAGGCAATAACGTGAAGTTAGGAAGTTGCGCGTAAAAACTTGCGGGGACATAAAAGTGTTTTATGTGAGCTCAGAGTTTAGGGCGGCCGTAAACAGAGACGCCCTTCAAAGTTTTGACGTATGATCCACGCCTCAGCCTGAGCTGCTTTTACATGACAATTGTGTAGTTCTTCTTCTTCTTTATCAACTAATGGACGTCCACTGCTGGACATAAGTCTCTTGCATGTACCTCCACAGGTCTTGCGCCGCCTGAATCCAGCGGCTCCCTGCGACTCGTTTGATGTCGTCTGTCCACCTAGTGGGGGGTCTGCCAACACTGCGCTTCCCGGTGCGGGGTCGCCACTCCAGCACCTTGGAACCCCATCGACCATCAGCTCTTCGAACTATGTGCCCTGCCCATTTCCACTTCAGTTTCGCCACTCGCAGAGCTATGTCGGTGACTTTGGTTCTCCTACGGATCTCCAGCGGCGGATTGTGTAGTTAATGTTGGTATAATAAGTAAATAATTTGAAACTGCTGGTGGGTTTTATTCCACCGAATGAATCTACCATGTAACCGTGGGGTTGTAACTTGTAAGTCCCTCGGTAGGTCGCTAGTTTTGGTATGTTAAGTGGACTGTATATGTTGATGTTATGATTTCGATAGCTTCCTATTTCTGGGCAAACCTTCAACGTCAATCGATGGAAACGAAATTAAAAAATCCACTCACCTCTTGATGCCGTCGGTCCGCCTGGCCGAAGATGTTGGTTGGCCTTTGTCCCGCTAGATAGTTTGGTTAGGAATGCAAAATCTTGAGTTCCATTAGTTCTGCACACACACACTTCACTAGGCAGCTGCCATTTACGTGAATTTAGAGTTCGAACCGACGAGAAGACGATGATGAGCCGATGGACACGATGTCCAGCTTTTCATCATATTTCTGAACAACTGCTACGGATAAATAATAAGTAAGGAAGTCTAACTGCGTTAAAAAAAATGACCCCAACAAAAATTGCACCGAAGTGGGTGGAGATTAAAATTAAGCCGTTAGAGGCGGGGATTAAAAACAAAAATAGCACGTTAGCAGTTGGTCATTTTTCTTGCACGTCAAATTTTCATAACATCGTCCAATGACTCAGCTGTCATAGCAAACATAGCAGAACGCGCGCGAACCAATCTTTGCTTTCGTTCTGAATTTGAACCGATCACCAAGCCTGTAACCTCGGAAGTGATTCGTATGATTCGTATTTTGAATCATACGTCGTTTTGGTTCGAAGTAGGGCCATTTTTTGAGTGGATTTTGTTCTGAACTTCCTTACTTATTATGTATTCGTAGGATATAATAAGTAAATAATTTGAAACTGTAAATTTTTATTAAGAAAAAAATCTAGGTTCTACACAGAACAATCGTTTTCGTTTTGCGTTTGTTGTAAGTAGGTATTCAATCAACAAACATCCTAACAGCGTCTCATTTTCTCGGAGGCTGTGTGCGTGATCGATCGGTGTCAATACCCTCTGGGTGGCTCCTACGTTAGTTGTACTATTTGTTTGTTTAAGAGATGAGCGTCTTATGGTAATTAATACGGTCAGGGAAATATATATGTGGTTAATTTAATTAAGGTTCTCTTATTCTCATTAATTTTACGGGCTAAAATGTAGCTTATGACCGCAAGGCATCGTACGAATCTGCACCGCTACGTGGTCGAAATTCCACGATCTCGCACCAAGCGCTTTGCTTCCTCGTTCCTAATACGCACCGCAAAAATTTGGAATGCCCTTCCGGTTTCCTTTTTTCCAAGTAACTGTAATGTGGGTGTCTTTAAATCAAGAGTGAATAGGCATCTTCTAGACAAGCGCGCACCATCTTAGGCTGCATCTTCACTTACCATCAGGTGAGATCGCAGTCAAGCGCTGGTCTATATATTAAAAAAAAAAAAATGTTATTAAGTATAAGCTATGTCTATTACAAACTTTCTCATTTACAATATTAGCAGGAGTAAGGCATTAGGTACTCAGGATTTGTTTACTTTAATTACAAGTGTAAATTGAAGTGTTCCTCACTTTTTTTTAATATTATTAGCGAGCAAACGACGAAGCGGGTCACCTGTAGCACCTGAGACACCACCAATGCGTTGCCGGCTTTTCAGGAATTTGTTGGTTCGCCCCTTGAATAACCCCACGTTGTAATTTAAACCCCACTGCGTCTGAGAAGTCAACAAAATTTATTCTTTGGACAAACCCTACCCTGCATTGGTGAAACAAGTACTTAAAGATATAGACTGAACCACCCCAATTTGAGGAGGCAAGTTATTCCACAGCACTTGAACGAGGTCAGTTTTTTTCTCTAACGAAGTAAATAAGCTTGATGTTTTGCCATAATAAATCAAAAAACACAAATCCATTGGACTGTTCCCAAATCAGCAAATCCATCCGTGTAATGGCTGAACATAAATCCAGCTCAGCCAAAGCCAGGATCGTGGCATTCAGCCAGACGGGCTGTCAGCGCTGAAAATATCAGAAACATGAATAAATGAATACAGGCAAGAC
Source organism: Hipparchia semele (assembly GCA_933228805.2). Classification (NCBI taxonomy): domain Eukaryota; kingdom Metazoa; phylum Arthropoda; class Insecta; order Lepidoptera; family Nymphalidae; genus Hipparchia; species Hipparchia semele. Next base: position 2,643,084 of record OW121733.1, on the reverse strand, counting down.
ATAGTCCACTACCTCCCTTTGACGACCTCCCTGGCGCAGTGGTGAGCGCTGTGGTCTTATAACTGGGAGATCTCGGGTTCGATTCCTAGCGGGGGCAATTTAATAATTTATTATTTCTAAATTGTCTCTGGTCTGGTCTAGTGGGAGGCTTTGGCCGTGGTTACCACCCTACCGTCAAAAACGTGCCGCTAAACGATATAGCGTTCCGGCACGATGGCGTGTAGAAACCGATTAGGGGTATGGGTTGAATTTACACTGCTATACCCCTTCCAAGTTAGCCCGCTACCATCTTAGACTGCATCGTCACTTACCATCAGGTGAGATCGCAGTCAAGGGCTATCTTGTCATAGAATAAAAAAAAAACCACCTATGTCCACTTCTTCTAATATATTTTTTGTCTTGTTATTCTTTATAATATACTTACATTAAAAATAAAAATAGATAGACAAGTATAAACGTAAAAATTCTTTTTACAAAACCGACTTCAAACGCTACTAAAAAGTACAACAATTGTGCCTTTAAATTTGCAGAGTTCCCTCGATTTCTCCAGGATTCCATCATCAGATCCTGACCTGATGACAATGATTCCCACCTGGAAAGTATACCCTTTCAAACAAAAAAAGAATTTTCTAAATCGGTTCACTTCAGGCGTCTTCGAGTAATCGGGCAACATACATAAAAAAAAAAAGATTCCGACGAATTGAGAAAAAAAGAAAAGAAATAAATAAATAGTATTGTATTGCTAATTTGTAGGCAACACAGTTGTTAAATGCACGAAGCAACAGCGGAGGCTTAGGAATAGGGTCCCGTTGGCACCCGTTGGCACCCGCTGGGTACGTAAAAAGAAAGTTTTGGGGACACAGTTGCAAGAAATAATGTGTTTAGTGTGGAAATGGGCAATTTGGTGACCGAGTTTGTCGAGTAACGTTAACGGGCTCGTTAGTCGTTAGGGACCGATACATTTCGGATCTGGCAAGGGTCCTAACAGATAGGGTAATTACTATCCTTACTAATAACCTTACTAATATTATCAATGCGAAAGTATGTTTGTTTGTCCGTCAATCACGCCACAACAAAGCAATGGATCGACAAGATTTTTTGCATGGGTAACGTTGATGACCTGGAGATTTACATTGGCTTTTTGTCCCGAAAAATCAAAGATCTCTACATGGATAAAGTCACAGGTATCAAGCCAGTAATTAGTAACCATACTAGCTTAGGATAAATTAAATAAGACTTGTGGCACTCGGGGACTGCCGCGGTAAAGCTATTGCATAGCATTTTTTATCAACGCCATCTAGCGGTGAGAGGAGTCCCGTGTCAGGTTATTTTCGTTACGGAATTTTTGGATTCGGTCTCCACGCTCAAGGCCCGCGATAGAAGCTATGCAATAGCTTAAAAGAAAGTACTTCCCAGTATACGCGTCTACGTTCTAATACGAATGACGTCACCGTCGAGAATTTACACGTCTTCGTAAAGAAATACGGAAAGTATCGCTATTTGATAACAGGATGTCAGGTAAGATAAGTAAGTTTAAGTATAGCCCGGCCATAGAATAGAACAGAATAGAATAGTTTTTTATTCAAATAACCTTTTACAAAGTGCTTTCGAATCGACCGTAATCATAGATTTACATGTCAGGGGTTTTTTTTTAAATTTATTTATACTTGTTACAAGTTACGAATTTCCTGTGGCTGAATGTTTTTAAGCTATTGCATAGCTTCTATCGCGGGCCTTGAGCGTGGAGACCGAATCCAGAAATTCCGTAACGAAAATAACCTGACACCCCACGGACATGGACTCCTCTCACCGCTAGATGGCGTTGATAAAAAATGCTATGCAATAGCTTTACCGCGGCAGTCCCCGAGTGCCACACGTCTTTTTTTTCTTCCTTTCTTGCTGGGCTGGTTGCCACACGTAAACCAGTCGTGGCCTGTTGTGTGTGATGCACCAATCCTTCCAATGTTCTCTACTCCAACCATCCCAGCTCTCTCCGGAAGCCTAGCAGGCCGCCCAGGTTGCCAAGGACTTCTCGAAGTGAGGCTGAGGACCCTAGATGGTTCTTGCGTTGGTCTGCAACGCCCGTGCTCCCAGGAGCACGTGCGCTGGTGATCCATCCGTCTCCATGCAAGCCCTGCATAGAGGACTGTCGGTGACACCTATAATAAAAGGTATTTGTTTAATTTGCTGTGTGTACTGGGAAGTGCAAACAGCAAATTCTGGTGGGAGGCTTTGGCCGTGGCTATTTACCACCCTACCGTCAAAGACGTGCCGCCAAGCGGTTTAGAGTTCCGGCACGATGGCGTGTAGAAACCGATTAGGGGTATGGGTTGAATTTACACTGCTGTACCCCTTCCAAGTTAGCCCGCTACCATCTTAGACTGCATCGTCACTTACCATCAGGTGAGATCGCAGTCAAGGGCTATCTTGTCATCGAAATAAAAAAAAAGGACTCGAACATATTTAGTTCCCAAGGTTGCCGCTTGGAGCGCTGGCTGTAGATGTATTAAGAAGCTCGAAAAAGTAGATTCGATGTATAAAACTATCGAAACTTGAACTAACCCTAATGAAAACTATCGAACAACTAGAGTAACCTATCGAATAGCTACAATACATTACGTCTGTAGTGCCGTAACGGGCTATTCGGTTACCGTATTTGTCGTGTAATGGGATAATTAGGGGTCGACATTTATAGTTCGGTTGGCGAAGGGTCCGAATGGGTACCATAGATTAACCGAACAATAGGCGATATAGAGACTACGCATTGAAGTAATTTGAGCCGATTGCGATTTCCATTCATTGTGTTATTGACTTTGCACAATTTCAAAGGGATAAGTTGATTTTAATTAGTAGTTTTGCCATTACATAAATTCAAACAATGTTTAAAAATCAGTGGCATGATTATAAAAAGTTGTATTAAAACACATGTTTAAAACAGTTTGAATTTAAACCGTGTTTTTTATCACACATTTAAAAACACAGATTAAAGTAAGTTTTAAGCATTCTATAAAATAATAAGAAAAAAACAAGCTTTAAAACTACTTTTCATGGCGAATGAATGGATATAAAATGAAAATAAATTAACTATTTATTTAGGAGTCTTTTTTTTTATTCGAAATAGGCTTGCGCTTGACGACAAATACAAACAAACAAACAATATGGCAAATGAGTCTAAATAGCTTGTTGACATAAAAACAGTTGAGTCTATGCTATAGCTATATTATATTTTTGAACTATTTTTAAACTTTTATTGGCATTGTAATGTAATTAAATTGACAGTTTTTTGTAAATATTTAATTTACTATGACGAATTTGAAAAGATCTAGTCTACAAATGAAACTTTGTAGGTCGAATTAATTTGAAATAATGCGCTAAACGCCGTAAAGTAAAAAGAATTAGAAAAAACATAAAACAATTTGAACTGTTTGAATTACAAAATTAAAAAAAAAATGTTTTTTTTCCAACCCTGGCAAAACACATTTATTAAGTTGAGGTTATTACACAGTTATGTAATATTCCATTCCACTCTACATTTTTAACGAAGTTACTAGTTTATTTGCGACTGTTTTATTTGGTTTCTAGTAAGCCATCATATTCTGTCTGTCAACTAATTAGCCTGAGCAATCAGTACCTGATGTGATTGTCAGTACAATATTAAATCAATTTCACCGCATTAATTGCCGCTCCCGGCGACCGCGCGGCGACCAAATTGTATTCACCATTAACGTTTGATGTACGATAATAATTACCTGACGTAAACAACACGATCAGTTGGATCGTCATACTTCATCATCATCATTATCCTCCTATCACCAATGGTTGCCTGGTAGAGATTGCTCTGTAGCAATAAGGCCGCCTTTGCATGCGTAGTTTTAAGTTGTATTAATTTTTGTTTCTTTCTTGTGTGCAATAAAGTTTTTATCTATCTATCTATCTACCATTATGAACAAGGTCAACATCATGAGCGCATGTCTCCTCTCAGGTCTATTCTCAAACTCTTTTTTTTAAGCTATTGCATAGCTTCTATCGCGGGCCTTGAGCGTGGAGACCAAATCCAGAAATTCCGTAACGAAAATAACCTAACACGGGACTCCTCTCACCGCTAGATGGCGTTGATAAAAAATGCTATGCACTAGCTTTACCGCGGCAGTCCCCGAGTGCCACACGTCTTTTTTTATTTTTTTTAATATATAGACTAGCGCTTGACTGCGATCTCACCTGATGGTAAGTGAAGATGCAGCCTAAGATGGTACATGCTTGCCTAGAAGATGTCTATTTACTCTTGATTTAAAGACACCCAAGTTCGAAAAACGTAGTTGGAAAAACGGAAGCCAGAAGGAATTCCAATTTTTTGCGGTGCATATTAGAAGGTAGGAAATGAATAAAATTAGATTTATTTATTTATTTATGAGGTATGCCAACAGCGAGTACACAAAACTATGCTAATTTAGAAACTATATCGATACCTCCTACGTAAGTTGTTTTATCCCACAAAATTGGCATTTTAGGATTGTTGCACTTATCATTTGTTTTTATCTATTTTATGTGTTCGTTTAAAAAAAATTGAAAACAGCATTCTTTAACATACTTTCAAGATGTATAAAGTTGTATCGTTATTAAAATGACGGCCTAAGCCATTGTATTGACCTTCACAACAATTAACGCGTCACGTAAGCGTTTTGGGGATACAACACCTTACGTAGGAGGTATCGATTATATATCTACTAGCTTTTGCCCCCGCGACTTCGTCCGCGTGGAATTAGATTTTGGGGTGGAATTTTCAAAAACTGTGACACACGTACTTCTTTATTTTTAACTGAAAGCTCAAATACCAACTTTGATAGAAACAGCTCGAAAAATGACGGAGTTTCATATAAATTTCCATCCCCTATTTAAACCCCTTAGGGGTGGAATTTCCAATAATCCTTTCTTAGTATGCGCCTACGTCATAAAAGGAACCAACTGTAAAAATTTCAAGTTTCTAACTTCAGTAGTTTAGGCTGTGCGTTGATATCTCAGTCAGTCAATCAGTCAGTCTGGACTTTGAATTTTATATATATAGATTATATAATAAATTCTGATACTGTGTAACACGCCACTTATACATAACAATTAATTAGATTTACAAGTTTTGAAATCTCGTAATTATCTATGTACACGACCTGAATAAACAACAAAAAGTAATAATAAAGCAGTCTCGAGAAATTAGGTAGACGTACCCTGTGAAATCATCATTAAAGACTCCCATCCCTAATTCCACAAATTCGGGCAAGATAATTGAAAATAATTTGGGGAAAATTGAAAATTACACGAGCGCGACGTTGCGTAGTGCCACAGTGTAGCAATCGTGCAGTTGGCTATCTGGCTGTCGTGAAGCGTGGATGTAATTAATGAATAGTTCTCTAGTACCTCTAGTGTTTTGAGGACCTCCCTGGCGCAGTGGCTGTGATCTTATAACTGGGAGGTCTCGGGTTCGATTCCCGGTGGGGGCAATTTGGGAAATTATAATTTCTGAATTGTCTCTGGTCTGGGCTAGTGGGAGGCTTTGGCCATGACTAGTTACCACTCTACCGACACAGACGTGCCGCCAAGCGATTTAGCGTTCTGGCACGATGGCGTGTAGAAACCGACTAAAGGTATGGGTTCAATGTATACTGCCATACCCCTTTCAAGTTAGTCCGCTATCATCTTGGACTGCATGGTCATTTACTATCAGGTGAGATCGCAGTCAATGGCTTTCTTGTCACCGAATACAAAATAAATAAAAAAAAGTGAAATAATAATTGAAGAGGACTGCGATAAAGATACAAAGAAAAGTAGTTACTAGACAATACAGCATTGTAAAGTCGATATCTCCTGAGGATGCTCCGGTTTCGGGGCGAAACGTGCATCGAGAGTAGTATAAAAGTCTTGTGTGGTGGTGCATGTGAGTGGTGGTGGCATTGCTTGCTTGGGAACTTTGCTTTATTGCTTGGTTGGGGAGGTAAGCGGTGCTTAGCTTATAACTGAATGTTTAACCATACAGATTTTTTCTGTTGGCGAATTACAGCAAAATAATTCTAACATTTTTTGTTAATCATGAACTTCCGCAAAGTAACGCCTGACTCTATCCTATACAAAGAAAAGTACTTAGGTACTTTAACATGCTTTTTACAAACGAAATTGAAAGTTAAAATATGCTCAAAGAACCTAATTAATGAACACAATGTATCTGGCCACAAAGGTATATTATTGAGAAAGGTAATATACTCTATGGATGTAATTTAATTGAACGTAATTTACATTTCACGATACAATATTGCCTGTACTATAAGTCATAATTTATAACATAAATTAATTACCTATTTTACTATGTAGTACGAAGTTCGTTTTAGATTCAATTAACTTGCAGACTAAATTATTATTGTTATTAAACTATTTATTGGGATTACCTATTGTTTGTATATTGATTGAGCCTTTTGTTAGCCGATTCCAGAAACGCTTTGTGTCATTGATTAAAATTAGTATAGATCGTTGATTGTTTTCAAATTTCAGCAAAATCCTGCTGTCTCGGTGTCGGTTCTCTAAAAATGATTGACGACCTCCCTGGCGCAGTGGTGAGCGCTGTGGTCTTATAACTGGGAGGTCTCGGGTTCGATTCCCGGCGGGGGCAATTTAGGAATTTATAATTTCTAAATAGTCTCTGGTCTGGTCTGGTGGGAGGCTTTGGCCGTGGCTATTTATCAACCTAACGTCAAAGACGTGCCGCCAAGCGATTTAGCGTTCCGGCACGATGGTGTGTGGAAACCGATTAGGGGTATGGGTTGAATTTACGCTGCTATACCCCGTCCAAGTTAGCCCGCTACCATCTTAGACTGCATCGTCACTTACCATCAGGTCAACTTAGTAGGGCAATATGTAGCTCTAATGACACGTCATAATTCTACCACCGGTTCGGAATGCAGATTCTGCTGAGATGAGCCGGCAAGAAAAATTCCTAAAAAATCCGTAAAATCATTTAAATAAAAAGCGACGCTTGCTACCATACAATAAAGCGCAAAGTACCTACAGCATATTTACCTAGAAGTTGCTTCTCTTTCTGTCGCGTAACTCTTATCCCATCGCACTACTTTAACCCATTGTGTTGGCCCGTCGGTCGAGACTTAGGTACTACTTGTAGCTTTATACAGGAGTGCGTCTGGTCTGCTAAAACAGAGATCGCTATATTCCTAAACTATTAAACTAACTACTAACTTTAGTTTTAGTGTGACAGAGGTTTAAGACTTCGTTTAACGTTGCTATAAGTACCGACATATCGTAAGCAGAAAATAGAACGCCATTTTGCAACGCTTTGTTGATGAAATAACCGCAAGAAAACTCTTTCACACAAACTCTGCATGGCTTATAAGAAAATGAAAAACTGTTATACAAATGAAATACCTACTTATAATACGTAATTTTGGCATGAGTGTAGTTCAGAATTTGGAGAGTGACGCTATCTTGTATCCCAAAAAAAAAAAAAACAGAGGGTTCCTGGGGGGTTTTTGAACTTTTGACACTCCACGCAGACAAAATTGCGGGCAAAAGCTAGACATTATAAATGCGAATTGTACTCGTGTACTCGAATAAAAAAGGAAAAAAAAAGGAAAAAAACTAAGATTTTCCTTTGAAAAAAGTCTCATTTCATACAAAATAACGGTCTTTTACGACTAAAATAGTACTGCAGTGTGTGTTATACATGTACGGAGGAATGACTTAATATTGCGCGTGCAATTTGAATGCTGGTTCATATCTGAAAAGCCGCTAGTGGCTTCTACCCTTGAAGCTATGAAAGGCAAAGAAATACCTTTGATGTTGCTTTGAGAAGAAAAAAAGGAAAAAGTAACTTGGAATCGTAATTGCTAAGAACCGTTTCACTTCTTCAAACTCAATATAAATTCTTGTAGACTTTTACAAGGCTCTGTGTAGCGAAGGTCGTCTTAACTTTTGATTATTCCTGGTGGAAGTGAAAATTTCTTACCAGCAATTTGGTTGCTTCAAAACGCAAACACATACCTACATGTATAATTGTATACTCTTTATCTTTTCGAAGTTCCGAACAATTAATCTAATGACGTAATTATTGCGGAATCTAATCTATCCATATAATAAAATTGTAGAAAAGTGGTGTCTGTACAATGGAAATATATAAAAAAAAAGTAGCAGGGGTTGTTATTAGAGCGATGCCAAACCCGAAATTGTAATTAATTTTTTTTTTGTCTGTTTGTCTGTTTGTCTGTGTGTTTGTGCACGCTAATATCAGAAACGGCTTATTCGATTTAGATACGGTTTTCACTAATATATTGTAGTAAGCTTCACTTAACATTTAGTGTTTATTTCATGTCAATCGGTTCATAAATAAAAAAGTTATGTCAATTTAAAGAATCACGGCGAACATTTTTAACGTACAGAGTACGTACTACACGCCTCGCGCCTGAGCGTCGACGGTATATGTAATTCAAAATATGCTGCCCTAAAAGTCACTATTCCACGCGAACGAAGTCGCGGGCACAGCTAGTTCTTACTATATTTTGTTTGTTTTGTTTGTTTGTCCTTCAATCATGCCGCAACAGGTCGACGTAATTTTTTCCATAGACCATTTGACCTGGTGAAGTGACATAGGCTAGTATTTTTTACCCCAGATAAAATCAGTTAGTTCCCACGGGATTTTTTAAAACTAAATTCACGCGGATGAAGTCGTGGGCAACAGCTAGTGTTATACTTATTATAGACGTATATTTACGATCTTTTAGAAATCGGACGCCGGTTTTAGATGCTACCCATTTTGATAAATAAGCCGTCCGTATAAAATACGTCCGTAACGAGTTAGACATTCGTCAGTGCCGGGTTCAATGTACATTTTAGACATGTACACTATCCCAAATGAAGATACATTTTAGTAGCGTTCTCTCTTTGAGCGTTCTCTGTTTTAGTTCTGGGGCGATTCAGACCTAGTCGATAACATACCGTGTCGATACGGTTAGATATCGATCTCGTATAAAAAAATTTTGTCGTGTGATTCAGAGCGTTTGGTTTGAGGATACGATTCGGTATCGACTACGTTATCGACATCGACAAGATACATTCGATTACAAGAGCATTTACGAATTGAAAATATATGTTATCGTACGGTAACAAACCGAATCGATCGATAAATAAGTTATCGGAAGGGTCTGAATCGGGGGGCTGGAACCTATACGTACATTTGGTACATTTTGATACATTTGAGTTCGTAGTTAGTACACAAACATGTCCGCTCGTACACTTCCCTAAGTCTGACGGGAACTCATGAAGTATTCAAAACGCGTTGCAAAGCCTAGATTTGTAAACGAGTGTGTTCTAGTACATACATTGCTTAGTCAACGACATTGGATATAAGCATTCTAAAGTGCAATATACGGGAAAGATACGTAGGTACTTTAAATGTATTGTTGATATTTGTCCTAATTATCAGGAAGCATAATATTTTGATAAAGAGTCTGTAGTTAGTACGCAAACATGTCCGCTCGTACACTTCACTGAGTCTGACGGGAACTCATGAAGTTTTTAAGATGCATTGCAAAGCCAAGATTTGTAAACGAGTGTTGACAAGTATTGGGTAGTTCTAGTACCTAAATCTAAATATATAAAAGGCAAAGGTGACTGACTGACTGACTGACTGACTGACTGATCTATCAACGCACAGCTCTAACCACTGGACCGATCGAGCTGAAATTTGGTGCACAGGTAGCTGTTAGGACGTAGACATCCGAGACATAAGAAAGGATTTTGGAAAATTTCAACCCCAAGAGGGTTAAATAGGGGGTTAAAAAATCGAAGCTAACGTGAGCGAAGCCGCGGGTTAAAGCTAGTTGCATAATAAACGAGTTTGGATATAAGCATTCTAAGGCTATACAGCAAAGATAGGTAGGTACTTTAAAATATATATTCTTTTTATTTGTCATAATAATCTATAGTATAAAATTATTTATGTAGCATGTATATTTAATGTTTTAATTTAGAATTTAGTTTTGTATGATGTTAAGTATTATTATTAAAAGAGAAAATTAAATAAATATTACAGAAAATTTATGTAGCAACATTTCATTTTGATTTTGAGTTTGTAGTTAGTACGCAAACATGTCCGCTCGTATAGGCTTGTACACTTCTCTGAGTCTGACGGGAACTCATGAAGTATTCAAGACGCGTTGCAAAGCCGAGATTTGCAAACGAGTGTGGACAAGTATTGGGTAGTTCTAGTACCTAAATTGCATAGTAAACGAGTTTGGATATGGCCATTCTAAGGTGCGAAAAAAGGTGGTCGAAGACTTTAGTTAACAAGAAGTTAATAACTTCGAATTCCAAAATATTGTATGACAAACCATGACACTGCATTAATGACACTTGACTCTAGATAGAGTCATTTATGTCATTAAAGAAATAACCGGCCAAGTGCGAATCATTCTCGTGCATTGAGGGTTCCGCACTTTTTTTAAAAGAGCAACCTTCGAGTTTCTTGCTGGATCTTCTCGGCTGGAATGGCATTCTGAACCAGTGGTAAATTCATCTGACGATTCGAAATCACTTTGTAAGACAAACGGACAAAGGAGCGAGCGTATAAAGCCGAATTTAAACTGTGAAATTAGTGGCATGAAATTAGTTTCATGACATTAATCTCATCAACAATTGCGTGTGTAAGCTTCTAATTTCATGATGCATGTATTGTTGATGAAACTAATTTCATGCAACTAATTTCGCAGTGTGAATTCGGCTTTTGGGTTTCGTTTTTAAAATTACTTTCGTTTCTGGACTTCTTTGCCAAGTAGGTACATTACAAATGAAAACAAATACTACAAAAGAGAACTGTTGTCTAACATTCTTCCTCGTTAAATTCCTTTTGTAACATTGAGAATACAAGCCACAGAGTTTGCGATGGAAAATTTGTTATTACTTTGAATTGAAGATATACTGGAAGAATTTTTTTTCATTATTTAACGCTTGATTGGAGATTCGGGGTAAGTAATAAGAGCGGTTGACGTTGACATCCTATTGAAGATAGAGATGCTGTAGAAAAACAAAATTGGGTAAAGTATTTTTCAATAATTTTCTCATCTAAATTTTTTTTTATTCGATGAGCCTTGACTGCGATCTCACCTGATGGCAAGTGACGATGCAGTCTAAGATGGTAGCGGGCTAACTTGGAATGGGTATAGCTGTGTAAATTCAACCGATACCCCTAATCGGTTTCTACACGCCATGTGCCGGAACGCTAAATCGCTAGGCGGCACGTCTTTGACGGTAGAGTGGTAACTAGCCACGGCCAAAGCCTCCCACCAGACAAAAAAATCTTTCTTTTGTTAGCCCCCGCCGCAATAACGTGTGCGTGTTTGTGTGTGTCTGTCTGTGGCATCGTAGCAGCCGAACGGACGAATCGATTTTGATTTTGTTTTTAGTTGCCTGAGAATCAAATTCTGAAACTGAACGTGAACGCGAGTAGCACACGTGAAATGAAATGAAATGAATACACTTTATTGTACACCACATAAATACAGAAACATATATACAGTAACATAAATTAACATAAAATAAATGATAGCACAAATGGCGGCCTTATCGCTAAGGAGCGATCTCTTCCAGGCAACCATGATGCAAGGTGGATATGATGACAGGATAGAAAATGAGGGTGCACACATTACACATAACTGAATAAAAAAAACCTGATAATACATATACGTACACATATATAAATACAATAATATAATATATTATAATATTAAATACATCCATATAATACAATAATAATAAAGACATACATATAATACACACATATAATTATAAATACATTGTATACAAGATCCGGAGCAAACAAAGAATAAGACTAAGCCTGGATGGGCTAGTAGCATTAAAGGATTAATTTATTAGAAAGAAAGAGAATGTTCAAGGAGGAAAGAAGTGTGCTTTGACGAGCCTTTTAAAAATGGCATGAGATTGCGCACGCCGAATACGTGTCCGTTAGTATCTTCACAAAACATAGAGCCATAAAGGAGTCTTTAATAAATAAAGCGTTATCGGAAATCCTTATAACCAGAGCGAAATCCATTTATGGCGGGGTTATAATTCACAACACCATAACTCATTGGTAATGGGACTTTATATAGCAGCTTGCGTGACAAATATTGCCGCGAATATTGGTTAATCGCTGATCAAATCATAAATGATTCTTACCAATTCCGTCATAGGAATCGGGTAGCGAAACCAAAATGGCGATAGAGGTTGAAGGATTGACCATTATTATACAACTAGCTTTTGCCCCCGTGACTTCGTCCGCGTGGAATTAGATTTTGGGGTGGAATTTTCAAAAACTGTGAAACACGTACTTCTTTATTTTTAATTGATAGCTCTAATACCAACTTTGATGGAAACAGCTTGAAAAATGACGGAGTTTCATATAAACTTCCATCCCCTATTTAAACCCCTTAGGGGTGGAATTTCCAATAATCCTTTCTTAGTGTGCGCCTACGTCATAAAAGGAACCAACTGTAAAAATTTCAAGTTTCTAACTTCAGTAGTTTAGGCTGTGCGTTGATATCTCAGTCATTCAGTCAGTCAGTCAGTCAGGACTTTGAATTTTATATATATATAGATATAGATTATTAGAGTTTAGTATTTTATATTAAGTTAGAGGTCTTATACCTGTAAAGGTTTATTTTGTTTATTAAAAATAATAATATGTTGTTTCCTTTTAAAAGAAGAATGTTTTGAAAAAGATTTGTTTTATATTGTCACGTAGGTCTCGGTATCATACCGCATTAAAGAGATAATAGAAGTTAGAATTCTTACAATTTTCATTTTATTTCTAAATACTCAATATAGATAAACAATAATAAATTATTCATTTTTTTTTTATTCGTTGACAAGATAGTCCTTGACTGCGATCTCACCTGATGGTGGTCGTAGGCTAACTTGGAACGAGTGTGACAGTGTAGATGCAACCCATACCTCCTAATCGGTTTACACACGCCATCGTGCCGGAACGCTAAATCGCTTGGCGGCACGTCTTTGACGGTAGGGTAGTAACTAGCCACGGTTAAAGCCTCTCACCAGACCAGACCAGAGATAATTTAGAAATTATAAATTCCCAAATTGCCCCCGCCGGGAATCGAACCCGAGACCTCCCAGTTATAAGACCACAGCACTCACCACTGCGCCAGGGAGGTTGTCATTTCTTGTACCTATCTTGACGAAGAAGCATTTGAAGTTGGTTTTTAAAAAGTATTTTTTATATTATTTTTCAACTTCACAACTTGATTTTGTACAAAACTTTAAAAAAAAGTTAAAAATTGAAATATTGGAAAACCAAATGCCTAAGTATCACATTAAGTTATCGAAGTCAATTGTTAAGTTATTGAAGTTAACGAACTATTTCTCATTTATCAATATCGGAATTGTTAATAATTTAACATTGCTTCTGTATTTTATTACGAGGTTTCAAATGTATAAATGGATTTCAAACATTTGAGAAGTTTTGATTAATATTCGATAGGTATCGAAATTCACTTCTCTGTTCCTCGAAAACCTTTTTTACCAACTTCAAAAATTTTAAGGAGGTTCTCAATTCAAAATTCAAAATGATTTGTTTAATGTAGGCCAACTTGTAGCTCTTATGACACGTCATAAATCTACCACCGGGTCGGAATGCAGATTCTGCTGAGAAGAGCCGGCAGAAAACTCAGCAGTTGCTCTTTAAAAAAAAAAATTTACAATAGGTATCAAAACTATGCTATGTATACAGTGCTTCCACAATGAAGCTTCAAAAATGCATACGTAGGTACACAATCCAACCTAGAAGCTACCAACCTAGAACTAGTGGAACCTAGTTCCTCCTTCACCGTGCTCTTTTCATAACAAAATATTACGATATTAAATATATAGCTACATAATATAACAATCTACTAATTACACTATCTTGTGGGTAGCTGGATGCCAAGCCGCTCAGTATTCAACTGTATGTTTTTTTTTTAATTTTTTTTGGCTATATTACTCCATAATCCATCAAATCTGGACCGATTTCAATTTTTTTTTGTTTGAAAGGACACAATTGATATACTTTGTAGTGGCGTGGTTTGAAGTCGGTTTTGTAAAAAGAATTTTTACATTTATTGCAGGTAGAATACATGGAAACGGTATAAAATAAACAACGAGTACAGAACATAGTTCATTACGCGCTATTACAATGTCTGCGACGACCTGCTTCCAAGTCCTCGCCACATAGGCCAAGAGACGATAGTAAAATCTGGTTTAGGACAAATACACGATTTGATTATTATTTATTACCCTTTTTCGTTATATATTGAAATCGCAACGTTTTTTTCATTGCTTTCTTTTTTTTAAGCCACTTCCAAAGAAGGAGGAGGTTCTCAATTCGCCGGAATCTATTTTTTAGTTTTTTATATAATATGTTCCCCGATTACTCAAAGACGCCTGGACCGATTTGGAAAATTCTTTTTTGTTTGAAAGGGTATACTTCCCAGATACTCCCATTGTCATCAAGTCAGGATCTAATAATAGGATCATAGAAAAATCGAGGAAACTTGAATCAACTTTCCCGCGATATCAGCGTGAAGTTGGAATTTTGTTCCGGAATAAAAGTATAATTTAGTTCATGTCAATCTTCTTCCATAAATAAATAAATAAATAAATAAAATGTAACCCATGTCCAAACTTTACCCATGCTTAAATTACGGTAGCTGTAGCTTTGTTGATGCGCCATTGAAGCACAAACCAACTAGCACAAAGACTTTTGAGTAATTATATTAGCTTATAATTTTCAACAATTTATAGGTATACTATACTTATAAGCGGTTGCAACAAAGCCTCATCAATTTAAAGGGATATTTTTTTTATAAAATTAATACATATTTTTAACGGTTGACTCTTAGACTATATACTTTGTTACCGCTTGAATTGAAAGAGTCATTTAATTTTGCTCTGGGGCATTTTTTATTATTTAATGTTTGCAAACGCATCTAACTTATTATTTTATTTGTACAAGTATGTATCCTATCCTATTATTATTAATATTATAAATACGAAAGTTTGTATGTTTGTTACTCAATCACGTTGCAACGACTGAACCGATTTATTTATATATTAGGAGATAGGCTACTTTTTATCCCGGGAAATAAGAGAGTTCCCGCGGAAATAGAAAACCTCAATCCACGCGAACGAAGTCGCGGGTATCAGCTAGTAAATAATAAATTAAAACGAGTATGTAAAGGATCGAAACTATCGAAGTCAAACTATTAACTGATTGAGTGACCTATAATTATAAATATAGATCTTTAAATTTTAACTTTCTAAATATCAATAGGTAATTTAACATTTTATAATTTTTTTTCTTCATACATATTATACAGATTCTTGCCGGCTCTTCTCAGCAGAATCTGCATTCCGAACCGGTGGTAGAGTCTTGACGTATCATAAGAGCCACAGGTTGGTCTACATGAAATAAATAAAAAAAATTATTTTAAGCTCTTGAATTTTTTTGAAACTTTGTCAGTGAATCAGTAAAGTAAAGGTAGCTTAGCTTAAGTCAGGTAACATTCAAGTATAAGTAGCTTAAATCCAATTTCATATTTGCCATAGTGATGGGCTGGTCGGAATTAACGGAAAACACACTCATTCCCGCCGTCCGTCCGATAATACCCGCTATTTCTGACATTGACAGCGTGTTATAAAACTTTTTTCATTAAAATATCATAATAGTACATTATGGTACAAGTGTAAAAGTTGGTGATTACCGCTGAGGCGCTATTGAGACCCGAGCCGTCAGGTGAGGGTCTTAAGGTAGCCGAGGACGGTAATCATCAATATACACGTGTATCATACGACGTTTTTCAACACACTTGTGAAGAAAATAATAGTAAAATAGTACATTATGGTACAAAACAGTGAAAACGAGTTGTGAAAATTTATTCGCAATGGCGGGAAAAATGAATGTTGTTTTTTTGTTCGCCCTCTTGAGATGCTCTTGAGGGCAGGCAAAGATCGACGACCATACAGCCTATTCAGGTGTTTATTTGATTTAATCAGTTTTCCGGAATAACATAGACTAAAAGAATGAGGTTTCTTTTTTTTTTGGCTTTTCTCTTATAGCCACGTACAAAATGGGGAATTTCCAGTTTTCTTTATTTAACAAAAAACAAAAGTTATATTTGAGTGACAGTTTTATTTATTAAACACGTACAAGTTGAAATTATCTATGTATTTAAATACGAAGTTGTATGAAATGAGCAAGCAATAGGTATCTTGGCAATAGGTAGGATTTTTTTTGTAATAGAAACTTTTTTAAGAACAAAGCAACTCAACCAATAAAATTAAAAAAAATTTCTATAACTCACATTGTGAATAATGGTAATAAAAAGTCACAGTTTGAGTTAAAGGTGTCATTGTGTGCCTAGTTGCGGTGAACCGGGAGCCATTTTATGAGCAAGTGTGTTGAAAAAGTTTATTTTTGTCATGTAACATTAATTGAACAATGGGCATAAATACATCTATTCTTCTTCTTGATTAGGTTATTACATACACCTCATAAGGCTAGTGGTTTAGACTTTCAAAAAAAAACGTTTTTAACAACGTTTTGCTCGTTAATTTTTTAAAAACGTTAGTTTTCAAAAAATTAACGAGCCCGCGACTTCGTTTGCATGGATTGAGGTTTTTAATTCCCGCGGGAATTCTTGTTTTCCGGGATAAAAAATAGCCTATGCGCTATTCCAGTCAATAATATATCTATATGCCAAATTAAAGCCAAATCGATTTAGGCGTTGCGGCGTGATTAAGTAACAAACATACATCCAAACTTTCGCATTTATAATAAACTAGATGATGCCCGCGACTTCATCCGCGTGGATTAAGGTTTTTTGATTCCCGCGGGAACTCTTTAGTTTTCCGGGATAAAATGTAGCCTATGTTTTAATCCCGGGTATGAGCTATCTCCATTCCAAATTTCAGCCAAATCGGCTCATTCATTGTAGCATAAAGGAGTAACAAACATACACACACACACACACATACACATACAAACTTTCGCCTTTATAATATTAGTAGGATAGTAGGAAGTAGGAAGTAGGATAGTAGGACAGGACAGGATAGTAAGTAAACTGTGCGATAAAATCAAAGTAAGTAAAAAACTACCTTAAGTTAGGTAAAATTCAAGTATAAGTAGCTAGAATCCAATTTCATCCTTGCCAGAGTGATGGGTTAGACGCAATAACGGCAAACACACTCATCCCCGCCGTCCGTCCGATAATACCCGCTATTTGTTACACTGACAGCGTGTTATAAAACTTTTTTCATTAAAATAATATAGAAGTTTATTTTTGTTATATTATTTCGTTTGTCATTTTTATTCGATGACGAGATAGCTCTAGACGATGCCCGCGACTTCGTCCGCGTGGATTAAGGCTTTGCAGTTTCCGCGGGAACTTTTTAATTTTCTGTGATAAAATGTAGCCTATGTGTTATTCCTGGGTGTGAGTTCAATTCCAAATTTCAGCCATATGGGTTCACTCGTTGTGGCGTGAAGGAGTAAGAAACATTTACACACATACACAGAAAAACTTTCGCCTTTACAATATTACTAGACTAGATGATTAGTGTGATCTTCGACCATTTAGCCGAGACGCGCCTTTACGCAGATTTAGTACTGAATATATTCTGCCACTTTCTGCGGTGAGGTGGGGTAATTACGTAAAGCACACATTTACTCACTTCCGCACACTCTTGTAAATACTTAATGTCTCTATGAACGCACACTAACTCAAAAGCTGTCACACTTACAAGCTGAACCGTACGTTTGTACATGTACTTCGGCAGCGGGGAATGCGTGCGCTTGCCACGTCCCGGCTACACACACACACACACACACACACACACACACAGACGCACGCACGCACACAGACACACACACACACACACACACACACACACACAAACTTAGTCTGATTATAGAGCAGAATTTAATTACAGTGTACAGTTTTTAATTCTGTCCCTCTATAGCATAAATTGACTATGTTTCCTCTCGTTTTTCTCTAATCTCTTACAGCATCCCGCCAAGCTGCGTCCGTTGAATAACGCAAACGTATTGAATTGCAAAACGCCCGCCCGCTCCGAATATTTTGTATCTTTGATTCCGAATCGCAATTCAACTGGAACTGGGGTGAAGGTTTGTGCCAGTATAAAGAACTGTTACATTCCTGAAACACACTTCACAAGTGTTAGCGAAATATTGAAATAGTAAAGATATACAACTTTAATGTATTGAAGGTAGCTAGATAAAACTAGTAGTAGGTAGTTTGACTTTGTTGACGATGTAGGCGCCGGTCTGGTGCCGCGCCGTTAGTATAAATCATATATCAGCGGGTTGGACGTTATTAATTCAGTCTCTTCCAGAGACTCATGTCCGCGTCTAGGTCGTTGTATTTGATTGTGGGATTGTGATAGCAATCACGCCCTAATCGATTAAGTATTGCCCTGAGGTTTAGTCGAGTGTAATTGATTAAATAATACTAAGATAAGTTTGATAGTTACCCTCACGTTCAGATGGTGGTTTGTCTGACGTGTTGCGGTTAAATAGATTAGATGTGAGGACAGGGGCCGTTATAGGGGTGGTTGGAGACGGCTTTATGTAGGGTTTAAGCGTTTTTGAGCCTAATACAAGGTCTACATTAGTAGACCTTTGCAATAAATGAGTTTGAATTTGAATTTGAAAAAATACGAGTAGAATTTCTCACCACATTACATTTGCAAAGTTTCATATCAATACCCAGTAACCTGAAAGTTGCTAAAAGAAAGCAAAACTACATTTGTATGGAAACTAGAGTTAACTGGAGTTGGGGACTCCTAACACAAGCGATGTATGTAATTACTTCGCGAGGCCTCCGGGCGTAATTAGCATGTATGCGGTGTTACTGACAAGGACTCATGGCGGTATAAAGTTACCCATCTTACACAAATCACGAGTTAATTAAGGGTTAATTTTAAATTCAAATTCCAGGCTTGAAAGCCGCTTAATTACTTGGATAAGGTACACTATCAACTTTGTTGATTTAGCTGGTATGAGCAGGTTAACTGAAATACTAATGTGAAACCTATGATTACTTATAAAATGGAATGGAATGGGACGGATTGGAACGGAATAGAATGGAACGGTATGGAACGGAATGGAACGGAATGGAATGGAATAGAAGAAAATCGTAACTTTACATTAGAAAATGTGCGAGTTATGTTTGATGTTTTTTTTTCTAAAAAATAAAACACGACCTCCCTGGCGCAGTGGTGAGCGCTGTGTTCTTATAACTGGGAGGTCTCGGGTTCGATTCCCGGCGGGAGCAATGTAGGAATTTATTATTTCTAAATTGTCTCTATTCTGGTCTGGTGGGAGGCTTTGGCCGTGGCTAGTTACCACCCTACCGTTAAAGACGTGCTGCCAAGCGATTTAGAGTTCCGGCACGATGGCGAGTAGAAACCGATTAGGGGTATGGGTTGAATTTACACTGCTATAGCCCTTCCAAGTTAGCCCGCTACTATCTTAGCCCGCTACCATCTTAGACTGCATCGTCACTTACCATCAGGTGAGATCGCAGTCAAGGGCTATCTTGTCGTCGAATAAAAAAAAAGATTTTGGGTTTTGGTGGACAGTGTACATTTTGCGATTTACTTGGTGTTTGCATTGTACCGTCGGTATGACCGAATTCGTGAATACTTAACAAGCGGTGATTTTCAGCTATGGACCTGTTTCACGTCACAGCCGAATAGAACTACTTTTTTTTTTAGTCCTTGACTGCGATCTCGTCTGATGGCAATTGGCAAGTGACGATGCGTGTGTGTGTATGTTTGTTACTCTTTCACGCTAAAACGAACGAACCGATCTGGCTGAAATTTGGATCGGAGATAGCTCATACCCAGAATTAACACATAGACTACATTTTATCCGGAAAAATTGGAGAGTTCCCGTAGGAATTGAAGAAAACCTAAATCCACGCGGACGAAGTGGCGGGCATCGTCTTGTTAATAAGGATGTTAACACTAATCACAAATTAATGTTTAGTGTTAATTTTATGATAGTTTGTAATATTAGAATATCGAAAATCACATTTTTGTAATTTAATATAACTTAATAAAATTAAAAATGATTTTAAATGCTATATTTATAATCTGATGTCACGTGACTGCAAAACGCCAAGAAGAGCTTGTGACGTCACTAATCGCGAAACAAGCTGACGACTGTATGTATGCCATGAATCGCGACCAATGTTTGTCTGACGCATGACGTCATGTCAGTCACGTGACAGCTGTGGAGTGTTTTAGCGGGAACATTCAAAATTACTCTATTTTTGTATATTTTCTCATCGAAAATACTAATATTTTTAAATATTTTTTTTTCTATGGTAAACAAGTGTCAATTTTCAAAATAAAAGCAATTCCGAAAAATTGTTAACACCCCTATTAATTTTATTTGCGACCTTTCAGCTTTAATTCCGCACCTTTAACCGTTGGGCTATTGAGGCCTCAAAATATAAGACAAAAACAAATCGGCCCATGAAAAGCACGAAAATGATAACAAAAAAGACAATAATTTAATTCAGTAGCAAGAATCGCTTCCAGATAAGGCCCCGTACGAACAATAAAGCCCGTATCTATCTCCAATATTCAAATATTCCGCGCGGTTGCCAAGAACTGCGGAATCAGTGCTCGATGGTTTTTGGCATTGCATGCACGGCGCGGCGGTATTGCGGCATCGCTTTGTTTATTTTAACACCGTTTTCAATACTTAATACCGCTGCATCGCGTATAGATAACACTTTTTTTTACAGTATGGTTTTTCACGCGCCCTCGTGAATTGCTTGCAATAAGTATCATTTCTAATTAGATAATTTCGTTGTAGGCTAATGCCTATAACGAAATTCATGTAGGTAATGTACTAATGTACATACAATAATATGTAATGTATGCATAGGTGGCTTAGCTCGTAAACAATTTTCAATTTTCCCCCGGGAACTACTTAAGGAATCGGGATAAAAGGTAGTCTATGTTCTTTTCCATGTCAAAGGCTACATGCATGCCAAATTTCATCCAAATCCGTTCAGCCGTTTTTGCGTGATTGAGTAACAAACATCCAAGCATCTAAACATCCAAATTCAAATTCAAATTCAAAATTAATTTATTTCATAAAAGGCTAACTTGTAGCTCTTATGACACGTCATAAATCTACCACCGGTTCGGAATGTAGACTCTGCTGAGAAGAGCCGGTAAGAAACTCAGCAGTTGCTCTTTTCAAAAAAAAAAATTTTTTTTTTTACAAAGCTAAGCTATGCAGTGTAAACATCCACACTTACACATTATACACTGTAGGATTACGCATTAATTATATCACTTGTTGACCCAAAACGTTGTAAGCGTCGGGCAAGTGTAAAGGACTTCACACACGGCAGCTATAATGTAAAGATGTATATTATAGCACGATACATCTCGATACATCTCATTACATCTTTCCATATAAATTGACAGGAGACCACACACGACAGCTATAATGTATATTTTTACATCTTCGTATCTTAAGATACCGAGCGGTATGAAAATATACATTTATATCTCGATACATCTCGATACATCTCGATACATCTCAATACATCTTTACATATTTCCGTATATTTACTCAATAGCAAGGGTGTTCAAAAATAGAGGTGGTCGTTGTAAAACATAAATAGTTACATCGTTAGTTTTAATCAGTACGAAAATACGAAATATGCGAGTAACGAAATGCATTCGTGAATAAACGTACTCGGTACTGATGGCGCATACCTTTATGATCTAATAATCACCGGTGACACACCGGTGTTTCTCCGGTGTTTTCAATTGATTACTTTCTACGGAGAATCACCGGTGATTTTCCGGTGATCACTGCTCCGGTGCAAACCATTATACTTTCTCAAATTTAGGATGATAATTTTGGCAGATTACGTTCAGGAAGTTTCGTTTTTTTCAGGTAAAATGTAATACAGATAATGTGGTACTTCATTGATGGGAACCGCCCACTTAGTAAAGTACCATGCGTATCGAACAACCACAGACTATCGAAAATCGTTTCTGACTTGAAATAGATCGAACATGTAAAAATTAACATTTAGGTAACTATATTATTTTTTATATATATTAAATCGTATGTAGAAATAATTTTATCATTAATTTATAGTAGGTTTGTATTTTAAGGTAGAAAAAATTTGCCTTCTGATAATTCATCATATAATTTAAACTCTCCAGAATTTTTTTTATACTTTAATAATAAATAAAATAAAAAATAAAAAAAAATAAAAAAGCCTTTTATTTCTTCATGTACATACATTAAAAATCTACATAAAATATTTCTTAACCTAAAAATTAAATTAACTATATTGAATGTAATTAAAAATCCTAAAACATATTAAAAAATTAAAAGAAAAATAAAAATATACATGAAGAACCCTTTTCAGGTCAAGGCCTCCTCCAGAGAGACCCATTGTTGTCTGTTTCTTGCTTTCAGCATCCAGTTGGGTTTATACTTTATGTGATCTTAAATCCAAATTGTTCTATTTTTGGCACATATGGCAATACCCGCATCATAATCACAATCTGAATCATCTTCTGATGAACTATCTAGTAAATCTAGTAATAAATAACTTGACAGATCCATATTAAAAATAATAACACCCTGTATAGCACTTTAGTAGCTGGGAAGTGCGTCAGTCGAGACGTATACCAATGGAATGAAGGGAAAGATATATTACATTACCTGCTCCGTGTGTGATAGGTTAAGATAATGTAAAGCTATACATCCCGGGATGTAATATACATTAATATACATTATAGCTGCCGTGTGTGAAGTCCTTTACGGTGAGAGTGAGTAGCCCTCCAAACCGCACGGCCGGGGGTACGTGTCTCACCTCGACCTACTTGTGGCCTTTGACGCACGCGGCTCTGGGAATACTAGTGCCCTTAATAGCAACAAAAAGAGAAATATAGAAACTTTACAAAAAATTACATTTGCGACAAGGATGACATAATTCAAAACTCACCAATTTTAGTGTCGAACATTTATACTTTTACTATATATATAGCTACTCGTGCTGATTCACTCACTCGCTCACTCACTCACTCACTCACTCACTCATTCACTCACTCACTCACTCACTCATTGATCACCTCTCCTGTAAAATTTTGTATGAAACAAATTTTTTTCACTCGCGGTTTCGTATAGAGGACAAAAATTCATTCGGAGGAAAAATATGGATAGAGCTGATGATTGAGGATTTCGGAGACGGGTAAGGAGCACCGCCCAGGGTATTGAAGATAGGTGGGGGGTGTTCAAACAAAAGTCACTCGAAACCTTATCCAATTGGCAGAGAGCTAAAAAAAACTTCCAAAATGGCGGATTCAAAATGGCAGCCATTTCTAAGATGATCAAGACCCAAAAATCTACTTGGCGAACAGAAAAACCGCGGTTCGCTTTAGCGAGCCGCGCACCCACGCGCCCTACTAGTTTGCTATAAAAACAACATTACGCTAAGCACAAAAAAATAAGAGCGAGAGAGATTGTGACTTAATGCTCTGTCGCTTTGTTGGCCGCTGTGTTGTTTCGAGACCGCAGCATCCACAAAACATTACTCTCTAACGAGAGAATTCTCTCGTCGTCGATTTTGAATTATGTCACTCTTGTCGCAAATGAGCGATATCACACATAGATCAAAAGGGAGACAACTCAAAAAAGGTCTCTGTTCTCTAGACGAAAAAAAAACTCTTTTTCAATTTTTTTATAGCAAAGTTATGAAACTCAGTTTTATATTAGGTCATAAATAATGTCTTGAAATGCGACCTAAAAATAAAAAATTGAGTTTCATAACTTAGCTGACAAAAGATTCAGAAAGACTTTTATTTCGTTCCTTCTCCACTTCAACTTCTGTGTTTCCGGCCACGTGTAATCTGAGTACCTTCAAGACAAGAACGAATAGGCATTTTCTAGGCAAGCGCGCTTCAACCTAGACTTCATCAATGCTTTCCATCATTGATTGTGGTCAAGCGCAAGCCTAAAAAAACAAACATACATATGACTGTGTAAGTTTAAGTTATATACTTACTACCTTATCCGGAATCGGTCAAAGGTCACCAATTCAAAGACCTTTAGAGGTACCCTTCATACATCAAACAAAATCACCTCATGACTCAGCAACATCGCGACAGTATCCGAAAATATCTGTCACTAAACGTACCTACAGAGCCTCTGTCACCAAATACAGGGTGTTAGGGACATGTTTTTTTTTAAATCTTTATTATCATATCACACTAATATGTGTAAAATGCCACAACGAATGAACCGATTTGGCTGAAATTTGGAACGGAGATAGCTCATACCCAGGACTAAAACATAGGCTACATTTTATCCAGGCACCAGGCACAGGCAGAAAACTAAAGAGTTCCTGCGGGAATTAAAAAACCTTAATCCACGCGGACGAAGTTGCGGGCATCGTCTAGTCCAAATATAAAAGAGAAATTGTTACAAGGTTCATGTGAAAGCCTCCACATAAACCACGCAGGGTTTTTGCGCATAGACATCGTACTAAAAAGACGTGTAGCACTCGGGGACTGCCGCGGTAAAGCTATTGCATAGCATTTTTTATCAACGCCATCTAGCGGTGAGAGGAGTCCCGCGTCAGGTTATTTTCGTTACGGAATTTCTGGATTCGGTCTCCACGCCCAAGGCCCACGATAGAAGCTATGCAATAGCTTAAAACTTTAAATAGGGATTCAGTACATTATTCTGAGTCGTTCAGTGTTGGAACTTTTCATCGATCTTTTCATTGTTTGACCAACTGCCTCGTTGGTCTAGTGCTTAGCAAGTTGGATTACGGATGATGAGTTCGCGGGTTCGATTCCCGGGTCGGGCCAAAAATGTATTGGGGTTTCTGTTCAGAAATTTTCAGTACTACTAGCCCGCGAGTTAGAAAGTCCGTGGTGATTCACGCCCATGCCTCAGAGAACACGTACAGCCGTTGGTCCTGCACCTAATCTCTTTCCGGTCCGGAGTAAGGGAATAGCTCTCTATTTCCTTTACAATTACAAAAATTACAATATCAGTAACCCATCATTTTCAAGATAAGTGGCATTGCAACAGAAATTTCGCTATGTAGGCATTAAGTGTTGGTTTTGCAATTCGCGAGGGCGCGTGAGTTTCACTCGTGGTTACGTTGTGTACATACACATTGTGTAAATGTGCATGCCTGTTAGGAGCCTAGGAGGGAGCGGTCAGGCGCGAGCAAGCTCTCGCTCACACTTATACAGATACGACACACACACAACCATGAGCCACGCGCCCTCGTGAATTGCAAAAACTATGAAGTAATTTCTATGTATGCATTAAGTTTTCGTTGCATATTCGTAACAGCCTGTATATTCTCGGCCCTATGGCAACTGCCACATGTCTCCGTAAATCCTAAGTAAATATATTTAGGCTACTGTAAATAACGTACAATTTCGCCTATCGCTATTACATAATATGTCCCAGAGATGCGAATTTTTCTTAAGGAGAAGCCAGAGGTGTTCTTCGAATATCACATGTCACATGAAAACAATTTTCTTAACCTTATTTACACTAAGGACTTATTGCATTATTTTTACTGCTTGTCTGTCTATTTATTTATTTACTAGTTGATGCCCGTGACTTCGTTCGCGTGGATTGAGGTTTTTTAATTCCCGCGGGAACTCTCTTATTTTTCAGAATAAAAAATATCCTATGTGTTATTCCAGACTATAATCTATCTCTGTGCCAAATTTCATCCAAATCGGTTCAGTCGTTGCGGCGTGATTGAGTAACAAACATCCAAACATCCAAACATCCACACTTTCACTTATTAGGACAACAACGCCTTATGTGTCAGAAAGTTCCGCGAAGTAACGCCTGCTTCCTTCCCACATTATTTCTATTAGTTACATTGCTCAGTGACCCGATGTTGACTGATGTCTAACAGCGCTTTCCTAATGGACGCCCTGAAACCTTAATAAATAATCGGGAGGTTGTCTATGGTAAAAATAAATTATTTCTTACTGATTATTTATTAATTACTGGCTGCAACCTAAATACGTGACTTAGTATGCGTGGATTAATTAGATGTATTGGATTGTTTTGCATTTTTGAAACTTCATTGTGGAAACACTGTATACATAGCATAGTTTTGTTACCTATTGTAAATTTTTTTATTTTTTTTTTTAAAAGAGCAACCGCCGAGTTTATTGCTGGCTCTTCTCGGCAGGAAGGGCATTCCGAACCAGTGGTAGATTCATGGACAATTCAAAAGCACTTGTAAAAGTTTATTTGAATAAAAAATATTTCTATTCTATTCTAAGGGTTTTGGATTCCCGCGGGAACTCTAATTTTCTGAGATTTTAGTCTATATTTTAAGCCAGGTTATAAGCCAAGCCCGATCGGTTCATCCATACATCCATCCTCACAAACTTTCGTATTCACAGTATTAACGACCTCCCTGGCGCAGTGGTGAGCGCTGTGGTCTTATAACTGGGAGGTCTCGGGTTCGATTCCCGGCGGGGGCAATTTAGGAATTTATAATTTCTAAATTGTCTCTGGTCTGGTCTGGTGGGAGGCTTTGGCCGTGGCTAGTTACCACCCTACCGTCAAAGACGTGCCGCCAAGCGATTTAGCGTTCCGGCGCGATGGCGTGTAGAAACCGATTAGGGACATGGGTTGAATTTACATTGCTATACCCCTTCCAAGTTAGCCCGCTACCATCTTAGAATGCATTGTCACTAACCATCAGGTGAGATCGCAGTCAAGGGCTATCTTGTCATCGAATAAAAAAAAAGTATCAGAAGGATGGGATTAAATTATTAAATCTCTACACATAGTTTGAAGAGACCTTTGTTCAATAGAGGACGTCTATCAATTGATAGACGTCCTCTATTGAATACAAGCTCTAAAGAAGTAAATAACAACAGGAGTCCCCTTAATTTACTTAAACTGTGAAATAGTCTGAACTGTTTGGAGCGTTGGGAGCTGTATTCAGAATTCAAATTCAAACAAGCCTAAGGGTCTAAAGTAATTAACTTCGGACGGCTCGAATGTCTGACGTGTAAGAACTAGTGGCCGAATTGAATCCTTAATATTATCCCAATAGATTAAAAGACTCTTGATATTAAACCACTGTTTCGATTCTCTAAAAATGATAACATCAGTGTAACGATCGCAATGACCTCTGATTGGCTGGTATTATTTATTTATATTATATAGTAGGTATTATAGTATATTATGTAGTGATGCACATTTTTTACCTATACCTACCACTCTATTATTTCACCTTACTCACTTTCAAGGGAATCTGGAAGATCTTAGTATTTTTCTGTATCTTTCTGTATTGTATTACTTTTTGTTTTTGAGTTATATTTAGACATAAGTTACGTTAATATTCAACAAACATCTTTTGTCGACGGCGCTGTGGTGTACAGTAAAACACTTTGGAGTTTATGATTACACCACAGTACTATCAAATACCAATGTAATTTTAAGTACATGTGTAAATAAAATAAATTAAAAAAAAAATATAAAAAAAAAGAGATTTCTTTTTTTTAGAGATAAGCTTCACCTATCTCTACTTCTTCTAATATATGTTCTCCTTCCCGCTATTGGTTACAATGCGTTGATGCAGCTAGAACGCCATAAATTCAGCCAATCAGAGTTCGATTAATGATTTTGATTGCCGTGGCAATTCTTCAATTATCTAGTATAAAATGTAGCCTGTGTTATGCTATTCTGATGTATTATATTTTGAAATTTCATCAAAATCCAACCAGTAGTTTTTGCGTAAAAGAAAACAAACCATCCATCCATCCATCCATCCATCCATCCATATAATATTAAGTAGGATAGGAAAGATACGTTCACCAGCTCGCGGACTATTTAGTTCGAAGTTTAACATTTGACTTCGCTTTGGATCTCATATAAAGTTTTTTGGTTGAATGTACATCGAGTTTGTTCTTGAAATACATTACATATGTAACGTTTTTTGAAGGGGTTAAGAAAGAATTTTCAAGTTTTTGGAAATTGTATGAAAACATAAATGAAAGCATCATCAAAAGCTAGTTACTTAATATTGTAAATATTTAATTCCCCAAAGCCTTTGACTACCCATCTTGACATGCGTTGGATTGGTGTACCTACGTATGCATTTTTGCATTTTTGAAGCTTTATTGTGGAAGCACTGTATACATAGCATAGATTTGTAAAAAAAAATTTTTGAAAAGAGCAACTGCTGAGTTTCTTACCGGCTCTTCTCAGCAGAATCTGCATTCCGAACTGGTGGTAGATTTATGACGTGTCATAAGAGCTACAAGTTAGCCTACATGAAATAAATTAATTTTGAATTTGAATTTGAAAGAAAAAATTTCCTAAAAAAAAAAAATTACCAGAACACGATCCATTTTTAAGAATGCAAAACAAAATGAGACAACAACACAATAACACAGACAATAAAAGTAAACTTAGTGAAATATGTAACAGTTTGTCCCTGAAGGGAAGGTAGCCTGGCATCGTAGGCTGTTCGGTGTCTCGGAGCAATACTGCACGATCCCCTTATACTTACATAAGAATACCTATTTTCCACGTACTTGTACACAATACACTACTGGCCAAAAAATGTATACTCACTTCTTTATGCTGTCTAAAAGTGTAGGCCGTTATCCACTATTATTTTTTCATGATCCTACTTCTGTGATTCATCTTATTAATATTATAAATGCGAATGTTTGGATGTATGGACGCATGTTTGTTACTCAATCACGCCGCAACGGCTGAACCGATTTGGCTGCGCCCAGAGATAGATTTATATTTTAGTATGGAATAAATCATAGGCTAATTTTTATTAAGCTATTGCATAGCTTCTATCGCGGGCCAGCGTGGAGACCGAATCCTGAAATTCCGTAACGAAAATGACTCCTCTACTGTGAGCCGCTAGATGGCGTTGATAAAAAATGCTATGCAATAGCTTTACCGCGGCAGTCCCCGAGTGCCACACGTCTTTTTTTTAGCCTATGATTTACTCCAGAAAAGATTGTAGATTTAAAGAACCTTAAACCACGAAGTTGCGGGCATCAACTAGTAGAAAATATACGAGAAACTAGCAGATGGCCGCGACTTTGTGCGCGTGGATTTACTACTTAAAATCCCGCCTCAAACTCTTTAATTTTCCGGGATAAAAAGTAGCTTATGTGATATTCCGGACTATAATAATAATCTACGAGTAACTCTGAGGCAAACAGCCAAATCCCATAGCCATAATTAAGGCAGAATTTAGTAACATTCAACATCTTAGACGTAAAGAGCGAGGCAATAATAAATTGCCTAGTTTTAAAAAGTTTATTCTACCGAAAACAAATAATATTCACGGAAAAAAAAACTATAAATATATATTATCCAGAATTTTTGAAGATCTCCCCACCTTTTTTGCAATGTATAACGGCTGCAGACGGAAGGCGTAAGTTTATAAACAATTGTAAAGGATATTTATTGAAAAAGGGTTTGCAATCAACCGCCGTTGGATAGATCTTTTTCTTTTTTGTTTTTTCATATTTTTCTCTTTTCCTTATGTTGTTCTTATGTTTAAATATATTTTTTTAAATTTTAGTATAATGTGTATGATTGTTGATGATGTGTATTAATGCGAACTCGCCATCCTCAACATAAACGCAAAGTTTCCTGGAGGATGATATATAAAATAATTAAAAATGTGTTGTGTATAGATCTTGATCAATAAATTAAAAAAAAAATAAAAAAAATAAAAAAAAATTCATCCAAACTTTCGCATTTATAATACTAGCAGGATTAGTTGGAATTGTATTCATTTCGTGGCCAAATGTGTACTCGTACATGCGTTTTGTATGTAACTTTGTATAGTTGGGTAATGATGAAAGTTTAGCTATTGTCGAGGAACGCGCAGCAGAAGCCTTAGTTCATTTACTATGTACGAATATATGAAAGTTGTAGCTCATTTATTAGTTCGACGTAATATCACAACTCTCTCAAACTTCGCGGACCATTGTTGGTTCTCATTGTTGTTTACTCTTTTTTGAAAAATGTGGTGATAATTTACTACTATAATTTTTTTTTAATTTCATTCAAAATTGGACCCTCCATACAAAATTGACGATTAGTTGATTGATTTACTATGGGAGGTCCAAAATTTTTTTTCATATTTCGAGCTATGTTCCTTGGGGAAAATTGTTCAGTTTCATGGGCACATTCACCTCTTTCAGGGTTTACGGGGAATAAAATTTCACCGTGTATAACTAACCGAAATTCTTAAATTATTATATTATATTCCAAGAGTCATTTTATTGCGATTTCAATAGAAAAAGAAGATTGTCTATGAATTATAATTAAAATAATTGACTTAATAATAAAATTATTAGTACTCAATCACCATTGATTAAAAAGCAAGAAGGAAAATTGATGTAGTAAGGACGCCTTAAATTCAGCCAAAGGAGATTGCGAATTATAATAATGTTTGCTACAATACAATTACAAAACCAGAAAGTGTTGTGTTGGCGAACCCCCACTACGTCGCTGGATCCAGGCGGCACAAGACCGAGCTCTGTGGAAGTCCGTGAGATTTTTGTCCAGCTGTGGACGTCTATCGATCGATAAAGAAGAAGAAGTGCGGTCATCTTACTGTAGTAATTATTTGTAGACAATCTAAATATTTGTTGTAAATTGTTTACAACATGATATTGTTATCACAATGTTTTTTTTAAAGAGCAACCGCCGAGTTTCTTGGTAGTTGGAACGGCATTGCGAACCAGTGGTCTGTCTGGTATTTATTTACGTAAGATTTACAAATAATGCTTATAGCTAGCATCAAAAAAACCACCTGGGTTTGACGATTCAAAAGCACTTTGTAAATTTGTTTAATAAAAAAAAAACTATTCTATTCTATAATCCCACAACAGATTCAGGTGGAAATTTTTAAGCCCCAGGCTTTGTGCCGAGTCGAAAAAAATAATATTTATTATGCTCTCCTTTCTTTAAAATTAAAATAAAATGCTCTGAGGTTGACTTAATATGCTTGGCTCGGCCAGAAAATATTGGATTCATAAATAATTCATACGCGACTTCATGTGAAGGTGCTATACATACCCCGTCTCGGCATTCATTTATCATTTGCTGCGTATTTTTAAAAGTAGACTAGCGGACGCCCGCGACTTCGTCCTCTTCATCAATTCACAATCGACATTTCCTAAATCCCCAAAGTTTAGGTAGGTAGAAACCCTGCAGCACCAGGATTGAGGAGTTAGTTCCTGGAATTCAATGATGTAGTCTTTAATTGGTACCTACAATAACTATTCATAATCGACAGTTCCTAAATCCCCACAGTTTAGGAGGGCAGTACCCCTGCAGGATCAGGATTGAAGAGTTGGAATTTTTATGGGAGCATCTCGCAAAGTTTTTGTTTCAACTTAAAAAAGATTCACGCAAATCGGTTAAGAAATCACGGAGATATCGATATACAGAGGTAGAAAAACACAACTCCTTTTCCGAAAGTCGGTTAAAAAAGTAGCCTATACAATGCCCGATAATATCAGCTATCTACCAGTGAAAGTCCCGTCAAAATCGGTCAAGCCGTTCCTGAGATTAGCGGCAACAATCAGAAAGAAATGTCATAATTTAAAATAGATGGCGCTGGCTGTAGGTTGGCTCGCGATATTACGTGATTGACGGGCGTTGCATAAGACGCTGCTATACAAAACTGATTTTCATTCCAGACACTTCAATTTTATATATTTGTATGTGTAGATATAGCTTTATCCTGCGATCTCGCCCACCTATTCGAAGATACAGTGAGTTTGAAAAATCGAACTTAACGTGAGCGGAGTCGTGGCCAAAAGTTATAAGTAGCTAGTAGTATAGACTAAGGTCTATAGATACAGCTACAATACAAGTAGGTACTATTTGACCTCCAGTTAACGCTTCCCAACTTGGAAGTAAACGGCCAAGTTAACCCAAATATAAACTTGCTCGCACGAACCCGCATAAGTTCATGAAGTTCTGGTGCCAACAACTCAAAGTGCCAATTTCAAGTGCTCAAGTTGGATGCTCTGGAAATAAATGTTGATATTCTGTTGAACCTTCAATTCGAGGTTAAGTTGGAACGAACTCAGTTTTGAACAATAGGTTTAAGAATAAAATGTTTTTCTCGATAATCTAATTCCATTCAACGCTCAACATCGTAACCGCTAAGGTGTGTTTGTGTTTCCGTTCACTTATAATTTGAATACCTTCAGGGTACAACTTCAGTGAACAGGCATTTTCTAGGCAAGCGCGCTCCAACCTAACGCTCATACTGATGAGGTCTAAAAGCACTGGCTCTCCATCATTGATTGTCATCAAGCGCAAGCCTATCTCGTAATAAAAAAATACTAATCAAAAACTTACGATTTTTACGCTTTTGAGTGAGATCGAATACTTAAAAATATTCTAACTTATAAAAAATAAAACTAATATAAACAGGGCTCTCTCCAAATTTTGAGTTCAGTTTTTATAAGTTTCATACAATATAAGTACCTAAATTAAAATTAAAAAAAAGACGTGTGGCACTCGGGGACTGCCGCAGTAAAGCTATTGCATAGCATTTTTTATTAACGCCATCCAGCGGTGAGAAGAGTCCCGTGTCAGGTTATTTTCGTTACGGAATTTCTGGATTCTTTCTCCACGCTCAAGGCCCGCGATAGAAGCTACGCAATAGCTTAAAAAAAAGAATATTAGCCAAGCTAAACTTGACTCATATTCTCCTCTCCCCTCCAAATAAGCGAAAAGCTTGCGCTAGGAGTGGATACGACAATAGTGCATCGGGTGAGGCTCATACTGCGACCTTCCAGTTTTCAGTCATATACCTAGATGGTTTTTGCAAATTATAATCGGAAAATTAGCTAAAAATAATCTAAAATTCAACCGCGTAATGAATATAAATAAAACAAAGTTACCCAACTTAATCCCGAACTAGTGTAAAGAGAGCAGAGGCGCGGAACAATTTGTTTTTGCAACGTTGTTATCGTAAAGAGATTCGAAACTCGCGAAATAATCCAGTTGAACAATAAACGCTTATACAAACGCTGCGCAGATTTTAATGAGAATCTCTTAAGAAATAGGGCTTTTATAGTTCTTTTAGCTTTTGGGTTGATTATATTAATAACTAGCCTTTGCTCGCGGTAAGTTCGATTGTTCAAACCCCTATTATACCCCTTTAGGCGTTGAATTTTCAAAAATCCTTCCTTAGCGGATGTCTACGTCGTAATAGCTATCTGTATGCCAAACAGCCCGATCCATCAAGTGTTTAGAGCTGTGCGCAGTCAGTCTGTCACCTTTGCCTTTTATATATTTAGATTAATTAAGATGAATGAATATTTGTATAAAGTTAAATCCTACTAATAATCTTTATATATATAAAATTCAAAGTCCTGACTGACTGACTGACTGAGATATCAACGCACAGCCTAAACTACTGAAGTTAAAAACTTGAAATTTTTACAGTTGGTTCCTTTTATGACGTAGGTGCACACTAAGAAAGGATTATTGGAAATTCCACCCCTAAGGGGTTTAAATAGGGGATGGAAGTTTATATGAAACTCCGTCATTTTTCAAGCTGTTTCCATCAAAGT
The DNA here is from genome assembly GCA_933228805.2 of Hipparchia semele. NCBI lineage: Eukaryota > Metazoa > Arthropoda > Insecta > Lepidoptera > Nymphalidae > Hipparchia > Hipparchia semele. The sequence goes on along the minus strand of OW121733.1, from coordinate 2,609,340 downwards.
TGGTATTTGAGCTTTCAGTTAAAAATAAAAAAGTACGTGTGTCACAGTTTTTGAAAATTCCACGCCAAAATCTAATTCCACGCGGACGAAGTTGCGGGGGCAAAAGCTAGTTAATTAATAATTGCGAAAGTTTGGATGTATGGATGGAACCACCAGACCAGCCCACAGATAATTCAGAAAATATAAACTCCCAAATTGCCTACGCCGGGAATCGAACCTGATACCTCCAAGTTACAAGACCACAGCGCTGACCACTGCGCCAGGGAAGTCGTCAAAAACTATACTTCAATAGGTACACATATAAATTAATATCGTTGGATATTAGTTACTGAATAGTTCGGCAACTCGTTAAAACTTTCCCGAGACATTATTTGCGGTTGACTTCCCGTTTCTGAATTACTATTTGAGTAGTGGTCACTACATAGAGTATTAGGGTACCCGTCCATCACAGTGACGGAGAGACCAGTAATGAAATGAAATGAATACACTTTATTGTACACCACATTACATAATAGGAACAAAAGATAAAATTAACTTAAAGTAAATTAAAGGAATGTGAGCACAAATGGCGGCCTTAGCGATCTCTTCCAGACAACCATGATGCATGGTGGATATTATGAAAGGAATGAAACTGAGGGTGTACACGTCTATACTAATATTATAAGGCTGAAGAGTTTGTTTGTTTGAACGCGCTAATCTCAGGAACTACTGGTTTGAATTGAAAAATTCTTTTTGTGTTGAATAGTCCATTTATCGAGGAAGGCTTTAGGCTATATAACATCACGCTGCGACCAATAGGAGCGAAGAATCAGTGAAAAATGTTGCAAAAACGGGGAAAATTATCCATATTTAAAATATAGTTTTTTTAAAACTTCTTAATCGCGATCATAATAACAGAAATTGACGCGAACGAAGTCGCGCGCAACAGACAAGATAGTCCTTGACTGCGATCTCACCTTATGGTTAGTGACGATACAGTCTAAGATTGTAGCGGGCTAACTTGGAAGGGGTATGGTAGTATACTCGTAGATTCAACCCATTTCCCTAATCGGTTTCTACACGCCGGAACGCTAAATCGCTTGGTGGTACGTCTTTGACGGTAGGGTGGTAACTAGCCACGGCTAAAGCCTCCCACCAGGCCAGACCAGAGACAATTCAGAAATTATAAATTCACCAATTGCCCCGCCGGGAATCGAACCCGAGACCTCCCAGTTATAAGACCACAGCGCTCACCACTGCGTCAGGGAGGTCGTCAAAAGTATCAAAGTCAAAGTCATTTATTGCATTATACATTGCCTCTTCGGGCGTGCAACATACATAAATACAGGAAAAATATAAATTAACAATGTCTAAATAAGTCTAAAGTTACATGTAAAATCAAAAATATCTAAGTTGAAAAAATTCATTAATATTATAAAATGTCTTATTTAATAAAAAGTCGCGTAATTTATTTTTAAATTAATTTAAATTATTACATTTCCTTATCTTCTCAGGTAACTTATTGTATATCTTAATCGCCATCACACAAACACTTTTGTTCAAGAGTGAGGTTTTGTGAGTGGGGTATCGGAATAAATCATTACAGCGTTCTCGATTAACTCGAACAAACAAATTTTCATTGTTTCTTAGGAATAGAACAATTTCAAATATATATAGAGACGTAACTGTAAGAATATTGAGTTTTCTAAAATAAGGTCTGCAGCTATCCCTTTTTTTTATCTTACTTATCGCTCTTATGCACCTATGTAGTATGGAACCTTAAAAGCAGAAAAAAAATAAAGGTTCTTTGATACAAAAGTAATCAACCCCCATTCGTTAGGCAATATTGCCAATCAATCACATCAGAGAGGTTCGAGGAAAACCGCCCCCTCATTAGGGGAAATGTTCCTTTATGTTATCTGTTGACAGAGAACCTTTGTAAGAGCTAAGATTACTATTTGCCAGAAATTGAGTGTTTTTTCATAGATATTGGAAGGTTTCCGACGGGATTTTCCGTCACAGTAACGATAAGGAGCGCTTCTAACCAATAAACGAGATATAATAGACTACAGGCCCGTGTACAAAAAATGGATGGGTCATATGAACCACCAGGTGACCTATATAGGACGATATAAGAGCATAAAATAATACGATTCAGCACTATGCCGTCACTTGTAAGCTGTCCAACTGAGTGCTGGTGAGAATTCAAAAGTGCAGGTAGAGTGAGATTATTTTTAAAAAACCAAGTTCAATCGCCACTAGTATATCAAGTTTGCTTACAAAACTTGAAGAGTTCCCTCGATTTCTCCAGGATCCCATCATCAGATCCTGACCTGATGACTATGGGAACACCACTATGGGAAGTATACCTTTTCAAACAAAAAAGAATTTAAAGAATACTTAAATGAAAATATGTAAAAGCATGCGTGACCATCCGCAGTGTACTCATCAAATAGAATAATGAATATGTACTACTTATTATATTTTATGTTATAATTTATGTTATTAATAATAATTAATGTAGTTACCTACTGCATGTTGTGTTGCTATGCCCTAACGGGGTTTTCAAATGATGCATTGTTCAAACTTATATTGTGAATATTGTAAATTTGGAAAGCAATAAATAAATAAATAAATAAATACTAAATTTTCCAAATCGGTCCAAGCGTCTTAGCGGTCGAGTAATCATGGAACATACATAAAAAAAAAAGATTCCGACGAATTGAGAACCTCCTCCATTTTTGGAGTCGGTTAAAAATACTAGCCTTTACTCGCGACTTCGTTAGGAGAGAGGTGTGAAATAGATATTACATAAAATGACCATAGAGTTAAAAAAATGGCAGACTTCAATAAAGAATTTTTTCTTATCGAAAAATCGTTGAACAAATGTTGTTCAGTATCATACACATGGGAGGTTGTTAGTAAATTACAATTAACCCTGTATAGATAACTATTTATATTTACGAGTATAAGCCTCAATAGCTCAAAAGTTAAAGCTGCAGACTGAAAACTGAAAAGTCGCAGGTTCGAACCCCACCCGTTGCACCATTGTTGCATCCACTCCTAGCACCTAGCTAAAAGAAAATTAGTAAGAATTAAGGATATTATTAGGGAGTAGATTCAATCCAAAAGATCCTAGAGCAGCTTTAACCTACCGCATAATACCGAGAATTATGTAAATAAGCACCAAATTAGCGTAAACTGCCGCCGTACGATGTAACCGGGTCGTTAGTATCCCGCTACAGGCTCCCTGGAACTTTTTAATTGACAGTTTGATGTAGCTGTGCGCCAATATAAGCTTTGTGGCGGTCTCCCTTGTAAATGCCGCACGTGAGATAAAAAAAAATAATTCAAGTTACAGCATAGCTAGCATAGGCAGGAGATAAAAATTTTATCTACCGATTTTATCCACTGTCAGGAGAAAAAAATATCTTCCCTCTATGCTAAAGCATGGCAACAGGGGAAAAGAGAAGTATATCCCTATTTGACATTACAAGTGGAGCAACTTCCCCCGGCTAGAGCATGGGGACAAGTGAAAGGGATAAACTTTAGATAAGTAGGTACTTTACCTATATTATTTTATGTGAGGATAGTATTTAGGTAATTACTTTTTGGCACTCATATTAGCTTTCTCTTTAAAAAATAATAATATAAATTTTAACTAAAAAGAGATTAGCGTTATATACGAGTACTATCAAACGAAAACAAAAACCACAAAAACAACCTCTGAATCACCTATTAATTGTCAAAATCACGAGCATAGATAAAAATAATGACTATTTGAGATCGAATTGACATGCATGATTTTCATATAATGGCAATAATTGCGGGGATAAATTTTCTCCCATTTTATCCACTGTCAATATTCTTTCACTGCTGTGCCCATGCTCGGCGGGTGAATAAAACTAAGCGAGGGGATAAACATTTTATCCTTTTCCCGGGGATAAAATTTCTCCCGCCTATGCTAGCTATGCAGGTCAAAATATACAACATACTATAGTATGTTGGAGCTATACTCTTTTAGAAACTAAGCGTTATAACGCTTAGTTTCTAAAAGAGTATAGCTCCAAACGCAGGCTCAAAACAACCAATGAATGCGTGAGGGTTATGTAATTATTTTCTGGTACTAAGAATTACGTTTTTAACTATGATATTGGATATTTAAAAAAGAGGTGGATATGTTACAGACGTGCTGTAAATGAAGCGCGTAATGGCAGATATTTGTCGTAATTTGTCATATATATATGGGGTTCTTCTTGGGCGAACCAATAAGTTCCTAAAAAGCCGGCAACGCATTGGTAGTGCCTCTGGTACTACAAGTGTTCATGGGCGGCGGTAATCACTTTACATCAGGTGACCCGCCAGCTCGTTTGCCCTCTATTCATATAAAAAAATCATTTGATAGTGAAATACTCTGTCATACTTTTCGTCGTTCGGCATAATTTTTTCAGTTGTTTTGTGAGTATATAACTCATCCCTAGTAGAAATTATTGGTTTTTAATGGTTATTGTGATGAATTACGACACCCTTTCACAGCACAGTAGGTATGTCATCCCAGTACCTATAATATTTTAAAGAAGTGTGTGTATGTGTGTGTGTGTGTGTGTGTGTGTGTGTGTGTGTATGTGTCTGCGTGCATGTGTGCACATAAATGTCAACAACCCTAACTTAAACCTCATAAAAGTATGCAAACATTTCTAATAGAAATCTGGATTTTAGGCGCAAGGAAAATCCAACTTGATTCCGGAATAACAAGAATATTCGGAATAACAAGAATTCACGGTGTCCGGATATTTTTTCTACGTGTCGGCAATGCTCACCCGAACGCTCGAATTCAATGAACATTTATGAATATGCCCTCAGTTTTCATTTAAAAGAAATAACGTACGGAACCACGGAATCATATCATGCATTCCTTTTAGGCATATTTGGGAACTTAGGGTTGCCAAACTTTGCTAATCGAACTCCAATTTTTCTATTGATAAGTTGTAATGTGGGCGCCTCAATTATCCTTTAATATTATAGTATAATCCAATCCAATTATCCTTACATAATAGCAGACCCTTTTCTTTGTATTATTTTTGAGGATGTATATATTTTTTTATCAAGTTTCTATCTTGTCATGAAATAAAAAATATATATATACATCCTCATAATATAAGCCTCATCCGCGTAATATGATTACGTAGTTCCGTACGTTATTTCTTCGTACTTAAAATCTAATTCAACGCGGACAAAGTCGCGGGTAAAAGCCTGTTTATAATATAAGCTCATGCCCGCGGATTATGGATTTTAAGCTATTGCATAGCTTCTATCGCGGGCCAGCGTGGAGACCGAATCCAGAAATTCTCCTCTACGGTGAGCCGCTAGATGGCGCATTTTTTATCAATGCCATCTAGCGGCTCACCGCTAGATGGCGAAAAAAAATGCTATGCAATAGCTTTACCGCGGCAGTCCCCGAGTGCCACACGTCTTTTTTGATTCTTGCGGGACCTCTTTCATTTTCCGGGATAAAATGTAGCCTATGTGTTACTTCAGTTATATATGTATATTTGTGTCTTTCAGCCAAATCGGTGCAGTCGTTACGGCGTGATTGAGTAATCAACATCTATCCATCTATCCATCCATACATCCATACATCCATACAACCAAACTCTAGCATTTATTTTTTGTCCGGAGGCTTTGGACGTGGCTAGTTACCACCCTACCGTTAAAGACGTGCCGCCAAGCGATTTAGCGTTCCGGCACGATGGCGTGTAGAAACAGATTTCGGGTCTGGGTTGAATTTACACTGCTATACCCCTTCCAAGTTAGCCCGCTAGCATCTTAGACTGCATCATCACTTACCATCAGTCAGAGATCGCAGTCAAGGGCTATCTTGTCATCGAATAAAAAAATCTATCTATACATATAATAAAATTGTAGAAAAGTGGTGTCTGTACAATGGAAATATATAAAAAAAAAGTAGCAGAGGTTGTTATTATGTCGATGCCGAACCCGAAATTGTAATTAATTTTTTTTTGTCTGTTTGTCTGTGTGTTTGTGCACGCTAATATCAGAAACGGCTTATTCGATTTAGATACGGTTTTCACTAATATATTGTAGTAAGCTTCACTTAACATTTAGTGTTTATTTCATGTCAATCGGTTCATAAATAAAAAAGTTATGACAATTTAAAGAATCACGGCGAACATTTTTAACGTACAGAGTACGTACTACACGCTAATTCAAAATATGCTGCCCGAAAAGTCACTATTCCACGCGAACGAAGTCGCGGGCACAGCTAGTATATAATATACGTAGGATTAAGAATTCTTGTACCCGGTTGGCAGCCCTGAATGCCATTAATAAGGAATTGAATCACAGCACTCAATTATTCATGGCGCCAACATTTTGGGCGCAAAACGTCGCGCGCCGGTTATTCCGGAGTTTGCGTTTAAAATTTTAATTTTCAATACTTTGCACAAGGTCTCTCGAGCAAAGTGTATTTTGACACGTTCTTTTAAGTACATACTTTGTAAGTTAAAGTTTTTATTCTAACTTTGATTTTGATTTAAAACTGAAAACATAGAGAACAGTTTCGTATTTGTGCTGTTTGGTGTTGAAACTCTGGGGTCATTTTATGCTAAATTCTTTTTATAAGAATCTGTAGGTAATCCCGTCTCATAGAGTCCACTGGACTGGAGGGCTGGTAGTTACCTTGACTTAATTATAAGTTTAGAGCTCTTCCTTCGTTGTACGTTCGCAAACTTCGCTTTGACAGTCCCGTTGGTCTAGTAGTTAGCAATTTCGGCTACGGATGATGAGGTCTCGGGTTCAATTCCAGGGCCGGGTCAAAAATGTACTATATATGTATTATGTAATGTATGTATGTATATGTAATGGGTTTTCTGTTAAGAAATGTTCACTTTAAATTACTAGCCCGGAGTTAGGAAGTCGGTGGTGAGTCACCCCCGTGCCTTGGAGAGCACGTAAAGCTGTCAGTCCTGCGCTTGATCTCTTTCCGGTCGTGACGGATTTTCCGTCCCATCGGGCTATCGGGCTCCGCCAACTTACTTACTCCGAGAATTTCTTGACAGGAACACCCAATACCTTTTATACCCGGGAATCGAACACGGGACTTCGTCATTTACAGTCGAACTTGCTAACCACTAGAGTTCGTCTGGTGGGAGGCTTTGGCCGTGGCTAGTTACCACCCTACCGTCAAAGACATGCCGCCAAGCGATTTAGTCGTAGTAGTGTAGTTTTTGTTCAGCAAAAGTGTTAATGACATAAGAACCAAAAACATCATTATCGCGAGCGAAGCGAGCGCGAAATTTTTTAAGATTGTATTCTGCCACTACTCCACTAGTCCATATACTTGATGCTTAACTACCTGCAATACCAATCCACAACCGATGGTTTCTAAATCGTCACAGTTTAGGTGGGCCTTACCAAGCAGCATCAGGATTGATGAGTTGGTACCTGAAGTTCAATGATGTAGCCCAGTATTAACGGCTGCACCGCGCAGTTATGTATTCCATACTTGTTACTCCGAAAATGTTGCGAGTGAAGCGAGCGCGTAATTTTTTATGATTGCATTACGGCACTTAGTAGTCCATTCTTGGCACCTGCAACAGCAACGTAAAAGCGACAATTTCGCGAGCGAAGCGAGCGCGAAATTTATGATTGCATTACGGCACTTAGTAGTCCATTCTTGGCATCTACAATAGCAACTTATAAGCGACATTTTCGACAATTTTTATGATTACATTACGGCACTTAGTAGTCCACACTTGGCACCTACAATAGAAACGTAAAAGCAACATTTTCGAGAGCGAAGTGAGCGCGAAATTTTTTATGATTGCATTACGGCACTTAGTAGTCCATACTTGGTACCTACAATAGCAACGTAAAAGTGACATTTTCACGAGCGAAGCGAGCGCGAATTTTTTTATTTTGCACTACGCCATATTTAGTCCTGTACTTTTGACGCTTGAGACCCTGCGCTTGTATGTGCCGCACACCTGGCATCGTAGGTAAAGTCGGCTCTACCAACTATTTAGTTATTGTTTGGGGTACCTATATTCAGTAATTAATTAGATATTTTATAAAATTTTAAAATATGTATTTATGGACCTAATGACATTTAGGTACATACTTATACAAATATGTATCTTTTTCATTACTGTAGGTCATAAATAAAAATTTTGGCCCCTTTACTGCCCCTAAAATCTGCTGCCCTAGGCTCTAGTCAACTCAGCCTTTTGGTAAATCCGACACTATGCGAAACCTTTCTTGTCCAAAAGAATTTAGTTTATATCAATTTTAATTTTGAAAATGATCGCTCGGCACTAGCCGTAATAACAGGAATGGCTATAAATGTTAGGATCATCTTGTGCTTCTGGCCCTCTCTGATCGGGGGCCCCTTCCAGCTGGGGCCCGTGGCATTTTGCCGTCATGCCACCCTATAGTTACGCCTCTGCAGATTACGATGACGTCAGCCATACAGGGACGCAAGCGCCCACTTTGAAGGAAATAAGCTCCAGTAGGCGCGAACAGAGGAATATTATTTATCGTCCAAAGATCTCTTCACTTGAAAGCATCTGTAATATTATAATAATGAAGAGAACATGTACCTGTTAAATACATAAGTCTTTAATCAACGTTAGAATTCCATTAGATCGGCACACGCGATAGCACCTAAGTGTAAGAGGTACCTATTCAGAAATGGGATACTATCAGATGTAGATATCAGAAGAAAAACCTTCTTATGGATGGATCTACTTAATTACTAATTTAGATGTATGCTTAAGGGATAATCTGAGGTAATTTGAACATTATTTATTAACTTATAAACTCTCAAATTTCATTTATTTAAATAAACTATCGATAACTAGCAAACACAAGAATAATAAAATAAATTAAAAAAAAACAACAATACAATTATTGTAAAATGTAAAAAAGAAAAATGTCAACTGAATAGGATTTACAAAAACTTATTGATAATTTATTTGTACGTACTACAAGGACAACAGAATAATAAAAATAGTATTATAATGTCAATATTTGAACGAGCGAAGCGAAGTTCTCTGAGTCAACTAGGGCGCTTGCCTACTAGACAGAGAAGTGTGTTCGTCTAAATGTCTGTCAGAGCCCTATAACTTCTGAATTACTGAACGTAATTACTTCAAATTTAAATATAATATGTAAACTGATGGCCTTCAGCCGAACATTGTATAAAAAATATAAAAAGCTTTATTTCAGGGGGGCTCTCATAGAAGCGTGTTTGAAGTAAAATTTTGTTTGTTGCGTTACATAGACTTGCAATATATCTTTTTAAAGAAGACTTTGATCAGAGTACAAAAATATTTTTTTTAATTTTTCCCTAAAAATTGACCAAATGGGGGGGTTTCAAAGTGGAGATTTTAATTTGAGCCATATGTCAAGAATTACTGAATATTAGAACGTGAAACTTGGTTGAAAATTCAGTTATATCCTGTACTTGAACAACAAATACTAAAATTAGATAAATGTTATAAAGAAACGAAATTATTTAATTTTAATGCGCCATCTATTAGCATTATTGTGAAGCTAATAGCTTCACTATAATGCTTCACTATAATGCTTCACTATAGATGGCGCTGTGTCAGTAAAACAGTTTTATGTCAACTATTATTTTTTTTATTGCGTCTAATGTTAAAAGTTAATTATTACAATATATAATTAAAACTTTTGGGAATTATGGGATATCGCGAGGTCTCAGTTCGGGGCGAACCACTAGTTTATTTAGCCTCAGGTGCTACAAATGTTCATGGGCGGCGGTAACCACTTAACATCAGATGACCCGCCTGCTCGTTTTCTCCCTAAAAGTATCTATATAAAAAAATATTAAATCTAGATATTATATTTTAATGTCAATATGGAATACTTATAAATCTACACTAATATTATAAAGCTGAAGATTTTGTTTGTTTGAACGCGCTAATCTCAGGAACTACTGGTTCGAATTGAAAAATTCTTTTTGTGTTGGAAAGTCCATTTATCGAGGAAGGCTTTAGGCTATATAACATCACGCTACGACTAATAGGAGCGAAGCATCAGTGAAAAATGTTGCAAAAACGGGGAAATCTATATTTCAATCAATCAATCAATCAATCAATTTCTTTATTGCGAATTTGGGTAATATACAGGTTATTATTTAAATTATATTCTTTTAAAAACTTCTTAATCGCGATCATAATAACAGAAATTGAAAGAAAGCCACGGGCAACAGCTAGTATTTAATAACAGCAATTATGTTATTTACAAAACATATTAAGTACTTACAAACATTCTAATGAACGCTTCAACAGCCGAATTTCATACCACATACAAACAAACTTTCGCTAATTTTTTTTCTAATACTGATCTTTACTTCTCCGGAAGCCAAATTGCTTGTGCAAAAAATACACGGTATCATGCCAGATTGGCTGAACTTTTTGCATTCTGTGAAAGCCATATTATATTCTATTTTAGACAGTGAGTAAGCAGATACTTTTCTCCGCTGGTCATGGTTAGGGCAACCATGCTACGCGAGTATTCCGCTCTAACATGCATGTTTTTTTTTTTTTTTTTTTAATTTTGTTGTGTAAAACGTACCTAAAGGACATAGATTAATGCTGAGACCTTTTTTTTTTTTTTTGGTAGCGGGCTAACTTGGAAGGGGTATAGCAGTGTAAATTCAACCCATACCCCTAATCCGTTTCTACACGCCATCGTGCCGGAACGCTAAATCGCTTGGCGGCACGTATTTGACGGTAGGGTGGTAACTAGCAACGGCCAAAGCCTCCCACCAGACCAGACCAGAGACAATTTAGAAATAATAAATTACTAAATTGCCCCCGCCGGGAATCGAACCCGAGACCTCCCAGTTATAAGACCACAGCGCTCACCACTGCGCCAGGGAGGTCGTCAAAAATTTATAGAGTGTACTCTGGCTCGGCTCGGACTTGGGTTGGAGTTGATACGAGTCACAGAAATATGTTTTGACATAAATCTGTCTCGTTTTGGCTCTGTCTTGGGTCTGGGCGGAGTGGGGGTGCAGTCTGTACATCTCACTTAGTATTAATACTCAAACTTTGTACCTACTTTTCATTTTTGTGTAAGCTGAATAAATGTTAATTTATTTATTTATTTTTGGCATGTAATTAAACGAGCTTCTATTTAATACCATTATTGGCTTCTAAATTACTAAGTCAGCTTCAACTAGTGAGCCTCTAAAAAATATAATTTTAGCATCTATATTTATAACTTAGCTTCAAACCGTGAACTCCTAAAATACTTAAATATTGGCATCAAATAATACACCAAATCTTCAACCACATTTTTAATTTTTTTTTGTGAGAAAAATGAAATAAAAAAATGTTTCTAACTAAATAAAAAAACGTTTTTTTTTTTGATAAAATGAAATTAAAAAAATGATTGTTTTTAAAAACTCAAGATAAATACCTACACATAACATTATAACATTTTTGAAAAAAAAAATCAATTTTTTTTTCAACTTTTTTTTTAGTTTTAGGTAGGTTTACGATCCCAACAGAACCTAAGTGCCCGGCCGAAGGCCGGGCACCTGAATATTCATGTATAACCCTAACCTAACCTAACTTTAGTTTAAAGAAAAAATTATACAAAAATAATTGCAATATTAACACACTAACAACAGAACAACAAAAAAAACAAATGCATGTTTTGAATGGCGCTCTCTGATTGGTGCAAATAGCCATAACCAACGAGATCGTGCAAATTGCCAGTCGCATCCGTCTCACTCGCACCAACGAAATCGTGCAAATGGCCAGTCATATCCATCTCACTCGCACCAAATCGTGCAGTGGCAGTGGACAATAATAAAAATAGTGGCTCTTTATTTGATGCTTTCTTTGGAATATTTTGTGGCCATTGTGAAGAAGCCGAGTTAGTATATTAGAAGCTTCATCATTTTCCCGTTGCTGAGTTATTAAATTAGAAGCTAGGTTTTGATGCCAAAAAATAAATTTTGTTGGTCGACTTATTATATTCCTTTATTTTTATGTAAAAATGGTGAGTAATAAAATAATCCGATGCGAATTTCACGATTTTCTGGAGTTTGCTTAGTGCTAAAGCAGTATTTATTTCATATTACTAAATGTGGATATTACGAGTACTTATTGGTCTTGTGGTTAGACAAAAAATGTTATTGGATTTTTGTAAATTTCTCAGCCTTCTTTAGCAACCCGGAGTAAGGTAGTTGGCAGTTTTACACCCTCGTGTCCACATGTCACATTCAAATTCAACGGGAATGGGTCTGCTTTGACTGCCCATCTTGACATGCGTTGGATTGGTGTACTTACGTATGCATTTTTGCATTTTTGAAGCTTTATTGTGGAAGCACTGTATACATAGCATAGCTTTGTAAAAAAATTTTTTTTTTTAAAAGAGCAATTGCTGAGTTTCTTACCGGCTCTTCTCAGCAGAATCTGCATTCCGAACCGGTGGTAGATTTATGACGTGTCATAAGAGCTACAAGTTAGCCTACATGAAATAAATGAATTTTGAATTTGAATTTGAAATCTACATTAACTTGATTTTTTTGATTGATTAATTGAATGATTTGAAAATTTTGAATTTTCGATTAGAATTAAATGTAATCTTGACAATAACTGATTCAGATTCGCGACAAGTAGGTAAGGTAGGTAAGTAAAAAAATTTGGTGCTCTAACAAAATATTTTCAAAGTGGGCGTTTGGAAAATTGAGGTTGAGAATCTATTATGCTCTACACTTACTCTACAGGATAGCATATGGATCTTTTTGGTCAAGATTATTCTTCTAAAAATGTCCTGCACTACTTCAATTTGAATATGGTTAACCTACTCATGTGTAATGAACCACGCTCGTGTATTTAGGTGCGAGATAAAAATAAATACGTTTTGGCTATTTTTCTTATGAGCATAAGAAATAGAAATTCTTAAGCAAGTGTAACAATATCTGACAGTACATTATTCTTTTATATATCCAATAGTTAATCTAGTGCCATACAAAATATACTAGGTAGGGAGGTACTAACTTTTTTTAAAAATTTTATACAGGGTTTCCCCTATCATAGGCAGGGATTTGGTTTTTCAATTTTAAATTTTCATTTTATTTAAGTTTTTACCATTAATTAATATTTATTTTGAGCAATTTTACAATTTCAACATAATATATAATAACAATATAATCAATATAATGTGTGGTCATTCTTTGAAGCTCGGAGTAGGTAGGTACTAACTTTGTGGCCATGACATCGTCCATGCCCATAGAATAGAATAGAATAGAGTAATTTTTTTAATCAAATAAATCTTTAGAAAGTGCATTGGAATATAGGTTTTTAGAAATCCAGTAGAAATTATTTGTTTTTCCGGAATAAAAAATAGCTTATGTTACGCTACGTGGAACCGTACATGATTGAAGGACCAACCAACAAACAGACATGTGTAATTTCGCAACCCCCGACAGAAAGATATAAGGGGTGTTATAAGTTTGACGTGTGTGTGTGTGTGTGTATGTGTGTGTGTGTCTGTCTGTCTGTGGCATCGTAGCTCCCGAGCGGATGAACCGATTTTGATTTTGTTTGAAAGGTGAATTAGTTGGGAGTGTTATGTTTGTTGAAAATCGGTCCAAAATGGCGGGTTACATATTATTTTTATTTTAACGATTACTGACTAGCGATGTTAGAATGTTGTAACATGTCGGGGGAGTTTTAAATTTTTAATTTACGCTTGTATTAATTAAACCTACGCTCCTAATCGATTTCTTTACGACATCGTGCCGGAACGCTAAATCGCTCGTCGACATGTTTTTGACGATAGCGTGTTAACTAGCCTCGACCAAAGCCTCCCACCTGACGAAAACATCTATAGATAGCTAGATAGATAGATAATGTCTTCTATTTTTCCACGAAACAGTTACAGAAGCTCGCTTACCAAGTAAGTAAATCTAAAAGATTATAAGTTAAAGTTAAATAAGATTAAAAGATTATAAGAAAATATAAGTTGCCATGGAAAAATAAGGCACCCCACTCAGCGCAAAGCCAAACCAAGCTGCAGCGCTGGTTTTCAGGGGGAACCCGAGTGTCCACAGACGTGATTCCGTAACCTAATTAAATAAATTACATTAAATAAACTATAACAATAGCTACCTACCACAAAATTTGACAAATACACAAATTAGCTTACAAAAAATAATAATGATTAAAAAAAATACTATAATAAAACAATTAAAAAAAATTTTCGAAATTAATGAAACAAAAAACTAAAGATAATAAAATAACATTATACACATATATATCTATACATTTGTCTCACGCTCTCATGAATCAAAGCAACCATAGAGTACTATGAATGGCTTCGTAGATTCCCTTTTTATCTCACCCTATCTATTTCAGTTTTATCTAAGCCGGAAAGGGTCCAATCGGGTTGGGTACCTCCTCATCCTTCGAATACTGATAATGGTTCTTATGTTATACGATCGATTTACGAAAGGGCTTCCAACAATCTATTTATTTAATGACTAGATGATTCCCGCGACTTCGTCCGCGTGGATCAAGGTTTTTCAATTCCCATGGGAACTCTGTAATGTTCCGGGATAAAATGTAGCCTATGTTTTAATCCTGGGTATGAGAAATCTCCATTTCAAATTTCAGCCAAATCAGTTTATTCGTTGGGGCGTGAAGGAGTAACAAACATACACACACACACACACACACACATACACACACTCACATACAAACTTTCGGCTTTATAATATTAGTGTGATGTGATGACAAGATAGATGGTAAGTGACGTGCAGTCTAAGATGGAAGCGGACTAACTTGGAAGGGGTATGGCAGTGTTCAACCCATACCCCTAATCGGTTTCTACATGCCATCGTGCCGGAACACTAAATCGCTTGGCGGCTCGACTTTGATGGTAGGGTGGTAAGTGGTAGCTACTCACGGCCAAAAAGCCTCCCACCAGACTAGACCAGACACAATTCTGAAATTATAAATTCCCAAATTGTCACCACCGGGAATCGAACCTGAGACCTCCCAGTTATAAGACCACAGACCTCACCACTGCGCCAGGGAGGTCGTAGGTCTTTATAGTTACCTAAAGTCATCGTTAAAATGAGTTAAGTTATCGTTGCTATAGTTCTTTCAATTCACGAAGGCGCGTGAGCTTAACTTGTGGTTACGTCGTGTACATGCACATTGCGTAAGTGTGCGTGCCTGTCAGAAGCCTAGGTGGGAGCGAGCAAGCTCTCGCTCACACTTATACAGATACGAGACGCACACAACAATTTGAATTGTTGTTTGTTTTATAAAAAACTAGCGGCCCGCTCCGGCTTCGCACGGGTATAAAATATATAGCCTATGTCATTCACTGTTAATGGATGTTATTATACATATAAACCTTCCTCTTCAATCACTCTATCTATTAAAAAAACCCGCATCAAAATCCGTTGCGTAGTTTTAAAGATTAAAGCATACATAGGGACAGAGAAAGCGACTTTGTTTTAAACTATGTAGTGATAGTGAAAAACAGCTTTTTTTTTCAACCCTGCCAACAAACAAACACACATAACATTAGGAAGGATTTCCGCGAAGTAACGTCTACTTCGATCCAAATCTAGCCTTTAAGCTAAGCTCAAATTCAATCACGAAATCAATTTGGACATTGCAGCCTGAATTTCAGTAGTAGGTAACACGTGATCTAAGCTGCCAAGGCATTAAGGTCGGCCGATAGTGTTTTCTAGGTCACTCCATTGATTTATGTACTTCTTTGGCGGGGAAAATGGTAATACATTACTTCTAATGTGAAGATCATTTGCGATATGAAAATACTAGATGATGCCCGCGACTTCGTCGCGGATTAAGGTTTATTAATTCCCGTAGAGACTCTTTAATTTAAAGGCTATAGTATATAACATTTCTCTGGGAGGAAACCTGCGCTCAGTAGTGAGACGCTAATGGATTGCTCATGATGACTATTTTTTTATATTTTTAGCGAGCAAACGCGCAGGCGAGTCACCTGATGCTAAGTGATTACCGCCGCCCATGAACATTTGTAGCACCAGAGGCACCAACAATCGTTGCCGCATTTTTAGGAATACGTTGGTCCGCCCCTTGAATAACCCCATTTAGTGGGAACACCGTCGCAGGAAGTTGGTTCCACAGTTTCAAAGTACGTGGAAAAAATATCTGGCACATCGGATGGTCGAAGCTCCAGGCACCCAGGTGGTGAGGGTGAAATTGTGTTCGGTGGCGAGCGGTGCGGTTGTAGAAGAAAGACGATGGAATAAGATCAAATAGCTCTTCAGAACACTCCCCGTTATATAGCCGATAGAATACGCAAAGAGAGATAATATTCACTAATAACCTAATATATATAATATATATTATTTTATATAATAAATATAATAAATAATAATATTTTAATCAATAATATTCATTTACTAGCTGATTCCCGCGACTTCCGCGACGAAACGTTCACTGGTATTGGGCACCGTTCATCGCAAAAAATGAACGATGAACAGTCACACTGTCAACAACAAACAAGACACCGTCTTATTTGGGCTTTATTGGAAAAGTGAAAACCCCTTTCTAAGTAGAATCAAAAATCAAAATTTATTTATTTCACGTAGGCCAACTTGTAGCTCTTATGACATGTCATAAATCTACCACCGGTTCGGAATGTAGATTCTGCTGAGAAGAGCCGGCAAGAACTCAGCGGTTGCTCTTTTCAAAAAAAAATTTTTTTACAATAGGTAACAAAAATGTATACAGTGTTTCCGCACTGAAGTTTCAAAAATGCATATGTAGGTATATACAATCCAACGCATGTTAAAACGGGCAGACAGAGCAGACCCATTCCCGTTGGTGGCACCCGAGCGTGACGCATGATCTAGCCGTTGCTTCGCTCAACCATATTTGAGGTAGTTACGAAAAATTACATAAATTTTTAATAGTCACAGCGAATCCCACCTGGATTCAATAAAACTCACCTTTACGCCGCCATCTAACACAAAGTTCTTTTTTGTGACTCTCCAAATAGCTGTTTTATACGTCCCCCGAGAGTGTGAGCCGTAAAAGCATAAACGTGGTGCTGTTAAGCCGAAACTTAACCAAAAAGTTTTAATATAAAACATTTTTAAGTTGGCTTAGATGCGCAATGTAAAATTAAAATTAAATTAAAACAAGATAAAAGTTTTAAAAAAATCCGGCTGTGGAAAATTCCAAACTAATATGCAATAAGTGCTAAAGTTTCATTGGAGACAAAGGTTTAAGTATTATTGTATATCTTTTTTACAATCATGTATGATTCCATAAAAAAAGTAACTCTATCTGTCTGTCTATTTGTTACACTTTCAAACCTAAACCGCAGAACCTTTGATGAATTTTGGTTTAGAGATAGATTTGATCTTGGAAAAGGACATAGGCTACCTTTTGTTACAAAAGTTAAACTTGAAAGGTTTGAAGTATGGGATGTTAGTTTTGGCGATTTTATTCTATAACTTTGAAAAACCTGAACCAGTTTTAATATTCTTTAATCGTCAGGAAATTTATTCCCTTTTTGTACATAATTATGTTGAATCTAGCCTATTTTACCTGGACCCTAACAACGAATTGATTAACGCCTCATTTAGTTTAGGCGCTACGGTGGAACATACGTACAAACATACATACAAACATACATAGACTACTAAAATCATAATCTTTGCTGCAGACGGAAAAAACAAAGCAGCTATTATTGTAAACTTCTTATAGCATTAAAGAATTTTCTATCTTTCTATCTATCTATCTAAGGATTCGACCATTTAGCCAGGACTTGGCAAGCGCACGCATTCCCCTCTGCCGAAGTACATGTACAAACGTACGTGTCAGCTTGTAAGTGTGACAGCTTTTGAGTTAGTGTGCGTTCATAGAGACATTAAGTATTTTACAAGGGTGTGCGCAAGTGAGTAAATGTGTGCTGTAGGTACGTGATTACCTCACCTCCCGCAGAAATCAAATCAAATCAAATTAAATCCAATCAAAATTTATTTATTTCATGTAGGCAAACTTGTAGCTCTTATGACACGTCATAAATCTACCACCGGTTCGGAATGCAGATTCTGCTGAGAAGAGCCGGCAAGAAACTCAGCAGTTGCTCTTTTCAAAAAAAAAAAAAATTTTTACAATGGTTCACAAAACTAGGCTATGCACACAGTGTTTCCACAAAGAAGTTTCAAAAATGCACACCTACCACAACCTAACACATGTTAAGATGACTATGGCTAAAGTGGCAGAATATATTCAGTACTAAATTTGCGTAAAGGCTCGTCCCGGCTAAATAGTCGAAGATCTAAGGTGGTGCTACAGAATCGTTCCAAAACGCTAAACGTACTGATGGAATATTATAACAGATTTCTCAATAAAATTCGTTTCGGCACCTCGAGGCATCTTCATCGACGCATTTAAGCTGTCCCGAGGTATTATATTGAGCCAAATTATATGACTCGATGTTAGGAAGACATTTCGGACATTGATATACGAAAACAACAATAATCTGATTCAGAGACTAGTCTAATTTTTTTGTTATTCAATGACAAGTTAGTTAGACTGCGGTCTCACCTGATGGTAAGTGATGCAGTCTAAGATGGTAGCAGACTAACTTGGAAGGGGTATGGCAGTATAAATTCAACCCAAACCATTAATCTGTTTCTACACGCCATCATGCCGGAACGCTAAATCGCTTTGCGGCACGATTTTGTTTTTTTTGTATTTAAGAGTATTCATAGCTATGTTTGATGAAAATCCAAGATGGCCGCCGCCACAAAATGGCGGATTACATATTTTTTCACAACTCACTCAATATGGATATCAAATGAAAGGGCTTGACTAGTAGAATAGTATATTTCAATTCCAAGATGGCCGCCACCACAAAATACATATTTTTTTTAATTTCACATGTCGGGGATGTTTCAAATTTTAAATTTACACTTGTTGAAATCAAACTTTACGTGAGCGTAGCCGCGGTTGTGCTAGTAAGTAAATAAAAATGATATTTCAACAAACTTTGTATCCTTGGTTTTACTATCAATGGATTTGGCTCTTATAATTTAGTACCGATTTCATAAAGAAGGAGTGTTATTAGGTGGTAGTTTGAGTTGTAATGGCGGAGTATGCTTCTGGACAAGAATTCCTGTTAGTTTTTTTTCTTTTTTTGTGGTAAAGAGCGTAATTTTAGTAGCGTTTTATCTTGTTATGGATTGCTTCAAATTGGTGGAGACAAAATAATGGTAACTAGATGATGAACGTGTTTTTTACAAGATAAGAGCCGCTGGATTCAGGCGGCGCAAGACTGAGGCCTGTGGGAGTCCATGCGAGAGACCTTTGTCCAGCAGTGGACGTCTGTCGGATAAAGAAGAATTACATACGAATTTCTTTTTCCGAGTTCGGAAAACAAACTGTGTTGTAATAAAATAAAAAAAATAAAAAATTTATACGAAACCCTACGAAACAAAGGCATATTCTGTGGGGTTAGTATAAGTTTTAACACGATTGATCGTATTCGTACACTATGATATTAGCGTCAAAGTAAAATGAACCTTAAATCCATTGAATTAGAACTAAATTTCGTGCATGCATTCTTATACTTTTACGTATACGGATACGCTCCAAACTAAAATCGGTTGTACTGAATTTGTGACTTTAAAATAATACATTTAATGTTCATTTTACTTTGACGCTAATGTCATAGTATACGATTTTTTTTATTTTTTTCCTACCATAAAGCACCATGTAACGGTGGCTTTATTTTATACTACCATCTAGCCTGTGGGCTAATAAGTAATATTACTTTAACTTAAACTTCTACTTATTATTAATTTCTATATCTAATTTACAGTCCAATAACTGTCCTTAGTTTATTCTAACGAGTTCACTATGAGTTCACTGTGAGTTCACTATGAGTTCACTATGTGTTCACTATGAGTTCACTATGGGTTCACTATGTTTTTGTGACCTAGTTAAGTAACACAAGCACTGTTATACTGACTCTGCACTTATGCACTTTTAAACATTAACTCGAACGGTAGTATAGTATACGAATACGATCAATCGTGTTATATCGTATACTAACCCACTGTTATACTTGACCGGTTATTACGTTTCTATAAGAATAAAAATGACTTCCTGGTATCCTGAGAGCCGCCGTGTTGCCACTATAAATTGAATTTTAATGGAGGAAAGAAAAAACGCTGTTTATTCAATATTCTTGCGTCGAGTAGATCCATTAGTCTGAATTAATATTTCTATATATAGACTGCAATAATGTATTGACACCCTTTATTGAATTGAAAATTAACTAGCTTACGCTCGCGAGTTCGTCCGTTCGGAGATAGGTTCTTTAAAAATCTGGCGAGTTTAAAAACTTTGTTTATTTAATTGTTTTTTAGCATATTTGATTGTACCTCACCATCGATGTATATGGATCAGCCTCAAGAGGAAACAATCGCACTCATAAGACAACAGAATCTCTTGTCTTAAAAGAAGTTTTAAAAAAGTACTAATGTTCTTCATTCCATTTTTTGTTCTGGTTAATAGGTAGCGGCTACTCCTCGAACGTGATTGGTTGACACTTGAGTCAAACCGAACCGCGAGGAACGCGCCGTGTTTATTGAAGTAAAATTCAAGCGCATTTTCGTAGACGCAATTATATGGGACAGGCAAATCCATATACATCGATGCACCCCACGAGGTTAGAAAGATAGATAATAATGGAAAGAGATAATGTGAGAATTACACTAGAATTCATCTTGAGACATATTGAGACGCAATTTAACTCAACAAAGTTCAGGGTACTATTTGAGGTAGTTGAATGAGCAAATATCAGTGATCCAATATTTAAATAGCGCTGAGAGGTCGCACTGCACGGTTCAACGCTTCAGCCGAGACGTATTTACTCGTATACTATAATATTTGAATTTATCCCACTCCAGTAGGATTAGTATAAGTTTTGATTCGATTGATCGTATACGTATTCGATTTTTTTTTAATATTTTTAGCGAGCAGACAGCAAGCGAGTTACTTGATGCTAAGCGATTACCGTCGCCCATGAACATTTGTAGCACCTGAGGCACCACCAATGCGTTGCCGGCTTTTTAGGAATTTGTTGGCCCCTTGAATAACCCCATGTTGTAGTTTAGTGGGAACACCGTCACAGGAAGTTGGCCCCAAAGTTTCAAAGTACGTGAAACAAAAAAAGACGTGTGGCACTCGGGGACTGCCGCGGTAAATATATTCTATTGCATAGCATTTTTTATCAACGCCATCTAGCGGTGAGAGGAGTCCCGTGTCAGGTTACGTTTCGTTACGGAATTTCTGGATTCGGTCTCCACGCTCAAGGCAATAGCTTAAAAATCTGGCACATCGGACGGTCGAAGTGCTCCAAGCACCCAGGTGGTGGTCGATGATGTTAGTTACGTCACAATAAAATGAATCATAACAGTACTGCATAAGAGCTCAATTTCGTGCAGGCATTCTTATAGGTTTACGTATAGGGATACGTTCCAAATTAAAATCGGTTGTACTGAATTTGCGATTTTAAATCAATACAGTTAAGGTTCAATTTACTTTGACGCTAATGTGTTCGAATACGAATACGATCAATCGAATTAAATCTTATACTAAGGGTTAGTGATCTTATTAGTCTCTGATATTGGATCCACATTTTAACAAGGCTTTTATTCTTTCTTCTCGCCGTTTGTCATTGCACCCCTGAGTAAGCGCTTATTTAAAGTGTTATTTTTTTTTTTAGATATCTAGGACACTGCAGTTTCAGAATCGTACACGAACCACTTTTCTTGATGAGATTTTGCGTTTCTTTTCTTCTGTGACGTGACTGACATGGCGTCATTCGTCAAACAAACATTGGTCGCGATTCATGGCATACATACAGTCGTCAGCTTGTTTCGCGATTAGTGACGTCACGAGCTCTTCTTGGCGTTTGCAGTCACGTGACATCAGATTATAAATATAGCATTTAAAATCATTTTTAATAAATTATAAAGTTATATTAAATTACAAAAATGTGATTTTCGATATTCTAATCCTACAAACTATCATAAAATTAACAGTAAACATTAATTTGTGATTAGTGTTAACATCCCTATTGCACATAGTCTCAATATAATTGTGAGATCGAGCGATGTACTCGGCACTTAAACGCCATTTACTGCAGTTACTGCGATTCACTGTAATTAATGACCAAACGACACTTTCTCGCAAACCATTGGTACCTAATTGGTACTCCTAGCGCCAGAATAAATATCCGAAAGAGTCGACAAAAGCTTTTAAAGACGATGCTGAATTTATACCTATTTTAGAATAAATCATTCCACTTTTTGACAGTAGAATAAGATAAATGAAGCAAAATATTCGTTTATTATGTTACCTATTTTAATATTTATCGTATAACCATATTTTTCACCTGACTTCATCCGGGTGAAGTTAGGTTTTTAAAAATCCCGTAAGAGCCACACTGACGCCCAACTTGGGGCGCCCAACTTGGGGCGCCCAACTTGGGGCGCCAGTGTGGCTGTGGGGTAACAGCCTGGGTTCGTAAATGAGACGAGTCGGTAAGGATGAACTCAGTTTAATCCGGGCACACCCAAAAAGTACAAAGACAGCGTAAAAGTGCGGAAAGATGACAAGCACGCGCGACGCGACAGCTGAAAGCTGCGTCCTGTTGTAAGAAGCTCGCGGTAACAATCCCCGCAGATTTCACCCCCGCAAACACCCTTGCTGACCACAGAAGAGTACACGCTATACGTTTCTATTGAAGCGTAATTGAAGGACAAACCAACAAACCAATAAAACCTTTTCTCATTTATAGTATTAGTAAGAAAAAAACTTATATCATTTTTTATTTAGGCAGGCCTGGGTAGTACATGGCGTACCTCTTTGAAGGGCCTAAATTCAGAGAGTGCGAAAGGATAAGAGTTACGTGATAGGAAGAGCGAAAAATCTAGGTGAATAAGACTGTAGGTAAGCAGCGCTGTGTCAATCTGAATTGCACTTTATTGTGTGGTAACAAGAGTCGCTATTTATTTAGATCATTTTGCGGAGTGAATCTTCTGTACCTTTAGGTACTATTAGGTATTCTGCGTCTTCACTTAGCATCAGATGCGATTGTAGTCCAGCGCTATAGTCTATTTTTTAACCGACTTCCAAAAAGGAGGAGGTTATCAATTCGGCCAGTATCTCTTTTTTTTTTCTATGTATGTTTTTAATATCGTCGGGGATAGTGCAAATCCGCGTAACTAGCATTAGTAGGTACATTAAAATCTGCTACTATTAGGTGTTCTGTGACTTAGGTATAAATGCACGAGTTTTAGAAGCTTTGCTTCTATTGAGTTATTTGCTCAGATCCCAGTAGTGTTTCGACGCGATAGATGGCTCCTTTCAATTGTCACTGAGTCGAATAATGGTGCAATTACATCGCAATCGGCGACATATTGATGTCACGCCTCACGTTGCGAGAGCAAAAATGCTACTCTAAAATTGCTGGCATACAATTTATAGTAGGTAGTGTTAATAAAATTACTTGCAATACTTCTCTTCGTGCATACACCCTGAAACTAGATACACATCAATATGTGTGTCTGTGTTGTCTTCACACATTTTTATGTGTGTCTATTTACGGAAACTTTGATTTTGATACAGTTTTTAGTCTTCGTGCACTACTATTATAAAATTTACTACAAGTGTAAATTAAAAAAAAGACGTGTGGCACTCGGGGACTGCTGCGGTAAAGCTCTATCTAGCGGTGAGAGGAGTCCCGTGTCAGGTTATTTTCGTTACGGAATTACTGGATTCGGTCTCCACGCTCAAGGCCCGCGATAGAAGCTATGCAATAGCTTAAAATTTAAAACACCCCCATAATGTTACATCATCATATATTTTAGGGGATTTTATCAATTCTGACAATATCACCCCCTATTATTAATTATTTAATTATTTTAATGTACTTATGTGACTACAAGGTAAAGTACATTGATGATGCATTGATATAATTATGTTAACAACCTACTAGCACGTTTCTGTAACGAACCACTAAGGTGTAGAATGCCCTTTCAGAGTCTGTGTTTCCTGCCACTATAATTTAGTACAATAGTCATCTTCTAGGCAAGCGCGCTCCAACCTAGACCTCATTAGCGTCGCCGTCAAGCGCAAGCTTATCTCGCAAAAAAAAAAGTTTATTTACGAACAACATCAAATATAATTTATTTTAATGTACTTAAAATATAATTTATCATATTGCACATATCAAGATATGCATGCTAAAAAGCTCTACAAGAAGTGCTTGTTAATAAATTAAAGTACAGAATCCCCTTATGGTATTACCTGAGCACTACGTACTGTATTTTATATTATTAATTTGCAAAATGCGGTTGCAAGCTTCCCGCAGCATTTTCGGAATACTTCTCGCCATTGATGTACAAAAATCTGGATATACAGACAAAACCGTTAAAAACGACATCGGTTAGAACAACATTTCGGTTAAACATTGACCAAAACTATATCAAATTCAAATTCAAAATTATTTATTTCATGTAGGCCAACTTGTAGTTCTTATGACACGTCATGACTCTACCACCGGTTCGGAATGCAGTTTCTGCTGAGAAGAGCCGGCAAGAAACTCAGCAGTTTTTTTTTATATATAGAAATGCGGACAAACGAGCTGGCGGGTCACCTGATGTAAAGTGATTACCGCTGCCCATGAACACTTGTAGTACCAGAGGCACCACCAATGCGTTGCCGGCGTTTCAGGAACTTATTGGTTCGCCCCTTGAATAACCCCATATTGTAATTATGTGGGAACACTTTCGAAGGGAGATGATTCCACAATTTGGTAGTACGTGGAAAAAAAAGATCTCAGTTGCTCTTTCATAACAAAATATTACAATATTAATATATAGCTATGTAATAACTTATTACACTATCTTTTGGGTGGGCTGTTGCCAAGCCGATTGATTCCATGCATCTTTGTCAATAAGAAAGACACTAACTTTGTAATAACCACGACTTAACAAATGTCTTTACGCGTTGTTTTTTGTGTAATGGGAAATCCAGTAATTCCTTCGGGATCGTATTATATAAGCGTACATTCAACCCCACAAAGGATTTCTGAAATTTGCGTAGGCGACGCTATGGCACGTTTCTAGTTTATGACGGTTTTTTTAACCTATGGTTGTAAGGAACGCTTTGTTTGTGGTTTTAACTGTATCGGCGTGCTTGTTCAAGGCTTTACATTGCCCGCTCACGTTTGGTTCACCAAGTGTAGTCACAGCTTTAGTTAAGAAATTTGTCTGGTGGGAGCTTCGATCACAGAAAATAAGGGTGGGAGGCTTTAGCCGTGGCTAGTTACCACCCTACCGTTAAAGACGTGCCGCCAAGCGATTTAGCGTTTCGACACGATGGCGTATAGAAACCGTCTAGGGCTATGGGTTGAATCTACACTGCCCTACCCCTTGCAAAGTTGCCCTCTACCATCTTAAAAGTCATCGTCACTTACCATCAGGTGAGATCGCATTCAAGAGCTATCTTGTCATCGAATAAAAAAAAAAGACGTGTGGCACTCGGGGACTGCCGCGGTAAAGCCATTGCATAGCATTTTTTATCAACGCCATCTAGAGGTGAGAGGAGTCCCGTGTCAGGTTATTTTTGTTACAGAATTTCTCCACGCTCAAGGCCCGCGATAGAAGCTATACAATAGCTTAAAACCTTGCCCGTGACCAGTAAGTAGCTTTTTCAACAAGCGCAGACAGAGTTGCTTTTGTAAAGAAGTGTGTTTCTGTACTTCTGTAGATCAGCGTAGTAAGCCAGAAATAATATTTTCTTGGAAAGTTCGCTTGTATAGTGCAGTTCACGAGGTTTTTAGGGAATATCATCCGCTTTGACGCTTGGCTAATATGTACAAGGTACTGAAAATTAGAATATGACTCCAAAAATGAAAATGTTTTAAAGTGATAATATAAACTTAAATATTCTCCTCCCTGGCGCAGTGGTGAGCGCTGTGGTCTTATAACTGTGAGGTCTCGGGTTCGATTCCCGGCGGTGGCAATTTAGGAATTTATAATTTCTAAATTGTATCTGGTCTGGTCTGGTGGGAGGCTTTGGCCGTGGCTAGTTACCACCCTACCGTCAAAGACGTGCCGCCAAGCGACTTAGAGTTTCGGCACGATGGCGTGTAGAAACCGATAGGGGTATGGGTTGAATTTACACTGCTATACCCCTTCCAAGTTAGCCCGCTACCATCTTAGACTGCATCGTCACTTTCCACCAGGTGAGATCGCAGTCAAGGGCTATCTTGTCACCGAATAAAAAAAAAAGCACTGACCCGAAGTCTAGTACATAGTGTTATTATTTATGTCAATGAGTAGGATAGTGGATGGTTAGTTTCAATTCACTATGAATTTCGTATTGTGTATCAATGACAAAGCAAACGCAGAATCCAATATAACAAAATCCTTTGTAACATCGCTTTAATATCGGATTTTTCAATATTGCTGATACATTTTATTACATACGTGTGGTATTTATTAAACTTCTATAGAAAGAGAACAAAGAGCTACACAGTATTTTTTATCGACTACGGCGAAGCTACAATGAAGAGTTATGAGTTTACTGGTCTATTACTATGTATGTGTGTTGTATATATTTATGTATGTTCCACCGTAGCGCCTAAAGTACTGGGCCGAATTTGGTAAGTAGTTTAGGCGTTAATACACACAAACATATTATCTACTCGACTGCTTGAGCTGAGAAAAAATATATTAATTAGTATTACTGCAACATGGGCTGTAAATTCTTTTCTTTCTTTCTTTCAGTCTTTTAATTTCCGTGGTAACTGTTTAATTTTCCGGGATCAAAGTTAGCCTATGTGTTAATTCTGAGTTAGAGCTACTTCTATTCCAAATTTCAGAACACACACAAATACGCATACGCACACGCACATGCACACGTACACGCACTCACACGCACACACACAACCACAACACACACATACTTTCGATTATATTATTTTGCATTTTGTTATTTTCCCGTTTCATAGTTTTAGTCTGTGTATATTAATCATTGTTATTTTTTTAAATTGGGAAACTATAATGTCTTCTTGGGATAAATATTTTTTTTTTTTTTTTTTATTGTAATCAACAGCGATACATACACAATACAATTTACAATTAAATCTTAATACTAAAATAAGGCCAAATAGGATGGTCGCGCCGAAGCGCGAATAGTTTTCGTTTAACCGCTCGAATCCGACCATCCTGTCAAAATTTCCTACCTAATACCGACCCCCCCTGGCCTGAAGAAGTGTCAGTGCATCGATGACCGTCAATTAACGTAAACGCGCCGCTAAAGCTGGTGCATCGCCGCGCCGCTCCTAGTGATTCAGTGTTGATCTGGACTTGCCAACAAACTTGCCTTCTTGGTTTTCGTCAGTCGAAGAAGTGAGAAAGGAAGAGTGAAGCATCGAAAAGTATCCATGAACG
This sequence comes from Hipparchia semele, assembly GCA_933228805.2. Taxonomy (NCBI): domain Eukaryota; kingdom Metazoa; phylum Arthropoda; class Insecta; order Lepidoptera; family Nymphalidae; genus Hipparchia; species Hipparchia semele. The sequence continues at coordinate 2,581,808 of OW121733.1, read as the reverse complement.
TACGCGCGGCTCGCTGAAGTATCGCGGTGCCGCTCCAAAGGATTCAGGTCAGTGCCTTTACCCTTTTCCTATAGACACCCCATAACTCCGCGGCCCAAACCCAACCCCAGTCGGATTTGAGCAAACCCCGCGAAAATTATACAGTCCACATCGAAACCAAACAATCTAGTTTCTAGCCGTCCCCGCGCCGCCATATTTTTTTGGTTCCAATCGAACCGGATTTTACCGCTAATTTTCTCGATAGTTTTACAATTTCCAAGTAGGTAATTGTTTTCCCGCGTCCTAAAATCTTGTTCCCTAAGCGAATTATTATCGTTCGTCCCGCATTGCTTAGGAAATAGGGTTCATTTAGGTATTAACTAGGTACCTACATATAGCTCATATAGGTGATAGATAGGTCATACGTTACTTATTTATCGTAATCCTAATCGTATATCGCATCCCGATCTATCCCAGTATAGATATTAATCGAAATATTAGTTTATTAGTAGTTATTTTAAGTAATTATTTTGTGTAATTACCTACGCGTCATAAACGTATTCGCTTGGCCATCGGTGCATAGTTGCAAGTACTTGTATCTTAGATTACAGCGGTGTGCGTGACCTTCATCGCGGCCGTGACCGCCCGCTCGCTCCCTTTCACTTTTTGCTGAAATTCATAACTTTAAATACTTATACGCCGAATCGAAGTTTCATTCGTGTATTAGGAACTTAGTCTCGACATTTTTGAATCTAGTTTATATTCAAAATGACGAAGACTGAAGATACCGCAGATATACAATTAATTCTATTAGAACAGAGACGCAATTCGATATTTGAGTATCTACAAGAAACATTCGATTTATCGAAAAACATAGGCGTTAACCCGTCGGTCCGGGAAGAATTTCTCGACGCAAGTAGTAATGTCGATACGTTACGCTCTGAATTCAGTAAAATAGTGGAGGATTATAATAATCGTTTATTAGCACTGAACCCGAAAGCGAAGCCGGAGTTCAAATGTTTGTTATCGTTCGAACGCCTATACGGTCGTATCAAGCGCTTAGTCTCGCAGTACGCCGATGATAATAAGGTTGAGAATGAGAATGAGCCGCGAAGACTTAAACCTTATTTGCCCCCGATTCAATTAGTGTCTTTCGATGGATACGATTTAAAATCGTGGAGTCTCTTCTACGCTAACTTTAAAACTGTTATACACGAAAATAAGTCCCTTACGGATGCCGAAAAACTTTATTATCTCTTAGGTAAGCTGTCGGGAAAGGCGAAATTAGCTTGTGCCGGTATTACACCGTGCGCAGAAAACTACGAATTAATTTTTAAAACGTTAGTAGATAAATTTGAAGATAAACGCTATTTGGCTACGTCGTATATGGATCAAATTTATAACATTAAGGCGATGTCAAACGCGACTCCGACCAACCTTGAAAATTTTTTGGACACTTTTGCATCGTCGATCGCCGCGCTTAAAAATTTAAATTTGAGTAATCTGGCTGACTTCATATTTTTATACCTCGCTCAAAAGAAGTTAGATCCGGAGACTGTTCGCCTGTTCGAGTTGAATAAACATAGTTGTGAGATACCCTTGTATGACGATTTCGTTGCTTTCATTCGCGAACATATTAAGGTACTGCAACGCACTTCCGGGAAACAAGAAGTTCCGAAAAGTGCTGAGCGGAAGGTGGATACGGCATCTAAGCCTCACAAACCACCCAAGCCGACGCATACCTATACTAGTACCGCGACTACGTCTGCACAGTCTTTGTGTTCTCTTTGTAACTCACAACACGAACATTTATATAATTGTTCCGCCTTTCATAAGATGCCCGTTGAAGATCGTTTCAAGTTTGTTAAGGCGAATAATCTTTGTATAAATTGCACTGGAAACCACCGGTTGGCCACTTGTTCTAGCAAGTCAAGGTGCCGCTGGTGCTCGTTACCTCATCATAGTATGCTCCACAGGCATTCCGCAACCGCAAATTCCGCAACTTCGAGTGCGGCTTCTAGTGATGCTTCTTCGCAGAAGATGCCCGGTGTTGTTGAGCAGCCTCCTGCTTCTATCAGCACTACCGGCACTAGTAACTCGAAACCTTCAGGTTCACCCGCGCACTCCAAGGAAGTATCGCTTTGTTCCTTATCGAGTTGTAATGTTTCTCGTGCACCGACTACGGTGCTGCTCGCTACCGCACGCGTTATAGTTTTCGACGCCAAAGGCAAGGAGTACTCTGCGCGCGCATTATTGGACAGTGCTTCACAGAGTAACTTCGTCAGTCGGGATTTATGTCAACGCTTAGGTTTAAAGACAAACCAGAATCCAAACTGTTCTGTAGTTAAAGGGATTGGAGGTACAACCAAACCGATCCAAGGCGCAGTTTCTATTAGATTTTTCTCTAGGTTTGATCTCAGCGTTTGTTTTAACATGGACTCGCTCGTGGTAGACAAGGTAACGGAACTCTTGCCCACAGTCCCGATAGATATTTCGAGTTTGATAAATTTCAATAACTTACCTTTGGCTGACGACACTTACTCCACTCCAGGAGACATTGATCTGCTGATTGGAGCTTCAATCTTTCCGCATCTCCTATTATCTCGCAAGGTTCAAGGTCAATCGAATTGTACCTCACCGCTAGCCCTAGAAACGGTGTTGGGCTATGTTATCGTTGGTTCTGCTCCTGTACGTGTTAACAGCTTCGCCACGGTATCATATTGTTGTGCTACAGATCCGCTAGATGATGCTGTGCGAAAATTCTGGCAAATAGAAGAGGTGAACGCACCGAAACAATTAAGTCCAGATGACACGGCGTGTGAAGAAATTTATAGCAGCACGACTACCCGTGAGGCAGACGGACGATATGTAGTCGCACTTCCATTTAAGGGTGATGTATTGTCGTTAGGCGATTCTTTTAAAAAGGCTAAAACTCGCTTCCTTTGCTTAGAGCGTAAAATGTTAGCGTCACCTAAGCTTAAGGAGGCCTACGACAACGTCATTACCGAATACCTAGACAAAGGTTATATCTCTCCCGCACCCCCGGACACGGAGGCAACGCAGAGCTTGCCCTCGTATACGATTTCGCACCATGGGGTCATACGAGATGACAAGTTGACTTCTAAGTTGCGCGTTGTCCTGGACGCCAGTTCCAAGACAACCACTCAAGTTTCCCTCAATGACCTTCTGTATGGCGGTCAGAATCTACAAGGGAATCTATTCAATATTATTGTTAATTTTCGCTTATATCGTACCGCTCTTTCAGCTGACATTCGTCAGATGTTTCTTTGTATTGGAGTTCGTCCATGTGATCGCAGATTCCAACGCATTTCATACCGCTTTTCTCCGCAAGAACCCTTAAGGGTCTATGAATTTAACCGCGTTTGTTTCGGGCTTAAGTCAAGTCCATTTCATGCTCTTCGTACAGTGAAGCAGCTTCTTTCAGACGAAGGTGCTTCTTACCCGCGCGCTAAAGAAACTTTAGATATAGGGCTATACATGGATGACTTTGTCTATAGCATTGACAATGAAGACGATGCTATCTCCACCGCTGCCGAAGTGATTGCTCTGATGAAAGCTGGTCAGTTCGACCTGGTGAAATGGACAAGCAACTCACAAAAGGTGTTAAATTCGATTCCGCTGTCGCATCGACTTTCCGCGATTAAAGAGTTTGAGGACTCTGAGCCACATAAGGTGCTCGGCCTATGTTGGTCTCCCGCAACAGACTATTTCGGTCTCAAAATTAGTGTTCCCGCTGAATCTTGTACAAAACGTACCATTTTGTCATGTGTCGCTAGGATATGGGACGTCATGGGTTTCGTTGCTCCCGTCGTCTTATATGCAAAGCTTCTCATTAAACAACTCTGGTTGTGTGAATGTGATTGGGACGATGTGCCCCCTGGTCACATTGCTGATCAGTGGTCTTGTTTCAAAAGAGAACTACCTTTGCTCAGCGAATTGAAAATTCCACGGCACGTAGGCATCTCGACCGGCGATATCATTACGATCGTGGGGTTTGCAGATGCGAGCGAAAAGGCTTACGGAGGAGTAATTTACTTCCACGTGAAAGACAGCAGAGGTATTCGCAAAAACGCAGTCTTTTTAATAACAGCTAAATCCAAAGTCTCGCCTCGCAAGACTATAACGCTTGCGAGGTTGGAGCTTTGTGCCATTCTGTTGCTGAGCAGCTTAATGACCAAGGTCATTGAAGCCTGCCATAACCGCCTTGTTATTGACCGAGTTCTCGCCTTTTCAGACTCAACGGTGGCGTTGTGTTGGGTATACTCCTCACCTCATCGTTGGGACACTTTTGTGGCCAATCGGGTCACCAAAATTCAAAATGAATTTCCCGCTCAAACTTTTTTCCATGTGCAAGGCACGGAAAATCCCGCTGATTGTTTGTCGCGAGGTCTTACCCCCGCACAAATAACTGATCACCCGCTTTGGTTCTCTGGTCCTAAATGGCTTGAGTTAGATTCAAATCTTTGGCCTGTTACCGCTTTCAATCCTTCCACCGTGTCACAGCCTCCAGAGGAAAAGAAACACGTTTTGCTCACTGCAGAAAGCAGTGAAAGAAATTTAATAATTTCGCTAGCTGATCGCTTTTCGTCATGGTCGAAATTCATACGTTGTGTGGTTTTCGTTTGCCGCTTCGCTAAGCTACTACCGCGTCGTGATACGGTGATTGCATCGGATCTGGATTACGCTGAAAGTTTAATATTGCGTGAACTTCAGCGCTTTCACTTCGCGAACGAGATTGTTAATTTACAAGCAGGTAAACGTTGTAGTCCAATGTTTCAACGTCTCAAACCTTTCCTTCAGGACGGCATCATTAGAGTCGGAGGTCGTCTGAGAAACGCCGATATAAGTTTCGATACAAAACATCCGATTATACTTCCTCGAAAGGATCATATATTAAATCTTTTAGTTGACTATCATCATAAAGTCAATTGTCATGCAGGTCCAGATTTATTGATGTCCATACTCCGTCAGAGGTATTGGATTCTTTCCGCTCGTAATTTAATTCGAAGCCGGGTACACAAATGTCTACCCTGCTTTAGACTCCGCGCTAAACCAAACTTTCCAGAAATGGCAGATCACCGCTCCTGTCGAGTTACGCCGGCCGTGAAACCGTTTATACACACTGGCACTGATTACGCAGGGCCTTTTAAGGTGACTGTTTCTCGCGGTCGTGGAATTCGATCAATGAAGGCATACGTTTGTCTTTTCGTGTGCTTAACCACTCGCGCTGTACACATAGAAGTTGCCAGCGACTTAAGTACAGATAGTTTCCTCGGGGCGTTTAAGCGTTTTTTATCCCGCCGCGGTTTTGTTGCTCGCGTTCATTCCGACAATGCGTCAAATTATGTTTGCGCCAAGCGCACGCTTTCGGAATTGCACGAATTTTTAGCGTCCAAACACTTCAAGTCTGAATTTGGTCACACACTAGCCGAAAATCGCATCGAGTGGTCACTTAATGTTCCAACTGCTTGCCATTTTGGCGGTAATTGGGAGGCCAACATTAAGAGCCTCAAAACTCATCTACATCGCGTGATAGGCGACCAAATTCTTTCCTTGGAAGAGTTCAATACTGTGCTTGCTCAGATCGAGGCAGTAATGAACTCCCGTCCATTGTGCCGCACGCTATCTAATGATCCATCGGAACCTCTCGCGTTGACACCGGCTCATTTTCTCACTCTCACCCCCTTAAAATATCTTCCGGCTAGGGAGATAGAAGATGGTCCGTTACATTTGCTCTCGCGTCAAGAACTTATTGATAAACTTGTTCAGTCATTCTGGAAACGATGGAAGGCTGATTATTTACATACGCTACAGACTCGAAACAAATGGAACACGCCAACCAATCCGATCGCTAAGGGAGATGTGGTAATAATTACCGTCGATAATGCACCGCCTCTTCACTGGCCGTTAGGGCTAGTCGAGGAAGTTTTTCCTGGATCGAACGGTGTCACGCGTGTTGTCCGCGTTCGTACTGCTACAGGTACCTATCTACGTCCTGTAGTGCGTCTTTGTCCCTTACCTAAACAGTAATTAGTTTAACTTCAACTCATCTGCTTAGGTTAGGATTCTTATTTAGTTAGGTTAGCTTATTATACTTAAGTCAATAAATAATTTCGTTTAAACTCTCCGCGTCGTAGTTTCTTTGAAGGTAGCCCTTCAAGCCCGGGGACATGGTCGCGCCGAAGCGCGAATAGTTTTCGTTTAACCGCTCGAATCCGACCATCCTGTCAAAATTTCCTACCTAATACCGACCCCCCCTGGCCTGAAGAAGTGTCAGTGCATCGATGACCGTCAATTAACGTAAACGCGCCGCTAAAGCTGGTGCATCGCCGCGCCGCTCCTAGTGATTCAGTGTTGATCTGGACTTGCCAACAAACTTGCCTTCTTGGTTTTCGTCAGTCGAAGAAGTGAGAAAGGAAGAGTGAAGCATCGAAAAGTATCCATGAACGTACGCGCGGCTCGCTGAAGTATCGCGGTGCCGCTCCAAAGGATTCAGGTCAGTGCCTTTACCCTTTTCCTATAGACACCCCATAACTCCGCGGCCCAAACCCAACCCCAGTCGGATTTGAGCAAACCCCGCGAAAATTATACAGTCCACATCGAAACCAAACAATCTAGTTTCTAGCCGTCCCCGCGCCGCCATAGGATTACAATTGCATGAATTTATAGATAGATAGATAGATAGATCATTTATTCACCAAAATGCAGGTACAATATGATGTTATATAAGTAAAACGAGCCTAATACATTTTACCAGCACTGGTGTGTGAATATTATACAGTAAAATGAATATATGAAACATGATACAAAATGTCAGTTATAAAAGTTAATAAATTTAAATGTCATAGTTAAAAAAGAAACTTAGTAAATAATAATTATACAAGGAAAATTGAGCCTTATGATCATGGAGCTTAAGATACATTTAACAATATTATTTATTCATTAGTCAGTATAATTATTAAGATGATTAAAAATAAAAATAAAATAGTTACTGATTTGAAAAGCTGTGGTCTGTTAAATAATCGTTAATTTCATAGTAATTTTTATTTAGTAACAGTTTATAAATTCTGTTTTTAAATATGGGCATAGGCTTTTCTTTTAGATTATCAGGCAATTTATTGAATAAATTGATCGCCATGCAATACGCACTCTTAGAGTATAATTTGAGTTTTATTGGGGGTAAGCACATTTTGTTTTTTCGGTGAGTTCTTCTATTTGAATTATCATATTTGATAAGATCGGGAAAAATGTTTTGATATTGTTTTACAAATAGAAGCATTCGGTAGATATATAAACTCGGCAGTGAAAGAATATTGAGCTTTTTGAATAGAGGTTTACAACTATCCAAGAAATGCGCACCAAACATAGATCGAATACATGCTTTTTGTCTAATAAATACCTTATTGGCATCGACCGAATTGCCCCACAAGATCAAACCATACTGTAGTAATGATGACACATGCCCATGGTACGCAAGTAACGCTGTTTTCATATTAGATGTTTGAGTGAGTCTCTTTAGGACATAAGCGAATCGGTCTAGTTTACTACACAACTTATCGATGTGAGCCTTCCAATTGCAATGGTTATCTAATAAAAGGCCGAGGAAGGATGCTGTGTCCACTTCTTCTATGGGCACCGAGTTAAATTCAATATTTAACGCAGAAGGTTGCTTATTGTAGGTCAAAAATTGAATATATTTAGTTTTACTTATATTCAGTGATAGGTTGTTAGCGTTTAACCATTCACCTGTCTTTTTCAATGCGTTATTAATTTCGTTTTCAAGCAAATTTTTATCTTTGCATTTTACTGTGATTGTAGTATCATCAGCGAATAGAATACATTCGTGACTAATGTTGTCGGGTAAGTCGTTAATATATATTAAAAATAATAGTGGTCCAAGCACACTGCCTTGTGGTACACCGTACGAATTTTGGTATTTGTATGGACTGTGATACCTGTTGCAGTATGAATTATTAGTTTGTTGAATTTCAACACACTGTTCGCGCTGTTTCAGATAGCTTGTTATCCATTCAAGTCCTTTTCCCCGAATTCCATATCGCTCTAACTTATCTATCAATGTTTTGTGGCAAACTAAGTCGAAGGCTTTTGTCATGTCGAGGAATATCGATACAACTGACATTTTTTCATTTAAGCTTTCAGTTATAATTTTATTTAATGCAAAACAAGCTAATGTTGTACTACTTTTTTTCCTAAAGCCAAATTGCTGCGATTTTAGTATTTTATTATTATCTAAAAATACAGTTAGTTTATTGTACATTAATTTTTCAAATATTTTAGACAAAATGGGGATTAGTGTTATCGGTCTATAGTCACTTAAATTGGTTTTATTACCTTTTTTAAAAATTGGCTTTACTATGGAACGTTTTAATTTACTAGGAAATATACCTTCTAGAAATGAAATATTTACAATGTGGCTAAGTGGTATCGACAAATGATCCACGCACAATTTAATCATTTCAGTATTCAAGCCATCATATCCTGTTGATTTAGAATTCTTTAGACCTAAAATGACCTTTCTCACATCGTTCGCATTGACAGGAGTGGCAAAGAAAGTATTAATGTTGTTGCTTATAGGCTTAATTTTATTAGATTTATCAGTAGGAGTCGATAGGTAGGTATTGCTAATATTAATAAAGTAGTCGTTGAATGCGTTCGCTATTGAGACAGGATTAGTATGTTTAATATTATTGCTAACTATCTGTGTTATTTCTTTTTCTGCTTCTGGCTGTTCTACTTTTAAATTTATGATATTCCAGGCGGCTTTGCATTTATTTTTAGATTTCATTATGTATTTAGTATTAGAGATTGATTGAGATTTTTGAATACATAACTTTAAGAGTTTTGAATAATTCAAATATTTCTTCCTATTGAATCGTTTGTTTGATGGCGATTGACGGTAGGCTAAGTATAAAATTCTTTTTTTGATACATGATTTTCTTATTCCTTTAGAAATCCACTTATTTTTGATTGTTTTACTGGCCTTTTTGACTGTTATTGTAGGAAAGCAAAGGTTATAGAAAAGAGTTAGCAATTCATGAAAACTGTCAAATGATTTATTTGTATCGCATTCCGAAAGCACTTCTTGAAATGATAACGCCGATATCGCCTGCTGAAATTTTAACTTGTTACTTTTCGAGAAGTCTCGCATCTTCTCGAACCACGATTTAGTAATTTGTTTATTTGAAATTGTAGTTGTAACACATTCAAATGTGAGGGTTTGCGCTGTCTCATGATCTGAAAGTGCAAGGTAGTGAATACCGTGGGATGATTTTTGGATGTTACTTACTATTAGGTCAATACAAGATAGCTGCCTAGTAGGATGTTTTATATGATTTGTCAAATTAAAATTTGATAATATTGATAATAGATATTTATGTGTGTGTGTGTGTGTGTGTGTGTGTGTGTGTGTGTGTGTGTGTGTGTGTGTGTGTGTGTGTGTGTGTGTGTGCGTGTGCGTGTATGAGTGCGTGTGTGAGTGAGTTTGTAAGAAAGTGTGTGTGTTCATTTATAGATGTTGATTTAATTATTTTGGTTACATATAATTTTTCCGATGCAGCTTAATTATTTCTTTTTTTAATTGCATTTCTTTTAATATATAAATACTATATAAATAAATAAGTATTACATACGTAACCCAAGGCCTAAGGCTTTGCGTAGTTACCCGTAGATAAAAATAGTAAAATCTGTCTATCAATCCGTCTGTAAGTAAATACCACACACCGTGGGAAGTCACCTATAGAATCCGTCCGTGCGACCCGCAAAATTTTCAGAGAACGGAAATACATATCTTTTTCACCGGAAACTGTCTAAAACTGTCTAAAACTCTAAGTGAAACCCCAGTTTACAGCGAAGTGTCATTACTGAATTACAAAAGTTGGAAATAAACATGTTCCATGCTTTTGATACACGATCTATTTTCCGACATATACTTGTTTAAAGAACCTTCTCGAGGGGGGAGACGGTTTACGCAAGATTCCTTCCGAATAAAGTATCTGACCACTTGGCCCAAAACTGTATGGATAGCTTAAGTTTTAATGTGCCATTTCAAAACATTGTACCGTAAGAATGATTCAATATGTTTTTATTTACAATATGAGTTATTTAAAGATGCACAGCTTAAATATTTTTACTGTAATAGTGTACAGTTTCTTCTATTTTGTATTCACTGCAATGTCCTATCATGCAGTTAATGTCCTTGCCATCCCTCTTGCATCGAATGAAAAAAAAAGAAGTGAGCAAAAAACATGAGATGTATTAAATAACTAGATTTAGCTAACAGCTGCGTAAAGTCAGAATAAAATGTAACCTATGCGGCTCTTAAAGGCGTCAACTATATCCATGTAAACATTAAGTTGATCCATAGCTCTATTATAACGTAGTTGAAGGATAACATAGAGATAAACCAACCATTAAATACATTTCCGCATTTATAATATTCATAAGGATTCGTTCATTCATTTATTCATCAGCAACTCATCAACGGCTCATTACTAAGTCTCTTTTCAGTGAAGGCTTTTAGTCAACCACTGCAAATTGGTAGACTTCACATACCTTTGAGAACATTATGCAGAACTCTCAGGCGTGCAGGTGTCAGGTTAAAGCATGTGGTGTGATGTGATGTGATATTTAATTGCTTAACTCCGAAAAGTCAGAGGTATGTGCCCGGGATCGAACCTGCAACCTCCCGAATAGAAGACCGCAGTCCTAAATACTAGGCTATCACTGCTATTGATTGGATGCTTTTAGTTAGGATGGTTATCAGTTATTAGAGACAAAACACACATAACCTTCACGAGAGAGTCGGTCTTCTTTTAGACGTGTTGCTCTATGGTGCGTAACTAAAAGTTACTTTAACAACGTCCGACAAATTACAAGATATTTCCTGCAGGGTTAGTATACGATTTAATTCGATTGATCGTATTCGTATTCGATGACAATAGCGTCAAAGTAAAATGAACCATAATACGATTAAATTAGAGCTCAATTTCCTACATGCATTCTTATACGATCACGTATACAGATACGCTCCAAATTAAAACCGGTTGTACTGAATTTATGACTTTAAAACAATACAGTTAAGGTTCATTTTAAGTTGACGCTAATGTGTTCGAATACGAATACGGTTAATCGAATTAAATCTTATACTAAACTTCCTGCATTAAAAGTTCTTGTAAAACTTTCTCTGTTCGGTTTCGGTAAAAATAAAATACATTGTTCAGTTATGAAAGTAACCTAATATATAATGTTTTTCTATTTTCAACCGTCCGTAACTACTGCGACTGATCTCAGGATGCAAACTATCTCCTTGCCAAATTATGTCGAAATCGGTTAAGTGATTTAGGCGTGAAAAGCTTACAGACGGACAGAGTTACTTTCATATTTATAATATTAGTAACGTAGGTGTTTGGGAGTGCTATAGGGAGACTTTTTTAACCGACGTCCAAAAAAGGAGGAGGTTCTCAATTCGTCGGAATTTTTAAGCTATTGCATAGCTTCTATCGCGGGCCTTGAGCGTGGAGACCGAATCCAGAAATTCCGTAACGAAAATAACCTGACACGGGACTCCTCTCACCGCTAGATGGCGTTGATAAAAAATGCTATGTAATAGCTTTACCGCGGCAGTCCCCGAGTGCCACACGTCTTTTTTATGTATGTTCCCCGATTACTTGAAGACACCTGGACTGATTTGGAAAATTCTTTTGTTTGAAAAGGTATATTTCCGAGGTGGTCCCATTGTCATCAGGTCAGGATCTAATGATGGGATCCTGGCGAAATCGAGTGAACTTTGTAAATTTTATGGGCACAATTAATATACTTTGTAGTGGCGTTTGAAGTCGGTTTTGTAAAAAGAATTTTTACCTTTATATTATTAAATATTCCATCAAAACCTCATTCGTTCACCTTTCGAGTCATTCAACCTTTAGATATAGAATAATATTACCGGGTGACCAAAAACTGCCTCCTCATTGAACTATATCGCTTGACTATGTCGCTGTCTCAATCGCCTTTGATCCCGGGTCACTCACCTTTCCATATCTTTGGATTCTTCTTTGAGCAAAATCAGGAAAGTTTCCGCCGATCTATTCACAGGTACAGTATAAGGAGCTAACGACTGCCTAGTTCATCGACACCTATAGGTATTCGGACATGAACCTCAAATATGACCGAAGATATTTTATTTATTTCGTCTTTTACGCTTCAAGTAGATGCTCAAGGAAAAATGAGAAAATGAAATTTCCACTTCAGTCAGTGGGCGGCTGTAGATAAGAGCAAGACTGTCGGAGTTATGTGATTTTAAAGTTATCCTATTATCCTATTAATAGTAATATACATATATATATTATTACTAATTAATAATCCGAAAGTTTGGATGTAGTTTGTTACTCAATCACGCCGCAACGACTAAGGCTGGCATGTTGATATTTTACTTTACCGTTAAAATTATGAACTAGACCACACATTCTTTCAAATCCTGAAAGTGTGTTTGTTTATTGGTTTGTCCTTCAACCACGCTGCAACCGAGCTACGAATCGACGTGATTTTTGTATGTATATAGTTGAGGACCTAGAGAGTGACATAGGCTAGTTTTTATCCCGGATAATCAAAGATTTCCCGCGGGGATGAAAAAACTGAATCCACGCGGATGACGCGGACGAAGTCGCGGGCATCAGCTAGTAATAAAATAAAGCAACTATTCACTAAAATAATATTCGAATGGAATACAATTTTCTTCGTAATAGTTTGAGTGAATGTTAATAGACTTGCGGTGTCGTGGTTCAGCACGTATGTATGTACGTAATGGTTTCTGCTGATACACAGCTGACCTATTTCCACGAAAATTGTCACCAAAATTTGGAATAATTGCATTTGGAAGTGCCTGGTTCATGAGAAAATAGTCACACTTGTGCCCGTGACGTCATCATAGTCCGTCCAATAGTCCAAAAACTTTATTAAAAATTCTATTTTTATAAGTTAAAGAAATATGGACATTGATTTCAATTTCCGTCATTAATAAATTGGACTTCCGTATAGTATATTTACCTAGTATAATTACCTAGACCTTTGCTATAATTAAATAATTGACACTCGGTTTCCATCGCATTAATAATGTCTAGATTTATATAATTCTAAGTATATCATTTATTTTCCAACTGGAATATTATAAACCAATAATCAGGTTAATCAGGTTTGTTAATCAGGGATGTTATTTTCGCTTACCATCATTTCCGGCAAATCTTATGCTGTGTGTGCGTGTGTGTGCGTGTGTGTGCGTGTGTGTGCGTGTGTGTGTGTGTGTGCGTGTGCGTGTGCGTGTGTGTGTGTGTGTGTGTGTGTGTGTGTGTGTGTGTGTTTGTGTGTTTGTGTGTGTGTGTGTGTGTGTGTGAGTGAGTCATAAAATTAACCCCATGGTGAAACAGTGCTGTGTTTAGGGCATTTTAAACCCTGTCTTCGAGAGTTTCTTACACCCTATACTTTCGTTTTAGAATAAGACTAGTAGGGCGCGTGGGTGCGCGGCTCGCTAAAGCGAACCGCGGTTTTTCTGTTCACCAAGTAAACCTTCGGGTCTTGATCATCTTTTTCCAAGGAACTACTCTTCCATCTTTCATAGTCTCTGAGATATACATCGACGAAATTTGTATGGCCGTCATCTTGAATCCACCATTTTGCAAGTTTTTTTCGGCTCTCTGCCAATTGGATGAGGTTTTGAGTGACATTTGTTTGAACACCTCCCACCTATCTTCGATACCCTGGCCGGTGCTCCTCACCCGTCTCCGAAATCCTCAATCATCAGCTCTCTCAATATTTTTCCTCCAAATGAATTTATGTCCTCGATACGAAACCATTTGAAAAGGAACCCTACCGTAGTCTTGCATAATATATTTTTTATGAAAAAAAAAATCTGCCATCTTGAATTTTTTTCTATTCATCACGTAGACCATCAGATCCTGATCATCTTTCTCCAGGAAACCACTCGTCCATCTCTTATAGTCTCCGAGATAGGCACCGACGATATTTGTATGGCCGCCATCTTAAATCCGCCATTTTGAATTTTTTTTCAGCTCCCTGCCAAGTGGATGAGGTTCTGAGTGACTTTTGTTTGAACACTCTCCACCTATCTTCGATATCCTGGCCGTGCTCCTCACCCTTCTCCGAAATCCTCAACCATCAGCTCTCTCCATATTTTTCCTCTAAATTATTTTTTGTCTTCTATGCAAAACCATCAGAAATTTTGAAAAAGAACCGTATAAAGTCTTGCAAATATTTTGTATGGAAAAAATTTAATTCCGCCATCTTGAATTTTTTTTCAAAACATCAAGTAGATCTTCGGGTCTTGATCATCTTTTTCCAAGAAACCACTCTTCCATCTCTTATAGTCTCCGAGATAGACACCGACGAAATTTGTATGGCCGCCATCTTGAATCCGCCATTTTGGAGTTTTTTTTCGGCTCTCTGCCAATTGGATGAGGTTTAGAGTGACATTTGGTTGAACACCCCCCACCTATCTTCGATACCCTGATACCCTGGCCGGTGCTCCTCATCCGTCTCCGAAATCCTCAATCATCAGCTCTCTCCATATTTTTGTTCCGAATGAATTTTTGTCCTCTATAAGAAACTGTGAGTGAAAAAAAATTTTTCCATACAAAATTTTACAGGAGAGGTGATCAATCAGTCAGTCAGTCAGTCAGTCAGTCAGTCAGTGAATCAGCACGAGTAGCTATATATATAGTAATGGACGTGATAAGCTGTTTACAGTCACAGTAAAACATAATTTATTTGTTTTTCGACAGATTGATTTTCTGTTTTTCACCTCACTAGCTAATACAAAACTACTAACTACTACTAACTAACTAACTACTAACTAGCAAGATGAAAAGATGTATGTATCACACGTTAGCAAAGTCTATACCCATACTTTGTTTGCAGGGCTCATCCACCATGCTCTGGGGGACCACGAATTGAAAACCTCTTCTTTTTTTTGAAGTCGGTTAAAAAGGTAAAAAGAGCTCTAAAGCATTGCGTCAGTATGAACAGCTCGGTGATGCCATGGCTATAACGCGGTGGCCGCAATAATTTACATTCTAATTCCCTAATGAATCGGCCGCACCTGGGTTTTATTGGTTCAAACTCGAACACGGCCCGAACTCGCCTCCAGGGAGTCGAAAATAATGGTATTTTATTGAAATAATGGCTGAATTACGCGGTATGTTTAAATAGTTCTTTTTTTTTATTAATATTGATACACTAATTTGCCCTAAAGGACAATGGGGGATTTTGTATGGATCCCGTCCCCACCCTCCAACAGTAAATAAACATAAAAGAAAAAATACCTGTTTTAGTTGCAAAATCAATAAAAAAACGTAATAAAAAATCGAATGAAAAATCGAATAAAAACATATTAAAATCTAAATATATAAAAGACAAAGGTGACTGACTGACTGACTGACTGACTGACTGACTGACTGACTGACTGACTGACTGACTGACTGACTGACTGACTGACTGACTGACTGACTGACTGACTGACTGACTGATCTATCAACGCACAGCTCTAACCACTGGACCGATCTAGCTGAAATTTAGTATACAGGTAGCTGTTAGGACGTAGACATCCGCTAAGAAAGGATTTTGGAAAATTTCAACCCCAAGAGGGTTAAATAGGGGGTTAAAAAATCGAACCTAACGTGAGCGAAGCCGCGGGTTAAAGCTAGTATATTATAAATCCGAAACCCCATATATTTGGAATGTGGTCCCATAGTAAAAAAATATCCATTCTAGTAGACGCTTCCGATGACACTTGTTTCAAATCTGTTTGTGGGTGGGGACGTTTTTACCCATTGTCCTTTGCACTAATGTATGAACAACTGCCTCGTTGGTCTAGTAGTTAGCAAGTTCGACTACGGATGACGAGGTCCCGGGTTCAATTCCTGGGTAGGGCCAAAAATGTATTGGGTTTTCTGTTAAGAAATTTTCAGTACCAGCCCAAAGTTAGGAAGTCAGTGGTGAGTCACCCCCGTGCCTCGGAGAGCACGTAAAGCCGTCGGTCCTACGCCTGATCTCTCTCCGGTCGTGTTGGATTTTCCGTCCCATCGGGTTATGAGAGTGAGGGAATAGAGCGTGCACCTGTGTTTGCGCACTCACTTGTGTACTATAATATCTCCCGCGCAGATGGCTGATCTCTGTGGAGATTTGCTGCCGTGGCCAGATTCGGTCGGGAGGACATTATTTATTTTATTACTTAAATCTAACATTCTTCACACTATCTATCACACTATCACACTAATATTATAAAGTCGAAAGTTTGTATGTGTGTGTGTGTATGTGTGTGTATGTGTGTATATGTGTGTATGTTTGTTACTACTTCATGCCACAACGAATAAACCGATTTCGCTGAAATTTGGAACGAAGATAGCTCATTACATTACATACATACATTTTATCCCAGAAAACTAAAGAGTTCCTGCGGGAATGAAAATACCTTAATCCACGCGGACGAAGTCGCGGGCATCGTCTAGTTTACCATAAATCTAATACCCTGCGTGTTTGGGAGCCATTTTTTTTCTATCAATTTAATATCTGCGACCACGAACACTTGTATTTAACAACAGATATAGATACAATTACAAAGAAACAAAAGAAATGACTCCAGTGTCTGAATGGAGCGCTTGAGTCCGGAAAACAAGTCCCCGGACGTCCGGAAACAAAATTCCGGCAATCCAGTCAAGTGAAGGTATTTGTTACGGATTCCGGAGCCTTTGTTTAACATCACACGATTTCCGAACAATAGAATTCCTTTGTTTATTGTCAAAATATATTCGATAAGTACAAAATTGTTTACTAGGTGGTGGTGATTATTCGACTTTTAAGGTTTAAGTACATAATGTCTAGTGGAAAATTACTTCACAAAATCTGAAGAAAAATTCCACCTCAGACCGTACCATTTTACACTACAGCCACGGTTTAGATGTAAATGTCAGTCCTCCTTCAATATGGGTAGCAAATGAAATGGCTTGACTAGTCGAATACTATACGCTACGATAAATTTCAAATCCAAGATGGCTGCCATCACAAAATGGCGAATAACATTTTTTTTTAATTTCACACGTCGGGGATGTTTTAAATTTTCAATTGACACTTGTCAGTTTTGTACTCGTTTTTCTTCCTCTTCTCCGTTCTCTTTTAAGTTATCTACCCAGTTCATTCAGCGAGTAAAGGAAATCGACATTGTTACATGAATAGTAACACTATTTTCTCTGTACTTTTATCTTTTAGAATTAAATAAAACCGGGACTTGTTCAGAAAAAAGGAAAATATGGCAAAACTAACTACTTAGATAAATGTTTACGATATTTTTAAGATATTCAGACAGCATTTTAGGCATATTTAAGTCAGTATTCCAAACATTTAGGCCTTTGCAGCCGTTCGGCCTCGAATAACAAACGAAAATTTTATCCCTTCTCAAATACTTATAAGAGAAAATTTGAGTTCGATCACACTTAAGATATTTTGTCTTATAACTATAAGTCTTGTCTCCTTTGTCAAATTCAAATTAAAAATAATTTATTTCATGTAGCCCAACTTGTGGCTCTTATGACAAATCGAGAATATACCACCGGTTTGGATCGGAATGCCGACTCTGCTGAGAATAGTCGGCAAGAATCTCGGCAGCTACTCTTTTCGTAACAAAAAATGTTTCAATATGTAGCTTATCTATCTTGTGGACAGCTGAAGTAAAGCAGTTTGATTCCAAGCAACTTTGTCATTAAGGAATTCAATAACTGTGTTATAACTTCTACTTATTAAATGTGTCTTTGTTTAAATTTATGTAATGGTAAATTCTTTCGGAGTCAAGTTATAAAAGCGTAACCTCGACCCCACAAAGGACTCGCACAATGCATGCTTTATCGCGACTAAAAATTGTGCTTATTCGTGCTGATCTAAATATATTTAAGGAAAAGCTGACTGACTGATTAGATGATTTATCAACGCACGGCTCAAACCACTGGACGGATTAGGCTGAAGTTTGACATACAATACAGATTTGCGACTTTAAATTAATCTAGTTAAGGTTCATTTTACTTTAACACTGATGTCATCGAATACGAATACGATAAATTGAGTTAAATATTATACTGACTCCACAGATCTCCTCTCAATGCAAATTGGCAGATTTCACACATGAAAAACTATCAAGTGTGCAGATTTTTTTAAATATATTTTCCTTTACCGTTAAAGCATAACATCGAAATCAAATCATGAATCCCCTGAAAAGGCAGCCGAAACTTTAACCACTAGGCTATCACTGCTTAAAACGGTATTTAAAACCAACCAAGATGAGTCGGATTCGTACACTAAGTATGGAAACTTATAATCGTGCGACACGTCGCAAGTGTGCTTTTAACCTAAACAGTAACTCAACGTAAAGGAAAATTACCTACCGAAGAAAGGAGGCTTTAGCCTCTCAAAGACCCTGCAAAGTCTTTTTTCAATCTAATACTTTACTGAACAATACTTATGTACTTACTTAGATATTTTACGTAGATATAGTAATACTTTTTATTTGAATTTTGTCTGTTTTGCACGAATAAAGGAGATATTAAGCCTCAATAGCCCAACGGTTAAAGGTATGGACTGAAAACTAAAAGGTCGCAGGTTCGAACCCCACCCGTTGCACTATTGTCGTACTCACTCCTAGCACAAGCTTTTCGCTAATTTGGAGGGGATAGGAGGATATTAGGCAACTTCAGCTTGGCTAATATTCTTTAAAAAAAAATTACGTCGCATCTTCTTTAAAAAAAAATTACCCGACCTGCAGTTACCTGTAGGTAGGTGGTTTACCTATAGGTAGTTTACCTGTTAACTAACAAAATGAGTCGAATCAATTAATTACCAAATTTTATCGCGTTTGAAGTCAATACAACTTAATATCGACACAAAATAAAATAAATCTATCGTTCAAATGAATTAATTAAGTACATTTTAGTACCTACTAAAACGGAAACCCTATATCGCCCTTGTATTATATATGCAAAGGAATTTCAATCTTCAGTTTGATAAAAATAGAGTTCAAAATAGCCAAGTGTATGTCGGTATTTAATAAACTGCCTAAAGCAATTAGTTGTGTCGTTGAACCAATACAAAAGGTATTGGAGGATTCTCTTACTTTCAAAAGCAATTTCTGACTTTAAATGTTGATATTGACAAAGTGTAAAAATCAACAAAATGTTGTTTTGTCAAGCTTTCTGACGACCTCCCTGGCACAGTGGTGAGCGCTGCGGTCTTATAACTGGGAGCTCTCGGGTTCGATTCCCGGCGGAGGCAATTTGTTAATTTATAATTTCTTAATTGTCTCTGGTCTGGTCTGGTGGGAGGCTTTCGCCGTGGCTAGTTACCACCCTACCGTCAAAGACGCGCCGCCAAGCGATTTAGCATTCCGGCACGAAGGCGTGTAGAAACCGATTATGGGTGAAATACACCGCCATACCCGTTCCAAGTTAGCCCGCTACCATCTTAGACTACATCGTCGCTTACCATTAGGTGAAATCGCAGTCAAGGACTATCTTGTCATTGAATTAAAACTAGTGGTTCGCCCCGAACTGAGACCTCGCGGTATCCCATAATTCTGTTTTACCGATGGCAAATACAGCGCCATCTATTAACATTATTGTGAAGCTATAGAATCTATTAGCATCGTTTCTCTATAATATTTATCTAATTTTAGTATTTGTTGTTCAAGTACAGGATATAACTGAATTTACAAACAAGTTTCAGTTTCTAATATATTATAGTTTTTGACATATGGCTCAAATTAAATCTCCACTTTGAAAGCCCCCCATTTCGTCAATTTTACAGAGTGTAAAAATATATATTTTTGCACTCTGTTCAAAACCATCTTTAAAAAGATATACTTATCGCAAGTCTATGTAACGCAACAAAAAATATTTTACTTCACACACGCTTCTATGAGAACCCCCCCTGTAGGGCTAACATGCGCGCCACGAGAAAGTTTTGTCTACACGTTTACTCGTAGTCTCTATGTGAAACTCTACAGAGATTCACGAGTAAAGTGTAGACAAAATTTTCTCGTGGCGCGCATGTTAGCCCTACTGAAGTAAAGATTTTTATATTTTTTTATGCAATATTCGGCTTAAGGCCATCAGTTAACATATTATATTTAAATTTATATTTATTTTTATTTAAGTTATTACGTTCAGTATTCAGAAGTTATAAGGCTCTGACAGACGGTCGGACGGACAAGTGCAAATTCACTCAAGTAGACTCAGAGAACTCGCTTCGCTCGTTCAAAAAAGCATCATGCAAACATGATGGCAAACTTAATCGTAGGTTCGTAGGTATATGGTCTCTCTTAATCTCTTTGGACGGAAGAAATTGTTAGCTTTAAAACAATTCCGTCCCATAGAGACTTTAGCTCTATCACAGCTCGTTCAAGCAGTAACGAGGAGCAGTTATAGCTTAAAATGACAATGAAATTTAAAATGGCTTAATGTTCCAAGCTCTTAAGCATTTGTCTTTCCTTTGTGGAGCCTGCCTGTATGTGATAACGTGTTTGAATAATTTAATTCCGTACCTGGCGAAACTTTCTAGTGCTCTAGACTTTAATAATATAATTTTAAGCGACTACTTGTGGCTTTAATAAAGGTATTAGAAGCCTAAAAAACTTATTAAATGTGAAGAAAAACATCGTGAGGAATTTGTGCGCTTGAGAGTCCTACGTAAAATTTCAAGGTCAGAAAAATCTGCCAATGTGCACTTTCAGTAGTAAGGAATACTATTCTTAAGGGTGAACTATGGTCTATACTCTTTAGGATATAATATGGCTTATACTCTATTGTTCGCGCCAATATGCAGTGACAGCCGCGGTACTAAATAAATAAATTTCAAATCCAAGATGGCCGCCACCACAAAATGGCGAATTACATATATTTTTTTAAATTTCACATGCCGATTGTCGGGGGTGTTTTAAATTTTCAATTTACACTTGTATCAAATATATAGTTTGTCATATTGCAGTTTGTCATTAAATCATCAAAAATTTCCCATCTTTCGCATCTTTAGTATCAATCGCATCTTTTCCATATTTCAAGTCTTTCGCATCTTTCGTTCATTCGTATCAGAGAGCACGTCGACCACGTGAACCAATTATAGTTCTTTCATTTCACGAGGGCTCGTGGCTCATGGTTGTGTGTGTGTCGAATCTTATACATATACGACACACAGTGAGTGAGCGAGAGCTTGCTCGCGCCTGATTGGTCCCACCTAGGCTGCTGACAGGCATGCACACTTACGCAATGTACATGTACACGACGTAACCACAAGTAAAGCGTCCGTAACTTCGTGATATAAACGTACTATACGAGATTCAAATGAGCCAAACGATGCAATAGTAGTGGCGTTAGAGATTCGAATTAGTACATCATTTTGAAGAAACGACTCACTGAGTCGTTTCAGTAAAGACAAAGGCCTACCGACTAAGACATTAGAGTAAAATACCTATAAAAGGAGCTTTACATTTAATTGCAAATTTCATTCTTGCAACGCGGCTAACTGCATATTAAAACCTACACTTTAAAGGTCGTTAAGAGGCTCTCTACTCCACTGTGCGGTAATGTAGTGCTATTAAAAACAATTTTACCTCGAAATGATTGTAAAATGAACGTGCTGTGGCATTTCTAAGGAAAACTACATTAAGCTATGCCCAAACAAAACATCAGTGTTTTTACGTTAACTTATAAATTATAGTTCTTTCAATTCACGAGGGCACGTGGCTCATGGGTGTGTGTGTGTCGTATCTGTATATATGTGTGAGTGAGAGCTTGCTCGCGCCTGATCGCTCTGAACTAGGCTCCTGACAGGCACGCACACTTACGCAGTGTACATGTACACGACGTAACCACAAGTGAAGCGCACGTAACTTCGTGAAATAAACGTACTATACAATATATAGAGACAAACATAGTTTTTTTTATTTTTTGGGTTCCAAAGAGTGCCAACGGGACCCTAATTATACTAAGTCTCCGCTGTCCGTCCGTTTGTCCGTCTGTCTGTCAGAGGGATGTATCTCATGAACCCAAAAAAAAAAAAAAAAAATGCGTTTGTGTGGTGCACGCTGGGAAACGCTCGAGGGTGACTTACGGAGCCTACATAATATTCCCAAGTGCTAGAGAAACCGTAAAAACGTCAATACACGCCTCTATCCGACATTTTATTCCACTTTACGCTGCAGTACCCAATAAGTTTAGCTCTTATTACGTTACCCATAACGGCTATTTTTCTACAACACGTAGGAGCTCTAACGTATTGGTATATGATCTGTCGCCCACTTTACGACGCTGTAAAAGGAAATGCAGGGAATCCCATTTGATATCGACACGTGAAAATTATGCTTTTACATATCCACATTCTAGACCCGAAGGAAAAGGGGCGTTTATCTGTGTGTTTGTCTGTCTGTTCATCTGTCTGTGTCATCGTATTTCGTGAAAATATTTGACAGGTTTGGATAAACGGCCACCCGCGATTTTTTTTTTTTTTTAATTTTTTTTCAAAATGCACACACACTACCCAATGCCCGCTATTTAGTTTTTAAAAATCACGCAGGAAGTCCTTGATTTTCCGGGATAAAAAGTAGCCTATGTCGCTCTCCAGGTCCTCAAATATCCTACCCATGCAAAAAATCACGTCAATTCGTAGTTCTGTTGCAGCGCAATTGAAGGACAAACCAACTAAACAACAACAAACATATTTCACATGTATAAACCGACTTCCAAATTAGGAGGCGGTTCTCAATTCATCGGAATGTTTTTATTTTTTTATTTTTTTATGTATGTTCCCCGATTATTCGAAGACGCCTGAACCGATTTGGAAAATTCTTTTTTTGTTTGAAAGGGGAATAGTTCCCAGGTGGTCCCATTATCATCAGGTTAGGATCTGATGACGGGATCCTGGAGAAATCGAGGGAACTCTTCAAATTTATAGGCACAATTGATATACGAGTACTTTGTAGTGGTCGGTTTTGTTAAAAGAATTTTCACATTTATATTATAGAAATAATAGTTAATTTTATTTTATTATATTAAGAATGTCGATTTAAATAAAATTGATTATTTACTAAGTTAAGATAATATTTTCACCCCGCCGTCTGCCCTCTGTCTGCGCCCTTATTAACTAGCTAATAACAAGGTGTTATAAATAGCTATTTTATTCGTCGCCAAAATTTTACTGCTTGAAAGGATTTTTCTAAGACTTCGTCTGGGTGAATTTAATTTAAATTCATAGCTATTTAAAAAAAAGACGTGTGGCACTCGGGGACTGCCGCGGTAAAGCTATTGCATAGCATTTTTTATCAACGCCATCTAACGGTGAGAGGAGTCCCGTGTCAGGTTATTTTCGTTACGGAATTTCTGGATTCGGTCCCCACGCTCAAGGCCCGCGATAGAAGCTATGCAATAGCTTAAAAATATTTATTTCATGTAGATGTGCGTTTAATCGCATTACATGCTAAGCCTAACCACTGGACGGATTGGGCTGGGCAAACAGATAGCTATACGCAAAAAAAGGAATTTTTGAAAATTCAACCCCCAAGGGTGTAAGATAGGTGTTTGCAAAATCGAACATAACGTGAGCGAAGCCGCAGGTAAGGGCTAGTATATATTTATAATTGTATAGGTATAAAAGTGACTGATTGATCTATTAACGCAAAGCTTTAACCACTGGACGAATTAGGCGTACAGATAGCTATTATGACGCAGGCATTTGCTTACTTACTACTTACTTCGCTGGCTCAGTGACCCAAAGAGGATCTTGGCCTTCGACACCAGAAGCTGCCACTCATGCCTGTCCTGCGGCGCGTCACGACAATCAGGTGTATTGAGGACTTGCAGGTCTTCTGTCACTTCGTCCACCCAGCGATACCTGGGTCATCCAACAGGGCGTTTTCCTATTGGGCGACCCAAGTATGCTCTCTTTACAGCACGATCCTCTCCCATTCTCTCTAGGTGCCAGAGCCAGCGGAATCTTGCCGATTTATATGATAAGGGTTCAGCCACTAATTCTATCTAGGCATCTGCTAAGAAATGATTTTTAAAAATTCAACCCCTAAGGGATTTGAAAAATCAAACTTAACGTGAGCGAAGCCGCGGACAAAAGCTAGTCTTCTAAATATATAAAAGGAAAATGTGACTGACTGACTGATCTATCAACGCACAGCTCAAACCACTTGAATTTGGCATACAGATAGATATTATGACGTAGGCATCCGCTAAGAAAGGATTTTTGAAAATTCAATCCCTAAGGAGGTAAAATAGGTGTTTGAAAAATTGAACTTAACGTGAGCGAAGCCGCGGGCAAAAGCCAGTATAGACATAAAATACTGTTCAAATAGGTATTACAGCTACATACTCGTGCAAAACGCTTTCATGAATCAGCACTTGCCGAGTGATCTAGCGGCCGATAAGGAAGCCATTCACAATCGTTCCGAACTTTACTGCTATTTGAAGGGAGGTCATAAAATGTTGATTACTCGCAGGACTGAATTCAGAAGTGTTCGTGTCTACTGGAAAAAATTGTACCTACTTATTTTGCGTTTTTCAAAAAGGATTCCTTTCAGGTAAAGGATTTGACAAACACTTTTTTGTTCTAAAAAATATTATGTACAACAATAGAGATCTAGTAATTCAAGTAAGTTCACGAGCGTTAAATTGCCCAAAAACCTGGTTAATGATCCGGCAGAACCTTTTCCTAATGGCTGCGTACAAACACCGGCCGTGATGTATTGAGTGTGAAGCTGTCATATAATATCTTGTAATATCTTTCTACTAATAGAGAAATAAGAAATAATAAATAAATATCTGCTGGCACTAAATTATGATGAAGTTGAAACTTTACTAAAACGAAATCTGTAATAGAAAAAAAAAAAAATGACTAATGAAATTCAACTTAGCATTTTACGCACACACACACCACATGCAGGCACAGGCTCTATTTATTGTATTAAGTTTAAGTATTAACTAATTATTATTTACTAGCTTTAACCCGCGGCTTCGCTCACGTTAGGTTCGATTTTTTAACCCCCTATTTAACCCTCTTGGGGTTAAAATTTTCCAAAATCCTTTCTTAGCGGATGTCTACGTCCTAACAGCTACCTGTATACCAAATTTAAGCTCGATCGGTCCAGTGGTTAGAGCTGTGCGTTGATAGATCAGTCAGTCAGTCAGTCAGTCAATCAGTCACCTTTGCCTTTTATATATTTAGATTTAGATTATTAATAGACTTATGGTAGAGCGGAGTCTTCTAACATACCTACTTAAAAAAGAAGGCTCCGGCCACTGTTTTTGTTTGTATCTTTTATGTATTAAATAAATAAATAAAATAAAAACTAAATAATTAAGTGGAAGGATTCCTTATTGGTTAAACTGCATAGATGCAGCAAGAACGCCATAAATTCAGCCAATCAGAAGCCATTGCAATCGTTACGCTGATACAATTATTGTTAGAAAATTGACACGCTGTTTTCACATGCCACTTTCTGGAAATTCTTACTATTCTGACTATGATGTTTGACTATAGTTATGTAGGCGTTTTTTTAGCGAGCAAATGAGCAGGCAAGTCACCTGATGGTAAGTGGCCATTACCACCGCTTATGAATATATGTAGCATCTAAGACACCACCAATGCGTTGCCGGCTTTTTGGGAAATTGTTGGTTCGCCCCTTGAATCACCCCATGTTATAATTTAGTTGGAACATCGTCACAGGAAGTTGATTCCACAGTTTCAAAGTACGTGAAAAAAAGGTCACATCGGATGGTCGAAGTGCTCCAGGCACCCAGGTGGTGAGCGGTTCGGTTGTAGAAAAAAGACGGTGGAATAAGGTCAAATAGCTCTTCAGAACACTCCCCATTATATAGCCGATAGAACACGCAAAGAGAGCTTACATCTCTGTGGAACTTCAGGCTTTCCTACGAGTTGGTTAATTTGGGATTGTCTACAAGCCGAACTGCCCGCTTTTTAATCCGGTCAAATGGATGGAGTTGGTATTGAGGTACTCCATGTGTGGGTGGACTTGCGCTTTATAGAGTAGTGTTAACGAAATATTGAAATAGTAAAGATATACAACTTTAATGTTTTAAAGGTAGTTTGATAAAACTAGTAGTAGGACTTTGTTGACGTCGTAGGCGTCCGTCTGGCGCCGCGCGCCGTGTGTATAAATAC
Organism: Hipparchia semele; assembly: GCA_933228805.2. NCBI lineage: Eukaryota > Metazoa > Arthropoda > Insecta > Lepidoptera > Nymphalidae > Hipparchia > Hipparchia semele. Next base: position 2,555,564 of record OW121733.1, on the reverse strand, counting down.
AGCGGGTTGGACGTTATTAATTCAGTCTCTTCCAGAGATTCATACGGCTATTGGATGCTCCCGCGTCTAGGTCATTTTATTTGATTAAGGGATTGTGATAGCAATCGCGCCCTAATCGAATAAATATTGATTGTTTAGATGAGTGTAATTGATTAAATAGTACTTAGATATGTTTGATAGTTACCCTCACGTACAGGTTGTGGTTTGTCTGAGGTGTTGTGGTTAAATAGGTTAGATGTGAGGACAGGGGCCATTATAGGGGCGGTTGGAGACGGCTTTAGGTAGGGTTTCAGTGTTTTTTTGTGTTTATAGTAGGAGCCTGTGCTCGGGCGCAAAGTACCGCTTTGCTCTGTTTAGGCCCTTCGATAAAATTTTATTGATGCCTAATGTCTACAGTCTTTTATTTCACGTGTTTCCATACCCTATCCATCACTGTTCACATAACCGTTTGGATAGACCCTTTTCATACATTTTTCGCGCCCTTTTGATGCGTTGTTATACCCTAATTTGCATATAAATGTTCTAACGGTATGATGAATCCGCAAACAGGAAATCAGTAATGCTGCGTGCGAAAATTCGTGTCGCTTTGTCGCGATAAAATTATCATGTTCGGTTATTATTTTTTTCTACAATAGAGGTCTACGATAAATTACTGACGGTAATGTAACTAACAAATGTGAATGAACCTTAACTGTATTGATTTAAAGTCGCAAATTAAATTTTACTTTAGAGCGTATAAGAATGCATACACGAAATTGAGCTCTAATTCAATGTCTTTATGCTTCAATTTAAGGAGGAAAGAGGGCGCCTCTTACAGTGTTGACAACTGCTCCGTGAAATTTATTTTCGATAAAATATTATAACGTTTATTTTACTGTAAAAAGTGGTGGAAAGTGAAGTTTGCAGACCATCTCACAAGACCAAGTGTGGGCAGTGCCGAAATCTACTGGGAACTTGATAAAATTGCAAAATATTTGGGCAGACTACACAGTGGGTTTCCTTACTAATTTTTTGCCATTTCAAACGAATCCAGCGAAGGAAATACCAAGGAAGATCACCTCAAAGTGGTGAAAACGCAAGGTCAGTCTGAAAACACGATTTCGAAGACTTATGATTGAATTTAACTTTCATAAACAAATTCAAATATGCAACGTCATTTTTTAACATACTCACTTTAAGACGCTAGTGCCATCTATCGAGTAATAGGAAAACTACGCAATACCCAGTGATCAAACGTCATCACGGATCACACCGATTGTAGTAACGAGCTACTTCGCATTTAGAACAGAGGGCGCTAGGAGTATAAAATAAACTAAGAAATAAATAACTACTCTTATGAAAATGGAAGAATTAAACCAATTAATTAGAGAAATGAAAAAAGAGCTCAACCAAAAGTTTGACACGATCGAATCTCGCATCGCGAGTTCAGAAGAGAAGATAACGTCTCAAATTACGACGCACATGAATAAAAAATTTGAAGGACTCAACAAAGAGATTGAATACTTACGTTCAGAACTAGAAAACCAAGAAAAAAGACTGAGTGCCTTAGAAAAACAAAATGTACAGAGGAATTTGGTGTTTTTTGGGGTTGAAGAAAGTGAAAGGTCATATTTCCAACTTTTAGACAAAATAATTGAGATTATAAATAATAAAATTCAAATAAAAACTGAACTTTTCGAAATACAAACAATAAAAAGATTCGGAAAAATAGGAAACAAACCCAGACCTGTATCTGTATCTTTTACAACATTGGGCAAGAAACTACAGATATTAAAAAATAAAAAGTCCTTAGAGGGAAGTAATATTTATGTACAAGAGGAATATCCAAAAAAGGTTCTAGAAATAAGAAAAGAACTGAAAAGTAAACAAAAATTAGAAATAAATAAAGGAAATTCAGCCTATTTGAGGTACGATAAGCTAATTATTAAGGAAAAGAAGGAAACTACTCAGAACAAACGCCAACTTTCAGAATCTCCAATATATTCAACAACTAACGAAAATTCTCAGCCCCAGCAACCTCCTCAACCTCCTCAGTCACAGTCGCGCAAGAAATATAGAGCAAATACCAACCCTATAACTTCTTATATGGTGCGACCAGAGTCTGCATGAGATTCAAGAGGCCCCCTCCAAACTACCCAAACACTGTCAAAATTAGATAATTTTAGTAAGATATCGCTCCCAAGCCGGCTGGTCCCCGAGGGAGTTGTAGACCTAAACCCTCCAGAAAAAAGTATATTCACAAGAAATGAACCTCTTTCAAAAATTAATAGACTCTACATTGCTACTTACAACGTACGCAGTCTTTCTTCATATGAACGCCTAATAGAGCTAGATACAGCTATTAAAAATATAAAATACGACGTAATAGGACTATCTGAAGTTAAACGTCTAGGAAACGCAATAGAAGAATACGAAAATTTTGTATTATACTACATAGGTAACACACCTGGCCTACACGGAGTCGGCTTTATCGTGAAGAGATACTTAAAAGAATACATAAGTAGTTTTAACGGATTATCCGAAAGAGTGGCTATCTTAAACCTCTCCATTAAAACATTTGCATTAACAATTATTCAGGTATATGCACCAACAGAAACAGCGTCCCTTGAAGACATTAGTAAGTTTTATGAGACTGTAAACTTAGCTCTTTCTATGTCAACAAAGAATGTTATAGTGATGGGAGACTTTAACGCCAAAATTGGCAAGGCCAAACCTAGCGAAAGCTTGATATTGAATAAATATGGGTACGGTTCCAGAAATAATCGAGGGCAAATATTAATAGACTTTGCTTATGAAAACAACTTACCTATAATGAACACTTTTTTCAAGAAAAAAGAAAGGCGGAGATGGACCTGGAGATCCCCAGACGGCTCTACAAAAAACGAAATTGACTTCATTTTGTCAAACCTTAAAAAAAGCATTTGCAATATTGAGATAATTGACCCGTTATTTTCTTCAGACCATAGACTAGTCAGAGCAACTATAAAGTTACAAATACCCAGGAAATCACGAGGAAGTTTTAAAAGTTTGCCAAAAAGCTCCCTCTGCCGACAGGAGGAAGTAACTAGATATGTAGAGTATTTAAGTACCTCCAGTAGCAAGCTAATGGAATGTCAAGAACAAGAAATTCAAGAGTATTATGATAATATAATTTGTGTTATAAACTCGAGCCTGAGAAAGGCACATATACCATCTAATCAACGTAAGAACAAAATTATACAAGACCGTACGATGAATTTACTCAAAAGAAAACATAAACTTCAAAAGACCAGGCCAAAAACGAGATCCATGAAGAATGAACTAAGCGCTCTATATAAACTTACTAGTAAATATTTGAAAATGGACTACAAAGAGTATCGACATAAAACCATTGAAAAACACCTGAGAAGTACCGGTAGCATGAAAAAGGCATATAAAGAACTTAATACTCACAAAAACTGGATAGCTAGTTTAAAGAACTCTACCACGGTGACACATGATCGAAAAGACATTCTAAAAATAGCAACAGCTTTTTACAAAGACTTATATAGCGAAAGGGATTCAAGCGACGCGAAGGAAGTAAGCAATAAAGACCTCGATATAGAGTCAAGTAGTACGACCTGCGCTCCTTTCGACGTACCCGAAGTACTGAACTCAATTAAACGGTTAAAAAACGACAAAAGCCCGGGTCCTGATAAAATATCAAACGAAGCAATAAAGTTGGCTGGCCTCTGGTTGGCAGGCCCTCTTACAAAACTATTTAACCTTATCCTAGAGAAGGGCGTTACTCCAAGTCAATGGACTGAATCCACGATCATACTACTATATAAAAAAGGAAATCCCAACAACATAGCCAATTACCGTCCAATTAGCTTACTACCATGTCTCTATAAGCTCTTTGCCTCTTTAATAGAGAACCGAATAAAAGGAAAAATAGAGTCCACTCAGCCCATTGAACAAGCAGGCTTTAGAACTGGTTTCTCTACAATAGACAACATTCATGCTGTTGAATTATTAATAGAAAAATTTCAAGAGTACCGGAAGCCTCTTTATATCGCATTTATTGATTACCAAAAGGCTTTTGACAGTTTGAAACACCAAGCGATATGGGAGTCACTACAGGCCCTAAATGTAGAGCAAAAAATTATAAAAATATTAAAATACCTCTACGAGAACAGTACCAGTAAGATACGCCTAGAATCGTCGGGCCCACCAATCCCTATCAATCGTGGAGTTAAGCAAGGAGACCCGCTATCTCCAAAAATTTTTATAGCAGTACTGGAGTCTGTGCTTAGCACATTAAAGTGGGATAAACTGGGTATATATATTCAAGGGAAATATTTCAACCACTTGAGATTCGCCGATGATATTGCCGTCTTCTCGGAGAGCAGCACTCAAATGCAATACATGTTGGACACCTTGAGTGAGACGAGCAGGAAGGCAGGACTGGAAATAAATTTCAATAAATCAAAATTAATGACAAATAGCACGGAACATCCAATATTGATAGAAAACACAAATATAGAGTATGTCAAAAAATATATCTATTTAGGAAAACAAATATCATTCGACAAAATCAATAATGAAGAAGAAATAGAAAGAAGGATTAAATTGGCTTGGAATAAATTTTGGAGTATGAAAGAAGTCCTACATAGCAAAATACCTATGAACCTCAAAACCAAAATCATGAATATATGCATACTACCTACTCTGACATATGGCTGCCAAACCTGGAAGTTCACGCACAAAGCAAAAGGCATGATAACATCTTGTCAAAGAGCTATGGAGCGAAGCATCACGAAAATCCGGAAAATACAAAAAATTCGACACTCTCTTATTAGACAACAGACCAAGCTAACCGATGCTCTAGCCCACGCACTAAGAGCCAAATGGAAATGGGCAGGCCATGTTGCTAGACTTTCAGACAACAGATGGACACTGATGCTAACGAGCTGGCCAGGTCCAAAAGGTTCACGGGGCAGAGGCAGACCTGTTTGTCGCTGGGAGAACGACATTCAAAACATAGCTGGACCCAACTGGATGCTGAAAGCAAGAAACAGACAACAATGGGTCTCTCTGGAGGAGGCCTTGACCTGAAAAGGGTTCTTCATGTATATTTTTATTTTTCTTTTAATTTTTTTAATATTTTTTAGGATTTTTAATTACATTCAATATAGTTAATTTAATTTTTTAGGTTAAGAAATATTTTATGTAGATTTTTAATGTATGTACATGAAGAAATAAAAGGCTTTTTTATTTTATTTTTATTTTATTATTTATTATGCTTCAATTTACTTTGACGCTAATGTCATCGAATACGAATACGATCTATCGAATTAAATCTTATAACTAGTGGTTCGCCCCGAACTGAGACCTCGCGATATCCCATAATTCCCAAAAGTTTTAATTATATATTGTAATAATTAACTTTTAACATTAGACGCGATAAAAAAAATAATAGTTGACATAAAACTGTTTTACTGACACAGCGCCATCTATTAGCATTATAGTGAAGCTATTAGCTTCACAATAATGCTAATAGATGGCACATTAAAATTAAATAATTTCGTTTCTTTATAACATTTATCTAATTTTAGTATTTGTTGTTCAAGTACAGGATATAACTGAATTTTCAACCAAGTTTCACGTTCTAATATTCAGTAATTCAGAAGTTATAGGGCTCTGACAGACATTTAGACGGACACACTTCTCTGTCTAGTAGGCAAGCGCCCTAGTAGGCAAGCGCCCTAGTTGACTCAGAGAACTCGCTTCGCTCGTTCAATAACGCTACAGTATAGGAAACTGAACAATTTTGTCGTGAGATAAATTTTGATGATCTACTAGGAATGAGTTATATACTCACAAAACAAGTGAAAAAATTGTTCCGAACGACGAAGAGTATAATAGAGTACTTCATTGTCAAATGACATGACAAATTACGACAAATTTCTGCCATTACGCGCTTCATTTGCCGCAAGCCTCTATCAACCTCTTTTTATGCATATTTAATATATTATATCATAGGAAATAAATAGAAAAATAGCCCTTTCAGCGTGCCGGCTAAGCCGCGATATATCCTGAGATCGATCGGCAGCTGTTTACAAGTCATACATCTTGTCGCTGCTGTGTATCTTTTAATTAATCTAGATCGCTATTTATTTTTTGGCTAAGGATTAGTAGTAGAAAAATTTATATCCGATAATCATGGCTAGCGTGAAGCGATGGTCGTAGTTTTTGTCTGTCAAAGCTTTGTATAGTACATATTTTATCTCACGAAGTTACGGGCGCTTTACTTGTGGTTATATCGTGTACATGAACATTGCGTAAGTGTGCGTGCCTGTCAGGAGGAGGTGGGAGCGATCAGGTGCGAGCAAGCTCTCACTCACACTTATACAGATACGATACACACACATTCATGAGCCACGCGCCCTCGTGTATTGCAAGAACTATAACTAATGAATTAATAAATCACTTATTATTCACAAAATCTTCTAAATATGTAAGAACCTCTGTAAGTCGAATCTGAAGATCAAAAAAATTCGAGTTCTAGAGTTTTCGACATAAAGGATTTCGACTTAGGCGGACTTTGTATGGAAATATTCAACTTATAGAGGTTAAGATTCATTTTAACAATGAACAAAAGACTTGCTTCGCTAAAGTTCAAAAGAAAGCAATACCGGGCTAGTACTAACAGAAACCCCAATATATTTTTGGCCGGACCCGGGAATCGAACCTTGTCATCCGTAGTCGAACTTGCTAACTACTCAACGAGGCAGTTAACAAAATAATATACATGTATACGGTGAACTTGAAAAGTTTTTTTTTCAATAACGAAGCACCGATTGTTATCGATTTATAGCCTTTAGCTAAAATGTAATATAATCGACCGCTATCATCATATTTTGCGTCCAATTTACGAATATAAATACATCCCTCGGGGAGAATGAAATAAAGCAATATATTATTCATAAAAGGCTCCAGAGAAAGAGTAAGTATTTTTTTTGTCTTATCGTTATATCTTGTAACGTGAAATATATTATTTCCATTTACACGGAGGTAGAACTTGTCAGGCTATTGTTATAATTGTTATTGATATTAAAGAATATACCGGTTGAAATTTTAATGGTTGTACTCCCTGAAAGAGGTGAATGTGCTCATGAAACTGAACAACTTTCCCCAGGGAACATAGGTCAAAATATGAAAAAAAAATTGGACCCTCCATACAAACTTGACGATCAGCTGATTGATTTACTATGGGAGGTCCAAATTTTTTTTTCATATTTCGACCTATGTTCCTTGGGGAAAGTTGTTCAGTTTCATGAGCACATTCACCTCTTTCAGGGAGTACAACCAATGAAATTTCACCGTGTATTTTCTCTAATTCTCAGGTTTTTAGGATGAAATAATATTCTTAATTATAGGAAGCACAAGCTTTCCGCTTATTTGAAGGGAATAGGAAGATATTAACCGTTGACTTTTTTTTATTCAATGACAAGATAGTCCTTTACTGTGATATCACCTGATGGTAAGTGGCGGTTCAGTCTAAAATGGTAGCGGGCTGGCTAACTTGGAACGGGTATGGCAGTGTACTTCAACCTGTACCCCTAATCGGTTTCTACACGCCATCGCGCCGGAACGCTAAATCGCTTGGCGGCGCGTCTTTGACGGTAGGGTGGTAACTAGCCACGGCCAAAGCCTCGCAGCAGACCAGACCAGAGATAATTCAGAAATTAAAAATTCCCGAATTGCCCCCGCCGGGACCTCCCAGTTATAAGACCACAGCGCTCACCACTGCGTTAGGGAGGTCGTAGAATATACTTTTATAATCATCTCCTTGCACTTCAGCAACTGCACGGAACTGCATCAATGCACTTCTCGTGCGTGCAACGGACTTGAAGTCTAGACGACAACTCTCCTTTTTGTTTCCTGACAGCAAGTGTAGTGGAAAACGTGACGTGCAAGTTACGTTTGGGCCAGTTTACAGACAATAGCGGTATAATTACAAGTGTAAATTAAAAATTTAAAACATCCCCGACATGTTACAACATCCTAATCGCTAGACAGTAATCGTTAAAATAACTAGTGGTTCGCCCCGAACTGAGACCTCGCGATATCCCATAATTCACAAAAGTTTTAATTATATATTGTAATAATTAACTTTTAACATTAGACACAATAAAAAAAAAAATAGTTGACATAAAACTGTTTTACTGACACAGCGCCATCTATTAGCATTATAGTGAAGCTATTAGCTTCACAATAATGCTAATAGATGGCGCATTAAAATTAAATAATTTCGTTTCTTTATAACATTTATCTAATTTTAGTATTTGTTGTTCAAGTACAGGATATAACTGAATTTTCAACCAAGTTTCACGTTCTAATATTCAGTAATTCAGAAGTTGTAGGGCTCTGACAGACATTTAGACGGACACACTTCTCTGTCTAGTAGGCAAGCGCCCTAGTTGACTCAGAGAACTCGCTTCGCTCGTTCAAAAATATGCTATCCGCCATTTTGTTGCGGCGGCCATCTTGGACCAATTTTCAAATAAAAATCAAACAAAATAAGAGCTACGATACCACAGCAGATACACACACACACACACACACACACACACACACACAGAGAGAGAGAGAGAGAGAGAGAGAGAGAGAGAGAGACAGAGAGAGAGAGAGAGAGAGAGAGAGAGAGACGTCAAACTTAGGTATAACACCCCGTCGTTTTTGCCCGGGGGTTTCACCCTGGGTTTAATAAACAGCAAACATCGAACTATGACGCTTAGCTTAGAAGTTGTCTCTGGTTATGTTCTACGCAACAACACAGAAATTCAAAGAGTTCCCGTGAGATTTAAAAAATTAAATCCACGCGGAAGAAGTCACGAGCATCAGCTTGTGCTATTGTAGATTTACAGAACTCATTTTAATTACTTTTAAATATATTTGAGCACAAAATTGGAAATCAAGCAAAAATAGATGGTAAAAATATTTACCATTAATGTATTGTTTCACCGGTTTAATAAAAGTTGCCGTACATTCCATTGGATTTCCAAGGGACGATACTGGGTAGAAACTGTGATCTGTGTTTCCTAACAAGTAAAATTTGGGTATCTTTAAAACAAGAGTAAATAGGCATGTTCTAGGCAAGCGTGTTACACCTTAGACCACATCATCACTTTCCATCAGGTGTGATAGTGGTCAAGCCTATAATGTATAAAAAAACTGAGTAGATGATGTAATTTTTGCCTGTTTTTTTTTTCGGATAACTTGATCAACTGCTGTAAAAATAAAATCTGCGTCTGAAGATTTACCCTTACATGCGCTCCTGAACTTACACCACGCTCCAAGTTACGTCGCAGTATTTCAGGCACTCTGCGCTCAAAAGTAACTGCAGAGCTTCAGTGCTTTCGACACGTTTGCCAACTTCATTTGTCAGCGGTAATTGTATTTCATATTATGTACCTGCATTGTACAGAGTGTATATAATATATAATAATAAATAAGTCTTTTGGTTTTTATCAACTTTCTTTTTGAAGAAAGTTGAAGAAAAATGTTTAATTCTTAACAATCCTACTAATATTATAAATGCGAAAGTTTAGATGTATGTATGTATGAATGGATAGATACATGTTTGTTACTTAATCACGCCGCAAAAACTGACGGCAAAACCCCTGCAGCCTCTTCCTTTTTCTCCCGATAACATCAGTTATCTACCAATGAAAATCCAATCAAAATCGGTTCAGCCGTTCCCGAGATGTAACACTACAATTCGTAATGTCGCAAGTTAATAGATGGTGCTAGCTGTAGGTTGGCACGCGCGATGTGTGTATCGTTGATACCTTACATAATACGTTGCCATAGCGAATAATTTTATCCCAGGCACTTAAATTTTTTTATTTGTACAGATATACTTAATTAGTAAGAGTTTATGTGTATCCTTTTAGATTTTACACGTATTTATTTTTCGCAAAATTACTCGTACGCCTACCAAGATTGGTGAAAAACGTCCAAATTTTCATACTTTTGAATATATACGTAGGTAAATATGACTAGAAAAAGTTTTTTAGCTTTTACAGAATAACTCGGTTAGGTCGATAGGCTCTCAAACATGAAAGGTCGAAGCCAACAAAGGGCATGACTTTATTACATGCCTTTTAACCTTTCCCCTTTTTGGTGCTAACAGTTAAAAGGATTTCAATAAATTGAACCCTTATAATTGTGTGGGAACTTATTACTTCCGCCCAGCCCAGGTAACTATTGATTGAAAAGTAGAGTATTGGGTAAGTGAATTTCGCCAGCATGAAGAAATGCGTACATCGGCAGTTGCCTAATATCCTGGCAAAGTCTGCGAAGTTGACAAGTATAAATTATTAATTTATTAAAACGTAAAAATTCTTTTTACAAAATCGTCTTCAAACACCACTACAAAGTGTATCAACTGTGCCTATAAAATTTGAAGAGTTCCCTCGATTTTTCCGGAATCCCATCATCAGATCCTGACCTGATGACAATGGGACCACTCGGGAAGTATACCCTTTCAAACAAAAAAAAGAATTTTCCAAATTGGTCCAGGCGTCTTCGTGTAATCGGGGAACATACATAAAAAATAAAAAAAAAGATTCCGTCGAATGGGGAACCTGCTCCTTTTTTGGAGGTTCTTCTATTTTTTTTGAGAATTTTCTCAAAAATTGTTTTTGTTTTTTATTTTTAATGGATGCTCCCCGATTACTCAAAGACGCCTATACCGATTTAGCAAATTCTTTTTTTGTTTGAAAGGGTATACTTCCTAGGTGGTCCTACTGTCATCAGGTCAGGATCTGATGATGGGATCCTGGAGAAATCGAGGGAACTCTTCTTTATAGGCACAATTAATATACATACTTTGTAGTGGCGTTTGGAGTCGGTTTTTGTAAAAAGAATTTTTGCATTTATATTATATCTATACGGAAATAAAACATAAATAACACAAATATACCCGAAAAGGTTTAGAAATATGACTCTCCGAGCATTTATTCGTGTAAGTGGCTTTTACTCGTATTTTCCTGTCCCCATATCCTATCGATCACAAAAAGGTTCCGAGCGTGTAAGGCGACCCTTTTGGCATGTTTTTCCTTTGATATGTCTCTTGCAGTATTTACACAGGCGTGTTATATCTGTCGTGGTTTACGAAAGTTGCTCTCGATAACTTCATAGGTCAAGCGACGATTTACAAATTATGACAACCTCCCCGGCGCAGTGGTGAGCGCTGTGGTCTTATAACTGGGAGGTTTCGGGTTCAATTACCAGCGGGGGCAATTTGGGAATTTACAATTTCTGAATTGTTTCTGGTCTGGTCTGGTGGGAGGCTTTGGCCGTGGCTAGTTACCACCCTACCATCAAAGACATGCCGCCAAGCGATTCAGCGTTCCGGCACGATGGCGTGTAGAACGGCGGTTTACTTAAGTAATATAAGATTTTTCTTATAATAGTGAAATTTTGACCCTTTTCGCCGCGGCTGCCGTTATATTTTATTTATGGGACAATGATACCGGAGCCTCGAGCGACGCGCCGCCATTTTCCCATTTGTTTTACCCTTCTGCTGCAGTCATACATTATCTACTTAAAAACAAGTGTCTTTCCCTGTTCTTGGGCCTTTTGTGGAGAATGATTTAACCAAGCACTGAAGCTTTTTGTCCAACTACTTTTGTCGATCAGGCACGCCCGACTTTTCGGATTTATTATAAAATTAAATAATGCCCGCGATTTCATCCGCGTGGATTAAAGTTTTTTTATTCCTGTGGGAACCAAATTTCAGCAAATTAATTCATTTGTTGTGGCGTAAAGGACACACACACACAAACTTTCGCCTATAAATATTCGCCTTTAAAATATTCGTAGGACAAAATAACGAATCGATTGAGACCATATTGTTTTTTTTTTTTAATTCGATGACAAGACAGTCCTTAACTGTGATCTCACCTGATGGTAAGTGACAATGCAGTCTAAAATGGTAGTGGGTTTATTTGGAAGGGGTACATCTTGAGCAGCGGATGGCCGAAGTGCTCCAAGCACCCAGGTGGTGAGGGTGAAATTGCGTTAGGTGGCGTGCGGTGCGGTTGTAGAAGACATAGGGAGGAATAAGGGTGGAATAAGGTCAAATAGCTCTTCAGAACACTCCCCGTTATATAGCCGATAGAATACGCAAAGGGAGATTAATCCTCGCGGTATTCCAGGCTTTCCAGGGGGTTGTAAGATAATTCTATTTCCATTCAATATTTTGTTTCCCAATCAAAATATGCTAAGGGATTTAAAACTTTCCAAAACTTCGCAACACAAACTTGGGTTTAATAATTGAAAAGTCCCAGTCCAAATGAAACTCTGCGAACAGATTCGCTCCCGAATTAATTCAAGGTTTTCGCATTTAGATTGATAACATTTTTGATTCAAATTATTTATTGATATACAAAATACAAAGATAGACGAGTGTGTTTTCTTACTTTTTTTTATTATTATTTTGTTAACCTACACTTATTATCCGAATAGATTTATAAATACATATCGAAAATTCCGAGGCCGAATCGCGCCCTGAGTAGGTAAATCTATTTGGAGTGAGTTTATAAATCTACTCACAGTTTCTGCTTCTTTGTATCAATGTTGTACACCCAACAGGCTCCAAAAATCAAAATTAAAAACTATTAATTCATGGTAAACAGAGGAGATATAATACAGTAATGTAGACCCACTTACAGGCTGCCACAACATCCTTTAAACTACTTGAAGAAAGTTAAACACTCATATGAAAACAGACTATTAACAATGATACTTATATTAAGAAAAATAATTATATAAAGCTTGCTTTTTCCGTGGCTTCGCTCATGTTAAGTTCGATTTTTAAAATTTAGTATATTTTACCCCCTTAGGGGTTTAATTTTCAAAAATTCTTTTTTAGCGGATGCCTACGCCATAGCATATGTTTAAAATTTCAGCTCAATTCTTCGTCAGTCACCTTTTTCTTTTATAGCTATATTTAGATAGATAGAAGAAGATAGAAGTTAAGTGATTAATTAATATTTTCTTAAAATTTAATATATTTAATTTATAATATATTATATTCAATTTTGTTTAATTATTTTACTTAAGAGATGCGTATCTTCAACGGTTAAATATCAAAGATACAAAAGTTAATTTTCACTCTCGAATCTACTTCACCGCAGACTGTGAGATGCGACATTGAAACTCTATTTGTTTTTGACCTTATATCTACAATGAAACTATGGCATATCTATACGTACCAAATATAGATATTATAGTACAATAGTTTCATGACCTCTCTTTGAACTGTACGAGTATCTATCAAAGTTGCTTGGAACCAATCTGCTTTCCAGCTCAATCATTCCAGCACTTTGTATACCTGGCCCCCCGCTGTCTCGCCCCTCTTATTTCTCGGGTAAAAAGTAGCCTATATGTTATTCCAGACTATAAACTGTCTCTGTGCCAAATTTCAGCCAAATCGGTTCAGTCGTTGCGACGTGATTGAGTACCAAACATCCACACTTTCACATTTATAATATTAGCAGGATGGACTCTCACCCTCTCTCTCTCTGCATCAAATTTCTCATTCTTGTGGGTTGTGACCTCTTTAGTTTTCATGGGGAAACGATGCGGTGGGTTCCAAGATCCTTCCGCAAATTGAATAAGCTACTGGATACCGCAACTTTTGTCTGTGATAAATATGTCGAGAAATAGTTTCATGTAACATTTATCACACAGCGAATCGCTTATTCTATTTGCAGCATCACTTCACCGAATTCCCCGGTCGCGCCCGTTGATATAAAAAAGTTTAGAAATAACACTAAAACTTAAACTACAACGAAACAGAAAAACTTTTACAATTGCGTTTGTTTCCATACAAACACACGCTCACGCGCACACACACACACACACACACACACACACACACACACACACACACACACACACATTCAAGCACCTTAACACTTAATGAAATGACATCGGAAAAAAGAAAACATCAGGCCTGTAGGTTTTCTCGCGAACAATTTTCTTCACCGTTACAGCAATAGAATAGAATAGAATATCATTTATTCATTGACATAGACAAAAATGAAACAGGTACACTTAGATTTACACATATACAAAATTACTTAAAATAAAACATAACTAAGAACACTCGCGACTAACTTTTCAAATAAAAACGACAAAATCAAAATCGGTTCATCCGTTTGAGAGCTGCGATGCCGCAGACAGACACACACACACACACAAACGCAGACACTTCAAACTTATAATACGGGGTATTATAAGTTTGAATACGTTCGTTCCTTTTTGCGTCGGGGCTTAAAGAGGAAAAGGTGACTGATCCATCAATGCACAGGTCAAACCACTGGACGGATCGGGTTGAAATTTGACATACAGATAGCTACTATGACGTAGGCATCCGCTAAGAAAGGATTTTTGAAAATTTAACTCCTGAGGGGATAAAATAGGGGTTCAAATCGAACTCTTGTCTCGGTTGGAACGGCATTCCGAACCAGTGGTAAATTCATTTGACGACTCGAAAGTATTTTATAAAAGTTTATTTGAATAAAAACTTATTCTATTCTATTCTAAAAGCTATCAGCGGTCATACGTCAGATCCTGACGAGTTTGCCTCAAGAGAGGTTTCCTTTCACACATTTTCATAACGTATTCACACCTGTGGTCGGTTTTCGCGAACTCGGAAAATGTATCATAGAAAAGGAAAATTTTCCGTTTTATAAGGTTCCGTATCCAAAGACCCTACCAAACGAAACCCTATTACTAAGCCTCCACGCCGTCCGTCCATGGACTGAGTGACTATAGATATTTTATTTATTTACTAGCTTTTGCCCCCGCGACTTCGTCCGCGTGGAATTAGATTTTGGGGTGGAATTTTCAAAAACTGTGACACACGTACTTTTTTATTTTTAACTGAAAGTTCAAATACCAACTTTGATGGAAACAGCTTGAAAAATGACGGAGTTTCATATAAACTTCCATCCCCTATTTAAACCCCTTAGGGGTGGAATTTCCAATAATCCTTCCTTAGTGTGCGCCTACGTCATAAAAGGAACCAAATGTAAAAATTTCAAGTTTCTAACTTCAGTAGTTTAGGCTGTGCGTTGATATCTCAGTCAGTCAGTCAGTCAGTCAGGACTTTGAATTTTATATATATAGATTGGATGACAAGTCACAAGATAGTCCTTGACCTCACCTGATGGTAAGTCACGATACAGCCTAAGATGGTAGCGGGCTAACTTGGAAGGGGTATGGCAGTGTACATTCACCCCATACCCCTAATCTGTTTCTATAGTCTAAGATGGTAATTGGTTTATAAGCCATCATGCCGGAACGCTAAATCGCTTGGCGGCGCGTCTTTGACGGTAGGGTGGTAACTAGTCACGGCCAAAGCCTCCCACCAGACCAGAACAGAGACAATTCAGAAAGTATAAATTCCCAAATTGCCCCCGCTGGGAATCGAACCCGAGACCTCCCAGTTACAAAATCTAATCTATACAGTGGAGATTGACCGCCATGACTTCGATAGGAAAGACATTATTAACCGATTATTTGCCCAATTACTCAAGCGCCGCAAATACTCAGCCATTTCTAAGGACTACGTTTTTTGCGGCGCTTGCTTTTTTGAGACTCTGGGCCCATGGTCATCGGACACGAAGAATTTTATGAATGTTGTGTCCCAAAAAATGGTTCACGCCTCAGGTGACCAAAGAGCTGGCGCTTATTTAGTCCAACGGCTAAGCCTCGCAATCCAACGAGGGAATAGCGCCAGTGTTTTGGACACCATGCCCATAAACGACCACTTGGACGGCGTGTATTTTTTGTAAATATAATTTGTAGTAATTTTAATTTATGTAAGTTATTTATTACCGATTATTTAACCGAAGCCACACAACTGGATCTGGTTAACTAAAGTCTAAACTATAACGGAAACTTGAAGCAAGTTCTATACTAGTCTCCAAACTAAACCGATCTGAACGCAAGTTGCTCTTAGAACTTTGGAAACCTGAGAAAGACAATATCGATTTCGACACTATTGAGAGACGGTTTATATTTTCAACAAAGGTCCAGTCACATAAAAAGGTCACTGACCTCTGCGCACTGAGCGATTTATCGATCAAATCATGGAAATAAGACTATAGCATGGAACCCTGACTAAAATATAATTACTTTTTACAAAAAATTGAACCGACGATAGAAGGAACTAAAAGGGAAAAATATAATAGGTAATATAAGAAAAAAAATAATTAAAAAACCGACTTCAAACGCCACTTAAAAGTATAAAATAAAATTTTAGTTTGTACTAGTCAGACGGGCCTAAAGAGAAACGATGAAACCGATGCGCAACGCTGGCCCGACTTCAACATACGTGTACAAACTAAAATTATTTTATATTTTAAAGTGGCGTTTGAAGTCGGTTTCGTAAAAATTTTTTTTTATATATTTTTTTTATTCCTTCTATTGTCGGTTCAATTTTTTGTGAACCATAATAATGCATTAGAGCTCAATTTCGTATTTTACCTATACGTATAAGCTCCAAACTAAAATGGTTTGCACTGAATTTGTGACTTTAAAGTGATACATTTAAGGTTCATTTTACTTTGACGCTAATGTCATACTATACGAATACGATCAATCCTGTTAAATCATACTAACCCCACAGAGCAACCGATCGACTCGATTTTTGCATGAGTATGAGGTCTTAGAGTAACATAGGCTACTTTTCATCCCGGGTAAACGTTATTTTCGCGCAGGATTTTAAGCTATTGCATAGCTTCTATCGCGGGCCTTGAGCGTGGAGACCGAATCCAGAAATTCCGTAACGAAAATAACCTGACACGGAACTCCTCTCACCGCTAGATGGCGTTGATAAAAAATGCTATGCAATAGCTTTACCGCGGCAGTCCCCGAGTGCCACACGTCTTTTTTAAGTACCTAACTCCATGCATAGCCGCGGTTAAAAGCTAGTAAATTATAGAAGTGGCATTATATTAATAGAAGTCTTGGATTCAGGTCACGTCCAAGCTGGGATCTGTGAAATGGGGATTATGTCCGCACTTGAAATTATAGTCTTAGACTGCGGACCCCGTACTCATCCCAGGATTATGTCTTAACCGGAGCAAGAGCACATTATAGAGAGTAGATTGGATGTATCTCTCATTTTTGTATACACAGCCATATAGCGTCTAAAGAAAGTCTTTGAAAGTCTTTGAACAACAGCAAAATCTGCATTCCGAACCGGTGGTAGAGTCATAACGTGTCATAAGAGCTACAGTTGGTCTACATGAAATAAATAACTTTGAATTTGATTTTTTTAAAGTGTAAATTAATATTTTAAAACACCCCCGACATGTTACAACATCCTAATCGCTAGTCAGTAATCGTTAAAATAAAAATATGTAATCCGCCATTTTGTGGCGGCGGCCATCTTGGACCGATTTTCATCAAACATATCCATCTGTTTGGCTGTTACGATGCCACAGACACACACACACACACACACAGACACGTCAAACTTATAACACATAAGAAATCAAGGACAGGATCTCATCGCTCTATCTAGCCTGGTGAGCCCTAGGGTGAAAACAAGCCAGAGATGCCTCACTGCGGTACCTCGCGGTCGCGGTTTAGCTCGCTACCTCGATGCCACCTCCATGTAAAACAAATGTATGCAAACAGACGAGCGCGAACATGTCGAAGATACCTCGCTGTACCGCGAGGTATCGCAGTGAGGCATCCTTGGCTTGTTCGCGCCCTTACACTCCTTTTGCCGAGACGCGGTCTACGACATTCTACGACCGCCATCGGTTCTCCAACGTGATCTACCCACATCAATGTACTACGCCGTAGCCTTAGGAGCTACGTCGCGTCGGTTACTTTAGCTCTTTGGCGAATATTTGAGAATCTTCTTCTGGTATAAAAACTTCCGGACTTCCCTCAAAGAAATTCCGAGCATAGCTCGCTCCATAAAGCCGAATTTACACTACGAAATTAGTGGCAAGAAATTAGTTTCATGACGTTAATTTCATCAAAAATTTCACGTGTTCTAATTTCATGATGAATTTCATGTATGAAATTAGAACTTTACACGTGAAACTGTCGATGAAATTAATGACATGAAACTAATTTCATGCCACTAATTTCGCAGTGTAAATTCGGCTTGACACTGAGCAACTCGAAGTTTGTGGACCAGCCTTAGCAAAAAGAATGGCAACAATAATAAAGTATTTTATTTTCCTTATTGAAGTCAACACAAATCATAATTTCAAATGTAATCGTGTAGAGTAACCATAAATATGTCAATTAACGATTCATTTCATTGGGTATGACCCCATTTTTCCAACTTTGAAAATATATTTCAATTTATTTCATAGTAGGTACTTACCTACGTGACATGACTGTTTGGGACCTCTACGTTGACTTCTTAGAAATTGAAAAATTAAAATTAAATTAATTTTTTTTTTTTTTAAATATATATACTAGCGCTTGACTGCGATCACACCTGATGGTAAGTGAAGATGCGGCCTAAGATGGAACGCGCTTGCCTAGAAGATGCCTATTCACTCTTGATTTGAAGGTACCCAAATTATAGTTAGAGAGAAAAACGGAAGCCGGAAGGGCATTCCAAATCCTAGCGGTGCGTATCAGGAACGAAGAAGCAAAGCGCTTAGTGCGCGTTCTTGGAATTTCAACTACGTAGGGGTGCAGATCTTTTCTGTGCCTTGCGTTTCGATGGTAGAATGGTGACGGCAGAACCAAGTTGAAAAGTTCCTGAGCACACTCTCCGAAATATATTCTGTAGAATACCGACAGACAGGCAACTTTTCGCCGAATTCTTTTCTTTTGAATTAAAAATATTAACAATTGAATTTCTAAATTGTCTCTGGTCTGGTGGGAGGTTTAAGCCGTGGCTAGTTACCACTGTGCCATCAAAGACGTGCCACCAAGCCTTTTTGTTATAGTTTGATGACTGGTAGCGACCTCTAAATCGTAACGAAAAATTAAAAGAAAAAAATCTGTTTCATACAAATGACAAAGTGCCGCGATGAAAATTAAAAAGTCAAAAAATAAGGACCACCCTAATGTCCCTAATGTGTATGGTCGCGGACAGAAAGTGTTTATCAGTTTTCAAAGTAGATTCTATATCACATTGCGTGCATTAAGGTCTATAACGCCATAGAATATCGAAAGCATATCGACTGTCAGGCATAATCGTGTGCATGTAATTATGAATCTTAAGGTGGTAAACATTTTCTGTCCGCGACCGTACATATACTTGTATAAATTTTTATTTTACATGTTATCCGCATGACATCTAATTATTGTAGTCTCTTGTAATAAATAATAATAATTAGAAAGGTCTAAAATCTAGACGTAAACGAGGGAAACTTTTAAATTGAAATATTAATTAGTGAGAGACGGCGCGGGTCGCCCCGGCGAATGTTAAACTTAAATATCAAGCTTGCCCCAGTTAAGACGGCCTTTTTTAATGAGAAAGATATTCGTTAGTTTTTCATTGAAAGCCCAAGAATTCGACTGCGGAAAAGCGTTTAAATGAGATGCTGGAACCATTTGCATTTTCTTTAAGCTGGCGCTATGAGGGGCGCCCTTTAACATGACCTGATGACCGACGATATTTATTTATTATGTCTGGTGGGAGGCTTTGGCCGTAGCTAGTTACCACCTTACCGACACAGACGTGCCGCCAAGCGATTTAGCGTTCCGGCAAGATGGCGAGTAGAAACCGATTAGGGTTATGGGTATAATGTACACTGCCATTCCCCTCCCAAGTTAGCCCGCTACCGTCTTAGACTGCATCGTCACTTACCATCAGGTGAGATCGCAGGCAAAACCCTTGTCATCGAATAAATAAATTTAAAAAACTTATTTACATGCCTACATTTTTTACTGTTTTTTTTTTCGTCGATATTATTTCGTTCTAATACAAAATGTTTCTATTATAAACAGATATAGTACATAGCTGTAGGCTTTCACACTATGTGTACCTGTACTCATATATGGTTCAAGTTATCATTAATTCACAGAATTCTAACGTACAAAGTATTCTAATGCAAAAGCTCCAGAATTATAAAAAGTTTAGTACTTTCACTCGCAGAAAATTCCGAGTATTGGCGTATAAAATTTCACTCAGAAATTGCTCAGCAATGGGAAATTGCACCTACGAATAGCATTTCAATATGTTTTCTCGACAACGCAATAAACTAGGAGACACATTACATTCGATTCTGCGAACGGGAGAATTTGTTATTATAAATCACTAGGTATACCTACTCTATACAATGTATCTATTACCAACATCTTTTCTTGAGATTTTTCTCGAGTTTTCATAGCTTAGTTAGACTTTCATCGGCGCAAGGTTGCCTATCTGTTGGTGTTCTACAAGACATATTTCGGAAAGTGTGCTCAAGAACTATTCAATTTAGTTCCACCATCAACTTTCTACCACCGAATCGCAAGGCATCGTACGAATCTGCACCGCTACGTGGTCGAAATTCCACGATCTCGCACTAAGCGCTTTGCTTCCTCGTTCCTAATACGCACCGCAAAAATTTGGAATGCCGTTCCGGCTTTTCAACTAATTATCAATTTTAGAAAATCAGAGAGCTCCCACTGGATTTTCAAAAAGGAAATCCAAGTGAACCCAGCCGCGGGCACCAACTAGTCTTGGGATAAAAAGTACTCAGGCTCATAAAACTATCAAATAAGATGATGTAAGATTACAGGTGAATTCCAGAGCTCATTCCTACTGGAATATCGAATGGCATCTGTACGCATAAAAACGTCAATATATCGCTTGTTTTATGGCGCCATATTTCAAGCGAGAGATGCTCCATTCCAGTGGAGTGAACGTGGAATACATTGCCATACTTCACTCAGGAAACTGAAGATAATAATTAATGAATCGAAATCATTATTGTAATTACATTTTCAGTTATTTACGTTAAATACCGACCGCCGATCGCACATACTTGCCTTTTTTACCGCACTTTACCAAACATGTTTAAAAAAAAATGTAATTCGCCATTTTGTGGTGGCGACCATCTTGGATTTGAAATTTATCATAGCGTATAGTATTCTATTAGTCAAGCCCTTTCAAGTAGCACAAAAAAACACACGCATTTTTAACATTTTTTTCTCTATGTAACTGATAGAACCCTTCTAGTATAGCTTACGACTCTTGTCTTGGCTACATTATCATTTACCACCAGGTGAGAACGCATTTAAGTCTTAACTAGTCATCGAATAAAAAAAAGCTTTAACCACCGAATTAAATTCACCCATATCTACGTCTTCTAATAATGTTGTCTTGTAATTCCTTATACGTACCTACATAATAAATAAAAATAAGGCGCGTAGACAAATTATAATAATTACTAGCGGTTTTGGCATCTCTTGCGGATCGGCTCATAGTGTGCGACCATCTTTATGTACCTACTCGTGGTAAATGAAAATGCTCACTGATAAAAGAAAAAAGATTTTCGTTCATTGATATTATAATACTAAAATGTGTTTGTTTGTCCTTAAATCACGCGGCAACGGAAAAATGATTTTATTATATAGTTGAGGACCTGAAGAGAGGCATAGGCTTTTGATCTCGGAAAAAGGAATAATTCCCGTGTGAATTTTAAAAAATCTAACTCGCGGGCAGAAGCTAATAATATCCTACTAATATCCTACTTCCTTCCTTCCTTACTTAATATAAACTAGCTGTTGCGCGCGACTTCGTCCGCGTCAATTTCTGTTATTATGATCGCGATTAAGAAGTTTTTAAAAGAATATATTTTAAATATGGATAATTTTCCCCGATTTTGCAACATTTTTCACTGATGCTTCGCTCTTATTAGTTGCAGCGTTATGTTATATAGCCTAAAGCCTTCCTCGATAAATGGACTATCCAACACAGAAAGAATTTTTCAATTCGAACCGGTAGTTCCTGTGATTAGCGCGTTCAAACAAACAAACTCTTCAGCTTTATATATTAGTATAGATGACATCATGGGGTTATTCAAGGGGCGGACAAACAAATTCCTGAAAAGCCGGCAACGCGTTGGTGGTGCCTCAGGTGCTACAAGTGTTCATGGGCGGCGGTAATCACTTTACATCACGTGACCCACCTGCTCGTTTGCTCGCTAAAAATATAAAAACAAATGCGAAAGTTTGCGAAAGGTTGGATGGAGGTTTGTTACTCCTTCACGCCGCAACGAATAAACCGATTTGACTGAAATTTGGAATGGAGATAGCTCATACCCAGGATTAACACACAGGCTACATTTTATTTGTGATGTCTTTATGTGTGGTGTTAGATTCACTTGACGATTCGAAAGCACTTATAAGAAGTTTATTTGAATAAAAAATGATTCTATTCTATTCTATCCCGGAAAATTAAGGAGTTCCCGCGGGAATTAAAAATGTATACTAACTACGCTACTTTAAAGCCTCAATAGCCCAACGGTTAAAGGTGCGGACTGAAAACTGTCAGGTCGCAGGTTCGAACCCCAGCCGTTGCACTATTGTCGTACCCACTCCTAACACAAGCTTTCCGCTTATTTGGAGGGGATAGGAGGATATTAGTCAACTTCAGGTTGTCTAATATTCTTTAAAAAAAAAACTATAGTCTGAAATAAACAGGTTTTTTTTAATTTTTTTTTAAATCCACGCGGACGAAGTCGCGGGCAGAATCTAGTCAATTTATATAATATGCAAGCTAATGAGAGCACATTGTGATTTATTACAAGCAACTTTTCAGGCGTAAGTATATGTTTTAAGGGTATGTCAGTTTGTATGATTAATGACGTCCTTTCACCTCCATATAATTACCTGTGGAAATGTGAGGTGTATCATTAAGGGGGAAGGGGGGGAGCTGTCGTGAACTCTGCGGACGTCATCAGCATTTCTTCGATGCTATCGATTCTGCTGAATCTGTCACTGGCCTTTTTTCGCGCAGCTCCATTAAAATCAATGGAACTTTAATATCGCTCATTTGCGACAAGGGTGACATAACTCAAAATTCACCAATTTTAGTGTCGAACATTTATACTTTTTGCTATAAAAACAACATTACGCTAAGCTCAAAAAAATAAGAGCGAGAGGGATTGTGACTTAATGCTCTGTCGCTTTGTTGGCCGCTGTGTTGTTTCGAGACCGCAGCATCCACAAAACATTACTCTCTAACGAGAGAATTCTCTCATCGTCGATTTTGAATTATGTCACTCTTGTCGCAAATGAGCGATATATTTCTTGTTGGAAGTGTCAAATGTTCATTCGAAGGGTCGCAGGTTCGATCCCCACCCGTTGCACTATTATCGTACCCACTCTTATAGTCCTTGTAATTTCACGAGGGCTCGTGGCTCATGGTTGTGTGTGTGTCGTATCTATATAAGTGGGAGCGAGAGCTTGCTCGCGCCTGACCGCTCCCACCTAGGCTCTTGACGGCACACACACTTACGCAATGTGCATGTACACGACGTAACCACAAGTTAAGCTCACACGCCCTCGAGAGTTGAAAGAATTTCCACTCTCGAGGGCGCATTTCAACTCTCGAACTTTTCTATTCTATTCTATCTTTAATTATTATATACTAACAACGCTACTTTAAAGCCTCAATAGCCCAACGGTTAAAGGTGACGAGAAAACTGTCAGGTCGCAGGTTCGAATCCCAGCCGTTGCACTATTGTCGTACCCACTAATATTCTTTATTAAAAAACAAAAAAGAATTACAGCCAAGCTGAACAAGCCTAATATTCTCTGCTCCCCTCCAAATAAACGAAAAGCTTGTGCTAGGAGTGGGTACGACAATAGAGCAACGACCTTTTAGTTTTCAGTCCGCACCTTTAGCCGTTGGGCTATTGAGGCTTTTAAGGCATTTATGGTCTAAACCATTTGATAGACGTCCGTTCCGTCTTGTAGGGCCGCAATGCACCACATAATATTTACTATGAAAGACACCACAGAGAAGGTAAATGCATCAATAGTGCAGATGTATGAAAATAAATAAAAACAAGTCAGTCACAATAAATATTATAGTTGAAATTCAAAATTTAAAAGCAAATTCATAAAATGCAATCTATATCCCGCATCCAAACTGGTCGCAATAAAAATACTGGAGCATTCTAGATTAGAAAACGTTGAAGTGTTGAGTTCTAAGATCTTAGAGGTGCAGATGTACGGCTTGAAAAAGTGCAGTCACATCCTCTTTCCTATTTAATATTTATTTTTATTTTTATTTTTATTCTATGACAAGATAGCCCTTGACTGCGATCTCACCTGATGGTAAGTGACGATGCAGTCACTTACCATCAGGTTATGGTTTAGTATGGATGTTTGTTACTCAATCACGCCGCATCGACTGAATAGATTTGCTTAACTAAGAAAAATAAGAGAGTTGCCGCGGGGATTAAAAAACCTTAATCCACGTGGGCATCAACTAGTAATTAAATAAAAGAAACTGAATGTCGTTTTATTTTTCGTTTGATTTACGTTTTAATTTTAAATGTCTTGTTGATTTTTTATTATTCTTAAATACATGTATTTTAAATATAATGTACATGTATTTTAATATAATGTACATGTATTTTAAATGTAATGTAATATAATGTAATGTTGACAAGTAGTGTTATATTTTAACGTTTTCATAACACTCTTAAAAAAATTATACGCAAATTATTTATTTCCTTAGTCTTAACATGTGTGGCTTGGCTTTTATTAAATACTCAACCACGATATGTCAAGATTTTGCTAAGAAGAGCCGGCAAGAAATGAAAATATTCATGTTATGTTATAAAAAGGTTTCCTGCTCTAGAATAAGGCATCTTATCTCTATGTCGAAATACCGTCATACTTTTATGATTTTACCTGGAATAAGAATACTATAGTTAGGTTTTAGATTAAAAACGATCATCTTGAAGCCGAGAACAAGATATTTTCTTGCTAATATTAAAAATTATTGAAAATGATACTCTACCGTCAAAGACGTGCCGCCAAGCGATTAAGCGTTCCGGCACGATGGCGTGAAGAAACAGATTAGGGGTACGGGTTGAATGCACACTGCCATACCCCTTCCAAGTTAGCCCGCTACCATCTTAGACTGCATCATTACTTACCATCATGAGATCGCAGTCATTGTCGCCGAATAAAAAAAAGACAATATATTTTAGAACCACCACACTGTCCAAATGTAAATTGGCAGACTTTACATACTTTTGAGAATGTGTGCAGGTTTCACGAAGTTTTCACTGCTTTTCCATTTTATTTATTGGTATAGGTCTTTCAACTCACGAGGGCGCGTGGCTCATGGTTGTGTGTGTGACGTATCTGTATAAGTGTGAGCGAAAGCTTGCTCGCGCCTGATCGCTCCCACCTAGGCTTGGTCCGCGTGGATTTAGATCGACATCGGTCATCGATCCGTAGCTCTGTTGCAGCGTTATTGAAGGACGAACCAACAAACAAACTTTCGCGTTTAAAATATTATTAAAGATAAGGATTTATAATATTAGTAAGGATATTACTAAGGATTATTAATTAATATATTAAAAAACAATTTACCTATACAACATGTAAGCGATATAGTGGCTTATACACTATAGTGATTTACATTTTACGAGTATTATGCACTGTTCACACGTCATCGCATCCCATACATATACAAAACCAGACTGTGTATGATGAATAGCGTGTGGTTTTTCTCAATTATTCAAAAACCATTCTAAAAGCCAATGTTGAAATACATCAGCCGTTGGTTTCCGACCACATTTTTTCATCGGGGACGCAAATAAGTTGACATTTTTAGTTTAGTTGTGGCTTCAGAGGATAGCGGGAGCAAAATTTAATTTTTAGTCCCATGGGAGTTTCCATTTCTCTCTTCTGATTGGTCCGCGTTCGTGCTTTAGTATGTATTTATTACTACTGCGATCATTGCAGAAATTCAAAAAACTCGAAATTCAAAAATGTTTGAGCAGCTGTTGTCTTCTATAAGTCACGTGATCATAGAATGTTGATACTCCTAGCTTTTTCTCATAGGTAATGATGAAAAATAGTGTGTGTCATTCGAGGCCAATTTTTTGTTCTCGGGCGGCGTATATTGAATTCCTCGCTACGCTCAGGATTCTAATTTAGAATCCTTCACTTCGCTCTGAATTCAAAATAGCGCCCTCGGGAAACAAACATTTTCTTTGGCCCCATATAACACAAATAACTATCATTTGACGACTACGAAATCGTTTATTTGTTTTACTAGCTTTTACCCGCGGCTTCGCTCGCGCCATCCATAAAAGTAACCCGTAGTGGTGATTCCTATACTTACCAATTTTGTATAGCTATTTTATTTAGGTGTTTTTTGGGTTTTTCCCTATTTATTTTTAAATTTTTTTAAATTCCCGCGGGAACTCTTTAATTTTCTGCAATAAAATGTAGCCTAAGTGTTAATCCTGGGTAGGAGCTATCTCCATTCCAAATTTCAGTCAAATCAATTCATTCGTTGTGGCGTGAAGAAGTTATTTCATGCTGTATGAAAATTACATCAGTTGTAAACTATACTACAATTTATATTATATAGTAGGTATTATATTATATGTAGTAATGTACATTTTTGACTCTATAATTCCACCTTACTCTCTTTCAAGGGAAGCTGGAAGAAATTTCTTTTTTTAGAAATAAGCTTCACCTATGTCCACTTCTTCGAATATTTTTTTTCTTGTAACTCTTTATATGTGCATAAAAAATAAAAATAAATAAATACAATCTACTGTGAAGTCATCATTTATTTATTGCCCTCTTTACTCTCATCGGTCATTTCCAACTTGCAAAGTGTACCTCGTAGTTGTGAAAAATTCAAATCCAAATGGAAATTGGCCGTTCAACGTCAGTGCAATTAAAAATGGCAGCGAAAAGCCGGTTTTTGTGCATTGCATCAGCCGTATTTGTTTAAATTTATTTACTTATTTGCCTACTGTAGAATTGGAAATGTGATTTATTTTTAATCTGGCAGCCTAGAAGCATTTTTCTTATTCGAAACTAGCTGCTGCCCGCGACTTCGTCCGCGTGGATTTAGTTTTTTAATTCCTGCAGGAACTCTTTGATTTTCCGGGATAAAAAGTAACCTATGTTTTAATCCAAGGTATAATCTATCTCCATTTTAAATTTCAGCCAAATCGGTCCAGTAGTTTTTGCGTGAAAGAGTAACAAACATACACACACACATACAAACTTTCGGCTTTATAATATTAAGTGTGAAGTGTGATGTGATGTGATGTGATGTGATTAGTGTGATGTGATGTGAAGTGTGATAGTGTGATGTGATAGGCTTCGGACTATCAATACTGGATAGCACTGATGAGGTCTAGGTTGGAGCGCGTTTGCCTAGAAGATGCCTATTCACTCTTGCCTTGAAGGTACTCCAATTATAGGTGGTAGGAAACACGGATGCTGGAAGAGTGTTCCACACCTTAGCGGTTCTTATCAGAAACGTTGAATTAAGGCGTTTCGTTCGAGTAGGTTGGATGTCTACCACATAATGCCAACGCTCACGACTTCTCGCAGTTCTATGATAAAAAGTTGAAGGAATAACTAGGTAGGATAAAGATTTAAAAACTGTAACTCAACCACGGAAAATTGCATGTAACATGCGACATATTTTTTTTTATATCCCGCTGGTGGAAATGCTTGTTACGCATTCCTTTCGAGAGTCGTTAAGCCATATAAAATGAGTTCACGGCTTTTTTTGTTTCTTTTTATCTCTTTCTATCACGTAACTCTTATCCCTTCGCACTACGTAAGGGTTGTCTTTTGAACAATAATATTGTTTAAAAACGTAAGGTTTGGATTGCTTAAGCAGCCGAATGCGATGCAATACGCTTTTGTCTTCATTTTAGTATAGTATCGTATCCTATGCGACGAACGGACGAAGCGATGCGGCTCGTAAATAACAAACCGCGCGTGCGACCCGGCCGGCGCGCGGCGTCCTTCTGAATTTAACCGCATAGACAAGGTACGCCATGTGGGTACTTGTAGTTTTTTACAAAACTGCGGAGTGCGCCAGGTACAGATACATTCCACGCTTTTCACTCATATAAGAAAGAAAGGAAAATCTTAATTGCAACTTAATTTATGGCCGAAAAAATCTAATTCTTGTTAAATTAATTATACCTTGTTCAAACAATCAAACAAAGAGTCTCTTTGTTTCGACAGAAGATATTGTTGCGTTTAATAAATTACTTTGGGTAAGTAGGCCTTTGTGCGGGT
This sequence comes from Hipparchia semele, assembly GCA_933228805.2. NCBI lineage: Eukaryota > Metazoa > Arthropoda > Insecta > Lepidoptera > Nymphalidae > Hipparchia > Hipparchia semele. The sequence continues at coordinate 2,527,298 of OW121733.1, read as the reverse complement.
CCCCTCCAGATTTGTATGTCTTCCGAGCACTCTGACACTTGCTAATGATTTGTAGGCAACGGGCATCACTGTTGTACAGTTTGATGATATTTTAATCACTTAAACCCAAAGAGATTGATTTAGAAAACAATCATGATCATCATCTACTGATAAACTGTTATTAAATAGATAAGGTATTGCAGTAGCTCGTTTTAGATAACAGGCCGAGTGACAAATACCTCTTAAAGGGCCTAACGCATCAAAAATAACGTGCACAAAATGAAAAAATAATAAAAAACGCATTAATTTTTTTTCACCCAAAGTTCGTCGAGTGCGCGCAATGTGCGATATGTCAAAAAATAGGAAAAAATAGTGGCAATAATTGCACCAGAGGAAATAAGGGGCACTCTCTCGAGTTTTGAATACAATGGATTTTTCTGTTTTGTTCCATACAATGTATAAGTTAAAAAAAATCGTGTTTTAATCGCCAGAGATGCGTAAATGTGATAATGTTGTGGCTTCTAAAACGGTTCTACGTTAGTTTCCAACAAGAAATAAAAAAATTATAATATAAGAGTTCTAAGTCTATGGAAACCCGATTTTCGATCCACTGTGCGTCGTACATGACTGGTTATCGACATAAGATTCTTGCATGAAGATTCTTGCTTCTCCTCTATATATCTCGGTCTTGGGCCGCCATCTTTCCGAATCGTCACTGGCAACGTGCACTATTCAAAGAGTTTGATCGACCTTCAAGCTTCGAAGAATTGCATAAAATGTATTCCTAGAATAGAAATAGACGAAGATAGAATGCAATCTCGCCTGAAAGTTCAGCAACTTAAGATGCCAGCATTTCTATTCATTGATATGAAAATAGTCGGAAAGGTTCCACAAAGCATTCTTAGTGAACTCGGTCGTGAACCAAACTATCTGTGCCTTTGATCGGAAACCATTGTCATATAACTCGTCTGTACATTCATTTTATTTATTTCCAGTATCTCTGCATCGTATTCCTCATGCTTGAGGGTCGTAGCACCTTTTCATTATTTAGGAAATTTCTTGGGTTAGTATTCGTATTAGGTCCGCTAACATAATAGATAGATAGTCACATACATACATATATATAAAAATTTATAATTAATATGGCAGAAGGGTAAGTTCCTATATTATATATTATAGTCCCTAAAATCTTTAATAAATCGATTGGACTGGGGAGGGTGATAAAGTCAGTAAGGGAGTCCTTAAGTGTGAGTGTGTGTCCTTAAGAGTCGTGGCACCTTTTCATTTTTTTTTTTTTATTCGATGACAAGATAGCCCTAGACTGCGATCTCACCTGATGGTAAGTGACGATGCAGTCTAAGATGGTAGCGGGCTAACTTGGAAGAGGTATAGCAGTGTAAATTCAACCCATACACCTAATCGGTTTCTACACGCCATCGTGCCGGAACGCTAAATCGCTTGGCGGCACGTCTTTGACGGTAGGGTGGTAACTAGCCACGGCCAAAGCCTCCCACCAGACAAAAAATTTCATTATTTAGGCATTTCCTTGGGCTAGTATACTTACCGCTAACATGGTCGCTAATTATTTATTTATGTCTAATTAGAACGGCGTAAATGCCACTTACACTAACTAAATGAAACACAAAAAAAAGACAAAAGAAAGGAACATTAAAGAATCCTACTTCCTACTATCCTACTAATATTATAAACTAGCTGATACCCGCGACTTCGTCCGCGTGGATTAAGGTTTTTTATTCCCGCCGGAACACTCTTATTTCCCGGGATAAAAAGTATATCCTATTCCAGACCATGATCTATCTCTGTGCCAAATTTAGCCAAATCGGTTCAGTCGTTGCGACGTGACTGAGTAACACATGTAACGACTTCGTCTGCGTGGATTTAATTTTTAAAATCCCGCAGGAACTCTTTGTTTTTCCTTGACTTATATTTTCCTTTCCCCTCCGAATAAGTGAAAAGCTTGTGCTAGGAGTGGGTACGACAATAGGGCCACGGGTGGGGCTCGAACCTGCCACTATAATAGCAATATAAAACCGACATTTTCGCGAGCGAAGCGAGCGCGTAATTTTTTATGATTGCATTACAGCACTTAGTTGTCCATTCTTGACACCTACAATAGCAACGTAAAACTGACATTTTCGCGAGCGAAGCGAGCGCGTAATTTTTTATGATTGCATTACGGAACTTAGTTGTCCATTCTTGACACCTACAATGGCAACGTAAAACTGACATTTTCGCGAGCGAAGCGAGCGCGAAATTTTTTATGATTGCATTACGGCACTTAGTTGTCCATTCTTGACACCTACAATAGCAACGTAAAACCAACATTTTCGCGAGCAAAGCGAGCGCGAAATTTTTTTATGATTGCATTACGGCACTTAGTTGTCCATTCTTGACACCTACAATGGCAACGTAAAACTGACATTTTCGCGAGCGAAGCGAGCGCGAAATTTTTTTATGATTGCATTACGGCACTTAGTTGTCCATTCTTGACACCTACAATGGCAACGTAAAACTGACATTTTCGCGAGCGAAGCGAGCGCTATGTTTTTTATGATTGCATTACGACACTTAGTTGTCCATTCTTGACACCTACAATAGCAACGTAAAAGCGACAGTTTCGCGAGCGAAGCGAGCGCGAAATTTTCTATACTTAACACCTAAAATAGAGACGTAAAAGTGACATTTCGCGAGCGAAGCGAGCGCGAAATTTTTTATGATTGCATTACGGCACTTAGTAGTTTATACTTGGCACCTACAATAGCAACGGAAAAGGGACATTTTCGCGAGCGAAGCGAGCGCGAAATTTTTTATGATTGCATTACGGCACTTAGTTGTCCATTCTTGACACCTACAATAGCAACGTAAAACCAACATTTTCGCGAGCGAAGCGAGCGCAAAAATTTTTTATGATTGCATTACGGTACTTAGTTGTCCATTCCTGACACCTACAATAGCAACGTAAAAGCGTCAGTTTCGCGAGCGAAGCGAGCGCGAAATTTTTTATGATTGCATTACGGTACTTAGTTGTCCATTTCTGACACCTACAATAGCAACGTAAAAGCGTCAGTTTCGCGAGCGAAGCGAGCGCGAAATTTTTTATTATTGCATTACGGCACTTAGTTGTCCATTCTTGACACCTACAATAGCAACATAAAACCGACATTTTCGCGAGCGAAGCGAGCTAGAAATTTTTTATGATTGCATTACGGCACTTAGTTGTCCATTCTTGACACCTACAATAGCAACGTAAAAGCGACAGTTTCGCGAGCGTAGCTAGCGTGAAATTTTTTATGACCGCATTACGGCACTTAGTAGTTTATACTTGGCACCTACAATAGCAAAGGAAAAGCGACATTTTCGCGAGCGAAGCGAGCGCGAAATTTTTTATGATTGCATTACGGCACTTAGTAATCCATACTTGACACCTACAATAGAAGCGTAAAAGTGACATTTTCGCGAGCGAAGCGAGCGCGAAATTTTTTATGATTGCATTACGACACTTAGTTGTCCATTCTTGACACCTACAATAGCAACGTAAAAGCGACAGTTTCGCGAGCGAAGCGAGCGCGAAATTTTTTATGATTGCATCATGGCACTTAGTTGTCCATTCTTGACACCTACAATAGCAACATAAAACCGACATTTTCGCGAGCGAAGCGAGCGCGAAATTTTTTATGATTGCATTACGGCACTTAGTTATCCATTCTTGACACCTACAATAGCAACATAAAAGCGACAGTTTCGCGAGCGTAGCTAGCGCGAAATTTTTTATGACCGCATTACGGCACTTAGTAGTTTATACTTGGCACTTATAATAGCAAAGGAAAAGCGACATTTTCGCGAGCGAAGCGAGCGCGAAATTTTTTATGATTGCATTACGGCACTTAGTAATCCATACTTGACACCTACAATAGAATCGTAAAAGTGACATTTTCGCGAGCGAAGCGAGCGCGAAATTTTTTATGATTGCATTACGACACTTAGTTGTCCATTCTTGACACCTACAATAGCAACGTAAAAGCGACAGTTTCGCGAGCGAAGCGAGCGCGAAATTTTTTTGATTGCATCATGGCACTTAGAAGTCCATACTTAGCACCTAAAATAGAAACGTAAAAGTGACATTTCGCGAGCGAAGCGAGCGCGAAATTTTTTATGATTGCATTACGGCACTTAGTTGTCCATTCTTGACACCTACAATAGAAGCGTAAAAGTGACATTTTCGCGAGCGAAGCGAGCGCGAAATTTTCTATACTTAACACCTACAATAGAAACGTAAACGTGACTCTTTCGCGAGCGAAGCGAGCGCGAAATTTTTTATAATTGCATATCTAGTCGTACACTTTTGGCGCTTGAGACCCTGCCACCCTAGGCTCCAGTCAACTCTGTCTTTTGGTAAATCTGCCATTGAGCGTAACCTTTCTTGTCCCAAAGAATTTAGTTTAATTATCAATTTTAATTTCGAAAATGATCGCTCGGCATGTAGCTTGTCCCTGCTCTCTTTGTCCCTTCCCTTCTACGCTACGCAGTAGCGTTGCGTAAATGTAATCTATACTTGGTATCTACGGTACTTATTAACAAACCACAATTACTAAATCCCCGCACTTTAGGTGGGAAGTATCATGATTGAGGAGCTGGACCTAGAGCTCCATGATGTAGTCTATGCTTGGTGCCAACAATATCAATTCGAAACTGACAATTTCTACATCCTCACTGTTTAGGTAGGCACTACCCTGTAGCATCAGGATTGGGGAGCCAGGGCCTAGAGCTCCATGATGTAGTCTATGCTTTATACCTACAATAACAATTCGTAATCGAAAGTACCTACATGCTTACAGTTTAGGTGGGCCATATCCTGCAGCATCAAGATTGCGCAGCTAGGACCTAGAACTTCATGTTGTAGTTTATTCTTGATACTTACAATATTAATTCGCAAGCGACAGTTCTTAAATCCTCACAGTTTAGATGGGCAGTATCCTGCAGCATCATTATTGAGGAGTAGAACCTGGAGCTCTATGATCTAGTATATTCTTAGGCCAAGCATACCAATTCGTAGTTGACAGTTCCTAAATCCTCATGATTTTGAGGGAAAGTACCTCTGCAGCATCAAGCTTGAGGAGTTGAAGGTAAAAAATGTCCATTAAAAAAAAATCAGCTGAATTGGTCCAGAAATCCAGGAGTAATCGGTGGATATATACATAGAAAAAAAAAGATACCGGCTGAATTGATAACCTCCTTTTTCGAAGTCGGTTAAAAATAAGGCTATCCACCATATAGTGTATTATGCCAGCCTAAGATGAGCCGTAGATTCAAAGTTTCCTGTACTTAACGGGGTTCAAGTTATTTTGGACCTTATACTGAGGATTGTGATGTCAATAACTTCTGAACTACTGAACCGACGACCTTGAAATAATTACAGAACAATCTTTACAGTATCTTCTTTCTAATAAAAAATGAATGAATGAAATCGGAGTACGCGTTAATGAATTACAACTAAATACACATTTTGACTTTCATCCCCTCTCCCAAGGGAACCATGCTGAATTTCGGGATAAAAAGTATCCTATATGTTACCTCGAGGTATGTACTTAAATCGTGCCAAGTTTCATTTAAATCCGTCCAGTAGTTTCAGCGTGATGCGCGGCCAAGATACAGACAGACAGACAGACAGACAGACAGACAGACAGACAGACAAAAAAATCAAAAAAAAAATTTTTGTGTTCAGTATCGATAATAAAGCATCCCCCGATTAAAATTTTCAAAATATATTTAATGTACAGAATTCGTCCCGTTACAGTTTTATTATATTATAGATGTGAAAGTGTGGATGTTTGTTACTCAATCACGTCGCAACGACTGAACCGATTTGGCTGAAATTTGGCACAGAGATAGATTATAGTCTGAAATAGAACATAGGCTACTTTTTATCCCGGAAAATTAAAGAGTTCCCGCGGGAATAAAAACCCACAATCCACGCGAACGAAGTCGCGGGCATCAGCTAGTAATGAATAAAACAGGTTCATTCAATTCTCTCCGCGTACCTGAGTATTTCCAAAACCAGGGTAGCCCACCAATCATTAATTAATTTTGCGGGCAGAAGCTTGTATAGTTCCTTAATAATTAATTAGGTACGAAATATTACGAAATATTATTATACAAGATTATTTAGACGTGTAGACATCTCTTACTTGCTACGTAGGCTTTTCGCATCGTTGCTTTCTACTAAGCACTACCTACTCCTTTATATTTATTTTATAACCGCTCAGCATTTTCATCTCCGTAAAGTCCTTAGCACATTTCAACCGCGAAATCGCAGCAGCGACGCTATGAAAGGACTAGATAAATAGTTACATGCGTAGAGAAAGAAACCTTTATTTAAAATCACTACTGAAATGAATGAATGAAAGTGTGAGTGAACGAGAAAAAAAGATCAAATTTTGTTTTGACAAAATTTACCTACATGTACAAAATAATAATTAATCGGATGTTTTGATGTGCGAAATAAATTGAAAATACTTGTAGATTATCATACCAACAGTGACCATAGTGTAATTTGGAATCTTATATTGCGATCAGCTATACTACTCAGATACTCAGTTCTTTTGTGTAAAGGTTTCTTTGTCTATGATCAAATCTGTTCTATATCAGGCAGTTTCTCTATGGTTTCGTTGTCGTTAAGCAGAAGAGCAAAGCATAACAAAACAGCTGCAGGATTGTCTAAAAATTATTGCTCTAGTAAGACGAGCGCAATCACTTCTGATTGGATGTGTTAATGGTTTCTGCTGTTTCAATGCATTTAAACTAACAGAGAGAGTAACAATCAATTAGAAGTGATTGTAATCATCACACTGTAGCAGTATAATCTCAATAACCCAACGGTTAAAAATCGTTAAACGAATAGGTCGCAGGTTCAATCCCCACCCGTTGCACTATTGTCGTACCCACTCCTAACACAAGCTTTTTCCTTATTTGGAGGGAGAGGAGAATAATAGTCAAGTTCAGCTTGGTTGAAATCCTAAAAAAACTTAGGCAATCCCACTGCTGCTTGTTCTGAAATGTTGCAAAATCAGCTGTTATATATTTAATTTTAATTTTATATTAATTTCTTATTGAAATACTATTTAAATAAGTGTTAAAGTTCTATTTTGTAATAGATTACTATAAAATTATTACACATTTGCTCCACTGTCGTCGAAAAGTTCCTGATTCACCTATGATATTTGGCGGGCGAACGGCGTGATTCGAAACTCGACGACATCGGGATAAACCGGGGGAGTATTTCCTTTCTTTTTATATGATAAGCTATTTGGTATTGTTAGTTTATTGCACTAACACATACCTAGGTACTTACCAATTGCTGCTGTTAGAAATAATTTAGGTAGGTAGGTAGCCTAACCTAACCTAACAATAGCTGTTCAATATACAAAAATAAGTGTGTTTTCTGTAAATCTTGTTTTTGTTTTTGTTTTTGTTTTAGAAAGTAATAGAAAGTAATACAAAAACACTAAATAATACGTATTTAAACTTTCTTTTTCCACACTTTTTGTAAAATAAATCTTAAATCTCAGACTCTCTTCTAGGTTTCACACACTCTTTTCTGTTTTTCCTTCATTTACACATATTATTTGGTGTTTCAGGTGTATTGCTGCACTACTGCAAGTATTACAATGCAGACCAGACGGGCAGCAGCATTGGAAGAACAGCTGAAGCTCAAAACTGCCCTCAATGAACTGAAATCTCTGAGACAACTGAATAATCAATTGCTGAGGGAGCAAGAGGAAAGCGAGGTCGAAGTCAAAGCTGTGATTACCAAGAACTCACAGCTGAAAGCTGAATTGGCTGCCCTGAATTCCACTCATACATCAGTGTTGGAGGAACGGGACCAACTTCAGGAGGCAGTCAGCTCATTTAATGTGTGCATACAGACTTATGAGGAGGCTCTGGGAAAGATATCTGTACTAGAGGATGAATTGAGTAGGGCTCAAAAAATAATTGATGACCTTCAGTCTCAACTAAAAGCATATGAAACTCAAGCAACCAATAACTTGTATGACGAACTGCTCGCTTCATCCTCGAGGGTGCCAATCATAGATCTGACATCTGACAGCCCCTGCACTAAAAGTAGTAATACACACCAAAAACATGATATGGTACAATTTAACAGCCATAGGAAAATTAAAAAATACATAAAAATTAGTAAAATAATTAAAAAAACCAAAAATTTAATGAAATTACAAAGGGCTCATATCAAAAATGTATCCTTAAGGAAAGAACGGGCCCAGTTATTACATGATATTGACACATATTGCTCATCTTTAACAGACATGAGAATGAAATATGAAACTGATGTTCAAAATCTTAATGATGAAATTTGTAAATTAAATGTTTCTCTAACAAGAGTCAGTACAGAGTATGAGCAGTCACAGAATCAGATCCGTGAGCAGATATTGGCAGCGGATGAGTTGCTAGCCCTAGGTAACTATAATATGGCTCGCTTTGAGTCATTAACAAGTAAATGTCAATGTAACTCCTTGCATGTACCTATGGCTAGCAAAGATCATACTAGTACAGTGATCCCTGTCAAGTTGCCTTCTTGTCCAGTGCAGTGTAGTGTGAACACAAAAGTACCTTCATCCTCAAGCATTAGTAAAAAGACTGTAATTATTTCTGACCAATTAGGTAGAGACTTTGGCTCAATTTTAAGCAATTATGTGGAACACTCAGTGATTAACAAATGTTCACCGGGGGCAAGTTTTGACTATCTAATAAATAGCTTAAATAAGGAAACCTTAGACGCAAACACTAATGTAATCTTGCTGATTGGCGACAGCTCAATAGTAAACAAGTATAAAATTTTAAAATGTGTTGAAAAATTATTGTATTTACATGATAAAACTCAATGTAAGTTTATTATATGTGCCCTACCTTACTCAAATACTCTGAGTAAGGAACAAAATCAACGGATACATAAATTAAATTTACAAATGTTTAATTTGACAAACCGCCACAGAAATGCTATATTTTATTTTGACATAAATAAGTTTATTTATAAGTTTAAATTGACCGCAGATAATATGTATCTGCCTACAAAATGTAAGCGACTTATAGCTTCATTACTAGCATATAACTTAATTCATGATACAGTTACAAGTGTTGTAACAAAGTCTTTTGACAATTATACAAACTGTACTTCTAGTACTAATATTTCTGTTTTTGACTCAAGTACTTTAAGTACTAATATTTCTGTTTGTGACTCCAGTACTTTAAGTACTAATATTTCTGTTGTTGACTCAAGTAATAGTAAGCCTATTGCTTGTTTAAACTAGATACTAAGACAACGGAGAGGCTCTGTAAACTGAACATTGTACATCAAAATATACGGAGCCTATCCGGCAGTTTTGTGAATTTGGACTCAAATAAAAACAATACTTGTGAAAATTTAAAAAATTTAAACTAAGCAATAAGACAACAGATAAGCAATCTAAAATTAATCTTGTACACCAAAATATACAGGGCTTATCTGGCAAAGAACATGAGATTGAGCTTTTCATTAAAGAATTTGATATTGAAGTCTTATGCTTCACTGAGCATTGGCTCAATACTCATCAGTTAATTGTACACCTTGATAATTATTCCCTGTCAAGTGCGTTCTCAAGAAAGACTGCTATACGCGGGGGATCATTGATCATAACGCGAAATAACATTAATTATAAAGAGCGAAAAGACGTTGTTAGTCTTTCTATAGAACGCACTATTGAGCTGTCTTGTGTTGAGCTGGACCGATATATTGTAGTTTGCGTGTACCGCCCACCCTCGGGCGACTTTGTTGTTTTTGAGGAGGTAATGGAGGATGCCTTAAGGCGGCTATGTAGGTCATCAAAAAAAATAGTGGTCTGTGGAGACTTTAATATTGATATTTTGCTTCACACTCCTTTTACTGGTAGGCTACTTAACTTATTTAAAAGCTTTAATTTAGAGAATATTTTTGATGAACCTACGAGAGTAACTGCAAACTCAGCTACCTGTATTGACAACATTTTTTGTGATTGTAACATTATTGAAAAATCTATTATCACTTATCTCAGATCTGATCATTGCGGTCAAATGATATCTATTCCAAGCAGTGAACAGAATATAACAAAAGTAATAAAATACAGGCCAGTTACCACTAAAAAAGTAAAGCATTTCAAACAAAACATCTCAGCTATATTGCCGACGCTTGACCTTGCACAGGATGATCCGGATGTAATTTATACAGAGTTTTTTGATTTGTTAAGCTCACAATATAACTCAATCTTTAAGGTGATAGAGAAAAGACTGTCTAAAGATCTTAAGTTTAGTGACTGGGCAACTGCAGGCATCTATAAAAGTAGAAATAAGCTGTTTGACTTGTATGCAGAAAAACAATATAATTATTCCCCCGCGTTTATTGAATATGTAAGAAATTATTCTAAATTGTTTAGAAATGTATGCATACAAGCAAAGTCACTTCACATAAAACAAAAAATTGTCAATTCTGATAATAAAATTAAAACAGCATGGGACATCATTAGCGATGAAACGAATAAACATAAGGTGCATAATAATAATAAATTGGAGCTTAAAATTGATAATCATGTAATTAACTCCGATATAGAAGTTGTAAATACATTTGAGAACTTTTTCAAAAATATTCCAATTACCACAACCAGTTCTCTAAATTCCTCGCCGGCAGAAGCCTATCGTCTTCTAAGAAGCAATGTCTCTGAGTGCAATAAGTTATTTAGGTTTGAACACGTTACCCCATATGACATAGTCAAAACATTTAAATCTTTACAAAATAAGAAAACAGCAGATCTATGGGGGATATCAGTTAAAATAATTCATAATGTAATTGATATTATTGCGCCGTATCTTGCTTTAATTTTTAATAAATCAGTAGATTCTGGATCTTTTCCAGATCTTATGAAATGTAGTAAGCTAATACCGCTTTTTAAATCGGGCAGCAAAAGTGACCCGAATAACTACAGGCCAATTTCAATTTTGCCAACTCTCAGCAAGATATTTGAAAAAATAATGCTCAACCAACTGCTTTTACACTTTAATTTAAATAAACTCCTACACACTGAGCAGTATGGTTTTACAAAGGGTCGATCAACAACCGATGCAGCCGCAAGGCTATTACAACACATATTCGATGCGTGGGAGAACTCACAGAATGCCATTGGTATTTTCTGTGATTTGTCAAAGGCATTCGACTGCGTTGATCACGAGACTCTTTTGCTTAAACTGAGCCACTATGGCATTAAAGATTTTGCACTTAGTCTCATTGCGTCTTATCTCAGCAACCGAGTCCAAAGAGTATGTGTCAATGATGTAAAATCATCCGGATCAGCCTCAGTAATGGGTGTACCCCAGGGTTCTATTCTAGGTCCATTCATGTTTTTGGTCTACATAAATGATTTACCACATTTTGTCCAAAATACTTGCGATATTGTACTATTTGCTGATGATACGTCTTTAATTTTTAAAGTCGATAGGATGAAAGACAATTTTGACGATGTAAATAATGCATTATCTCAAGTTTCTGAATGGTTTACGGCAAATAATCTCCTTCTAAATGCTAAAAAAACAAAGTGTGTTGAGTTTTTATTACCTAACACGAGAACTGTCAGTAAAAATTTAAAAATAAATAATGAACCTTTGAAAACTGAGTACTCCACAGTGTTTTTGGGGTTAACCCTGGATTCAAAGCTACAATGGGGCACCCATATAGCAACGCTTGCTGGCAAACTTAGCTCTGCTGCTTACGCTGTTAGGAAGATTCGACAGTTGACTGACATAGAAACTGCAAAAATTGTTTATTTTGCATATTTCCATAGTATTATGTCATACGGAATCTTACTATGGGGTAAGGCAGCCGATATTGGAAAAATTTTTGTTTTGCAGAAGAGGGCAATCCGCGCAATCTATAATTTGAGGCCGCGGGATTCCCTTCGAGAAAGATTTAAAGAGATAGGCATTCTTACAGTAGCTTCGCAATATATTTATAACAACATAATGTTTGTCAGACAAAACATTTTGAGTTACAAAAAAAAGAGTGATTTGTCCGATAGACCAAGTAGAGGTCCAAATAGGCTCATGTTTCCTGGGCTGCGCCTCAAGAGGGTCCAAAAGACATTTGTGAGAATGGGCGTGACGTTTTACAATAAAATTCCACAGTCAATCTTAGACTTGCCTCTACACAAGTTTAAGAAATCAATTAAATCTGCTCTCATGAAAAAAGCATATTATACAATTGAAGACTATGTAAATGATAAAAAAGCGTGGATATAATTCGCTCCAGTGATTCATAAGACAGTAATAACTATCCTGTGTAACATGATTTTATTGTATTCTGTTCCACGGTGTTTCCACTTTATTTGTCTCAGTCATGTCTTAAAATGAGTAGTTTAATATTAGTATTCAATTCGATGCCTTAACATGGGTAGCCTAAGTATGTCATGCTCTCTTTAAAGTTTCTGTGGTGGTGTCGTGTGGTGCGGGTTGTTACGTTCCCTCAAATATGGTTGAGCGAAGCAATGGCTGGATCATGCGTCATGCTCGTGAACGGGTGCCACCAACGGGAATGGGTCTGCTTTTGCCTGCCTGTGTTAACATGTATTGAATTGTATTTATTTGTATTTGTATTGTATTTATTTTTACTTGTATTGTACTCAGGAAAATTCATCGTGGAAGCACTGAATACATAGCATAGTTTCAATAACAATTGTAAATTTTTATTTTTTTGAAAAGAGCAACCGCCGAGTTTCTTGCTGGCTCTTCTCGGCAGGAAAGGCATTCCGAACCAGTGGTAGATTCATTGACGATTCAAAAGTGCTTGTAAAAGTTTATTTGAATAAAAAATATTTCTATTCTAAAAAATATTTCTATTCTATTCTATTCTATTCTAACTCTGACATTAATAATACCTTTAGCATAATTGATTTCCTTCCTTTTTGACCATTCCTTTTAATTCCGCTACTCCGCCCGCGGCGGGTGTGTGCTAAAGACCTCAGGGGTGTTTTAATACAATATCTCGCCTTCATTTGGTATTCAGGCTGCGATTCATATTTCGGATTTATTGGGCTTAGGCCAGAGTCGCACTGGTAAGGTGTTTGCGATGCGATAGCGATGACGATAAATTTTATATAACCAAATAATCCATAAGGTGTACTTAATTGTTATTCATATTGATTTGACTTTACAAAAATAACAGTTTCATATTGTTTTGTGTTAAAAGTTATCTATCGAATATACGTATCACCCTGACGTAGCGTAGAGTTTGTGAAGTTAGGCCTTGTAGAGTTAGAAGCTTGGCTCTACATGAGATCTGATGACTTTTTGACAGTGCGAGTCATATGGTCTCGTCTTGGCAACATTTTACATGAAAATGTTTTTGGTGGTACATATTTATTAATTGTTTATTACACGTTAATGTTATTGAAAATTTCCTTCGACGAGATAGTTTCCTTCAAGTGTAGATACTTTAATCCAGAAAAAATTGAATATTTTGCTCGCGGACGCTTAGTTTGGATACCTAGTAAATAGACACAAAAGACATTTTTCCCACTTGTTCACAATTGAAATGCAAAGACCGCCCCTTGCTCCCGTTGAATTTCAATTTGATTTTTATTTATGGGCAAAATATCGGTGCCGTTGTTTGTATACGTAAACAATAAGACATAATATATAATGTATATATTTATAATACGCCTCAATAGCCCAACGGTTAAAGGTGCGGACTGAAAACTGAAAGGTCGCAGCTTCGAACCCCACCCGTTGCACTATTGTCGTACCCACTCCTAGCACAAGCTTTTCGCTTATTTGGAGGGGAGAGGAGAATATAAGTCAAGTTCAGCTTGGCTAATATTCTTTAAAAAAAAAAATTATAATACGTACGTGAGATATTTTAGTGCACATGTGAGTGCACAAACACAAGTGCACTTTCTATTCCCTCACTCTCGTAGTCCGACGGGATGGAAGTCTGACAGGACCGGAGAGAGATCAGGCGCAGGACTGACGGCTTTACGTCCTCTCCGAGGCACGGTGCACGGGTAACTTACCGACAACTTCCTAACTCCGGGCTAGTACTGAGAATTTCTTGTCAGAAAAACCCAATGCATTTTGGCCCGTCCCGGAAATCGAACCCGTACTACGTCATTCGCAGACGAACTCGCTAACCACTACACCAAGGCAGTTTTATCGCTCATTTGCGACAAGAGTGACATAATTCAAAATCGACGATGAGAGAATTCTCTCGTTAGAGAGTAATGTTTTGTGGATGCTGCGATCTCGAAACAACACAGCGGCCAACAAAGCGACAGAGCATTAAGTCACAATCTCTCTCGCTCTTATTTTTTTGTGCTTAGCGTAATGTTGTTTTTATAGCAAAAAGTATAAATGTTCGACACTAAAATTGGTGAATTTTGAGTTATGTCACCCTTGTCGCAAATGAGCGATATATTATGTACTACGAGTATACTCGTAATTGGCAAGCAATATTGTGTTAACCAAAAAATTACCAGTCACTTGAAATTATTTTCCCATTCACGTACGCAACAATTAAGTGGAAGAGAAATAGCACCACTCTAGCGAACGAGGTGTAAATCGCCCACGATACATTACCGAACTTCGTCAATTGGGGTGTAATTGGGTCCATTACACGACAAATTGGGTGAGCGAATTGCGTTCCACGCTCAAAGCAAATGACAGCGCATTTCCAGAGGCGTTTCGGATGTTTTGTTATTTGCCTTGCACCGCTCCACTACGAGCTTTCTAGGATATCCCTATAAATTAGTAGCAAAAATTTAATTTTTTTTTTTCATGTAGGCCGACCTGTGGCAATCATGCTGAGATCTATAGAGCGTGTTCTGATTTACCTTGGACTCAAGAGTTGAGTAAGATTTGACGACCTCCCTGGCGCAGTGGTGAGCGCTGTGGTCTTATAACTGGGAGGTCTCGGGTTCGATTCCCGGCGGGGGCAATTTCGGAATTTATTATTTCTAAATTGTCTCTGGTCTGGTCTGGTGGGAGGTTTTAGCCGGGGCTAGTTACCACCCTACCGTCAAAAACGTGCCGCCAAGCGATTTAGCGTTCCGGTACGATGGCGTGTAGAAACCGATTAGGGGTATGGGTTGAATTCACACTGCTATACCCCTTCCAAGTTAGCCCGCTACCATCTTAGACTGCATCGACACTTACCATCAGGTGAGATCGCAGTCAAGGGCTATCTTGTCATCGAATAAAAAAAAGAGTTTTTTTTTTCAGTCTTAGACACGTCAAGACTCTGCTACGGGTTAGGAAAGCAGATTTTGGTGAGAAGATAACAAAATGTTTGTGAGAAGAGAAAAACCATTATTTCCTGAAATGCATGCTGGTTCACAAATAGCATTAAACTCGGTGAGTTTTTCCATTTTTCTATTTCATATACGGTCTGACATCGATGCATATCACATATCACAGACTTTCATAATAAAGTAAAAGAGCAATAAATTAACAATGACATAAAATAATACAAAACTAAATTCTAAATTAAAACTAAAACCTAAATATCAATAATTTACTTTTTACAAAAAATTTAACCGACGATAGAAGCAATTAAAAACGGAAAAATAAAATATAAATCTTTTTAGTTAGTCTTACTAACAAGCTCCTAAACTAAAACTAAAACACGATTGGATGTTTGTCGTCGACTCAAAATTAGTTACTTTTTATTTAGTTTTATAACTGGGCAGCCTAATGGATTTTTGGTCAATCTTTTTAAAAGTCGTTGAACTAAAGTTGTTTAGAGTTATGTACAGAAGTTGTCAGTTAAATGATGTTGGAATTTCAAAATTAAAAATATTAACAGATAGCAAAAAACACTGCGATAAATGTAGATATTTAGAAAATCTAGACTTAGAAAGCAAATTAAAATTACAATATGGGATTCTTCAAGGGGCGGACAAATAAACTCCTGAAAAGCCGGCAACGCATTGGTGGTGCCTCTGGTACTACAAGTGTTCATGGGCGGCGGTAATCACTTTACATCAGGTGACCCACCTGCTCGTTTGCTCGCTAAAAATATAAAAACAAATGCGAAAGTTTGCGAAAGGTTGGATAGAGCTTTGTTACTCCACGCCGCAACGAATAAACCGATTTGACTGAAATTTGGAATGGAGATAGCTTATACCCAGGATTAACACACGGGCTACATTTTATCTGTGGTGTCTGTGTGGTGGTAGATTTGTTTGACGATTCTAACGTAATCACTTAACATCAGGTGACCTGCCAGCTCGTTTGCCCACTATTCATATAAAAAATGAATTAAATTGGTGTCGGTCAGCATAATACTATGTTTTATTTATTAAGTACCGTATATATCTAGTTTTGTAGAGCGGAAAATGCACACGTCTTGCTATGTATGCCACAAAATCCTTTCATAGAAAGGTGTTAGTCGTTTCCTTTTGTTTCTGCTTCCATGCTTTGACGTACACTTCAGTTTTGAGATTAAAATCTTGTAGATATTATGTTGAATAAAATTGTTGTATAGCGTTTCGTATTTTATTGCTTAGGTATACTAGCCTTTGCCCGTATAACTTATTCACGAGGAACTGTGTTTTTAACCCGCGACGCAAAAACGTCACGAAATGTGTGTGTGTGTGTGTGTGTGTGTGTGTGTGTGTGTGTGTGTGTGTGTGTGTGTGTGTGTGTGTGTGTGTGTGTGTGTGTGTGTGTGCGTGTGTGTGTCTGTGTGTATGTGTATGTGTATCTATCGCATCGTAGCAGCCGAACGGATGGACCAATTTTGATTGTTTTTTATTTGAAAGGTGAATTAGTCGGTGTTCTTAGCTATGTTTGATGAAAATCGGTCCAAAATGGCCGCCGCCACAAAATGGCGGATAACATATTTTTTCACAACCCTCTCAATATGGATATCAAATGAAAGGGCTTGACTTGTAGAATACTATACACTATGATAAATTTCAAATTCAAGATGGCCGCCACCACAAAATGGCGAATTACATTTTTTTTTAATTTCACATGTCGGGGTTGTTCTAAATTTTCGATTTACACTTGTTAATCTCACGAACTACGGACGGTTCTTAAACCCTCTGTTTTCTCAAGATTAAATAATCACTCTTTAGAAAGAAAGAAAGTAGGTACGTTTAGTTGCATAATACCTACACACACATGGATACAAAAAAGAAGAAAAATTGTCACGTTTAGTAGATTTGTGACAGATAGGTAGCTAGACTAAGGAGATAATGGAAAGAATTCAAATGATTTAATACATTTAATTAACCTAAACTATTTACAAATGTACAAAGTTCCTACTCGTAGTGGATAGCTAGTGACAAATTCCTAAAACCATAGTCGCATCCCTACGTTATTTAAAACCTACACATTACAATTATTAAAATTAAGTGGAAGCTAATTACTAAAACATTAAGTATACTAATAATAAACGGTCTACGTTAAAATAACTCAGTCGCAAAGCTGGTCGTGGATTCGTACCAGGTTTTATTCACAGGTTAGACTTGGAATTTCGCACAATCAGAAGAAACTGGACTGGAAGAGTACTGATCTGATAAAGCCGACCGCGGTTCAGGTGCGCGTCGCTCAGGCCACGCAGATTGGAGGTGAAGCAGCGAAGCTCAGGCTGAAGATGAAGGCTCCTGTAGCCCGCAGTGTAGACTGAGGCCGCCAGGCGCAGCGTTGAGTCGAAGCCGTAGGTGCCGGTAGGCAGCACCCAGCCGTAGGTTGATTCGTCAGGCTCGTAGTGACAGCCTGGGACAAGAGTGCCAGACCCGCAGTGTAGCCGCTAGCCCGGTGTAGGATGACAGGCTCAGCGAAGTGGCTAGCCTGGTATTAGAATGCCAGACCCGTAGGAGCAGTCTGGTACTAGAATGCCAGACCCGTAGGAGCAGTCTGGTACTAGAACGCCAGACCCGTAGGAGCAGTCTGGTACTAGAACCCTGTAACGTGATATGCGTCGTCTGAGCTAGATAGACACTTAGGTTGTCTAACGCAAGGCCAGCCGAATTCCTTAGTCCGTTCTGCCTACTGAGGTCAGTACTCCCTCCAGCTGTAGCCCTTGGCGTTAGACATCACAAGTGTTAGGTATTAGTTACAAATCACTAGTTAGGTTGTACCTTTCGAAAGATTAGACCTAGGTAGGTAGGTTAATTATACTGTAATTGAACACTAGGTATGAAAATATTGCCTATAAAATATTCAAACCCTACTCCAGAATTACAAAAGAACACAATAGATTTAACCAGAATAATCTAGGACTTATTCTAGAAAAATGTTAGAACTAATTACTAGAAAATACGCCTAAGAATTAATTTCTAAGAACTCACCGAGACGGGTTTATCAAACTTCACTCAACCTAGGTAGTTAAATTCACTTAAGCACTATTTACATGGTTTTACCAAGCACTTGTTCACTCGCGACGTGCGACCTTATTGAAGATCCTTCACTCCACTAGGCCCTACTTATAATGATTTACTCAGTATATTTTGTTCGCGATTTTTCTAGAATATCTACCTACTTCCGTTTTGACATTTTATTAAAAGATCTACAAGGGATCAATAGACACTGGACGCTAGATGTCGTTGATTACTATGAACATGGACTTTTCTAGAAACAGGAAATCATTAAATCGTTTTCTAGAAGGTTTTTTATGTATGAAAATAGTTATCTACGGAATTCCCCGCCAGATGGAGATGCATGCAAAGCGCTAGTATCAGCTAATTCAGTCACCCAACACTAGATGTCGTTGGTAGTTTTATAGAAGCTTTATAATAGTACGTAAAACGTTACATATTCCCCTTTTTAGTTCAGGATTTTTCTTAAAAAAATCCGTACTCAACTGCAATATTACTGCAAAAGTACTACAAACATCCATCGACTGCTATACAAACAAGTATTCTTCCCTCTCATACTTCCACATCTATAAGCAACTACTTTTATAATTAAAGCGTTGCGACCTATCATACAGAGCTTTAGTTATATGTGTACCTATTGCTCACTCCTACAGTAATAGGTGTAAAGGTGATTGTCTGCAATGATAAAATGACATAGTATGATATTATTCATTTATTTAGGTAAATGAACAGTAGCAGGATTGTCTCCTTGTGTGTAGGCACACGGCAACAATAAGAGATATTACTATGAGTTTAGGCTCAAAGCAACAATAGTGTACAGTGTATAGAATTGTCTTGAGTGTAGGGCTCAAAAACAATATATTAGTGTTTACTTGAGTGTAGGGCTCAAGAAACAATGTGTAGTGTATAGGATTGGCTTGAGTGTAGGGCTCAAGACAACGATCTCTAGTGTTTCCTTGAGTGTAGGGCTCAAGAAACAATGTGTAGTATCTCCTTGAGTGTAGGGCTCAAGAGATAATATATAGTGTATGTAGGTATGTATGTTGTAGTATTTATTACAACACCAGTAGACTAGTGACACTTGATCTAGAATTATTATTAAAGAATTCTAGTAAGTTATTGTAATAGATATACAAAGTTAGTGTATGTAGGTAGGTAGTTCATTTATCATTACAGACAAAGTGTAGTAGGTTGAGTTAGATAGCTATAGGGAGTATATGTAGTCATTATGTAGTTATAGGTAGAATATTTAGTTATTATGTAGTTATAGGTAGAATATTTTAGTTCAATGTCAGTTGTAGGTATGTCAGTAAAAAAAATCAATAATGATATCAGCAAGTAGAATTAATAATAAGTAGAATTGGTAGGATTGGTAATAATTAATAGAATTATTAATAATAATTAGTAGAATTAATCATAATAGATTGACAAAATATTAATAGCATTAGTCAGTTATTAGTCTGTCTGTTTTAGTTCATATAAGGAATCAAATCAAGAATGTGTAATTTAAGTATGTCTTCAAGTATAGTGTAACAATTTGTCTCCTAAGTTCTACGACCGAGTCGCCCGGAACATAGCCACGAACCGCGACTTCATATTCGAGTTCAGTTTTTTGTAGTGATAAGTATTTTATAGGAAAAGACATTGTGTGAGTATGATAGTATGTGCCTAGTAAAATCAATCAAATGAACAGTGATAACAAAGTAAGTTATGGTAGAAATATCCAGGTGAGTTCCTAGTTACAACAATCAAATACTAGTACACAGTAAAATCCTATTGTCCACCACCAATTGCTACAGCGGATAAACACAGTAAATAGCTGCTTATACAAAATTCCAAGTATTTAGATTCTAAACCTGTGAATTGTTCAAAGTCTAATAGTTTGACCGTTTATAAAAAAAAAAATTTAGAAAATGATTAGGTGGGCGCCACTGTCACGTTTAGTAGATTTGTGACAGCGACCCTGTATATAGTTCACAGGGTAGATTTTGTACAAATAGAAAGAAACTTGGATTTTGTACAACAGGAAGAAACTTGTTAGAAGAGTACTGCCCTTATGTCGTCGGCCGCGGTGTAGGTGACAGCGACCCGCCCGCAGTGTAGACTGAGGCCGCCAGGCGCAGCGTTGAGTCGAAGCCGTAGGTGCCGGTAGGCAGCACCCAGCCGTAGGTTGGTTCGTCAGGCTCGTAGTGACAGCCTGGGACAAGAGTGCCAGACCCGCAGTGTAGCCGCTAGCCCGGTGTAGGATGACAGGCTCAGCGAAGTGGCTAGCCTGGTATTAGAATGCCAGACCCGTAGGAGCAGTCTGGTACTAGAATGCCAGACCCGTAGGAGCAGTCTGGTACTAGAACGCCAGACCCGTAGGAGCAGTCTGGTACTAGAACCCTGTAACGTGATATGCGTCGTCTGAGCTAGATAGACACTTAGGTTGTCTAACGCAAGGCCAGCCGAATTCCTTAGTCCGTTCTGCCTACTGAGGTCAGTACTCCCTCCAGCTGTAGCCCTTGGCGTTAGACATCACAAGTGTTAGGTATTAGTTACAAATCACTAGTTAGGTTGTACCTTTCGAAAGATTAGACCTAGGTAGGTAGGTTAATTATACTGTAATTGAACACTAGGTATGAAAATATTGCCTATAAAATATTCAAACCCTACTCCAGAATTACAAAAGAACACAATAGATTTAACCAGAATAATCTAGGACTTATTCTAGAAAAATGTTAGAACTAATTACTAGAAAATACGCCTAAGAATTAATTTCTAAGAACTCACCGAGACGGGTTTATCAAACTTCACTCAACCTAGGTAGTTAAATTCACTTAAGCACTATTTACATGGTTTTACCAAGCACTTGTTCACTCGCGACGTGCGACCTTATTGAAGATCCTTCACTCCACTAGGCCCTACTTATAATGATTTACTCAGTATATTTTGTTCGCGATTTTTCTAGAATATCTACCTACTTCCGTTTTGACATTTTATTAAAAGATCTACAAGGGATCAATAGACACTGGACGCTAGATGTCGTTGATTACTATGAACATGGACTTTTCTAGAAACAGGAAATCATTAAATCGTTTTCTAGAAGGTTTTTTATGTATGAAAATAGTTATCTACGGAATTCCCCGCCAGATGGAGATGCATGCAAAGCGCTAGTATCAGCTAATTCAGTCACCCAACACTAGATGTCGTTGGTAGTTTTATAGAAGCTTTATAATAGTACGTAAAACGTTACAAAATAAACAAATAAAATTTGAATTGGCTTTTGCACCCGTATGTCGCATTAGCAAAAAGGTACCGGCTCAGCATTATTGCTGCAGGTTTTGCTGCAAAGGCTCCACTGCTTGACATAGATTTCTTATTAGGGAACCCACAATGCACGGACTTGTGTCGTTTGTGTCCATCGCCTGGGTCTCGTTTGACGTCGTCTATCCACCTAGCAGGGCAGATACTAACTCTAGGTTTGCTTTTGTCGGGTTTAAAACAAAAGAGTTATCATTATGTATTAAATATTAACTCTAAAACTACATTATGAGCGTATCTTTTCACGCTATGTTCCAGTTGGTAGCATGGCCGTAGGCAAAGGGGGGTTGGAATTTTAAGCCCTCCCAAGAATAGAATAAAATAGAATAGAAATATATTTTATTCATATAAACTTTTACAAGTGCTTTTGAATCGTCAATGAATCTACCACTGGTTCGGAATGCCCTTCCTGCCGAGAAGAGCTAGCAATAAACTCGGTATAAGACTCAAATGCTGAAGAAAATCTTCCTTGAGAAGCCACAGTAAGTTAACAATGTACTTAGGTGTAGTTCTTGCAATTCACGAGGGCGCGTGAGCTTTACTTGTGGTTACGTCGTGTACATGCACATTGCGTAAGTGTGCGTGCCTGTCAGGAGCCTAGATGGGAGCGGTTAGGTGCGAGCAAGCTCTCGCTCACACTTATACAGATACGACACACATACAACCATGAGCCACGCCCCGTCATGAAATGTAAGAACTATACTTCAAGTACTATGAAATTATTCTTGCGTTTTCCAAAATTGCATTTGCCTCCCTCTGGATTCAATTTGGAACTTTTAGATTTTTTTCATTATCTTTACTATATGAAATTTCTTATTTCATTCATTCATTAATTTTAGTTGAAAGAACTACTGAACTGAATTAAAGGGTTTAAGGCGGTGCTGCAGCAAATTCGCTAGCGACTATTTCATACTGTAACAAAAATTTCGGTAATATCCTGGGTTCGACCCCCCTGAATTAAATTCCTGGCTACACCCCTGGCAGGGAGGTAATTCTCATACAAACACAATTCACTGGCGCGAAGAGCGTTTCACATCTCACGTATTTATGAAGCCACGAGCCGCGCAGTGCGGTGGAAGTTTTCAACTAGCGTGAACTATGTTTAGACGTGGAACACAATATACCGAGCTTATTTAGAGTATGAGGTAGTTCTACAGCAAATTTGCTGGCAGCTATTTTATACTAAAACATAAATTTCGGCGATTATCCTGGGTTCGACCTATGATATTCTACTAGGGATGAGTTATATACTCACAAAACAAGCGAAAAAATTGTTCCGAACGACGAAGACTATAATAGAGTACTTCATTGTTAAATGACATGACAGATTACGACAAATATCTGCCATTACGCGCTTCATTTACCGCACGCTTGTAACATATCGACCTCTTTTTATACATAGTAAACTATATCATAGGGTTCGACCCCCCGAATTAAATTCCTGGCTACACCCCTGGCAGGGAGGTAATTCTCGTACAAACACAATTCACCGGCGCGAAGAGCGTTTCACATCTCACGGATTTATGAAGCCACGAGCCGTGCAGTGCGGCGAACGTTTTCAACTAGCGTGAACTATGTTTAGACATGGAACACAATATACCTTGTTATATATCTTGTTTAGAGTTTGAGGCAGCTCTACACTCTACAGCCAATTCGCTGTGAGGAACTCTATGCACATTTGAAGTTGTACATAGAATTCGCAATAGCTCACGATAAGGGGAATGCTGAAACGGAGACTTTTGCCCAACAGTTGCATACAACCAGGAATAGAAATTACCCCTGATACTTCATATTAAAGTTTATATTGTTGTAAAAGCAGCTGATTCATTAATGAGATTTGTTTTTTATATATTAATAAACTAGATAATGTCCGCAACTTCGTTCGAGTGGATCGAAGTTCTTTAATTAATACATGTGTAGATGATTTCATATCTAAAACTCAAATCCCCACTTCGAATTACTTTTAATGGATGCCGAGAGAGAAGCCGCGGGTAAAAGCTTATCGACAATACTTTTCAAGTAGAGCGTATAGAAATCCGAAAAAGAACTTAGAGTTAGTACCTATATTATATCTTGAAAAATCAAAGAGTGTATTTTTAAAACACTCACAAGGACGAAGTCTTACTTGACTAATATTCTTCAAAAAAAAAATTATCGTTACACTCATGCAATCATTTAAAACAATCCCAAGCAAATCGTTCCGCAATTAAAGCCTCAATAGACCAACGGTTAAAGGTGCGGACTGAAAACTGAAAGGTCGCAGGTTCGAACCCCACCCATTGTACTATTGTTGTACCTACTCCTAGCACAAGCTTTCCGGTTATTTGGAGGAGATAGGAGGATATTAGTCAACTACAGCTTGGCTAATATTCTTTAAAAAAAAAAAAAAATAGTGCAACGGGTGGAGATCGAACCTGTGGTCTTTCAGTTTTCAAACTGCATTATTTGAATCATTAGTCAAGTTCGGCTTGGCTAATATCCTTTTTAAAAAAAAATCATAAGATTTTTTTTTCCAGAATTAGTAAAAATAACTGTCCAACTCATCAGCTTAGAATTAGTAAACTTCGTTTCAACCCTCTTATCTACTTTATAATTTTCATTCACTTTTCTTTCCTACCAGTTTTCCACTTCAGGAATCTGGATGGAACTATCTGAAGTTTTTCGAAAGAAAATTTGTCAAGTGGCCTCGAGCTCTCTGCGTTCTGAAGTCGATAAGGCTTTGGGAGACTTAAGGCAGAAGTTTTTAGCTTGTCTGAGCTAGAAAAATCTTTTTAACTCCAAAAACCGGTTAAATCCGAATCAGTAGCTTAAGCACGAACATTCGCACACGGTTTTCCGATTCTATTACGCATAACTTTGTATTCCATATCCGATTTTGATGAATCTTTTTTTATTGGATAGGCTTTACCACAAACTTGGTCCTTTTAAAATTTGAAAACTAAATTCCAAACCAAAGGGTTTCGTCGCACGCGGTTCAATTAGATAACTTTGAATTCTTTGAAACTTGAATTGACTCTAAGAATCATAGAAAACGGATAATCCAGTAGAGTTATCCGTTTCCTATGAATCTTGGATAATATTATGCTTCGAAATAAAATTAGCCACTAAAAATTAAAAAAAAAAAAACTTTGTACAAAAAATTTAATTGACGATAAAAGCAACTAAAAATGGATAATAAATCATTTTAGTGTTAATAGCTAAGCTCTAATGTACTTAACTAATTTTTAATTTTGTGATCGTTACACACATTAGTTTAGGAGCTTTGTTATTGAAATGAGATTTATAAAGAGGTTTAATGAAATAAACCTCTTTAGTCTCAAAGCCATGTTCATTAAAACATCAATGCGCATGAATCAATCATTACAACGTTCAATCTGCGGTACAATATTGTCATTAACGAGATATTAAATGGAAGCATATATTCACGTCATCAATTATTATTTGCGCTCCATTTAGTTTCCATTACGTATTCTCTGTTACAGCTTTACGGGTATAAAAGGTTTTTTGTTTAAATAAAGTTGCATTGCCAGTTGGATTGTTTAAAAATGATTGTTACTGTGTTACGATCGCATAGGATTGTCTAAAAATGATTACTAAATAGTGACGATCGTAACTGGTAGGTACTAGATACTTGTTGTAGAAGTGTTTAAAAATGATTGCTATTCTGTTACGATCGCATAGAATTGCCTAAAAATGATTACTAAAATATAGTGATGATCGTAACCGGCAGGTAGTAGTACCTACTGCAGAATTGTCTAAAAATGATTGCTACGGTGTGAGATCATTGAGATCGCTATAATTTCAGCCATTCATATCAATTGAGACTGTAGCAATGATTGATGAAGGTTTTCCACAATGAACCAGCTTGTATGGTATTTTTGCTGCATCGATAAATTTTCTACACATTTTCATTTCACATTTCTTGATGGCAAAGTTGGAAGCAATCGGCTTTGCTTCAGCTGTCCACAAGTTAGATAGAAGCTACATAATATTGTAACATTTTCGTTTTAAAAAGGAGCAACTGCTAAGTTTCTTGTCGGCTCCTCTCAGCAGAATCAATTTTCCGAACCAGTGGTGATTCTTGACTTGAAGTGCCAACATTTGGCCTACATGAAGTAAATAACTTAGAAATTGATTTTTTTTAATTTCTTAACCAATAGCGAGTGAGTACTAGTCAATCAGAACCAATCAGAGATAATTGAGATCGTAACACTTTGGCAATCATTTTTAGACAATTCCACAGCAGGTACCTACTACGTACGTCTAATATGGCATTCTTGCTACATCAATGCATTTCAACCAATAGCGAGAGAGTAACAGCCAGTCAGAAGTGATTGCAATCGTCATACAATCATAGCGTACACAATCGCAGCAATCATTTTTAGACGATCCCATAACAGGTACCTACTACCTACGTCTAATAAGGCATTCTTGCTACATCAATGCATTTCAACCAATAGCGAGAGAGTAACAGCCAATCAGATATGAATGCGATCGTCACGGAATCATAGCGTACAATTATAGCAATCATTTTTAGACAATCCCAATTTCCACAGCTGGTGCCTCAATGTCAGTTACTTAATCCACTTTCCAACACAATGATAAAAACACCGTTTCATAATCCTTTCGATATTAATCACATCGCATGTCCCTATTTAATTCCACAACCCCCTTCCTCCCCTTCCCCCAACACACAAACGTCCCCAATACGTCAATGTCTGCCAACTTGGGGGATAACCGCAAATACCCGCGCCGAACATGTTGCGACAAGTTCGATCAAACGTATTATAATATTGTTTAACTTTAAAGTTGATTTAAAGAGAAAGGTTACTCAGATTTTAGGATCAAAATCTAAGATTAAAACTTATAGCTAAACTAATCGAATTACTATACAAATCATGCCCGCGTGGAATGGTGCCAAGAATACTGGTTGCATTTCCACGCTGGACAGCCAGGTTGATTCTTCGTGCAAAAAATGAGCCCTTCTGTCACCAGACGAGGCAATTAACCGCGGTGAAATGTCTCGTGAAAATCTAAGTATGTAATTGAGTATTTGACAAAATATTTTTTATATTACTTAAAATAAAGATATTTAATATTATAACACAAAAAAAAAACTTTTATACAAGCGGCTAGTTACCACAATCTATATATATAAAATTCAAAGTCCTGACTGACTGACTGACTGAGATATCAACGCACAGCCTAAACTACTGAAGTTAGAAACTTGAAATTTTTACAGTTGGTTCCTTTTATGACGTAGGCGCACACTAAGAAAGGATTATTGGAAATTCCACCCCTAAGGGGTTTAAATAGGGGATGGAAATTTATATGAAACTCCGTCATTTTTCAAGCTGTTTCCATCAAAGTTGGTATTTGAGCTTTCAGTTAAAAATAAAGAAGTACGTGTGTCACAGTTTTTGAAAATTCCACCCCAAAATCTAAATCCACGCGGACGAAGTCGCGGGAGCAAAAGCTAGTATGGTGATATGAATCAAAATTTAATTACGGCCATAGAGCTTTCTAACCTACCCCTCGATTTATTTGATTAATAATTCTATCGGAAATGTAATAAATAACGTTCGCGCCTCAAACCCCTTCAGCATTAATAACACATTTACGAGTAATCCCCGTCCTTTCTTCCCGCGCCTGCTCCCAATACGTCACTGTTCAACAGTTTAGTTATGACGTCACAAGGTGGGGGCAAATTGGGTCAACTCCTCATACTGAAACGACGGCACGGCATTCCGACCCGGTGCTAGTTTCACTTGACGATTCGAAAGCACTTTGTAAAAGTTTATTTAAATAAATAATATAAACGTAAAAATTATTTTTACAAAACCGACTTCAAACGCCTCCTTTGACGACCTCCTTGGTGCAGTAGTGAGCGCTGGGGTCTTATAACTGGGAGGTCTCGGGTTCGATTCCCGGCGGTGTCAATTCAGGAATTATAATTTCTGAATTGTCTCTGCTCTGGTCTGGTGGGAGGTTACTAGTTGCTAGTTACCACCCTATCGTCAAAGACGTGCCGCCAAGCGACTTAGCGTTCTGGTACGATGGCGTGTAGAAACTGATTAGGGGTAGGTATGGGTTAAATTTACACTGCTTTACCCCTTCCAAGTTAGCCCGCTACCATCTTGACTGCATCGTCACTTACCATCAGGTGAGATCGCAGTCAAGGACTATCTTCTCTTTGAATAATTTTGTTTGGCAATTAAGTAAATAATGTGTCACTGACATAAAGGTAAATACCTATCTAACTTATGAGAAATTAGGTGTCAAGCACATAAACAGTTAATGTTCCTCACTCGAGTTTAATTTATTGTCAATTAAGTACTTTGAATAGAACACGCGTTGACGTTCACAGTTAATTAATATCTACCTGCACTGGTAGCATGGGAAGGAGATAAACATTTTATTCCCCGATTTTATCCAGCACTGACAGGGGATACAATTGCCCTTTCCCTATCCTAAAGCATGGCGACAGGGGAAAGGAGAAGTATATAAATAAATAAATAAATAAATAGTCTTTTAATCAAGAATAAAAAACAGCCACATAAGAAAAAATACAAAGAGAATCAACAATAAAAATAACACAAACATAAAAAATACAATATAATATATAAAGACTAAAGATGGATCCCGGTGGCTTAAATTATACATACCGTTCTATCTATTGACTTATTTTCAAGCCGCCGGGAAATACTAGTATTTTATTTCTATTCCCATTTCTATTTCTATGCGACATATATATCCCTATTTGACATTACAAGTGGAGCAACTTCCCCCGGCTGGAGCATGGGAACTAATGAAAGAGATAAACTTGTCCTTTTTTGACTTTTGAAAGGGTCAAACGAAAACAAAAACCACAGACAAAAAACCACCTACGAATCACCTATTACCTGTCAAAATCACGAGTATAGATAAAAATAATGACTTTTTGAGATCGAATTGACATAAATTTTGAAGTATTGTGGTATTTGTACCTCCTTCTTCCATGATTTTCTTATAATGGCAATAATTCTTCTTCTTCTTCTTCTTCAACTAATGGACGTCCACTGCTGGACATAAGTCTCCTGCATGGACCTCCACAAGCCTCGGTCTTGCGCCGCCTGAATCCAGCGGCTCCCTGCGACTCGCTTGATGTCGTCTGTCCACCTAGTGGGGGGTCTGCCAACACTGCGCTTCCCGGTGCGAGGTCGCCACTCCAGCACCTTGGGACCCCATCGACCATCAGCTCTTCGAACTATGTGCCCCGCCCATTTCCACTTCAGCTTCGCAACTCGCTGAGCTATGTCGGTGACTTTGGTTCTCCTACGGATCTCCTCATTTCTGATTTGATCTCGCAGGGATACTCCGAGCATAGCTCTCTCCATCGCCCGCTGAGTGATCCTGAATGGCAATAATTGCGGGGATAAATTTTCTCCCATTTTATCCACTGTCAATATTCTTCCACCGCTGTGCCCATGCTCGACGGGTGGATAAAGCTAAGCTAGGGGATAAACATTTTATCCTTTTCCCGGGGATAAAATTTCTCCCGCCCATGCTACCAGTGCTGTCTGTACTGATAATACTATGTTAATAATACTCTTAATAAACAGTGTAATTAGGTACGCACAGATTTTAACGATTATTTACTCATCGTATTTGATTTTGATCGTGACTTCGTGTGTGTGGAGGATTGTAAAAATTCCACGAAAACCCATACAAAAAATCACGTTGATCCGTTGCTTTATTGAGGTGTGATTTAAAGACAAACTAACAATCAAGATCCTTACCAATCCTTACTAATATTATAAATGCGAAAGTGTGTTTGTTGGTTCGTTGGTTTGTCCTTCAATCACGCTGCAACAGAGCTACGGATCGACGTGGTTTTTTGCATGGGTATAGGCGAGGACCTAAAGAGTGACATAGGCTACTTTTTATCCCGGAAAATTAAATGAGTTCCCGCGGGAATTAAAAACATATTCCACGCGGACAAAGTCGCAGGCATGTCCTAGTCTGTACTAATATTATAAAGAGGAAAGATTTGTATGTAAGTAAGTATGTTTGTAACGATTTGGCTCAAAAAGTACTGGACCGATTTGGCTGAAATTTAAAATGGAGGTAGACTATATACCTTGGATTAAAACACAGGCTACTTTTTGTCCAGAAAAAATTATAGTTCCCGTGGGATTCCAAAAAACCTCAATCGTACGAAGTCGCGGATATGAGCTAGTATGATATAAACTGAAAATTACGGAGGCTAAAGCAACGCAACAAAGGGAAGGGTATTTCGGGAAATTGCACCGGAACTCTGTACACGTGTTGCAAAGCGCCCGACAGCGTTCCTGAATTGTTTTCCGAGCTGTTTCATTGATTTATGAACTACTTTGATACGGGGCGGGGGTAGACCGAAATTTTATTTTACTTTTAATTACATGGAGGGGAAAAGGGAGAGGAATTCATGCATGATGCTCCAAGATCTGTTTTTTTTTTTATATGAATAGCGGGCAAACGAGCTGGCGGGTGAGTGCAAAGTGATTACCGCTGCCCAAGAACACTTGTAGTACCAGAGGCACCACCGATGCGTTGCCGGCATCTAGCGGCTCACCGCTAGATGGCGTTGATAAAAAATGCGCCATCTAGCGGCTCACCGTAGAGGAGTCCCGTGTCAGGTTATTTTCGTTACGGAATTTCTGGATTCGGTCTCCACGCTGGCCCGCGATAGAAGCTATGCAATAGCTTAAAAAACCTTCGAATGTGAGAACATACAGAGGTAGGTAGGTACTTTAAAGTTAGTTAATAATCTACTTATATAAAAAAAAACTAAAACTTACCTAGTTGGCTAAATCGCTGGCACCAGCTTAGAAATAATAAGACACCATAATTCCTTAGAAAATAGCGAATTTCTATTCACTCGATTTTCTCAAAGACGCTCGAATAAAATCTACTCGCATAAAAATACAGCTCTCTTAAGAACTAATTCAATTCAATTTTTAAACAAGTTCTGTCTGAATAAAATCGCGTAGAGTAGATAATACGTAAAACCTTGTAAAACTATTTAAACTTTAAGGGATAGTCATACTTGTCTTTGAGCGATCACGTTCGGAAACTAAATGAATATAATATTATTAGAGATATTGGAGTTCTTACGAATAATGGAAGAAAATCTAAAATACTTTCTTTAAGATTTCTTCACTTCACATTCAAATTTTCAAATTCAAATTCAAAATTAATTTATTTCATGTAGGCTAACTTGTAGTTCTTATGACACGTCATAAATCTACCACCGGTTCGGAATGCAGATTATGCTGAGAAGAGCCGGTAAGAAACTCAGAAGTTGCACTTTTCAAAAAAAAAAATTTTTTTTTACAAAGCTATGCTATGTACCTACCTATAAAGTGCTTCCACAATAAAGCTTCAAAAATGCAAAAATGCCTACACCAATCCAACGCATGTCAAGATGGGCAGCCAAAGCAGACCCATTCCCGTTGGTGGCACCCGTTCACGAGCATGACGCATAATCCAGCCATTGCTTCGCTCAACCATATTTGATATTAGTTGACAAGATAGTCCTTGACTGCAATATTACCGGATGGTAAGTGACGACTGACGATGCAGTCTAAGATGGTAGCGGGCTAACTTAGAAGGGGTATGGCAGTGTACTCATACCCCTAATCGGTTTCTACACGCCATCGTGCCGGAACGCTAAATCGCTTGGCGGCACGTCTTTGACGGTAGAGTGGTAACTAGCCTAACTAGAACAGTCTCCGATCAACACGTCGGAGGAATAAATGCACACATTAAAAAAAAGACGTGTGGCACTCGGGGACTGCCGCGGTAAAGCTATTGCATAGCATTTTTTACCAACGCCATCCAGCGGTGAGAGGAGTCCCGTGTCAAGTTATTTTCGTTACGGAATTTCTGGATTCGGTCTCCACGCTCAAGGCCCGCGATAGAAGCTATGCAATAGCTTAAAAACAGCCATTGTAGAGATAAATAAGAAACATCCTGAAACAATGAAAAACCGCGTATGTTCTACACAC
This sequence comes from Hipparchia semele, assembly GCA_933228805.2. Classification (NCBI taxonomy): domain Eukaryota; kingdom Metazoa; phylum Arthropoda; class Insecta; order Lepidoptera; family Nymphalidae; genus Hipparchia; species Hipparchia semele. Next base: position 2,495,578 of record OW121733.1, on the reverse strand, counting down.
GGCATAAATCAGCATGCCAAGTTGGTAACAACACAAACCGTTACATGTGCATGTAACGGTGTCGACGACTGTAACCGTTACTGTGTCGACGAATTTTTGTTCGCAATGTTTTATTTCTCATGCTGGTATTCCCGAAACTTGTTTCATGAAACGTTTTAGTAACTTCGTTACCGTCGTTTTATGTCGCAGCACTAGATTTTGCCCGCGGCGTCACTTACGTTAAATTTGATTTATTAAACCCCTATTTCACCCCATAGGCGTTATATAGGGGGAATTTCCAAAAATCCTTTCTTAGCGGATGCTTAAGTCAATATAGCTACCTATCTGTATGCCAAACAGCTCGATCTGTCCAGGAATTTGAGCTGAGCATTGCCAGTCAGTCAGTCACCTGTGTCAGTCAGTGTTTTTAAATAGGTATACTGAATAAAATTAAAAAATGCGTGGAGTTAGATCTTTAATTAAATGCGGGAACCCTCTATTTATCTTATACTGAGATCTATAGAGCGTGCTCGGACTTAGCTTGGACTTTAGATAGAGATAAAACGAGACACATATATGCTCTGACATAAATCTGTCTCGTTTTAACTTTTTCTCGAGTCTGAGTGGAGTGAGAGTGCGGGTCTATAGGTCTACGTGTGATATACAAGGTACTTACTCTCCAAGTCCTCAGCTATAACTATGTAAAAATCACGTCGACCCGTTGCTCCGTTGCTTGATTGAAGGACAAACCAACAAATAAACACACTTTCGCATTATAATATTAGTAAGGATTAAACCATGTTTAAACATTTTTAATTACTGCTGTGCAAATTATACGCAACATTTATCCTACAATTTATTTCACTAAACGTGGCAATTTCCTCTAATGCAATGTATGTAATGAAGCCGCAAATCTCCCGAAATTGTTGGATTTATTCGCCGCGTAGAGTAAACCCACAACCCTATGGGAGCAAGCTATAGTATAACGAGGTACTTACATAGTTATACGGTACATAGTTATACGGGTGTAGCTACCTACATAGATGCATAGGAGGATGATTTCCGGTCAATAATTCCTTCAAAGCCTCCGCTAGACTCATATTGAATAGAATAAAATATTCTTTACTAGTAAGAACATGGCAAACATAAGATCTTAGCTTATGTTACCTGTAAAAATAGGCCACATCCCACATAATATTACAACACACAGGTATAACACAAGACACGTGTTTCCCTGTAATATTAATAATTACGTTTTACAAAAAATTTAACCGTTTTGATTAGGTTAGTAACTGTTTTGAAAACCTCCCTGGCGCAGTGGTGAGCGCTGTGGTCTTATTACTGGGAGGTCTCGGGTTCGATTCCCGGCGGGGTCAATTTGGAAATTTACATATAATTTCTGAATTGTCTCTGGTCTGGTGGGAGGCTTTGGCCGTGGCTAGTTACGACCCTACCGTCAAAGATATGCCGCCAAGCGATTAAGCGTTCCGGGTTCCGGCTAGGGATGTAAAGCGGTAATATTACTTTCGTAAAATTCGGTAATTTACCATATTTTACGTAAAATATAAATAAATTACGTAAATTACGGTAAAATTGGGTAAAATACGATTTATCTCTCTAACAAAACTATTGTGACTAGGGTTGCCAGACGTCCCGTATTTCCCGGGACATCCCGTATTTTAGACATAGTTTAAAATGTCCCGGCGGGACTGACTCTGTCCCGTATTTGAACCGTACTTCGTTTTTCATTATGAAATCGATTTTAATTACGATTATAATTACACAGTCCTACAACGAAATTCCTTATTGAAGTTCAAGTAACGTTTCTCCTAGATTTTTGTGAGTTGAGGAAATATTTTTTTTTATTTTGCAAAATTTTTCTACATGAATATAGCATGACGGTGATTTTCATTTAGTTAAACTTATAATTATGATATAAAATGAAGTTTGTCTGATCGGATGGATAATTGCCCTGTTTATTTATTAAAAAAATATATAGATTTCTTTGAGTTTTTAGAAAATCTTCAACAAAACGCAGCTACTATGCGCGTATACGTGCTAGTAGTAAGCATAATTAGGTAATGAAGGTATTTAAGTTTTTTTAACTTTTAAAAAGAAAAAGTTCCTCAAGTTGCACTAGTATTTTAAAATGTTCCTCTTGACTAACTATTCGGATACTAAAAATAATACTAACTATCCAGCTATTTCTTTACTTCTGGTTGTTTTTTTTTTTTCTTGAATACCCCAATACATTCTTGATTTTTATAAATGTGTATTGTGAAAAATTCTGATGTATTCTGATGTGATAGAGCCAAACTGACTTCAGATTCGTCATTAGGAGATTCCAAAACCCAAGAAATCAGCACTGACATCAAAAAAGGAAAAAATAATAATTTGTAGGTGTGTTATTGTAGTGACGTTTACAGATACCCATGTTCAAACAAATAAAAATATGTTAAAACTGACTCGATCCTCGGAAAAATATTAAAAAAAATGACACTAAATAATTTTGTTTTTTTATTTGTCCCGGGTAAAAAACTGAAATCCCGTATTTTTTTGCCCATTTGACCATTTGTCCCTTATAGGCTGAAAAAAAATCTGGCAACCCTAATTGTGACCCACACTTTTGCTTGATTTCGTGGCATAATTTACTAAATGCACGTATAGTGCAGTCAGTCAAAACAATTCAACTGATCGCCGATCGGCTTGCCGAATGCTCACTGTTCAGTCGGAATGGCAACAGCGCAAAACATAAAGGCAAACTGCACTAAACGGCAACGTCGCATCGTGCGAGTCGCGCCGCGCGACTCGCAGTACGTATGTTTCAACTACACGCTCGTCTCACCCCCCCGCCATACTTTTCAGCATACATACGTAGCCGGTAATTTTACCGTAATATATATAAATTACCGTAAAATATCCGTATTTTACAAGCTTTTTCGGTAAAATTACGTAATTTTGCAACCGTAGTTCCGGCACGATGGCGTGTAGAAACGGATTAGGGTTGAACACTACCATACCCCGTCCAAGTTAGTCCGCTACCATCTTAGACTGTATGGTCACTTACCATCAGGTGAAATCGCAGACAAGGACTATCTTGTTATTGAATAATAAAAAAATAGGCTTCGTATTACAGCAAGCAGGTATCACAAGTCAGATGTGTTTCCCTGTAATATTATAATATTACACACTAGCGCGTTGCCGCTCTCCCGGCGGAGATATTAACAACGGGAACTTGTTTGGTGTTTTAAATTTTGTGTTGTTTGGCTCACACTATAATACTCCTGTATTAGGTAAAATTATCCAGAAAAACATTTCAGTAAACCTAGGTTTTTCTATGTATACCTATTTAGTCAAAATCTTCAACTGACCGGTGACATTCAGTTTAAAAAAAAGCCGCCACGCCTGCCTGTTATAAGCTTCATATTACAGCAAGCAGGTATCACAAGACAGATGTGTTTCCCTGTAATATAATATCACACACTAGCGCGATGCTCTCCCGGCGGGGATATTACGAGCGCGGAATCGCGCCACGTCGCGAATAAATCCAACAATTTGGGGAGATTTGTGGCTTAATACATATATATTATTATTTTAAAGCCGGGGTCAAATATCCCGGTATGTGTGAGCGGAAATACGCTTATAGCTTTTGTAATATTTATACCAGCATACCTTACCTACTACTAGTGGATTGAGGTTTGTTTTATTCCCGCGGCAACTTTCTTATTTTCCGGGTTAAAAAGTAACCTATGTGTTATTCCAAACATCTAACTCTGTGCCAAACAGCCAAATCGGTTCCGTCGTTGTGGCGTGATTGAGTAACAAACATCCATCGATCCATCCATCCTTACGAAACAGATTAGAGGTATGGATTGAATGTACACTGCCATACCCCTTCGAAGTTAGCCTTACCATCAGGTGAGATCGCAGTCAAGGTTATCCTCAAATATGGTTAAGCGAAGCAACGGCTGGATCATGCATCATGCTCGTGAACGGGTGCCACCAACGGGAATGGGTCTACTTTGTCTGCCCGTCTTGACATGCGTTGAATTGTGTGTATGCATTTTTGAAGCTTCATTGTGGAAGCACTGTAATCTGTATACATAGCATAGTTTTTTTAACTATTGTAAAAATTTTTTTTTTTTTTTAAAGAGCACTGTTGAGTTTCTTACCGGCTCTTGTCAGCAGAATCTGCATTCCGAACCGGTGGTAGATTTATGATGTGTCATAAGAGCTACAAGTTGGCCTACATGAAATAAATAAATTTTGAATTGAATTGAAGGACTATCTTGTCATCCAAAAAAAAAGACGTGTGGCACTCGGGGACTGCCGCGGTAAAGCTATTGCATAGCATTTTTTATCAACGCCATCTAGCGGTGAGAGGAGTCCCGTGTCAGGTTATTTTCGTTACGGAATTTCTGGATTCGGTCTCCACGCTCAAGGCCCGCGGTAGAAGCTATGCAATAGCTTAAAAACTAGTATTGATTTGTATTCATATATAAAAACTCAATCAAAATCCCTCAAACGTGTAGAATTCGTTAGTAACAGCATCAACGCTGTAACTAAAGTCCAGGCGAATGGCTGCGAAAGCCATGAGTCCGGATTGCGGCAGATTGGCAATTAGATGCGGATTACCTTTGACGGCACGAGTCGCTATTCCCCCCACATTTCATTCCGTTGAGGTGTAGTCGGTTTTGAAGCGTTGTATCAAAAAGTAATGTAATTAGAAAAGGAAAAAAGTTTATAAAGTATAACTTGACTACGGATAATCTATACTAATATTATAAAGCTGAAGAGTTTGTTTATTTGAACGCGCTAATCTCAGGAACTGCTGGTTCGAATTGAAAAATTATTTTTGTGTTGGATAGTCCATTCATCGAGGAAAGCTTTAGGCTGTATAACATCACGCTGATCATAATAACAGAAATTGACGCGGACGAAATCGCAGGCAACAGCTAGTATAAATATAAAAATTCTCTTCACAAAACCGACTTCAAACACCGCTACAAAGTATATCAATTGTGCCTATAAAATTTGAAGATTTCCTCCGATTTCTCCAGGATCCCATCATCAGATGCTAACCTGATAACAATGGGAAGTATATCCTTTAAAAAAAAAAAATTCCAAATCTGTCCAGGCGTAATCCGAGTAATCGGGCAACATAGAATAGAATAGAATAGTTTTTTATTCAAATTAACTTTTACAAAATGCTTTCGAATCTTCAAATGAATCTACCACTGGTTCAGAACGCCGTTATGCCATACATAAAAAGTAAAAAAAAAAAAAGATTAATTCGACGAATCGAGAACCTCCTCCTTTTAAGCTATTGCATAGCTTCTATCGCGGGCCTTGAGCGTGGAGACCGAATCCAGAAATTCCGTAACGAAAAAAACCTAAGGCTCGACGGGAACACGGACTCCTCTCACCGCTAGATGGCGTTGATAAAAAATGCTATGCAATAGCTTTACCGCGGCAGTCCTCGAGTGCCACACGTCTTTTTTTTGGAAGTCGATTAAAAACTGGATGTAACATCCGTCATATTGGTTTATTCGTATAAAATGTAGCCTTTGTCACCCGGATCGTCATAAGTCATAACGAATCGATTGAGACCTCATTTATCAAAATCGATTCAGTAGTTAATCTGTAGTATAAATGATGAAAGCTCATCATTTACAATTTATTTGTTTGTACAAATTTTTTAATTGCAATACAAGTGAGTACTTGGCATAAATCATTCCTGATGGAAAGCAATCATGAAGAATTGGTTGGAGCGCGCTTGCCTATTTCATCGACTGGAACGAAAAAAGCACCGGTGTGTAGGGGCCTTTACTCTCTAATTAAATTAAAAACTAATACCATTAACACATAATAATTAAAATTTGCCACTTCATTCTTTAAAATTCAATGTTCTTCACTTAAATTCGCGATTATCTTGATTAACAATCTGCAATCTATATTAAAATTGGGTGGTGAAAAAAAAAAGAATTTTAAATTAAAAGTTCCCTATTACACGATAACGAAAAAAGGTCAAAAGGGCATGTAATAAAGGGTCTACATACGGGACCAACCTCTATTCGGACTTAATTCAAAATTCAAAATTTATTTATTTCATGTAGGCTACCTTGTAGCACTTATGACACGTCATAAATCTAGCACCGGTTTGGAATACAGATTCTGCTGAGAAGAACCGGCAAGAAACTCAGCAGTTGCTCTTTTCAAAAAATAAAATAATTTTACAATAAGTAACAAAACTAAGCTAAGTATACAGTGCTTCCACAGTGAAGCTTCAAAAATGCAATACATATAATCCAACACATGTCAATATGGGAAGACATGACTTATGTTGAGATCTATAGAGCGTGACTCAGCTCTGATTTAAGTAATTGTTAAAACGTGACACAAATATCCTCAGACATAAATCTGTATCGTTTTGACTATATCTTGAGTCTGAGCAGAGTGAGAATGCGGTCTATAGATTTCAGCTTTAGATTCCAATCGAGTTATGTTCCTACTCAGAAGGATTATCACGGTCATCTATATCGTCATCTTGTGCTAATAGTGAGCCTAACGCTGAAGACGTTTTGCCGAAGCAATTTGACGATCCAGCTGGATGGCCTGTAGGAATCGTTTCATTTACACTATAGCTGAAATTGATTGACCGCACTCTGTCTCAGCTCAGACTCAAGACAGAGTTAAAACGAGACAGATTTATGTCGCAGCATGTTTAGGTCTCGTTTTAACGTCTGAGCTAAGTCAGAACACGCTCTATAAATCTCACCATATGTTGCTATACCCCTTGTAAGTTAGCTCTGCCGTAACTTCCTTTATTCACTTCATTAGAATGCGTGTTCGAGCGCGTGGATAATGCAATATTCCGATTAACACCCTTTACAAAAATATAAAATTTTCTTGGACGCAATAACGATTCAACCTACAAACCTTTGTCAAATTGAATACATATATAATGTAAAAGAATAAAGTTAACTTTTCAATTAATAAGTTGTGTGGGTTGACGCATTATTGCGTATCTGCGTCTGCTTCATACTCCAACCGCCTTCGACCATTTAGCCCGGGACGTGGCAAGCGCACGCATTCCCCTCTGCCGAAGTACATGTACAAGCGTACGGTTCAGCTTGTAAGTGTGACAGCTTTTGAGTTAGTGCGTGTTCATAGAGACATTAAGTATTTACCAGAGTGTGCGGAAGTGAGTAAATGTGTGCTGTACGTGATTACCTCACCTCCCGCAGAAAGTGGCAGAATATATTCAGTACTAAATCTGCGTAAAGGCAAGTCCTTTCTGAATCGTTCAAGCCAACCGCGGTGACTTGCTGTTGTCCCTCCATGTAAATTGGATTTGCAAGTTGGTACCGTGTGTAGCAGCCTCATAATGTTGAACTTTGTGTTGAGACCGACCTTTCGCGTTTGAGTTGATATCGATTTATGTAAATTCCTTTATTTCTGTAAAACAAAAGAATTAAGGGAACGACCGGATATTTTGAGACTTTTGTTGAGTTTACAGTTTTTTAAACGTCGGAACAAGGGGATGTTTTTGTCGATAGGATCTTTGATCGCGATCTTGGTTGCTGTCTCGACATATCGTGCGCGATAACTTGACACCGGTATGCGCGCCACGAGAAAATTTTGTCTACTCGTTTACTCGTACTTAGTCTCTATGTGAATATGAAGTGCTTGACGTCTTTTATCTTTAATGTTCAAGTGGTGGAGGCGCCGGGACAACCTAATCTAGGTATACCTATTGGGTGATGTGTGGCACAATGCATTGAATAAACGCTTCTTTCTTATTTTCTTCTTTAAGTGTAATGTGTGTATCTGTGGCATCGAAGCTGCCGAATGGATGAACCTATTTTGATTTTGTTTTTTTTTTTTGTTTGAACGGTGAAGTCAGGAGAGCTCTTAGCTATGTTTTAAGCTACTACATAATAAAAATTTATTAAAATTTAAATATTCTTTGAAATCGATTACCCGGATTTTCGATTATAGGGAATACCCCTGGTTTTATTTCCGGATAATCGGGATTCTACTGTACTCTACTACTTCAACAGTCTACCTATTACGGATCATGAGATACAGCCCGTTGACAGACAGACAGCGGAGGCTTAGTAATAGGGTCCAGCGGGACCCTTCACTTCAACCAGCATGTTACCCTTCGGATACGGAACCCTAAACAAAATATAAATTATGGCTGGACAGGAATCAATAACATAAGCGATTGTGTAGCAAAAAATATACCAAATATTTTGTGTTCGCGGCTTAAACACGAAAAGCAATCACCCGGCCGTCTCAAATCTGTTTTTAATTGCGTTGACGATTCACTTTTTCATTCCAATTTGAATTGGAATTTTTCACAGCTGTCAAGTAGAAATTTGGCAGTGTGGCTTAATTTTTTTCCTACTCTGGCTTTTGATTGACGAAGTGAAATTTGACTCGAGTTTCAACCCGTTCCGTCCAAGGTCCAGTGGTTTGAGCTGTGCGTCGATAAATCGGTCAGTCAGTCAGATTTAGACTAGATTTAGAAGCAGGCGTTACTTTGCGGAAGCTCATGATTAGTAAGGGTTAGAATTATTTTGCTATAATCCGCTAACAGAAAAAATCTGTATGGTCAAACATGCAGTTACAAGCCAAGCACCGCTTACCTCCCCAACCAAGCAAGAAAGCAAAATTCCCAAGCAAGCAATGCCACCACCACTCAATATTTTTTATACTGCTCTCGTCGCCTCTCTCTCTCGCTCTCGAAAGCCTCCGTAGCGGACCGGAACAGTAATAATTCTGGTTTTTGCAAAAGGGCATCATCATCATCGCGTGCCTTCTTCGAAGTTAAGTTTGGTGGTCAGTATACGAAAAGCTTCTCTACACAAGGCTGCTTCCTTCAGTTTAGGATAGCTAAGCCCAGTCCACTCCCTCACATCGTCCAACCACTTGCGTCTTTGGCGACCTGGGGCCCAAGTCTGCTATTGCAATTGTAGTTCAATTGTCTATCAATGACATCCCAATTGCTACTCTTAGCAATTTTGTTAGTCTACTAATTCAATGGCGTCACAATTGTTTTCCGATGGTTTGTCACTGACACATCTAGCTTTGAATCTAGCTTAAATAAACGTATGTAGTTTTTTTTGAAACTCATTTCGGCAAACGCTTTTTAAGCTAATGGCAATACCGAGGTATCATTGAATTACAATCCAATTATAAGAAATCGAACGACCATTGTGAATTTAGTAGACTACGAAATTTTGGACCAATGATAATTGAATTGTAATTGTATTGCGGTTCAATGACAATGACATGTAAAATAGCAGACTTAGGGCCCTGGTGTTCTCCTGCCTGCAATTCTTCCTTCCAACACCAATCTCGGGAATAAGAATTGGGTTCCCCGCTGCAAGTGGCCAAAAAAAGCGAGTTTTCTCCGCATAACGGTTGACATGAGTTCTCTTTTTGCTAAGTAATTCGATTATCTTCGTATTCGATGTGAAGCTGTTCCAGGAAATCTTGAGCATTCTGCGATATATCCACATTTCGAATGCTTTCAATCGATTAGTTGCTTCTTTTTTGAGAACCCATGTTTCGCAGCCATACAAGAGAGTAGACCAGACATAGCATTTCATGAGACGGCATCTTAGTTCGAGCTGTAGTTTGGCTTACCTGAACCGTAATTCGTAAGGAGCTGTGATTTTGGATTCTATCCAATAGCTTTAAGGGCACGATCTTCGGCCGCAGTAACTTGCAAGCAATTGAAGTGAGGTGCACGAGCCACTTTGTTATAAAAAAAGTAAAACAGTCATGATAAAAAAAAAGAAAACTTTTTAGAGAAAAATTAACGGTAAAATATTCTTCTAAAAGCTTTTGCCTATTTTTTGACATTTTTTTTAGTTTAACTTTGATATACTATAAATACAACCTGAAAAACAATTAAAAACTACACTGTTTTCGGAATATTATTTGATCGAGTGAAGTTCAAAATATGGACTTTTGAACGGTAAAATAATTTAGAACGTGTATTAAACTACAACATATATTTTTAACCTATCAAAACAAGGAATATTTGATTGTTTACTATTGAATCAAAAACAGGCTGTTTTCGGAGATCCTGCCGTTAATGTCATTATTTTCAAATGAAATTATATAATTTCACTGCTTTCGCAATAACCCTGTGACATATCCGTCCACAATCAAACTAAAAGCTTAAAGGCAGCACGCGTGATTCGAATGCCACCTCCCACGCTCGACACTTTCAGCGATTTCCCACTTGGCTTGCGTGATATAGGTATAGGCAGAAATGAGCTCGCGAATATCATTTACTGTACCTTGCTTTTATCCTATTATAATTTAAATATATAAAAGACAAAGGTGACTGACTGACTGACTGACTGACTGACTGATCTATCAACGCACAGCTCTAACCACTGGACCGATCGAGCTGAAATTTGGCATACAGGTAGCTGTTAGGACGTAGACATCCGCTAAGAAAGGATTTTGGAAAATTTCAACCCCAAGAGGGTTAAATAGGGGGTTAAAAAATCGAACCTAACGTGAGTGAAGCCGCGGGTTAAAGCTAGTCCTATTATAATTATTATAAATGCGAAAGTTTGGATAGATGGATGTTTGTTACTCAATCACGTCGCAATAACTAAACCGTGTTGATCGAAATTTGGCATAGCGATAGATTATAGTCTGGAATAACACATAAGTAACTTTTTATCCCGGAAAATTAAAGAGTTCTCGCGGGAAGAGAAAATCATCAATCCAAACGAAGTCGCGGGCATCAGCTAGTTAATATTATCAATACGAAAGTTTGGATGCAGGATGGATGTTTGTTACTCAATCACGCCGCAACGACTGAACCGATTTGGCTGTAAACCACTGAGATAGATTATAGTTTGGAATAACACATAGGCTACTTTTTATCATCCACCACAGGGATTAGCCATCTATTCCCTTCACTCTCTATTCCCTCACTCTCACAGTCCGATGGAATGGAAAATCCGACACAGCTGGAGAGAGATCAGGCCCAGTACCGACGGCTTTACGTGCTCTCCGAGGCACGGGGGTGACTCACCGTTAACTTCCTAACTCCGGGCTAGTAATGAGAATTTCTTGACAGAAAAACCCAATACCTTTTTTGGCCCGACTCGGGAATCGAACCCGGGACCTCGTCATCTGCAGCCGAACTTGTTAACCACTAGACCAACGAGGCAGTTGTACACGATGTAGTTAGGAGCCAAGGTGGCCGTCAATAAATGGATACCTCCTACGTAAGTTGTGGTATCCCACAAAATTGGCACTTTAGGATTGTTAACACTTATCATTTTTTTTATCTATTTTATGTGTTCGTTTAAAAACAAAAAAGACGTGTGGCACTCGGGGACTGCCGCGGTAAAGCTATTGCATAGCATTTTTTATCAACGCCATCTAGCGGTGAGAGGAGTCCCGTGTCAGGTTATTTTCGTTACGGAATTTCTGGATTCGGTCTCCACGCTCAAGGCCCGCGATAGAAGCTATGCAATAGCTTAAAAATTAAAAACAGCATTCCATTCTTTAACATACTTTCAAGATGTACGAGTATAAAGATGTATCGTTATTAAAATGACGGCCTAAACCATTTTATTGAGCTTCACAACAATTAACGCGTCACGTAAGCGTTTTGGGGATACAACAACTTACGTTTTGACGACCTCCCTGGCGCAGTGGTGAGCGCTGTGGTCTTATAACTGGGAGGTCTCGGGTTCGATTCCCGGCGGGGGCAATTTAGGAATTTATAATTTCTAAATTGTCTCTGGTCTGGTCTGGTGGGAGGCTTTGGCCGTGGCTAGTTACCACCCTACCGTCAAAGACGTGCCGCCAAGCGATTTAGCGTTCCGGCACGATGGCGTGTAGAAACCGATTAGGGGTATGGGTTGAATTTACACTGCTATACCCGTTCCAAGTTAGCCCGCTACCATCTTAGACTGCATCGTCACTTCCCATCAGGTGAGATCGCACTCAAGGGCTATCTTGTCGTCGAATAAAAAAAAAGGAGGTATTGAAATATAAGCTACGTACGCAAGTGTTCTTGTAGGGGTCGTTTCGAAAGGTTCAATTCACAGATGCGAAAGGTAAATGTTAGAATAATGCCCAATTGGCATCGATTCTACATTATTCGGTGCAGTTCGCAGAAACACGTGTACCCAAGCACTTGGAACGGTACGGTGGGAGATTTTCCAACAATTCTTAAGATTTATGACTCTTCTGCTCGAGTTTTGGAACACTTACGAATATAATAAGTCTTTATGACCTAAGACTATTCATGAGTAGGTACAATTTTTAAAAATTTTCAAATTTACTTATTCGTAAAGTAAGAATTATTACATTTTGTCCCCCCACTTTGTCCTCAGGGGGAGAAGTAGTAATAAAAAAGTGGATTTTCCCACTATTACGAACCAACAAGGGGACAGTCCAATAAAACCAAAAAATATATTTTTGGTTTTATTGGATAAAACCAAATAAAAAGTTTATAATAAATACCAAATTTTTGATGAGGACTTTAAATCTCTGTTTTTTATTTTTTTATTCTAACATTGATTTTATTATCGACTATGGAAAGTACTGATGAGGTCTAAGTTGGAACGCGCTTGCCTAGAAAATGCCTATTCATTCTGAAGGTACTCAAATTGTACGCATATATTATGTTTGTACATCTTAGGTACCTGTATAATTTTGAAGTCGCCCTTTGTTTTTTTAAAGATTATATTAAGACTTTATTGAAGTGTATTCTGTTTTATAAAGCCTTTTAAAGTCAAACATGTTCCGTCTTATAAAGCCTTTTTAAAGCCTTAAATATTCCAGAATACACATGTTACGTTAGGGAATATTATTTAGAGCTTACAGAGTTCCGTTAAGGCTGCGCGGGTGTTAATAAAAATGGTAATGCACGTCATGAAAATTTATAGTCACTTATGAATATTACCCTGTATTTTTCGATAAAACCCTTTTAGGATCTACGTGATTTTTACGTGGCATGTAGGTAATATCGTTATCGCTTATCGGCTGGACATAGGGATGTAGGGATGGGACAAACTTCAGCACGTTGGTACCTCTACATTCTATCACTTCTTCAAACTAGACACACACACACTTTCTATTCAAATTATTTTGTAATTTTTGACGACCTCCCTGGCGCAGTTGTGAGCGCTGTGGTCTTATAACTGGGAGGTCTCGGGTTCGATTCCGGGCGGGGCAATTTGGGAATTTATAATTTCTGAATTGTCTCTGGTCTGGTGGGAGGCTTTGGCCGTAGCTAGTTACCACCCTACGTCAAAGACGTGCCACCAAGCGATTTAGCGTTCCGGCACGATGCCGTGTAGAAACAGATTAGGGGTATGGGTTGAATTTACACTGCTATACCCCTTTCAAGTAAGCCCACTACCGTCTTCGACTGCATTGTCGCTTACCATCAGGTGAGATCGCAGTCAATGGTTACTTGTCATAGAATATTTTTTTTTAATCTTAACTAAGATTAGATAGATTGTCTTATCTTAGAAGTACCTTAACATAATACAATATTATGGACAAGCATAAAGCGTTAAAACATAAAGCGTCAAATATGGTTGAGCGAAGCAACGGCTGGATCTTGCGGCATGCTCGTGAACGGGTGCCACCAACGGGAATGGGTCTGCTTTGTCTGCCCGTGTTGACATGCATTGGATTTTGTGTACCTACGTATGCATTTTTGAAGCTTCATTGTGGAAGCACTGTATACATGGCATAGTTTTATTACCTATTGTAAAAAAAAAATTTTTTTTTTAAAAGAGCAACTGCTGAGTTTCTCGCCGGCTCTTCTCAGCAGAATCTGCATTCCGAACCGGTGGTAGATTTATGACGTGTCATAAGAGCTACAAGTTGGCCTACATGAAATAAATAAATTTTGAATTTGAAGCAAGTTACCCGTTGGGGTACTTCTCTCAAGGTTTGTAAATTATAGCCATTTATTAACACCCATTCCATAATAAATAGAGAACTCGGCAACATTTCGCTAACCTCTAAATAACGTTGGGCCTAAGCAAATTTATTCAGGATTCCCGTGCCAAGTATGAAGGTAAACCTACTTTTCATTTTACACACCGTTTTGTTATGTGTAATATTATTTCCTGTTTGGCTAGCTGAAATACAATATAATGCTTACTTACTGACTTTCCTTTCTTACTAGTTACTACCTATATATATGTACATTGTGTCATGATTTCTGGTTTTATATTCTGTATTCCTAGTTTTATTCAGGACTCTTTGCCACGTGGACGACTGTGAACTGGGAATGGTGTTGCTACGAGGAGATAAAAGGTGATTTCGGCCATTAATTTGATTATTATAATTCGATCAGCAGTTGTGAATAGAGATAAATTATTATTATTGTATTCTGTGTGCAATTAAGGGATAAATGTATCACATTGATTAAGTTGACGAAGGAGTTTTCTTTTATTTATTAAAATTGTATACACCTACTTACATAGACTGCTAAAATCATAGCTATTCCCTTTAGCTTCGCCCTAGTCAGTAAAAAATTGGATCGTACCGTCTTCCGCCCTCTTTATTTATTTTTATTTTTTGCAAAAAAAAAACACAGTTTCCATCTTCTTCTTCTTTACCACTGCTAGACATAGGTCTCTTGCATGGACCTCCACAGGTCTCGGTCTTGCGCCGCCTGAATCCAGCGGCTCCCTGCGCCTCGTTTGATGTCGTCGGTCCTACTAGTGGGGCGTCTGTCAACACTGCGCTTCCCGGTGCGGGGTCGCCACTCCAGCACCTTGGGACCACAACAACCATCAGCTCTTCGAACTATGTGCCCCGCCCATTTCCACTTCAGTTTCGCAACTCGCAGAGCTATGTCGGTGGCTTTGGTTCTCCTACGGATCTCCTCATATTACTAATATTAAATGTTATCTAATATAAATAGTTTCCATCATATTACTAATCTAAATATATAAAAGGCAAAGGTGACTGATTGACTGACTGACTGATCTATCAACGCACAGCCCTAACCACTGGACGGATCGGGCTGAATTTTTTCATCCAGGCAGCTATTATGACGTAGGCTTCCGCTAAGAAAGGATTTTTGAAAATTCAACCCCTAAGGGGGTAAAATAGGTGTTTAAAAAATCGAATTTAACGTGAGCGAAGCCGCGAGCAAAAGCTAGTATTAGGTAAATGAAGTTGACGAAGGTGAATGAAATAAGCATTTCATTTATTATTGCGTTTCAAAATAAATGTAAATGACGTTAAATGTAATGCATTACACAACCGAAGTGACGTCCGCAAGCCAATATAGCGTAATTAAAAGCAATGACACGTCGCGTCCGACCGCTTGACGAGACATCCGTATTAATCAACGCAAAATGGACGGACGATATGCGGATTTAAGTTAAGCGCTTTTTTTGCTGCAGTGATCAAATTAGTTTGGACTTTGGATTCCACTAAGGTTGCTAATTCTTATTGAGATTTTTTTTTAAATAGACCAGCGCTTGACTGCGATCTCACCTGATGGTAAGTGAAGATGCAGCCTAAGATGGTGCGCGCTTGCCTAGAAGATGCCTATTCGCTCTTGAGAATGATTTTTTGAGCGTGCTCTAACTCAGCTTAGACTCAAGATAGAGTTAAAACAAGACACAATTATGCTCTGACAGAAATCTGGCTCGTATTAACTCTGTCTTGAGTCTGAGCTGAGTAAGAGTGCAGTCTATAGATTTCAGCCTAAGATGTATTTAATTATCGAGACATATTGAGAAAATGCACTGATAATGTGAGCCACTGGATTCAGGCGGCGCAAGACCGAGTGTTGTGAAGGTCCATGCAAGAGACTCAATAGCCCAACGGTTAAAATTGCAGACCGAAAACTGAAAAGTCGCAGGTTCTATCCCCACCAGTTGCACTATTGTCGTACCCACTCCTAACACAAGTTTTCACTTAGTACGTTTTCACTTTGGGGGGGAGAGGAGAATATCAGTCAAGTTTAGCTTGGCTGATATTCTTTAAAAAAAAAAAAAAACAAAACAAACTAACTTATGCCCAGCAGTGGACGTCTATCGCTTGATAAAGAAGAAAAAAATTCGACGACAAGATCGTCCTTGACTGCGATCTCACCTGATGATAAATGACGATGCAGTCTAAGATGGTAACGGGCTAACTTGAAAGGGGTATGGCAGTGTACATTCAACCCATACCCCTAATCGGTTTCTACACGCTATCGTGCCGTAATACTAAATCGCTTGGCGGCACGTCTTTGACAGTAGGGTGGTAACTAGCCACGGCCAAAGCCTCCCACCAGAACCTGGTTGGTTGGTGATAATGATGAAAATTCATTAATTCATTCATGAAAAGCAATTACACGTCACTTCCAGCCGCTTGACAAGACACGCGCAATTAATCAACCCGATAGGGATGGACGATTTGCGGATTTATGTTAAGCGCTTTTTTGCTTCAATGGTCGAATTCGATTGCATTCCATCAAGCTTAAATAGATATAACTAGCTGTTGCCCGCGACTCCGTCCGCGTTAATTTCTGTTATTATGATCGCGATTACGTTATGTTGATAAAACTCTTTGGCAAATAAATAATTGGCAATAATGCATTAATTTCGACCAAAGATTACCATAAAAAAGGTTATAATGAGTCAATCTTAAAAAATAGACATAGATATACTGTTGCGGACATTTTTTTAGATCATTTAAAGAGTAATAATTCTTTCATACATATTTTTTGGGTACTTGAACCGTTTACGCAGCGCACGCAACGGAAGCCCTCAAATATGGATAATTTTCCCCATTTTTGCAACATTTTTCACTGATGCTTCACTCCTATTGGTCGCAGCGTGATATTATATGGCCTAAAGCCTTTCTAGATAAATGGACTATCCAACACAAAAAGAATTTTTCAATTCGAACCAGTAGTTCCTGAGATTAGCGCGTTCAAACAAACAAATTCTTCAGCTTTATAATATTAGTATAGATTTATTTACCAGAAGGGCATAGATGCAAATCTCACTACTCGTTCAACAAGCTTGATTAATTGGATGGCAAAAAAAAGGGTTTTTAAAAACATGGCATGCTTCTGGCTCGAGGCCATTTCCGTCCTTGAGTTGATGGGCAGCGACTTACATATTCAGGCGGGGTAACTTGGCGCCACTCCAATAACTTAGTATTCCCTTTTCAACCGAGATTTTTTTAATGTAAATATATGACACATGAACAAGAAACTTTCGAGATTCAACCTACTCACACGAAACGCTTCAGTTCAACGTTTCTGAAACGAACGGCTAAGGTATGGAACGCGCTTCCAGCGTCTGTATTTCCTGTTACGTATAATCTGAGTACCTTCAAGACAAGAGTGAATAGGCATTTTCTAGGCAAGCGCGCTCTAACCTAGACCTCATTAATGCTTTAAATCAATGATTGTCGTCAAGTGCAAGCCTATTTCGTTATAAAATAAAAAAGATGTCTTTTGTCAAAAATCATGCAGGTTTTTTTAAAAGAATAGTAGCCAAACTGAACTTGACTAATATTCTCCTCTTCCCTCCAAATAAACGTATCTGTTATTCTACTAAATCCAATATTTGACTAATTGTTTTCAACTTCCAAACTATAAATTATAAAAGAGACAGCATAAAAGTGTTTAACATTATTTAGTGTAACATTGTAACATTGTATAGATAGCTATTAGCTACCTATGCATGGACTAATCTCTGTATATAAAAACTAGCTGTTGCCCACAACTTCATCCTCGACAATTTCTGTTATTATGATCAGTATGATGTTATATAGCCTAAAGCCTTCCTCGATAAATGGACTATGCAACACAAAAAGAATTTTTCAATTCGAACCAGTAGTTCCTGAGATTAGCGCGTTCAAACAAACAAACTCTTCAGCTTTATAATATTAGTATAGATGAATCGCTGAATGTGTTGCTAATTGCTAAGCGCAAATCTCGAGATCAGCTGAACCGATTCGGCTAATTCTTTTTTTATAATATTCCTTGAAGTACGAGGATGGTTCTTACGAAGAGAAAAAATTAAAAAATTACCCGAAAAAGTTTAAAAACAACACTTTTCTATATTCCCATACAAAAGATTCGTAATAATACTTAAAAGTCAATTTGAACTTATCATAAAGTTTAAGTGTAAGTGGAGGGGTTCCGGGAAGGCAAAGCAATTGAGTGACGTTAGTCAATATTTGTCAAAATTAAAATTAAAGAATCGACTGTTAGGCGGTACGAAGTTCGCCGGGTCAGCCAGTGTAATAAAATATTTTGAAGAATACGCCTGTGAAAAATTAATAGCAAAAGGGTACGACTCTGAATTGCATTATTAAAATATTAAGGCACTGTACTATATTTTTTTCGATGACTTATTTGTCCGCAAATTCCAATAGTATTTTTTTTTTATTGAATGAGACGATAGTCCTTGACTGCGATCTCACCTGATGGTAAGGGACCATGTAGTCTAAGATGGTAGCGGGGTAACTTGGAAGGAGTATGGCAGTGTACAATCAAGCTAGCGATACCCCTAATCTGTTTCTACACGTCATCGTACCGGAATGCTAAATCGCTTGGCAGCGCGTCTTTGGCGGTAGGGTGGTAACTAGCTATGGCCAAAGCCTCCCACGAGACCAGAGCAGAGACAATTTAGAAATTAAAAATTCCCAAATTGCCCGCGCCGGGAATCGAACCCGAGACCTCCCAGTTCATCGTCGTAGTGCTAGGATTATAGCTGTATCATAAGTCAACTAGGTATAAACTATCGCTTTGCACTATCGAGCGTTATGAGAATTAATGGGGTGCCAATATTACACTTTACGAGGGTTTTCTCAAGGATACCTACCTAGATAGGTATAGGATAAAGATGATAAGTGTGTGTAGGCGACCTAAAACCTGACCTAAGACCTTGTTTAGAATAGAATAGAATAGAATAGTTCTTTTTTATTCAAATTAACTTTTACAAAGAAGGTCCTTTTGGAAAATTTGCTACAGTATGATGATAGTAATGATAAAGCCAACAAAACGAAAAAGCAGACGAACATGGTCTTAAAAATATTTTTCACTGGTTGGGGTCTCGACCCTCAATAATGAGGAATGCAACGCAGACTGAGAACATAATTTAACAACTCAGGTAGATTTAAATTAAACTTAACTCCGAGTTAAAATACTTCGTTATAATTAAACCACAACTTGTGCGCCCAGAGCGAATACCTTTAGGTTATATTTAACCTAATTTCTCCTTTAACTTCGGTCCCAACGCTCAGACTTCTGAATGTTTCTGACTATAATTAGTAAAGCGAAGCAATTCCAGTAATGGCCTTAAATTAGGACAAGAACAACCCGTTTTTTTGAAAAGAGGGAATTATTACTGTATTTTGGGAGTAAGAATTCTGCTTGAAATATTTGTTAAGAGGAAATCCGATTGGAGAGACTTTTGAAAAATAGGTATTTGAAGAAACTATTGCTATCGCTCTACGGGCGTTCGGCGGGCGTCCGGCCGCCCTATCCATGTGTGTGTAGTTAATAGTTATGCTTAATGCAGCAGTTTAAAAATTGGACTTAACTTCGTGATTTTTTTGTCAAACAAACATTACGTACCTATATTTTATGTTTTTACTCAGTATCGTTCCTTGGAAATATGATGAAATTTTTGCCTGGTTCTTCTTGAAGAGTTAAAACTTGATCTACCGCTGTAAAAATCAAATCTGCATCTGAAAATTTACCATCACGAGCTTATAGACGAGAAGACATCTCAAAGCTCGAAGCGAGCGAACATACCTTGCTGGACCTTGGTTAAATATAATTAAATACACTCAATTAATCAAAATGATCGACTGTGTAATAGCGGGGTGGTAAAATGTTATTAAAATGGTAATTTTTCGACCCTTCTTGCTTATCTGTTCAGCTCAGAGAATAGAAAATACATTACGTACGTAGTTTCAGTTAAAATGAACTTTAACATAAATGAGATAGTTTGTGAGGATCGCCACAATGAATGAGAATTTATCATATATATCTAAATATATAAAAGGCAAAGGTGACTGACTGACTGACTGACTTACTGACTGACTGATCTATCAACGCACAGCTCTAACCACTGGACCGATCGAGCTGAAATTTGGCATACAGGTAGCTGTTAGGACGTAGACATCCGCTAAGAAAGGATTTTGGAAAATTTCAACCCCAAGAGGGTTAAATAGGGGGTTATAAAATCAAACCTAACGTGAGCGAAGCCGCGGGTTAAAGCTAGTTTTTTATATGAATATAGGGCAAACGAACAGGCGGGCCATATGATGTTAAGTGATTACCGCCGAACATGAACACTTTTAGTACCAGAGGCACCACCAATGCGTTGCCGGCTTTTCAGGAATTTATTGGTCCGCCCCTTGAAAGACCCCATATTGTAATTAAGTGGGAACACCGTCGAAGGGAGATGATTCCACAATTTGGTAGTACGTGGAAAATAAGATCTGGATGGTCGAAGTTCTCCAGACACCCAGGTGGTGAGGGTGAAATTGCGTTCGGTGGCATGTGGTGCGTTTGTAAAAGTTAGAGGGTGGAATAAGATCAAACAGCTCTTCAGAACACTCCCCGTGATATAGCCGATAGAACACGCAAAGAGAGCTTGCTTCTCTGCGGTGTTCCAAGCTTTCCAGCGAGCTGGTTAATTTGGGATTGTCCACAAGCCGAACTCGAAGCCGAAGCTTTTTCGAATCTAGTCAAATGAAAGATATTTTTTATATAGGTTCAAGTTTGGTCTTGTGCTTCAGGACTATACGAGGAATCGAACCCGAAACCTTTCACACATTGTAACTCACTTATTGAACAGACTCTATAGAAGGTTTTCCTAGTTCTTCCTAGTTCTTCTTGGTTGAATTGACATTCTGAACCAGTGGTTAATTCACTTGACGATTCAAAAGCACTTTGTAAAAGTTTATTTGAAAAAAAAAAACTATTCTATTCTATTCTATTGAATAGTTCCCAAAAATCAGTTCAAAATTCGTGCGGAGCGGGCCAAAGTTCAAATCCAACAGGGTCCGTAGGTACAATACAAATAATAAAATATATTTTTAATCTAAATTCTTTAGCGGCGCAATTTCGTTCGGCAATCGGGATCGGCTTGAAATAAAATTTCTTGAATCACAATATATTTTGATGTTGGTGCTAATTTGACTGCACACAATCTATAACGTAATAAAAAGTTTAAAAATGTTCTCCTACAGTAAAGGAAGGAAAGAATAAATATGTCCAAAAAACAGATTTTATATTTTACTAGCTTTATCCCGCGGCTTCGCTCACGTTAAGTTCGATTCTTCCAACCCCTATTTTATCCCCTTAGGGGCTGTATTTTCAAAACTCCTTTCTTAGCGGATGCATACATCATAATAGCTATCTGTATGCCTTTCAGCCCGATCCGTCCAGGGGTTTGAGCTGTGCGTTGATAGATCAGTCAGTCAGTCAGTCAGTCACCTTTGCCTTTTATATATTTAGACTAGCTTTTGCCCCCGCGACTTCGTCCGCGTGGAATTAGATTTTGGGGTGGAATTTTCAAAAACTGTGACACACGTACTTTATTTTAAGCTGAAAGCTCAAATACTCACTTTGATGGAAACAGCTTGAAAAATGACGGAGTTTCATACAAAATTCCATCCCCTATTTAAAACCCTTAGGGGTGGAATTTCCAATAATCCTTTCTTAGTGTGCGCCTACGTCATAAAAGGAACCAACTGTAAAAATTTCAAGTTTCTAACTTCAGTAGTTTAGGCTGTGCGTTGATATCTCAGTCAGTCAGTCAGGACTTTGAATTTTATATATATAGATTACTTACGTAATTTCTTAATTTTAATTGTGTATCGGACTACCAATCTATTCTAATATTCCATAGAAATAATTTATTTTTTTAATAATTATTTTATAGATATTCTCCAAATAACTGAAAAGCTTCTGTTAGAAGTGGGTACGACAATAGAGCAACGGGCGGGAATTGAACCATCGACCTTTCAGTTTTCAGAAGGCACTTTTAACCGTTGAGCTATTGAGGCTTCAATCACATCAGCAAAGAGTTTTTTGCATCGCTAACGATGCTGCTGAAGGTTTTCAGGACTTTGTGTCTTCCGATTCCAATTGCTAAATCACAATCGCACCTCTAGCTGGAGAAAGCTTGGAGCTGCTGTAATGTGGCCATATATTGCAATAAAGGCCTTTCCGGGTGATAACGCGGACAATAAAAGAAATGTTTAAGTTAAATCTACCGGAATAGAATAATGAGATAGCAAATCCTTTTTCTTTTGATAAGAACATGGAAGATGTATGTAATAGAACCTACAGACGTACGTTTATACTGTAAGAGATGGAGATTAGTCTTTATACAAAAAAGGCTATATTGTAGGTTTTTTACAGCCTAAAATCAATATTTTAGGCTGTAAAAAGTATTTATTTCATCTCTCCGAAGTCTATTTCACTCGGAGGAAAAAAAATTTTCCTCCTAGCCTACTTCACCACCCCCAATTAAACTTTATCGACGAATTTTGACGTTCAGATAGATTTCCAATACAAGAACTGTCAAAAACTTTTTATTCGTTGGTTAAAGTTTTCACACATGAAGTTTTATATATCAAAAAATTTCATTTTTTCATACCTCCATTTTGTATTGAACGGGTTTTTGATGGCAAGGAAAGTGACCTTTTACCCTGGAAAAACAGTAACCTAAGTCACGCGGACGAAGTCGCGGGCAAAAGTATATGTATAGATAGAAATAGATAAAAAAACCAACCTAGCAAGCTCTCGCTCACAAATATACAGATACGACACACACACAACAATGAGCCATGTGCCCTCGTAAGTTGAAGGAACTATACCCTAAATACACAAAGATATCGCAAGATTAATGAAAAAAATATCTGTATTGACGTGATAAATTACACGTACAGAGCAGCTGTCGATCTCTGTAGTCTAATATATCTAGATAAATTGCGGTTTAGCGAGTGGATTTTCTCTTTGTTTTATCTGATCGTGGATGGATGTGCCCTAGTTGCGAACTACAGTTTGATAGAAAATCTTTTATATAACAATATCCTCATCCACCCCAAGCATACAAAGCATATATGCTTTAGCCCATATGGACTTAGAACTTCTGTATATTCCAGAGACCATTTTGGTAACCTGTCGATTACTGACTTACTCTATCGTCGTTGCTTTAAAACCTCTTAAGTGTCTTTTTAACCGACTTCCAAAAAAGGATGTTCTCAGCTCGTTGGAATCTTTTTCAAGTATGTTCCCCGATTACTCGAAGACGCCTGGTCCCATTGTCATCAGATCCTGATCTGATGATGGGATGCTGGAGAAATCGAGGGAACTCTGCAAATTTTATAGGCAAAATTGATATACTACTTTGTAGTGGCGTTTGAAGTCGGTTTTGTAAAAAGAATTTTTACATACAATATACTTGTGGTATATAAAACCTAAAAACGACATGCAGGCAACCCGATTCCACGCAGTGTTGTCTGTGTTACTCCTAGAGTGTTTTTTTAACACAAACCCAAAAGCTTGAGAAAGATATGCGCACCCTGATTACGTAAAAATTTGTAGCAGCAACAGCAATAGCAACGCGACAGCAATCACTGCGCGATCGGTCGCAAAATGTCACTAAAAATTGTATTACGGAAGGTGAGCAATTGCTCACCTGTCGCAAAATTTTCTCCTTTTAGAGATGAATGATTGGAGAGGTTCTTTCCCATAGACCTCAACACCGTCCGGAATGAAGTGAACCTTCGCTTGCGCCTTGCCTATTTACAAAAAAAAAATCCTGAAAAGCGTGCAACACTTAAGCCTAAATGGATTAACCGGCTTGTTGATGTGAAACATGCGGTGCACCTTGGCGAAAAGACCTTTGAGTATTAAACCAACCACTCAAAGGGTAAGGCCGAGTTTGAGTACTTACTCAAAGGGTAAGACCGGTTCATGTGCCGTGACGTCAAACGGCATGACGCTGTCTTAGGCCGTCACGCTCTCTAGTCCCTTGTGAGTTTGTGTCGTATTGTCTCACGTTTACCCAAAGACCACTTGCTAACATAGTTTAAGTCTTTGCGTTTACCGGTATTCCTACTTCCGATTGTCAAGGCATGACCTCTTTGCACACAAAGCTTGGTCTGTCATTTTATATTTCGTTCAACTCAAAGCAGACAAATTAAAGTGCTGCGAAGTAAAAGCGTACCGTGACGTCGCCTTTGTAACATCCAAAAAGGTAATCATGTCATATGTAGAAAACTGATCGGAATTTTTCGTTATAGGTAACACAAGTCGTCACTTTGTAGGGCCGTAATTATTAGAGAGCTTTGACGTCAACATTTGACCTGAATATGACGATTTTCTCATATTTACTTTTATACACGGTGTTATTTTATTCCCCGTAAACCCTGAAGGAGGTGAATGTGCTCATGAAACTGAACGACTTTCCCCAAGGAACATAGCTCGAAATATGAAAAAAAAAATTGGACCCTCCATACAAAATTGACGATTAGCTGATTGATTTACTATGGGAGGTCCAAAATTTTTTTTCATATTTCGAGCTATGTTCCTTGGGGAAAGTTGTTCAGTTTCATGAGCACATTCACCTCCTTCAGGGTTTACGGGGAATAAAATAACACAGTGTATAGTTCATAGTTCATAATATAGTTCTTTTGGGCTTCCCTATTTTTTTTTTGCTTTTCTACCCCCCCCCTGTAGTAGGACAAACAAAACAAAAAAAGTTCATATCGGTCAAGCCGTGATTAGATGATGCCGCGACTTCGCGTTCGCGTGGATTGAGGTTTTTGATTCCCGCGGGAACTCTTTAATATTCTGGGATAAGAATGTGTTAGTCCTGGATATGAACTATCACCATTCCTTTCAGCCAAGTCGATTCATTCGTTGTGGTGTGAAGGAGTAACAAACATCCATCCATCCAACTATTTATCCATCCATTCATCCTCACAAACTTTAGCATCCTTATCCTTACTAGTATTAATATACATAATAGTTTAGTATGTATATTAAATGCGATAGTGTGTTTGTTTGTTGGTTTGTCCTTCAATCATGCTGCAACAGAGCTACGGATCGTCAAGATTTTTTGCATGGATATAGCTGAGGACCTGGAGAGTGACATAGGCTACATTTTATCTCGGAAAATGAAGGAGTTCTCGCGGGAATTTATAAAATATATCCACGCGGACGAAGTCGCGGGCTTAAGCTAGTTTAGTATGTATATTAGTAGGAAGTAGGAAGATAACCTACAATAGTATTGAATTATTTGATTCCCCACAACTTATGCGAAATATTTACGCTGTTTCGCAGTCTAGTCAGCAATAAATAACAACTCCAATTTGTCTGAGTTTCAATGGAATTATTGTATGAACGGCTATTGTTGTACCGTACCTGCATTGGCTTACTCTTGGTACTACCCATAAATTGCTCTTTACCTATTGAATAGCTAATGATATACGCCCACTATCTGATGCATATATATTTTTTAACCGATTTCCTTAACCGATTTCCAAAAAAGGAGGAGGTTCTGAATTCGTCGGAAACTTTTAAGCTATTGTATAGCTTCTATCGCGGGCCTTGAGCGTGAAGACCGAATCCAGAAATTCCGTAACGAAAATAGCCTGACACGGGACTCCTCTCACCGCTAGATGGCGTTGATAAAAAATACTATGCAATAGCTTTGCCGCGGCAGTCCCCGAGTGCCACACGTCTTTTTTTTTATGTATGTTCCCCGATTACTCAAAGATGCCTGGACCGATTTGGAAAATTCTTTTAAGCTATTGCATAGCTTCTATCGCGGGCCAGCGTGGAGACAGAATCCAGAAATTCCGTAACGAAAATAACCTGACACGGGACTCCTCTACGGTGAGCCGCTAGATGGCGTTGATAAAAAATGCTATGCAATAGCTTTACCGCGGCAGTCCCCGAGTGCCACACGTCTTTTTTTTGTTTGAAAGGGTATTACATCAAAAATTGTTTGAACTTTTAATTTTTGATTTTGTTGTTATCATTAATACACCGTTTTTTAAATTTTGTACGTGGTTATTTTATTTTCTCGCTTTCGAAGTGAAAAGTAGTGTTTAACTCGGGACTAAAACCCGTTCATACTCGATTCTATAGCATCCTTCACTTACGCTCGGGAGCTAAAAATCTCGTATATAATGGGATCGTTGAGTCCCTTGATAAACAATCTACTATTTATATTCATGCGCAATTAATGGCCGATGCGTGGCGTATCAGTATTAAACTATATTAAGCGAAATTAACTTAATTATCATTAAAAATTATTCCCGATAAAGAGCTTTATAAATAGCGGAAAGCAATTAACGAAACCGAAATGGCCTTTCAAATAAATTGAGTTCGTACTTCGTTATTTATTTACAATGCGTGAACCGCGGGTTGACAATTTTAACCTTTTAGTGCACTTAAGTGCTTTGCTGGATAATTTAACAGCGCCATAGATGGGACCGTTCTAATGAACTTGGACAGTTTCGTTTACAACTGAACTAAACTAAATTCAAATTCAAATTCAAAATATATAAAAGGCAAAGGTGACTGACTGACTGATCTACCAACGCACAGCTCTAACCACTGGACCGATCGAGCTGAAATTTGGTATACAGGTAGCTGTTAGGACGTAGACATCCGCTAAGAAAGGATTTTGGAAAATTTCAACCCCAAGAGGGTTAAATAGGGGGTTAAAAAATCGAACCTAACGTGAGCGAAGCCGCGGGTTAAAGCTAGTTTATTTATAAAATTAAGCTAAATTAAGCTAGCAAGTAAAGGTTAGAACTATTTTGCTATAATCCGCCAACAGAAAATATCTGCATGGTCAAACATGCAGTTACAAGCTAAGCACACAAGTAACGCCTGATTCCACCCAATACTTTTTTTTATTCGATGGCAAGATGCCCCTTGCGTGCGATCTCATCTGATGGTAAGTGACGATGCAGTCTAAGTTGAATGTAGACTGTCATGAAGGTAGTGGACTAACTTGGAAGGAGCAGTGTACATTCGACCCTTACTCCTAATTTTTCTAAACGCCCTAAATCGCTTGGCGGCATGTCTTTGACGGTAGGGTGGTAACGTTGGTAACTAGCCAAAACCTCCCACCTCCCAGTTATAAGACCACAGCGCTCACCACTGTGCCAGCCACGGGGGCATACCAGCTAACCTAGCCAGCCACTTTTTTTTATTTTTATTCGATGACAAGATAGCCCTTGACTGCGATCTCACCTGATGGTAAGTGACGATGCAGTCTAAGATGGTAGCGGGCTAACTTGGAAGGGGCATAGCAGTGTAAATTCAACCCATACCCCTAATCGGTTTCTACACGCCATCGTGCCGGAACGCTAAATCGCTTGGCGGCACGTTTTTGACGGTAGGGTGGTAACTAGCCACTAAAAAAAGTTATTTTGTGAGCAGCTGGATGCCACGCCGATTGATTCCATGCAAAAGAGACGACCGAATAATGACAAAGTTCATTATTCGGTCGTCTCTTCTCCCATTCGAACCAACATCTATAAACTTAAACACGCCGAGATACTAATAATTACATATTTATTTCTTAGATAGCACAACTTTAACATAACCCATAGTACAACTTTAACAAAACCCATAGTACAACTTTAGCAAAACCGTTGTGTCGTTCCCGGAGTCTCAGCCAAAAGAGAGATGCCTGATGCCCACACCGAGGCAAAAGCCGCCATCTTTCCCGCGGCGTCGACTGCCGCGCGTCCAACATCCAGTGTTGCTAACACATCATCCTAAGCCGAGTTTCGAGCCCCACAGGAGGCGCCCTTAAGAGGGCGTTGCCCCTCGATGTCATTGAGCCCTAGGGCTCACCCCTCCTGGCGACGCTTCGCGCTTGCCCACCCGTCCGGAGACACTGTAGCAGCCATGAGAGCCAGCAGCATACCCCATCCGAAAAAAAAGACGTGTGGCACTCGGGGACTGCCGCGGTAAAGCTATTGCATAGCATTTTTTATCAACGCCATCTAGCGGCTCACCGTAGAGGAGTCCCGTGTCAGGTTATTTTCGTTACGGAATTTCTGGATTCGGTCTCTACGCTGGCCCGCGATATAAGCTATGCAATAGCTTAACTGTGCCAGGAGATCGTCGATCGACCTATACCTATAGCTATTATAACGTAGGCAACGTACGTAGATAGGTAGGTTTGTCTGGTTTGGCCGTGGCTAGTTACCACCTTACCGTCAAAGACGTGCCGCCAAGCGATTTAGCGTTCCGGCATAATGGCGAGTAGAAACTGATTAGGGGTATAGGTTGAATGTATACTGCCATACCCCTCAGAAGTTAGCCCGCTACCATCTTAGACTGCAACGTCACTTACCATTAGGTGAGATCGCAATCAAGGGCTGTCTTGTCATCAAATAAAAAAAAACCGCTAAGAAATAATTTTTGCAAATTCAACCCCTAAGGGGGTAAAACAGGGTTTTAAAACATCGAACTAAAGGTTAGCGAAGCAAAAAAAGCTGGAAGTGAAAACTAGTCCTACTAGAAAGTTTGTAAGTACGGATGGCTGGATGTTTGTTACTCTTTCACGTAAAAACTACTGAACCGATTTGGCTGAAATTTGGCATAGAGAAAGATTATAGTGTGGAATAACACATAGGCTACTTTTTTTAGGAATTACAAAACCTTTATCCACGCGATCGAAGTTGCGGGCATCAACTAGTTGGTAATAAACCGAAACTGTGGACATAAATTTCAAAATGAACTACCCTACAACGTTACAAATGAAATACAGTGAAAAGCAATTAATATTATACCAAAATAGGCGTTCACACAAAACTGAATTAATTTGGATTTTCAGTCATTTTCAGTTATTTATCGCCGTTGCAATTCGTTGAGATGACTGTTTTTTTAACCGACTTCCAAAAAAAATAGGAGGTTCTCAATTCGTCAGAATCTTTTTTTTTATGTATGTTCCCCGATTGCTCGAAGACGCCTAGACCGATTTGGAAAATTCTTTTTTTGTTTGAATGGCTATACTTCTCAAATGATCCCATTGTCATCAGGTCAGGATTTGATGATGGGATCCTGGAGAAATCAAGGGAACTCTTCAAATTTTATAGGCATAACTGATATACTTTGTAGTGGCGTTTGAAGTCGTTTTGTTAAAGGATTTTTTACGTTTCTATTATTGTTATTATTTCAGGTATCTATAATGTTTAATTTTCCAATGCTTGCGACTCTTCCGTGTGTTTGATTTAAATATGGTTTAACGTCATCATTGTAGAAGCGACAATTTACGTAAAAACTGAATCGAGTTATTCGGCCGAGTATACTCGGTTTGACGAAAGTAAAACCGAACAATACTCGTTACTCGGTTCAAATTCAAATTCAAATTCAAAATTTATTTATTTCATGTAGGATAAATCTACCACTGGTTCAGAATGCAGATTCTGCTGAGAAGAGCCGGTAAGAAGCTCAGCAGTTGCTCTTTTCAAAAAAAATTTTTTTTTTTACAAAGCTATGCTATGTATACAGTGCTTCCACAATAAAGCTTCAAAAATGCAAAAATGCATACGTAGGTACACCAATCCAACGCATGTCAAGATGGGCAGTCAAAGCAGACCCATTCCCGTTGGTGGCACCCGTTCACGAGCACGACGCATGATCCAGCCATTGCTTCGCTCAACCATATTTGAGGGAACGTAACAACCCGCACCACACGACACCACCACAGTGACATACTTAGGCTACCCATGTTATTCGGCCCATCTCTAGTAGGAATACACGTATAAATAGCGAACACTCGTGTGTATAGTTCTATGAACTGAGCGGTTCTCATATCCAATCATTCCATTGAGCGAACTGAATTAGAGTAAAAGCGTTCTGAGTATAATTCTCTCAAAGCTTCGAGCCGATTGGATACTCAGAAATGCTAGTGCAGTAAACGGGCTGCACAAATTCAATGGACTATTGGAACCATACAAATAATTGAATTGAACTATCTGTCTGTAGTTCCGAAATAGCTAATGTCGTATGGATTCAGTCCATACGACATTAGCTATTCAAAACTATACTTATCTCGGGTAGGCTTGAGGCTCTTATGTGGTGAGGGTTGTTACGTTCCCTCAAATATGGTTGAGCGAAGCAATGGCTGGATCATGCGTCGTGCTCGTGAACGGGTCCCGCCAACGGGAATGGGTCTGCTTTGTGTCTACCCATGTTAACATGTGTTAGGTTGTGGTTGGTGTGCATTTTTGAAACTTCTGTGTGGAAACATTGTGTGCATAGCCTAGTTTTTTTTAACAATTGTAAAAAAAAAAAATTTTTTTGAAAAGAGCAACTGCTGAGTTTCTTGCCGGCTCTTCTCAGCAGAATCTGCATTCCGAACCGGTGCAGTAGATTTGTGACGTTTCATAGGTGCTACAAGTTGGCCTACATGAAATAAATAAATTTTGATTTTGATTTTTTGATTTATGGAAAATCAGACTATGACTGCACTGGTTCGAAAATCAGATTCTGCTGAGGAAAACATTGACATAATACCTAATACTTGGACCTTGGGTGTAATGCGAAATTCACGAAAAAAGTGTTCGAGAAAACCTATATCGTTCTTTTATCGTTATATAAATAAGAGCGGATTTCTGTTCCCAGAATTACTCTTTATTTACTCAACTAACTTCCCTTCGACATTTCGCTAGAAGATAATATTAACTATCTACGAGTACTTCTAGGAAAACTCTTTCGCTTAAACAAGCTTCGTCGTTACAACGAATGTTGCTATATCACAATCTACAGTATTAAGGAGAATATCGCCTCGATGGATCGATAAAGAAACTGTAAGTAAGATAACATTAAAAATCGTATTTGGCCAAATGTTTGACGACCTCACTGGCGCAGTGGTGAGCGCTGTGGTCTTATAACTGGGAGGTCTCGGGTTGAGTTCCCGGCGGGGGTAATTTGGGAATTTATAATTTCTAAATTGCTTCTAGTCTGGTGGGAGGCTTTAGCCGTGGCTAGTTACCACCCTACCGTCAATGACGTGCCGCCAAGCGATCTAGCGTTCTTACATAATGGCGTGTAGAAACCGATTAGTATACTGCCATACCCCTTCCAAGTTAGACCAATTTAGACTGCATCGTCACTTACCATCAGGTGAGATCGCAGTCAAGGACTACATTGTCATCAAAAAAAAAAAGACGTGTGGCACTCGTTGACTGCCGCGGTAAAGCTATTGCATAGCATTTTTTTATCAACACCATCTAGCGGTGAGAGGAGTCCCGTGTCAGGTTATTTTCGTTACGGAATTTCTGGATTCGGTCTCCACGCTCAAGGCCCGCGATAGAAGCTATGCAATAGCTTAACAAGCTTGTCTGCGATCGTCGTTACAACGAATGTTGCTATATCACAATCTACAGTATTAAGGAGAAAATCGCCTCGATGGATCGATAAAAAATTAACTGTAAGTAAGATAACATGAAAAAATCGTTTGTGGCCTAATGTTGGTTAACGACGTAATAGCTTCAGCGCGGCAAAATAGCTAGAAGGGTATAAATCTGGCGCGAGAACAGCTTGCGACGGAGAATGAATGTGTTTGGTAACGGTAACAGATTGCTCTACATCCAGAGTGGGCTAGCGAGATTCAATCTCTAGATAATGGCTCTAGATTCTAGATTCCTACCTTCACCCGACCTTTACCCATCCGAATCCTAATCCTAATCTTCTATAATCTATAAATATATAAAAGGCAAAGGTGACTGACTGACTGACTGATCTATCAACGCACAGCTCTAACCAATGGACCGATCGAGCTGAAATTTGGGACACAGGTAGCTATTAGGACGTAGTCATCCGCTAAGAAAGGATTTTTCAAAATTCAACCCCGAAGGAGGTAAAATAGGGGTTTAAAAAACCGAACATAACGTGAGCGAAGCCGCGGGCTAAAGCTAGTATATAAATAAAAGGCAAAGGTGACTGACTGACTGACTGATCTATCAACGCACAGCTCAAACCACTAGACGGATCAGGCTGAAAGGCATGCAGAATGTAGGTGTCCGCTAAGAAAGGATTTTTGAAAATTCAAGCCCTGAGGGGATAAAATAGGGGTTTGAAAAATCGAACTTAACGTGAGCGAAGCCGCGGGAAAAAGCTCCTAATATTATAAAGTTTGTATAATAATAGCAAAAGACAAAAGTTTTTATGTGTATGTGTGTGTGTATGTTCGTTACTCCTTCACGCCACAACAATTAACCAATTTGGCTGAAATTTGAAATGGAGACAGCTACAAAACATAGGCTACATTTTATCCCAGAAAATTAAAGAGTCCCTATGGGAATTAAAAAAACCTTAATCCACTAAACACACACATAATTTAAAGTATTAAATTAAAAAAAATAAAAAACCCGACTGCGTAAATGAAAACTGAAAAGGAAAAACAAGTCTAAACATTGACTTAATAAACGGGATACATTATTGGGAAGATTTGAACCGATTCAGATTTTTAATGGGTCCCCATATACGAGTATATGTCTCAATAGCCCAACGATTAAAGGTGCGGACTGAAAAACTGAAAGGTCGCAGGTTCGAACCCCACCCGTTGCACTATTGTCGTACCCACTCCTAGCACAAGCTTTCCTCTTATTTGGAGGGAATAGAAGGATTTTAGTCAACTTCAGCTTAGCTAATATTCTTTTCGTTTTTTTTTAAGTCAATATTATTTAACAAAATTCTAGATTACTAGACTTTTGGTAGTTCTAGAGTACTAGACTTATACTAGAGTTTTAACCTGGATTATTAGCAGCGATATATCGCTCATTTGCGACAAGGGTGACATAACTCAAAATTCACCAATTTTAGTGTCGAAAATTTATACTTTTTCCTATAAAAACAACATTACGCTAAGCACAAAAAAATAAGAGCGAGAGAGATTGTGACTCAATGCTCTGTCGCTTTGTTGGCCGCTGTGTTGTTTCGAGTCCGCAGCATCCAGAAAACATTACTCTCTAACGAGAGAATTCTCTCATCGTCGATTTTGAATTATGTCACTCTTGTCGCAAATGAGAAATATAGGTACATACCTACCATGTACTTTGTAACTGTTGATTCACATCACTTTCTTACGTATTCATTTCACCCGCATAATACATTTGCCGGGAGAGTAGATTAAATTTTCTTCCCCATGCGTTAATGAAAACCCTGACCTCATTAGCGAAGCACTGGGGGCTCAAAATAAATGTTTTCCACATTCTATGTGTTAAATTATCCGAAGAGAGGTACCGTACGCTTATCGGACTGAGTAGATTATCCACTCGCAGAGAAATCCTATTATTATTGTTATAAATGCGAAAGTTTGGATAAATGGATGGATGGGTGGATGTTTGTTACTTTTTTAAGCGACAACGGATGAACCGATTTGGCTGAAATTTGGAGTGAAGATAGCTCATACTCAGGATTAACACAGGCTATATTTAACGGTAAATTAAAGAGATCCCGCGGGAATTATAAAGCCTTAATACACATGAACGAAGTCGCGGGCATCAACTATAAATGCGAAAGTTTGGATGCATGGATGGAAGGAGTGATGAATGGATGTTTGTTACTCAATCACGCCGCAACGACCGAACTGATTTGGCTGAAATTTGGCACAGAGATAAATTATAGTCTGGAATAACACATAGGCTACTTTTTATCCCGGAAAATAAGAGAGTTCCTGCGCGAATTTAAAAATAACTCCATCGCTCTCTGGGTGACCCTGAGCTCCCATTAATTATTTATTTGAGATCCATATTTGTAATCACTGGCAGCACGTACATACTATTCGGAGACACTTATCTTCAGACACTGAGGTAACAGTGCAGGGACACTGCAGTATTTCGGACAAGAAGATATCTTGAAGCTGAGCTCTGTTGATAGTTAATCTGTACGTCCCTTCTCCAAGTTTCTATATTTGGTAGTTTAAAACCGTATCCAAATGTATAAACCCTTTTGGTCGAAGTTTACGAGGCGATAACGCCTTATTCTTTCGTTTTATATGCGAGTTGCTGAAAAAATATAAAGCTTCATAAAATACAGGGATATAAGCAGGCAGGCTTTACGGAAGTTATACTGCATGATAGAGCCCTCACCACCTGGGTGCCTGGAGCCCTTCGACCATCCGTTGCTCCAGATCTTTTTTACTACCAAATTGTGGAATCATCTCCCTTCGACAGTGTTCCCACTTAATTACAATATGGGGTTATTCAAGGGGCGGACCAAGAAATTCCTGAAAAGCCGGCAACGCTGTGGTGGCAACCAGTGAGCAAAAGTCGTTTTTGCTCACTCAGTGAGAAAAAACTTTAAACAACACTTTTTTCTCTGAGTGAGCAAAAACTACTTTTGTTCAATGGTTTTAGACAGCAATGGCGCCCTTTTTGACCTATTAAATAAATAAATAAAACATGTAGGCCAACTTGTGGCTCTTATGTCATGTCGAGAATCTACCACCGGTTCGGAATGCCGATTCTGCTGAGAAAAACTCAGCATTTGCTCTTTTCAAAATCAAAAGTGTTACAATATGTAGCTTATCTATCTTGTGGACAGCTGAAGCAAAGCAGATTTGTTCCAAGCAACTTAGTCATAAAGGAATTCATTAACTCTACTTATTACGTCGTTTTTGCTTCGGGGTTAATAAAATAGAGAATGTTATTTTTCATACCTTACGAATTAAACATTTCAGCCTGGAGTTTACAAAAATCCAGACACAATCCATAAATTTTAAACATAATTAACACTTGAAAAAGGACGCTTTTTTGCACAAATTGTGAACGCGGACGAAGTCGCGGACGTCCGCTAGTAAATGAATATGAATACAGTGCCATTTCTTTTATAAACAATTTTTTTTACAACAGAAGAGCTTTCTTTAAGAACCCCGAGGCGCAATCAATACGGGGTTATGAGCGGACCATTATCAGTATACAAAGGATCAAGGATGTGAGAGAGAATCTTATCTGGACCTTTCCGGCTTTGGTCCAGTGCGTATTAGGCGTTTTATCGCGCGGGTGGATTAGTCTTAATTAAACTTAATCCCCTGAAACATAGGGAAGTAACTAATCTTCTAAATGTATAAAAGGAAAAGTCGGGACCCATTAAAAATCTAGATCTGTTCAAATCTTCCCAATAATTGTAATGATGATATCGATACCTGCTACGTAAGTTGTGGTATCCCGCAAAATTGGCATTTGTTGCACTTATCATTTGTTTTTATCTATTTTATGTGTTCGTTTAAAAAAAAATTAAAAACAGCATTCTTTAACATTCTTTCAAGACGAATAAAGTTGTATCGTTATTAAAATGACGGCCTAAACCATTGTATTGACCTTCACAACAATTAACGCGTCACGTAAGCGTTTTGGGGATACAACAACTTACGTAGGAGGTATCGATATACTACTATACCCCTTCAAAATTAGGCCGCTACCACCTTAGGCATCCCTTACCGTCAGGTGAAAACGCAATCAACAGCTATCTTATAACGAACAAAAACCCTTCTAATTTGTATGGATTAGCTAGTTTAGATTAAAATCTATACGACCCATCGCATTAAAAAAGTTGGGAAAACTTTACAAACTTTCATTTCATGCTCACGCCACATCCTGTAATTTAGCAATGAACTTAAAAAAGGCTTAAGTTATGAAGTGGAATCACGGAATACCTGGAAAATTGTAATTATTTTCCGAGCAGCTGCTGGAATGGCGCGGGAAAATCTACCTTGGCGCGAGTCCAAAATGAAACTGTATTGTAATTAAGCTATTTGCTTTATTTTAGTTTTCAGTTTGTGAAGTTAGTAGCAAAGAAATTATGATTTTTCTTTTCTTGAAGAGGGCTCGTGTGTTTATTGTTTATTTGAACAGTACCAGACAGTAAATAGTAGGGATTTTAAGTTAATTTTTTGTCAAAAAGTTATTATTTTTCTATATTTTGATGCTATCAAGTAGTACCCTAGTTCAACAATTTTGGCCCAGTAGGTAATACAATCTATACTTATAATAAAACTGTAACGGGACGAATTCTGTACATTAAATATATTTTGAAAATTTTAATCGGAGAAGCATCATTAACGATCCTGAGCCCAAAATAATTTTTGTCTGTCTGTCTGTATGTCTGTGCGCACATCACGCGAAACACAGAACGGATTTGAATGAAATTTGATATAGTGGTAGCTGATATGCCGAGTCAATATATGGGATACTTTTTATCCGGATAAACCATAAGGTTTACCCGGGATAGGGGATGAAAGTTTTTGTCTTCGTCAAATCTAAACCGAATTTGACAATTCTTTTTTTATTATAAATTGTGTACTATTAGAAATATTTTGTCTAATATTGGTGAAGATTTACCTACTAAATATTGTCGGAGATAGAGGACATAACTTCTCGCGGATAGTATCAAGTCACTCTAAACTTTTTCCACGCTGACGAAGTCGCGGTAATCAATTAGTCTAAATCCCTTTAAGAGTTGTACTACTGGGAAAAAAGTACTGGGAAATAGTTGAGGTTGAACTCAATCAGATATACCCGGGATATTGAATAGGGAAATGACCGGAAAAATCTGCATTCTCAGGTGCAAAACCTCTCGATCGATCTGTGTCGCCAAGAATCTCAGCCTTTGTGGCCAACCGGAATCGCATTCCTTGAATATATTAAAGGAACCATTTTTGAAAACATTTTCTACAACATTTTTAAGCTATTGCATAGCTTCTATCGCGGGCCTTGAGCGTGGAGACCGAATCCAGAAATTCCGTAACGAAAATAACCTGACACGGGACTCCTCTCACCGCTAGATGGCGTTGATAAAAAATGCTATGCAATAGCTTTACCGCGGCAGTCCCCGAGTGCCACACGTCTTTTTTTTTAAATATTTTTAGCGAGTAAACGAGCAGGCGGTTCGCCTGATATTAAGTGATTACCACCGCCCATGAGCATTTGTAGCACCTGAGGCACCATCAATGCGTTGCCGGCTTTTCAGGAATTTGCCTTGAATAACCCCATGTTGTAATTTAGTGGAACACCGTCGCAGGAAGTTG
This sequence comes from Hipparchia semele, assembly GCA_933228805.2. Taxonomy (NCBI): domain Eukaryota; kingdom Metazoa; phylum Arthropoda; class Insecta; order Lepidoptera; family Nymphalidae; genus Hipparchia; species Hipparchia semele. The sequence goes on along the minus strand of OW121733.1, from coordinate 2,458,532 downwards.
GTTTTTTGAAAATGAACAGTTTGAATAGATTTTCATTCTGAGTGTAAACCTTATTATTGTGAGATGTTTATAGTGTCCAGATGGTACCAATGCTACGTTATTTCTACTTTGTGACTTAAGCTGTTTTGCCATGCTGACCACCCACTAGGTGTATCAAATCAAATCAAATCAAAATTTATTTATTTCATGTAGGCCAACTTGTAGCTCTTATGAAACGTCAAAAATCTACCACCGGTTCGGAATGCAGATTCTGCTGAGAAGAGCCGGCAAGAAACTCAGCAGTTGCTCTTTTCAAAAAAAAAATTTTTTACAATTGTTAAAAAGAACTAGGCTATGCACACAATGTTTCCACACAGAAGCTTCAAAAATGCACACCTACCGCAACCAAACACATGTTAACATGGGTAGACACAAAGCAGACCCATTCCCGTTGGCGGCACCCGTTCACGAGCATGACGCATGATCCAGCCATTGCCTCGCTCAACCATATTTGAGGGAACGTAACAACCCGCACCACACGACACCACCACAGAAATGTTCAAGTGAGCATGACATACTTAGGCTACCCATGTTAAGGCATCGAATCAAATACCAATATCAAGACACTCATTTTAAGACATAACTGAGACACAAATAAAGTGGAAACACTGTAGAACAGAATACAATAGATATCGAAGACATGAGATATGCCGCTGGATACATGTTGTGCAAGACTCACACCTGTGGAAGTCCATTCAAGAGGCTTTCGTCCAGCAGTGAACGTCAATCAATTGATAAAGAAGAAGAAATAAAAATAATCCAAAAAAATCTTTCACAGATCAGTTTTTGAATTTTTTCGAAACGTGATTTACCCTCTGTGAATCGTCACGAATTATACGATTCCGATACATCGGATTTCAAAAATGAATTCGAAAATATGGCTATATTGAACTGAAGTGAAATTCTAGAGCTAAAAATGTAAATTCCTCCCTAACCGAGGACATAGAGTTGTCATAATATCACTAGAGAAGCAATGCTCAAACGGAATGAATGAATGAATGGATGACTGAATGTATAGTTAGTATGCAATAAAGTCACTAATGTTTTACAGTACATTTGTCTTTTTTCAAATGTTGTATCCTTACTTCCTTGCTATCCTTTCCTTATCCTTATCATTACTAATATATAAATGAGAAAGTGTCTTTGTTTGTAGGTTTTTCCTTCAATAACGCTGCAACAGTGCTACGGATTGACGTGATTTTTATCCCGGAAAAACTATATCCACGCGGACGAAGTCGAGAGCATCAGCTAGTTTACTTATAAGAGGTCATTACATTTGGCAAGCATTGATTTAATTATATTTTATTTCTAGATGATGCCCGCGATTTCGTCCGCGTGGATTAAATTTTTTTTTTTATTTTCCGAGATCAAATGTAGCCTATTTTTTAATCCTGAATATGAGCTGCCAAATTGGTTATTTGGCAGCACACACACACACACACACAAACACACACACAAACACACACACACACACATACACATACAAACTATATTATATTAGGATAGGATTAGGATAAGCTTATCTCTAAAATATAAACGTCTTCCAGCTGCCCTCGAAAGTGAGTGAGGTGAAATGAAAACTTTAATCCTTTAAAAGTGTTTTAAGTATAAAGTTTGCTGCTCCAGTTTGCAGCTCAATGGCCGATAAGAATTTCAAAATGCCAGGGCACCGTGTCGTACTATACTTTAAGCTTGGAAGTGAAAAGCGGGAATTTGGTCATATAAAAGCACGAGGTCTTAAGAAGAAATTCTTGGCTTTAAAATACCTTTGTCTTGTAAAATTCCTAACACGCTTTCTGAACGGTCCATTAGAGATTAGTTTTGCGTCAGTCAATTACATTGAATGAATGAATGAATGAATGAATATACTTTTATTGTACACCACACATATTATAAGAACAGACACAAAGAGCTTAATAAAAAGCATACATTCATGAATGATGATTGACTACCTGATGCCCGAGACTTCATTCGCATGTATTGAGGTTTTATAGGATAAAAATTAGCCTATGTATTCTTCTAGACCACAATCTATGTCTGTGCCAAACTTCAACCAAATCGGTTCAGGCCGAAGGAGTATGACAGTGCACATTCAACCCTACCCCTTATCTGTTTCTACTCGCCATCGTGCCGGAACTATCTTGTCATCGAATAAAAAGAAATAAGTTATTACACTATTATTATAGTACGTTTATCTCGCGAAGTTACAGGCGCTTTACTTGTGGTTACGTCGTGTACATGCACATTGCGTAAGTGTGCGTGCCTGTCTGGAGCCTAGGTGGGAGCGGTCACGCGCGACAAACTCTCGCTCACACTTATACAGATACGGTACACACACAACCATGAGCCATCATGAAATAAAAGAACTATACTAAGTTTTACACCCAGCTATCTTCTATATATATAAAATTCAAAGTCCTGACTGATTGATTGACTGACTGCGATATCAACGCACAGCCTAAACTACTGAAGTTAGGAACTTGAAATTTTTACAGTTGGTTCCTTTTATGACGTAGGCGCACACTAAGAAAGGATTATTGGAAATTCCACCCCTAAGGGGTTTTAATAGGGGATGGAAGTTTATTTGAAACTCCGTCATTTTTCAAGCTGTTTCCATCAAAGTTGGTATTTGAGCTTTCAGTTAAAAATAAAGAAGTACGTGTGTCACAGTTTTTGAAAATTCCACCCCCGAAACCTAATTCCACGCGGACGAAGTCGCGGGGGCAAAAGCTAGTCGAATAAAAAGAAATAAGTTATTACACTATTATTATAGTACGTTTATCTCGCGAAGTTACGGGCGCTTTACTTGTGGTTACGTCGTGTACATGCACATTGCGTAAGTGTGCGTGCCTGTCAGGAGCCAGGTGCGACAAGCTTCCGCTCACACTTATACAGATACGAAACACACACACAACCATGAGCCACGAGCCCTCACGAAATGAAAGAACTATACTAAGTTTTACACCCAGCTATATAATACAAGAAAACCATGAAATCAAACGTTCCATAATAAGCTCATGAAAATTTTAACGGAAATCCGTGGAATTAATAGCCCAATATAACTCGGAGATGGAAACGTGGCTTCAATGAGTCCCCAGCTCTCTTTACTGCCTCCTATAAGTTAACAACCGCACCGAAGCCGTTTAAGTGGCCCACTAAACTAACTTGCGATATCGAAGCTTTAATAACGGTATAAAGTTTTCTTTTACTAAAGATTTTAGACTTGATTCGCGGTTTAATAACATAATTGTTATAAAAAAAGACGTGTGGCACTCGGGGACTGCCGCGGTAAAGCTATTGCATAGCATTTTTTTATCAACGCCATCTAGTGAGGCATCTTTGGCATGTTTTTACCCTTAGGATGCCAGGACAGCGTCTATGCTAAGAGTGGACTGACTGATCTATCAACGCAACCACTCAAACCACTGGAAGGATCGGGCTATTTGGCTTGCAGATAGCTATTATGACGTATGAAAGGATTTTTGAAAATTCAACCCCTGAACGCGTAAAACTGGGATTTGAAAAATCGGACTTAACGTGAGCAAAGCTGCGAGCAGAAGCTAAGTTTTATTAACCCTCGACGCAAAAACGACGGGGTGATGAAAATCGGTCCAAGATGGCCGCCACCACAAAATGGCGGATTACATATTTTTATTTTAACCATTACTGACTAGCGATTAGGATGTTGTAACATGTCGGGGGTGTTTTAAACTTTTAATTTATACTTGTCAATAAAACCTAATTAAACTCGGACGAAGTCGCGGGCACCAGCCAGTAAGATATACATACGAAGCCCGTAATCAGGTTGTAATTTATTCGTCGGAATTTCATTTCCACTCGACGCGCGCGGTATATTGAATTCTCGCTTCACTCTGTCGCTTCGGAATTGTGTTTCGGAATTTTGCTTCGAATTGATTGATGCATTCAATAAATTATGAATTAAATGAAGCGGGACGAAAATCTGTTTACTCACTGTGTTTCACGAATCAATTGATTTCGCATCATCGTCTCAACTCTCAACCTCCTAGAATGCGATGACAAGATAGTCTTTGACTGCAATCTCACCTGATGGTAAATGACGATGGAGTCTAGGATGGTAGCGGGCTAACTTAGAAGAGACATATACCCCTAATCAGTTTCTATACGCCATTGTGCCGGAACGCTAAATTGCTTGGCGGCACGTCTTTCGCGGTAGGGTGGTAACTAGCCACGATCAAAGCCTCCCACCAGACCAGGGCAGAGACAATTCAGAAATTATAAATTCCCAAATTACCCCCGCCGGGAATCGAACCCGATACCTCCCAGTTATAAGACCACAGCGCTCAAGGTCAACGTTGTCCACTGAATCTAGGTTTCAGATTTTGTTAGCACATCCCTATTGGGACTAAATTCCTACTTATTCCTACTTATAATAATATAAATGTGAAAGTGTGGATGTTTGGATGTTTGTTACTCAATCACGCCGCAACTACTGAACCGGATTGTCTGGAGATAGATTATAGTCTGGAATAACACATAGGCTACTTTTTAATCCGAAAAATAAGAGAGTTCCCGCGGGAATTAAAAAACCTTAATCCACGCGAACGAAGTCGCGGGAATCAACTAGTATTGAGTAATTATAAAAAAGTAAGTATATTAGTAGAAATCATTGTATTGAGAAATAATCATTTTTAATGCAAATACAAGCATAATTATGTCACAGCGGGGCGCACAAAGCTCTGTACATTTCTTACATAATTGACGTTATCTTGACACGAGGTTGCTCGACTTTGTACTTCTCTCTATTGCTATTATAAATCGCATTGCGGTTTCCGTTAATGTTATGTACGTTGATAATACGCATACTAGCGACCTGCCCCGGCTTCGCACGGATGCAATGCTGTTTTTTTTTTAAGCTATTGCATAGCTTCTATCGCGGGCCTTGAGCGTGGAGACCGAATCCAGAATTCCGTAACGAAAATAAGCTGACACGGGACTCCTCTCACCGCTAGATGGCGTTGATAAAAAATGCTATGCAATAGCTTTACCGCGGCAGTCCCCGAGTGCCACACGTCTTTTTTTTTTATTATGAGATAGGCTTGCGCTTGACGACAATCAATGATGTAAAGCATTGATGAGGTCTAGGTTGGAGCGCGCTTGCCTAGAAAATGCCTATTCACTCTTGTCTTGAAGGTACTCAGATTACACGTGGCCGGAAACACAGAAGCTGGAAGTGCGTTCCATACCTTAGCCGTTCGTTTCAGATACTAAATATACTACAGAATGTCTTTATATACAACGTTCACAGTTCTATATTAAATGCACAATGTATTGCTTAAAATCGCTTTGTAATTTTAAACAATACATTGTCCATTATTTCTCGTAAAAAGTAACATGGTTATTATGGGTTATCCCGAAAGGCGACACCGTTGAACAAGATATCTTCATAAAAAATACCATAAAAAACCACATATGGACTTTTAGGTTCCATTTAAACAAACGTAGACCGAAAAAAAAATTGCCCTTACAAAAGTTACAAAACCATCGCTGAAAAAATTGAAATATAAAATCAATATTGTAAATGAAAACCTACCTGCCCAATATTTTAAGCTCTGTACGGAAAGAGTTAAGTATTTGATCCTATTTTTGCTCGTAGCAATTCGGACCAACCCGGGGAATGTCACAAAACAATTTCAACGATCCGGGATTAAATGTACGCTCCGCTGCCCGTCCGATTGGTACATTTATTACGGACAAGAACAACGGCTGTTCCAGTTTTACGTGTATCTATGTTTATTTACTAAGGTTCCATGCATAAAAGGTATCAAGTCTTTGAGTATATAACCAACAAGTAAATTAATCTAAACATGTCGACGGGTGAAAGGCTAATTGATCTAAGTGATATTTTGTAAAACTTGCAGGAAGACAGGAAAAAAAAATCATAAAAAAACAACTATTGGATAGTGAAAGACTATCCGATAGTTGTTTTTTTATGATTTTTTTTTCCAAAAAAAAAAAACTTTGATCAGTCTTCCTGCAAGTTTTACAAAATGTCGCTTAGATTAATAATAATTAGCCTTTCACCCGTCGATGTAAAAGGGAAAGTGTATACTGTATACATAGCATAGTTTTGTTACGTTTTGTAAAAAAATTTTTTTTTTGAAAAGAGCAACCGCCGAGTTTATTTGCTTGCTCTTCTCGGCAGAAATGGCATTCTGAACCAGTGGTAGATTCATCGACGATTCAAAAGCACTTGTAAAAGTTTCTTTGAATAAAAAATATTTCTATTCTATTCTATTCTAAAGGCTGACTGACTGATCAATCAACGCACAGCACAAATCACTGGACGGATCGGGCTGTTTGGCATCCAAATAGCCTAAATAGAAAGGATGAAACCGATGCTCGACGCTAGCTCATCTTCAACATACGTGTACAAACTAAAATTATTTTATACTTTGTAGTGGCGTCCGAAGTGGGTTTTTTGAAAAGATTTTTTTTAAGCTTTTTAGTGTAGTTGCATAGGATCAATCTACACATTCTCTGATCGCGAGGCGAGCGATTGGACCGATTTTCTTATTCATTGAATTATTATCTCCGAAGATATTCATCAGATCTTCAGGAAAAAATGGGACTAACCTGACGTACGTCCTTTCGGAGTTATGAATTAACATAGCAAAAAAAACACGCATTGAATTGAGAACCTCCTGCTTTTTTAAAGTCGGTTTAAAAAGTAAGTGCCATATCTAGCTGAAATCCGGCCAGTTTAACATTATTATTATATGAATTTCAGTGGCGATTTGGTTTAATTTTCCTGAATTTTCATAAATAATTGAGTGTTTGTTTCATTTGGAAAACAACTACAATAAATGACAGCTTTGCATTCTAATTAAGTATGGATTTTAATGTCGTATATTTTCATCATTTCAGTGGAGTATGATAATTGGATTAAAACCTTAATGATAATGAGGGATCAAAGTTTAAAACATAATTATTTTTGTGTAGTAATCGCTGAAAGTACGTTAGTCATAAAATGAATATAATAATTTTAATATTTGTGCAACATTAATAATTTATATTTTGTGACTTTATGTTATGAGTTATATGCGTTTTAACTTTCAACAAATAAATATCACTTGCGTGTAAGGGAGAGTGCCTTTATTCCGGCAGATATTATGTGTCGTTATTTTAAGGTAATTGTGCATTTGGCGATAAGAATATATTATAACTTAGAATAAGATAAAATTTAAGAACTGTAATGTTATACGAAAAATTAGGAAAAGTTGGATAGGTATAACATCCGTCGTATTGCATAATCAATATTGATTAAGTTACTATGATTTTGTGCCTATGTCAACAGGAATATAATAAATAGTAACATTAAAAAAAAAATCTTTAAAAAACCCGACTTCCATCCTTCATCCATTAAAAAAAGAATCATCAAAATCGGACGACTCTGAGAAAAGTTATGCGTGGTCATAACTTTTTTTTTTATTCGATGACAAGATAGCCCTTGACTGCGATCTCACCTGATGGTAAGTGACGATGCAGTCTAAGATGGTAGTGGGCTAACTTGGAAGGGTTATAGCAGTGTAAATTCAACCCATACTCCTAATCGGCTTCTACACGCCATCGTGCCGGAACGCTAAATCGCTTGGCGGCACGTCTTTGACGAAAGGGTGGTAACTTAAAAAAAAAAGAAAAAAAATATATACGCGACGAATTGGGAACCTCCTCTGTTTTCGTCGATTATTATACGGACTTTTTATCCCTAAAATATCTTTTTATTTGCATTTGTATACCTTTAGAGCGTTACATATCTTACTGATTTATTATTATAGTTTAACTATAATTAATACAGTAGTAGAGAAAATACACAGACTCGAGGAAACTTCACGAATAAATATTAAGAGGAGTCAAACAAGTGCTGCGCCCCACAATTCAGCTTTCAACCAGTTCGCTCCAGTTAAAACTAGTTCAGGACAAAAGTGCTTTGGTATAAAGCGATCGTATATTAATGTTTTTTCAAAATTTTAACAGAAACATGCGTTAAGCGGCTATGGAGCAGTGACAGCCTAGTGACTGCGGTGTCCTGTAGGTTCCAGGTTCGATTCCGACCTCTGACGTGTCCTATGTGCATTCAGACTCGGAAAAGATCGCGAGGCACGCCTGAGAGTTGTACATAATGTTTTCAAAAATGTATGAAGTCTATCAATTTACATTTGGTCAGCGTAGCGGACTAGTGCAAGTCTCTTTTTCAGCGAAGGGAGGCTATTCGTTTATAACCTCCCTAAAAAAAGAGACTTGCGCTCAGTATAGTGCGTCTATGGGTCATTCTGTCAATGTGCATGTCAATTAAAATGAATGGATGAATAGATGGCTGGATGGATAGATGAATAGATGTGTGTTACTCAATCACGCCGTAACGACTGAACCGATTTGGCTGGGCACAGAGTCAGATTATAGTCTGAAACTAGCTTTTGCCCCCGCGACTTCGTCCGCGTGGAATTAAATTTTGGGGTGGAATTTTCAAAAACTGTGACACACGTACTTCTTTATTTTTAACTGAAAGCTCTAATACCAACTTTGATGGAAACAGCTTGAAAAATGACGGAGTTTCATATAAACTTCCATCCCCTATTTAAACCCCTTAGGGGTGGAATTTCCAATAATCCTTTCTTAGTGTGCGCCTACGTCATCAAAGGAACCAACTGTAAAAATTTCAAGTTTCTAAATTCAGTAGTTTAGGCTGTGCGTTGATATCTCAGTCAGTCAGTCAGTCAGTCAGTCAGTCAGTCAGTCAGTCAGTCAGTCAGGACTTTGAATTTTATATATAATACTAGCTGATACCCGCGACTTCGTCCGCGTAGATTTAGTTTTTTAAATCCTGCGGGAACTCTTTGATTTTTCGGGATAAAAAGTAGCCTATGTCACTCTCCGGCCCGTAAATTACCCCTATGCAAAAAATCACAGCAAGCCGTTGCTCTGTTGCTGCGTGATTGAAGGACAAACCAACAAACCAACAAACACACTTTCGCATTTATAATATTAGTAGGGATTAGTAGGGATAGTAGGGATAGATGACGCATAGGCCACTTTTATCCCGGAAAATAAGATAGTTCCTGAGGGAATTTAAAAAACACATTCTACGCGAACGAATCAGCTAGTAGGTAGGTTACTTTGTAACAAAAAAGCTACATTTACATTTGAAAGCAAGGCAAAAAAACGGAGCGCACTTGTAAATTGGCTCAGTACCGCATGAACGGAATTATGAAAACTAACAAGGACAACGGAGTTTACAATTCACGCAATCCACAATGAAGCTCGTCACAGAGCCTGGCGTGGTGCCAGGGCAGAGTAGGGTGACGTCACTATACGCTGGGATGTTCCACTGGTCGGATCAGAAGTGAGGTGATCCGTGGCTGAGCCAGTCACACCCTGGTTATGTGATTCAAGTGACATTTTGGTTAAAACTGTGTGTGTGTGTGTGTGTGTGTGTGTGTGTGTGTGTGTGTGGGTGGGTGTGTGTGTGTGTTTGTGTGTGTGTGTGTGTGTGCGTGCGTGCGTGCGTGCGTGTGTGTGTGTATGTGTGCGTGTGTGCGTGCGTGTGTATGTGTTAGTCCTTCACACCACAACGAATGAGCCGATTTGGCTGGGAAAGGGGCTAGATCACACCCAAGATTAACACATCGGCTAAAATTAAAGAAATTAAATTAAAGAGTTCACGGGATAAAATGTAGACTATGTGTTATTGGTTGTGTGTGGTTACATCCTGTGCATGCCCATTGTGAAAGTGCCTGTCACGAGCCTAGGTGGGAGCGGTCAGGCGCGAGCAAGCTCTCGCTCATACACAAATACGACACGCACACAACCATGAGCCACGCGGTTTTAGATTTTAATTAAATCAGCGAATTCATCGCGTGAATTGCGGTTTTTAATTCCCGCAGGATTTCTCTTATTTCCCGGGATAAAAAGTAAACTATATGTTATTTGAGACTGTACTCTCAAATTTATCTTTGTGAATTTCAGCCAAAGCGGTTTAGTCGTTACGGCGTTGCGGATTGAGTTACAAACATCCATCCATCCATACATCCAAACTTTTGCATTATAATATTATTGATATAATGAAGTAGGATGTTTTTTAACCCCCGGGTTAAACGCACAGCCTAAATCATTAGATGAATCGAGCTATTTGGCATTCAGATAGCTTTTATGGGGTAGGTATCAGCTAAGGAAGAATTTTTGTAATTTCAACCCCTAGGCGATAAAATAGGGGCTTGAAATATCGAATTTAATGCGAGTGAAGCCGCGGGCAAAAGGTAGTAATCTATTATCTATATATATAAAATTCAAAGTCCTGACTGACTGACTGACTGAGATATCAACGCACAGCCTAAACTACTGAAGTTAGAAACTTGAAAATTTTACAGTTGGTTCCTTTTATGACGTAGGCGCACACTAAGAAAGGATTCTTGGAAATTCCACCCCTAAGGGGTTTAAATAGGGGATGGAAGTTTATATGAAACTCCGTCATTTTTCAAGCTGCTTCCATCAAAGTTGGTATTTGAGCTTTCAGTTAAAAATAAAGAAGTACGTGTGTCACAGTTTTTGAAAATTCCACCCCAATACCTAATTCCACGCGGACGAAGTCGCGGGGGCAAAAGCTAGTTATCCATACAAAAGCATGGTCTACCTAAATGACTCGCGCTCACAAAGTCTGTTAGTCGACGCTTGGGGAGTAATTAAAACTTCAGGTGTGACACTTTCCACTGTTATTCTACTATTTCACACTTTTTGCATTGCAAATTAATGTTTTAATTTTATAAAATACCTTTACCCTTATAATTTGTTCGTCCTTTGCGTGTGTCTGTGCACTTATTAGAATGCTAGGTTTTTAATCGCAACTTCGGCCGCGTAGAGTTAGGTATTTTGAAATGGAATATAAAGTCTAAGTATAAATGTATAAAGTCTAGCCGCAGATTATTTTTTTTGTTGTTACGTTCCCTCAAATATGGTTGAGCTAAGCAATGGCTGGATCATGCGTCGTGCTCGTGAACGGGTGCCACCAACGGGAATGGGTCTGCTTTGTCTTCCCATGTTGACATGTGTTAGATTATATGTATTGCATTTTTGAAGCTTCACTGTTGAAGCACTGTATACTTAGCTTAGCTTTGTTACTAATTGTAAAATTAGTTTATTTTATTTTTTGAAAAGAGCAACTGCTGAGTTTCTTGCCGGTTCTTCTTAGCAGAATCTGCATTCCGAACCGGTAGTAGATTTATGATGATGATTTATGATAAGTGCTACAAGGTAGCCTACATGAAATAAATGAATTTTGAATTTGAATTTGAATTTAAGGAAGAATTTTTGTAAATTCAACCCCTAGGCGATAAAATAGGGGTTTGAAATATCGAATTTAACGTGAGTGAAGCCACGGACAAAAGCTAGTAATCTATTATTATTATCCATATAAAAGCATGGTCTACCTAAATGACTCGCGCTCGCAAAGTCTGTTAGTCGACGCTTGGGGAGTAATTAAAACTTCAGGTGTGACACTTTCCACTGTTATTCTACTATTTCACACTTTTTGCATTGCAAATTAATGTTTTAATTATATAAAATTCCTTTACCCTATAATTTGTTCGTCCTTTGCGTGTGTCTGTGCACTTATTAGAATGCTAGGTTTTTAATCGCAACTTCGACCGCGTAGAGTTAGGTATTTTGAAATGGAATATAATAAGTCTAGCCGCAGAATTTTTTTTTTGGCCACAAAACCTAGCTTCTAATTTTATAACTTAGCCATTAATATAATAATTAGCCTAAAATAATTTTATTTTGTACACGTATGTTGAAGATGAGCTAGCGTCGAGCATCGGTTTCATCCTTTCTATTTAGGCTATTTGGATGCCAAACAGCCCGATCCGTCCAGTGCTTTGTGCTGTGCGTTGATTGATCAGACGGTCAGTCGCCTTTAGAATAGAATAGAAATATTTTTAATTCAAATAAACTTTTACAAGTGCTTTTGAATCGTCAATGAATCTAACACTGGTTCCAGAAAGAAACTGAGCGGTTGCTCTTAATAAATGAATTTGAATTTAATTGAATGAATATTCTAGAAATACAAGTAAAGGCTCTAATAATCAACGTAGGGTGGTCACTAGAGAGAGCAAGCATTAACGAGTAGGTACCTATACTGTATACAAAACACAATTTGAATTTAGGTTACCGTTATGGTATGAAGGGAATGTTTGTTTAGGATCTGATTGGTGTTTGCGGGATATCCCACTGGCAGTATAAATTACGCGTTATTTATGTATAAATTACACGTTACTTATATGTAAATTATACGTTAAATGGAGTAAAAATAAAAAAGCCTTTATTAAATTTGTTAGTAGGTACTTGTAGGAACTAAGGACTTCTTGCGGGAAAAGGCTTTCCTATTTGGAGCTGTATCGGTACAGTTATTGCCAGCAATACCTACTATTGCATCAAATTCTCCTTCTCCCTTCCTATAAGTATATCCATTGTGGATATTAGGCACATCCAAAGTTTTGCCCATGTTTGACGGATGGATAAAACTGATCGAGATACGTTTCTGTTTTATAACATCGTCGATTATTTACACTAAAAATAATGCTAAGTTTACGTTTTTTTATTTATAAAGAGATATTATAACTATAGTCGGAATTTTAATTCGATTCCAGATTTGACAATTTCAGTGTTGCAACGTTATGACAAGTACTAAATAGTGACGTTGCGAAATTATTCGATACGGAAATGGAATATTTCCGTATCGATTCCTCTCGTTTATAGTAGTATATCTAAACAACTACTACTTTAATAGAAACTAAGTATATCAGGAAATTAAATATTTCTGAACGGATAATTTAGTTATGACGATTAATTTTATTAAGGATCTGAGAGTTTTCTTTAATAATTGTGTGTGAAATAAATAAAAAAATGTGATCATGAAGGAACATGAGAAATAAAAGAAATAGAATATATATTATGGTAATATTTTATTTTATAAATCGTCGCCGTCATCGCTTTCTATCGCTGTCACTTTCTGTAACATTTATTATAAATGTATCTGTGATATTGTCAATTAACATATTATCTAGCCTACTCATTTTTTCCTATTCTTGGACAACATGGGATATATAGGCTCTTTTATTATAAGTTTTGTTTTTAATATAAAAAACAAAAATATTAACTTTTTATAAAATAAAGCAGCGGTTACTAATTAATAAATAACACTGGTCAACAAAATTTGAACTTTTTTTTGTCACATGAAAACTTATATCAAATTTTGAATGTACTAGGGCCACCAAACAATAATATGTGAATGAAAAAAAATTGACACGTCAGGTTTCCTTGTGACATCAAAACATTTATTTTCGTAAAAAATACAAACATCGGCTACATTTAGAGAAATTTTTGTTTAAAATAGAGTAAATACTTATGATTTTCGTAAATATTTGGCTTCTGGAAGGTCTCTTTTAAGTTTCCAACATTAATCTGCTAGCATTCCTGGACTCCATTTCCCTTGATAGCGCTTTTCCATTAAGGAAATGTCCTGATGGAACCTCTCGCCTTGTTCGTCACTACATCACCCAAATTTGCCGGAAAGAAATCTAGATGAGAGTCTAGCATATGTATTTTTAAGGACATATTACACCCCAAAGCTTTATATGACATTATAAGTTCATTTATTAAGTCTTTGTAATTTGCCGATTTATGGTTTCCTAGAAAATTTTGGACAACGTTCACAAAACATTTGGAGGCTTTGGTACAGGCAGTTTGGCACTGTAGGATGGACCTATTGGCCGAAGACAAGTTTGGATACTGGATAGTGTGTTTGGACTTGGTTGTAATGCCTTTTGTCTGAGTCAAACAAAAACAACAATCACTTACTTGATCCTCTGGTTCGGTCCAAATCATTGGTATAGCAAGTGGCTAATGTATGGGTTCTTGTGTAGCCCAACCTAACAGCAGACTCACACGCGTTACACAACACTTATGTGGAACCCAGGATTTATTTTGATTCCTCACAGGAAATCCAAAATATTCTAAATAGCACTGTCCAATTAATGATGTGAAATTTCGACGCTGACATGTAAAAGTTAATTCTCCACACCCATAACAAAAACTGTCGAGGTTGTTAGAACACTTTCTTGGCATGTTTACGATGTAACAAAGGTATATAAAATGTAAGTTAGTTGAATGCAATAGTTATACAGTAAAAAATGAAGTTATTCAAAAAAGACTCGTATATGAGAAATAAATATGTAGCTGTCACAAAAAAACTGGACGTGATTGAAACAAAATTATTGTATATTGTTAATGAGGGTACATCAACATAAACAAAAATCATCACAAAGTTCGTGTGACAAAAACAGTGTTTACCAGTGTAATTATTATGAATAATTATGTATTTATTTAAATAAAAATCAATAATTTAGTCTTTAATTGGCACACCAATATTATGATTACATAAACATAAATCGCGATTGTTTATCGATTTTTGTGTTCATCACTACACTATTATATGTGGTATCATTATTTTACGAAATGACAGTAGCTAATGTCAAATGTGGAATCGAATTATAATTCCGAGTAGGTTCGCCCCGAACTGAGACCTCGCGATATCCCATAATTCCCAAAAGTTTTATTTATTTATTTATTATTATTACAATAAATAATTTATTGTAATAATTAACTTTTAACATTAGACGCAATAAAAAAAAATAATAGTTGACATAAAACTGTTTTACTGACACAGCGCCATCTATTAGCATTATTGTGAAGCTATTAGCATTTAAAATTAAATAATTTCGTTTCTTTATAACATTTATCTAATTTTAGTATTTGTTGTTCAAGTACAGGATATAATTGAATTTTCAACCAAGTTTCACGTTCTAATATTCAGTAATTCAGAAGTTATAGGGCTCTAACAGACATTTGGACGTACACACTTCTCTGTCCAGTACAGACAAGCGCCCTAGTTGACTCAGAGAACTCGCTTCGCTCGTTCAATAAGCTTTATTAACGGTAAAGTTAGAAAATGCACCAGTTAGAGGTGTGTAGAAATGTTTTCTGCAGAGTACGAACGACGCGACGTGATACCGTACGCAATATGCATCACGACTCGATGCGATGCTGTGTGATACGTACTGTAGTAACGTAACGATACGATAATAACGAGTACTGATTTTTATAGTAACGAATACACACAGCTTTACTCATAGAAACTCTTGTTCGCACTATTTATTTGGACCCCTATTTATTACTGTTACTGGGCAACAGTTCAGTAATTCGGCGACAAATTATAAACTTTGCCTATTAGCAGACTTTGCACGGCTGTATAATGTAGATACAGTAGTGTGAGTATTTTATTTAGGACAAAGGGAACTTAATTTGAAAAAGATCGTTACGAATGTGATAATTCAGTTAGAGATAAGAGGCAAGTTAGTTAATACCATCCTATTGAAAAAAGTTCTAAGTCTATGCTTAATACTAAATAATGTCCGCGACTTCTTCCGCCTTGATTAAGGTTTTTTTTTAATTCCCACGGGAACTTCTTAATTCTTTGGGATATAAGCTAGCTATTCTTAGCCAAATCGGCACATTAGTTGTGGCGCGAAGGAGTAACAAACATACATTCACATAAATTTTTAAGTTATAATATCAGTGTGACAGTACCTGACAATATAAATTCACGAGGGCGCGTGGCTCATGGTTGTGTGTGTGCGTATCTGTATAAGTGGGAGCGAGAACTTGCTCGCACCTGACTTGAGAAAAGTAAAACGCCCGTCACTTCGTGAGATCTCGTGTGAACTCATTTTTTTTTTTTTTAAAGAATATTAGCCAAGCTGAAGTTGACTAATATCCTCCTATCCCCTCCAAATAAGCGGAAAGCTTGTGCTAGGAGTGGGTACGACAATAGTGCAACGGGTGGGGTTTGAACCTGCGACCTTTCAGTTTTCAGTCCGCACCTTTAACCGTTGGGCTATTGAGGCTTTGAGTAGTTGAGGCATTAACACACGCATATATAAATCAATTAGTTGAAAGTAGTGTTTGAAGGTATTTAATTTCTTTATAGTTATATGAAAATTTAATTAACATACCTGTCTCATTTCGCTCTTTGATACATTTTAATTATGTTCACCGTTCAGTGACTCCCGTCCATATAATGCTGCATATTAATGCTATCGGTAAACTGGAAGTTCGGGCAAGTTATACATTGCCTAGGTTATAAATAATACTAGTTGGACCGACGACATCAAACAAGTCACAGGGAGCCGCTGGATTCAGACGGTGCAAGACTGAGAGCTGTAGAAGCGCATGCAAGAGATTTTTATCTACATGAGACAACATAGGCCTTGACTGCGATCTCACCTGATGGTAAGGGACGATGCAGTCTAAGATGGTTATGGGCTAACTTGGAAGCGGTATGGCAGTGTTCATTCAACCCATACCCCTTATGGGTTTCTAAACGCCATCGTGCTGGAACGCTAAATCGCTTGGCGGCACGTCTTTGATGGTAGGGTGATAAATAGCCACGTTCAAGCCTTCCACAACGTGCAGAAAAAAACCATTGGACTTAAATGTTGTATATAGGGTTGCCAGACGTCCCGTATTTCCCGGGACATCCCGTATTTTAGGCATAGTTTAAAATGTCCCAGCAGGACTGACTCTGTCCCGTATTTGAACCATACGTCGTTTTTCATTATGAAATCGTTCTACGTATTCACACACGCAACGTTCGTAAAACGTACTCGTCTCGCTACTAACTTGCACTCGCAGCCCGCATCGACCAATGACAGTGTTAGTGTCAGAATGGCAATGTTAAAACTGACTCGATCCTCGAAAAAATATAAAAAATAATTTGTCAATTATAATAAACAATTTGTAATTTTTATTTGTCCCGGGTAAAAACTAAAATCCCGTCTTTTTTTTGCCCATTTAACCATTTGTTCCTTATAGCCTGAAAAAAAATCTGGCAACCCTAGATGTATTGTACGTTTACCTCACGAAGTTACGGGCGCTTTACTTGTGCTTACGTCGTGTACATACACAATGCAAATTGCGTAAGTGTGCGTGCCTGTCAAGAGCTTAGGTGGGAGTGGCAGGCGCGAGCAAGCTCTCGCTCACACTTATACAGATACGACACACACAACCATGAGCCACGCGCCCTCGTGAATTGCAAGAACTATACAAAGGAGAGTGTCTCTTTTACCGGTAGTGACATTTTGCAACCGATCTCGTATTGATTGCTGTCGCGTTGCTACTGCTATCACTACTGCAAATTTGACGTAATCAGGTTGAGAAGTGACGTTTGACAGCAACGATCGCGCGATTTACGCCTGTCGCGAACCTGTCGCGAGATACGTAATACCCCGCGGGAACCGGACAGTTTCAACATCGCACTCTTACAGGCTTGTTCCGTGACACAGTACTTATTTCCGTTCATTACGTATTATACATTAAATAGGTTTTACATGAGGTTTTTACTTTACGGTTTTATCGGGCATATTATGTTACTTTAAATTAATAAATTATTTATTTACTACTATTTCTTGCCCGTGGCTTCATCTGCTTCGACCGGGATAAATTCTTCTTGTATTTATTTTTAAGCTATTGCATAGCTTCTATCGCGGGCCAGCGTGGAGACCGAATCCAGAAATTCCGTAACGAAAATAATTTGACACGGGACTCCTCTACGGTGAGCCGCTAGATGGTGTTGATAAAAAATGCTATGCAATAGCTTTACCGCGGCAGTCCCCGAGTGACACACGTCTTTTTTTTTTGGTAGACTAGACTGCAATCACATCTGATGGAAAGTGAAAATGGAGCGCGCTTACCTAGACTAATGTTGAGATCTATAGAGCTTGCTCTGACTTAGCTCGGACTTAAAATAAGAGTTAAAACGAGAACACATATCGCCACCCCAACCGAATAAAGGCGTAAGATCATTTACGCGAATTTTTTTTTATTTCATTATCTGATGATGGAAATCGTGTTACATAGGCTAATTTTTTTTTAGAATTTTATCTCTGAAAATGACAAAAATATGAAGGAAGGCGGCTTTATTCTATCGAAATTTACTGCACATTTTCTAGAAGAAGAAAGGTGTTATAAAATCTTACCTAAATTTGCCGGATCTGTTGTCCGGAGTGAATAACGTTTACGTCTTTTTTCGTCTACAAATTTATTTCGAATGATAACTAAAAACCCCCAGTACACCAAAATTTCAAACTGATTGGAGCAACGGAATTTAACTCGCATTCGTATTCTCAGCAAGTCCTTTCATTTGATACCCATATTGTAGGAAAGCATAAAAAACTTAGTCCGCCATATTGAATTTAGAGTGATGTCACTTTATTTTTCAAGTTATTCTTAGCAAGCCATTTCATTTGATACCCATATTGTAGGAGTGCATTAAAAATAACTAGTCCGCCATCTTGGATGTTCCGCCATATTGGATTTAGAATGACGTCACACAACTAACCATGCATTGTCATCCAAACTAAACGTGTATACAAAATTTCAGCTCAATCGGTTAAGATATCTGCTTCAAAATTGAGTTGCAAGATTCCACCCGAACAAACATAGCTGCATACATACATTGCAAGTTAAATAAAAGCTTTTAAAAGAAATCCTGTTCCTAAAGGAGTTTTATTAGTAGTTGATACTTTATTACATTATTATCTTTTGATTTTTTATTTTTTAATGAACATTTGAGAAGATTTTACTATTTTCTGTTTTTTTTTTTGCCAGAAGTAGAAACTGCATAAAACTGCATTTTAAACTATTAACACAATAACTAATGTCATATTTATGTTATTGTTAATTGTATTAGAACTTAAGTTCCTAATAAAATACCAACATCATCAAACGCGTATGTTTGGTTTTAAGCGCAAAGTATAAGATAGATTTCATAATTAAATTAACTAAAAAGAACCGGTACAGTGGCATTTTCTATTCAGCTTTGTCATTAAGAATTATCATAAATCAGTCATATTTGTTTTAATTAAGATATAAATGATTATATTTCCGATTTTTGATCTCCAAAGAAATTCTAAGTAATTGGCTCAATTATTTGTGAATAATATCGATGGTGGTAAGAATGTACTTACCATTTTGAGACTGCCATATTAATTAAGGACTAATGAAGTTTTACATAATTTTTTTGTATTATTTCCTTGTTAATTTAAAAAAATATTAAAGTTTTTGTTATTTTTAACGACTTTTTTTAAATTAAAAAATATTTTTCATGTTTAGCGTTAACATTTATTACGAATCTATATTTTTCGCATTGACTAACGAATATAGAAGTGAATCTATAATACGATTCGAGCATCATTCAAAAAGTACAAGAATAACGGCGTTACAAATAATTGCGCGCCAGATTACGATACAAAATTTGACTCAATAAGTTATGCACAAAAATGATGCGTTTCGCTCACTAGAGCATTTGTAGGCGAATAAAGGCGTACTGTTTTTTACAAAAAATAAATGCCGAAGTTCATAGACGAATAAAAATTTAAGATGATTTTTCTTGAATATCTCTTTTGCAAATAAGGCTAAAAATTTAGCAAATAGAGTAAAAGACGCGTTATTTTTTTACTCGCCTTTCTATATATATAACTTTAATCAGGTGTAAATAGCAAAGAAGGTAGATCATTTCTACGGTTTTTTGGCTCTCCTGTAAAATTGACTTTTTTCGATTACGCCTTTATTCGGTTGGGGTGGCGATATGCTCTGGCATAAATCTGTCTCGTTTTAACTCTGTCTTGAGTCTGAGCAGATTGAAAGTGCGGTCTATAGATTTTTTTTATTCGATGACAAGATTAGTCCTTGACTGCGTTCTCACCTGATGGTAAGTGGCGATGCAGTCTAAGATGGTAGCGGGCATGGCAGTATGCATTCAACCTATACCCCTTATCAGTTTCTACTCGCCATCGTGCCGGAACGCTAAGTCGCTTGGCAACACGTCTTTGACGGTAGGGTGATTACTAGCCACGGCCAAAGCCTCCCACCAGACCAGACCAGAGACAATTCAGTAATTACAAATTTCCAAATTGTCTCCGCCGGGAATCGAACCCGAGACCTCCCAGTTATAAGCCCACACTCACCACTACACCAGGGAGGTCGTTGAAATTTCAGCCTTATTGCTTGTACATCGGAAAAGTTTATTTATTAAGCCTATTTACTTAACATAATAAACCCAGTTAGGCTCACATCATAAAACTAGAACAATCACCCTTATCTTTTGGGAGAAATTGGGTCGAATTAGTCAAGCTTAAGAGTATATCAGACTTGAGTAAATCGGCACTCCGAGATAATGCCAAAGTGTATTTGGGACGCGTTGAGAATGCGAGGATTATGTTAGGGTTAGGTGAAGATAATACGTAGGTCGTAGGTACTTGAATTTACTGACCAAATAGTTCACCGTCAAAGACGTGCCGCCAAGCGATTTAGCGTTCCGGCACGATGGCGTGTAGAAACAGAGGGGTTTGGGTTGAATGTACACTGCCATACTCGTTCCAAGTTAGCCCGCTACCATCTTAGACTGCATCGTCTCTTACCACCAGGTGAGATCGCAGTCAAGAATAGCGGACGCCCACGACTTCGTCCGCGTTCCTAAATCCCCACAGTTTAGGTGGGCAGAAACCCTGCAGCATCAGGATTGAAGAGTTGGAACCCGATATTTTTATGGGTGCATCTTGTAAAGTTTTTCTTTCAATTAAAAAAAGATTCACGCAAATCGGTTAAGAAATCACGGAGATATCGATATACAGAGGTAGAAAAACCCAACTCCTTCTCCTCCTTTTTTGAAAGTCGGTTAAAAAAGTAGCCTATAACATGCCCGATAATTTCAGCTATCTACCAGTGAAAGTCCCGTCAATATCGGTCCAGCCGTTCCCGAGATTAGCGGCAACAAACAGACAGACAGAGAGACAGACAAAAATTTTAAAAATTGTTTTCTTGTTATAAGTACCGTATTTACTTTCGTATGCAGTTAGTAAAAAGCTGTTCTTTTGATATTACAAACAGACACTTCAATTTTATTTATTTGTATAGATGTATAGATTGTGACTAGTGCGGTTCAGAAGCGGATTCCCGCAGCGTGAGAACCGCCCGTGTAGTATGACCCTTAGACTGCATCGTCACTTACCATCAAATGAGATCGCATTCGAGCACTATCTCGTCATCGAATAAAAAAAACACCCAAATGGTTTTTACTGTACACTTTAGAGTAAATTTCCTGCACTAATGAGGCCTTCCTATCTGCAAGTAATTTAATACGGCCCGCATGAAAACTAATTATGCGACGAACGCCATGGAATTATAACTTCATTGACGGCAAGTTTATTACTCGACGCTCCGTTAAATAATGACGTGGCAAGAACAAACAAGAGTGTTGAGAGAGAGTTTTAAGCTATTGCATAGCTTCTATCCCGGGCCTTGAGCGTGGAGACCGAATCCAGAAATTCCGTAACGAAAATAACCTGACACGGGACTCCTCTCACCGCTAGATGGCGTTGATAAAAAATGCTAAGCAATAGCTTTACCGCGGCAGTCCCCGAGTGCCACACGTCTTTTTTGTCTGGTGGGAGGCTTTGGCCGGAGTTAGTTACCAGTTACCACCCTACCGTCGAAGACGTGCTGCCAAGCGATTTAGCGTTCCGCCACGATGGGGTGTAGAAACAGAAGGGTATGGGCTGAATGCACTTTAAACAATGCGTAGAACAACTCAACGCAAAAACGACGGGGTGTTATAAATTTGACGTGTCTGTGTACATGCGCGCGCGCCCCTGTGTGTGTATATTATTACCTACTACATATATCTATAATATGTACTCAGAACGCGCGCCCTTGCGAATCCAAACTAGCTTTTGCCCGCGTACACATTTCATTCAATTTATCAACCCTTTTTTTATATAAATAGCGGGCAAACGAGCAGACGGGTCACCTGATGTTAAGTGATTACCGGTGTCGATGAACACTACTAGTACCAGAGGTAATAGTAATGTAAGGCAAAGTAATCATGATCACAGTTAAAAAAAAAAAAAAGGCCGTGTTGAGCTATATAATGTTTCCGCTAACAATGTCGGAGGATTATCAGCGGAACATACAAATAAAAAAAGTACCAGAGGCACCACCAATGCGTTGCCGGCTTTGATGTATGTATCCAATGAACTTCACATACTCTGATCACAAGTGAAGATTGCTCCTCCATCTCCGAGGATATTCATCAGATCTTCACCAAATTTAAATAAGACCAACCTAACGAGACGTCCTTGCAAATGAAAAAAAAATTTATTGAATTCGGTTCTGATTTGATGGAGTTATGGAGTAACATCACCAAAGAATAAAAAAATACGCGTTGAATCAGGCCTGGCGCACTCCTGAAAGCTGAATTGAGAACCTCCTCTTTTTTTGAAGTCAGTTAAAAATATGTAGAAATACAAATATCCTCCATAGCGCCGCGAGCAGCGAATGTAAACAAGTAAACAAGCGCTCGTGTTCCTCAAAAGAAGCAGAAACAAACAACTCGCACAAAGTAGCGACTTGGCAAAAGTGTCTGATATAACAACGCGACGCTTCTGTGACACTGGATTACGAAAATGCGAGCGCATTTTCAACGTAATTCGCTGCTTGACGCTAACTTACGAGTAACTATATGTAATGCTAGAACTACAGTCTACATAGTGTTAAGCTGTAAACAAAGTATCGGATGCGTCTGTAAGCCGCGGCTGACAGCCTTGACTGATAAGTTTTCACTGTCATTTGAGGCCAGATTTCTATCAGACGTCCGAAGTCCTAACGCTCGATGACGGCCCAAGTTTACGTCCGCGACTTACGTCCGATAGTTTTTTTTTTTTTTCTATTACCACAGTTCAGTGTACATTTACTATCCAGTAGTCTAAACATGAACATTTTTACCAAAATTTTTACTTTCGAATAGTGAAGGTAAAGTTAAAGTTAAAATGTTCGTGCTTAGGCTGCTGAACCTGAATTAAGTCAAAGGAATCATCTAGTATGGAATAAAACACCTTTCCTATCTAAAGCATTAAAATTGGCCTATTTCACCAACTTCAAGTGAAATTTATCTGTGTAAAAACTGTCAAAAAAACTATCAATACGTCAACTTTATTCGTCGGTTAAGGTTCACTTGGAGGTAGTGAAAGAGGCACTTAATATATTTCGAAAGTTAAAAAAAACTTTAAAACGTAACTGAATTTAACTTAACCACTAGATTGCCTTAACATAAAGCAGGTGTGAAAACTTGGGAGCAATTTGGTGACGATTTGTGGTCGGTCTCTCCGAGGAACAATAAATTGGACGATTTTATGAGGTGCCGAAGTTAAACATCATAATTTGTTCGGAAACTAGCCATTTTGATACTAACTTTGCAATAAAAGCTTTGAGCAAGAGTTTTCGAATAGAAGGAAAGATGGAAAACAATTTTATTTGATCAATACAATTCTTAATCAACTAGGAAATTCAATTTTATAGGCACGCTTAATAGTGGCGTTTGAATGGGGTTTTTTAAAAGATTTTTTATGTTAATATTATTGTTTTTTGAAGTCAAGATGATCGTTCCTTTTTTAAACCGTTTGACTTCAAAATACGTTGCAAGTATTCTCATTTGTAGTGGTTTTTTAAGCTATTGCATAGCTTCTATCGCGGGCCAGCGTGGAGACCGAATCCAGAAATTCCGTAACGACAATAACCTGACACGGGACTCCTCTACGGTGAGCCGCTAGATGGCGTTGATAAAAAATGCTATGCAATAGCTTTACCGCGGCAGTCCCCGAGTGCCACACGTCTTTTTTTTTTTCATTCATTGACAAGATAGTCCTTGACTGCGATCTCACCTGATGGTAAGTGACGATGCAGTCTAAGGTGGTAGTGGGCTAACTTGGAACGGATATGACAGTGTAGATTCAACCCATCCCCCTGATCGGTTTCTACACGCCATCGTGCCGGCACGCTAAATCGCTTGGCGGCACATCTTTGACGGTAGGGTGGTAACTAGCCACGGCTAAGGCCTTCCACCAGACAAAAGAAAAAGAGTGTTTCATATCTATTATTTGTGGTTGCATTTATACACAGTTATTATGCTACAGGGAATGTCGCACAGCAATTGGCGGTGTACATAGATTAGAATCTTTAGTGGACGCCACACAAGCGGGCATATTGTGGGAGAAGTCGGCATAATAAGTACCGTCGGCAGAAAAACTTTTCTGCTATGTAGTATGCTAGTGATGTCTATTATTGATTTTATTTAATACTAGCTTTTGCCCCCGCGACTTCGTCCGCGTGGAATTAGATTTTGGGGTGGAATTTTCAAAAACTGTAACACACGTACTTCTTTATTTTTAACTATACATACAGCTTGAAAAATGACGGAGTTTCATATAAACTTCCATCCCCTATTTAAACCCCTTAGGGACGGAATTTCCAATAATCCTTTCTTAGTGTGCGCCTACGTCATAAAAGGAACCAACTGTAAAAATTTCAAGTTTCTAACTTCAGTAGTTTAGGCTGTGCGTTGATATCTCAGTCAGTCAGTCAGTCAGTCAGGACTTTGAATTATATATAGGTATATAGATTATAAATGCGAAAGTTTGGATGTTTGTTACGCAATCAAGCCGCAACGACTGCACCGATTTGGCAAAAATTTTGCACTGAAAGTCAGGAATAACACTTAGGATACGTTTTATCCCGGAAAGTAAGAGAGAATGAAAAGATCTTAATCCACGCCAACGAAGTCGCGGGCATCAACTAGTAAGTAATAATAAAAACCCCTTAATCTACGCGGACGATGTCGCGGGCGTCCGCTAGTAGAGTATATAAATCATGATATCGTGGTCAACGCAAATATCACACATTTTTGGCATACTTTTTTTTTATATGAATAGCGGGCAAACGAGCTGGCGGGTCACCTGATGTGAAATGATTACCGCCGCCCATGAACACTTGTAGTACCAGAGGCACCACCGATGCGTTGCCGGCATTTCAGGAACTTATTGGTGCGCCCCTTGAATAAGCCCATATTGTAATTAAGTGGGGACACTGTCGAAGGGAGAAGATTCCACAATTTGGTGGTACGTGGAAAAAAGATCTGGAGCAATTTTTAGTTAGTCAGCATAGTTTTATACATTTTAATACAAAAACAAAGATTTATGTTTTTTTTGCCGACCGTACGTTTATGAATACACAAGATTTGCTGTAACCTACGATGTTGCCAGTAATTGCATGCGGTTTAGTTTGGACTACAGCGTCAGGCGAATATTTCGGCTTAAAATGGAAAATTTACTGCGTTTTCCTCACAGGTTTTCATATTTAAAGCTGTATTTACTGGTTTTCGTGAATACCAATTTAAATATTTCATTCTTTGTACGATACCAATCAACTCGTGCTCCTAACCAGTATCGTACAAATAATATTTTTTTCTTACTACGTAGCCCCGTAACCAGTAAAAACTATTTTCACAATTAAATTAAGTACTTAAGTAATGATGCTTACTTAAGTACTTAATGCAGCCAGCCTTCTGGGGCTTTAAGTACCATCTGGCGTCGATGTGGACCCTAATATTTAGAGAGTTTATTTTAATGTATTATTATAAGATTTTGTTTAGTTTAATTGTTCTAATTTAGAATTTAGTTTTGTATTATTTTATGTCATTGTTCATAATTTTAAGTTTATTTGAAACAAAAAAAAAAGGTACTTCATTAAAGAAATATATTATAAATGGTAAACTTTATATTTTAATCTTTGTATTTTATGCTTTTTTATCTTGAAGGAAGTTTGTTATTTGCTGTCCCATTTTGAATACAAACTTATAAGTAAACCACTTTTAACTTATAATTAAACTTTAACATTGTCAACGTCAAAACTTATAAAAGTCATTATTGTCAATTTCGTGGAAAAATATTAAGTATTTATTTTATCTATACGAAAAAATACTTAAGAACTTAAAATAAATAATGCACAGCAGGAAGAAGAAAATAAAACGACACGATATCGTTTACGATAACTTGGACCGGGATGCAATTCCAAAGAGAGGATATTATTCCGAGCTGGTCTCCAACTTGACTAAGGAGGATGACTCTAGACAGGGTTTCGCTAAGAAACGGATGAAACTTTTATTACAGGTCTATCCTATCCTCATCATCATCTTTATGAACACACTAGTTGATGCCCGCAACTTCGTTCGCGTGGATTAAGGTTTTGTAATTCCCGCGGGAACTCTCTTATTTTCCGAGATAAAAAGTAGCCTATGTGTTATTTCACACTATAATCTATCTCTAGGCCAAATTTCAGCAAAATCGGTTCAGTAGTTTTTACGTGAAAGAGTAACAAACATCCATCCATACATCCATCCTCACAAACTTTCGCATTTATAATATTATATATATAGTAGGATAGGATTCACATAGGAGTAAGGGGAAAATCTATCCATTGTTCATTACTTTTTAACCGACTTAAAAAAAGGAGTAACCGTAACTCCGTCAAATCTGAACCGATTTCAATATTTTTTTTTAATTTGAAAGGACATATCATCAGGTTGGTCCCATTTAAATTTGGTGAAGATCTGATGAATATCTTCGGAGATGGAGCATGGAACTCCTCAATGAATAAGAGCAAATCGCTCGTGATCAGAGTGTGTGTAGGATTTTAACCATGCATACTTCATAGCATACATACATTACATGGCATTTCAATATTTTTTTAATAATTTACAAACTAAAATTATTTTATACTTAGGTATAAGTGGCGTTTGAAGTCGGTTTTTTAAAAATATTTTTTTTATAATATTATTATCTGTTATACACTAGTTCTTGAAGTAGTGAAATGGCCAAGCCACATGACATGATATGACTAAGGTGTAGAGTTTGTGAATTAATTAGGCCTTGTAGAATTTGGGCGTGTAGAGTTAAAAGCTTGGCTCTACATAAGATGTGATAACTTTTTGGCAGTGCGAGTCATATGGTCTCGTTTTGGCAACATTTTACATGAAAATATTTTTGGTGGTATTATCATTTAAATACCATTGCAGGCCAAAACTGACAAGTTGGCACCAATGCTGATGTCTCTGCCGCGGCCGCAAAAGCCTAAACTCCTGCTGCCGCCAGGCAGATGGACTACTTACAGCGAAGACGACAGTATTGTGAGTAGCTATTGTTACAAGCTTGAAGTAATGGAATTTAAAACGTTCTAGGGTTAGAATAATTTAACACTAGAACTTTTTAAATTCCTTAGAAATAGAAATAGAAATATTTTTTATTCAAATAAAATTTAACAAGCACTTTTGAATTGTCAATGAATCTGCCACTGGTTCGGAATGCCTTTCCCGCCGAGAAGAGCCAGCAATAAACTCGGCGGTTGCTCTTTTCAAAAAAAATAATTTTTTTACAATAATTAATGAAACTATGTATACAGTGCTTCCACAATGAAGTTTCCTAAGTCCAATACAATACAAATACAACTAAATACAATACAAATAAATACAATCCAATGCATGTTAAGACGAGTAGACAGAAAGCAGACCCATTCCCATTCCATTGGTGGCACCCGTTCACGAGCATGACGCATGATCCAGCCTTAATGCCTGTCTTTATGATTTCACCCTGCACTCTTCTTTCGATAACCGACTGAAAATGTTCAGAGGTATAAGTTCTTGCAATTCACGAGGGCGCGTGGCTCATGGTTAAATAAATAAATAAATAAACATTTATTCAGCTCACACAAAAAGATACAAAATTGCTCGCTCCTGACCGCTCCCACTTAACAAGCACGCACACTTACGCAATGTGCATGTACACGACGTAACCACAAGTAAAGCTCACGCGCCCTCGTGAATTGCAAGAACTATAAGGGTCATACTACACGGGCGGTTCTCCCGCTGCGGAAATCCGCTTCTGAACCGCACTAGTCATAATTTAATATGAAATTTGTATGCTGCATACTACACTGCGCGGTTTCCCGTCGCGGTTTACAGGCGGGAGAAATACTACCGCCGCATGCAGCGTCAAACCGCCGCTGATAACCGGCGTTTCAAACTACACGGGCGGTTTCCCGCTATTACGTCATTCTGCGCGGGACCTGAAATGAACAAAAGACAGCGATAAACCGCGTCCCGTGTAGTTTGATGGTCTGCGGCAGCTTTGTCGAGCGGATCCCCGCAGCGGGAGAACCGCCCGTGTAGTATGACCCCTAAAAAAGCAGCTGTGCTGTGGAATGAACTCCCTGCTGAAATAAGACATGCTCAATCTATGGCAGCTTTTAAAACATTGTCTATCGCTTTACACATTTAATTAGCGTTTGAAATCATTATTTTGGATTATATCTGCAATTAAACTTATATTTTCAGCAATTCCCATTCGAAACATTCGTCCCGAAACTCCAATTTTTGAGCGTGGTATTACCCAAAGAAATTCCACGACTTGTCAAGATCGAAAGGCTTCGAAGGAAATTTCTGGCTGCAAATATTAAAGTGAGTTCAACTTTAAGGGTTCTGTTTTGCATAATTCTACAGCACCTTTAAAAAAGACCAAGAAGGCGGGTAGATAGATTCTACCCATGACAGCTTCAACTTGACGTCTCGCAACAACGCAGTGCCGTTGTGACCACGGTCCATGCAATTGGATCGAAATATCGACAATCCCAACTAAAATAATCACCGTGGTCATATTTTATAACAATCAGGCTACAAATAAATAATAAGTAAGGAAGTCTAACTGCGTTAAAAAATGACCACAACAAAAATTGTGTCAAAGTGGGCAGAGATTAAAATTGAGTCATTGAAGGCGGGGATTACAAACAAAAATAGCACTTCAGCAAATGGACATTTTTCTTGCACGTCAAATTTTCATAACATCGTTCAATAACTCAGCGTTCTGAATTTGAACCAAACACCAAACATGTCTATCTGTAACCCCGGAAATTATTCGTATTTTGAATCATACGTCGTTTTGGTTTGAATTAGGGCCATTTTTTGAGTGGATTTTGTTCTGAATTAGACTTCCTTACTTATTATTTATTCGTAGCAATCAGGTTTAAGTTTTTAAACTTATTAATTATTGTTGTTTTGTTAGAAAATGTTAAGAGAGCGCGGCATACAGCCGTATGTACTGATACCGCCGGCTGAGTATCATCTATCTGACGCGGAGTACTACAGCCTTTATAGCATCTTCCCGAAGATGGACCTGGAGCCGTTCGATAACACTGAATATGACTGCAGGTAACGATACCTATTTATCCTATCCTATAAAGCTTACTTCTTATCTATAACCTCACCTGATGATAAGTGACGATGCAGTCTAAGATGGTAGCGGGCTGACTTGGAAGGGGTTTTGCAGTGTAAGTTCAACCCATACCCCTAATCAGTTTCTACACGCCAAAGTACCGGAACGCTAAATCGCTTGGTGGCACTTCTAATGATGGTAGGGTGGTAACTAGCCACAGCCAAAGCCTCTCACCAGACCAGACCAGAAACAATTCAGAAATTATAAATTCCCAAATTGTTCTCGCCGGGAATCGAACCCGAGACCTCCCAGTTATAAGACCACAGCGCTCACCACTGTACCAGGGAGTTTCCATGTTACATCCATACATGTTGGTATGTATGGATGGATGAATGAATGTTTGTTACTCTTTCACGCCACAACGAATGAATCGACTAAGCTGTTTGGAATGGAGGTAACTCCTATCCAGAATTAACACATAGACTACATTTTATCCTAGAAAATGATATCCTAGTTTAAAATAATATCTTAAAAAATTATATTTTTCTATTTTGTACCAGGATCCCAGAAGAATGGCTGAGTCTTGGTCTAATCGAGGGCGAGCAGTACCCGTGCCCAGGACTGGCCTTCATACCCAAGCTGGATGGAAAGACTACGAAACCCTATGCAGACTTGGTGCAAAACCTTAACAACTCTTATGAGGTTACCATCCTTACTAGTATCCTTTTTAATACTATAAACTTATATTTTTAAAATCAAAGAGTTCCCACGAGATTTCAAAATTCAAAAAAATTCAAAATTCAAAATTTATCTAAATATATAAAAGGCAAAGGTGACTGACTGAATGACTGATTGACTGACTGACTGACTGATCTATCAACGCACAGCTCTAACCACTGGACCGATCGAGCTGAAATTTGGTATTCAGGTAGTTGTTAGGACGTAGACATCCGCTAAGAAAGGATTTTGGAAAATTTCAACCCCAAAAGGGTTAAATAGGGGGTTAAAAAATCGAACCTAACGTGAGCGAAGCCGCGAGTTAAAGCTAGTTTATTTCATATAGGCCAACTTGTAGCTCTTATGACACGTTATAAACCACCGGTTCGGAATGCAGATTCTGCTGAGAACAGCCGGCAAGAAACACAGCAGTTGCTATTTTCAAAAAAAAATAATAATTTTACAATAGGTAACAAAACTATGCTATGTATACAGTGCTTCCACAATGAAGCTTCAAAAATGCATACGTAGGTACACACAATCCAACGCATGTCAACATGGGCAGACTGAGCAGACCCATTCCCGTTGGTGGCACCCGTTCAAATGCTAAATCCCCGCGGATTTATCAACGCACAGCTGAAATCACTAGACAGAGCAGGGTTAAATTTGGCATCCAGATAGCTATTATGACGTAGGCATCCGCTAAGAAAGGATTTTTGAAAATTCAATCCCTAAGGTGGTAAAATAGGGGGTTGAAAAATCGTTTTTTCTTGTTTTTTTTTTTAAAGAATATTAGCCAAGCTGAAGTTGACTAATATTCTCGTATCCCCTCCAAATAAGCGGAAAGCTTATGCTAGGGGTGGGCACTATAATTGTCGTACCCACTCCTAGCTCAAGCTTTCTGCTTATGTGGAGGGGATAGAAAAATATTAATCAAATTCAGCTTGGCAGCTTGTTTCTTTTAAAAAAAAAAGTATAAATAAATATAATTTGTTTTAGTGGACAAACGTAGCGGCGTTCAGTTTTGACAAAGAAACAGACAAATGGGAAATCATGGCACTGGATGGGTCGAAACGACGATTTCAGTAAGTACAAGCTTTTTTTTTTAATTCAATGACAAGATAGTCTTTGACTGCGATCGCACCTAGCGGTTCTTATCAGGATCGTTGAATTAAAGGTTGCCTAGGTTGTAGTAGATGTGCATTTTTGAAACTTCTTTGTGGAAACACTGTACACATAGCAGTTTTGTTACCTATTGTAAATTTTTTTTGAAAAGAGCAACCGCCGAGTTTATTTCTGGCTCTTCTCGGCAGGAAAGGCATTCTGAACCAGTGGTAGATTCATCGACGCGGATTCAAAAGCACTTGTAAAAGTTTATTTAAATAAAAAATATTTTTATTCTATTCTATTCTAAAGCGTTTCGTTCGAGTACTCGGAGGAAAAAAAAATTTGTGTTTTAGATGGAGACGCCTTGACGTCTAATTTCTTTGCAAAAAAGTCTGTCAATTACGGTGCGGGGCGAGGTAGCACACATAAACAATTTCTTACTACAGGTGCATTTTTCAATCACGTCGCTATGCACGCACACGACAAAACTACCAAACAAACCTTAAAGTATACGCACACAACCAAATTCACACACAGGGACGTTCTATCCTTACACGAAACAATCATGTCATTTATGTAAGCAATTTTGGGCTGCGACACTATCGATTATCGACTTTCGATAAGTTCTAAATGAATTAATGAATGAATGAAGTTCAACTAATAGTATAAATTAAAATATTGTTAAATCAATTTAGCAATCAATTACTGTTCGTTGGTCTGGCTAAGACTTAAAAAGTTTTTAATGAATTGTATAAGATGAGAATATAAATCTAAATCGAATGTTCTGAATCTAATATATAGGATACTTTTTATCCTAATAAACAATAAGGTTCATCCGCGATAGGGGATGAAAGTTTTTGAAAAATACTATTTTATTCAATTTTGGTGAAGATCTAATAAATATTATCGGAGATAGAGGACATACCTTCTCGCGGATAGTAGCAAGTTACTCTAAACTACGCCACGCGGACGAAGTCACGGAAATCAGCTAGTAAATAAATAAATTTAAGAAATGCCACATACAATTTTGTAGTCGAGTTTATAGTTTTTAAACTTTTATCCATGTTTTATCAATGGATAGTAGACATTTGTTGGAACACTAACTGGTTCTATAAGAAAATTAAAAAATACATGATGTACCTATACCATACACACCGAAAATATCAATATCGATATAATTTCTGCTTCCAGCCCTAATTTTCTTGCAGTGTGACCAACTTCTTTAAAATAAAATCCTCATTTTTGAACAAAAAACTACCTTAAAAATACTGTTAATGATAAGCTTATCCAACTTTATGAATGGGTACAATACCTATTACAATTTAATTTTTCATAAACCGAGGTGGCACGAGGGCATTTAATTGTGGCGATTGAATATTAATAAGGCTTTTTAATCACAAATCTGTGTATGTTTGTAATGATTTTTGCGCATGCAATTATACCGGTTACTTATATTAGCCCGTCCCGGCTTCGCAAGGGTGGATATTTATTTTTTAAACATTTTGGCATAAACGCACAGTAAATGCAGGACATACCTAAATAATAATGTATTTAGCAATAGTGTATCGCTGGCTCCCTTTGGGTATGGGACTTGATGATTGAAAACAAAATGATAACAGAATAAATGACATCAATGAACTCGTAATATCTTTCGAATGGAATGTCCGATTTTAATAAACTAAAAAGTAATTTGCAGGTATTTAAACAGCCTTGCTTGAAAAAACATTTATTTTGGTAAGGATTAAGGCAAAGGTATAAATAACTTGGTCTGATTTTGGTCGGATTTCTATTAAATTTTAAAATGTTAAAAAGTAGTTATAGTGACATAGCTACAATAGTAGCTCAGTTTACTAGTAAGAGTTTACTACAGATAATGATATATTTTTACTATGCAAGACCAACAAAATCTCAGTCACACGACAAGAAAATATTATAAAATGTTAACGAATATTCTACTAAACTCAGTTTTGACGAAATGTGTGACTCGTACCCTTTTCAAAATAATCGATTAAATTGTTTAACCTAATAGATTTATAAATACATATCAAAAATACTATAGATATAATCAAATAGATTAAATTGTTTGCCTAAAGTTTATAAATTAATATAAATATAAACCCCCAACCTTTCCTATTCGATCGTAATTTTAATTGTATGTAATCAAATCATTATGCAGTTCATGATAAAGGGCTCCAATCGAGTAATAAGTAGATTGGTTATTTTTTTTAAATTTCCCGAAATTATTTCTTGTACGATTCCGTAGCAACATTTTCGGATCAACAGTATTTTTAAGTTTTCTCCTTAAATAGTGCATTAATTGGATAAAAGAATATATCAGGAGAAAAGTAATGTTATCCTTTCATAATCTGGATATTTTTGGTATTTTTTTTAGAAGGAAAATCACTCATAGTCGGCATATTATACCGGAGCTCATCCTCCGCTAACCATACGTTGTTGACAGGCGCGTGACGCGAGTCAAACAGTTTTATATAACGGGTATGACCGCTGGGCATACCCGTCAAATAAAAACTTACAGAGGGGTACGCATCCTATTGCTACTCCAGGGCTATATACTTCAAGTTCGAGTAGGTTGGATTTCTATGAAGATGCAGGAGCGCGCTTGTCTATAAGATGCATATTCACTCTTGCCTTGAACGTACTCAAGTTATACGTAGCAGGAAATACAGATCCCGTAAGGGCGTTCCTCACTGATTTTACGCAGTATTTACAAGTGTTTGTAACGCATCCGAAGTCCGAACATGGCGGCAAGTGACAGAGATTTAACGCTTAGAGGTGGAAATTCCGAAACTTTCCGAGACATGCTTTCGGAAAGTTTCCGAAAGTATTCCGGAAGTCTTCCACAACTTCCGTCGTATCGCTCGAAGTAAAAACACGACATTTTGTATAAACTTATACCTACGGTATATTATGAACAAGATATTTTGTCATTTATTTTTCGAGTAGAACAGTCGAAGACAACAGGAAGGTCATAAATATTTCATACTATGGTTTGTTTACGATAAAAACAAAAATAAAGTCGGTCGTTTTAGTTAAACTCCAAGGTTTTAACTAAATAATGATGGATGGATGGATGACGAGGTCCCGCGTTCGATTCCCGGGTTGGGCCAAAAAATGTATCGGGTTTTTCTGTTAAGAAATCCTCAATACTAGCCCGAAGATAGGAAGCAAGCGGTGTGTGAATAATAGATTTCAACCATGCACTTAAAAACTTATGAAAATTTAGAAGTTTTCAGGGAAACTTTCCCAGAAAAAACAAGTCGGTTAAAAAAGGATTAAGTACCTATAGCGTTTATGTTATAATGGATATCAACCACACACTTAAAAACTTCTGAAAACTTAGAAGTTTTCCAGAAAAGGAAACTTCCGTCTCTAATTAAGGGTCTACTTGGGAAACTTAACTCAAAACACAATTACGAATTTCAGTGTACCACGTATACGGTTGATATTTAAGGCTGACGACCCCGAAACTTTTGCGGAACGCGTCAAGTTTGCGGTCAACTTACGTAAAGAGGTGGAAAACAATTTCAGGCAAGATTTACCATTAATTATACCTACTGCATTAATTATTATGTACTCCACGTCACAAGGCCGGGAAAGGATTTAGGGGCTTTTATGGGTCAACTTCTAATTCAACTGAATCACACTAATATTATAAGAAAGTTTGTGTGTGTGTATGTATGTATGTAACTCCGTTACCCTACAACGAATGGGCCGATTTAGTTGAAATTTGCAATGAAGATAGCTCAACATACAAACTACTTTCATCCCGGAAAATTAAAGAGTTCCCGCTGGAATTAAAAAACCTTAATCCAAGTGGACGAAGTCGCGGGCATCTTGTATCTAGTCTAGCCTATGTGGTATTGCAGTCTATAATCTATCTCTGTGCTAAATTTCAACCAAATCGGCTCAGTCGTTGTGGCGTGATTGAGTAACAAACATCCAAACTTTCACATTTATAATACTACTAGCTGATACCCGCGACTTCGTCCGCGTGGATTAAGGTTTTTTATTCCCGAGGGAACACTCTTATTTCCCGGGATAAAAAGTAGCCTATGTCCTATTCCAGACCATAATCTATCTCTGTGCCAAACTTAAGCCAAATCGGTTCAGTCGTTGCGACGTGACTGAGTAACAAACATACAAAGGACAATGGGCACTTTTGTATGAGTTGCGTCCCCAGACTGTATCAAGTTGTGATATATGTCATTTTAAAGGTCATGATAATAGCTTCATTTTATTGTATGACACCAACTATGAGACACGTGCAGGGAAAGAACTATGATTTTTTTAATTTTTTTATAATAGAACGTATTTATTTTTGTTTTTTTGTTTTTTTTTTTAATCCAGAATGTATGCGTTATTTTAGGGGTTTCATTTATTTAGTATAAACTCAAAAAAAAAACACTTAAACCCTACCTAAAGCCGTCTCCAACCGCCCCTATAACGGCCCCTGACCTCACATCTAATCTATTATACGCGCGTCCTTTGTACAGGCCGTAGTTGGTAACTATTAACTACGTGGCGCGCACATATCTTTTGCTCTTTAGGATCGGTGCTATTTTAAGTTTTCCTCTGCACGTTTAACGGACTTGATTTTTCTGTTTTTGCTTTGATTGTGGCTAGTTAGTACGACGGTAATTAGTTTTATTTTATATAGTGCGGTGTGGCTGCTTGTCTGTGTTGCACCTTCACCTCCGTGCTTGTATATCTACGCAGTACCCCTGCCTGCCTGGGAGAAACGACGCTGTACCACCTGTGCAAGAAACTCACCGGAACCGACTCACTCGTCTACGCTGTACTAGACAGCCAGGGTAGGCAAAAATACTCCGTCCAGGATCGTGCTGAGATCATGGCGGAGTATATGGAGATACAATTTACTCCAAACCCACCGGCCAGTGACAATGCGTACAGGCACCACGAAGAGATCGACCAACAAGTGCGGGAATTCCTGTCGGCCCCGACTCCCCAGCTCCGGGGAGGCGAGTTCATCTCCCCGTCTGAGCTGAGGAAGGCCGTATTCCGACTCCCCAAACGGAAGGCGCCAGGCTACGACGAAATTCCGATCACCACACTTCAGCAGTTGCCCAGAAGAGGTCTCGTTGCCCTAACGAGACTCTTCAATGAGGTACTCCACACCGCACACTTCCCGGAGACCTGGAAAAGGGGGAAGGTCATCACTATTCCCAAACCGGGCAAGGATCGCCACCATCCAGGGAGCTACCGCCCCATCACCCTACTGCCGCACATCACCAAGCTGTTTGAGCGTTTATTGCTGCGAAGGCTTGCCCCGTACATCCAACTACGGGACGAGCAGTTCGGCTTTCGCAGCAACCACTCGACGACGCTCCAGCTGGCGAGAGGACTTCACCACATCGCCAGTGAGAAGAACAGGGGGTACTGCACCGTCGGGGTCTTTCTCGATATCGAGAAGGCCTTCGATCACGTGTGGCATACCGGCGACCTCTCGACCGACCTACCACCAATGATCGTGCGGCTGGTGGCTTCTTTCCTGGAAGGCAGATCCTTCCACGTCTCCGTGGAGGGCGCGGACTTCCAGCCGCGCCGCATACGTGCAGGAGTACCCCAGGGCCGCTGCCTATCGCCGTGCCTGTACACATTGTACACTAACAACATCCCTACCCTCGCCGGACATCTACGCGAGGGGGAGGAAGGCGTGCTGTTGTCGCTCTACGCCGACGACAGCGCGTATCTCGCTTCATCGTACCACAAGATCGTCGTCTGCAACAAGATGCAGCGCCTGCTGGACCTGCTTCCGGAATGGATGGTCAAATGGAGGATGACCGTCAACGTGGGAAAAACGGCCGCTATCCTGTTCGACATCCGGAGACCGGAAGCCTATGCATCAACTCCGCTTCCGAGGGCAGGACATAGTTTGACGAACTTTGGTGTGCTACTTGGGGTGCCGCATCGACCTCAGCCTTAACCTGATTCCGTTGGTCAACCAAGTTGTGAACCAGGCCAAGGCGACAGGGTCGATGCTTCACCAAGTCTTCAATTCAAGCCTATCACCGAAGACCAAGCTCCTCATCTACGGAGCCTATATCCGCTCCAGACTGACGTACGCGGCACCTGCCTGGTATGCGCTCTACTCGGCAAGTCAGAGGAGCCGCCTACAGGTCCTCCTGAATAAGTGCCTCCGTCTGATCGTTGGAGCTCCAAGGTACGTGAGGAACGACGTCATCCATCGCGACCTCAAGATGCCCACCGTGGAAGAGTACGTCCACTCAGTTGCGCGGCGCATGTTAGCGCGCCGATTGCGGACCGTACCAGCACCTCAACGGCATCGCACCGCTAACCAGCCGACCCACGACCGGACGTCCCGTACCTCGAGAGCTCCTGCGATCGCCAACACCGAGGAGGCACGCAAGTGACTCCAGCGACGACGAAAACGATGCGAAATACACTGGACGATTCACTCGCCCATAGCGCGGAGCCACCCACCGGATTTGACATCGCTCCGCACACGGCGGCGGAATACCCGCCCGCGGTGCGGAGCCCCACGGATACGACGGACCACAGGCTCCTAACCAACGCCAGTGAGCCTCGGCCATAAGGCCGAAACTCAACACCGGCGAAATGCTCTTTCCCGTGCCACGTCCGGGCCATGAGGCCATGCCTCGAAGCGCGTACCCCCTCAGGCCTCACGGACAGAGGAGACGACCCTGCTGTATGTTGTAACTAGACAATAGATTAAGCAGGTATTAAGGACCTTAATACAGCCGCTTGCTAGTCAAGGGGTAAAAGATCTCCCCACAAACTACACGTACGAACTAGCCACAATCAAAGCAAAAACAGAAAAATCAAGTCCGTTAAACGTGCAGAGGACAGAGGTCAAAAACTCAAAATAGTACCGATCCTAAAGAGCAAATGATATGTGCGCGCCGCGTAGTTAATAGTTACCAACTACGGCCTGTACAAAGGACGCGCGTATAATAGATTAGATGTGAGGTCAGGGGCCGTTATAGGGGCGGTTGGAGACGGCTTTAGGTAGGGTTTAAGCGTTTTTTTTGAGTTTATACTAAATAAATGAAACCCCTAAAATAACGCATACATTCTGGATTAAAAAAAAACAAAAAAACAAAAATAAATACGTTCTATTATAAAAAAATTAAAAAAATCATAGTTCTTTCCCTGCACGTGTCTCATAGTTGGTGTCATACAATAAAATGAAGCTATTATCATGACCTTTAAAATGACATATATCACAACTTGATACACTCTGGGGACGAAACCGCCCATTCTCCTTTTCGCGTTTATAATATTATTATTATTAACAAATTATTGGTGTGCAGCAATTATTTATGCTTTTCCTACGGAAAAAATTTGAGAGATCGGGATTAAAATTAGTAGTAGTAGTAGCTTCAGTCCGCGACTTTGTCTGCGTGGACTTCAGAATTGGATCTAAAGCTTCGCGCCTTAACAATTTTTAATCTTACCACGGGAACTATTTGAGATCGGTATAGAAAGTACATGTCCTTTTCTATAGCATAGGTGACATGCATACCAAATTTCAAAGCTGTCTGCCTGCGGCTTAGCTCGTAAACAATTTTCAATTTTCCCTCGGGAACTATTTAAGGAATCGGGATAAAAGGTAGCCTATGTTTTTTTCCATGTCACAGG
Organism: Hipparchia semele; assembly: GCA_933228805.2. Lineage (NCBI taxonomy): Eukaryota > Metazoa > Arthropoda > Insecta > Lepidoptera > Nymphalidae > Hipparchia > Hipparchia semele. The sequence continues at coordinate 2,419,767 of OW121733.1, read as the reverse complement.
CTACATGCATACCAAATTTCATAGCTGTCTGCCTGCGGCTTAGCTCGTAAACAATTTTCAATTTTCCCTTGGGAACTTCTTAAGGAATCGGGATAAAAGGTAGCCTATGTTCTTTTCCATGGCAAAGGCTACATGCATGCCAAATTTCATCCAAATCCGTTCAGCCGTTTTTGCGTGATTGAGTAACAAACATCCAAACATCCAAACATCCAAACATCCAAACATCCAAACATCCAAACATCCAAACATCCAAACATCCACACTTTCACATTTATAATATTAGTAGGACTAGATGATATCCGCGTACTCCGTACGCGTGGATACAGGTTTTTAATTCCCGCGGGAACTCTCGTATTTTCCAGGATAAAAAATAGCCTATGTGTTATTCAAGACTATAATCTATCTCTGTGCCAATTCTATTTTTCAACCAAATCGGTTCAGTCGTTGTGGCGTGATTGAGTAACAAACATGCATCCAAACTTTCGCATATTTTATAATATTAATAGGATTAAATGAATGAATGAATTCAATCCTTCCATAAAAGTTGGCAATAACAGTGCCTGACTCGCAGATTCTACTTGTACTTGGATTGCCTGATCCTCGAAGGTCTACCAAGAATGCCACTGCATTTCATGCCCTCCATACTGAAGATGGTTTTAATTCACCGTCAAGCCCAAGAAGTGGACCAAGATCATCTACAAGGGCTCAAAGAAGAGGTAGACACTCTCTCTTTCTCTCTCTCTCTCTCTCTCTGTTAGAGAGGCCACGTACGATAAAGTTTGCGTCAAGTCTGCTTGTCATGCCACACACCGTCAAGTCTGCCGCGGCCTTAACGCGGCATCATGCAGATTTGACGGCAAACTTGATCCTAGGTGGCTTCCCTTAAGTCATGTCGTTAAGGCTCAAGACACGGAGCTGCCCGCGAAATTCAAATTTAATTTGGTTTTACGCCATTTATAAACGAACTAGCTTTAACCCGCGGCTTCGCTCACGTTAGGTTCGATTTTTTAACCCCCTATTTAACCCTCTTAGGGTTGAAATTTTCCAAAATCCTTTCTTAGCGGATGTCTACGTCCTAACAGCTACCTGTATACCAAATTTCAGCTCGATCAGTCCAGTGGTTAGAGCTGTACGTTGATAGATCAGTCAGTCAGTCAGTCAGTCAGTCAGTCAGTCAGTCACCTTTGCCTTTTATATGTTTAGATACGACAAAGTAGGCTTATGGTATTCAAATTGCGTCAATGGCAGTATCATCTTCATAGGTTTATATACTAATCTTTACGTGAAAGTTAAACTAAGTTTGAATTTCGCGGGCAGACTCGTGTTTTGAGCCTTAATAACTATTTTACCACCAGGCGGAAACCAATTACTGGAAAATGGAAGGCAAAATGAAGATAATTAACACAATTTTGAAGTATCCAAGTCTGTATAACTTCATTCACCCGCCGAGCAAAGATTACGTTCCGCCTGTGCCAGATTATGGTAAGCATGTTAACAAATATCATCGTCTTCAAATGCTAATGGACGCGGTTGTGAGCTTCCTGCTAACTTCACTCTAAACTTCATTATGCTGTGAAGTTAGCGGGAGATATCAAGCCATGCCCAGTAGCGCTTGAGTATAGTAATACTCTGTGGAATCGTGGAGTTGACTTTAAAGTTTTCGTTACGTGTACATCACTCTGGATCGTCCAAAATGGAATTCCGTAATTCGTCGGAATCTATTTTATTTTTATGTATGTTCTCCGATTACTCGAAGACGCCTGGACCGATTTGGAAAATTCTTTTTTTGTTTGAAAGGGTATACTGCCCAGGTGGTCCCATTGTCAATAGGGCAGGATCTGATGATGGGATCCTGGAGAAATCGAGGTAACTCTTCAAATTTTATAGGCACAATTGATATACTCTGTAGTGGCGTTTGAAGTCGGTTTTGTAAAAATTATTTTTATATTTATATTATAGGTATGTAATACATTTACTATTTAATACTCTGGAATAATCTTCCTCTAAGCTACCAATGCGAAACTGTGGCGGGTCATCTAGTCATAACTACCACTTCGACCATCCGTGGCTCCAGATCTTTTTTTCCACGTACCACCAAATTGTGGAATCTTCTCCCTTCGACAGTGTTCCCACTTAATTACAATATGGGGTTATTCAAGGGGCGCACCAATAAGTTCCCGAAATGCCGGCAACGCATCGGTGGTGCCTCTGGTACTACAAGTGTTCATGGGCGGCGGTAACCACTTTACATCAGGTGACCCGCCAGCTCGTTTGCTCGCTATTCATATAAAAAAACATTATATTTTAACCTCAGGTCGCTATCCATGTGACATGGTGGACTTCGCCGGAAGATTGAAACACAACCAGTGGTATTCTCTCTACGTGCTCACGGAATCTGTTTCTTGCATACACTTGGTTGTGGATGAATGCCTGAAGGTATAGTTCTTGCTTCTTGCAATTCTTGAGTGTGCGTGTATGAGAGCGAGAGCTATGCTAACGCGTAACTGCTCCCACTTAGGCTCCAATAGGTGCCCATGTATCTAAATACATGACGTAATCACAAGTAAAGTTCATGCACGCTCGCGAATTGCAAGAAAAAAATTGTTCCATTTGTAATATTTTTAACTGACTTCCAAAAAAGGAGGAAGTTCTCAAAAAAAAAAAAAAAGATTCCGACGAATTCGTCGGAATCTTTTTTTATTTTATTTTTTATATGTGTTCCCCGATTACTCGAAGATGCCTGGACCGATATGGAAAATTATTTTTTTGTTTGAAAATTAAAGATTTCGACGAATTGAGAACCTACTCCTTTTTTGGAAGTCGTTTAAAAAATAACAGACAAAATTGCTAAAAATATCCATGAAGTATTAAAAAAAACATCCCATGAAAATAATTTCATATCGAGGTGTATTCCTACCATTTTTAGGTGGAGTCAATGCTGTTCTTCACATCCAACTATGGACGCAATGTGAGCCTCGCAGAATTCGACGCAGCACAGCAACATTGTACCTCCATGGTAAGAAATATAGTTCTTACAATTCATGAGCACACCTAGGTCATGGTTGTGTGCGTGTCTGTATGAGGGTTTTTTCTTTTTCATCATCATCATCGTCATCATTTCAGCCTGCGGACGTCCACTACTGAACATAGGCCTTTCCCAAACAGCACCACCACACCCGGTCCTCAGCTCTTCTCATCCAGCCACTTCCCGCCACTCTCTTTATGTCGTCGGTCCACCTTGCTGGAGGGCGCCCCACACTACGCTTGCTTGTTCGTGGTCTCCACTCCATAACTTTCCCGCTCCAGCGGCCATCGCTCCTGCGACAAGCATGGCCTGCACACTGCCACTTCAGCTTACTGATAGTTTGGGCTATGTCAGTGACCTTGGTTCTCCTACGGATCTCTTCATTGCGAATTTTTCTTTTGACAGATGCTCAAATACTTGAACATAACGTGGTTGAATAGCACTGCGCATGCAATTCGAATGTCTTACAGAGACGTTGGAAAGGGGTAATACATAGTATAGAAAAGCAAAAGAATCGTCAAATAATTGATTGCTCCACTAGTTAATGTTTGCGACTATGTTTTTTTTAATCTGAAATAGGCTTGCGCTTGACGACAATCAGTACTGGATAGCACTGATGAGGTTTAGATTGGAGCGCGCTTGCCTAGAAGATGCCTATTCACTCTTGCCTTGAAGGTAGATACTAAAATTATAGGTGGCAGGAATCACAGATGCTGGAAGAGTGTTCCACACCTTAGCGGTTCCTATCAGAAACGTTGAATGAAAGCGTTTCGTTTAAGTAGGTTGGATTAAAATCAACATGGATTAAAATTTTATAAAAACTCCATCCCATGAGAACTTGTTAATCTCCCTTGATGAAAGTTACCTTATAGATAATTATACTTGTTCACAGTGACTTTTTTATCGTCTTCCAAAAACACACCAATTATTATACCCAGTATAGTTCTTGCAATTCACGAGGGCGCGTGGCTCATGGTTGTGTGTGTGACGTATCTGTATAAGTGTGAGCGAGACCTTGCTCGCGCCTGACCGCTCCCACCTAGGCTGACAGGCACACACACTTACGCAATGTGCATGTACACGATGTAACCACAAGTATAGCTCACGCGCCCTCGTGAATTTAGTAAAACAATAAAAAAACAAATGAAAAATTTATAATGTCCATCTTTGGGATACACACATGCTATTACTGTGCCAAATGTCCAAAATCTATACATTGGTTTGGTCACGATAGTTTACAAGGGAATTTTTAAAATGACTGATTGACCGAATTTACCCACACAGTGACATAGTTTTTTGCATTGACATTACCTTCAGGTATTCTATCTTTCTGTAGGTGGTTCAACATTAATGAGAAGAACTGGGAGTTCTATGGCATCAGTAAGCTGTGCAGGTTTATGCAACTCGTCAGGTTTCGTATGCAGGTAATTATTATTTTTTTAAACTTCATCCCTACAGGGGTTGATATTGTTCTTAAAGGTTGGAGTAACGTCAACCCTTGCGTCGTTTGCGCAAAAAATCCTTATTAGGATTTCGTCATGATGGTGTTACAATTTTTTTTTATAGGATGACAAGTTAGTCCTTGACTGCGATCTCACCTGATGGTAAGGGACAATGCAGTCTAAGATGGTAACGGGCTAAGATGGTAACGGGCTAACTTGGAAGGGGTATGGCAGTGTAAGTACATTCAACCCATAGCCCTAATCTGTTTCTACATGCCATCGTGTCAGAACGCTAAATCGCTTGGCTTCAGAGTAGTAACTAGCCACGGCCAAAGCCTCCCACCAGACCAGACCAGAGAGAATTCAGTAATTATAAATTCTCAAGTTGCCCCAGCCGGGAATCGATCCCGAGACGTCCCAGTTACAAGAGTACAGCGCTGACCACTGCGCCGTGTTTAACATGGTTTCTGTATCACATTGGGTTGGATTTGTGCTCGTTGCAGTACGCGTTGCGCTAAAGTTCCCAAATTGCCCCCACCGGGAATCGAACTCAAGACCTCTCAGTTATAAGACTACAGCACTCACCACGGCGCTGTGTTTATGATGGTTTCTGGTAAAAACTATTATAGTGGGTTTGATTTTTGCTCGTTCCAGTACGCGTTACGTTACTCCATCGAGCAGTCCATGGCAATGTTCGTGGCGCTGACCGAAACCCCCTGCCTCTGCACGTACTGGTGCGAAGAGGACTACAAGTGGGACTCCTCGGATCTGATCAACACCCCCTTCCGCTCCCCGACCATCACCCTGTTCTACTTCTACCTGATGATGTCTGCTGATGGACCCTACTACACCACTTCGCCGGATCAATTTGAGGTACATTCATTACTTGTATAATGCGATTCAAATGAGAATAGGACTGTCAAACAGACATTTTATATTTCTGTCCTGCTCATATGCGGTCCACACTGAGTGAAATAGAAACATTAAATGGCGGCTTCTCATTCCTATTGTCATTTGAAACGCATTATAGAGTTCTTGCAATTCACGAGGGTATGTGAGCTTTACTTGTGGTTATGTCGTGTACATGCACATTGCGTAAGTGTGCGTACCTGTCAGGAGCCTAAGTGGGGTCACACACACAACCATGCCACACGTGCCCGCGTGAATTGAAAGAACCATAGGTATGATTACTTTTTACAAAAAATTTAACCGACTATAGAAGCAACAAAAAGTCGACTCCTGGCAGGGGCAATTTGGGAATTTATTATTTCTGAATTGTCTCTGGTCTGATCTGGTGGGAGGGTTTGGCCGTGGCTAGTTACCAACCTACCATCAAAGACGTGCCGCCAAGCGATTTAGCATTTCGGCACGATGGCGTGTAGAAACAGAGGGGTATGGGTTGAATGTACACTGCCACATCCCTTCCAAGTTAGCCCGTTACCATCTTAGAATGCATTATCACTTACCATCAGTTGAGATCGCAGACAATCATTTCATCGAATAAAAAAAATCTCATTACCCTCATTGTAAAATAGATAGTAATCCAGCGGTTGTTTCGGGAAATGCTGTATCGTTGCCACTTCATACCGCAAGTTCATCCAAAGATCCTCACTGGTTTGGTCTTCGATAAGGAGTTGTTCCTTACTTCGATTGGTAAGAGTTGTATTATTATTTAAAAAAAATTATAAGCCTTCGGTGAGTCTGCTCAGGAGCTCTTCGAGCTTGTTCTCCCTTCACCTTTTTACAAAAAAAAAAAAAACAAAATCAAAAATTATTTATTTCACGTAGGCCAACTTGTAGCTCTTATGACACGTCATAAATCTACCACCGGTTCGGAATGCAGATTCTGCTGAGAAGAGCCGGGAAGAAACTCAGCAGTTGCTCTTTTAAAAAAAATATTTTGTTTTTTACAATAGGTAACAAAACTATGCAATGTATACAGTGTTTCCGCAATGAAGTTTCAAAAATACAAACGTAGGTACATACAACTCAATACCATGTTAAGACGGGCAGATAAAGCAGACCCATTCCCGTTGGTGGCACCCGTTCACGAGCATGACGCATGATCCAGCCATTGCTTCACTCAACCATATTTGAGGGAACGTAACAACCCTCACCACACGACACCACGACAGAAATATTTAAAGAGAAATGTTTACCACCGCACTGCAAGACATCGGGAGAGTTTCCATCCCTACGTCGTCCATATTCCACCTACACGCACTAAGCGCTTTAAGTCTTCATTCCTGATACGCACGGCTAGGGTCTGGAACGCTCTTCCAAGATCTGTGTCTCCTAACACGTACAATTTGGGTATCTTTAAAACAAGAGTGACTAGGCATCTTCTAGGCAAACGCGTTACACCTTAGACCATATTATCATCATTTTCCATCAGGTGTGACAGTGGTCAAGCGTGTGCCTATAATGTATAAAAAAAATTAATAGTTAAACCAAATTTTAGGTCTCATGGAGCCGAATGTAGTTGATTACAGAGAAAGGTTACTGAAAGCATACAGGAAATCCATCATACCGCTGATTGCATACATGCACGAATACGATTGTTATAGAGATATTTTTGTGTTGGACATCGAATCATATGTAGAGTGAGTAGAGTACAATTTTGATAAAATCAGTATTTTATTTGTTGGTAATTGTGCGAGTTTCTATAATAAACTTCCATATAGCGTAAAACGTAAACATATTGACAAAAATGCGTCTATTTTTTTATAATTCAACACTTCGATGGTATCATATTATTTTTACAAATAAATATTTACGCGCTTTATCCTTACAGATATAAAAATAAATTGTTATCTTGACAGTTTTCTTAAACCATGACGTAAATAAGGGCATTAGAAAAATATTGTAGCTCTTATGACACGTCATAAATCTACCACCGGTTCGAAATGCAGATTTTGCTGAGAAGAGCCGGCAAGAAACTTAGCAGTTGATCTTTTAAAAAAAAAAAATTTACAATTGGTAACAAAACTGCGCTATGTATACAGTGCTTCCACAATGAAGCTTCAAAAAAGCATATGCATCTTCTTCTATTACTATTTTGCACTATTTTGACGACCTCCCTGGCGCAGTGGTGAGCGCTGTGGTCTTATAACTGGGAGGTCTCGGGTTCGATTCCCGGCGGGGGCAATTTAGGAATTTATTATTTCTAAATTGTCTCTGGTCTGGTCTGGTGGGAGGCTTTGGCCGTGGCTAGTTACCACCCTACCGTCAAAAACGTGCCGCCAAGCGATTTAGCGTTCCGGCACGATGGCGTGTAGAAACCGATTAGGGGTATGGGTTGAATTTACACTGCTATACCCCTTCCAAGTTAGGCCGCTACCATCTTAGACTGCATCGTCACTTTCCATCAGGTGAGATCGCAGTCAAGGGCTATCTTGTCATCGAATAAAAAAAAAAATATTTTCTTGCATATTTTGAAGGACATTCCGTGAAGAGAAGCATTCAGCGTCAGAAACGCGAGAGGAAATTCAGATGCATTACGACGCTAAACAAGATTTGATCTGGCGCCTGCCGCAGTACATTAATATTGGTCCATATGCGCTCAATGTTGACACATTAAAGGTGAATGTAAACAGGCTTTAGAAACTGGAAAATTTTTAAACTGCTCATTAAACTTTTACCACAGAACTCCAAGAAGTCGTGAACTTTGGCAACCTGATGTGGTTTTTTTCAAACAAAATTCCAAATTATTTATTTTGTGTAGGCCAACTTGTTGCTCGACAAGTCAAGTCTCTACCTTCGATTCAGAAAGCCGATTCTGCTGAAAAGTCTGCGCAAGAAACTCAGTAGTTGCTCTTTGTATATTAAAAGTATTACAATATGTAGCTCATCTATCTTGTGGACATTTGAAGCAAAGCCAATTGTTTCGATACAATTTTGACATTAAGCAATTCACTAATTTTATTTTTAGTTTTACTAAATATAACATCACCTTTTTAAATGTGTTTTTTACATTTTAGCAAATATTGGTAACGAAGCGATCAGATATAATGAAAGCACTATTAACAATGTGGGCGGAAGAGGTCCGCATTGTAGTAGACGATGTGATACAAGCCTACAAAAACATCATGAGAAAACTGGGAGAGAAACCGAATTCCATAGAACATGTCTTTGAGTTGAGAGAGTGGATGGAGTCTATACCCTTTGCTCTGAAGACGCAAGAGGACATTATGAAAAAAGTCCATACTGTAAGATTTACAACGCTTCTTTTTTGCTTCTTGGGGCGCAGAACTCTTTCAATTATTGTAACATGTTGACCAATTAAAATCTAAACTAATAATAATTAGTGATAAAAATTGACTTCCATTATCAGCTCGAGGCAGCGGCTATTAAGACAGAAAGGGTCGTGGTGCACAAATAAGACAACATAGAGTCAGTTCTTAGTTCAAGTTTCATATTTGTGCAAATTATGGAACGTGGATGCTGAGAACCCTTTTTTAAAGATCTCTTAGTTTGTTTCCAAGAGTTCACTGGTGACTAGAGGCCTAATAAGCTACTTTGGCCAACATATAAGTTTGGAAATTCAACAAAATAACGCTGTCGCATTATTCCAGTGATTTGAATGATACTTTGGATTCCATTTATATTTTTAATGTCTAACATTTTGGCTTCACGTCAAAAACTAATTTATGATAGAAATGTGCTTAGCAAAAACTGGTGCTTAAATAAAGGCTAATACTTTTTAAGGATTATGAAGTGCTGGACGTATTCTTTACCCCTCTTGAAAACGAAGATTTTAGGGCGCTATGGGAAGCTATAGGCTGGCCATTAAATATCACGAAACAGGTGAGTATAATATTATTTCCTTCATTCAAATCTCACTTATCTTAAGACACTTAAATGTGTGAAAACTCCCATACCATTATTTTCATCTTTCTTTTTTACTTCTTCCCAATGTTTACAGTCTTGTTTGCAATTTTCCAAACCATGGAACTACATTTAGTACATTGGTAAGAACGTCTTTTCTCAAACTTTTTTATGACGTATCTTACCAAACGCAACAATGCATTAAATAGCAGTAACCTTATCCATGCTCATTGGAGGTTGGTCTTTTACTAGAAGTTCTCTCAATTCAATGCTAGTGCTCTCTTTTAGATTGTAGAAACGACTGACTTCTTGGAAGAAGAACAAGAGAAGTTCTGGAAACTTCACCAGCAAGACGAACAGACTCTGTACGATAAGATTGACATGTTTACAGCTCAATGCATGGCGTTGACATTGCAAAGTGATTTTGGAAGGGTAAAGTTTTTTCTAAATAACTGATTGTATTTAATGAAACATTTATATGAAGTTCAAATTGTACCGGCCGGTCTGTTAACTTTTTTACGGCTAAACAACTTAATTTTTTTTTATTCATACTACAAAGCCCTCTATTACGATCTCATCTATTGGTAAAATATAACAATGGAAGTAGGTTAACAATTATCCTCTATATGCCAGTCCTATTGTAAATACATCTATTCAGTTTTTTTCGCATCATTGTATATAGCTATAGATTTATTGTGTCCACAGACATAGATTTTATACCCTAAAAAAATCAAAGAGTTCCTTGATTTTTAAAGGCCTAAAAATTACGTCAACAAATCGTAGATGACACCTAGATCGCTTTCATTATGCAGGTACACGAAATAGCCAACGATATAAAGAAAGCCTGGAAGGGAATGAAGGACTCGCAAGATTGGGGACGTATCCTCAATCAGAGGCAGAAGCTATTCGGTCAACCCGTGGTACCTTTTGCAGATCTTAATAGATTGGTCAAAGAATTTGAACCATACAGGAATCTGTGGGTCACTGCGTCTGGTATGTAGTATTATTTATTTGAATCAGTGTTATCACTAACTTTACGGCATGAATGTTTTTGATTCCAATAGCACGACTTGCATTAGATGCTTAAACATTTTCTACTATCAATTTGTCTACTTTATTGTCAGTTTCCATTTAGGCCGCATTCAAAAACAAATTTTTCATGTAGGACAACTTATGGCTCATATGAAAATCTGGCAAGAAACAGCTTAGGAGTTTTTCTTTATCAAATACAAAAATATAGCAACGTAACAAATAATAACACCAATTTGTGGGCATCTCAATACAAATTCAATAGCTTCCATACAGCTCGTTCTATTAAGAGATTCGTAATTAGTTTCAACTGCATCTTGTTTCCTTTTAGTATCAGTAAATCTTTTTTGCTTAAAAGTTTAAATAATTTAAGTTTATCAGTTGACTTCTGTATATACATGATTTATAATAATAATTTATCATTTTTTTACATTTTATGCAGATTTCTTGAAATCTAGGGAAGTCTGGTTTGACAACCCACTCATGTATGTGGATGCCGATGCCATTGAACCTGCCATCAATGAGTATTACAAAACCATTATCAAGTGCATTCGCACTTTTGCTGATTTGCCAAAAGTACAGCACGTTGCACTTACCATTCGGGTTAGTGAAACATTTATTAAATATGTATCAAAAATAATAAGAAATTGTAGCTCATCTAGTTCTTTATAAGTCTAGCTTATTATTTTGTACATACATACATTACATAAATTATATTTTCATTTATTATGACATAAACAAATGTTTAAGACAATAAAAAATTGTTTGCCTGATGTAACTGATGTCGGGTCTCTAAAATCTATTGGTTTTTCGAATTATGGCTCCATTCCATTCTAAACAAATGATGTTACTCAAGACTGTATTTTTTAGGATGACATGGATGAGTTCAGACCACTAATACCAGTAATACAAGCTGTCAGAAATCCTGGAATGAAAGAGCGTCATTGGAACGAGTTTATGGAGAAAGCTGGTAAGTTTTCCTTCAAAGAAGTGAATCTTCTTCAGTTAGCTATGGCCAAAGCGTCCCGCCAGATAAGATGTTTTATTTCTTTATATGAGTTTATTTGAATTAATCCACTTAAATATTATTCTAATAGGTATAACGGTAACCATGAATGATAAACAGACATTCGCGATGTGTCTAAAGCAAGGAGTGGCTGAGCATGCTGATCTAATTGCTGAAATTGGAGAACTGGCCAGCAAGGAATACGTTATCGAACAGTCGCTGGACAAGATGCTTAACGACTGGGCTGCTCGGACTATGGAAGTTACTCCTTACAAGAATACTGGTTTGTATGTTACTCCTTAATAGAACCTACTTGTAAACTCTGAACTTCAAGGATTGAAGCCTAAATCAGGGACTAACTCAAAATGTTGTATTACCCGTCAAAATACGTAAACAAAAGATAACTCGAAGGAACTGCAACAATCTATCTTTTTTGCAGGAACTTTCATAATGAAGATACCTGATGATACGCTTCAGTTACTGGACGAGCATCTTCTAGCCACCCAACAGCTCGGCTTCAGTCCTTTCAAAGCAGCCTTTGAGCTTCGGATTCAAGAGTGGGACGACAAAATCCGCCTCACGCAAAAAGTCGTGGAAGAGTGGATGGAATGTCAAAAGTAATATAATTATCACATGCTTCATTACAATCCCATTTTGGTTACGGAGTTGAATATTAGATATATAGTCTGTGCATAAATTATTCGCAGTGGACTTTCTTCTTTCTCTTCATGTGACACTTTCAACGTATTATATCTAAGTACATCGAGTGTTTTTATGTGAACAACAAAGTGAAAATCAACCTTCGTAAAGGCACCGCGTTTAGTGAACCGAACCGAACCGATGTCTGAAAGGAACAGACTGTCTCAGATATTTCTATCACAATTAATGTCGTAATGTACGCAGACCTTAATAATTACATGCTCAAATCTGACCAACACCAACAAAAGCACTATGATTCCAGGAAGGTTGTCAAATTTTACTTAACTCGCCCAATGTTTTCTCAGGGAATGGATGTATTTAGAGCCCATTTTTACATCAGAAGACATATCACGACAACTGCCTCTGGAAGCTAAAAAATACAGCACTATGGAGAGAATTTGGAGGAGGATTATGTCTGCGGCCCAAGCTTGCCCAAAGGTTTGGTTCTGTGATTTAAAAAAAAATGTTGACCACTTGTAGTCCTAGGAAGCTCAGTTCAATAGACCTGGGTGCATACAGTCACAGCATGGGACCAGCTCGGCTGCAGTAGACATGCTCACAAATTGGTAAGGGGCTTTAACAGAAAATACACTAAAATGTGCATCCTGTGCATCTATTCAGTGTACAAATCGTTGGAGTAACAATTCACGCGCAAATAAACCAAAAAGTAATATTTGTAGAAAACAATTTTTATCTGTTTAAGAATGGTGACGTATGCTGCTGCTTGTCTCGTTCACATATTTATAAATAATAATATAAGAATGTTATGTACAGTCGCGGACAGAAAATGTTTACCACCTTAAGATTCATAATTGCATGCACACATCTGTGTCAGAAGGTCGATATGTGATTTGATTAGCCATAGATCATAGACTTTTTAACATGTAGCGGTGCTTAGACAGTCCTTTAGCGGTCTCTTTAGTAGGTGACTGCTAAATAGTTTAGATGTAGAAAACCTTTTTTGGAAAAAAAATCCTTACTAATGTTATAAAATAATGTGTTTGTTTGTTCGTTGTTGGTTTGTCCTTCCATCACACAGCTACGGAGCAATAGATCCACATGATTTTTTGCATGGATATAGTTGAGGATTTGGATAGCGACATTTATCCCGGAAAAATAGAGGGTTCCCATGGAAATTTTAGAATCCTTACTTCACGCGGACGAAGTCACGGGCAAAAGCTAGTAATTTTAATAAATAGATATTATCTCATAGACACGAGCACAGGACACGAGTTACCAAAATGAGAAAACGGAAGTAATAATTTAATGAAATTTCAAAGAATCTTTATTTCTTAATTTTATTATTGAGAAACTAAACAATATTAGTATAAATAAATAATTAGCTTAATTAGCTTCCATTCGCTGCTATGACACGTAGACTCTCTCGCAGACGCGACAAGGCGATAAGTCAGTTCATATCATCCCATACCCCAGTGCAATGTGATCTAAGAGTTTGAGGATTTCTTTGATTCTGACAGTCCCACCTTTGAATCACTAAGCCCCATAAATTTTCAGTTTCAAATCAGCAGTTCGAGCGGGCTATTGAACGAGATGACTGCCACGGTGCAGATTGAACCATGGAATAGTAGCTCAGCGCATTATCTTGAACTTAGGTTGTCGGAATTTTGCTGCAGAACATCAATGTAAAATGCTGCAGAAACACCACGCATCACCATAGCTCATCCACCTCCTTTTGACTGTTTTTGACTGTGGATGCTACCAGCATCATTATGATTCAATGCACAATATGAACTTCAGCATTAGAATTATGATTAAGCTTCCATTTTGTATTTATTTTGTATATTTAAATTTCAAATAACAAATCTAATATTTTATAATTAATTGTCACTTTTACAAGTGCAATGATCTAATGCTTCGATCACAGAAAAAAAATAAGGATACCGCATGTTAGTCCGATTTGTGTACCACCGAATGCACTTACTTAGTAAGATCATTTTGCTAGCTAGGTTGACAAAAGTGGAGACGGCTTCTTTAGAATTATTATATATTTACTCATCCTTGAAAACGATTTGCAAAGTCTTCTTTTAGATAAGTGAACAGTTTGAGATGCAACAATAAAGTCAACAATATAATACCAGAATAAATATTAATAAATGATTTTTTGAAATTTTTTGATTATATATTTTTTTCGCTGTTAACCGCATTGTTACGAGGGCGAAAATAATAATAAGTTTTCAATAGTTATTATCCTTTTCCTTTAGATTTCCTCAATCTGCAGAGGCGAGAAAGTGGATTAATGCTGTACTTTTTACGAAAGATCCGGGTTAGAGACCATCAAATTATTCTTATTATGCTTTTTATTTGATGTCCTATTTGTAGTTGGATTAGTGTAAAATAAAAAAATATTTCTTTTTTTTTTTTCATTTATTTTACTAAAAATAATATAGTGCTATTATACTGAGTATTATAAGTAAAATAATAGTCATGAAATGCAATAAAAAATATTTAATAATTTAATCATAAAATTAAAAAGCCGCTATCTGTAGTTTTGAGCCGGGAGTCGGGACAGCATGTGTCACGATAACATACGTCAAGAACAATGAAGCATTTGAATAATTGTTGAAGTATGAAGTACTGAATCCTTATTTTTTCTTCTGTGATCGAAGATCTAATGTGTCAAACTTGAATTTAGGAAATGAGTTTTATTGCTAATATTTGTATAGAAAAGTCATTAATTTTTTTTTTTTTTGATAAAACGATGCATGAAATTTTTATAACGTAACAAATGCCTTGATATAGCATTATAGACCTTACTGAACGCAGGGTTACGAAGAATCTAATTTGAAAAGTGGTAAACATATTTAGTCCCCGACCGTACCTTCGTATTCAGAAAATTAGAGATTGTTCACTTTGGTGATTTTATCATCGTCTTCCTTAAAGTCATCTTCTCTTCCGGCAGATAATGATAATTTGCCCGGATAGCCGACTGTACGACAGTCTTATCGAAGCCCGCCACCTCCTCGCAGTAGTATCTCGAGGTCTGAACGAGTACATGGAACTGAAGCGACTTCGGTTCCCGAGGTTCTTCTTCCTCAGTGACGACGAGCTGTTGGAGATATTGTCGCAGTCGCGTAACCCGAAAGCTGTCCAACCTCATTTGAGGAAATGCTTTGAGAACATTGCTAAGGTTATTGAAGTTTCTTCTTCTATTGCCCATTTCCGCCGATGTTCTCTAAATTTTACAGACTACCTAAGCTAAGTTAGGTGACGCTTTCTATCATTTTCGTTTTCACGAACCCTTAGGGAAAGATGGAAACGATATTGGGAAGGAGATTGTATTTAGGGGCTACTTACATAAAGAGACTTCTGCTTAAGGGATGATTTAGGTATGGTTCATGAAAACGAGCATACGTCTCGTTATTTTGGTGTATTCTAAAAAAATAAAAGGTTTATTATTATCAACTAACGAATCTTAAATGAACTATAATTTTTCTATTAACAGGTCACATTTGAACCTGATCTGAAGATAACTCAAATGCACTCCAGCGAAGGAGAAATTGTTGATCTTAAGTACAAATTCTACCCAACGTCCAACGTGGAGCAATGGCTCTTGCTTCTGGAAGATACCATGAGACATACTAGTTAGTAGAGAACTTTCTTTTATTTTTATTGAGCTTTTTGTATCTCCTTAGTAATTCTGTCATTTATATAGGGACTAGCTTTTGCCCCCGCCACTTCGTCCGCGTGGAATTAGATTTTGGGGTGGAATTTTCAAAAACTGTTACACACGTACTTTTTTATTTTTAACTGAAAGTTCAAATACCAACTTTGATAGAAACAGCTTGAAAAATGACTGAGTTTCATATAAACTTCCATCCCCTATTTAAACCCCTTAGGGGTGGAATTTCCAATAATCCTTTCTTATTGTGCGCCTACGTCATAAAAGGAACCAACTGTAAAAATTTCAAGTTTCTAACTTCAGTAGTTTAGGCCGTGCGTTGATATCTCAGTCAGTCAGTCAGGACTTTGAATTTTATATATATAGATGTCAGATGTGTAATTGACATAATCATCACTATCATGTTCCTTCATCGAATTGTAGTTTGACTGTCATCACGCTAAAAGAACAGGTCACACTCTATTTAAAGAACAGGTCTTCAAGGAACGTTCCGCCACACTCATTAGACTCAGCTCTCAGATAACAATATCTTAAATATACTATTTCATAAGCTTGAAGCATAAAGTTTTCGGATAATCCTTCCTAATTTAAATTTTCCTAGTTCGTCTAACACTAGTAGCAGCAATGGATGAAATATATACGCTTCGGCGTGACCAGTGGGTACTGCGGTGGCCAGGGCAGGTCGTGATTGCGGGCTCACAAACAGCGTGGACTGCTGGAGTAGAGGCCGCCATTAACGATTACAGGATGGATCTATTTTTTGAAGAAAATCTGCAGCAGGTTAGTAGATAATCCTTTTTTAATTTGGCTACTTCTAAACTAATGCACATTTCACAAGAATCGTTACCTTGAAATAACTCAATCAAGATTACTATGAAATCAAGGCAGTTTTTAGGGAATTTTTGCTTTGGTTTGGTTTCAGATTCTTTTTCCTCTCTTGTTTTATGATCGAGGTGTATTCTTTATCATCAAAAATTACCAATGCTTGATTGCCAAAACTGGGTGGTAATTCAGTAATAGCGTCCAGTTTTTATATCAATGTTTCAAATTCGTTAAGTTTCGTCAATACAATTCAATTTCCAAAAACAGTAATAAATGTTTCTATCCTTTAGCTGGACAGTCTGCGTGCTTTAGTAAAAGGAGAGCTAACATACTTTCAACGAGAAGTACTTTGTGCGCTAATTGTGATCGAGGTACATGCCCGGGAAGTGACTAGGACTCTTGTCGACGAAAATGTAAAGAATGTTTCTGATTTCCAGTGGATCTGCCAATTAAGGTTTCATATGATTCTAATTATGACAGGATAACTTTTAAATAATCTTGCATGTTGCTTAACGATATTTTAATAGATAGATCTTGCATGTTGCTTAACGATATTTTAATAGATTCACCGGACTTATCAGTTTCTCCCCTTACTAAATTATTTGGTGGTACGTTTTTATCAATAGGGTTGTAACTGGCAGTGACCAATTCCGAATCTTAGTCGTCACCACTTGTATCTAGTAGCTCCCTGTGACTCTGTTTGACTGCTTTTCAGTGCGAGATTGCCACTCCAGCAACCTGAAACCCAACGTTTATTATTCCTTCAAAACTGTGTACTCCACCCATTGCCATCTGCTTCTCAACCCAATCTATGTCTGTGTCTCTGGTTCTTTTACTTATTTCCTCATTTTTAGTTTGACAACATCGCAAAATTCCGTACATTGATCAACGTGCCACCTTAAAAAGAGAAAATTAATAGAAATTGGAATGTTCAAAATGTTCAAAATAATATTTTAACCAGCTTGACACTGGTCCACCAAATCACAATGTTTATTAAACCCTACCCTTCTATGGTTTAGTAGAATTGGTTAAAGACATGACTCTTGAGACTATCGAATTTTTAGATACTACCAGGTAGTAAAAGACATGATACCATTGGAACCAGACGAACTGCCAGAGATATACCAGGACGAGAATCGTTTGGACACATCCATGTATTACCGACAGTTCAGTCAGAACCACTGTGACGTGCGTGCGCTCAACTCTGTGTTCACGTATCAGAATGAATATTTGGGAAACAGGTGAATTATTCTTTTTAACCTTTATAATGGCTCTGTTGACTCCTCAAAACGGTGCGAAAAGAACGCAGAACGTTGCGTAGTGCCTGTATTTGATCTACTGCTGGACGAGCGACATTGAAGGTACATTGTTTTTCTGGTTTGGTTGATTATATCTAAAGAGTTTTGTTTCCCCTTGAGTAAAATGGCATACTCAAACTAAACAAAGTAACGCAAAGTTGTTCCTTCCTCTTTATCAACCGTTTCATCTGCTGTTAGACAAAGGTCTCCTGCATGGATTTCCACAGGTCTTGGTCTGTATCCAGCAACTCGTCTTGTCACTTGTGACTTCCATCCTTCGATCACAGAAGAAAAAATAAGGATTCAGTACTTCATACTTCAACAATTATTCAAATGCTTCATTGTTCTTGACGTATGTTATCGTGACACATGCTGTCCCGACTCCCGGCTCAAAACTACAGATAGCGGCTTTTTAATTTTATGATTAAATTATTAAATATTTTTTATTGCATTTCATGACTATGTAAATCTTATGCGTTCTGTCACGTATTTCACGTTTATGTTCATTTTATAGTCTCCTAATGCCAGTAAAAATTTAACTTCAAAATTTTCAATAATTAATGTAATTCTATAATGCGCATTAAAATTTAAGCAAGTGTACTTTAAAATAAAACACATTATTTACAACTTTGTAATTCAACACCGCATTATACCCATCCAAAGTTTTTACTTATAATATTCAGTATAATAGCACTATATTATTTTTAGTAAAATAAATGAAAAAAAAAAAAATATTTTTTATTTTACACTAATCCAACTAAAAATAGAACATCAAATAAAAAGCATAATAAGAACAATTTGATGGTCTCCAACCCGGATCTTTCGTAAAAAGTACAGCATTAATCCACTTTCTCGCCTTTCTGCAGATTGTGCAGGAATAATAACTATTGAAAACTTAGATCTATTATTATTTTCGTCCTCGTCACAATGCGGTTAACAACGAAAAAAATATATAATCAAAAAATTTCAAAAAATCAATTTATTAATATTTAGGGTTCTGGTATTATATTGTCAACTTTATTGTTGCATCTCAAACTGTTCACTTATCTAAAAGAAGACTTTGCAAATCGTTTTCAAGGATGAGTAAATATATAATAATTCTAAAGAAGCCGTCTCCACTTTTGTCAACCTAGCTAGCAAAATGATCTTACTAAGTAAGTGCATTCGGTGGTACACAAATCGGACTAACATGCGGTATCCTTATTTTTTTTCTGTGATCGAAGCTTCCATCTAATAGAGGACCTACGAACACTGCACTTCCCACTCCAAAGTAACGCCTGCTTTTATCCAATTTTTGCAGTGGTCGACTAGTAATCACCCCACTAACGGATCGTTGCTACCTAACGCTGATGTGCGCGATGCACCTCAAGTTTGGAGGAGCTCCCGCTGGACCAGCGGGCACCGGCAAGACTGAAACAACGAAGGACCTCGCGAAGGCTTTGGCAGTACAGTGCGTTGTCTTCAACTGCTCGGATCAACTCGACTTTATGGCTATGGGGAAATTTTTCAAAGGACTCGCAGCGTAAGAATGACATCATCATCAGTAACCCACCAGATCTCCTCACATTGGCCCAGTGCACATTGGCGGACTTCACACACCTTTGATAACATTATGGAGATTTCTAGGCGTGCAGGATTCCTCCCGATGAAGTATGTGTATGATATTTAATTGCTTAAAAACACAACTCTGATAAAAATCAAAACGGCATTTGGCATAGTTGGGTGAATATAAAATGTCTATATAAAAATATTTTTGGTTACACTCAAAACAAGAACTTTACTTTTAGAACTGTTCAATTTATTCCGTGTAAAATAGTGGGACTATTTTAATTCAAATAAATCATTCATCAGATCTTAGTGTAAATTGAAATTCTAGATCGGGAGCGTGGGCGTGCTTTGATGAGTTCAATCGAATTGATATTGAAGTTCTGTCGGTGGTTGCTCAACAGGTGAAAACTTTCTAGTAATACTTACTAATATTATAAACAAGCTTTTTTCTACCCGCGACTTTGTGCGCATGGAATGAGATTTTTAAAACTAAAGGTAGTGTATGTGACTCTCCAAGTCCTCAACTATACCTATAAAAAATTGCATCGATCCGTTGCTCCATTGCTGCGTGATTGAAGGACAAATCAACCATTTAAATCTTCTAGGCAAGCGCGTATCATCTTAGGCTGCATCTTGACTTACCATCAGGTGAGATCGCAGTCAAGCGCTAGTCTATATATTAAAAAAAAAAAAAAAAAAAAATATGAGATCTAAATCCAGCAGTGATCGTATATCGGTTAACATGATGATAATGATCTACTGCAACTAAAAAGTTATTTACTTCCAGGTGGTGACAATCCAGAAAGCTCAAATAGCTCGCCAGGAAAAGTTTATGTTTGAAGGCGTTGAACTGCCACTTAAGGCTTCCTGTTCTGTTTTCATTACTATGAACCCGGGTTACGCAGGTGAGCAATACGCAAATGCTGTAGCCTGAAGTGCATTAGCATTATGCTGCAGTATTTGGATGCTGCATAATACTAACTACTAATACCCATAATTATATGTTGATTTTGTAAAATTTTATTTTGAAAAGAGTAACTGCTGAGTTTGTTGGCAGCTATTGTCTCGACTTGTCGTTAGAGACACAAGTTGATCAATTGATAATTTTGAATTTTAAGGATACATGCCTTTTCTTGGCAAAACTACGCCATCCATTTCCGTGTCAAAAATATAACTTCCTGAACTAAAAATAATATTCTGCAGGTCGCACGGAATTACCAGATAATTTGAAAGCGCTATTCCGCCCAATAGCCATGATGGTGCCAGACTATGCCTTGATAGCGGAAATATCGCTGTTCTCTTACGGTTTCTTCGAAGCCAAGATCTTAGCTGGAAAAATTACCACTACGTTCAGGCTGAGCTCTGAACAGCTATCATCTCAGGTATTTACCAATGGTAGGATAGCCAGAAAGCAACTGCTGATCGATTGTGGAAAAGCTGCAACAATATTGCTGCAGTCTTAATTGTGGTGATAGGCTGAATTTCTTCCATTCTTGCTGCAACAAAGCATTTTAGCCAATAAGAGAGGATTGGCCATTGAATAGTGATTAAGGTGTTACACCTAATGGGAGATCTTCAAAGCATCCTTCCGTTACATTTACCCATGAGCAAGGCACCTGATGTAGAATTGCCTAAAATTGATTTCATCATTCGCAATCACAGTTATCGCAGAGATTGCAATGATCTCTGAATGGCTGAGTTTATTCCGTTCTTGCTGAGTCAATGCAATTTTATCAATAGCGAAAGAGTATCAGCTAAACAAAGCTTGTAAGCAAAACTTAGATGAGACTGCCATAACACCGAAAGGAATGGAGTGCAAATGAGCCCTATGTCCAACGACGTATGACATAAACAACCTTGCAATGCAAAGAAGAAGAAGAACAGTTAATCAGAGGTGATTGCGATCCCCACACTGATGCAATCACTTTTAGACTCCATAGCCGATTTCTAGATAAAAGACAATACTGTCGTACTAAAAATGAAATACAAAATTTGAACAAAAACACTGTAGCGTAGTTGATAAAAATTAAGTACTTACTCATTCAAACACGATTTTCAGGAGCATTATGACTTTGGAATGCGAGCAGTCAAAACAGTGATCCTGGTAGCTGGTAACCTGATCCGTCAGATGCCAGATGGAGACGAGCGTCAGATAGTTCTGCGTGCTTTACGTGACGTTAACGTGCCAAAATTCCTCGCGGATGACCTTGTTCTTTTTAACGGTTATAAATTATACTAATCTTTTAGTTATAGTATCTATATTTTATGGTATCTATATGTTATGGTTAACATTTATAGTACTTCTCTTATTATACACCTATAGGTACATTATAATGTCCGCACATCCGATGATACGCATGTCGAAACTAAACTAGTAAAAACTACTAGGACTAGGAACTCAAAACCTGAACCTAATTCTATCAAGACTTTTTGATGATACAGATGAAACAAATATTAAATTTTACGTATTTGACTTACCCCAAAATTGAAGACTATGGAATAGACAGAAAAATAAATTAGAAACTAGATAGAGATGCAGCAAATATTTGAAAAAGACAAAAAAGCACGATCTTTAAAAGATCTCTTTGTCCATTTTCAGGTATAATATCTGACCTGTTCCCACGTGTGGAGATCCCCGTAGTCGATTACGGCATTATGGAACAATCTATCAGAAACATACTTGTCAAAAGAGGATACGACGATTTGTACAGTGAGTGTATGAATTCGTAAAAAGAAACATAATTATTATGGCAAACTATCATAACCGCGCTCGGCTGCTAAAGGCTGTTCACGATATTTTCCTTATGGACCGATGGCTTACACAGCTATACAAAGATCTCTTAGACTTCCACAAATGGATTTCCACGGGATTTGGTCTTACGCCAAGTGTTTCCAACAGTTTCTTTCGACTCGTTGAATATCGTCAGTCCACCCAATGGGTTGGTCTATCAACACTGCGCTTTCTGGCCTGGGGAGACCAGAACCAAATGTCCTCCTAACTCTCCTACAAAACAAAAATCTTAAAGATTTGGTTGAACACTTTCAAACTAAACTTACAGAGAACGTGGAGTGGTATTTCTCTGTACGTTTAGTTGTTATTGCTGCTGATTTACATGAGAATCTTGATTTTTTTCCAGCGTTCATATTTAAGATCATCCAATTGTACGAGACGACAGTAGTGCGACATGGGTTGATGTTGGTAGGACCTGCTGGGGTCGGTAAAACAAAGGTATTGCTTAAATGTATCCAATTTTCCATAGCGCGCTCCAACTTAAACCTCATCAGTGCTTTCCATCATTGCTAGCATCAGCTGCAATCGCAAAAGTGACACCTCTTCCACCAGCTGCAGCCATAACAAACACGGGCTAAAGTCTTTAAAATCCTAAACGTCCTTGCAGTTCCGGTATAAAAAATCTTACATGTCCTTCCTCAAAATGCAAGCCCAAAATCGGTTCAAGATTTAGACGTGTAACAAGCAAAGTTACTTTCGCATCAGTATGATTTGGTGTTAGTATAGATATTTTAAGGCAAATAAAATCACGGAATAAGCTGAACTCATTTCATTCATTCTTCATTCCATCTCTTCTTCAAGTTCCTTCAAGTTCTTTGGTATTTACAGTGCTACGAGATCCTCCGCGATGCTTTAACAGCCATCAAAGGGAAGCTGGCACCCGATGGGTTTCCCTTCACCCCAGTGCACACATTCGTCGTGAACCCCAAGTCTATCACCATGGGACAGCTGTATGGAGAATTCGACTTGAATACTCATGAATGGTTTGTTAATATTTTTAAACCTCCTTTAGTTTCATCACCATCCTTATTATTTTAACCCGTTGGCAACCCAATACTGGGCTATTCTCAATTTTTGACATTTCCAGTGGCTAGTTGAAAACAATGGAAAGTTGCCAATTAAGAACTGCCAAGCCTGCATTTCCCCATACGAAATGTATGGGTTTGACAGTTCTAGTTAGCAACTAAACGAGGTAGAGAATAGACTCCCTGATCTCCTGTCGAATGAGAAGGGTTTGTTCCATAGTCTACCACTATAACAGAAGTCTACAGTGGTCTATAGTTACGTGATGTTATAGGAATATATTAGTTATTCTATCAGGACTAATGACACTAAATATCAAACCTCGAGCCCCAGGAAAAAACAATTATCTAACTTTGACTTCAGCGTCGTCACTCACATAAATATGTGTGATTATTTGTCGTTTTGTGCGACAGTTATAATGTTCTACAAAGTCAAAGCCAGCTGATGTCACAGAATACCTAAAGGTACAGAAGATTCACTTCGCAAAATGATTTAAATAAATAGCGACTCTTGTTATCATACAATAAAGTGCAATTTAGGTTGACACAGCGATTCTTACCTACTTAGGCTCTTAGAAGAGGTATGCCATGTACTTGTAGCTCTGCAATTTACTATGGAGTGTGCCAGGCTTGCCGATTTGCAGTACTTACTATCTAGTACTCTATTTACTATAGTTAATTGACTTTATATATTGATGGAGTATTTTGATTCTATCAGGACTGATGGTATATTATCAAGTTTAGTGCGAGCTGGTATAGCTGTAGAGGACATGGACAAACGGTGGTACGTGTTCGATGGTCCGGTAGATGCGGTATGGATTGAAAATATGAACACCGTAAGTAGACGCAACAGCTTTTCTTACATAAATTATAAATACTGGTTCACTGAAACTCAATGACTGTTCCTCATTTTTATCTTTCAACAACATATTTCTGCCAATGAAACAAAATATTACCTTACCTTAGACGTTTATCTAATTTTACTGATCCATACTGATCATTTTGTTTCAAGTTAGCCCTTGATTTCTAAGATGTTACGTAGAAGGACTATGTTTAACTATATTAAAAGCCTTAATAACTAGACAATATCGAACTAAACTTACTATATCATACTAGTATAACTAGGTCTAGTATTTCCCTGTTGGCAAAAAACACGGATTTTGGGATATAAAGAGAATTTAAAAATTCCCTCAATGAAGCTGTTTACTTTAAAACTTACAAAAGTAAGTTAAAAACAAGCACACTGATCGAAATCGTATATTTAAACAGTAGGGTTAGTATTAAAATGAACTTTAACTGTATTATATCAAAGTCACAAATTCAGTTAAAGCGATTTTAATTTGGAGCGTGTTCGTAAACGTGTAAATGTTTACACGAAATTGGGCTCTTATGATTCAATTTACTCTGACGGTAATGTCATCGAATAAGAATACGATCCATCGAATTAAATCTCGTACTAACCCTACAGGTATTAGACGACAATAAGAAACTATGCCTATCAAGCGGTGAAATAATGAAACTGACAGAAAGGCAGCGGATGATATTCGAAGTGGCGGACTTAGCAGTGGCATCGCCCGCCACGGTGTCGAGATGTGGGATGGTGTATCTCGACACGCAGGTGGTTGGTCTGCCGCCACTAGTCAGTGCATGGATGAAGAGCAACCTTCCACCGGTATTTGGATTTTTTAATTTTGTCTGGTGGAAGACTTTGGCCGTGGCTAGTTACGCCCTAATGTCAAAGACATGCCGCCAAGCGATTTAGACGTGAGCGTTCCGGCAGGATTGCGTGTAGAAACGATTAGGGGTATGAGTACACTGTCATATCCCTTCCAAGTTAGCACGCTATCATCTTAGACTGCATCGTCACTTGCCATCAGGTGAGATTGCAGTCAAGGACTATCTTGTCATCGAATAAAAATAAAAAAATCAAAAGAATATCAGCCAAGCTGAATTTACTAAAAGCTTGTATTAAGAGTAGGCAAGACAATAGTGCAACTGGTGGAGATCCAACCTGTGGTTTTTCAGTTTTCAAACTGCACCTTTAACCGTTGAGCTGTTAAGGCTCTAAATATTTTTGTGTTACTATTGGTTATTTCATGATTGTTTAATATCAATTGTTACATTGCTTTTTTATCTCGTCGGTACCTTTCATTTTCTGGGGTTAAAGCTAGCGTATGACTGCCACCAGAAATATTGGCAAGATTGGTTGAACAGTGAATAGATAACAGACAGATAGATTGACATAATATTAGAAATTGTATATTTGGCCTGTTTAGTTATTGAATAATTATTTATTATCGGACTAACTGATTCAGTGCCTATTTCAAGTAAAAGGAGAATGGGCGGTTTCGTCCCCAGAGTGTATCAAGTTGTGATATATGTCATTTTAAAGGTCATGATAATAGCTTCATTTTATTGTATGACACCAACTATGAGACACGTGCAGGGAAAGAACTATGATTTTTTTAATTTTTTTATAATATAACGTATTTATTTTTGTTTTTTTGTTTTTTTTTTTTAATACAGAATGTATGCGTTATTTTAGGGGTTTCATTTATTTGTATAAACTCAAAAAAACGCTTAAACTCTACCTAAAGCCGTCTCCAACCGCCCCTATAACGGCCCCTGACCTCACATCTAATCTATTATACGCGCGTCCTTTGTACAGGCCGTAGTTCGTAACTATTAACTACGGCGCGCACATATCTTTTGCTCTTTAGGATCGGTGCTATTTTGAGTTTTTGACCTCTGTCCTCTGCACGTTTAACGGACTTGATTTTTCTGTTTTTGCTTTGATTGTGGCTAGTTCGTACGTGTAGTTTATGGGGGGATCTTTTACCCCTTGACTAGCAAGCGGCTGTATTAAGGTCCTTAATACCTGCTTAATCTATTGTCTAGTTACAACATACAGCAGGGTCGTCTCCTCTGTCCGTGAGGCCTGAGGGGGTACGCGCTTCGAGGCATGGCCTCATGGCCTGGGCGGGGCACGGGAAAGAGCATTTCGCAGTTTCGGCCTTATGGCCGAGGCTCACTGGCGTTGGTTAGGAACCTGTGGTCCGTCGTATCCGTGGGGCTCCGCACCGCGGGCGGGTATTCCGCCGCCGTGTGCGGAGCGATGTCAAATCCGGTGGGTGGCTCCGCGCTATGGGCGAGTGAATCGTCCAGTGGATTTCGCATCGTTTTCGTCGTCGCTGGAGTCACTTGCGTGCCTCCTCGGTGTTGGCGATCGCAGGAGCTCTCGAGATACGGGACGTCCGGTCGTGGGTCGGCTGGTTAGCGGTGCGATGCCGTTGAGGTGCTGGTACGGTCCGCAATCGGCGCGCTAACATGCGCCGCGCAACTGAGCGGACGTACTCTTCCACGGTGGGCATCTTGAGGTCGCGATGGATGACGTCGTTTCTCACGTACCTTGGAGCTCCAACGATCAGACGGAGGCACTTATTCAGGAGGACCTGTAGGCGGCTCCTCTGACTTGCCGAGTAGAGCGCATACCAGGCAGGTGCCGCGTACGTCAGTCTGGAGCGGATATAGGCTCCGTAGATGAGGAGCTTGGTCTTCGGTGATAGGCTTAAATTGAAGACTTGGTGAAGTATCGACCCTGTCGCCTTGGCCTGGTTCACAACTTGGTTGACCAACGGAATCAGGTTAAGGCTGAGGTCGATGCGGCACCCCAAGTAGCACACCGAAGTTCGTCAAACTATGTCCTGCCCTCGGAAGCGGAGTTGACGCATAGGCTTCCGGTCTCCGGATGTCGAACAGGATAGCGGCCGTCTTTCCCACGTTGACGGTCATCCTCCATTTGACCATCCATTCCGGAAGCAGGTGCTGCATCTTGTTGCAGACGACGATCTGGTGGTACGACGAAGCGAGATACGCGCCGTCGTCAGCGTAGAGCGACAACAGTACGCCTTCCTCCCCCTCGCGTAGATGTCCGGCGAGGGTAGGGATGTTGTTAGTGTACAATGCGTACAGGCACGGCGATAGGCAGCGGCCCTGGGGTACTCCTGCACGTATGCGGCGTGGCTGGGAGTCCGCGCCCTCCACGGAGACGTGGAAGGATCTGCCTTCCAGGAAAGAAGCCACCAGCCGCACGATCATTGGTGGTAGGTCGGTCGAGAGGTCGCCGGTATGCCACACGCGATCGAAGGCCTTCTCGATATCGAGAAAGACCCCGACGGTGCAGTACCCCCTGTTCTTCTCACTGGCGATGTAGTGAAGTCCTCACGCCAGCTGGAGCGTCGTCGAGTGGTTGCTGCGAAAGCCGAACTGTTCGTCCTGTAGTTGGATGTACGGGGCAAGCCTTCGCAGCAATAAACGCTCAAACAGCTTGGTGATGTGCGGCAGTAGGGTGATGGGGCGGTAGCTCCCTGGATGGTGGCGATCCTTGCCCGGTTTAGGAATGGTTATGACCTTCCCCCTTTTCCAGATCTCCGGGAAGTGTGCGGTGTGGAGTACCTCATTGAAGAGTCTCGTTAGGGCAACGAGACCTCTTCTG
The DNA here is from genome assembly GCA_933228805.2 of Hipparchia semele. Classification (NCBI taxonomy): domain Eukaryota; kingdom Metazoa; phylum Arthropoda; class Insecta; order Lepidoptera; family Nymphalidae; genus Hipparchia; species Hipparchia semele. The sequence goes on along the minus strand of OW121733.1, from coordinate 2,392,123 downwards.
GGCAACTGCTGAAGTGTGGCGATCGGAATTCCGACGTAACCTGGCGCCTTCCGTTTGGGGAGTCGGAATACGGCCTTCCTCAGCTCAGACGGGGAGATGAACTCGCCTCCCCGGAGCTGGGGAGCCGGGGCCGACAGGAATTCCCGCACTTGTTGATCGATCTCTTCGTGGTGCCTGTACGCATTGTCACTGGCCGGTGGGTTTGGAGTAAATTGTATCTCCATATACTCCGCCATGATCTCAGCACGATCCTGGACGGAGTATTTTTGCCTACCCTGGCTGTCTAGTACAGCGTAGACGAGTGAGTCGGTTCCGGTGAGTTTCTTGCACAGGTGGTACAGTGTCGTTTCTCCCAGGCAGGCAGGGGTACTGCGTAGATATGCAAGCACGGAGGTGAAGGTGCAACACAGACAAGCAGCCACACCACACTATATAAAATAAAACTAATTACCGTCGTAACAACTAGCCACAATCAAAGCAAAAACAGAAAAATCAAGTCCGTTAAACGTGCAGAGGACAGAGGTCAAAAACTCAAAATAGCACCGATCCTAAAGAGCAAAAGATATGTGCGCGCCGCGTAGTTAATAGTTACCAACTACGGCCTGTACAAAGGACGCGCGTATAATAGATTAGATGTGAGGTCAGGGGCCGTTATAGGGGCGGTTGGAGACGGCTTTAGGTAGGGTTTAAGCGTTTTTTTTGAGTTTATACTAAATAAATGAAACCCCTAAAATAACGCATACATTCTGTATTAAAAAAAAAACAAAAAAACAAAAATAAATACGTTCTATTATAAAAAAATTAAAAAAATCATAGTTCTTTCCCTGCACGTGTCTCATAGTTGGTGTCATACAATAAAATGAAGCTATTATCATGACCTTTAAAATGACATATATCACAACTTGATACAGTCTGGGGACGCAACTCATACAAAAGTGCCCATTGTCCTTTGACCGACGAATAAGGTATAACATTTTGACAGCTTTTGTATTGGAAACCGGTCAAAAAGAAAACTGCCATTAGGACTAGCCTGAGTTAGTTTAGAACCTGGTCTGAGAATCCAAATGATAACTGAAGTATCCACTTTCTCGCAGATTGCTGACAATATACGAAAGATACTTCCCGGTCTTATCACGACATATCTGTACCCGGCGCTGCAACTTCTGCGTTCAAGTTGTACAGAGATCGTAACATCCATAGATTCATCTCTCGTGCTGAAGTTTCTAGAGCTCTTAGACTATAGACTGAGACCTCTCACTGGAAAAGACGACCGGCCACCGCCTGGTGGACCTTTCTTAGCTATGATGCGTAAGTGATTTGGTCTATTCGCACGACTAAGGCTGATATCAATTGGGTATTTTACTGTTGTCGAAATGTGGATGTGGGAGGCTTTGGCCGTGGCTAGTTATCACCCTACCATCAAAGACGTGCCGCCAAACGATTTAGCGTTCCGGCACGATGGCGTGTAGAAAACAATTAGAGGAATATGGGTTGAAGCTACACTGCCATACCCATTCCAAGTTAGCCCGCTACCATCTTAGATTGCATCGTCACTAACCATCAGGTGAGATCGCAGTCAAGGACTACCTTGTCAACGAATAAAAAAAAGGTTATCAAGCCATTATACAATTTGCACAGCATTTTCCTTTTCACAGCAAGATTAGCACCTTGTTGGGTGATTTGGTCAGTGATTTGGTCAGTCGGTGCAACCTGTGACCACAACGGTCGAGCCAAATTCTCCGATTTTATGCGGGAACTGATGAATGAGAGTGGGACTAAGCCACTCTTCCCTAAAGAAGGAAGAGTTTATGATTACACGTAAGTCATTTCAATCAGCCCCCCGATTCAGACCCTTCCGATAACTTATTTGTCGATTTGTTTGTTAACATATGTTTCGCTCGCTCTGAATCCACACGACAAAAAGAGATCGATATCTAACCGTATCGACACGGTATGCTATCGAACAGGCCTGAATCGCCCTGCTGATATAACATCATTACACATCATCAACTCTGATCAGATCAATGAGATAAAGCCCAGAATCAATGTGTTCCTGTGTCAATTACTAGCTGATTAATTTGGTTTTTTTTCCTGCGACCTTTCAGTTGTTGGGCCGTTGAGCTATTGAGGCTTCAAAATAAAATTTGTAAATTTTATTCTAGTCTAATTTAGTCAAGTCATTTCAGCCGTGATTACCATCTTACTGGAAAAGACGAGCCTCCAAGCAGTTTAGCGTTGCAGTATTAATTCCCCATAAAAACTAGAAACCTATTTAAGGGTTTATTTAAAAGCTGCCATACTCCATTCAAGTCAACCAGCTTCCTTCCTAGAACTATTGCCAATCAAGAGTGGTACTTTACACTTTTTTGATGTAAACAGCAATTTGATGTTTTCTCAGTCTTCATGATGGTGGATTTACTGACCCCACAGAAGACGGCGAACCTGCAAATCCTTATTGGTATAACTGGATGGACAACCTTGAAGAGTATGAGGTGGATCCAGAGTGGCAATATGCAGGTAAAAATGGATAAAATATATTTACCCTATTTTAAACATTTTTAGAAATAGTGATAGGACTGGACTCTCCTATTCGGGGAGTTGCAGTCTTGACCCTGGGCTATTCTATCTAATTAAATATAACATGTTTCAACGGTGCAGGAAAACATCGTTAGGAACTCTACAAAGAAAGTTTTCCATAATATTCTCGAAGGTGTGTAAAGTTCGCCAAATCGCATTTAGCCAGCACGGTGTACATAGTATATAACTTTTAAGCCTTTGAGAGGAAACCTACCAGTAGTAAACTTTTTATGGGGTGCTGTGTGCTGCCATACAAGCTGTGTGCTGCAATACTGAACACAGTATCAGCTTGTATGGCATAATTTTTTCCCTAGACATTGAAGTGCCAACACTGGACAACGTCCGAAGTGCTGCGATCCTCGGATACAAGATCGTCAACTATAACCACGTCATTTGCGTCGGCCCCACCGGCACGGGCAAGACCGTCACCATATCCTCGAAGCTTTCCAGAGGATTGCACAAAAAGTTTATTTGCGAGTTCCTGGTATTCTCTGCTCGGACGTCTGCTAATCAAACACAGGTATAGTTCTTGCAATTGCAAACCATGGCTCATGGTTGTGTGTGTGTCGTTCAAAAACTCATGTCAATCCGTAGCTCTGTTGTGAACTGATTGAAGAAGAGACCACCAAACCAACATACTTTGCATTCATAATATTATCAAAGATAATCTTGTTTCACAGGACGTAATAGACAGCAAGTTAGAACGGCGACGTCGAGGAGTGTTTGGTCCTCCACCAACCAAACGACAAGTCTTCTTCATCGATGACCTTAATATGCCAGCATTAGAGGTGTATGGCGCTCAACCACCGATAGAATTATTGCGCCAGTTCATGGACTTCTCTGGTAATTGAGTGATGTTATGATCTCTTGACGCTAATCTAGTGATTATTAAGACTTCTGTCTCTTTTAATTCCTTCCCTTTTTTTCTTCCTTTTCTCTTTGGATCCAACAGCAGACTGCGAAGGGTAATTTCGGAGGAAAATGGATGGGACCTCGGATCACATATCTTGAACTTTTCTAAGGCTGAAATCTATATACCGTACTCTAGCTCCACTCAGACTCAAGACAGAGATAAAACGAACAGATTTATATCAGAGCATATTTGTGTCCCGTTTTAACCTTTATCTTGAGTCCGAGCTGAGTCACGCTCTATAGATCTCAGCATAAATTACGTGCGTTGTAAGCAATTAAAATATGTCACTTGTCTTATCAGTGAAGGAAAATATTGTAGGGAACCCGCTCGCTTGAGAATTCTCCATATGGTTCTCAAACGTGTGTGAAGTCTACCAATTTGCACTGGATCAGCGTAATGGACTATAGCTTATAACCCTTGTATGAGAAAAGACTGCGCGCAGGAGTAAGCATAAATTGCTGATGAAGACATGATGATGAAGCGGGTAACAAAAATATTCTTTTGTTTTAATAGGTTGGTATGACAGAACCAATATCGGCGAATTCAAAACGCTTATAGACGTTGGTATGGTGGCGGCAATGGGACCACCCGGAGGTGGAAGGAACCCGGTCACCATGCGTCTAATGCGCCACTTCCATTATATATCTTTCACAGAAATGGAATATAATAGCAAGGTATCTGGTATAGTTCTTTCCCCTCATGAGGACGCGTGGCTCATGGTTGTGTTTGTGTCATATCTGTATAAGTGTGAGCGAGAGCTTGCTTGTGCCTGACCGTGCTCACTTATGCTCCTGACAGGCACGCACACTTACGCAACGTGCATGTACATGACGTTACCACAAGTAAAGATCACGGGCCCTCGTGAAATGCAAGAACTTATTGACTATTGTATTATCAAATCATTTTTTATAAAATAGAAACGCACAAATCTAATAAGGACAAAGTTTAAGTGTGCTTTAAAAAAATGAGGAGCTTGTTTCAAGAAAAATAATAATACTATTTAGAATCAATTTTATTTTACAGTACGGAATCTTCAACACAATACTTAAATCTTGGACACGTAACTTCAATAATGCAGTTACCATCCGCGAAAACGCGTTCCTCAAGAGTTCCATTGAAGTGTTCAACTCGCTGGTAGAAGAACTCCTCCCTACACCCACCAAATCGCACTACACATTTAATCTACGGGACTTGAGCAAAGTGTTCCAGGGTATATTGATGGTGGATCCTACACACATCAAGGTTTGGAACTTTTTTTTCTTTTTACTAGAGTTATACTTAAGCATAATTTGGAATAGAGGCTTACACGTTGGAGCATATCTTCTTTGTACTTCTTTCTCTTCTTTCCTATATCTTCCTATCTATAAACAAAAGTAATAACATCGTGAGGAAAGCAAAGGTGTCTGAAATCTACCGATTTGCATCGGGCCACCACGCAGCGTGGTGGACTATACTATAATACTTTATTAAAAAGTATAAAACCAATCGGTACAATTATACTAAAACCATGGAGTAAATTAAATCTAAAAAAATAAAATAAATAAAAATTGCCAGTGGCAAAAGCAAAACTATGTCCTACGAGTATAACCCTTATTCTGAGAGAAGACCAGCGTGTCGCTTCCCTAAAAATGATTGCATCAATGTAACAATCGCAATGGCTTCTGATTGGCTGGTACCCTCCCGCTATTAGATAAAATGCATTATTGCAACAAGAACGCCATAAATTCAGCCAATCATAGGCCATAGCGATAGTTACACTGATGCCATCATTTTTAGAAAATCGACACGCTGCGTTCAGAACTAAGACGTCGACGAATTGCTGATGATTAAATATAATGATGAAAAAATTTTACACTTTTAGGATGAAGATGACGTTATAAGGTTGTGGTATCACGAGCATCAACGAGTATATCAGGATAGATTAGTAAATAACGAGGATAGGAAGTGGTTTGTGACGTAAGTGTAATATAATTTGTTCCTACTGATTATACTGGACTCAGTGGATGTCCTAGGATTCTAAAATTCTAACTAACTCGTGTGGCACAACCTGGAAAGAAGGTCCCAACTCAGCAAAATGCTGTATGCTTTGTACATGCACAAGAGCATACAGCGCTGATTTTTAGCGAGGACCCTGATTCTGGTGGCGCCACGGAATTCTACATCATAGCTGTACTTATACTACTTTACTCATCTGTAACCATAGATATCACTTATATGTATAAATTCAATCAAAATTATCTCGATCAAAATCGTAATGTAAGTTTAATTTTTAGTTTACTAAATAAGAAGATTCAAACTGAGTTCAAGAAGAAATCCGCGGATGTCATTGCTGGAAGACTAATGCTGTTCGGTGATTTCATGGACATCGGTGCCGATGATAGGAAATATATTGAGATAACTGATCAGATGGAGGTGATTACAATTCTTAATCGAAATGCAAAAATACGTAAAATATACACGAAAACAGTAGCAAAATATACAGTGTAATATAAACGTAAAAATTCTTTTTATAAAACCGACTTCAAACGCCACTACAATTGTGCCTATAAAATTTGAAGAGTACCCCCGATTTCTCCAGGACCCCATCATCCGATCCTGACTAGATGACAATGGGACCACCTGAGAAGTATACCCTTTCAAACAAAGAAAGAATTTTCCAAATCGGCCCAGGTGTCTTTGAGTAATCGGGGTACATACATAAAGAATTAAAAAAAAATAGATGACGAATTGAGAACCTTATCCTTTTTTGGAAGTCGTTTAAAAAACGTGGAAGACGCAGTCATCAGCTATTTACTTAGAAATATATTTGTTTAACAGTTGGATGAAGTTCTAGCACATTATCTGAACGAGTACAACTTGTCTTCGACGGCTCCGCTTGATCTGGTGCTATTCGAGGATGCTGTGGCGCATCTGTGTCGTTTATCCCGGATCATGCGACAACCTATGGCCAACGCCTTACTGCTTGGTATGGGCGGCTCAGGTATGTTTTTTTAATATATTTTTAGCGAGCAAACGAGCAGGCGGGTCACCTGATGTTAAATGATCACCGCCGCCCATGAACATTTCTAGCACCTGAGGTACCACCAATGCGTTGCCGGCTTGAACACATGAATTTTAAATTCTGACATTTTATTATATGACAGGTCGACAATCTTTATCCCGGCTGGCGGCAAACATGGCAGAGCTGCAGTGTATGCAGATTGAAATTACCAAAGCGTACGGACAGGCGGAGTGGCGAGATGATCTGAAGAAGACGATGATAAAGGCTGGCGCTGAAAACCGTGGCATTGTATTTTTGTTCTCTGATGCTCAGGTTAGTCTTATTAATTAAAGATCAGCACGAAGTAATGCTATGGAGGTCCGTGCTGATTCAGAAGACATGGGAAAGTAATGTTAATCCATGCAAGTCCGAGAACGCCCTGCCAGCTTTCAGAAATTTTCTGGTGGGAGGCTTTGGCCGTGGCTAGTTACCACCGTTCCTTCAAAGACGTGTCACCAAGCGATTTTGCGTTGCAGCACGATGGCGTGATGATGTTCATTTTACTTTGACGCTAATGTCATAGTATACGAATACGATCAATCGAATTGAATCTTACACTAACCCCGCAGATAAAAATGGAATCGTTTCTCGAAGACCTGAACAACATACTAAGTTCCGGTGATGTTCCGAACATATACGAAGCGGAAGATTTAGACGGGATCTACATGTCGGTCAGACACGCTGTAATGGAAATGAACTTGCCGGCGACAAAGGCGAACCTCTTTGCGTGCTACCAAAAACGAGTGCGAAGCAACTTGCACATGGTTGTTGTTATGAGCCCCGTAGGAGAAGTGAGTAACTACGTCATACTTATTTTAAGGACACCTACACATAATTCTTCTTTCTTTCACAAATCTTTTTCAGTTCTAGCTGTTAAACTGTGGAATGCCTTGGCCCTTGATATTTAGGGAGGCTCGGTCTATTAATATCTTTAAGAGACTAGTCAAAGATTTAGCCTTAGTGTTACTCAAATTTTGTATCTTTTTATTTGTGTGAGCTGAATAAATGTTTATTTATTTATTTATTCTACAGATCTTCCGAGCCCGACTGCGCCAGTTCCCATCGCTGGTCAACTGTTGCACCATTGACTGGTTCAGCGAGTGGCCCAAATCTGCCCTGGAGTCGGTAGCGAGGCATTTCTTCTACAACATGCCCGAGTTGAAAACCACTGATGAAGTTATTGAGTCTTTAGTTGTAAGTGCTAAGTACCAGTAACTATTAATACCATGTAGTTTCGCGTAATCTTGTAAAACTAGAAGCTTTTTAGATCAAATCAAAAATGAGGAGATCCGCAGGAGAACCAAAGTCACTGACATAGCTCTGCGAGTTGCGAAATGAAGTGGGCGGGGCACTTTGCTGATATTCTTTAAAAAAAAATTAAGGCACTGTCCTTAATAATAAAAAAAACTAAAACATCATTTCTCCCCATAAGTCGGTGTGCTGTTTTGCCCACCAAAGCGTAGTGGAGGCAAGCGCCAAGTTCCTCGCTCAGCTGAATCGCCTTAACTACGTGACCCCGATGTCGTACATGGAGATGTTGGGTGCTTACGCAGAAATGTTTAAGAAGAAGCAAGCCTCCATACTCAATGAGTCAAATGCTCTTAAAACTGGTAAAAATTCTCTTTAATTCGATTCACAAAATAAAATCTGCGTGGATTAAGGTTTCTTTAATTCCCGCGAGAACTCCTTAATGTTCACGAATAAAATGTGGCCTATGTATTAATCCTGGGTATGAGCTACCTCCATTCCAAATTTCAGCCCAATCAGTTACAAACATACACACATACACATACAAACATTCGCCTTTATAATATTAGTGTGATTTGATAATTACTCTTGTAACATCAGTGAAGTTAATACTACTACATCTATACTGAATTCAAAGACGTTAGTATAATGTAATGGACACCTGTATAATATTTTTATTTGTGCAATTCAAAAGGCCTGAACAAACTCAATCAGACAGAAGTAGAAGTAAAGCAACTGCAAATTGAATTGGCTGAACTGAAACCGTTAATGGAAAAGGCAGCCGAGGAAACAAGAAAAGTCATTGACCAAATCGCTATTGACACTGTAAGTAATTTTTTCTCCGCTTGAAAGAGCCAGAACACTTTTTTAGTAGCCAGTTTCAGAATATCTGAATACCGGCACTCAAAATGGTCTTATGTTTCTAATTTTTGATTTCTTTGAGCGTACTTAAAATTAAGTTGATGGTCTGTAATTGAATTGTGGTATTTGATATAGAAGAATGAAGAGGTGGTCCAGCGCCGCATCTACGTCTGTGGTTGTCTGCGATCTGCGATTGAGATCTCTATAATGTTCTCAATATGTAGTATAAGAAGTCTGCCAATCCGCACTGCCCGCTGGTGGATTATGGTCTAATGTCTTCTAATTCTGAAAAAAGAGCCGTGCTGTGGCTGTTCCAAAATTGAATTTATCAAGTATACACAAATATTGAAATCCATAACATATTATAGGAAATAGCTGAAGAAGCAAGAATCAAAGTGGAAAAGGAACAAGCTATAGCTGAATTGATGGCTAAAGAAACAACTGCAATGGCTGAAGATGCACAGAGAGATTTAGGTGAGGAGTTAACAAACACAGTAGTAAGGCGTTTAGCAGTTGAATGACCCTGAGCCTTCTTAACCGATAGTTAACGAACTTGCTTCAGATCTTAAAGCCATCACTGGCAATATATACTGTTCGAATGCTTTGGTACTCATGTACTGATTGATTTTGGACGAAAGGCCATCGGAAAGCTTTTCGAATTTTCTTCTTTGATATTGAAATTGAACCATGTTTTCTCTTCTTCTACATCAATCAATAGACATGCAAAGGTCTCCTACATGGATTTCGAAAGGCGTGAGTCTTTACCAGTTGTATCCAGGGGCTCCTTGCGACTGGTCTAATGTCGTTGGTCCATCTAGTACAGGGCAGCCAATACTACTCTTTCCGGTGTAGAGTTCCTACAGCACGTGAGGATCCCAACGACCATCAGTTCCTTGAACTTTGTGTCTCAGTTATTTCCACTCTAGCTTCCATGCAAGAAACTTATGTCTATCGATTGATAAAGAAGAAGAGTATAAGTCTGTTGTGTAATAATCTACTTTTGGTATCAGACGAGGCAATGCCGGCGCTCAGAGCTGCAGAGAAGGCTCTCCAGGAACTGAACCGCAATGACGTGGTGGAAGTGAAAGCTATGAAGAAGCCACCTGCGGGCGTCGTGCTAGTCATTGAATCACTGTGCGTGGTCTTCGATATAAAACCGATCAAGGTGAGAGTGAACTAAAAATATGCTTGTAATATTATAAATACTAAAATGTGTTTGTTTAATGGTTTTTCTTTTAATCATGCAACAACAGAGCAACGTATTAACGTGATTTTTTTCATGGATATAGCTAAGCACTTGGAGAATGACATAACTCACCTTTTATCCCGAAACAAAACAGAAGGTTCCTATGGGAGTTTAAGAACAAAGTCCATGCGGACGAAGTCGCGAACAAAACTTATTTAATTTACAATCATCATATTAATATGATGAACACTATAACTACTCGCATTTACGATATCATAACAGGAACAAGGACCTGGTATTGGTGAAAAAATCTTAAATTACTGGAAGCCAGGCTCTCAAATGCTGGCCGATCCAACCGCTTTCTTGGATTCCCTCATGAAGTATGACAAGGAATCCATTACCGAGGACATGATCAAGAAACTCAAGAAATTCGTCAACGACCCTAACTATGATCCTATGAAAATTTTGAAGGTTAAAACATATTTTTTGTGATTTATGGTAGGGTTTTCTTAATCTTGACCAAAATCTGACTTGAATGGAAGACATTTCTTCATATTCCTCGACATTCCTGAAATCTGGTAGTGAATAGGTATTAGAGTATACATTAGCTCCGCTTTGCGTGGTTCCATTGCTTTTGTCGCATGAAGCGACAAATTCTCGATTCTCTTTTTGGACCTCAATCTGTAATGTACTTATTGCCACGTAATGAATATGGAGTGGCTTTACCGGAAAATTTACGACAGCTTCCTTCTTTATGAAGTCCGCTGATAGAGATACTTCTCTTACAAGAATTGATACAAAAGCAATACTGCGGTCGTCCGTCCGCCAATTGATTGGGAGTATACCAACGCCCGAATACTTTTTGACTGCCTATCGCCTTAATACCTTCTGAATACTTACGTTTTGGATTCCAGGTATCAAAAGCATGCATGTCCTTATGCATGTGGGTGCATGCCATGTACAAGTTTTATCACGTAAATAAGGCAGTCGCGCCCAAGAAGGAGGCCCTGGAACGAGCTACGAAGGAATTGGCTGCAGTCGAAGGTTACTTACACTACACAGACTTTCCGGTTCCCAGAAGTTTTCCTACTTCTGAGCTATTCTTACCCCTTTACAGTCTCATAAACCAATCTTTCCTCTCAGAAAGGGTTTCTGTCACGCTACCTAAGTGTTAGTGCCTTTGTGTCATTTTTTGCCCGACTGCAATAGAGTTATAGTTACCTGATGACCCCAACTTTTTATTTATTTAATTAAACTTGAACTTTAGATACTACCCTTACACTCTCAATTTAAATATTTATTACAGCAATGTTGGCAAACGCTAAGGCAAAAATGCAAGCCCTTCTCGAAGGCATTGCCAAATTGAATGCTTATCTCCAAGAAAAAGAAGAAGAAAAGAGAAAAATGGAGGACGATATCAATCAATGCTTGGCGAGAATGGATCGTGCCAACAGGTGAATTTCTGGTTTGACTTGACCAATTTTTTATCAAAATATGTATTTTCTAGTCAATTTTTTTTATTTATCTACAAATTGCATTAGTAACTTAGAATATTAACATTCATTCTGATCTAGGTTGCTAAATGGACTATCCAGTGAACGCGTCCGATGGATTAAGACTATCAAAGATTTGGATATAGCCCAAGTGAATCTTATTGGAGACATTATGTTGAGTGCTTGTAAGAAAGTTTTTATAACGTACCTTCTTAACATGATCCAATGATTCTTAGAAGATTTAGAGGAAATCATCTCAATTTATTAGCAGCTTACGGGCATGGGATTCTCTCATGCTGAGAGCTACAAAGCGAGCTCTGACTCAGCTCGGACTCAAGATAGAGGTTAAAACGAGACACAAATATGCTCTGATATAAATTTGTCTCGTTTTAACTCTGTCTTGAGTCTGAGATGAGTGAGAGTGCAGTCCATTTTCAGCTTCAGAAAGGAAAGAGATTTGGCCATAAGCCATAGTCCACCAAGCCAGCCAAGTACGGATTGGTAGACTTAACACACTTTTGAGAATATTATGAAGAATTCTCAGGTAGGTTTGAAGGTTTCCTCACGATGTTTAGAAGGAATCCCTAAAGTATATTATTATTTCTGAACTAAATGTTCTCCATTGAGTATCATAATTTTTATATCTTTCAAGGTGCTGTAGGATACGTGACACCTTTTACTGATGAATTCCGAAGGGAACTGTTGGATCAATGGATGAATCACATTGTGGTAATTCATGTTATAATCCATCCTATATTAGAATAGAATAAAAATATTTTTTATTCAAATAAACTTTTACAGGTACTTTTGAATCGTCAATGAATCTACCACTGGTTCGGAATGCCGTTCCTGCTGAGAAGAGCCAGCAATAAACTCGGCGGTTGCTCTTTTCAAAAAAAAATATACACCATAGATCCTCACATGTGGTCTTACTCCAGTGACAGATCCTCAAAAAACTATCTAGCATCCTTACCACAACGTGTAACTGTTCTCAAATCTCATGTTTTCTTATTTGCGACTATATTATGTATTTGTACTAATATAACAGGAACATGGAAAATTGTCAGTCAAAGCCTACAAGCAAATTCCAGACACAAATAACACCTCACCTACAAATAAGTTTAATTATCTTCATATGCTTATCTTAATTTTAATAAATTCCCCAGAAAGTAGAGGTGCCGCACACAGAAGGTGGAACACCGCTCACAATTCTTGGTGATGCAGTTGTTATACGGTAATTTTGTACCCATATTTTGCATTAAAATTCCTGGTTAAGACGCCAATAAATTCTAGATCATCATCAGAACCCCTTCAATGGCTCATTGCGTAACGCGGGTCTTCTCTCAAAGAAAAGTTATAAACATTTTCAAAATTCAAAATTATTTAATTCATGTAGGCCAACTTGTAGCTCTTATGAGACGTCATGACTCTACCACCGGTTCAGAATGCAGATCCTGCTGAGAAGAACTGGCAAGAAACTCAGCAGTTGCTCTTTTCATAACAAAATATTACAGTATTAATGTAATAACATACACTCTCTTGTGGGTAGCTGGATGCTAAGCCGATTGATTCCATGCAACTTTGTCATTAAGAAAGAAATTAAAATTAACCTTTCTCCACTTCATATTATTATGTTTAATACATTTTTAGTTTATAATTTATAATTTTGACATAACTATACGATACAATTTTTTTTATTTTTTTTTAATTTTAATCATAATATGAAATAGCCAATTTAAAAATTTAATAAATTAATTATGTATTCGATAATCCATATTTAAAATGTAATTACGTATAATGTAAACGATTAAGGATAAATAAAAGGCTTTTTTATTTATTTATTTTACATTTTTAGTATAAGAGCAATAAATAATTGTGATATTTGAAAATGTTCTCCCAAGAAACTGGCAGATGTACGGCCTACCACGTGATCCGCTGTCAGTGGAATCCGCCGTGCTCATGTCCAACTCCAGAAGATGGCCTCTGATCATCGACCCTCAGACGCAGGCCAATAAATGGATCCGAGCAATGGTAATCAGAATGCATACCTAATAAAGTAATAAATAATGTCCTCTGGACTCAATCCGATCACGGCGGCCTAATTTCTCAGAGATTAGCCATCTACACGGGAGACGGCGCACAAGTGTGTGCACAAGCACATACCATGCAATCTCTATTCCCTCGTTCCCATAGTTCTCGGGACGAAAATTCGAGACGACCGGAGAAAAAGGTTTTTCTGGTGGAAGGCTTTTGCTGTGGCTAGTTACCACCTACCGTCAAAGACGTGCCGCCAAGCGATTTAGCATTCCGGCACGATGGCGTGTAGAAACCGATTAGGGTTATAAGTTTAATGTACAATGCCGTACCCCTTCCAAGTTAGTCCACTACCATTTTAGACTGCATCGTCACTTCCCATGAGATGAGATCGCAGTCAAGGACTAACTTGTCATCGAATAAAAAAAAGAGGCCGCAGGTCCGATGCCTTTACGTGCTCTCTGAGACACGGGGGTGATTCACCACCAACTCACTAACTCCAGGCTAGTACTGAGCTTTTCTTGGCAGAAAAAGCCAAAACATATTTTAGCCCTACCCGGAAATCGAATCCGGGACCACATCATCCGCAGTCGAATATGCTAACCAATAGACCGACGAGGCAGTTATATATAGCTGGATCTAATCTGTATATAAGTTATTGTATCATGGCAAATCAAATGAGCAGTGTCTGCATTATGTATAAAAATCCTGCTAATATATTTCTCTATGACTTCTAGGGTAAAATTGAAGGTTTAGTAGTTTGCAAACCAAACGACAGAGACTTATTACGAAATTTCGAATCTGCTCTTCGTTTTGGCAAGCCGGTGTTGTTGGAGAATGTTGGACAAGAGCTGGACCCGGCTTTAGATCCAGTTCTGAAGGTATATTTTTATAATAAAGATCGATAAGTATTTTTCAAATATGCTTCTACATGGAGTTCTTCAAAGAACAATTTATTTCTAAGGTCTCCTTTGTAATTGTCAATAAAACATCGAGTTCAGGCGTGTACTGATTTATTCTTTATGGATCATGGAACATTTGAAATCTACCTACACTAGATTATAAATGTTATTACCTACCTGACATCTTCCCGCTTTAAAAACAAAAAACAAAATCATCATTATCCTTCCTTTTCAAAATTAACAAATACTATATTTTAAATATCCGGCTGCGCCATGTCAATAAAACATGGAGTTCAGGCGTGTACTGATTTATTCTTTATGGATCATGGAACATTTGATATCTACCTACACTAGATTATAAATGTTATTACCTACCTGACAGTAATTACTAGCCATTTTCCTGATTCCTTTAAATATTCCCTTAAATATTGAAGAACATCTGGCTTGGCACTGGAAAAAGCCATTCACCAAAGGAAAGAAGAAGAAGAAGAACATCTGAGCTCAGCAAAAGCTAGGATAGGGCTTTAGACTGTTATAAAACGCATTTTTGTATAATTTTAAGCGACAATACTTCCGTCAAGCTGGTCAACTTGTGCTGAAACTGGGGGATTCCCTGATCCCCTACACGAAAGGTTTTCGTCTGTACATAACCACTAAGCTACCAAACCCAAAGTACACACCAGAGGTGTCTGTGAAAGTGCAGATTGTCAACTTTGCACTAGTGCCGAGGTAAGTCTTAAAACACTGGTATAGTTCTTTCAATTCCCGAAGGTGCGTGACCTTTACTTGTGGTTACGGCGTGTACATGCACATTGCGTAAGTGTGCGTGCCTGTCAGGAGCCTAGGTGGGAGCGGTCAGGCGCGAGCAAGCTCTCTCTCCCACATATAGATACGACACACACACAACCATGAGCCACGCGCACAGTGAATTGCAAGAACTATAAAAGTTATTACCATAATAATTTATGATTAATATAAATATAATTGAACAACTTATCATAATTTAAGCATTATAACTTAAGAACCTTCAACTATACCTAAGATAAGCCCTTAGAGAATGTTTGTAATACAATGACTGTCCATTTCATTTATTTTCGAATGCCAATTTTCGAGAATTCGAGGAATTTAAGGAAATACATTAACACCAGAATAAGAAGTACAGGAAGTATAGTTTAGAAGTATAGCTGGAGCAGGGACATACTGGTAAGGCATTTAATAGAACTGAGAGAATAGAACTCTGCTGAGTTTCTTGCCGGTTCTTCTCTGCTGAGTTTCTTGCCGGTTCTTCTCTGCTGAGTTTCTTGCCGGTTCTTCTCAGCAGAATCTGCATTCCGAACCGGTGGTAGATTTGTGACATATCATAAGTGCTACAGGGTAGCCTACATGAAATAAATAATTTTTTTTTTGAATTTTGTTAGAACTTAGCATTGCGTAAAAATGGAACTGTATATCTATTGAGTGACTAAAGAAATTATTTGTCTATTGAATTTAATTTGAGCAATAAAACTAACCACAAAAATATCTTCAACAGCGGTTTGGCAGAACAGTTACTATCTATAGTGGTGGCTCAAGAAAGACCGGATTTGGAGGAGTTAAGAGGACAGCTAATCGTATCGCGGGCTCAGCTGGCGACGCAACTGGCTGAGATGCAAGCTGACATCCTGTACGGCTTGTCTAACAGTGAAGGATCTCCAGTAGATGACCTTCCTCTTATTCTTACACTCGAGGCTATTAAAATCAAGAGTGCTGAAATTTTGGTAAGCGAGAATATTTATAATTGTCTTCTTCTTCTTTATCAACCGAAAGACGTCCAGTGCTGGAGATAGGTCTCTTGCATGTACCTCCGCAGGCTTCGGTCTTGCGCCGCCTGAATCCAGCAGCTCCCTGCGACTCGTTTGATGTCATCGGTCCACCTTAATAGGCGTCTGCCAACACTGCGCTTCCCGGTGCGGGGTCGCCACTCCAGCACCTTGGGATAGACTCAATTTCAAAATAGTTATTTAATAAAAACTTTCAATTTATTTATTTATACAACGGCTCAGTATTGAGCGCAGGTCTCTGATCTGGTCAGAGTAGTGAACCTTTAATCGACTGTTGATGATGTTGATGATGAAATCGAAATTGAAATACAAATAGAAATAGAAATAGGAATAGGAATATGAATAGGAATAGGAACAGAAACAGGAACAGGAACAGGAACCGGAATAGGAATAGGAACAGGAATAGGAAAAATGAATCGTTCGCTCAAATATGGTTGAGCGAAGCAATGGCTGGATCATGCGTCATGCTCGTGAACAGGTGCCACCAACGGGAATGGGTCTGCTTTTGCCTGCCTGTCTTAACATGCATTGAAACTTTATTGTGGAAACACTGTATGCATAGTATAGTTTTGTTACCTGTTGTAAAAATTTTTAAGCTATTGCATAGCTTCTATCGCGGACCTTGAGCGTGGAGACCGAATCCAGAAATTCTGTAACGAAAATAACCTGACACAGGACTCCTCTCACCGCTAGATGGCGTTGATAAAAAATGCTATGCAATAGCTTTACCGCGGCAGTCCCCGAGTGCCACATGTCTTTTTTTTTTTAAAGAGCAACCGCCGAGTTTATTGCTGGCTCTTCTCGGCAGGAACGGTATTCCGAACCAGTGCAGTGGTAGATTCATCGACGATTCAAAAGCACTTGTAAAAGTTTATTTGAATAAAAAATATGTCTATTTCTATTTCAATAGGAATTTCTATTTCAATAGAAATAGGAATAGACAGAATCTCACGAAACCAAAAACCTTTCAGATAAAAGTAGAGGACATAGAGCGTACATCGGCGGAGATAGATGAGGCTCGACAGGGCTACGTGCCGGTCGCTAACCGGGGTCAGATCCTGTTCTTCTGCCTGTCCGGTATGGCCACCGTTGATCCCATGTACCAGTACTCGCTGGAGTGGTTCGTCAAGCTGTTCGTGAGGAGCATGGCTGAGACGGAACCTAATGGTAACCTCTTTTTTTTATAAATATATAGACCAGCGCTTGACTGCGATCTCACCCGATGGTAAGTGTAGATGCAGCCTAAGATGGTACGCACTTGCCTAGAAGATGCCTATTCACTCTTGACTTAAAGACACCACATATTATAGTTAGTTGGAAAAACGGAAGCCGGAAGGGCATTCCAAATTTTTGCGGTGCGTATTAGGAACAGGGAAGCCAAGCTTTTGACCAGACTTTTTTTTATTCGATGACAAGATAGATCTTGACTGCAATCTCACCTGATGGTAAATGACGATTGAGTCTAAAATGGTCACAGGCTAACTTGGAAGGGGTATGGCAGTGTACATTCAACACATACCCTTAATCGGTTTCTGCACGCAATCGTGTCGGAACGCTAAATCGCTTGGCGGCACGTCTTTGGCGGTAGGGTGGTAATTACCCACGGCCAAAGCCTCCCACCAGACCAGATCAAAAACAATTTAGTAATTATAAATTCCCAAATTATCCCGTCGGGAATCGAACCCGACTACAGCATAGCCAAAAGGCCTTTCCTTTATAAAAGAAAAAGGTGACTGACCGGCTGACTGATCTATCAACGCACAACTCAAACCACTGAAACTGGACGGATCAGGCTGAAAGGCATACAGATAGCTTCTATGACGAAGGCATCCGCTAAAAAAAATTCGTCATTCTCATCATCATTTTTTCGTACAGTTTTTAAACGTTTTTCTTGATTTTTTTTTTTATATTTTTAACGAGCAAAATATCACCTGATGTTAAGTAATTACCGCCCGCCCATGAACATTTGTAGCACCTAGGCAATGCCAAAGCGTTGCCCACTTTTTAGGAATTTGTTAGTCCACCCCTTGAATAACACCATGTTGTAGTTTAATGGGAACACTGTCGCAGGAAGTTGGTTCCATAGTTTCAAACTACGTGGAAGAAAATATCTGGCACATCGGATGGTTGAAGTGCTCCAGGCACCCAGGTGGTGAGGGTGAAATTGTGTTAGGTGGCGAGCGGTGCGGTTGTAGAAGAAAGACGGTGACATAAGGACAAACAGCTCTTCAGAACACTCCCCGTTATATAGCCAATAGAATACGCAGAGAGAGCTTACATCTGTGTTTTGTATTTACAGAGGATATATTTGAACGCGTCGAGACTATCATCGATCATTTCACTTTCCTCCTATACCAGAATGTATGCAGAAGTCTGTTTGAGAGACACAAGCTCCTATTCGCTTTTCTGCTTTGCGCTCGAATTTTGCTCGATAAAGGAGTGATAAGGTTTCAAGAGTTTAACTTTTTATTGAATGGAGGCAAAATTGAAGAGGTAAAGCTTTTTACAGTTTAAAATATTAAAATATTTTTATAGTACGTTTATCTCACGACGTTTTACTTGTGGTTACATCGTGTCCATGCTTATGCGTAAGCATGCGTGCCTGTCAGGAGCCTAGGTGGGAGCGGTCAGGCGCGAACAAGCTCTCGCTCACACTTATACAGATACGACACGCACACAACCATGAGCCACGCACGCTCGTGACTTGAAAGAACTATAGTAAAGACTAGCTGATACCCGCGACTTCGTACGCGTGGATTGAGGTTTTTTTTTGGATACCTGCGGGAACTCTCTTGTTTTCCGGGATAAAAAGTAGCCTATGTGGTATTCCAGTTTATAATCTAACTCCGTGCCTTTCAGTCAAATTGGTTTAGTCGTTGCAGAGTGATTGAGTAACAAACATCCGTACATCCAAACTTTTGCATTTATAATATTAATAGGATAATAGGATTAATAGGATTAACAGGATTACTTTCTCATTAGGAATTGGAAAATCCAGAACCTAAATGGATATCAACCCGAATGTGGTTAGACATGCAGGAGCTCGCATCATTGCCAACTATGCACCAATTTGTTATGGACTTCCCCAGTCAGACCAAGTTCTTCAAGACCTACTACGATGCTTGGAACCCTCATAAGTACATATTTCCTTTTATAGGTATTTAGATTATGCCATAGTTCAAATAATAAAATCATTATTTAAGCAATAATTTCGAAAATAAATGTCTCTGTAATAATACTTCAGCTATACTTAATTTCACTTATAATTGCAATTCAATTATATTGTATAGATTGGAAGAACAATTTTGGTAAATCATTTGAATAATAATTTTAGGTTACCGTATCCAAAGCCATTGGATTCACAACTGGATGCGTTTCAGAGGTTACTTGTATTAAAGTGTCTTAGACCGGACAAACTTGTTCCTGGTCTTCAGGTAAAATAACATCGACTACCATCTAATTTATGTAAATCAAATACGAGTATCATTCAGCTGTGGGATAACAGTAAACAAACTGCCTTCTGTTACATATAAGGTTAATTTTAAAATGTCAACAACCACATAACAACTTTGCATAATTGTTAAATAACTTTTATATAACTTACAAAAATTAATACATTCTGCTTAAATTCAGTTATTGGTTAAAATCAACCCTATGTATTTGAGTAAAATTGAGTGGTATAAACTCTGTAGATTTTGTTCATATTATACTTACTTACTTCGCTGGCTCAGTGACCCAAAGAGGATCTTGGCCTCCGATACCAGAAGCTGCCACTCATGTCTGTCCTGCGCCGCGTCACGCCAATCGGGTGTATTGAGGGCTTGCAGGTCTTCTGTCACTTCGTCTATCCAGCGGTCGTCCAACGGGGTGTTTTCCTATTGAGCGACCCAAGTATGCTCTCCTTACAGCACGATCCTCTCCCATTTTCTCTTGGTGCCTGAGCCAGCGGAGTCTTGCCGATTGTACATATAACAAGAATATAATATGACGATATAGATGATAATTGCAGGATTACGTAGTAACAGGCTTGGGAGCAAGATTCGTGGAGCCGCAACCAGCAGATTTGGCTGCGTTATATGCCGAGTCGGATCCTTTAGCGCCTATCATATTTGTTCTTTCAACTGGGACAGACCCTGCAGCAGGTTTGTATTCAATTCAATTAACTGTTAATCTTAATTTTACTTTTAATTTTCAAAATATTTTCTAATTTTCAATTCACCTTTTCCTCCTGCAAAACAATTTTTTCTGTTTTCATTTTCTCCATCAAAAGGAGGAAAGGCCTGAGCTACTACATCAGCTTTGTGACCTGATTACCTTCTTACTGATAACTTTAGATCTCCTACGGATCTCTTCATTTCCGACTTGATATTCCTGTCCCAATATGCCCTCTAAATTACCCCGATACTTTTTATTCGGCCCGTAGTTATAACTGTTGTCATATTTCACTTTAGCCACTTATTAATGGGCTATCTTGGGATGGATCGTTACTTCTATATTCTTACTTTTATCCTCTTTATCAAGTTCACCAGCTTGAGATTTTAACATAATTTATCCAGTAACTAACGTAATGAATAACCTTATTACCCTTATTACCCTTATAACTATTATTCAAACGTTCTAGATTTATTGAAATTTGCCGACAAGATGAAAATGGGAAAACGTTTCGAAAGCATATCATTAGGCCAAGGTCAAGGACCTATAGCTGAAGCTATGATGAGAGTTGGTTGTGATTTTGGAAATTGGGTCTTTTTCCAGGTAACTAGATATAACATTATTAGAATATTGTACCTTGTATACTAATTTAAGTGAGTCAAATTGCATAAGAAAAAATTTAGAAATTAAAATTGTAGAGAATTTAATTTTACAATTTTGTTTATTTTATTTTCGAACGATGTTAAAACAAACGAAATAATCGGATACTTGTCTGTTTTTTCCCCAATAAATTCCAAAGATTTCGCAGTTCTATAAAAGCAAATAGACAACAAGTTAAATTCTTGAAAAGTTTAAATTAACCGAGTATTGAACATAAGCAATTATTCTCTCTTATTATGAATATTATTATGACTAATATCACATTTTGTTCCTTAGAATTGTCATCTGTCGCCATCCTGGATGCCGGTGCTTGAATTAAATGTGGAACAAATCATACCAGAAGTAGTCCATAAGGATTTCCGTCTATGGTTAACCTCAACGCCGTCGCCATTTTTCCCTGTTGCTTTATTACAAAATGGTACCTACCTCTCACTACAGTTCTCATATTATTTTGCATTATCATCATCATTATCATCATCATAAATTAATTAATTAATTAATTAATAGTCTTTATTAATAAAAATCACACATAAAACAAAAAGAACACACTCATAATTTAAAAAACCAAGGGATAACTTGGATCGTCATAATCTTTGTCATCATCATTATGATCATCATCGAAATCATCAACATCATCATTATTATCATCACTGCATAGAACATGTTTACGACTGAGCGTCCCATACAATACAAAAAAGCATACATCACCGACAAGAGTAATTAACTATCCTGATGGCTTTCCACTTATTTGATTTTCATTATTTTTTATTTTACTATTTTCAGGATACAAAATGACGGTAGAACCACCGAGAGGGATCAAGGCAAATTTGCTAAAAGCATACATGAATCAAGTCCCAGATTTCTTGGACTATTTCAATTCGACGGATAGCAAAGTTCCGAACTTTAAGGTTTGTTTACGAGAACCCTTTTGTAATTTATTCCAGTTTATCTAAGCACGCTTTGTATAGACGATATGTCCATTTGACGTGACCCTTCTTGATTTGCTCCTAGTTAAACATTTTATAATTCTTTCAGCATGCGGGTAAAAAACGATTCCTTTTCCTTTACGTATGCGTCATGTACTAAAAAGAGTGAGAGTAGTTTAGGGACTAGGTGTGCTTTTTGTTAGGTTCATGTTTAAAATTAATTCGCAGCACGTCTTTGAAGTTAGGGTGGTAACTTTCCACGGCTAAGCGTAACATCGACATTTTTTTTCAGTGGCTGCTGTTCTCTCTCTGTCTGTTCCACGGTGTGGTGCTAGAACGTCGCAAGTTTGGACCGCTCGGCTTCAACATACCTTACGAGTTCACAGACGGTGATCTTCGCATCTGCATCTCACAGCTGCACATGTTCCTTACCGAATACACCGAAGTACCTTTGAGGGTTAGATTCTCTCTCTCTACATCATCATGCTCATTACCGAGGGTCGCAATCCTTGGTACGAATCACCTTCTCCCAAACGATATTTTTCCACTTAGTTCTATTTTCCGCATTATGTAGAGTGGCGTGGAAAGATGTTCCGAGTGCAGTGCTGATCTGATCGGACCAACGCATAGGGCTACGTCCTCTTGGCCTTTTCCCTTCTACTTTGCCCGTGACCAGTAGCTTTTCTAGGTTTCTAGAGCTACGGCGGGCAATGTGTCCGAAGGACTCCAAGGTGCGCTTGAGACATATGGTCAACTGCCTGGGTTAGATTCAGTTAGCAATTTATCCGCTTTTCTATGTACATAAAAATCAATTGCTGTTCGTTAATCTAGCTAACTCTAAAACAGCTTGACCGTTTTGAATCATTTTCTTTTATTCAGCACCACAAATAGATGGCGGGAACGAAGCCGCGGGTAAAACTTACACCAGATCAGAATCCCGAAGCCCGCCAAGAAGGCAGGCCTTAGCCAACATGTGGCTTACAGTAGATAAAGACTCACCCACACAAGGAGGCCTCGAGGCACTTGGCTAAGGCCTAACAGAGAAGATTCCTTGCTAACGGAGCAGCTTTTTACTAATTTCTGATTTCGTGTATGCAGATGTTAACCTATACAGCGGGGCACATCAACTATGGTGGACGAGTAACCGATGACTGGGACCGACGATGCTTGCTGTGTCTCCTGTCCGATTATTACACCACTGCTGTACTCAATGATCGATGCATTTTCGATGAAAGTGGTGCTTATAAGCAGGTGATTAGATTCATGGTTTTAACGGTTCAAACCAGATACTCGTAGATAATAAGACAGCTCTAGCTACTGGACGATTCAGGTTGAAATTTGGCATATTAGGGTGCATCTAGTAAGAAAAGATTTTTGAAAATTCAACCCTTAAAGGGGTAAAATAGGGATTTGAAAAATCGAAATTAACAGGAGCCAAGCCGCGGGCAAAGGCTACTTTATAATAAAACTTGAAGATGAAGCTATGAGTTTTATTAATATATAATAGCGCCGCTTGCATTATAGCAACCATCCTGGTCAACCATCGATGACTATACGAAATATATCCGAACGTTGCCCCTGAACGACGACCCGTCTCTGTTTGGACTCCACAGCAATGCCAACATCAGCTATGCCACGTCGGAAACTAGAACTTGTATCAGTGAGTACACATTTACTTGCACATATTTAAAACTTTTATGAACTGCCTCATTGGTCTAGTACTCTAATGGTTAGCAAGTTCGACTGCTAATCTTTTTTTATGCTATGATAAGATAATCCTTGACTGCGATCTCACTTGATGGTAAGTGACGATTTTCTCAAAGGTCTGTGAAATTTGCCAATTTTCACTCATCATTATTATTATTATAATGAATCTATACTTAACTCTTCTCTGAGCACTGCCTTGCGCTCAGATGCTGAGATCTATAGAGCGTGCTCTGACTCAGCTCAGACTCAAGAAAGAAGTTAAAACGAGACACAAATATGCTCTGACATAAATCTGTCTCGTTTTAACTCTGTCTTGAGTCTGAGTTGAGTGAGAGTGCGGTCTATAGATTTCAGCCAGTGTGAACCGTTAATGGTTTGGTGAAGCTGATGATAATGATGGTGTATTTTAACTCTAACAGGTATTCTAAGTAATCTGCAACCGAAGGAGGTAAGTGGGGAAGGAGGACTATCAGCCGAGGAAATGACAGAACTGGCTGCAAAGGACATTCTCAATGTACTGCCACCGATGTTGGACACGAAGTTTATTGCTACTACGTGAGTATCTTCATCGCACCCTGGTCCTGCACCTGATCTCTCGCTGTTCTGGTAGGATTATGAGAGAGAGGGAATAGAGAGTGCCTGTATTTGGCACCAAAATTACCGACTTTTCATTAGAACCGATGGTTGGTAGGGTCAGAAAGTGCACTGCTGGCAGACCTTTCACTAGATGGACCGAACGACGTATTCAAACGAGTTGCAAAGAGCCACTGGGTATAGGCAGTGCAAGACCGAGGCTTGTGGAAGTCCATGCAAGAGAGTAGAGAACGTCCATCGGTTGAAGAAGAAGAAGAAGACGAAATAGGAGAACCAGAGTTTACTGAATCAGGTCATCGAGTCGCAAAGCAGAAGTAGCAGTGTATGAGGTATGTAGTTCGAAGAACTGAAGTCAGTTGGGGTTCAAAGCTGCTGGAATGAGATATGAGATTAAAAAAACATTGTACTGACATTTATTTCATTACCAGGTACCCAGTGTCTTACAGAGAGTCTCTGAACACCGTGCTCATTCAAGAAGCTATAAGATACAATAAACTACTCACGGTCATAAGCACTTCTCTTAGGTTAGAAGAAACAATCCACTAGAACATAGATGTATCTTACTGATGAAGTAGTAGTAAAGTTCTTGCAATTCACGAGGCCTGTGAGCTTTATTTGTGGTTACGTCGTGTACATGCACATTGCGTAAGTGTGTAGGCCTGTCAGGAGCCTAGGTGGGAGTGGTCAGACGCGAGCAAGCTCTCGCTCTCACTTATATAGGTACAACACACACACAACCGTGAGCCACGCGCCCTCGTGAATTACAAGAACTATACCTATGTATACCAAGATTTCTCTCAAAATACGCAAAAATTCTTCTTCACAGAAAATTGCTTGATGCATTTCTATCCTTCTTATAAGTTCACCCGAGGATGATCCTGGATTTTTGCCAGGCTCGCTTTATGACCTTAACATTTCAGGAGGTCTCACGTGATAGCAAGTGAAGATACAACCCTCAAGTTGCGCGATTTATCTTAATAAAACGCGTTTTCCTAGAAGATGCCTGATAAGTCTCTTGAAAGGACATGATCGTGCGTCCAATAGCTCCCAGAGATTTTTTGAAATCGTCCGTCCACATTGAATTTCTTTAAAGTGACTTCATCATATTACTATTTTGTGTTCAGAGATCTTCAAAAGGCATTAAAAGGCCTGGTGGTGATGTCAGAAGCCTTGGAGAGTATGTCTAATAGTCTCGCCCGCAACGCTGTACCAACCATGTGGAGCGCACGGGCGTATCCTTCGCTTAAACCTCTGGGTATGATTCTGTTTCCATCAATTAATTATTTGGTAGTTTGTTAAGCTCCCTTTGCCTACTGGAAAGATTTTATTCATACTTTCTGAAAAGGTATCCTTTTTCTTATACAATATTGAAATTGAGAAATGAATTGGAAAGGTATACTTTTCAGGCGGTCCCATTGTCATCAGGTCATGATCTGATGATGGGATCCTGGAGAAATCGTGGAAACTTTTCAAATTTTATAGGCACGTTTGTAGTGGCGTTTGAAGTCGGTTTTGTAAAAAGAATTTTTACGTTTATATACGTGCTGTCGATCTTAGAGCTTTTTAACATCATCTCATCTTATGATAAGTGAGGATGCAGTGTAAGATGGTAGCGAGCCAACTTGAAAGAGACTCTATCGATCGACCTAGTTTATCTCGAGAACTCTCAGGCATGCAGGCGTATATACGATGTTTTTATTCACCCTTAAAGCAAGTCAAAAGTGCGTGTCTGCAATCACACCTTGGAACCCCCGTAAAGATAGTCGTACTCTTAACCATTAGACCTAGGCCATCGCCACTTTTTGTTTTATATTCATTTTCTATTTTAATTTTAAATTCTCTATCAATTTTTCCAGCCGCATGGGTTAAAGACTTATGCATGCGGGTCCAATTCATGCAGAGCTGGGCAGACGGCGGGATCCCTAAAGTGTTCTGGATATCTGGGTTCTACTTCCCACAAGCCTTCCTGACCGGCGCTTTGCAGAATTATGCAAGGAAGCATGTCATAGCGATTGACACCGTGTCATATGCTTTCGAGGTCAGTGGAATCTTCTGGCTCTTCTTAGAGTCATACTTCACGGGCGGTTCTCCCGCTGCGGGAATCCGCTCGACAAACCTGCCGCAGACCATCAAACTACACGGGACGCGGTTTATCGCTGTCTTTTGTTCATTTCAGGTCCCGCGCAGAATGACGTAATAGCGGGAAACCGCCCGTGTAGTTTGAAACGCCGGTTATCAGCGGCGGTTTGACGCTGCATGCGGCGGTCGTATTTCTCCCGCCTGTAAACCGCGACGGGAAACCGCGCAGTGTAGTATGCAGCATACAATTTTCATATTAAATTGTGACTAGTGCGGTTCAGAAGCGGATTCCCGCAGCGTGAGAACCGCCCGTGTAGTATGACCCTAAGTCTAGTGGCTCTCTCATCTCTAATGTAACGGTAGGTAATAAGGAAGAACGTAACAGACTTCTATATTTATTTATTTCATCAACTTGTGGCTCTTATGACAAGGCGAAAATCTACCACCGCTTCGGAATGCTGATTCTGCTGAAAAGAGCCAGCAAGAAACTCAGCAGTTGCTCTTTTCAAAACAAAAAATGTTACAATATGTAGCTTATCTATCATGTGGACAGCTGAAGCAAAGCAGTTTGGTTCCAAGCAACTTTGTCATTAAGGAATGAAGATGGCCGTATACTTAGAATTTTTAAGCATTTTATCCATTCAATAGGCTCTCCAACTTCCTCCGCCAAAGAAACCAGATGATGGGTGTTGTGTAAGCGGCTTGTTCTTGGAAGGAGCACGATGGAACGCCGCCGAGATGGCTCTTGAGGAAAGTCGTCCGAAGGAGCTGCATACTGGTATAGTTCTTGCAATTCACGAGGACGCGTGGCTCATAGTTGTGTTTATGTCGTATCTATATAAGTGGGAGTGAGAGCTTGCTCGCGTCTGACCGCTCCCACCTAGGGAGGAACCTTTAATTTTTCTTGTTAATCGACTCCTCAGAAGGTAAGCACTCACTACTTGGTCACGCTGTGGTCTTTTAGCTGGAAGGTCTCGGGTTCGATTCCCGCCGGAATTTGAGAATTTATAATTTCTGAATTGTCTCTGATCTGGTCTGGCGGGAGGCTTTCCCCGTGGCTAGTTACCACCCTACCGTCAAAGACGTGCCGCCAAGCGATTTAGCGGTCCGGCATGATGGCGTGTAGAAACAGATTAGGGGTATGGGTTGAATTTACACTGTCATACCCCTTCAAAGTTAGCCCGCTACCATCTTAGACTGCATCGTCACTTACCATCAGGTGAGATCGCAGTCAAGGACTATCTTGTCATCAAATAAAAAAAAGTTTGTCCTGTAATGTTTTCGCCCACAGAAATGGCAATAATCTACATGAAGCCGGAGCAGAACCACCGCCTGGCGTCCGGTTTGTACGAGTGTCCAACGTACAAGACCCTGGTCCGCGCCGGAACCCTGTCCACGACGGGACACTCCACCAACTACGTGATGACCATCGAGCTGGTCACCCACAAACCTCAGAGCCATTGGATCAAACGCGGCGTCGCCTTGTTCTGTGCACTTGATTATTAAAACGTGAAACTAAGAATCCAGGCCTTAAAAAAAATGAAAAAAAAAATGAAACTAACTCGGAACTCATGTCGAGGAACTTCGAGGACATTCAAATATGTTCCCGAACCCTAGTTATAAGTTTTTATATGAATAAATTATTATGTTAATGTTAATATTTTGTTTTTTTTTTTGTCCCTTGTATTTCTGGAAAAAAAGGGCATGGCCCTTTTTTTGCTAATGAAATTAGTGCGAAAATATTATGGTCTGTAACATACTTACTAAAAATAAGGACTAAGTATAAAAGAGTGTCACATATAACTTTTAAGCTATTGCATAGCTTCTATCGCGGGCCTTGAGCGTGGAGACCGAATCCAGAAATTCCGTAACGAAAATAACCTGACACGGGACTCCTCTCACCGCTAGATGGCGTTGATAAAAAATGCTATGCAATAGCTTTACCGCGGCAGTCCCCGAGTGCCACACGTCTTTTTTTTTCTTATTTAAAGAGCTGAGTCACAGGAGTGACTATGTAGCTTTCGTAGGTACACCATTAAACATAAATGAAATTTAAATTAATTATAACTAATTATTAAGTCTATTTCTTAAATTATTTCTAACTATATAGCCTGTATAATTTTTTCGCTTCTTCTGACATTAGGTTTGCCAGGGTTATATTTACATAACCCAATTCTGTTTCGAACTTTGCTTCGGACACATTCCATCAATATGTAATATACCTACATACATCCTCTTTAGCGCCTAGACAGTCGGAAGAATTGGTAGAGGGAACATAATATAACTTTATTAAGTATGGCAAAAATTGCAGGAGTCTAAAAATATACCTACTATTATTATAATCACTACATTTTCTGAATAATCTAGCCATTATCCGCTCTATTTTAATATTCCCCGAAGACAAGCCTCAAAACCTAATTTAACGAAATAAGGTATCATTAAACAGTGAACACAATAAATTATCTAAACAAACGCAGCGGTCTAATTAATGTAAACTTTACGGCCGTTTTATAGCCTTTGGTCGACCATATTTTGTAATTAATTAATTAATTAATATTTCACCGTTTCATAATAAGGTAAATACCGCATTTGTTTGAATACAAACATTATAGCAACATTGTATAATGTATTTTCTCTAGATGGACCTCTAACATACCCCTTCCAAATTTTTTTTTTTTCAAACATCTACCCTCTAACATGTTGTCAGAGACTATGGTCTCTTTTTAGTTTGGGACTCTTCCATTCCAGTTCTATCATTTATTCTTCTCGTACTTTCATTCTTCATACTATTTCTTTCTTACATTCATCATCTTTCACTCTATGGGTGGGTTCCCTTCCTATTATCTATGTTTTGGTTCCGTAGGGTACAGGTTTTTATTTCATTTGTAACAAACGTGTTACAATTATAGATACAAACAGTTTTTAAATCTAAATTTTTGTTTCCATACAAAGTTTTTTATTTCTTTACTTACACAAACAGTCTTCCAAGTTAGCCCGCTACCATCTTAGGTGACATCGTCATTTTTAGTTACGTTACTTCCGTAAGCTACTTACGTAAAACTCACCAGTAGGATAATTCTATGGTGAGTGTGCGTAAGTTGTATAATCGTAAACTTTTGTTACCCAAACTTATTTTTACTACTTTTTTACGAAGGGAGCATCTAACGTGAAACTCATGAATAAATTTCTCGGTAATCCATCAAAGTTTTCAGATGCGATAGTGCGGACAACCGCTTTAAAACTGAGCAACTTTGAAGATTCCCAACTTATAGTCTTTGCCTTCTTTACGGAGTTTGGAATTGACTTAAGATAGCAGTTTTATTTCTTTTCCTTTTTTTACATCGTTCGAGTTTTTCTATTTAAAAACGATTATGGTTCTTTACATGGAACTTTAAATAAGCACGCTTAGGTATGCTTATACCTAATAGCACCTACCTAACCTACCTACCTACGTACATAGATAAGACTTAACTACCCTGA
Organism: Hipparchia semele; assembly: GCA_933228805.2. Taxonomy (NCBI): domain Eukaryota; kingdom Metazoa; phylum Arthropoda; class Insecta; order Lepidoptera; family Nymphalidae; genus Hipparchia; species Hipparchia semele. The sequence goes on along the minus strand of OW121733.1, from coordinate 2,362,451 downwards.
TGCTGAGATCTATGGAGCATGCTCTAATTTAGTTCTGACTTAAGATAGAGTTAAAATGAGACACAAATATGCTCTAACATAAATCTGTCGCGTTTTAACTCTATCTTCAGTCTGAGCTGAGTAAGAGAGCGGTCTATAGATTTCAACCTTAGACTTAGGCAGAATTGTGGTGCATAGATTTGAAGTACTTAGACAATCTATGTATATGTCTATGTATCTTTATGTATTATTATAGTATGGCTCGACGTATTTGACTGTTTTTTATTGTGTTCGTGATAGTTAGGATTGTCAGGGCAAGGTTGCATGATTAAATTTTTTTTCGAAAATCGGAAAAGTCGAGGGGTGGTATTTTTATATGAAAAGCTCAGTAAAAAAATATGAAGTTCAGATTGACATGCTATTGTTACATGTTTTCATAGGAACAACATCACCCGTATTTAATATTGATATTTTGCGGAAAATAATTAAATTTAAAGCGATACTTTCGAGATTTCAAAATTTGGTTTATTTTGTGCACCTCTCATTTATATTGAAACTTTTATAACTACGATAATAATATGTTTTATTTTTTTTTTTTGTTGCATCTATCTGTTTGCTAGATCCAGTTTGCTTGTGTATAGTGGCATAACATCACACTAATATTATAACATCACAATTCACTTTTTTTTTTATTGAAGTGCTAACCTACACTTAAAGGAAATATCCTAATAGATTTATAAATACAATGTAACGGTAAATGTAACGGTAAACATACTCGGGCGCGATTCCCAGAGAGATGTGGGTTCGAATCCCGCCGGCCTCGGAATTTTTGATATGTATTTATAAATCTAATAAGATCACACTTCAAATCACACTTATACTATAAAGGCGAAAGTGCGCATATGTTTGAATGTGTAAGTATTGTATTGTATTATTTATTTCTTCGATTTTGACATACAAAAGCGCTTACGAATGTCAAAAATATTACATTTAAATGAAATTTTTTTAAAAATCACAGTGTGCATGTTTGTTATTTTTTCACGTAAAAACTACTCAACGGATTTGACTGAGATAGTTTATATCCGGGATTATTACATAGGCTACATTTTATCCCATAAAATGAAAGAGTTCCCGAGGGAATTAAAAAACCTTATATCAACGCGTACGAAGTCTAATTTAAAATAATTTTTATTTCCTGTTACTATTTATAACACCGTCTGCATAAATATTAAACGATTTCTGTACAAAAAAAAAGAATTTGATTTCTTTATTTATTTTAAAGACCCGTTTAACATTTCGGAAAATGGGAAAAGCAGTCAAATGCTCTGTATTTTATACAACACTGCAAATGTGCAGGTAGAAACACATTTCCTCGAAACTGCTCTTCCGAAAATGTGTCACGTGCAAGCTTTGGTATAAGTCATAAGAGGGTGCGACGGTTTACCATCAAGAGCTCTTATTTTTTTTTTTTATTCTCTTTTAAAGAGCTGAGTCACTGGAGTGACTATGTTGCTCTCATAGGTATACAAGAAATATTAACTAAAAGATTAATTATAACTAGTTATTACGTCTACTCCTATCTGATATTTTTATTCAAACTGCTTTTTTTACTGATTCTGCACAAAACCTTCTTTCTTACACTACAGAATATTCTTATACATAAAAATTAAATCTGTAGTCGATGGCAGCTACGATGACACAGTAAAGGTTTTTCTTACGCTTTCTTTTTAATCTCCGATGCTAAATCTATATGGGGTGTTATAAGTTTGACGTCTCTCTCTCTCTCTCTCTCTCTCTCTCTCTCTCTCTCTCTCTCTCTCTCTCTCTCTCTGTGTGTGTGTGTGTGTGTGTGTGTGTGTGTGTGTGTGTGTGTGTGTGGGTGTGTGTGTCTGTTTGTGGCATCATAACAGCCGAACGGATGAACCGATTTTCATTTGTTTTTTGTTTAAAGGTGAATTAGTCGGGAGTGTTTTTAGCTATGTTTGATGAAAATCGGTCCAAGATGGCCGCCGCCACAAAATGGCGGATTACATATTTTTTCCCTCATATGGGTATCAAATGAAACGGTTTGACTAGTAGAATACTGTACACTATGATAAATTTCAAATCCTAGATGGCCACCACCACAAAATGGTGAATTACATACTGTTTTTAATTTTACATGTCAATTTTACATGTGTGTTTAAAATATTTCTCATACACTTATGACTGGTACTATACACCATCAGCGTTTTAAGTGCAGCGTATCAAGGCATGCCTTTGCTTAGGCACCTATACGCGAAATTGTTTAAATTTTTGGCACTGCTACTGAATCGTTATTGTGCTGAACAAAGGTAATCTTACACATTTTTGCCTAGTTTTAATAATAAGCAGAAAGTTTATTTCGATTTTTGGAACGAAGTTCCTTATCGCGCGTTGTGAAAGGGGGCTAGACGGAAAAAATTCTTACGAAAAGTTGTCACGACACTTTTTGCTATAGTAAGCTATTGTAAGCTGTGCGGCGTCGCATGTTTCTCTGTCTGTCTCTCTCTCTTATAGAAAGCAAACCAGATATTTTCATTTCTATTTCGCATTGAACTTCGTTCCATCCGGGTGTCCCTTGACACCTCTCAAGTTTTTTTTTTTAATTCGATGACAAGATAGTCCTTGACTGCGATCTCACCTGATGGTAAGTGGCGATGCAGTCCAAGGCTGTAGCGGGCTAATATTAATTACCTTTTTACTTTGAGTATTTTTTGCCCTAGAATTTCTCACAGTAGGTACCTTTACTAATATATCCCTATGTTGGAAATAAAAACACCATGTTTATTGACCTTGGTGGAAAAAAACCGACCGTAACTTTTATTTCTTTTGCAAACTTATTATTCCGCGTCATAAATCACGTAAATATATCACGTGGCACGTAAATGTAACGTAAAAGTCTTTTAGTAAGCGTTTACATCCAGTCACGTTGAGAAGCTGAAGGATGAAAAAACGACGAAAGCAAGTACAAAAGATTTTCTCCAAGAGAATGTAATCACTCCGTTGATTTTCTCCGGTCTATAGCCCATAGACAGCGATTACAGAAGATCACAGAATCTGCCCATAGACAATTTGACATAGATTTGTGACAAAGTATGCCCAGAGTATCCCTGCAAGATCAAATCCAAAATGAGGAGATCCGTAGGAGAACCAAAGTCACCGATATAGCTCTGCGAGTTGCGAAGCTGAAGTGGAAATGGGCGAGTACATAGTTCGAAGAGCTGATGGTCGTTACAGTCCTAAGGTGCTGGAGTGGCGAACTGTACCGGGAAGCGCAGTGTTGGCAGACCCCCCCCCTTCTAGGTGAACCGACGACATCAAACGAATCACAGGGAGCCGCTGGAAACAGGCGGCGCAAGACCGAGATCTGTGGAAGTCCATGCAAAAGTCCAGCAGTGGACCCCTACCAGTTGATAAAGAAGAAGAAGAAATAGGCAAAGCCTTATATTTCTCAAACATTTTTAAAACGCAGATTCCGCCAATGAAAAGTCCCCCTTACTAACGTCACACGGGATTGTATTGTCCCCATTTTCATTTTATGCGTCGCCCTATAAAGGGATAACCATAAAACATAGTAAAATATATGAAACAACAGCAAACAGGTACAAATAGCTATAAGTATATATACGTTACAGCCGACGCGGAGATTTCGATATGTCAATAAAGCCGTAAAAACGAAATAAAAATATAACTCGATAAAGGCTCAACATAAAGGTGGGGAATCGCCGGATTTTTGGAGATTTTTGCAGTCTTATTCAATAACTGGCTTTAACCCGCGGCTTCGCTCACGTTAGGTTCGATTTTTTAAACTCCTATTTTACCTCCTTCGGGGTTGAATTTTGAAAAATCCTTTCTTAGCGGATGACTACGTCATCATAGCTTCCTGTATGCCAAATTTCAGCTCGATCAGTCCAGTGGTTAGAGCTGTGCGTTGATAGATCAGTCAGTCAGTCAGTCAGTCAGTCACCTTTGCCTTTTATATATTTAGATACTTGTCCGAGTACCTTTTTTTTTGGCTTTTACCTTTGTAGCTTTAAAAACAATTTTAGCTGTCGGTCCTGATTAGGTATGTCGGTGTGTGAAACCCTTAAAACAATGCGCTACATCCTTCCACCAGACCAGACCAGAGACAATTCTAGCCGGCTATCGAACCCGGGACCTCCCAGTTATTCTTATAACTGGGAGGTCCCACAGCGTTCACACTGCGCCAGGGAGGTCGTCAAACCAAACAACCATTCAACTAATCTCTGCGTACCATATACTAAGAACTTTGAGCTGGAGTATAAGAAACTTTTTATAATAAACTTTTTATGCTCTTTAAAAGTCTTCTATTAGGGTGTTATTATTTTATTTTCAATTAAAATATGTAATAATAATACTTAATATAATATAAAACTAAATTCTAAATTAAAACTAAAACGTAAATATCAAAAATAAAAGCTAAATATAAAAAATATCATCTTAACCACTGGAACGAGGAAAGGTGCCCAGAACGCTGGCTGCGTTACCCCGCTGAATGGCCAAACTTATATGCTGGCCGAGGTAACTTCCAGCCCTCCGGTCACCAGTGGACTCTATGAGACGGGATGACAGATTCTTAAAAAAGGATCTAATAGCATCCTCGCCCCAATTCTTCTATGACATGTCTATCACAAAACATGTCATAAATGTCAAACTGATTAATATGCAAGCATCAAGAATATAATCACTTATAAGTTATATTGGATTACATGCAAGCATGGCTCGTAAGGGTCAAGTTACTATTCAAGAGACGGTAGAGACCAATGAGGAATTTGAGGAAGCCTTGACGAATAATTACAACATACTAATATGTACGTAAATAAATATTCTTCTTCACAACTTTGTCTAGTGGGAGGCTTTGGCCGTGGCTAGTTACCACTCTGCCGTCAAAGACGTGCCGCCAAGCGATTTAGCGTGTAGAAACAGATTAGGGGTATGGGTTGAATGTACACTGCCATACCCCTTCCACGTTAGCCCGCTACCATCTTAGACTGCATCATCACTTACCATCAGGTGAGATCGCAGTCAAGGACAGTCTTGACCTAATGAGCACAAAAAGTAATCCGAGAGAGCCCTATCTTAGACTGCATCGCCACTTACCATCAGGTGAGACCTGCGCTCAGTGGTGACCCGTTGTAGGGTGCTGATGAATCTCAGTTGAACATATTTTCCAACAGTAAATAATTCCCAGGTATGGAGGTCTATTCAGAATTCTGTGGATATTGTCTGGCCACCTCAAACGCGATCCGAAAGGGTAAGCTCGAAATTGGTCAAGAGCGTATCTTCATGGTTAAGGTAACTTTCATTAAGGTAACTTTCATTATCGACTACTAGATGATGCCCGCGACTTCGATTGTTTTTTAATTCCCGCGGGAACTCTAATATTTTGGGATAAAAAGTAGCCTATGTGTATGTGTATGAGCAGACTATAATCTATCTCTGTGCGTTTTAGCTAAATCGGTTCAGTCGTTGCGGCGTGATTGAGTAACAAACATCCATCCATCCATTCAAACTTTCGCATTTATAATATTTATAGGATTAATAAGAATAGGATTTGTTAGAAGTACCTATTATGAAAACCTATTTTTATGTTTATGAAGTGCGGGGCGAGGTAGCGGCCAACTTAACGTGGACGGGTCTTCTTCTTCAACTTACAGACGTCCACTACTGGACATAAGTCTCTTGCATGGACCTCCACAGACCTCGGTCTTGCGCCACCTGAATCCAGCGACTCCCTGCGACTCGTTTGATGTCGTCGGTCCACCTAGTGGAGGGTCTGCCAACACTGCGCTTCCCGGTGCGGGGTCGCCACTCCAGCACCTTGAGACCCCATCAACCATCAGCACGGATGTTCGATGGGGTCTCAAGGTGTGTGAGTGGACGGGTATAGTACATATTTATTTTTCAACAGGCCGTAGCTGATAATATAGACGTGTTGTCCAGATTCAGAGACAAAAGTGAACCAACTTTCCTATTCATTTCGGTAATACCACAGAATACATAATAGTAACACTCATATTTCGCTGCTAGCTGATGCCCAAGATTTTGTTTGCATAGATTACACAGTAGCTGATGCCCGCGACTTCGCGGCATCGATTGAGGTTCTTTAATTCCCGCGGGAACTCTCTTATTTTCTGGGATAAAAAGATAGCCTACATGTTATTCCAAACTATAATCTATCTCTGTGCCAAATTTCAGTCAAATCGGTTTTGTTGTTGCAGTGTGATTGAGTAACAATCATCCATCATCCATCCAAACTTTCGCATTTATAATATTAGGAGGATAGTAGGATTCTGAACTTCAGTGCCTGGAATTCAGAAAACGAACCCGATGAAATAGAGGCCGATGTCTTAACGGCATGGGAATCCCTTGAAAATAAATAGTTCATCTGAATAAACTTACAACTTCTAGAAGGGTAAACTAGTACGAGCCATGTTCGGAGCAAACGGTCTGGAGCTGTGTCGCATTATAGAAGAGGAGCTTGGTCTGATGAAACGTGAACAGGAGACTGGTGTGGAGCGACCGAAGCAAGAGATCGGCGAACTATTGCCAGAGGAAGCCGTAAGTTGTAATTTATTGAAGTAAAAACTTCTTCAATAAAAATAGACACCTTTAGCGATCGACCCAGTGTTGGTAGACCCCTTAAAAGGTCGGCTGACGACACCAGAAGAGTCGTGGCTGAAGACGGGAGCCACTGAATAATAGTGGCGCAAGATTGAGACTTGTGAAAATCCATACAAGAGACCTATGTCCTGTAGTCTATCGACTGATAAAGAAGAAGAAGAATAAAAGAAATATTAAGCACTAAACAATACTAAGCATTATAGAAACCCTGACTTATATTCGTCTTTCCTTTCCAACTAGCGTAAAGGTTGTGCTAAGGGCACTGTGGAAAATAAAATATTGTGTAGGGTTGCATGTTAGTTGTGCGTGCTTCCTTGGGAATCGGTGAACTTATGAAGCTTTAATGAAGCTAAGTTCCTGTGACCACCTTTCATAAATCATAATTATTATCATAGTTATCATCAGATCATAATGATGGCACAGAAAGATTCCAATCGCAATTAATTCACAGGCTAAACTAGATGACGAAATCAAAATGGAGGAGGATGCTCGCGAAGCACAAGAGAGACTCAGGGTGTTGACCATCGCAGCACGGAAGAAGCGTGTGTGTGAGCGACTGGCAAGAGAGGTCGGCCATCTGAACTTCATTCTCTACTGGCCGCATTGCCATCAGGCTCATTTGGACCTATACGAGAAGTGGGATTTGATTAGTAAGATTTTTAGCATTCCCTTTTTCATTCCACACCTCTATCCCTTGACTCGTCTTCGTCTTCAAAACCTGGGATTCGTTTCGACAAGTAGGCGATATCCACCCATGGTGTGAGTTTATTCAAACGGCCCTCCACCAGATTACTCCAGATTTCAAGCAGACACCCAAGTCAGCGAAGACTTTAGGGGGTGTTACTGGAAAGCCAAAATGTAACTTTCGTTGGTCGAGTTGACTAGAGAAATAGTTATGTCGATCAAGCCAACAGAAGAATACGGCTAGGGTAGGCTAGGCTTTTACAATAAAATTAAGACGTGTTCTCATCAAGAAAAAAGTAAGTACAAGGTTGCTCTCATCTTTATGGTGCTAAATCGTGAACACTGAACTGACAAACTATGACGATCTAGGCTATGTTAGTTTTTGTAATAGAATTGCGTTGGATGAGTAAATACTACTTCATCATTTTCAGGTATCCAAGTAGCCGCAAAGGAGACCTATCAAATGACAGACGCGGCAGTCAAAGAAGTTCTATACATGAGCGACGTGGAGCCTAACGAAGCATGTCTTCACGCTCTTATGAATGGGGAAGCTCTGGTCGTATTGTTTAAAATCTCTGACAGTGATACGCGTGACTTTGTCAGTGCGTAACTTTTATATTATGCTCTTTTTATAAAAGATATGCTCGCGATTGAAAAAGAAAGTCATTACTTTTGGGCATGATTATGTAGATTGGAGGGTGATTGCCTTGAAGGTACTCAAGTTACACGGATGTCGCGAGAGCGTTACAGACCTTAGGGGTTCCTATACACTAGACCTTTTGTCCACCAAGTGATGTCTGCCAACACTACGCTTCTGTTTTATATATTGTCTCAAGGTCACCACTCTAGCACCTTGAGACCCAAACGAGCATCGTTTTTCGAACTATATACCTTGATCATTTCCACTGCAGCTTCCAAGCAAGAGACATATGTCCATTAGTGGACGTCTATTGATCGGTTTTGGCTCTATCATGAATCTGCTCATTTCTGATTTAATCGCGCAGAGATGCTCCGAGTTTAGGTCTCTCCACCGCCCGTTGTGAGTTGTGACCCTGAGCCTACTCATGAAGTTAAAACAAATTACAGAGTTGATGCGCTACACGCTATATGAAGAGATCCCGGTGCCAAAGGAGGACGTACCTCCAGAAAAGCAGCTTCCGCCCATACCGCCGTATGAACGATACGCTACTATAAGTAAAACTGCGAGAGAAGTCCGGAGAGAAAGATATGAAGCTAGAATGCAAAAATTGGTTAGTACTATGTGGTAGTGATCATAGATATTGAGCGATTCATCACAAACTGGAGCAGCGATAGCCTACTGGTTAGGACTACGATTCCTATTCAGGTGGTCACAAATTCGATGCAGGTGCCTCTGACTTTTGCGAGTTACATGCGTTTAAGCAGTTGGATATCACATGTTTCAATTGTGAAGGAAAACAGCGTAAGGAAATCTGCGTGCCTGAAAGTTCTCCATAATGTTCTCAAAGATATTATGCTGCAAGCACAAGCAGCAGGACAAATCCAGCAGCTTCCTGCGCCTCGTTTGGTTTCATCTGTCCACCTGTCTGTGGACAATGTGCCAACACTGCATTTTCTGGTGCAAGATCACCATGCCAGCACCTTTGGACGTCAACGTCTATTGTATCTTCGAACTGTCTCCGTCAATTGCCACTTCAAATTGGTCACTAGTTAAACGATATCGGCTGACTTTAAGATTTAGGTTATTCTTTATTATTTTGTGAATATAGCGTGAAGAAAGAGAAGAAAGAGAACGTCTAAAAGCTGAGCAGGAGCGCTTGGCAAGAGAAGCTGAAGAAGAGAGACAGAGACAGGAAAAACAGAGACAAGAAGAGGAAAGAATGGCAAGAATTCAAGCTGGAGTAAGTTTTTCAATGTCTGCTAATTGATTTGTACTGTCTAGGCCAATAAGAATTAGGTGGCCTGGAGTTTTACTTGCCACTAATTATGTTTAATCTGAAGACTTTAAGCACCTAAGTTTAGAGATCGTTAATAATAATATAAAAAATATTTTAAAAAAACCGACTTCAAACGCCACTTAAAAGTATAAAATAATTTTAGTTTGTACACGTATGTTGAAGTCGGGCCAGCGTCGCGCATCGGTTTCATCGTTTCTATTTAGGCCCGTCCGTCTCACCGGCCTAATAGTATTTACGATTTAATAATTTTAGTTTGTACACGTACCTATATTGAAGTCGGACGGACTTAAAATATAGAAACGATGATACCATTGCGCAACGCTGGCCCGACTTCAACATACGTGTACAAACTAAAATTATTTTATACTTTTAAGTGGCGTTTGAAGTCGGTTTTTTTAAAATATTTTTTATATTATTATTTTAAGCTTTTTAGTGTAGCTTCATGGGACCAATTCACTAGACCATTTGATTTTGTTCCTTAAAAAAAGTATTGAAATATATTATTCCAAATAGAAATTTAGCATATGTATGTATGCTATGAAGTTTGCATGGTTAAAATCCTACACACACTCTGATCACGAGCGATTTGCTCTTATTCAATGAGGAGTTCCGTCCTCCATCTCCGAAGATATTCATCAGATTTTCACCAAACTTAAATGGAACCAACCTGACAATATGCCCTTTTAAATTAAAAAAAAATTATTGAAATCGGTTCAGATTTGACAGAGTTATAGAGTAACATCGTCAAAAATTCGGTTAAAAAAAATTATATTGAAATGCCGAATAGAAAAGCATTATGTATGTATGCTATGAAGAATGCATGGTTAAAATCCTACACATACTCTGATCACGAGCGATTTGCTCTTATTTATTGAGGAGTTCCGTCCTCCATCTCCGAAGATATTGATCAGATCTTCACCAAACTTAAATGGGACCAACCTGACGATATGCCCTTTCAAATAAAAAAAAAATTATTAAAATCGGTTCAGATTTGACGGAGTTATGGAGTAACATCGCCAAAAAATAAAAATAAAAATAAAAAAAAAAAACATACGCGTCGAATTGAGAACCTCCTCTTTTTTTTTGAAGTCGGTTAAAAAAAGAATGCCATGCTGAATTTGACTAGTTTTAACCTGTCTCTAGCATAACAGTGGATGGGTGGCGTGTGTATGGGACTGTCAACCTTAAGTAAACTTGTAATAAAGTTGTTTCTCAGTTGCCAGCTGAACCCGAGCCCGAAGCCGAAGGTGAGGCAGTGGAAGGAGAGGAGGCCTTGGAAGGCGAGCAAACTGAAACAGAAGCTCCGACTGAAGTGACAGACGCTACGGAAGAGGTAAGTCTTTTCTTAAATGTATAGACTACGATAACACCTGTTGCAAAGTGATGCAAATATAATGGAGAGCCTAGGATGGATTAAATCGTAGATTTATAGAGACATAAATTCCAACAAATATAACATAAAAAATTTGCAACTTGTATTGAAACTCCGAAATAATACTAAAGAAGCTGAATGTGCTCATGAAACTGAACAACTTTCCCCAAGGAACCTAGGTCGAAATATAAAAAAAATTACCTCCCACAGTAAATCAATCAGCTGATCGTCAATTTTGTATGGGAGTTCCAAATTTTTCCAAACATTTCGACCTATGTTCCTTGGGGAAAGTTTTTCAGTTTCATGAGCACATTCACCTCCTTCATTATTATTTCGGAGTTTCAATACACGTTGTACATTAAAAAAATTAAAAAAAAAAAGATACCGATGAATTGAGCACCTTCTCCTTTTTCGGAAGAAGGTTAATAAAAAGGTAAATGATAAATTCCCTCCAGCCTGAGAAGGTAGAAGAAGAACAAGTAGAGGCAGAAGAAGAGTTCCACTCAGACGTGTCCATAGAAGGAGAGGAGTATATCCCGCCGGGTGGACTATTTGTACCGGGACTGTATACACCACCGAACAATTTGGCCAAATCAAGCGGATTGGCTTATTTTTTTCCCAAGGTACTTTATTTAGTTTGGCCATTCAAAGGGTCAATGCTGCCAGCATCTTGGGTACTATGCCGCGCTGCGGTGATGTCGATAAGGTTTTGGGTTCATATTAGTTTTAATTTTAGAAATAATTATTATTATTAATAGTTTTAATTTTAGAAATAGTTATAGATATAATATTATTATAATTTAGAATTTAAGTATTATTTTAAGTTTGTATTTACTTTATTTATTTATTTATGGCATGTAATTAAAAATAAATTATTCTTTATTTAGGTATTAAATAAATTTGTTTATTCTGTACTAAAATTTAAATTAAAAAAGTCCGGCCATGTTTGACTCGCAAACAAAAGATTCCGTACCATCGTAACCGCGATTGTTAGCAGAAAAAACGGGTGGAGCTGTATCGGTGTACACGGCCGTTGGTTTTAACTTGAAACGTCTATATCTGCAAATTTCGGTTATTCTACGCAGTGCCCCTCCCCCGCCGCCCCGCCCCGATGCAAACTCAAGGTCTTAGCAGCGAGATGACTATATATACTCTAATTAATGACATTGGATTCATGTTTCTAAGACTTATAGTTTGTAGTTATATAGGTAAGACGATATAGAACTTTTCCTTACGATACATTTTTCTGACTGGTATCCGTATGATTTGGTGTGATTTTAAAGACGTTTCACGTCAAAACGTCGAAAAAATCACGTTTCTTGTATGTGGACCCCCCTTTATTTATTTTATTTATATTTGGCAACTGAACGATAGTTACTGATTAGAAAATGACTGTTGACTTTAGGCCCTGATGCATTGTCATTTTTCCACATTCTTTGTATAATAGTAATAATTAGAGACCGGATTATATGCATTTGCATATTCGCATATGCATTTGCATATTTTAGCCATTCTCAGCGGTAATAGCATATTTTACCTAAGATCTAGTTATGATGCATATTATCGGTACATTTACAATATTTTTCACTCACTCTGCGTTCCGCCGCCGCCGCCGCATTACCCCATAAACTTAAAGAAAAGTTTGAAAACACATTGAGCAATAACGCAGGTTTTCAAAGCTTGTATCAAATTGATAGTTTCATTAATGGGACGGCAGAAATTTTGCCGGAAACTATAAGTGCCATAGCACCCAAGTTCAAATTCTGCCCAGTTACCTCTATGGATATGGAGCGAACCTTTTCTACTTACAAAAATATTCTAAATGATCGTAGACACAATCTTACCACTGAAAATTTAGAAAAATATTCGATTGCTTACGTTTACACAAATTCTAAATCATTTTAATATCATATAATGTTACTTACTGTACCTATTATCGCCTATCAAAAAATAATTTACTAATTGTATGCTGATTTTGAAATAAAAAAATGAATACTTACTTTTCTATTTTTTAGGGATTCCTAAAATTTATCATTTAATTTTGCATATTCTGCCAGTTTTCGTGCATATTTCAAGCATTTTTCATGCATATTTGCATGCATATAACAAGCTTTTTAAGTTGCATATAATCCGGTCTCTAGTAATAATGTAATATATTTAATTCAGGTGGTGAGTCAAATAGTTCCGATAGAGTCGGAACACTTACCACCGCACGTGCTGGTGATGTTCGCTATAGACAAGCGACACGAGGTCAAGGAGATTATGAACCAGTTTCCTGACGAAGTGATCAACGTGAGTGATTTATTAAAAAAAATTAATATAAATAAAAAAATAATATATATAAAAAACCAGCCAACTATTAATCAGCCTTCTGTGCCGAGGTTTATGACTCTGAAAGAAACGTATTTAACTACGAAAGACACGTATTTCGTCTATGTCTTTTTTTAAGGACGCCAACAACACAAACAAAAAAAGAAAGGCGATGTAATGTTAACCCACTTATTGGTTGCTGCGACTTATGCTGATGCGACTACATCCGCGTTCTTTTAGGTTTAATATAAAAATTCTTGTTAACTCCTATCCGTGAGGAGTTGCGTACTCTATCTACGGCAGTGTTTATTAGATCTTTATCGAAATTATGAAAAAAATAACCTGATTATATGCAATTTCCAAAAAAGAAAAAAATTACTAATATTGGTTCAGATTTATCGAAGCTATGGAGTAAAATCGCCAAAACTATCATCCCTTATTTCCAACCCTAACTACCTATTACGGTTCATGAGACACCGAAGGCTTAGTAATAGGCTACCGTTGGTTTCCCTTCGGGTACATAATCCTAAAAAGTAGATCCTACCTAGGATCTAAAGAATCCCAACTAAAAAACTGCTGAACAAATAAAATGGTATATAATTATGTATCTATAATGATTGACAGTATGGAGTATTTGTGGGTGACGATCCAACATCTGCAGAACACGTAGCGTTCACCATAAAGCAATACGATAAGATGACCAGGATTAAGAAACAGTGAGTATGATAATAATTTTTTTTTAAGTGTTGTCATTAGGTACTATTAGGTATTCTGTGGTATTGCTGTAATTTTCTTGTTTTGAGTAATTTTTTTTTTGCATAGCTTCTATCGCGGGCCTTGAGCGTGGAGACCGAATCCAGAAATTCCGTAACGAAAATAACCTGACACGGGACTCCTCTCACCGCTAGATGTCGTTGATAAAAAATGCTATGCAATAACTTTACCGCGGCAGTCCCCGAGTGCCACACGTCTTTTTTTTGGCTACTCATACTTCTATATTTTTTTATCGTTTTTCAAAAAATTAATGGTAGCTACTGTGAGGTATTTGAGGCAACGGTTATAATGTATTTACCCTTTATATTGCTTGGAGGCCTTCTCTCCACTTCTTCTTATTCTCTCTACCCACAAACATATAAGAGTAAGCAGACCTAACATAAGAAAATATTGGCGTTCCAATTACGCCTACATACAAATCTCACGCACACATTGACAGTAAACAGAGCCGGACTTCGAAAAGCGAGGTTCAGCGAGGTTGAAGGGACTGGAGAGTATTTAGTATCTGTGATTTGAAATAATATGGAAACTACGGAAAGTTGCCATCAAATTGTAGGGTAAACCCTTATTTTACATTCTGTAATCTTAATTCTATAAATTAATTCTTAATTATGAAAATGGATTCTAATGTGCTAAGTTTCGCGGTTTTGTAATCAAACAAGTAATAATGTTACAAAATAATATTTAATAAAATCAAAACAAAACATAATTTACAAAATCTACCCAAAAGATATATCTATAAGATAAATAAAACAAAATCAATATGTCCTCAGTCTTTTCAATAACGTTATAATTAATAGTATTACTCTATACTCTTTATTAGTATAAATATACTCTATAATCTTTATAATTATCCTGATATTAATTAATTGCTAAATATTGCAACAGGAATATACTAGAACCAAAATTACTATAACTGTTTACGAGTTTTGCGTATATAATAATTCACAGGCCTGCGATGGTTTTCCCCTTTAAAAACTAATTAGCAATTTGGGTAGGTGTTAGTTACTAAGCTACGAAAAAAATAATAAAAAAATTCCATCACGTAAGTTTTCTGAGAAAATAAATTTTCATTTTTCTTAGCATTACCGCGCATTACTAGCGTTAACTTCCAATTTCTTTAATAATAGTGCATGCTTGTAGAATTTATGACATTTAAATATTCACCTACCCTCATAAGTCATTGTTTGTCGTGATTGAAATCATATTACAATACATATGTATCAACTACTAGATGATTCCCGCGACTTCGTTCGCGTGGATTAAGGTTTTTTATTCCCGCGGGAACTCTCTTATTTCCCAGAATAAAAAGTAGCCTATGCGTTATTCCAGACTATTATCTATATCTGTGCCAAATTTCAGCCAAATCGATTCAGTCGTTGCGACGTGATTGAGTAACAAACATACATAGGTAAATAGGATGATACGATAGTTTTGTGATTTAATTCTGCTACCTCCACTTCATATTAACTTAGGTATTATAAAGCCATTTTTAAACGCACTAGCTAAACATGGTACCTATGTTAATTACCTTTGTGTTTTTAAGCATTTATCGGATTCCAAGATGAAAGAAGGCATTTTTCTTGGGTCTGAAATAGGGAAGCTCATGTAAGACGCTACCTTTGAAAAAATCTTGAATAAAATCAAAGATAATGCTTGGAATTCACTTAAAGAGGTAGTAAATTTTTTTTAGAAAACAGTAAAAGCCCAAATTATGACCATATAGTGAGTATTTTACTCAGCAAATTTCATAAAGTGGGTTGCAATATGAGTATAAAGTTACATTTTCTGCATTCTCAAATTGACCCCTTTCCTGAGAATCTTGGGGCTGTAAGTAAAGAAAAAGGTAAAAGCTTCTACTAAAATATTAAGGTCATCCAGAGCAGATACCAAGGAAGGTGGAACCCAATCATGATGGCCGACTACTGCCAGATATTGAAGAGAAATAAACCTGATAGAAAGCATAAGAGAAAAAGATGAAATAGGAGTTTTGAAGGAAGTAGAAAAAGAAATAATGTCTTTTTGATTTATTTAGTCTCTTTAGCGTTATTTTTAAATAATACTGTCGGTTTTTTAAATTTTAAATTCGTTAATTTTTGTTTTTTTCATGAAGTTTGTTAAAATAACCTAAAATATGCATGTCATCTGATGTCATCAATAAAAAAAAATCTCGACGTGCTAGAAAAAAATCAAAGATGTATTTTAGTTTACCATGCCTGGATATTTAAAAAAATAACATAATTATTGAAAGGGGAAAAAAAAGTTAAATTTCGCAGGCCTGTGATAATTAGGGACTGCTTCTAAAATGCCGAACGATTATTAATAATCACACAGTAAGCATATAACCAAATTACGAGTCTATAGCACAAGTCATCAAAACTTACCGATGAAAATAATTGCAGGTGTTTTCCTATACGGAGAATTCACTTCACCATTTTATTTTAGAATTCTTGGTTCTTTAGACTCGATTTTAAAGCAAATTTAAAAGAATAAACAACTTGCAGGTTATGTTGCTGTTTTTGACATATTGCACCATACTGTTCTTATTTAGAGCTTAACAAGATGGCATATTGCCTCAAGCTCTATTATGTCTATGAGTGCGTAAGTGTTGCAACAACACAAGTAAAAGAGATAAAATCATATATTTTTTGTTGGAGAGAAGCAAGCGAAGATATTATTTTTTTTTTTTTTTTTATTCGATGACAAGATAGCCCTTGACTGCGATCTCACCTGATGGTAAGTGACGATGCAGTCTAAGATGGTAGCGGGCTAACTTGGAAGGGGTATAGCAGTGTAAATTCAACCCATACCCCTAATCGGTTTTTACACGCCATCGTGCCGGAACGCTAAATCGCTTGGCGGCACGTCTTTGACAGTAGGGTGGTAACTAGCCACGGCCGAAGCCTCCCACCAGGCCAGACCAGAGATAATTTAGAAATTATAAATTCCCAAATTGCCCCCGCCGGGAATCGAACCCGAGACCTCCCAGTTATAAGACCACAGCGCTCACCACTGCGCCAGGGAGGTCGTCAAATTTATTCGTTTAGTAGTTGTGAAAATTATGTTAGGTCTGCTTACTCTTATATGTTTGTGTCTCTACCGTACGATTATGGTAATTGCTATAAATATGTCTTTCCCTACAACATCAGCAAGGATCGTCTAGCCCTCATGGTGTCCCGGAAGCGCAGTCTGCCGCTGCTACAGCTGGCAGGCCTCAACCCTTGCTACATCAGCCTTGACGCTGAGGCCGGGGAGCGCGATTGCCTCACGCTGTTCCCCGTGGGTTACGGCGATGACTACGAGGAAGAGGAGAGCGTGGAGGAGGAAGAAGTTAAGGTACGGGACTGAGCCTCTGCTACATCAGCCTCGACTCTGAGGCCGGGGAGTGCAACTGCCTCATGCTGTTCCTCGAGGGCTACATCGATGACTACATCGATGACTACGAGGAAGAGGAGAGCGTGGAGGAGGAAGAAGTTAAGGTACGGGACTGAGCCTCTGCTACATCAGCCTCGACTCTGAGGCCGGGGAGTGCAACTGCCTCATGCTGTTCCTCGAGGGCTACATCGATGACTACATCGATGACTACGAGGAAGAGGAGAGCGTGGAGGAGGAAGAAGTTAAGGTACGGGACTGAACCCATGCTAGAACAACCTCGGCTCTGAGGCCGGGGAGTGCGACTGCTTCACGCTGTTCCCCGTGGGCTACGGCGATGACAACGAGGAAGAGGAGAGCGTGGAGGAGGAAGAAGTCAAGGTACGGGACTGAAACCCTGCTATATCAGCCTCGACTCTGAAGCCGGGGAGCGCGATTGCCTCACGCTGTTCCCCGTGGGCTACGGCGATGACTACGAAGAAGAGGAGAGCGTGGAGGAGGAAGAAGTCAAGGTATGGTACTAAGCCCCTGCTATATGGAGTGAGGCATACTCGCTTTTCTCTCTATGTCACCCATCCTGGCTTCCCTTTACTACCCGCTTCTGGAAAATGATCCTTAAGCCGGTATCGTACCTACTGGAATTCGGTGACGATACGAGAAAGAAGAGAGTGTGGAGCAGGAAGAAATAGAAGTAGAGACTGTCTGTGACTTCCGCAACGTGTCAATATGCTCTTTCCTCTCCGCTGTCTCTATAGTCCACGATTCCTAGTTGCTCTTTTGGCTCTCTCGTTTTCTTTATTAGCCTGTCCTTATATTTAGCTTTATGGAATGTCATCGTCTCATCTCTATTGGTACTAAATGCTCAAATTTTCTATTTTTCAGGAAATCATTGCTGAACCGGAACCCGAGCCTGAGGTATATTATTATATCATTAACTAGCTTTTGCCCGCGGCTTCGCTCATGTTCAGTTCGATTTTTCAAACCATAGGGGGTTTTTGAATTTTGACACACAGCCCGATCCATCCAGTGGTTTGAGCTGTGCGTTGACAGATTAGTTAGTCAGTCAGTCAGTGAGATAGTCAGCATTCCTTTTATATATTTAGATTATAAAATAACCTGATGATAAAGACTTCAGCCTCCTTTTCTATTTTATTTTATTTTACAAGAAAACTTACAGCTTATTAGAAAAATAAGAACTAGTCAATAAATACAAAAGAACAATTAAAGCTAATTACAAGTTTTCACAGATAGAATTTACATATGAGAAAGAAAAAAAAACACACAACTGGGAGAAGGAAAAATAAAAAGAAATACAGGGGGAACAAAAACCGAAAAAATTGTAAAGAATAATCAATCAATCAATAAAAACTGTACAATGTGGGGTAAAAAAAGCAAAATTTTAGAAGTGGCCAACGAATTTTTTTTTTTCGGAAGGTAACTAAAACATATTAATATTTCCTTTTCAGGTCGTAGCCGATGAACACGTCAAAGAAGAAGAAGAAGACGAAGAAGAAGAAGATTAGAAGTATTTCAACTTTTTATGATATAAGTATGAGGGTATTCTATACCCAACTTTCGCTTTTCTTATAAACATAGATATAGTTCTTGCATCTCACGAGGGCGCGTGGCTCGTAGTTGTGTGTGTGCCGTATCTGTATAAGTGGGAGCGAGAGATTGCTCGCGCCTGCCCGCTCCCACCTAGGCTCCTGACAGGCACGCGCACTTACGAAATGTGCATGTACACGACGTAACCACAAGTAAAGCTCGCAGAAAGAAAGAATTATACAGATTTGTACTAGTTTATTTATTTTAAGCTCTTCCTGTAATATAATATTTTGCTCTTATTATGATATTTATATCATAATTCAAAATCGACGATGAGAGAATTCTCTCGTTAGAGAGTAATGTTTTGTGGATGCTTCGATCTCGAAACAACACAGCGGCCAACAAAGCGACAGAGCATTAAGTCACAATCTCTCTCGCTCTTATTTTTTGTGCTTAGCGTAATGTTGTTTTTATAGCAAAAAGTATAGGTAAATGATCGACACTAAAATTGGTGAATTTTGAGTTATGTCATCCTTGTCGCAAATGAGCGATTTGTACTACTAGAATAAATAACTCTTCTTCATACTTTTTCTTTATTTTTTCTCCCTGGTTAGGATGTAGGGTGTATTTTTAGTGAATCGCGAGTCGAGATGTCTATGGGGACGTTTGTGTAACGAACTGGATAGCGAATAGTTTGCTCACTTGTATTTATTGGTTCAGCCGGTAAGTAGGGAGGGTTGTTCGGATCATCTGCAAATCATTTACTTTGTGCCTCAACAGACACCCTCTCTGTTATAGTTCGTGCAATTCACGAGGGCGCGTGGCTCATGGTTGTGTGTGTGTCGTATCTGTATAAGTGTGAGCGAGAGCTTCAAATTAAAAAAAAAAACCATTTATTTCATGTAGGCCAACTTGTAGCTCTTATGACACGTCATAAATCTACCACCGGTTCGGAATGCAGATTCTGCTGAGAAGAGCCGGTAAGAAACTCAGCAGTTGCTCTTTTCAAAAAAAAAATTTTTACAATAGGTAACAAAACTATACAGTGCTTCCGCAATGAAGCTTCAAGAATGCATACGTAGGTACACACAATCCCACGCATGTCAAAATGGGCGGACAAAGCAGGCCCATTCCCGTTGGTGCCCGCGCCTGACCGCTTCCACCTAGGCTCCTGACAGGCACGCACACTTACGCAATGCACCACACTAATGCATATACACCTCAACTATACCCATGTAAAAAATTAAGTTGATCCGTAGCTCTGTTGCAGCGTTGTTGAAGGACAAACCAACAAACAAACACACTTTCGCATCTATACTAATATATAAAGCTGAAGAGTTTGTTTGTTTGAACGCGCTAATCTCAGGATCTACTAGTTTGAATTGAAAAATTCTTTTTGCGATGGATAGTCCATTTATCGAGGAAGGCTTTAGGCTATATAACATCACGCTGCGACCAATAGGAGCGAAGCATCAGTGAAAACCGTTGCAAAAATGGGGAAAATTATCCATATTTAAAATATATTATTTTATAAACTTAATCGCAATCATAATAACAGAAATTGACGCGGACGAAGTCGCGCGCAACAGCTAGTTTATAATATTCGTAAGGATAGTAAAGATTCATTGCTGCAAAATAATTTATGGGATTGTACCTATTGTAATTATTGTTTCGCCGAATTTCCTGAATGAACGCCGATAAACCGTTAGCTGAGTGTTGTCATTTAAGCTTTGCCAATGTATGGAAGTGAAAACCGCAACTGTTTGCAATAAGCCTATGTTACGGGCGAAATACAAGGCTGATGCAATGTTGATACTGCCTGGATTGGACTGAATTGTCAGATACCTATATATGTTTGGGCTCATTGGAACCCCAACTAACAAAGTAATATATATAAATAATATATAATTACTAAGAGCGTTATCTCGCCATAAAAACTGGCCCACCAGTTTGGAGGGATAGTAAACGCCCCAACTAGCAAAATGTTCTTTTTTCTTCTTTTTGACATATAAAAAATACTTGTAGCATACTATAAAGGTGTAATCTACCTACAAATAAATAATAAGTAAGGAAGTCTAACTGCGTTAAAAAAATGACCCCGACAAAAATTGTGCCGAAATGGGTGGAGATTAAAATTGAGCCGTTAGAGGTGGGTATTGAAAACAAAAATAGCACGTCAACAGTTGCTCATATTTCTTGCACTTCAAATTTTCATAACATCGTCCAATGACTCAGCTGTCATAGCAAACATAGCAGCACGCGCACGAACCAATCCCTGCTTTCGTTCTGAATTTGAACCTATCACCAAACATGTCTGTATCTGTAATCTCGTAAGTGATTCGTATGACTCTTATTTTGAATACGTCGTTTTGGTTTGAAATAGGGCCATTTTTTGAGTGGATTTTGTTCTGAATTAGACTTCCTGTAGTAATCTACTTATAGTCTACTTGTGCTACCTTTATAGAAGCTTTATTAGTATTGATAGACTTATAATCTTTTTTATGGGACTACTAGTTACTTTGCTAGTTGGGGCACCTCTGAGTTTTCAAAGTTATGTGCGTCCATGCAGTTAAATATCACATGCGTCAATGGTAAAGAAAAACAACGTAAGAAAACCTGCACGCCTGGCTTCCACGGTAGTTTCAACATAGTACACATTGCGAATTTTGCCCGTAACATGTATAATTGTATAATGCTGTGCCTGTAATACCATGTGTGTAATCAACGTAGGGCATAATACAGCCTTTCACATTATGCTCAAATCAGTTGTTTGCAGAAACTGATTTCATTTGCACCACTTAAATAAGTAGGTACACCCCGGAAATTACGCAATTTGTGCAAATGTGAACTGACTCGCTCTGTATTCTATTTAACCGACTTTCAAAAAAGGAGGAGGTTCTCAATTCGTCAGAAACTTTTTTTTATTATTTACTAGATGATGCCCGCGACTTCGTCCGCGTGGATTAAGGTTTTTTTAATTCCTGTAGGGTCTCTTTAATTTTCCGGGATAAAATGTAGCCTATGTTTTAATCCTGGATGTGAGCTGCCTCCTTTCCAAATTTCAGCCAAATTGGTTAATTCGTTGTGGCGTGAAGGAGTAACAAACATACACACACGCACACGCACACACATACACACCATACAAACTTTCGCCTTTATAATATTAAGTCTGAAGTCTGATTAGGATGTATCTTCCCCGATTACTCGAAGACGCCTGAACCGACTTGGAAAATTCTTTTTTTGTTTGAAAGGGTATACTTCCTAGGTGGTCTGATTGTTATCAGGTCAGGATCTGATGATGGGATCCTGGAGAAATCGAGAGAACTCTTCAAATTTTATAGACACAATTGATATACTTTGTAGTGGCGTTTGAATTCTGAAGAGTAACCACCGAGGTTCTTGCTGATTCATCTCGGTTGGAACGGTATTCCGAACCAGTGATAGATTCACTGGACGACTTAAAAGCACTTTGTAAAAGTTTGTTTGAATGAAAAACCTTTCTTGTATTTTTTATTACATATATTGTACGAGGATATATAACGAGGACTTCTGAAAGAAATCTTTTCCGAGATAAGCTGTTTTTTCCACGTCCTTTATAATATTAAGCCTCAATAGCCCAATGGTTAAAAGTGCGGACTGAAAACTGAAAGATCGCAGGTTCGAATCCCACCCGTTGCACTATTGTCGTACCCACTCCTAGCACAAGCTTTCCCCATATTTGGAGGGGAGAGGAGGACATTAGTCAACTTCAGCTTGGCTAATATTCTTTATTAAAAAAAAAATGTTTGGTTGTTTGTTGTATAGGGGAGACCGGGGATGGTTGACTAGGTTTTTACTAAATGGTACATATTTTTTTTGTTTTAATATTTATAGAAAAGAAAACCATGTTAATTGATAGGAAATCTATTAACCTAATAAAAAAACGTAATATCTAGATCCTAATTTAGTAAAATAGTGATAATTTAATGCATTTTCCAAAACAAGAAATCTTAGTCAACCTACCCCTGGTCCGGGGTAGGTAGACCATACACCAGGGGTAGGTTGACTTATGTATCAATAAGAGTCGAATCATGGGAAGGAGCAAATAATTAAATTTTTTTTAATACTTAAGTCAGCTGATCATCCATTTCTTAATATGTCTTTAAAAAAAATACCAAAAAATAATCTTATTTTTAACATTTTTTAATTTAACTCTTCGTTTAATACCTATTGTAAATCCTAGTCAGACATAATTTCTATAACAAAAAATTACAGCTTTTTGTCGGAACTTAATAACAATGTAGTTCTACTTGTTGTATCAAATATAAACTAACGTAGTTTGTAACGTAATGATGTAGCTCTCAACAGGCTCGTTGCTGAGGTCGGATTGATAGAGAAGGATGACGTTTCAAAAAGGAGTCCAACCAATCTTCACCAACTAACAATTGTCCTCTAAGAATCAGGCATAGCTTTGTTTTTTTTGCGAACTCATATGCTAATTTTCGAGTATCATATGGCGTCAATCCCTAATAAATATCAACTGCCTTCTTTATATAATTGGCTAAAGCTTCCTCTTCTATATTAGTAAAAATTTGCCTATTTCATAATATATGCAACTGTGTCCAGGGTTAATTTTGGTGACGTTTTGATTTTTCTTTTGATTTGACCACGTAACGATGTTATATTTTTATTTATCAGGCATGTTGCACTGTTTTAATGTGGCATTAATGCTTTTTTCGTCAAAAAATACAGTATGACAAGCTCTTTCTAAAACATCTATCGCTCGTTCAGTTATACATATAATTTATCTATGTCGTTCAGTAGTTTTTTTAGGTCCTCATTGTTCTGCAACAACAAAATTGCTATAAATATTTAAAAGTCCAATAAAAGGTTAACTAAAACCACCAAAACAACCATTTTTGATTTGACTAATCAGTCAACCAGCCCCGGAAAAAATTAGTCTACCAGCCCCAACTGCTATTTTTTAGTTTGATCTCATGGCTAGCCTAAACACTAACAGTGACTTGAAAAGTAAGATACGAAATATGATAAATATGCACCCATCAAACGTTGGGACTAACATAAAAATGGTTCACATAAAACTTGTAGGCACCAGATCAAAAAGTGTATTAAATCAAAATATTACTTACGTGGTTAAAAAATTAAAAACCTATCACTGCTCAAAAACGGCGCACGACTGCGTTGCGGCGCTCCAGACACCTGAGCGGGACGCAGAGTGTAATACTCGTCTGTATTCGGATGATTCAATTCGTACACCGTCGACGAGTTTTTGGCAGTTAGTCTACCTACCCCTATAGTCAACTATCCCCGGTCTCCCCTATATTAAGTTTCTGGTATGAAATAAATTCATATTTAAGCAATGAAATCTTTATTTTCCCGACTGGTCCCAGCATCCGATGCCGCATATCTTAGTAGTTTTTGTAACTTCTCTGTCATATACTTCATGGTGCTTTTACGTGCAGGCTCAGGTTTCTCCTGGACCTAATAGGTATCTCATTAAAAAGAAAGAAAACATTCAGTAATAGAATGCTGGTGGGAGGCTTTGGCCGTGGCTAGTTACCACCCTACCGTCAAAGACGTGCCGTCAAGCACTAAATCGCTTGTTCCGGCACGATAGCGTGTAGAAACCGATTAGGGGTATGTGTTGAATGTATACTGCCATACCCATTCCGAGTTAGCCCGCTGCCATCTTAGACTGCATCGTCACTTACCATCAGGTGAGATCGCAGTCAAGGGCTATCTTGTCATCAAATAAAAAGTGAGAACCAAACCAGACAAGAGTCAATTCAGAAATTGTAAATTACCAAATTGCCTCCGCCGGGAATCGAACCCGAGACCTCCTAAGACGACAGCGCTCACCGCTGCGCCAGGGAGGTGTTCTTTTTGGACATCGTTAAATAGGGTACGAAGAAGAAGCCCCATCATAGTCTGCATCTTCACTTACCATCAGGTGAGATTGCAGTGAAGCGCTAGTCTATATATTTAAAAAAAAACTTCACCTCAGAGACCGGCGACTGTATTTCTAATTCGTCGATATTTTTTTGAATTTCTAAATCGAAAAGATTTTGCTCCTTTTCCGTGGTAATTTGCGACTGTTCAGTTGTATCGTTATCTGATTCCGATATACTGTCTAACACCTGAAATAAAACGTCATTTTTACCACAAGGGATCAAACCAGAAAAATGAGGAGCTAATGGCATATCTGACATCATGCTCGTATTTTTTTTATTAAAAATTTCAATAATAACTAAACTAATTTAATTTAATTACTATACAAATCATGCCCGCGTGGAATAGTGCCAAGAATACTGGCTGCTGGTTTTTTAGGGTTCCGTATCTGAATGGTAACCAACGGGACCCTATTGCTATGCCTCCGCTGTCCATCCGTCCGTTCGTCCGTCCGTCCGTCTCTCTGTCAGAGGGCTATAACTCATGATCCGTAATAGGTAGATAGTTGAAATTTTCAGAAAATGTGTAGGTATTTCTGTTGGCGCTATACCTAACAACAAAATAATGAAAATAAATCAAAAATTGAAGCGGGCTCCCCTACTAGAAACGTATTTTTTCGGGGTTTTTCGGGAGGACATAAATCCGTTAAGTAGAAAAAGTTGTATTAAGTTACCGGTATTATAGACACACGTTTAAAAGCCTCAGCATCAGGGGCTTTCCCTCTAGGAACCAGCACTGGATCCACGCAAAGGCGATTGTCTTCATTCTCATTGAACACGAAGAATGAATTGGCGTGCGGGGGCAGCAGCCGTACTAGTGCATGCCCACCGGCCACAACAGCGCACAGCATTGTGACCAGCACCGCGACGATGGGCGCGTAGCCTAACCTCTGCTCTGGCAACGTGCATTGGGACTTTCTCTCGTCGAACCTAGAAATATTAAGTAATTTTTTTGTCCCCTCACAAGCTCAAAAAGGGCGCCTTTACTGTCTAAAACCAGTGAGCAAAAGCCGTTTTTGCTCACTCAGTGAGAAAAAATATTGTGTCAAGTTTCTTGAAAAGAGCAACCGCCGAGTTTATTGCTGGCTCTTCTCGGCAGGAAGGGCATTCCGAACCAGTGGTAGATTCATCGACCATTCAAAGGCACTTGTAAAAGTTTATTTGAATAAAAAAAAATATTTCTATTCTATTCCATTCTAGATGGAACCTTTTAGCTTTATTGTAGTCGGGTAGAAAATAAGTTGAAATAAAAAGTAGAGCTGCAAATTTTATTTGTTTTGTTATTCCATAAACCTATATTTTTACACACAAGGTAGGAAATAAACGAATTGAAGTATAGTACGTTTATCTCACGAAGTTACGGGCGCTTTACTTGTGGTTACGTCGTGTGCATGCACATTGCGTAAGTGTGCGTGCCTATCATAAGCCTATGTAGGAGCGGTCACAGTTATACATACGACACACACACAACCATGAGCCGCGTACCCTCGTGAATTTAAAGAACAGTACCAATCATCAACTCCACAGTTCTTGATGCCATCGCAGACGACCCCAGTGGAAAAACAGTAGTTAATTTCATCGACGGTACAGATCGTTTCGTTTCTTCTATTACATCCTCGAGAAGGTGTTTGACGTGCTGAAGTTATGGTCACTTGATAGAAGTTTGCCTTCAAATAGAAAATGTATCTTTTACAAAGTGCTTTCGAATCGTCAAATGAATCTACCACATTCGGAATGCCGTTCCAAACGAGAAGAACCAGCAAGAAACTCGGTGGTTGCTCTTTTTTAAAAAAAAATTAATAACAATATTATGTTGTGTACAATTTACAATTAATATTCACATTACATGCTCATGTATTGCTGGAACTAACTATATCCCCGCTTTTTTATCATTTACTCGTATGTTTATCTTCAATTGTATAATATGCCTTATTCTATGACAAGATAGTGTACATGTGACACATGGCAGTGTACATTCACAACCCATATCCCTAATCGGTTTCTACATAGTTTCTACACGCTATCGTGCTGGAACGCTAAATCCCTTGGCGGCATGTCTTTGATGGTAGGATGGTAACTAGCCACGGTCAAAGCCTCCCACCAGAGCAAACTAGTGACAATTCAGAAATTATCGAACCCGAGACCTCCCAGTTATAAGACCACAGCGCTCACCACTGTGCCAGGAAGTAAATTAATATTGTAGTTTAATTTGCTTTCAGTATGCTAGATGAGGGTAGATGTAACTTACGTTAATATCAGAGTTAATACTGCTGTTGCTCTTAAATAAGAACCTCAACCGCTTCCGGACGGTGAAAGTGAAGTACGGTGTATACGCCTCTCCGACCAACAAATCGCACAGTCTAACGCACCTCCATTTTTTCAAGACGGTTAAAGCGTCACGGTTGACGTCACAGTTCTTAGCGATGGTGGTGGGGTAGCGTACCACTACGACAAGGTAATGGCTGGATGACGTCACTATTTCCACTACGCATTCGTAATCTATATCGGTTAGGGTGCGAAAGACCTAAAAAAAATTTTTTTTAAGCTATTGCATAGCTTCAATCGCGGGCCTTGAGCGTGGAGACCGAATCCAGAAATTCCGTAACGAAAATAACCTGACACGGGACTCCTCTCACCGCTAGATGGCGTTGATAAAAAATGCTATGCAATAGCTTTACCGCGGCAGTCCCCGAGTGCCACATGTCTTTTTTTTAATTATATTTCTAGCAAACGAGCAGGCGGGTCACCTGATGTTTGCTCGTTAAAAATATAATATGGGTGTTGTAAAGGCACCTGAGGCACCACCATGCGTTGCCGGCTTTTCAGGAATTTGTTGGTGCGCCCCTTGGATAACCCCATGTTGTAATTCAGTGGGAACACCGTCGCAGGAAGTTGGTTCCACAGGTTCAAAGTACGTGGAAAAAAGATCTGGCACATCGGATGGTCGAAGTGCTCCAGGCATCCAGGTGGTGAGGGTGAAATTGTGTTCGGCGGTGAGCGATGCGGTTGTTAAAGAGGGGTATTTTTATTTATTTTTATTTATTGACTAGCTTTTTCCCGCGATTTCGTCTGCTTGTGTTGAACTCTGTAATTTTGCGGGGTAAAATGTAGCCTATGATTTAATCCTGGGTATGAGCTATCTCCATTTCAAATTTCAGGCAAATCGGTTCACACACACACACACACACACACACCACACACACACACCACACACACACACACACACACACACCCACACACACACACACACACGCACACACACACACACACACACACACACAAACTGTCGGCTTTATAATATTAGTGTGATGTGATGTGATGTGATATTACCAGAGTGATAGTATCAGACATGCCCATTCCATACGATATATCGAATCGTAGATGTCTAGAGAACGCACACTCGTTCGTGATGTCCTTCGGTCGGTAGAGAAGTAACAATCCGTTACCGTTTACCATCGAGACCATACCAAATACAAATGCAAGCACTGATAATACCACCATTTTTATGACCACTATACGTAAGGTGAACTGATAAACCCACTTTATAGACTATTTGGAACACTAAAATCACTAAGCCTATTATTTATAGGTACGGGTTTTCACTTTTCACTAATAGATAGTATATGACTTGGAGAAGGTTCCTATTTGTAATAAAGGTTCTTATTTGTAATTTGATACAACATTTTTCGAAGTATGAGATATTAGATAAGTCAGTGTGAACAAAAATGACAATTTTTTCAAGTAAATTCATGAAAATTTCAAGTAGGCCTAATTTTTTATTTAGACAACAATACATTTTTTTTTATTCGATGACAAGATAGTCGAACCCGAGACCTCCCAGTTATAAGACCACAGCGCTCACCACTGCGCCAGGGAGGTATCGTCTAAAATTCTAATGAAATAATTAATTAAACGTACAGAAAAATAACTTTTTAGTACATTCACGTATAGATTAGATAGACGAACTATAGCTAATTCTTTATTACTCACACAAGATTAGATGTTAACAATTGAAACTGATGAATAAATATAAAGGCACAAAAAAAGGCAAGATAGAGGTAGGTTAAAGATATAGGTACTTAATGTGGAAGGATCTGGGATTGGGGAACCCACCGTGCAAAGGAGTCACGACCCTCATTAATGAGAAATACGATGCAAAGAGAGACAGAAATAAACTATAAATACCATCGATGTATAATAAACCATGCTTATATTCATTCGCTGATAAATACTCGTTCCTTTGCTTATACAATGAACAAAGAAGGGCAAAAGAAGTATCGTGCAAAGGCAGTTTTGCTGATAGAAGCAATCGTTGGACTACCGAGAAGAACCATAAATTCTATTTATACTCTGTATTATATTGTATAATTTGTATATTATTACTAGGTTTGTATAATTAAACAATAAAAGAGAATTTACTGTTATAAGTTATAGCATCGAAAACAAATCTATTACTCTAGAAAAAGAAAAAGAAGAGAACAATTAAAATGTCAAATTAAAATGTCAACTTTGTAAATTTTATAATTTTTTATTTTATAATTATTTATTTATTTAATTTCATTTTATTTTACACAAATTTTAATGAAATGGAAAATAACAAAGTTGAACCGGAAAATGTAAGTAGAGAACTTTATAATGTTTTAAATAATCAATTATATTCGTATGTTAATTATACAAAAAGTAACACAACAAAGTTTACACATTTTATATTCATTAAACATTATTTTGATTTTATCTTTATATTCACAAGAATAATACAATTCAACGGTAATACAACAGTTATCTATAAGTCAGTATGAGACATGTAAACAATTTTTATACAATTGTGATATTTATACTTACAACTATGATACAACTAATTTTTAAAAATCAGCGATCTATAAACTGTGAATGTGTGACAAAAGTGTGTTTATAAAAACTTTGAGTTATAAGTTCTACGCCAACTACGAGTATATAAATAATATTTAAGCTGTACAAACGAAGAAAGATTCTGATATTTTTGGTTACAGCAAAGAGTCTTCTAAAGTTCTGGACATATAAGAAGACGGACCTCGACACGGCACTATGCATAAATCAAAGAACGATCACATAGAGAATACAGCAAAGGTAATTTTCAAAAACTCCAGAAACACAATAAATACTTATTCGAGAACATACTCGGGCGCGTCACAGGTTTATACGAAAAGTTTGATTCTACGACTGAAACAGAATCTACCTAGTGATGAATACTATGAAGTAAATGGAAGAGTAAAGCGGGATTTAAGCATAGAAACCGACGTTTGTATTTTAAGAGGTTACTATAAGAAAAGAAGAAATAGATTCATTAATCGAGGAACCGTATCAACAAGATCCAAGTATTCTGTTAATCGAACAGAAATAGATACTATTGATGAATTTAAGTATGATAGCAGCGCTTGTGGAGACAGCAAAGAAAGTGTGAAACCTAAAAACGCACACGTCAATGTAAATCTTACCTCTTTAGTTGTTCAGAATCTAAAGAAATTACTAAATGATTGGGTCAAAAAGTACTTGTTGGATAACGACGCGACTAAAGAAAAAATAGAAACGGTGCTTGATTCAATATTACATAAGTTAAACCTGCAAAGCAAAGAAACAGTATCTTCATGCACTTACACAGTAGATATAGAAGTAATAGATCAAAAACAAAGTCCAATACCTCAACCAAAGTCTCAAACTGCTAGGCAAGGAAGTGTAAGTGTGCCATTAGGTGATAAATGCCTTAGAATTTTTTCCACCCTCAGTGTCCCTAAAAATATCAACAGACCTAAAACATCAAAATGTTCCTGGACCAAATTAAATAAAATTCGCCATAAAAAGATTTTACTGTCAACAAACGGATCGAGCAAGTACCTTTTAACTTCTTCGAGTTTAAACTTTTTAACACTTCCAACAAAGTTTTTGACAAAACGTTGCGCCACGTACCAACAAGATATTCCTGGAAAAAATAAAGAGCAACAAAAAAGCCCTCCAGAAGAGCTGTATGATGTCGAAAATTTAGACAGTTTTGCATATATTACCCGAAACTCAACGTTAGACAAAATCCCAAGTATTTATAAAAATATTTACAAAAACCAAGGGCGTAATGAAATTCAAGTTCCCCAAGCTAACAATCTAAGTAAAAAAAATGAAAATCAACAAGATAATAGTGAACCACTAGTATCTATCGATTTTTTGAATCAGAGTTATGTTAAAAGTAATAATATTGTAATGCAGAAAGAAGTACAGAGCCGTCACTTAATGAAACCGAGTATCGGTAAGAAGACTAAGAAAATTACTAGAAGGTGTAAGAAAGGCACTTCAAGATTACGTAAACATAAAAGCATTAAATCGAAACAATTCACATATTTTCTTAGGAAATCTAAAAACCATAACCAACAAGAAAAAGAACTCTTATACCATTTTCAAAGCATTTTTAAAATTATTTCTTCTCATAAAGATGGAAAAGATATCAAATTAGACATTCATATAAATGTTTTTCCTTCTATTGATAACAAAGTAGGAAAAGATGCTTTAAAAGATGGCGAAAACTCCTATTCGCCTATTCTGGCGAACGTTACCACACGGTCTAATCCAAAAATTTTGAACGAAAATCTAGTTTCTCATAATCATAACATAATACCATTACTCGATGGAGCTCTTAGCCAGGCTAAATATATGTTAAGTGGAGATACATCGAGACAAAGTTCTGATAACAATCCTATAGAACGTCCAGCTATCAATTATCCTGCAAAAGATTTACAAATAGTTCAAGAAATAAGTGAACTCAAAATGATTATCAAATCGTTAGCAAATACTACGGAAAAGTTGGTTAACGAACATCTGAGTGACAGAAGTAAAAATAAAGTAATCCCAAATAATGAAGGTGTAGAAAAAGCTAAACCATCTATAGGTGTACAATTTTCAAACAAATTTTTAAGAGGTAATGTAGCCGATTCAGGAATAAAACTAAAAAAAGATCCCAAGAAGAAACAAAGAGATTACAACCCTCGTCTAATGAAAAGAAGTACATCATACAAGATAATAGACAGCGAATCTTTACTTACAGTTACTGATATGACTTCTGCAGTGCAAGGTGAAATTTATATCAACAAACGAATAGATAAAGCTGTCACATGTTCTTTACCGAAAACAAAATCACTATTTGAAGTATCTATGGAAAAATGTGACGAGAAATTGTTAGCGTTTCGTTGTGATGATTTCACAAAACCAAAAGAGTATATTTATAATGTCTGTGAATTTAATAAATTACATTCACCTAATCCAACTAAAAATATTGATCAGCATCTAAAACCACCATGCGATGAAATTAAGACAAAACCTGAACAGAAGTTTGAATACTCTGAAACCGTTGTATCGATTGAACGCGATGATGAAAATTCAGACTCAATTTACATAGACATCGAACCCAAAACGAACGGCAAAAAATTAACTATTCGACCTCATACAGGCATAACATGTTGCGAAGGCTGTTTGTATTGTATTTGTCTATGGATTCCAGTTTTAGCAATACTGTTGTTATTCCATGAATACGTTTTGAAAGATTATCTGCCAGAAAAACTTTCGCTACGTAGGTTAATATGGTCAGACAGAGATAACATTAATGAATCATACTTTCGTCTTACACTTGCTGATTTGGGGTTTTAACTAATTTGACAATATATGGGTGTTATTCTCAGGTTAATAAATGACTTTTTAAACTTTATTGTGTCTATCAATTATAAAAGAGTTGCGTATATTTTAACTCTATTATACTCTACATAACTTTTCAAATATCGCATAGTTCCTATATCAACATCAAAATATCGAATAGGTGTCAGTTACTCTAACAATACTTTAATAATGCTGAGTTAGAACTTAGAACTCAAAGAGTTGTTAGTTAAAAACTATTTTACATGTGCTGCGACAACGAAATAAGGATCACATTATTAATTTCACTTTAAAATCGTACGTCTTTTTTGAAAGACCAACCAACCCTCATACATTATAAATCCTGGTAAACTCATGGAACTTTTATAATATTTAATTTAAATTTGTTTACAGTCTAAGCAATAAAATAAATTAAAATGGAATTTGATATTGAAAATATGAAACAGAAAAATATTAATACAAAGAATTCAGATGAATATTTAAAAACTTCAGTATCACATGATATGGTTATAAATAATTCTTACAACGTAACGTCTGTTAAAAGTCAAATAACCAAAGAAAGTGGTAGAACCCAATCTTTAATCACATTATCAGATATAACACTGTCAAATTTAAATGAATCTTCAAAGCATAGTGTAAATGTGAGTGGTTACAATAGTGAGAAGAGCTTCACCAACAATATATCTGAATTCTTCAAAGATTTAGTTGAAAATAGTTACAATAATGCATTTAAACGTCAACCTACAGTATTATTTAATGCACCTAAAAGCTATAAGAAGTTATGTCGAAAGCCTGTACAGTTTAAAAAACGTAAGTTGTCAAAATGCAAATGCTTCGTCAGATTTCGAATTGTTCACTTGAAATATAAACATCCGGAAAAAAATATGAGAAGAAAATTAGAAACGTATTATCACAAAACAAAAATAAATTGTTTAAATCCAAGGCGAATGCAAAAAGACCTCAGAACAGATTCAAATTTAATTGCAGTCACTCGTTCTAGAATTTTAAAGAAAGTTTTAGCCAAATTAAACCTTTTAGATAAAGATCAAAAAAGATTTTTCAATGATATGGACAATGATAGTAATATTTTGAAAAATAATCCTAGTGAAGATACATTAACTCGTATAAACAGTGAGTCATCTCAAAACGATAGTATTCGAACTAAGACTGCGCCCTCAGTTGTTGAAATTCCAACTAAAATATCTGTAACAGAAGAAGCATCAACACTACAAATTAAAAGTGAAACTTTAGAATTATCTGATTTATCGAATGAAACAATAGGTTATAAAGAAAATGAAAATTATCGGTTAGAAAACCATACAGAAGAATTAAGAAATGAAACGACTTTTAAAAAAGATATCATCAGCGTAGCTGTGGCACAAATTAATGACGCATCCATTTTGCCATATAAAATAGGTATCAATAACGAACAAAGTCGAGAAGAGGTGTTGTATAAGGAAAACTTAACGAGTACTGAGAGTTTTATGAATATATCGGATATATCATCCCTGGAGATGCCCAAAAAGAATGCAAAAAATTATAATTTAATGGCAGACGATGATAATAAAAAGTGTATAGTTCTTACTGACATGGTTAACACTTTTGACAACACCAGTAGTGATACATTTGTTATTGCAAGAACAAGTTCCTATTTCAAGGACAATTCTGATTCCTTAGATATATCCTCAAATCAAACGCTTACACCTTCATCTGAATTGACCAATCAAACCGAACCATGCAACATTTATTACCAATCAACTCCTAAAGAAGAAAAAGTTAAGTCCGCATTATTAGACACTATTATTAATGCAGGAATGTTTCAGCTGCCCACTACGAACTCAGAGAATGAATATAGTACAGAAACTTCAAATAACATCATAATTACAGATGAATTAAGAAAAATGACATTTCCAAATAAAGTACAGACAACGGATGCATTTTCTAAAAATATAATTCAAAAACCATTCGACGCAGATTATGAAGGTGATCGCCAAAAAAATATCAACTTACCTGATGTAGACACAATCAAATCAATTATAACAGAAACAGAGAAAACGATAAAGAAATCATGTTCCGAAGAATTTCGTAACTTTGCACCGCCCCTAGAGATGTGGGACAAGTTGATTGTATACATCGACATGACTTTAAAACGAATGGAAGATTCGTTACTAAAAAAAATCAGTAATGAGATAAAAGAATCCTTATCTAAATTTGAAAAATATTTTCCATTCACACCAATGGATGAGCATGACTTTTTAATATCTGATAACATGAGGTCATATGATAAGACTAACTACAGTGATTTAAGCAAAATGGAATCAGGGCGTCTGACGTATTTGAATGAAGGTATTCAATGCGGTTTGGTGCAAAACGAAATTATCGACGAGTTGAAGGTAAAAATGAAGGTGGAAGGGGATAATGTTGTGGTTGAAGATTTTCCGCTGAAATTATTAAAGAGTAAAGTAAAGATTAGGAATGATAATGATTCTTTCGAAGTTCTTAAGTCTCCTGTTGCGCCTTGTACATCTGTTGGTAGAGGAAATGGTGACTCCTTGTTGACTGCATCCTCTGAAGGTATTAGAGTTAAAAAGTTAAGTAAAGATCGATCGGCGAACCGTCTAATTGTATGCTTAACGGCTCCAATTTACTTCTTCAGAGCAAATATGCTCGTGATAACCAGTGTCCCCGCGTTCTTTTTTTCTATATTTCTCGTATATAATTTTTTTCTGTTACTGTTATAATATATTTTGATGAGAGAAAAACAGCAAGTTTTTTTAATTAGGTCTTATGGACAACAACCCGACTGTAAATTTTTTTCTTAAAAAGAATTATTGCTGAATTCAACAAATATTTCCTTCTCCCCTCCAAATAAGTGTGAGGGTGTTAGGAGTGGGTACGAGAAAAGTACCACGGGTGAGGGTTGAACCGTCGACCTTTCAGTTTTCACATTTTTAACCGTTGGGCAATTGAGGGTCTTAAACTTTTACATAGATAGTGATAGAATCATTGATTTACGAATTAGATAAATCGATATTATAATCAATGATTTACGAATTTGATAGAATACTTACTGAAAAACACATGGCAAACCCTAGCAGGTTAATAAAAGAAGTATTAAAAGGAGTTTTATATTTTAATATAATATTAATAAATAAGTATTTATTTGTTTAAAATTCGTTTAATAAAACGATAATAATATTTTTGGGCACGTTTCATAAATAGCTGAATTGAAATAAAAAAGTTCTGTCAAGAAAACAGTTATTTTAGATAAGGGGAAATCAAAATTTTGCTTAGAATATAAATATATTAATAATATTCTTCATAGTGCCAATTTCACTATTACCGACTAGATATACCTAATATTCAACGGACTAATTTTGATATTTTGGCAGATTTTTAACCGACTTCAAAAAAGGAGGAGGTTTTCAATTCGATGGAATCTTTTTTATTTATTTTTTATGTATGTTCCCCGATTTCTCAAAGACGCCTGGACCGATTTGGAAAATTCTTTCTTTGTTTGAAAGGTGGTCCCATAGTCATCAGGATCTGATGATGGGATCCTGGAGAAATCGAGAGAACTCTTCAAATTTTATAGGCAAAATTAAAAAATAACTAAATAAAATTAAAAAAATACTTTGTAGTGGCGTTTGAAGTCGATTTTGTAAAAAAGATTGCGAGGAATTGAGTACCTCCTCCTTTTTTGGAAGTTGGTTAAAAATCATTTTTACGTTTATATTATCAATACAAAAGGTTTAACGATTATTTACATCGATGATTATTCAAGTAAAATTGGCACTTAATTTGGCTATTTTGGGATGTTTCACAGTTCGAGGTTGTCCAAAACTCATTGTTGTTGCGCTAGCACTAAATGCCCGGATCGGTCCAATGTGAAAATCGGTCGAACTCGGCGGCTCCTGAAAAGATACGAAAAAAGATATTTGACATCGAACTCTACTTCGATGGAGTTTGATCACACTATAATACCTATTATAAAGGCGAAAGTTTGTATATGTCACATACACATGACTTAAACGACGTAAATCACTTAGACGTAAATCACTTGTACGTAATTGAACGAGCGAAGCGAGTTCTCTGAGTCAACTAATGCGCTTGCCTACTAGACAGAGAAGTGTGTACGTCCAAATGTCTGTCAGAGCCCTATAACTTCAGAATTACTGAATATTAGAACGTGAAACTTGGTTGAAAATTCAGTTATATCCTGTACTTGAACAACAAATACTAAAATTAGATAAATGTTATAAAGAAACGAATTTATTTAATTTTAAATGCTAATGGCTTCAGAATAATGCTAATAGATGGCGCTGTGTCAGTTTTATGTCAACTATTATTTTTTTATTGCGTCTAATGTTAAAAGTTAATTATTACAATAAATAATTAAAACTTTTGGGAATTATGGGTTATCGCGAGGTCTCAGTTCGGGGCGAACCACTAGTTATTATGGTTTTCTAGCTAGATGCACAATCCGCGAGGCATAAGCTGAGCGTTCTGCATTTAAAACTCTACTTTGGGCATCTGTAAAACTTTTGGCGATCACTCAGACATATTATACGAAGCTGAGCTTACGCCTCGCGGACTGTAGGTATGTTTTATGCTTAAAGTACCTTACCTGAGTTTCGCATTTCTCCTACCCGTGGCTACGGCTGTCGCTTGGGCTACGGCTGGAGAATCTTCATCTTGAGTCTAAAAGTATTATAAAATTATAATATTCTGGTGAGGGACGTATAAGCTCGATAATAAAATCTATACGAATATAATAAAGTACAAGAGTTTGTTCGTTTTAACGCGCTAATCTCTAGAACTATCAAACGGATTTGAAAAATTCTTTTTGTATCTGATAGCTCAATTCTTGAGGAATGTTATAGGCTATTCAATATCTCCATCTAGAAAAAATAGCGCGGGCGAATAATGCGATGCGGTAAGTCGGTGGTCGAGGGCGGTATACTTATAATAAAACTGTAACGGGACGAATTCTGTTCATTGAATATATTTTGAAAACTTTAATAGGGGGATGCTTTATTATCGATACTGAGCCCAAAACAATTAGTTTTTTTTGAATTTTTTGTCTGTCTGTCTGTCTATGCGGGTATCACGCAAAAACTACTAAACGAATTTGAATGAAATTTGGTACATTGGTAGCTGATACTCCGGGTAAGGATACTTTGTATCCTGGTAAATAATAAGGTTTATCCGGGATAGAGGATGAAAGTTTTTGATGATTTTGCTCCATAACTTCGTCAAATCTAAACCGAATTTGATAATTCTTTTTTTATTATAAATTGTGTGCTATTAAAAATATTTTTTCCAATTTTGGTGAAGATCTACTATAACAAGATAGTCCTTGACTGCGATCTCACCTGATGATAAGTGACGATGCAGTCTAAGATAGTAGCGGACTAACTTGGAAGGGTTATGGCAGTGTAAATTCAACCCATACTTCTAATCTATTTCTTTACGCCATCGTGCCGGAACACTAAATCGCTTGGTGGCACGTCTTTGACGGTAACTAGGTAGCTAGATAGGTAGGTAGGTGGTAAAGGCTAGGCACCAGACCAGACCAGAGACAATTCAGAAATAACAAATTCCCAAATTGCCCCTGCCGGGAATCGAAACCGAGACCTCTCAGTTATGAGACCACAGCGCTCACCACTACGCTAGAAAGACTGTCAAAACTCACTTCATCCTGTGCTGTGGACTCCGTTGTAGTCCTGTATCCTGTATTCTGGTATCCTGGATTTTCCTGCACTTTGGGTATAGGAGATCCATATTGTGCGAAAACACGTGGCTGAGTCCTAAAATCAAAATTAAAAAATCATTTTTTATAATCAACTAGCGGACACCCGCGACTTCGTCCGCGTCTTCAATTATTAACAATCGACAGTTCTTAAGTGGGCAGATCTCTTGCAGCATCAGGATTGAGGAGTTGGTTCCTGAAATTTAACGATGTAGTCTTTACTTGGTACCTACAGTCCTACAATATACAGTTATAAAATCAGCAGTTCCTAAATCCCCACAGTTTAGGTGGGCAGTACCCCTGCAGCATCAGGATTGAAGAGTTCGAACTTAATACGTACTTGCAGTAGATATTAAGATAAGATTTATTGTAAAATAAAAGTAAGTATTAGATGTATGCATTATTTTCCTTCTATCACACATTTCAAAGCATCAATATTCAAACCACGACAGATAATATGGGACAATGTGTCTGACTTAATCAGTCAAAACATCACCAAATACGGCGCAGGAATTATAATTCATTGAGAGACACCTGACCTTGAGGTTGAAGTAGTGCCCTAGTTGCGACAGCGTAGTATACTATACCAGTCAGTCTTTTATCTATACTATATGGGCAACCCCCGGCCCGCGGGCCGCAAGCGGCCCGCCTCATCTTTAGATCCGGCCCGCGGAACATTTTGAAATTACGCGCGAAAAAAAATTCTTGTTCACGCTACATTTACCTACACATACGCCAACGCCAAGAAAAGAGTTCTAAATATTAATAATTGATTATTTCAAAAATTTCCACTGCTTATTTTGAGCATTTCACGTATAAGATTGCAGTGTGTACAGTAGCGTAATAATAGGGTGGCAAGGCGGCAAAATGCCACGGGCCCCCAGCCTGAAGAGGCCCCCGGTCAGAGTAGGCCAAAAACACAAGATGATCCTAACATTTATAGCCAATCATGTGACTACGGCTAGTGCCGAGCAATCATTTTCAAAATTAAAGGACATGACCAGTGGAGCAAAGGGCTCTCGCCTAGGTGTCAAAAATCAACGTGCAGCAAAGATTGTTTTATTTTTGGAATTCTTATATTCTCTAGTTTTCAGATAAAAAACTTTCAGGGGTCTAAAGGCTCGGAAAAATGAGAAAAAAAATAGAAAAGTTTTACGGAATAACTCTGCCTTTCGATACTAGAGGGCGCTAGTTATTGTGGTTATCAAGTCTAAAATGTTAAAATCAACGTGCAATAATAATAGTTTTATTTTTGTAATTGTTATATTCTATAGTTTTCAGAGATGAAAGTTTTAGGAGTCTGAAGCCTTGAAAACAGAGAAAAAATAAGAAAACTTTTCAAAAAATACCTCTCCCTTTCGATACAAGATGGCGTTAAGATATGTTTATCGAGTCGTAAGAATAATTTTCTGCTATTAAACATGCCATCTATGCGCAAAGTTGCTTAGAAAAAAATTGCTTAATATTTTTGTACAGATCCTAGGACACGGAATAATACAACTTTATTTGCACGAATAATTTAATTTTTCAATAGACAAGCGCTATCTAGTGTCGCGAAGCGGAATTTCTCTTTACTATTTAAGTGCGTGATACACATGCTTGTTACTCGCACAAAAGCATGCCAGTTACAAGCAATAATGAGCTACTCGCATGTGTAACGAGATTCTACCAGTAACTCACGTGCCAGAGCAAAGCATACGAATGGCTCGCGAGCCGTTTGATTTTTTCCCCTTGAAGGGAAGTGGAACGGGAGATTCGTATTGCCAGCTACAAATACGCGAAACAAGGGGCTGATTCTGTAACTCAGTGCCTATCAACGACGATCGGCATTTTTTATCCATTGAAGGTTTGAAGAGAAATATGATTTACTTTTTCATAGTAAACCTTCAATGGATAAAAAATATATGTCAGTGGCTTTCATTTTTTGATAGGCACTGAGTTACAGAATCGAAGGCAGGTCGTAACGTATTTGCTTGTAAATCGCAACTCTCAACTATCTGCCAAGATCTTATTAATTTTTGTGCTTGTTTTTTGCCTAATATAATTGCGAGTTGTATTGTAACAGTATTTATTTCTTCATTTTATGAACTTCAACTCGCATGTCACTGGCAAGGTCATTCGCAATCGCAAGCATGTATGTCACGCGCTGAAATTCTGTCAGTACCTGGCATGCCAGCTTACCAGCATCTAGCATATCATCCACTAGCATGTGTATCACGGGCATTAATACAAGTGGGCGGAAGTTTAAGTATGAAGTAGTGCATTAAAGAGAAAGCGGAAGCAATAAACATTCTGTTTTTTTTTTGATATTTTAAATCATGCCTTTATTGGAATAATAAATCCATAGTAAATTAGGCCTCAATTTTTTAATCTTTCTGTAAAAGCTGTAATCCTGCACATTTTCCCCATCCCGAGGGCAATCACTGGTCATGTCCTTTATGTGAACTAAATTATTTGGGACAAGAAAGGTTACGCACAGTGGCGGATTTACCAGTGAGTTGACTGGAGCCTAGGGCAACAGATTTTAGGCGCGGCAAATTTGGGGCCAAAATTTTTATTTGTCTTACAGAAATTTCGCGCTCGCTTCGCTCGCGAAAATGTCACTTTTACATTTCTATTGTAGGTGCTAAGTATGGACTACTAAATGCCGTAATGCAATCATAAAAAATTTTGCGCTCGCTTCGCTCGCGAAAACGTCGCTTTTACGTTACTGTTGTAGGTACCAAGAATGGACTACTAAGTACCGTAATGCAAACATTAAAAATTACGCACTCGCTTTGCTCGCAATATTTTCGGTTGTGGATTGGTATTAAAGTAACAAGTATGGAATACATCATTGAACTTCAGGTACCAAGGTATTGAACTGCAGGTAGTTAAGTTTCAAGTATAAGAACTAGTGGAGTAGTGACAGAATATAATTTCGCAATAAAAAATTTCACGCTCGCTTCGCTCGCTAAAATGTCATTTTTGGTTAGTATGTCTTTAACGTTATCTTTGAAATTTGAGACTAATACAAAAATTGTGACATACAATTCAATACGCTTTGAATTAAAAGTTTAGAAAATCAAGTAAAGTAATGCAATGAATAACAAACATGTTGAAAGTCCGGGTAAATAACAACAAATGTTTTGAACTGATGTTTTTTCACAACCAACTAAAAAATTATTTATTTCTATGGCCCGCGACTTCTATTTCATCCACAAGTTTAGCCCGCCACTTTCCAAAGGTTGCCCATACCTGATCTATACTATTATAATAAAGAGAGAGCCCGAATTTTGTGAGTTTGTATGTATGTCCGGAGCAAACTTTGGAACCACCGCACCTATTACAATAATTCTTTTACCATTTCAAAGGTACATTATTCCAGATGGTTATAGGCTATAATTATGTTAATAAATGTATTATGGCTAGATATTATGTGCAAGTTTGTTAAAGAAGTCGGAAATTTTTTTGACTCTTAAATGTTTTCAAGGCGTGCGCTGGGTCATATACTGTTATTGGATGAAAATGATGTATGGGTGAATTGTTCCTCTTAAAGAGTTCTAAAAAAAGTCCGCGATAGCATATGTCTATATTCTAAGGATAACTTACAGTAACCATTTCTATCTTTCAAATTTTGATTAAAAATAATGAATTATTTTCGACCTTCTTTAACCGATGTGATGTCAATCTATATCTAAATAAATATGTTTATTATCGTAAGTGTTTAATTTAGAACATATTTGCCCTTTACACTATACAATTTAAATAAATATCTTAGGAGTTATCGGAAAATTAATATTTCGCGCGACAAAATAATAAAATGGTGCTGGCTGGCGCGGCGGGGCACGGTGGGCGGGTATCGGTGCAGGATATTCGTGTGGTTCCTGTGGTGATCTTATTGACAATCGTCTCCTATAAGAAGCTCACAAGAACAAATATTTAATTTTCAACCCGGACGAAGTCTAGAAGAAGAAGTAGTTCTAGTAGAATAATAAAAAAATAACAATCACACTAATATTACATAAGCGAAAGTTTGTGTGTGTGTTTGTTGATTCGTGCGTGTGTTCTTATACTTTTACGTATACGGATACGCTCCAAACTTAAATCAGTTGTACTGAACTTGTGACTTTAAATCAACACCGTTAAGGTTCATTTTACTTTGACGCTATTGTAGTAGTATACGAATACGATCAGTCTTATTAAATCTTAAAGTAACCCATCTGATTTCAGCGGGTTTGACTTGAGGTGCGGTGCGGGGAAGCGCGAGGTGAAGTAGCGGCAACTTGAGATGGAAGGGTAGTATGTAATTTTACTGACCTTGTGCCGAATGCTGTGGCGACCGCAGTAGCCCTAGGACCTTCCCCCTCTTGCTCATTTTCCTGTTCTTCTGTTTGTTCAATGTCATTTCCTTGCTGGTTAATATCTAAACCACTTTGTAAAGGTTGACCATCTTGAGGTTGAGATTGTTGATTTGGGTTATATTGCTGCTGAGGATACTGCTGGTAATTTGGTTGATTTTGGTAAGGGTATTGTTGTTGAGGTTGAGCTACAAATAATGGTTGTTCAGGGGTCTGATACTGATTTGGCTGGAACTGTGGTTGATAGAATTGTGGTTGATAGTTTTGGTAGACGACTTGTTGGTCAGTCGGTTCGATTTCTTCGACGTCCTTTGGTCGTTCCGGTTGCAAAAATTGGTTTGGTTGTGGCTGAGGTTGAAACTGTAATTGCGGTTGTGGGAATTGATTTGGTTGAGCAGGTTGAGGTTGGAACTGTAACTGTGGTTGTGGGAATTGGTTAGGCTGTGCCGGTTGAGGTTGGAACTGTAACTGTGGTTGTGGGAATTGGTTAGGCTGTGCCGGTTGAGGTTGGAATTGCAATTGTGTTTGTGGGAATTGATTTGGTTGAACTGATTGTGGTTGAACTTGGAACTGCGGTTGAGGTTGATATTGTACTTGAGGTTGTGCGAATTGGTTAGGTTGCAACACTTGATTTTCCATTAGTAATTGAGGTTGAGGTTGGAACTGGAATTGAGGCTGTTGGAATTGATTTGCTTGAATCTGGTTTATAGGTTGTCTTTGTAAAATAACTTGCTGTGGTTTGACTTGCGGGAAGTTTTGACCTTGTTTTTGTGTAGGTTGTCTTTCGAGAGGTTCAACATCACGCTCATCATCTTGATCAGGTTCCTCATTTTGAACAGGTTCAACAGGTTGAACAGGCTGCACACGTTGTACAGGATATTGATTAATCGGTTCCTGAATAAAAGCAGGTTGTTGTTGAACTATTATAGGATTCTGAGCGAATCCTTGACCTTGACTTTGTGCTTGAGCCTGCTGAGCCAATAACTCTCGCTGTGCTAGTACTGAAGGTAAAGCTGATAGATGGGCAGGACCATCAAAACCTGGTGATCGACCATCTTGTAACTGGGCAGATTGATAAAACAGGGGCGCTCTTAGTTGACCAAATTGTTGCAATGGTACAAATTCTGGCTGTAATTTCAACTGAGCTAGAGGTTGCGGTTGCGTTACAAATTGTGGCTGTAATTTCAACTGAGCTAGAGGGTTTAAGAATATTTCAGGTGGATACTCTTGCAGATTTTGCTTCGTTACTTCTACAGAGACCTTGTCTTTTTGATTTTTCGTATTAACGTCTTGTAAAGTTTCTCCTTCATTCAAATTTAAAGCCTCAGTGGTTGTTTCGGCTTGGGTTGTTCTAAATTCTGGTTTAGGTGTTGTGGTAGTTGTTTGTGAAGCGAACTGTCTTGGTGATTGTTGGTTTGGTAGTCCATTGTTGGGAGTTCTGGCGCGGGTGTTCTCGAACTCTCTCTGTCTGGCAAATTGCCGTGCTTTTTCTAGTTGTTGCTGGTACTGTAAATTATGTTAATTTTAGTGTATTTATTTTAGTGTTTTGTTGACGATCATTGAATCGTCTTCAATAGACGTTAATGGGTTGAGATGATGACGAGTTTTGTAGATTGCAAGTTGCACCAAAGCACTAAAAATAATTGTTATCGGATGAAAAAAGAAATACATAATATTATAACAATTTGAAAAGAGCAACTACTGAATTTTCTGTCAGCTCTTCTCAGCAGAATCTGCTGACTCTTGTTTAAAAAATCAAAAAATCAAAATCAAAATCAAAATTTATTTATTTCATGTAGGCCAACTTGTAGCTCTTATGAAACGTCAAAAATCTACCACCGGTTCGGAATGCAGATTCTGCTGAGAAGAGCCGGCAAGAAACTCAGCAGTTGCTCTTTTCAAAAAAAATTTTTTTTTTTTTTACAATTGTTAAAAAGAACTAGGCTATGCACACACGATGTTTCCACACAGAAGTTTCAAAAATGTACGCCTACCGCAACCAAAGACATGTTAACATGGGTAGACACAAAGCAGACCCATTCCCGTTGGCGGCACCCGTTCACGAGCATGACGCATGATCCAGCCATTGCCTCGCTCAACCATATTTGAGGGAACGTAACAACCCGCACCACACGACACCACCACAGAAATGTTTAAGTGAGCATGACATACTTAGGCTACCCATGTTAAGGCATCGAATTAAATATTAATATTAAGATACTCATTTTAAGACATAACTGAGACACAAATAAAGTGGAAACACTGTAGAACAGAATACAATAGAATCATG
Source organism: Hipparchia semele (assembly GCA_933228805.2). Taxonomy (NCBI): domain Eukaryota; kingdom Metazoa; phylum Arthropoda; class Insecta; order Lepidoptera; family Nymphalidae; genus Hipparchia; species Hipparchia semele. Next base: position 2,317,814 of record OW121733.1, on the reverse strand, counting down.
TTACACAGGATAGTTATTACTGTCTCATGAATGGAGCGAATTATATTCACGCTTTTTTTTTTATCATTATATAGTCTTCAATTATTGTATAATATGTTTTTTCCATGAGAGCAGATTTAATAGATTTCTTAAACTTGTGTAGATGCAAGTCTAAGATCGACTGTGGAATTCCATTGTAGACTGTCACGCCCATTCTCACAAATATAAATTACAATGTAATGACTTATTACACTATCTATTGGGTAGCTGGATGCCAAGCCGATTGATTCCATGCAACTTTATCATTGAGAAAATCACTAACTTTGTAATAACCACGACTTAACAAATGTTTCTTTACGCATTGTTTAAATCTGTGCAATGGAAAATCCAGTAATTCCTTCGGGACCATATTATATAAGCGTACACTCAACCCCACAAAGGATTTCTGAACTTTGCGCAGGCGACACCACGGCGTTTCTAGTTTATGACGGTTTCTAAGAAGTCGACTGTGTGTATCTCCTCTTTGTTTATGAAGATGAATGTTTTGTCTCACAAGGACAATATTATTATAAATATACTGTGAAGCTACCGTAAGTATACCAATCTCTTTAAATTTTTCACGTAGAGATTGGCGCAATCCGAGATTGTAAATTGAACGGATGGCTCTTTTTTGCAATATAAAAATAGTTTCAATATTAGCTGCTCCGCCCCACAACAAGATTCCATAAGACATCACACTATGGAAGTAGGCGAAGTACACAAGTCTAGCAGTTTCCTCATCGGTAAACTGCCTAATTTTCCTAACAGCATAGGCAGCTGAACTTAGTTTGCCTGCTAGTGTCTCTATGTGAGCGTCCCACTGAAGCTTGTCATCCAAGGTCACCCCCAGAAAAACTGTGGAGTTCTCAATCTTAAGTCCTTCTCCGTTTATTTTTATTGTTTTATCAATTTTTCTTACATTTGGTAAAGCAAATTCTAAACATTTAGTTTTTTTTGCGTTTAAAAGCAAGTTATTAGCAGTAAACCAGAGCGATATTTGTGATAACGTACTGTTTATATCGTCAAAATTTACTTTCTTCCTGTCAGTTTTAAATATAAGAGAAGTATCATCTGCAAACAGCACAATATAACAAGCATCGCGAACATGATATGGTAAATCATTAATATAGACCAAAAACAAAAAAGGACCCAAGATCGAGCCTTGTGGAACACCCAATAGAGCAGATGAACCCCGCGATTTCACGTCACCTACGCATACACTTTGAGTACGATCACTAAGGTAAGAGGCAATGAGATCAAGTGCAACGTTTTTGATGCCATAGTGGCTAAGTTTCAGTAAAAGAGTTTGGTGCTCAACGCAATCGAATGCCTTGGATAGGTCGCAAAAGATCCCAATAGCATTTTGCGAATGATTCCAAGCGTCGTAAATATGATTTAGAAGTTTAGCACCTGCATCAGTTGTGCTACGACCTTTTGTGAAGCCGTATTGTTCGGGATGTAGTAAATTATTTTCATTAAAATGTTTCATCAATTGATTGAGTATAATTTTTTCAAATATCTTACTAAGAGTCGGCAAGATTGAAACAGGTCTGTAATTATTAAGGTCGGTTTTATTGCCTGACTTAAATAGAGGTATTAGCTTACCATGTTTCATCAAATTAGGAAAGATACCCGAGGCAACACATTCATTAAAAATTACGGCTAAGTAAGGAGCAATGTCGTTGATTATGTTAGATATAATCTTCACAGACATACCCCACAGATCACCAGTTTTTTTCATTTTTAACATCTTAAAATTTTTAACTACCTCAGATGCAGTGATTGGTTCGAATTCAAACAAAACATTGCACTCTTTAACGTTGCCCCTCAATAAATCCTGAGCTACAGTAGGTGAAGAGTTTAAGGAATTAGTTAGCAGAATAGGAATGTTCTGGAAAAAGTTTTCGAAAGTACTTGCAACTTCCTCATCAGACGTTATTTTATCATTATTGACAATAATTTCAAAGTTAGTATCACGTGATTTAGTTTTGCCAGTTTCTTCGTTTACTATATTCCACGTGGTTTTTATTTTATTATCAGATTTCATGATTCTTTCTTTAATGTGTAGTGCCTTTGCATGAATGCATACCTTTTTAAATATTTTAGAGTATGTTTTCACGCTTTCAGCAAAACTTGGGGACCGATTATATTTTTTCTCTTCATACAACTCATACATCCTATCTCTGCTTTTGTAAATACCTACAGTAGCCCACTCACTGAATTTTAATTTCGCATTTACATGTATTTGCTTCACATTAAAAATTTTATTAAATTCAGTGTCTATTGTTTTGAAAAGACCAGTATAAAGATTGTCTGGGTTACCAACTTCATATTTAAGAGTAGGAAGTCTGGAAGATATTTGACATTTAAATCGGGTCAATTTATTTTCCGTTACTGGCCTACATTTTATAATTCTTTTGTCTTTGTTTATATTGCTTGAGATTGTTATTCGTTGCCCGCAGTGGTCCGACCTTAATTTATTAATTATAGATTTATCAATGACAATAATATCTCTGCTGCAAAAAATATTATCCAAGCAAGTGGCTGAAATTTCTGTGATTCTAGTTGGTTCACAGAACGCGTTATTTAAGTTAAAACATTTAAATAAGTTTAGCAGCCTAACAGTGATGGAGTTCTCCAGGAGAATATTTACATTGAAATCACCACAGACTATAATCTTTTTTGTGGGTACACACAATCGCTTCAACACATCCTCCATTATATCCTCAAATTGATTATAATCACCTGAGGGGGGCCGGTATACACAGACTATAATAAAACGCTCCAGCTCCACACAAGAAATTTCAATAGTGCGTTCAACAGAGAGACCAACTATGTCTTTTCGTTCTTTGCTATTCATGCTTTCACGGACCATGATTAGAGATCCACCGTGGATCGCAGACCTTCTGGTGAACGCACTTGACAGTGTAAAGTTTTTGATAAATACAGGCAACTGATGGCTAAGAAGCCAGTGCTCTGTGAAACACAACACATGTGTATTATATTTTTCTAAAAATAACTCTATTTCTAGTTCTTTGCCGGTAAGGCTCTGTATATTTTGATGTACCAAACGTTTAAATGTTTTATGTAAAAAGAGCAACTGCTGAGCTTCTTGTCCACTGTTTTCAGAAGAATTTTTTTCGGTTGTTACGTTCCCTCAAATATGGTTGAGCGAAGCAATGGCTGGATCATGCGTCGTGCTCGTGAACGGGTGCCGCCAACGGGAATGGGTCTGCTTTGACTTCCCATGCTGACATGTGTTAGATTATATTATGTATTGTATTTTTGAATTTTCACTGTGGAAGCACTGTATACTTAGCTTAGTTTTATTACTTATTGTAAAATTAGTTTATTTTATGTTTTGAAAAGAGCAACTGCTGAGTTTCTTGCCGGTTCTTCTCAGCAGAATCTGCATTCCGAACCGGTGGTAGATTTGTGACTTATCATAAGTGCTACAGGGTAGCCTACATGAAATAAATAAATTTTGATTTTGAATCTTTCCGAACCAGCGGCGGAAGAGTCTTGACTTTTGTGTTTTGAAAAGATCAACTATATAATGAACAGTAATATAAACCTGTGCTTGTTGGAAACTCGGATTCAATCTGCTAATATCAGCGTTGATGCTGGGTCCAGTGAACTGTTGGCCGTTGATTGGAGACACTTCGAATATCGGCTGGGGTTCAACGACCGGCAGGCCTTGGACCGACACGTCGCCCTCGTCAAAGGTGTTGGGTCTTAAGGGTCTTCTTGGGTCCACTGGTGGTAAGTACTGCTGTTGTTGCGGTGCCTGTTGAAGGAATATATTGCTCACTCATTCCTCATTTCAATAGGTTCAAAGGCAGGTCAATACATCAATAAGTTGCACTGAACGATAGTCCCTGGTTAGTGCAGGTCTATTTTAAGGAATGGACACTAAACTACTTTTGGATATTAGATGGGGTGCTATGGACTTGATTTTTTTTTTTAAATATATAGACTAGTGCTTGACTGCGATCCCACCTGATGGTAAGTGAAGTTACAGCCTAAGATGGTGCGCGCTTGCCTAGATGACGCCTATTTACTCTTGATTTAAAGACACCCACATTATAGTTAGTTAGAAAAACAGAAGCGGGAAGGGCATTCCAAACTTTTAGGAACGAAAAAGCGCTTTGTGCGAGATTGTGGAATTTAAAAATCTAAACTATGGGCATTGGGCTGATATTCTAGATGGGTCCCCCAAAAAAAGCCGACGATAGTGCCGGCATGGGGGTCAACAACGGTTTAGGCGTAGGCAACTCAGGGTGAAGAGAGTTGCGGCACCGATTCCACCATCAGCAAATAATATTATTATTATGACTAGGTGTCCCGGTAAACGTTGTTTTGCCCTACAAATTTGAAAAAAAAAATTGGGGTGGACCACCCTTATCACTTAGGGATATGAAAAATAGTTTATGTCCTATTCTCAGACTTACTAAATATACACACAAAATTGTATAAAAATCGGTCAAGCCATTTCGGAGCTATGATATAGTGTATAAAAAGAGGTGGATATGTTACTAGCGTGCGGAAAATTTAGCGCGTAATGACAGATATTTGTCGTAATTTGTCATGTCATGTCATATAATAATATAGCACTTTATTATACTCTTCATCATTCGGAACAATTTTTTCGCTTGTTTTGTGAGTATATAACTCATCCCTAGTAGAATATAATAGTTTCGGAGGAGTTTTGTCACAAAGACTATGACACGAGAATTTTATACATATATTAGGTTTAGTTCTATAACTAAAGTATCAGCTTACCACAAACTGTGTTCTCTCCGGTATCACAAAAGCAGGTCCATTAGGTCTCCAGCCACTCGCGGGATAAGGTGCTTCCGCCAGCACGCCGCTCACCAGCAATGACACCAACGTTAGAAGTTCCTGGAAAATGTGTCAAATAATACCTTGGTGTAGGTACAAGTGATCCAAGTGACGGCTGGATCATGCGTCATGCTCGTGAACGGGTGCCACCAACGGGAATGGGTCTGCTTTGTCTGCCCGTCTTAACATGTGTTTGATTATATGTACCTACGTATGTATTTTTGAAGCTTCAATGTGGAAGCACTGTATACATAGCATAGTTTTGTTACCTACTACTATTATTAAAATAACCGCTCAAATGCGAGTCGGACTCGCATGCGAAGGGTTACTCTCAATCACGTTGCAACGACTGAACCAATTTGGATGAAATTTGACACAGAGATAGTTTATAGTCTGGAATAACACATAGGCCACTTTTATCCCGGGAAATAAGAGAGTTCCCGCGGGAATAAAAAAACCTCAATCCACGCGAACGAAGTTGCGGGCATCATCTAGTAATTCATAATATTCAATGGTTTTTTTCTTTAGGAAAAACACAACTTTTTAACCACAATTTTTCACCTAACCACCACACAAAAATCACTTAACCAAAAACACAATTAAAGCGTGTAGTCACCTTCATTTTCGTTCACTTTCGCTTGTAGGATGCGCGCGCGCATCGCTTTTATTGACAATAGGTCCGAAAATTGAAATTCCTAACGCGCGCATTTATCGACCTTTAGTGCCTTTTTTAAACTCCCATCGAAAATATGAATCACATGCTATTATCGACCTTATTATCAGAAATGTAAGAGCTGGGTTTGTTTTTGGTATGTGAAAAATAAAGTTGTCATAATCAAAGGCTTACAATAAGGATATTTCACTGTGCGTTCGAATCGACATCAAAGTTTTGAAGCAATATAGTCTTAGAGGCTTTTTTAACCTCTCTTTCTAAAAATTGCCGTAGGTTTAAACTTAGGAGGATGTTAGCTGTTTTTTTTTATGAATAGCGGGCAAACGAGCAAGCGGGTCACCTGATGTCAAGTGATTATCGCAACCCATGAACATTTGTAGTGCCAGAGGCACCACCAATGCGTTGCTGGCTTTTCAGGAATTCATTGGTCCGCCCCTTGAATACCCCTTGTTTCAAGAAGAATATGAAAAAACTGGCCAAGTCTCAAACACCCAGATTTTAGTAAAAGTTTTTTGACGACCGTGGCGCAATAGTGAGGTGGTGCAGGTGGGCGAGGTCTTGCATTCGATTCCGAGTAGAAGTAATTTGAGATTTTATAATATTTTCTAAACTGTCTCCGATCTACTGGGAGGCTTTGCTATAAAGGCTCTTATGACAAGTCGAGAATCTACCACCGGTTCGGAATGCTGATTCTGCTGAGAAGAACCGGCACGAAACTCAGCAGTTGCTCTATTCAAAACAAAAAATGTTACAATATGTAGCTTATCTATCCTGTGGACAGCTGAAGCAAAGCAGATTGGTTCCAAACAACCATTAACTGTGTAACCTCTACTACTTTAAAATCGGATTCTTCCAACTATTTTATATAGGTACCCAACAGTCCGATACACATGTAGTTCTATCTATTCTATCAGTAAAACAATAAATCATAGATAAATTTAGTGTTTTTTAACAAAAAATACTTTTGAGCGATAAAAATATGTTTTGGTTAGAAAACCAGTGACAAACAGATAAAAATATCGGAAGTCCCCGCACCGAACCTCCGCTGAATCTATCAAAGTTTCACACTAAATCACTCGACGAATCAGATAATGTGGAAATATTTCATTGACTACCTATACCTGTCTATACAACGTGTATTGAAACTCCGAAATAATACTGAAGGACGTAAATGTGCTCATGAAACTGAACAACATTCCCCAAGGAACCTAGGTCGAAATATAAAAAAAAAGTTCTTACCTCCCATTAAATCAATCAGCTGATCGTCAATTTTGTATGGGAGGTCCACATTTTTTTTTTTCACCTTTCGACCTATGTTCCCTGGGGAAAGTTGTTCAGTTTCATGAGCACATTCACCTCCATCACTATTATTTCGGAGTTTCAATACACGTTGTATATCTACTCAATACTCATGTGTAGTAAGTATTTATATATTATGTATATTACTACTTGATGGCCGCGGCTTCGCTTGCGTGTTTTTAACCCGGAAAATCAAAAAGTTTCCGCGGGATTTTAAAAAGTAAATCCACGCGAGCGAAGCCGCTGGCATCAACTAGTCCTTACTAATATAAGTATACTTATAATATAAATGCGAAAGTGTGTTTGTTTGTTGGTTTGTTGATTTGTCCTTCAATCACGCCGCAACAAAGCAACGAATCGACGTGATTTTTTTCATGGGTATAGTTGAGGACCGGCAGAGTGATAGGCTACTTTTTATCCCGGAAAATTATAGAGTTCCCGCGGGATTTTGAAAACTAAAACGACGCAGACGAAATCGCGGGCAAAGGCTACTTATATAATAATGTCCTCCCGACCGAATCCGGCCACGGCGGCCAATCTCCACAGAGATTAGCCATCTGCGCGGGAGATATTATAGTGCACAAGTGTGTGCGCAAACACAGGTGCACTCTCTATTCCCTCACTCTCATAGCCCGATGGGACGGAAAATCCGACACGACCGGAAAGAGATCAGGCGCGGGACCGACGGCTTTACGTGCTCTCCGAGGCACGGGGGTGACTCACCACCGACTTCCTAACTCCGGGCTAGTACTGAAAATTTCTTAACAGAAAACCCAATACATTTTTGGCCCGACCCGGGAATCGAACACGGGACCTCGTCATCCGTAGTCGAACTTGCTAACCACTAGACCAACGAGGTAGTTGGCTACTTATTATATCTTCTTCTTAAATATATAAAAGGCAAAGGTGACTGACTGACTGACTGACTGACTGACTGACTGACTGACTGACTGATCTATCAACGCACAGCTCTAACCACTGGACCGATCGAGCTGAAATTTGGCATACAGGTAGCTGTTAGGACGTAGACATCCGCTAAGAAAGGATTTTGGAAAATTTCAACCCCAAGAGGGTTAAATAGGGGGTTAAAAAATCGAACCTAACGTGAGCGAAGCCGCGGGTTGAAGCTAGTATTATTATAAAAGAACACCCGTGTCTATTCAGTGTACGCATCCATTCATGTGATTTATCCCGCGGGACGCTGTACCGTCCTTCGCTAGGCTTTATGTTCAACAACTCGACTGAAAACCTGTGAATTTCGCGTTATTTCTCACCCAGTAGATATGCCTTTTATAACGGCGCGTTTAATGCTTGCACGGGGACATAAATTTAACCACACGACGAAATATTATGTACATTACCTACTAGCTGATTCCCGCGACTTCGTCCGCGTGGAAAAAGTTTAGAGTGACTTGCTACTATCCGCGAGAAAAGTAAAGGATAAGAAATGGTTATTGTGGGTTATCCCTAAGAGATAGGCATATACCATCGCGAACTTTTTTGTAGACCTTTTTCAGGTGTACAATACTGTAGTACAAAAAATGTGTTTATTTACGACATCACATTAGAAACCTCTAAAATTATCAGTGTTTCTCTAATATATTATAGATGTATTATACATATAAAACTTTCTCTTGGATCGCTCTATCTATTAAAAAAACAACATCAAAATCCGTTGTGTAGTTTTAAAGATCTAAGCATACATAGGGACAGACAGACAGGGGGAAGCGACTTTGTTTTATACTATGGTAGTGAAGTGATGATGGTCTTTTAATGTGAAATGGAACGCACTTGGTATAATTTCAATTGACCCTAAACATAATCTAATCCGAACCCGATTTTTGAGGTATTTTTAATCGACTTCCAAAAAAGGAGGAGGTTCTCAATTCGTCCGTCTTCTTTATTTTTTACTAGCGGACGCCCGAGACTTCGTCCGCGTTCCTAAATCCTCAGTTTAGGTGGGCAGAAATTTAGTATTTTTTGTTTAACTGCCACCTGATGGTAAATGGCGATCCAATCTAAGATGTTAGCGGGCTAACTTGGAACAGGATGGCAGTATAGATTCAACCCATACCCCATAATCGGTTTCTACACACCATCGTACCGGAATGCTAAATCGCTTGGCGGCGCGTCTTTGACGGTAGGATGGTAACTAGCCATGGCTAAAGCCTTCCATCAAACCAGACCAGGTACAATTTAGAAATTATAAATTCCCAAATTGCCCCCGCCGGGAATCGACCCCGAGACCTCCCAGTTATAAGACCACAGCGCTCACCACTGCGCCAGGGAGGTCGTCAAAATCATAATATATTCTCGTCTACAATTTCGAGTACCGAGGACACGTATCTAGTTTTCATTTATTTACTGGTTGTATTGTTACCAGAGATGTCTTTGATGTAGGTAAGTCAAGTAAATTAACATTTGTCATGAACGTTTCAAACATCGCAATATAACGTTTAGAAGCGCAAGTCGACGCGGTGATAAGTCATTTCTACTAAGCCTCTTTTTTTTTATTCAATCACAAGATAGGCCTTGACTGTGATCCCACTTGACGTGACGATACAGTCTAAGATGGTAGCGGACTAACTTGGAAGGGGTATGGGCCGTATGGCAGTGTAAATTGAACCCATACCCCTAATCTGTTTCTACACGTCATCGTGCCGGAACGCTACATCGCTTGGCGGCACAGCTTTGACGGTAGGGTGGTAACTAGCTACGGCCCCCACCAAACCGGACCAGAGACAATTCAGAAACTATAAATTCCCAAATGCCCCCGCCGGGAATTGAACCCGAGACCTCCCAGTTACACAGCGCTCACCACTGCGCCAGGGAGGTCGTCAAAAGGCCGACTACGCAGTATCGTCGCGCTAGTATGTACGACAAGAACGCAGAAAAAAATTTATTAAAAAATGACGTACGAAAGGACTGTCCATAATTCATCACAATAACCATCAAAATCAAAAAAAAAATTAGAAGTAAATGGTAATAATTACATTACACTCGCAAATATATTTTTTCAAGAATATTAGCCACGCTGAACTTGACTAATATTCTCCTCTCCCCTCCAAATAAGCAAAAAGCTTGTGCCAGGGATGGGTACGACAATAGTGCAACGGGTGCGGCTCAAACCTGCGACCTTTCAGCTTTCAATCCGCAGCTTTAACCGTTGGGCTATTGAGGCCAATTGAGGCTTAATTCATCGGTTGTTTTGAGCCTACGATTGGAGCAGCACTTTGTAAGAAACTTCTGTTCTAAGCGTTATATTTCGATGGCTTCAAGTTATTTATTTAGTAGTTGAATACTTGAATAGTGCCAAGCCGTTTGGAGGACAGCCAAGCGAATATGATTTAGGGTTGTCACTTGTCACATATCGCTGCTTCCATTCAAAACTATTAAAAATCGAAATTACACTTTTTTACAGACGAGCGAATAAAATATAAATTGAAAACACTTTTTCATTTTTGAAATTAAAAACACTTTTTTCATTTGATACCCATATTGTAGGAGTGCATTAAAAATAACTAGTCCGCCATCTTGGGTGTTCCGCCATCTTGGATTTACAATGACGTGACACAGCTAACCATGCATTGTAATCCAAACTTAATAATAATTAAACAGAAAATCATAAATTGAAGAAAGTGACAACCCTAACGTAAGTCTCTCTCGCTGATTAAAATAATACATTTTCGTAATGTTTATCAGCAAAATATTTATCTACTTCTTGTCATTTGATTCAGAGAGAAATTCAGACTAACTCTGACTCTATAGAGTACGAATAGGTGGGTATAGTGCTATAGGTTCGTTTCATAGTTCGGTAAGTCCATGTGTCTTTAGTCTGAAAAAGGCTTCAATTGTTGTCACCTGGACCATAATAACGAGTCGATTGACACCTTATTCATCAAAATCGGCACAGTAGTTTAGGGCTTTAGACACACATATACACATACACATTCTGTAAAAATTTGAAATATCTACCTGTGGACCATAAAACAGACAAGTGGACAGGGCCCCGAGTCTGCTATTTTACATGTCATTGTCAGTGAACCGCAATGCCATTACAATTCAATTATCATTGGTCCAAAATTTCGTAGTCTACTAAATTCACAATGGTCGTTCGATGTTCTTGTAATTAAATTGTAATTCAATGATCCTCGGCTTTTTTAGCTAATGGCAATCCATTACCTAAAAAAGCGTTCGCCGAAACGAGTTTATCGTTATCAAAAACGTTATACGCTATCAATTTATGTTTTTAACCGACTTAAAAGTGTCAGTGGCAACCCATTGGATAACAATTGTGACGCCATTGAATTAGTAGACTACGAAAATTGCTAAAAGTAGCAATTGGGATGTCATTGATAGACAATTGAACTACGATTGCAATAGCAGACTTGGGCCCCTGGTGGACGGACGGACGGACAGCGAAGGCTTAGGAATGAATACCCTTTGGGTACGGAACCCTTAAAATAACTACAGAACCCTAGTTCTAGGCACTATGCTAGCTCCGACGCACTCTTGCCCAGTCGCTTTTTACCTTGGTTCATTTCACCTTATCCTTTGCCCAAAAAAGCTAGAACGCTAACAAAATCGGAGCACGCATTCAAATTGCGGTGAGTAAGCGGCGATTTTGACCTAGACGAGCGCAGAATCAGTAATCGACCCTGCGACCTCGCACCTTGATAGCACGCGCCAGCGAGATGCTGATGTCATATCCATTCGATGGTGTAAAGCAAAACACGCAGAATTTCAATTTTAAAGGCCTATTAAGTAAAAAGTTAAAAATTCTTTTTACAAAACCGACTTCAAACGCGACTACAAAGTATGTCAATTGTGCCTATAAAATTTGAAGATTTCTCCAGGATCTCATCATCAGATCCTCACCTGATGACAGTGGGATCACCTGGGAAGTATACCCTTTCAAACAAAAAAGAATTTTCCAAATCGGTCCAGGCGTCTTCGAGTAGGGGAACAAACATAAAAAAAATTAGAACCTTTTTCTTCCACTTCTCCCAAAAAATTAGAATTTTTTGGAAGTCGGTTAAAATACTTTACAAACCAATTTTTCTGTAACTTGGATATTACGATAATGATTTTCTGCCAAAAGCATAATATTATTGGCAGAAAATGACAATTTATGTTATATTTATGTTTTTCTAACAGTTAAATGCTCAGAGTCTGGCGCAATCGCAGCCTGTGCATGGTCAAATACCCTTTCCATACAAATTCCGTAAATTCCATGTAAGTTCCAAAAAGTACTGGATTTTAATTAAAAGTTTCAGTGGAGTGCACTAGAGTCCTTTGACCTTTCTGTCCAAAAATATTAGTATGAAAAATGTACAGACCATGAGAAAATTGTCCAATTAATTTGATTGCTAAACTTTTCCTCCCAATAGGGTGACCATAACTCTCATAGGCTAACTATATCTTTTTTATTCAATTCAATGATATACTAGTGGTTCGCCCCGAACTGAGACCTCGCGATATCCCATAATTCCCAAAAGTTTTAATTATATATTGTAATAATTAACTTTTAACATTAGACGCAATAAAAAAAATAATAGTTGACATAAAACTGTTTTACTGACACAGCGCCATCTATAGTGAAGCATTATAGTGAAGCATTATAGTGAAGCTATTAGCTTCACAATAATGCTAATAGATGGCGCATTAAAATTAAATAATTTCGTTTCTTTATAACATTTATCTAATTTTAGTATTTGTTGTTCAAGTACAGGATATAACTGAATTTTCAACCAAGTTTCACGTTCTAATATTCAGTAATTCTTGACATATGGCTCAAATTAAAATCTCCACTTTGAAACCCCCCCATTTGGTCAATTTTTAGGGAAAAATTAAAAAAAATATATTTTTGTACTCTGTTCAAAGTCGTCTTTAAAAAGATATATCGCAAGTCTATGTAGAGCAACAAACAAGATTTTACTTCAAATACGCTTCTATGAGAGCCCCCCTGAAATAAAGCTTTTTATATTTTTTTATACAATGTTCGGCTGAAGGCCATCAGTTTACATATTATATTTAAATTTGAAGTAATTACATTCAGTAATTCAGAAGTTATAGGGCTCTGACAGACATTTAGACGAACACACTTCTCTGTCTAGTAGGCAAGCGCCCTAGTTGACTCAGAGAACTTCGCTTCGCTCGTTCAAATAAAAGGCAAAGGTGACTGACTGACTGACTGACTGATCTATCAACGCACAGCTCTAACCACTGGACCGATCAAGCTGAAATTTGGCATACAGGTAGCTGTTAGGACGTAAACATCCGCTAAGAAAGGATTTTGGAAAATTTCAACCCCGAAGGAGGTAAAATAGGAGTTTAAAAAATCGAACCTAACGTGAGCGAAGCCGCGGGTTAAAGCTAGTTCAATGATAAGTTAGTCCTTGACTGCGATCTCACGCTAAAGCCTCCAACCCCATGCTCCCACCAGACAAATATCTAAATATATAAAAGGCAAAGGTGACTGACTGATCTATCAACGCACAGCTCAAACCACTGGACGGATCAGGCTGAAATTTTGCATGTAGATAGCTATTATAACGTAGGTGTCCGCTAAGAAAGGATTTTTGAAAATTCAACCCCTAAAGGGATAAAATAAGGGGTTGAAAAATCGAACTTAACGTGAGCGAAGCCGCGGAAAAAAGCTAGTATATCGATATATATCGATGTTCATAGGGCAAATCAAAAGGTTTTTACTTTATAGGTTGTGTAGTATACAATATGTACCTATGTAGATGTAATAATGTCCTCCGGCCACGGCGGCCAATGTCTCATAAACAGTAAAATATATGTTTGTGAGACTAAAGTAATATAAACGTAAAAATTCTTTTTACACAACCGACTTCAAATGCCACTACAAAGTATATCAATTGTGTCTATAAAATTTGAAGAGTTCCCTTGATTTCTCCAGGATCCCATCATCAGATCCTGACCTGATGACAATGAGACCACCTGGGAAGTATACCCTTTCAAACAAAAAAAGAATTTTCCAGATCGGTCCAGGCGTCTTCGAGTAATCGGGGAACATACATAAAAAAAAATTCCGACATTTTCAGAACCTCCTCCTTTTTTGGAAGACTGTTAAAATGGTGGATAACTGTCTACTACTGTTGAACTATGCACTTGTACTATGCAGTGCACTGCACTCCACTCTACTCGATCTGGGACCATGGCATAAATAAAACCACTCGCCATCAGCGCCATCTAGTGTCGGTCGTGAACAACTACTCTATCCTACTCATGAAACATAAAGCATGGTCCCTCTATTCTCGCGGCTAAACGCTGCCGCATATTTCGAAGGTACAACTTTTCCAATCGCACCCCCCTACCCCACTACCCCGGCCGCCTACCGCTGTTATTTTATTAACTTTGTATGATATTTAAATTAAATTTTGCGTGTTTGGAATTAACTGTTATGCTTATAGATAAAAAGAAAAAACGAAAAAAAAAAGACGTGTGGCACTCGGGAACTGCCGCGGTAAAGCTATAGCATTTTTTATCAACGCCATCTAGCGGTGAGAGGAGTCCCGTGTCAGGTTACTTTCGTTACGGAATTTCTGGATTCGGTCTCCACGCTCAAGGCCCGCGATAGAAGCTATGCAATAGCTTAAAAGTTATTAATAGGTATTTAAGTAATTTAATCATATCATGAGGTCGTTATAACTTTAAAACAAATAGGAATAGAAAAAGGTTTTTTTTAATAACGAGGGCCGACGGCTTAACGAACTCTAGGCCAAATTCAAACTACAAAGTCGGTAACCCATCCAGTTATCTAATAAACATTGTTTATCTAGCCAAATCTATTGAACTGCGTTGTCAGACATTTAAAACCTTGTAGGCTAACTTGTAGCTCTTATGACACGTCATAAATCTACCACCGGTTCGGAATGCAGATTCTGCTGAGAAGAGCCGGAAAGAAACTCAGCAGTTGTACTTTTCAAAAAAATTTTTTTTTTTACAAAGCTATGCTATGTATGCAGTGCCTCCACAATAAAGCTTCAAAAATGCAAAAATGCATACGTAGGTAGGTACACCAATCCAACGCATGTCAAAATGGGCAGTCAAAGCAGACCCATTCCCGTTGGTGGCACCCGTTCACGAGCAGGACGCACACGTGTTTTACTTCAGATAATTTACTTACAGATTTCAAAATATGTTTCTAAACTTGTTTGGATTTTTCCCAAGCTTATTACTTTATCCAATAACTTACTCGTAAAACCTTGATAACCTAAAGAATAAAAACACTTATTCAAACAATTACTAATTATGATTATTGCCCTGCTGTTACCCGCAACTTTCCACGCGATGTTTCTAAATAAATCTGGGATAAAGAGAGTTGTAATATCATCTCTATGTATGTATAATATGTATTTCTAAAAAAAAAACAAAATTGTTTATTTTGTAGTCAAATGTCAATCCTACTAATATTATAAACACGAAAGTTTGTAAGTATGGATGGATGGATGTTTGTTACTCTTTCACGTAAAAACTACTGAACCGATTTGGCTGGGCATAGAGATTATAGTGTGGAATAACACATAAGCTACTTTTTATCCCAGAAAATAAGAAAATTCCCGCGGGAATTACAAAACCTTAATCCACGCGAACGAAGTTTCAGGCATCAACTAGTAATAAGTTAATAACTATAGGCTCAGGATCACTCAGCGGGCGATGGAGAGAGCTATGCTCGGAGTATCCCTGCGAGATCAAATCAGAATTGAGGAGATCCGTAGGAGAACCAAAGTCACCGACATAGCTCAGCGAGTCGCGAAGCTGAAGTGGAAATGGGCGGGGCACATAGTTCGAAGAGCTGATGGTCGTTAGAGTCCTAAGGTGCTGGAGTGGCGACCCCACACCGGGAAGCGCAGTGTTGACAGACTTCCCACTAGGTGGACCGACGACACCAAAGAAGTGGTGGGTTCAGGCTTTGCAAGACGGAGGCCTGTGGAAGTCCATGCAAGAGATCTTTGTCCAACAGTGGACGTCTAGAAGATAGTCATCGGAGATTATTATTTCACTATCGATTTGTAGGATAACCTATTGTAGCGCGATTTTACTTTGACATTTCCACGGCTAGTAGGTACAGTGCCATCTAGTTCTATCATTGTGAGTTTTAAAAAGAATTATCAAAATCGGTTTAGATTTGACGAAGTTATTGGAGCAAAATCAACAAAAACTTTCATCCTCTATCCCGCATAAACCTTATTGTTTAGGATAAAAAGTATCCTATATATTGACCCGGAGTATCAGCTACCACTATACCAAATTTCATTCAAATCCCGTTCAGTAGATTTCGCGTGATGCGCGCACAAACAGACAGACAAAAAATTCAAAAAAAAAAAATTGTTTTGGGCTTAGTATCGATAATAAAGCATCTTCCTTAACATCTTCCGATTAAAATTTTCAAAATAAATTTAATGTACAGAATTCGTCCCGTTACAGTTTTATTTTAAGTATATAGATACTAGCTTTTGCTCGCGGCTTGCTCACGTTAAGTTCGATTTTTCAAACCCCTATTTTACTCCCTTAGGGGTTGAATTTTCAAAAATCCTTCCTTAGTGTGCGCCTACGTCATAAAAGGAACCAACTGTAAAAATTTCAAGTTTCTAACTTCAGTAGTTTAGGCTGTGCGTTGATATCTCAGTCAGTCAGTCAGTCAGTCAGGACTTTGAATTTTATATATATGGGTAGTTCTACGATAAGAGGTAACTTGTGCGGCAATCAGTTTAAAATAGAAATTTTACTCTATATGTTGTTATTTTTTGCTATGAAACACATCACCTAAATGTACTTTATTAAATAACGTCACGATTCAATGCCTAATTAAAGTATATTTTTCTGAAATTCCTTATAAAGTCTAAAAAAGTCTCTAACCTGGCCTGTCCCCCTGTCGGTTTCAGTTTAATTTGAAACGATACATACTTTCTTTGTATCAGTTATTAAACTAAAGTATGTTAAACACAAACTTCAATAAATGTATTCAAGTATTGTTAAGGAAAAATAGAACAATATTTATTTATTTGCAATATATTTTAAACTTAACTTTTGTCCCACTGTTTTTGGGTATCTACTCTAGAAAATTTCATTCCGCTACTACAAACACAAATATAAAACGGCCATATTCCAAATAGTGCTCAAAGTCATCTACTGACGTGTAGTTCGTAATGCAAAACACGTGAGCCGTTAAGAGCGCCGTCATTTGTTAGTTGTTGCGACCGTTGATTCAAAGTAGTCGTTTCGCGAGGTCATTGTGTCTCTCACCTGGCAAGTCATAAAAGTTATATTATTCATTCAATTTATTTGCATTTACTGGTCTAATTAGATAATGATGGACTAGTGAAAGTGTGATACATAATGTACCGAAAAACTTCTTATGTCAATTAAAACAATACAATTTATCATGAAAACGTCTCTCACCTGCCATATTTCACCTGGCAAGATAAATGTCAGGAGAGAAACTAGTTGACCAGGGGAGATAAGGTTAGTGCAAACAAACAAAGTAAAAAAAATCAAAAAAGTCAACAAAGTCAAAAAAGTCAAAAAAAGTCAAAAAAAGTCAAAAAAGTCAAAAAAAGTCAAAAAAATCAAAAATCGTCAAAAATGTCAAAAAAGTCTTTTTTGACTTTTTTTGAAATTTTTGAATTTTTTGAATTTTTTGATTTTTTGACTTTTTAATAAAATATGCATAAAGTGACTTGCCCTTACGTGAAAAGATAAATAAATAGAACAAAAATCATAATATAAGTGTTTAATGAAAAAACAGCTACTTTTCTCCGTGGCCGTATTCTCTATGGACTTGAAACCTCTTATCGTAGAATCACCCATATAGATAGATTAAGAAATTCACAGACAGACTCTTTATTTTTATTCACTTGTATTTTCAAAGATAAACCGTATTACAAGGTTACGGGGTCGTAATGTTAAGTAAATATTGGCGACAAAATAACATCGTCGAATGAACTCCAATTTTATTATTTATTTAGTTTTCTCAGACAACGAATAAACTCGGCAGTATTAAGAAGTGAAGTATTTTAGCGATTTTATCTAAGTAAATTGGGTAAGGTAAATAATTATTTCTTACTAGGTAATTAATAATTGTTTTTTCTGGAGGCTGATTCTGTTACTCAGTGCCTATACGATACGGTGCGGTATGATAGGCATTTTTTATCCATTGAAGGTTTGAAGAGAAACGTCATTTACTATTTCATAGTAAGCCTTCAATGGATAAAAAATATGTCAGTGGCTTTCATTTTTTGATAGGCACTGAGTTACAGAATCAGGGGGCAGATCTGATATCACCCGAACCGAGGCAACTTTCTCGAATAGTCTGGAATAACACATATGAATGAATACCTCGTAATGCCAAAAAAGCATATTTTTATTATAAGCTATTGCATAGCTTCTATCGCGGGCCAGCGTGGAGACCGAATCCAGAAATTCCGTAACGAAAATAACCTGACACGGGACTCCTCTACGGTGAGCCGCTAGATGGCGCATTTTTTATCAACGCCATCTAGCGTTGAGCCGCTAGATGGCGTTGATAAAAAATGCTATGCAATAGCTTTACCGCGGCAGTCCCCGAATGCCACACGTCTTTTTTTTCTTTGTAAAATTCGAATGAAAACCTAAAATTTTATAATATATCGAAACCGTGACTACTAGTGCCATCTATGGAGTAAAATAAAATAAATAAATTTATATATTATTTTAAACATTCACGGAATGAACCATTTCTTTCGTTTCCTGTAAAGTTTGGATCTCTGGACATAAGTGGTTATCATTCTACAGCCACGATAAGCTTCAGTGCCAAAATTGTCTCTATTGATTTTGATGATGTGAATTTGATCCTTATGTCAGCGACAATATGGTTCAAAATAAATTACTTTTTATTGACCAATCACCGACAACATGTCACACCACTTTAACCAGTGCAATCAATTAATAAGTAATTTTTACCTTTTCAGAATGGAGAAGTTAATCCTATTATCAGCATATGCTATAATCTGCACCCAAGCGAAGCGATTACCTTGCTACGCATGTATCAACTCAGTGTGTTACAGCCCTTACGATAAAATATTTAAAGACCAAAAGTTATCTGGACAATTAGCGGTCGATAGAACTGAGAATACTATTTACTACCATTACCAAGAAGGTGGAAAAGATTTTACGAAAGCATTCGATTTAAATAAAGCGAACTCTACTATTATACCCCTCAACTTTACGTTCGCCATTGCAGTTGACCAATCTACAAGAGACGTATATCTATCCGCCGAAAAAGGCATATACAAATATAATCCTTTGGATAAAACAACGGAATTATACGGGTTTAAGGATAAAACTATATGGCATATGCAATACGATGATAAACTTTATTACACCGAGTTTAAACATAAGGGTTTATTTACTGTGAATAACAAAAAATCTACAGAGATTCCAGAGTTGACCAAATATCAAATAGATGATTTTATAGTTGATAAACGTGGTGACATCTACTTCATGAGTAATTCGGCACTGTTTGTATTCAGAAATGGGAGTAAGAAAGCAGAGTTGTTTAAAGACGAAATATACTTCCTGACAAGTGACAAAAACGGTGAAGCATATTTCATACAACCTTACACTAGAGGTATATACAAAATTAATTATAGACATAAGACAATGGTCGAAGTTGGAGCTTTTAAACGAGGCTTGGCTTTTAAAGTCGTTTTTGATGGGGATAATCACATGGTTTTCTATGAGTCGACAAACAAAATATTGTATTATCTTTCACCTGTTCTAAGTAGATGTACAGTTACTACTAGAGGTGTCGGTAAAAATCGCAGGAAATTCGTTGTAACAAAGTCATATAGAAATAACGTTATAAGGTATTCAAATAACGAAGTATCGGAAGCATCTCATACAGGTAAGATTTTATGATAGGTCATGCTAACTTTGTGGAGTTAGGTTTATAAAAATTGCGCGGGAACCCTGTTTTCAGACTTTCCAAGTCCTCAACTATAGCCTTGCAAAATCGATCAGTTGTTGCCTGATTGAAGAACATACCAATCAACAAAAACACTTATAGGTATTTATAATATTAGCAAGGTGTAGGGCGTAGGTGTAAAATACTGTGGGATTAGTATAAGATTTAATTCAATTGATCGTATTGGTATTCGAGGACATTAGCGTCAAAGTAATATGAACCTTAACTGCATTGATTTAAAGTCATAAATTCAGTACAACCGATTTTGATTTGGAGCGTATCCATATATACGTAAACGTATGAGAATGCGTGCACGAAATTGAGCTCTAATTGAATGCTGTTATGGTTCATTTTACTTTGACGATCAATCGAATTCAATCTTCTGCTAACCTTACTGTATATATATGTACAGCGTGTTCCCGCGGTAGTTAATTTTTTTTTTTTAATAATTTAAAAAATATTCATCAACTCGAAAGCGTGAGAACCAATAGTATTTCACTAAACATATAGATTTTATAAGTACTCTGAAAATCATAAATGTTCAGAGCAAAATAGGCTCTCACGAGTTGTGATACAGTATATATTAGCTCGCAGATTGAAGCTATCGTGAAGAACAATATTACTATTGGTTCGGGATCGCTTTCGAGTTTCGCTTTTTTGTTTCTAATTAATTCATTTATTTATATTATTTATATAATTAACTAATTCATTTATTTATATTATTTATATTATATTATTATATATATTATATATTATATATTATTATAAATGTGAAAGTGTGGATGTTTGGATGTTTGTTACTCAATCACGCCGCAACGACTAAACCGATTTGGCTGAAATTTGGCACAGAGATAGATTATAGTCTGGAATAACACATAGGCTTTATTTTTATCCCGAAAAAAAAAGAGAGTTCCCGCGGGAATTAAAAAACCTTAACGAAGTCGCGGGCATCAACTAGTAAAAGTCAATAAAACGAATATTAAATACAATGTATAGATAAATTTATTTAAACAAGGTCACTGTATAAAATACCAACAATAAAAATAATATTTAATAACAATAAAATAAGATTATAAAATCTTTGTCGTTTGATTTTTTACATTTTTTATAAGCTAAAATTAATTAAATAGGCTAATTAAGTTTAAAAGGTTTTTTTATTACAAAAATGTCTTCTTTTCTATGATTTTTAAGCTTTTTTTTTCAAATTAATCAGGTACTTTAAGTACAATTAATACAATTTGCAAATTATATTTTTACTAATAACACAAACAACAATAACAAGTTTAAAATTAAAAAAAACGATAGTAATATATTACAATATGAAATATAAATATGTATATTGTAATATATTATAATAAGTAAATAAGTATGTATGACATACAAGAATTAAAAATAAAAATATTGGCACAGCTTACAATTTCAGACTTAAGTACGTAAATAAGTATATAAATAAAGTTACAACTACCACCACCAATATTAAACATTAATTTTTATTTAAACGCGATTATACCTCGAGTAAACAATCAAATTAGCTTTGTATAATTCGGTGTTCATCTTGTATAATTTGATGTAAAAGACAAATCGAATAATTTTATTATAACAATTTAAATAGGAATTAATTATAATACGGGATTACATCTCGAGTAAACATGAATATTTTAATAATTTAGCTATACTTACACATAATAGCTTTGTTATAGTGTATAATTAGGTGATCAATTTGTATGATTTGATGTAAACGACAAATTGAATAACTATAACAATTTAAATTAAAGGTACAAGTAGCTACAACAATATTCAAAGCCCGTTCACATTTATTTTCTTGGATAAGCCTCTAGAGGAAAAAAAACTCGCTCAAAAGTAAAAATGTACTAATGTTCATTCCATTTTTTGTTCTATCGTGCCGGAACGCTAAATCACTTGGCGGCACTTCTTTTGACGGTAGGGTGGTAACTAGCCACGGCCAAAGCCTCCCACCAGACCAGACCAGAATTAAGAAATTATAAATTCCCAAATTGCCCCGTCGGAAATCGAACTCGAGACCTCCCAGCGCTCACCACTACGCCAGAGAGGTCGTCAAAAGTTATGCCAACATAGTGGAAAATACAATGACAGATTTTTTTTATTCGATGACAAGATAGCCCTTGACTGCGATCTCACATGATGGTAAGTGACGATGCAGTCTAAGATGGTAGCGGACTAACTTGGAAGGGATATAGCAGTGTAAATTCAACCCATACCCCTAATCGGTTTCTACACGCCATTGTGCCGGAACGCTAAATCGCTTGGCGGCACGTCTTTGACGGTAGGGTGGTAACTAGCCACGGCCAAAGCCTCCCACCAGACAAAACAGATAACAGAGGTAAAATAACTGTGAAAGGGCTTACTTTGAAGGAATTACATGTTATCTAAAATTAGAGCCTCTTTGATTTATATTCATAGCCAGTTAGATGGCATTTCAAATTCTATTGAACAAAATCTCTATATTAAGAGTTTTTAGTAGGTGGGTCGTTCTACTTTTCTACCGACAATAGTCTGTCTTTCTTCTTATTATGGCATCTCGTTGGAGTATTAATATAAACGGTTTTTTATTCGGTTCGAATAGACGTCCATATTTTTCTTATCTATTAATATTATGTCATTTTTCATGTTCTCTAACCAGCATATTTTATACGTTCGTTTTCCGTATAATGCCGTGACAGAGTGGTAAACTGAAATGTGGTCTCTACAGAAAAAAACCACTTTGTCACATTATTTTTTCAAAAACATTAAAAAAGAATCAATATTAGCTAGGAAGGAAACTTTAATTAGTACTAATGAAAACACAGATGCAGTTTTTTTTAAATCCCACACATAAAACACAATTATAGATAGTTCAAAAAACCAAAAAAACAGAAAAACCTCGTTTCATTGTCGGTAGAAAAGTAGAACGACCCAGGTACATAATATTAATTATTAATGTGTTCATAAAAAAAAGACGTGTGGCACTCGGGGACTGCCGCGGTAAAGCTATTGCATAGCATTTTTTATCAGCGCCATCTAGCGGTGAGAGGAGTCCCGTGTCAGGTTATTTTCGTTACGGAATTTCTGGATTCGGTCTCCACGCTCAAGGCCCGCGATAGAAGCTATGCAATAGCTTAAAAATCTCCGTCTCAGAGATATTAAGCTGTCCTTGTGCTCGTCCATTATAATATGTTTTAATTACTGTGAGTCGCACAGAGTCGTTGGATACAGGCGGCGCAAGACCGAGATCCGTGGACGCAAGAGACCTCTGTTCAGTGGACAGTGGAGGTCTATTAATAGATAAAGGAGAAGATAGAATTATAAATACATATCAAAAATTCCTCACTATCAAATTAGGCCGTAGTGTAACGGTTAACACACTCAGGGCGCGATTCCCGAGAGATGTGGGTTCGAATCCCGCCGGCCTCGGAACTTTTGATATGTATTTATTAATCTATTAGATTTCCTTTAAGCGTAGGTTAATACTTTAATAAAAAAAAGAAGAAAGACTATAGTGAGACCCTACGAATAAATAATAAGTAAGGAAGTCTAATTCAGAATAAAATCCACTCAAAAAATGGCCCAACTTCAAACCAAAACGACGTATGATTCAAAATACGAATCATACGAATCACTGCCGAGGTTACAGATAGACATGCTTGGTGCTTGGTTCAAATTCAGAACGAAAGCAATGATTGGTTCGCGCGCGTGCTGCTATGTTTGCTATGACAGCTGAGTCATTGGACGATGTTATGAAAATTTGACGTGCAAGAAAAATGACCAACTGTTGACGTGCTATTTTTGTTTTTAATCCCCACCCCTAATGGCTTAATTTTAATCTCCACCCACTTCAGCGCAATTTTTGTTGGGGTCATTTTTTTAACGCATTTAGACTTCCTTACTTATTATTTATTCGTAGAGTGAGACCATATTATCTAGACCCGGGTGTGCTTGCAGCGTCTCTCGGCCCATATATGGTGGATAGGGGTCAGAGTACACTGGTTTAGGCTCAACAGCCATGGCTTAGGGCGACGCCTCTGTCTGGAAATTGAAGAGTTTTTCATACCTATATTAGTCACTGTCTAACTACGAAAAACCTCACTAAGAGCTTTTTTTATTATTGTTATGGCGGCAACAGAAATACACATACATTTTTTTTTATTCGATGACAAGATAGCCTTTGACTGCGTCTCACCTGATGGTAAGTGACGATGCAGTCTAAGATGGTAGCGGGCTAACTTGGAAGGGATATAGCAGTGTAAGTTCAACCCATACCCCTAGTCGGTTTCTACACGCCATCGTGGCGGAACGCTAAATCGCTTGGCGGCACGTCTTTGACGGTAGGGTGGTAACTAGCCACGGCCAAAGCCTCCCACCAGACCAGACCAGAGACAATTTAGAAATTATAAATTCCTAAATTGCCCCCGCCGGGAATCGAACCCGAGACTTCCCAGTTATAAGACCGCAACGCTCACCACTGCGCCAGGGAGGTCATCAAGTTAATTGTTATGGCGGCAACAGAAATACACATTCTCTGAAAATTTCAACTATCTACCTATTACGGATCACGATACAGCCCGCTGACAGACGGACGGACGGACGGACGGACGGACGGACGGACGGACGGATAGACGGACGGACGGACGGACGGACGGACGGACAGACGGACGGACGGACGGAGGCTTAATAATAGGGTCCCGTTGGTTACCCGTTGGGTACGGAACCCTAAAAATCAAAATTGGTAATTTGTGCAGGAATCATCACTTCGCATTACTCATAGATGGCGGCAACGAAACCGCGGGTAAAAACTAGTAAAGCAAAAGATACTTTTCAGTAAACTTACATTGCACTCCATCTCCTCTCGTTTCTTATTCGCCATTGTTTCCGCTTTATATTCATTTTCCAAGTCGAATAACTGAAAACGTAAAAAATACGTGCTTAAAAATCTATAATAAAATCCCACATCACATAAAGTCTGCGTGCCTCGGAGAGCACGTAAAGCAGTCAACCCTGGTCCTGATCTCTTCGGTAGTGACGGAGTGCCGTCCCAACGGACTATGAGAGTGAGGGAATAGAGAGTGCACCTGTGCACTGCCGCGCCGCCTAGTTTCTTGCTGGTTCTCATCGGTTGGAACGGCATTCCGAACCAGTGGTAGATTCACTTGACGATGCAAAAACACGCTCCAAGTTCTCAACTATAGCCTTGTAAAAATAACGTCGATCCGTTGCTGCGTGATTGAAGAACAAACCAACAAAAAATATATTTTCTCATTCATATTAATATTAGTAAGGATACTGACCTGCAGAATTTCCTTGTTAGGCAAATGGTCGCTCGGTCCTGATTGGGTAAAATGGCGAAGCATTTTCCCGCCCTTCCCCACCAGTAGCGCCCCTCCAGTTTGCACCCAGTCTCCTTTCAAATCCCCACCTAAGCCTAGTTGCGATAAAAAAATACAACCTTTATGTCTCAGTCAGCAGAAAGCCACTTTTTTCATCTTCGTCCAAGAAATTTGACGGAGCGTTTTTCAACGTTATTTTTTTATTGCAATAAAAAAAATACGCAACCTTTTCATCTTTGTCCACGAAATAGGCCGAATCGTCGTCTATTAAAAGTCGTGATTTAGCGCAATTAAAAAAAAATACCTTTTTCACCTCTCTAGCTCAAAAGGGGCGCCTTTGCTGCCCAAAACCAGTGAGCAAAAGTCGTTTTTGCTCACTCAGTGAGAAAAAGTGTTTTGAATATAGAACGCATTGGATTGGCGTTTCTTCAACTCATCGTCTCAAGAAACGTTCAGAAATTTTGTATCTAATATTGCATACCCCATACATTTTATTTCGAGAAAATTTTTTAACTCTCTATTTTATTATTTAAACTACTTATTAACTTTTTTTAAATGTGTTTTAGACTTTATAATTCTGTAACACAACATGAAACATAAAAGAAAATTAAAATTAATTCATTAATATATTTTATTTTATGAATGACACAATTCCGAACGCAGACAAAAGAGTAATATAAAATGGCGGCAAAAAAAAAAATTAACTATTCTATATCTTAATTAGGTAGTAATTTCTTAGTAGTTATTTGTTGTAAGAATTTTAAAATAACAAAATGAGTGAATCTAGTGATAATATAACACCTTCAGAATTAAAAGAATTAGTGTCTAACGCTGAATTAAACTTTCTTCCGGAAAAGTCTCGTGAAAAATATTTGAAAGCCTATGAATTATTTAATGATTGGAGACTTTCTAAGGGTGCGAAGTCCTATTCAGAGACTGTGATTTTATCATAATATTTCATGGAATTGTCTAAAACAAGGCAACCATCTACATTATGGAGTATTTACTCCATGTTAAAAGTTACAATCAAATCGAAATGCGACGTTCACATTGAAACTTATCCTAAACTTATTGCATTTTTGAAAAGACAGTCGGAGGGGCACAAATCTAAAAAATCTAAAGTTTTCACCGCTTATGATATTGAAAAGTTTTTAAATAAAGAAACCTAATTTTTTAAATTTTAAAATATCCTTTATGTTTTAATAAATATTTTTCTTACATCTTGTATTTTTTCGCTATTGAGGTGAAAAGTTGTATGTATCACACGATAGCAAAGTTTTTGCTTCTTGTGCCTTTGAATCCCTCACTACTCTCAGGATTCTAACTTAGAATCACTCGCTACGCTCGTGATTCTATATTAGAATCCTTCGCTCGCTCGGGATTCAAACTAGGCACTCGCAACAAAAATGAACTTTGCTATCTTGTTGAACAAATAACTATTTCATCGTCCAAAATTAGACAGATTTGTATTTTTTTTCAACATCGTTAAAAAAATAGACTGATGCTCGAGTTAACGCTTTTTTTCATTGTAATAAAAAAATTACGCAATTTCATCTTCATCAAAATATTTATATTGGTTATCCATAACGAAAACGTTAGTCGATCCAAAGAAATACGTACGAAATGAAAGAAAACTGGAACGCTTCATAAACAAGTGTCTGCAGGCTTTAATCCTAAACTCTACATTAATATGAATACTATTCATTCATTGGTAAGCTATGAATAAATAATAAGTAAGGAAGTCTAATTCAGAACAAAATCCACTCAAAAAAAAAAAAAAATACCGGCCGAATTGATAACCTCCTCCTTTTTGGAAGTCGGTTAAAAATGGCCCGACTTCAAACCAAAACGACGTATGATTCAAAATACGATTCATACGAATCACTTCCGAGGTTACAGGTAGACATGCTTGGTGCTTGGTTCAAATTCAGAACGAAAGCAATTATTGATTCGCGCGCGTACTGCTATGTTTGCTATGACAGCTGAGTCATTGGACGATGAAAACATGACATACAAGAAAAATGCCCAACTGTTGACGTGCTATTTTTGTTTTTAATCCCCGCCTTTAACGGCTTAATTTTAATCTCCACCCACTTCGGCGCAATTTTTATTGGGGTCACTTTTTTAACGCAGTTAGACTTCCTTAGTTATTATTTATTCGTAGTTGGTAAGTCAGATTTTCGTCATAAAATAAACCTTGCATATTTCCATATTAGTCAACCGATCCGCGGGCATATCTTGCATGTAATGCAGTACCAATCGCCCGCCCTGTGTCAATAACATAGCGCCGCCATTTTGTAAGCCGTCACCAATCAGATCGCTGTGTAGACCTGTGGTTTTATATTAACTATAATTGTATGTGCTGCAATTTAATAGGTATTTATGCATCGTAATGACTAATTACATAGTTGCATACAAGATTTTATCTAGGACAAGGAAAATAAAATCACTGACAAAATTACGTCGTCTTTATAAATGGAACCAATCAATATTTTTTTTATATACTTTTTTTGTATATTTTTTTTTTTTTAGGTTTGATATTAATATTGAGTACCAACCATAGAGTGGGTTGGGTATCAACTTTCATATATTTTTATGAACGATACAAAGAGCCTAAATTCAGAGAGTGCTAAGGGATAAGAGTTACGTGATAGAAAGGGAAAAAAGTCTAGGCGAATAAGACGGTAGATAAGTAGCGCTGTGTCAACCTGAATTGCACTTTATTGTGTGGTATCAAGAGTCGCTATTTATTTCAATCAACTTTGAATCTTCTGCGCCTTTAGGTACTATTAGGTATTCTGTGCCATTGCTTAAAATAGTTTTTTTTTAATTCTAAAACAAGATAGCCCTTGACTGAGATCTCACCTGATGGTAAGTGACGATGCAGTCTTAGATGGTAGCGGGCTAACTTGGAAGGGATATAGCCTTGTAAATTCAACCCATACCCCTAATCGGTTTCTACACGCCATCGTGTCGGAACGCTATGTTGTTATGATGATCTTACCCAAGCTCTTTCCCTTAACAATGGCCTCTCTGGACTGCTTCCAAAACAACGATGTGATAATGGAAACCACGTTGAAACGCTTGAAACCCAAGGTCTGGTATGTTGACCGATCCTCCACGTAGTACAGATCTGGAAATTATAATTCAAATTCAAAATTTATTTATTTCATGTAGGCTAACTTGTAGCTCTTATGACACGTCATAAATCTACCACCGGTTCGGAATGCAGATTCTGCTGAGAAGAGCCGGCAAGAAACTCAGCAGTTGCTCTTTTCAAAAAAAAATTTTTTTTTACAAAGCTATGCTATGTATACAGTGCTTCCACAATAAAGCTTCAAAAATGCAAAAATGCATACGTAGGTACACCAATCCAACGAATGTCAAGATGGGCAGTCAAAGCAGACCCATTCCCGTTGGTGGCACCCGTTCACGAGCATGACGCACGATCCAGCCGTTGCTTCGCTCAACCATATTTGAGGGAACGTAACAACCCGCACCACACGACACCACCACAGAAATGTTTAAAGCGAGCATGACATACTTAGGCTTAATGTAAATATCATCGGTCAAATTCATTAATGGTACAAATCAAAACAGAGGCGGCTCTAGCCCATGTAGCACCCGTGTGCAATCAATATCTTGACGCCCTCTAGTAGACGGGCAGCCAAAATGGAATACTTACAATACAAGAATACCGTTTGACTTACAGTTATATTTTCAGCAGTGAAAGGAAATTCAGGTGCAAAAAATGGTGCAATTTTAAATGGTGTCGGGAAGCAAGCAAGCGCGGCTCGGCGCGGCGCCCCCTACAACTCTACGCCCGTGTGCAACGCACACCCTGCACCATAAGTAAAGCCGGCACTAAATCAAAATATAGGTACAGTTTCGAGTAATTGAGAGACAAAATGTTGAGTTGACAGCTAAAATCAATATTTCTCAAGCAAATTATGTGGTCAATTAAAACCAAAATTTGACTTGTACCATTAGTGCTTCGGAAAGATTATTCGATTTCCAACCATTTTGCATACTAAAATCAAAACACTTGACTTTGGAAATATTCCACTAATGAATTTGACCGACGATATAACTTCAACATAGTACAGATCTAGAAATTATATAAACTAAGTAGCTTTTCCCAGCGGCTTCGCTAACGTTAAGTTCCATTTTTTGAACCCCCTATTTTACCGCCTTAGGGGTTGAATTTTCAAAAATCCTTTCTTAGTAAATGCCTATGTCATACTAGCTATCTGTATGCCAAATTTCAGCCCGATCTATCCAGTGGCTTGAGCTGTGCGTTAACAGCTCAGTCAGTCAGTCAGTCACCATTTCTTTTTATATATTTTAATTGGAAATAACGAACTCACCCCCATCAAAATATTTGCCATCAACAAACTCCTTTGAACCGGTCCCTTCGAGTCCGATGCCGACCAATCTTATGTTGTTTTTCTTTAGTATGGGCGTTATTTCCCCTAACTGTAAAATATAAGATAAAAAATTAATAATAACTAGCTGTTGCACGCGACTTCGTCCGAGTCAATTTCTGTTATTATGATCGCGATTAAGAAGTTATTAAAATAATATATTTTAAATATGGATAATTGTCCCCGTTTTTGCAACATTTTTCACTGATGCTTCGCTCCTATTGGTCGCAGCGTGATGTTATATAGCCTAAAGCCTTCCTCGATAAATGGACTATCCAACACAAAAATAATTTTTCAATTCGAACCAGTAGTTCCTGAGATTAGCGCGTTCAAACAAACAAACTCTTCAGCTTTATAATACTAGTACAGATTACAGGTCTGATGTGTACCTACTTATATTTGTTTGAATTTTTAGATTTACTTGATAAGCGAAGTTTTGTAAATGTTTCATGGAAAAATAAAAGAAATTATCTATCTATCTATTTATAACAAGCCTTAATAGCCCAACGGTTAAAGATGCGGACTGAAAACTGAAAGGTCGCAGGTTCGAATCCCACCCGTTGCACTATTGTCGTACCCACTCTTAGCACAAGCTTTACGCTTATTTGGAGGGGATGGGAGAATATTAGTCAACTTCAGCTTGGCTAATGTTCTTTATTAAAAAAAAAAATGTATGTGTGTAACTGTTACATGTGAAATGCAAAATAATGAAATATGAAAATATAAGCCTATAGACCTCATAATGTCTAGGAATTTATGTCTGAATTGTATCAGTCTGGTCTGGTGGTGGCTTTGGCCGTGGCTAGTTACCACCCTAACGTCTAAGGCGTGCCGCCAAGCGTTCCGGCACGATGGCGAGTGGAAATCGACTAGGGGTACAGTTTGAACGTACACCGCCATACATGATACTCCTTCCAAGTTAACCCACCACCATCGACTGCATCATCACTTACCATCAGGTGAAATCACAGTCAAGGACTATCTTGTCATCAAATAAAAAAATATATGGTATTTACCTCTTTAGCCCACAGTCTGCAGAACATGCATCCCCACCGGCGGAAGAATATGATCGCCACATTCTGCTCCTGCCAGAAACTCTTCAGCTCCACTGACTGGAACAATTACACAACATTTCAAAATCAAAATCAAAATTTATTTATTTCATGTTGGCCAACTTGTAGCTCTTATGACACGTCATAAATCTACCACCGGTTCGGAATGCAGATTCTGCTGAGAAGAGCCGGAAAGAAACTCAGCAGTTGCTCTTTTCAAAAAATTTTTTTACAAAGGTTAACAAACTATGCTAAACTACTATTAAACTATGCTATGCACACAGTGTTTCCACAAAGAAGTTCCAAAAATGCACACCTACCACAACCTAACACATATTAAGATGGGTAGACACAAAGCAGACCCATTCCCGTTGGTGGCACCCGTTCACGAGCATGACGCATGATCCAGCCGTTGCTTCGCTCAACCATATTTGAGGGAACGTAACAACCCGCACCACACGACACCACCACAGAAATGTTTAAGAGAGCTTGACATATTTAGGCTACCCATGTTAAGGCATCGAATTAAATATTAATATTAAGATACTCATTTTAAGACATGACATTTCACAACATTATAAGCATCAATAGCCCAACGGTTAAAGGTGCGGACTGAAAACTGAAAGGTTGCAGGTTCGAATCCCACCCGTTGCACTATTGTCGTATACCCACTCCAAACACAAGTTTTCACTTATTTGGAGGGGAGAGCAGAACATCAGGTCAGCTTGGCTGATATTCTTTTTAATGAAAAAAAAAATTCACAACATTTCACAACATTTTATAAAACACTAGCTGACGCCCGCGACTTATAGATTGCACCCTACGTACATTGCAATAACCCAAGGTATCACGAATAAGTACCAAAGTCTCTCGCCGCGCTAAGTTCGTGTTTTAAGCTATTGCATAGCTTCTATCGCGGGCCAGCGTGGAAACCGAATCCAGAAATTCCGTAACGAAAATAACCTGATACGGGACTCCTCTACGGTGAGCCGCTAGATGGCGTTGATAAAAAATGCTATGCAATAGCTTTACCGCGGCAGTCCCCGAGTGCCACACGTGTTTTTTTTTCGGGCTAATCTCAAAAGAAAGAAGGCTATTTATGAGCATAATATTGCGAGGTTGGGGTTAGGTTTATTAAAAACCAAAATCTACTTAGACAAAGTCACAGGCATTCAGCTAGTATTCACTTATCATAGCTCATAATTGTCTCGTTGGTCTAGTAGTTAGCAAGTTTGACTGCGGATAACGAGGTACCGAGGTTCGATTCCTGGATCGGGCCAAAAATGTATTGGGTTTTCTATTAAGAAATTTTCAGTACTAGCCCGGAGTTAGGAAGTTGGTGGTGAGTCACCCCCGTGCCTCGGAGAGCACGTAAACCCGTCATTCCTGCATCTGATCTCTTTCCGGTCGTGTCGTATTTTCCGTCCCATCGGATTATGAGAGTGAGGGAATAGAGAGTACACCTGTGTTTGCGCACACACTTGTGCACTATAATATCTCCGCGGAGATTGGCCGCCGTGGCCGGATTCGGTCGGGGGATATTGTTATCATAATAGCTATATTTATATCGAATTTTTACGATATGCTAACAACTGATCAATTATTTGAGAACCTTGATCTATGATAAAATGTATCTGTAAGTAACTTTATCTGATAAGTGTACCTACTAATATTGAATTATATCTAATGATTGAGCTACCAGCGCCTACGATTTTGTCTTTGTGGATTTACTGACTGTTGGCAGATTACAGCAAAATAACTCTAACATTTTTTTGTTTATGGATTTAGTTTTTACGGCTCTGTACCCGAAGGGTAACCCCCTAATACCCTAATCTAAATATATAAAAGGCAAAGGTGACTGACTGACTGATCTATCAACGCACAGCTCTAACCACTGGACCGATCGAGCTGAAATTTGGTATACAGGTAGCTGTTAGGACGTAGACATCCGCTAAGAAAGGATTTTGGAAAATTTCAACCCCAAGAGGGTAAAATAGGGGGTTAAAAAATCAAACCTAACGTGAGCAAAGCCGCGGGTTAAAGCTAGTACTAAGTAAGTAAGTAAGGGGTCCCTAATACTAAGTGCCCATCTACACCGGAATGGCAGTGGCGCGGCGAGCACTTTCCTCTCAACCTCAGCGCTGCATAGTACCCAAAATGGCAGCATTGTCCTTTGGATGGATGAACTAATTCTTTGGCCAAGGTTGCTGCCGGCTCTTGGATCCTATATAGCCTCAGGTGACCAAAGAGCTGGCGCTTATTTATCCCAACGCCTAAGCCTCGCTATCCAACAAGGAAATAGCGCCAGTGTTTTGGGCACCATGCCCATAAACGACCACTTGGACGGGGTGTAATTTTTGTAATAGAAATAGAAATAGAAATATTTTTTATTCAAATAAACTTTTTACAAGCACTTTTGAATCGTCAATGAATCTACCACTGGTTCGGAATGCCTTTCCTGCCGAGAAGAGCCAGCAAGAAACTCGGCGGTTGCTCTTTTCAAAAAAAATAAATTTTTTTACAATTGTTATTGAAACTATGCTATGTATTCAGTGCTTCCACGATGAATTTTCCTGA
This sequence comes from Hipparchia semele, assembly GCA_933228805.2. Lineage (NCBI taxonomy): Eukaryota > Metazoa > Arthropoda > Insecta > Lepidoptera > Nymphalidae > Hipparchia > Hipparchia semele. The sequence continues at coordinate 2,284,614 of OW121733.1, read as the reverse complement.
GTACAATACAAGTAAAAATAAATACAATACAAATACAAATAAATACAATTCAATACATGTCAACACAGGCAGGCAAAAGCAGACCCATTCCCGTTGGTGGCACCCGTTCACGAGCATGACGCATGATCCAGCCATTGCTTCGCTCAACCATATTTGAGGGAACGTAACAACCCGCACCACACGACACCACCACAGAAACTTTAAAGAGAGCATGACATGAGCATGTAAATATAAGTAGTGGTAGTTTTAAGTTATTTATTTAAGTTTTATTTTGTTGTATGTTCTGTATTTATACATCTATACTTATAAAGCATGAAATAAATATTTAACTCCAGAATTTATCAAATAAGTAGGTGATGCCCACATCTTTGTGGATTAGATTTTTGGTTCCCGCTAAAACTCAATTTTCCTATAATGTAACCTATGTGTTAATTTTAGGTTTAAGCTATCACTATTCCATTTCATTTGAGGATTGTGCGAGTGAAGGAGTAAACAATATCTAAACTTTCACATTTATAATAATAAGCTATTTAACATAGGTACAGTAATAATAAACGAAATCACAGAAAGACATGTCAATTTTATTTATTGCATGTGTGACTAAGTACTGATTTATTTGTATCTATAGACTTATTAGAATTTCGACACAAAACTCTCTAACTAGTAATAGATTTCAAGCTACGTAGTTTTTTAGGTCAGTGCAAACAAATATTTCGTAAATATGTTTACACAACTTTGTACAGTAGGTACCGTACGAGAGTTTTCCGATTCTAAAGTACTAAGACATGTCGCCGAGTGATTTAGCGTTCCGGTACGCTGGCGCGTAGAAACCGATATAATATGTAGTTTGATTTTCACAGCCTTTCCAAGTTAGTCCGCTACCATCTTAGACTGCATCGTCATTTATCATCAGGTGAGATCGTAATCAAGGGATAACTTGTCACTGATTAAAATAAAATTATTACGGACATGTAACTTGAAAGATATAGGTACCTACTCAATTGATTTTCAATTTCTTTTTTCTACTTGATCGATTATTTACTAAAAGAAATTACAATTTTCTTACCTCTCCGCTCGGTATGCTCTTAACTTTGTGTGAACCGATCACAGATAGATCAACCGACATTTTCACTTTGTAATTTAATATCTATTTACGATGAAAGCTTTTTAAAAAGCGAGAATTAAATTTGTATTTTCATACGACTGCGTGGAAAACAGGAATTTTCTAAACTAAGAAAACCACAAAAACTGCGATTGTCAGCTGTCACTGAATAACAACTTTAAACTTCAAGCCAATCGCTATTGATGTTAACCACAAACATATAAGAGTAAGCAGACCTAACATAAGAAAAAATTGGCGTTCCAATTACGCCTACATACAAATGTCATGCTCACATTGACAGTAAACAGAGCCGGACTTCGAAAAGCGAGGTTCAGCGAGGTTGAAGGGACTGGAGAGTATTTAGTATCTGTGATTTGAAATAATATGGAAACTATGGAAAGTTGCCATCAAATTGTAGGTTAAACCCTTATTTTAGATTCTGTAATCTTAATTCTATAAATTAATTCTTAATTATGAAAATGGATTCTAATGTGCTAAGTTTCGCGGTTTTGTAATCAAACAAGTAATAATGTTACAAAATAATATTTAATAAAATCAAAACAAAACATGATTTACAAAATCTACCCAAAAGATATTATACCTATTAGATAAATAAAACAAAATCAAAAAGCAACTTTTTCTCTAATATCTTTTAGAAATACAAACATTGACAATACGATAACATCAACAGTAGTTTAATTAACTCTTACATTCTATTCAGCCTGTATCACTCATTTCAATAATCTTATTAGAATAGTATTACACATTTTAAACTTATAAAAATAACAAAATAAACCATATGTCTCAGTCTTTTCAATAACGTAATAAGGAATAGTATTACTCTATACTCTTTATTAATAGTATTACTAGGCTTTAAATTTTGCAAGTCCATCAAAACTTGATCTCCAGCAGCTTTTCTTTCTACTGGACCTTTTACTGATGATGTAGACATATTCTGAAAACAAGAGTAATAAATTATCAGTTGTCTAGTATTAACAATTTAATAGGTAATACAAATAGGTACACAGCTATATACATATGGGTATAGCTGTCAATATTTACGTTTAAATGGCAAGATGTTTTGGGTTGGTACCTAAATATAAGAACAACTAGAAACTTACTTGTAATGATGAATCAAAAATCATTGGGATTGCATTAGAAGTAAGGACGGTACGAAAACCACTGCAATCCACTAAATGTGCTTCAAAATGTTCAGAACATAGCACACTCGATGTTTTGTGCTGCCAATTGTTTTTATTCATCTGCATCAACCAGGCATTTTTTAGATTTTCATCCTTTGGAAAGCTGAAAAATGATTTAATTTTATAATTTATCCTTACTTTTATAGAAATAGAAATAGAAATATTTTATTTCAAATAAACTTTTACAAGCACTTTTGAATCGTCAATGAATCTACCACTGGTTCGGAATGCCTTTCCCGCCGAGAAGAGCCAGCAAGAAACTCGGCGGTCGCTCTTTTCAAAAAAAAGTAAAAATTTTACAATATTTAATGAAACTATGCTATGTATACAGTGCTTCCACGATTAATTTTCCTAAGTCCAATACAATACAAATAAAAATTAATACAATCCAATACATCTTAAAACAGGCAGGCAAAAACAGACTAATTATTTAATCAAAATATACCCACTAAACAAAACTTGCGCCTGAATACGGCCCTGTCAAATTGTACAAGTATATGAAACGACAAACAAGATCCTGATATTAATTAATTGATAAATATTGCAACAGGAATATACTAGAACCAAAATTACTATAACTGTCTACGAGTTTTGCGTATATAATAATTGGGGACTGCTTCTAAAATGCCGAACGATTATTAATAATCACACAGTAAGCATATAACCAAATTACGAGTCTATAGCACATCAAAACTTACCGATGAAAAGTAATTGCAGGTGTTTTCCTATACGGAGAATTGCCACACAGAGGTGCACAACACTTCACCATTTTATTTCAGAATTTTTGATTCTTTAGACTCGATTTTAAAGCAAATTTAAAAGAATAAACAACTCGCAGGTTATGTTGTTGTTTTTGACAAATTGACATATTGCACCATACTGCTCTTATTTGTAGCTTACGAATTGCCTCAAGCTCAATTATGTCTATGAGTGCGTAAGTGTTGCAACAACAGAAGTAAAAGAGATAGAATTATATATTTTTTGTTGGAGAGAAGCAAGCGAAGATATTATTTATTCGTTTAGATGTAGTTGTGAAAATTATGTTAGGTCTGCTTACTCTTATATGTTTGTGATGTTAACGGAGTGATTACATAGGTACCTACCTACCTATTCTCTTGGACTGACGTTAAATGACGTTGGTCGACTACGGCAAAATTACATCAATATTATTCTTAATAATTATTATTGCTTCAATCTCAACTATTAGGCATTCTTGCTGCATTATTAATGCATTTTAGCCAATAACAAGAAAGTATCGGTCCTAATAATTAAAATAACATGTAGGTAACATTTTATGACATGGATATTCAAAGGGATGGATTGTCTTGAGATTGTTCATCTGTGATGGATTACAATACTGTATTGATATTCTAGTTGTCTAGAAGTAACTAATACCTAATCTGTGGTCTAGAAGGTACCTATAATCAAGTGTCAAGTCTGTTCTCATTGTAAAAATTAATTTTAAAGTAAAGCAAATAATACCAACAGCAATGTTTTTATTGGCTATTTCTGGCCAAAACTGAACGTCTATTAGTGGAAATTTCGGAAAAAACATAATCACAAAAGCACAAAGAGATAGCACTTTAATCTCTAGCCTTCTAAATTCTCCTTGGTCAAATTTCAGTTTTCCTGTCGTAGAATTTTGGCGTTTATTGTCAGCCGCGTGTTCTGCCGGTGTTATAAATTTTATCTGAGACTTAAAACAGGTAAGTTTTTCTTTAATTCTATTAGAAAATTTGCAAATTTACCATCATATATTTAATCTAGAAAATATATAGACCTTACAGCTTTGCACGTTTAATGAAATCTCATAGATGACCTTGATTCTTCGACCTTAGAACTTCCATCGATTTTTTTTATTCCGCATCCTTTTCTATGATTCTTAAGATTAAAACTAAGCAGATCTTGTTTGCGGCGAAGCGAAGGGAAACGAAGAAGAGAGATATATAATAATCCAAAGTACCTACACAATAATATGCCTCATAGTAATTTGTAGATATAGTAGGTAGATTAAATCATGCGTCATGCATTGATAAATTAACTCGTCAGGTTGGTGGGTACCTACCCTACAACACCTACAAATGTAATTTGTTAAGACTGGTTAGTCATATAAGTATTATGTAGTAGAACAGGCATATTTATTATAATATATATATTGGCATTACAGTGCAAACTTCGTAAAACATGCTTAACTTTGTATTAGGTACCTGTAAGCCCATACAATGATAGTACAAAATAAACTCTCACTGATAGCAAGATTCAACAGTAATTAACTGAGATATAGACTACAATAATTGTTTATTTAGCTTATTTTCATACAAATTACTATGGGGCAAAGCCTCAGAATTGACAAAATGTTTGTAGGTACCTATTACAAAACAGGAAAGCTCACACAATTTATAATTATGATTGCGGGATTGCCCTTTCAGAGGAAATAATCAATAAATTCATTATTCTTACAGTAGCTTCTCACTATTACAAAAAAAGAGATACCGGCCGAATTGATAACCTCCTTCTTTTTAGAAGTCGGTTAAAAATAATCTTTGTTAGACAAAACAACCCAGAAATACTAATAACAAAAAAAAAATGTATTAGAAGCCTATAAAATTGGATGCACACACACAATAAAGTTTCAACCCACAAAACTTTGTCAAATTAAATACATACATAATAATAATACATACATAGGAATAAAGTGAACTTTTCAATTGATAAGTTGTATGGGTTAACTCTTAATTGCAAATGTGCATCCAATTGCAATTAATTGTCTGAGTATTGACCAAAATTTAAAATTTACATTATTTTTAATGAACTTTTACATTTACATTAATATAAATGCGAAATGAACAACATTTAGGATTTATTAATGTTTAGTTGACATTTGTACATAACTGCTTTTTAACTGACATTGTAAACTAATATTTCTTTTAATCTTTTCTTTAATTTTATTTTTAATTTTATTTTTAAACGTTCTTTATTTGTTCTCACCTGATGTTAAGTGACGATGCAGACTAAGATGATAGCGGGCTGACTTGGAAGGGCTATAGCAGTATAAATTCAACCCATACCCCTAATCTGTTTCTACACGCCATCGCGCCAGAACGCTAAATCGCTTGGCGCCACACCTGACGGTGAGGTGGTAACTAGCCACGGCCAAAGCCTCCCACCAGACCAGACCAAAGACAATTCAGAAATCATAAATTCCCAAATTGCCCCCGCCGGGAATCGAACCCGAGACCTCCCACAGCACTCACCACTGCACCAGGGAGGTCGTCAAAACCCAGTAGGTACTTGTCTGTGGAGTAATGGTAATACCATTATACTAGAAAGGTCATTGTTCTGGTTCTACAGGGATTGTCCCACTTTGTTATGTAGGTCGAGGCGAAACAAGTTAGTTGGTTTGTCATTTGAGTATCTCAGTTGTCTGCCTTTCTATCTCAGGATTGTTTTGTTGGTCTAGTGATTAGCATATTACACTGCGGATGTTGAGGTCCCAGGTTCAATTCCTGAGTCAAGAAAATCTCAGTAATAGCCCAGAGTTAAGAAGTTTATAGATATAAAATAAAATTCAAAGTCCTGACTGACTGACTGAGATATCAACGCACAGCCTAAACTACTGAAGTTAGAAACTTGAAATTTTTACAGTTGGTTCCTTTTATGACATAGGCGCACACTAAGGAAGGATTTTTGAAAATTCAACCCCTAAGGGGGTTTGAAAAATCGAACTTAACGTGAGCAAAGCCGCGATCAAAAGCTAGTAGATATAAATAGCGGGCAAACGAGCAGGCGATTCACCTGATGTTAAGTGATTACCGCCGCCCATGAACACTTCTAGTACCAGAGGCACCACCAATGCGTTGCCGGCTTTTCAGGAATTTATTGGTCTGCCCCTTGAATAACCCCATATTGTAATTAAGACTTGTGTCACATTTTGGAGAGCAAGTAAAGATCGTTTCTGCAATCTGCGTCTAATCTCTCTGCGGTTGTGTCGGATCTCCGTCCCGTCAGACTATGAAAGTGAGGGAATAGAGAGTGCTCTTATCACAAATGGAGACCATTCATTTCTATTCATGGCTGTATTCAGTCGGGAGTACATTATCTCAGTTGTATTGCATTAAACTATAATTTTAAAACTTCCAAATATACCACCGTGAATCGAACTCGGGAACTCTCAATGATAAGACCACAGCGATTACCGCTGCGCCAGCTACATCGTCAAAATACAATCAAATTGATACTAATTAGTAATTACCATTGATGGTAATTACTAATGAATGCTAAAACGATCATAGGTACTTAGACCATAAAGAGCATTTTTTTAATTTAATTTTTGTTATTCGATGACAAGTTAGTCCTTGACTGCGATCTCACCTGATGGTAAGTGACGATGCAGTCTAAGATGGTAGCGAGCTAACTTGGAAGGGGTATGGCAGTGTAGATTCAACCCAAACCACTAATCTGTTTCTACACGCCATCCTGCCGGAACGCTAAATCGCTTGGTGGCACGTCTTTGACGGTAGGGTGGTAACTAGCCACGGCCAAAGCCTCCCACTAGACTAGACCAGAGTCAATTCAGAAATTATAAATTATTGCCTCCGCCAGGAGTCGCACCCGAGACCTCCCAATTATAAGACCACAGCGCTCACCACTGCGCCAGGGAGGTCGTCAAAAATACATAGCCATAGTTACTTAGGTACATCCTTGTTTAACTCAATCTGACCTAATTTTTTGACCTCATTTCCTAAAAATGACTTGCTACATCTATCATGTATAGGCCTAGCCCAAGTTCCTGATTACGTTAAGGTTGACACACAGAGTAGAAAATTGGTGCCAATTCACATAAAGGATTTACCAGTATGGATGGATGGATGTTCATTGAGTATCACACCGCAACCACTGAACCGATTTAGCTGAGATTTGTTACAGAGATAGATTATAGTCTGGAATAACACCTAGGCTACTTTTTACCCCGGAAAATTAATAGAGTTCCCGCGAGAATTGGGTATTTCACAATTTTTTTTTATATGTATAGTACACTTAAAATGAAGTTTTTTCATATTTAAACATTATGTCATCTTTGTTTTTTTAATATCTTAACTAGTCTCGAAAATATAGAGCTTTAAGGTATCCTGTTAGACAGAGAGAGCGCTACTGACATGTGGCGTCATAAATTCAGTAGCTCTTTTCATACAAAATATCGTTTTAGAAAGAGACAGATACAGTCGCAGTAAAACAGCTTATAACTTATTTGTTTTTTGACCGATTTATTTTCCGTTTTTACAAATGTCATTCTTACATGTTACATTTTCGATTGGAATTAATGAATATTAACATTTCGACAAAAGTAAAATAGCCAATTAAAAAACCTCAATCTACGCGAACGAACTCGCGACATCAGCTAGCGAGTAATAAAAAACATTTGTCTTAACCAAGGCGATCTCACAAAATAGAGGAATGAGGATAGGACTGAATTAGTCACGTGAAATCGCATATTTTTTATAAATAGTCGCCTAGTCTAGGTCATTTTTCTCGCTAACTCCGAAGTTCGCACAGCATCGATTTATAGTCATGATTATTTGCAACTGTGACGTCACCGCAATCTGACTCATTCGCGAAGGTCCATGCCAAGTGTAAGGCCTTACGCACACTGGATAATACGCGGATAACAGCGGTCGTTGCTGCTTCTCTGTAGAATCTGCGATTACGGATAGACTTTTTGGATTTTCCGGGATAAAAAGTAATCTATATCTTTATACATAGCATAGCTTTGTAAAAAAAAAAAAATTTTTAAAAGAGCAACTGCTGAGTTTCTTACCGGCTCTTCTCAGCAGAGTCTGCATTCCGAACCGGTGGTAGATTTATGACGTGTCATAAGAGCTACAAGTTAGCCTACATGAAATAAATTAATTTTGAATTTGAATTTGTCATTCTCCAGGTCCCCAACTATACCCATGCAAAAAATCACGTCGATCCGTAGCTAGCGTGATTGAAGAACAAACAAACACACTTTCGCATTTCTAATGTTAGTAAGGATTAGGCAAGCTAAGGAGTCAACAAGAACGTGGAAATTCAAAATTGTTTATTTCTTGTAGGCCAAACTTGTGCCTCTTACACGTTGAGACTCTACCACCGGTTCGGAAAGCAGATACTGCTGAAAAACTCAGCATTTGCTCTTTTCAGAACAGTATCACTTAAGTACATAATTTCCCTAAACAAATAAAGAATAAAAAAAACTTGAGAGGTGTCAAGGGACACCCGGATGGAACGAAGTTCAATGCGAAATAGAAATGAAAATATCTGGCTTGCTTTCTATAAGAGAGAGAGACAGACAGACAGAGAAACATGCGACGCCGCACAGCTTACAATAGCTTACTATAGCAAAAAGTGTCGTGATAACTTTTCGTAAGAATTTTTTCCGTCTAGCCCCCTTTCACAACGCGCGATAAGGAACTTCGTTCCAAAAAAAAAAGTACATAATTATGTTACCACCACCAGTTAGCTGTCAAAGGAACCCCGGTTTATTTAAATTACGCCCGCAACTTCGTCTGCGTGGATTAAGGTTTTTTAATTCTCTGTGAGAACTCTTTAATTTTCTGGGATAAAATATAGCCCATGTGTTAATCCAGGGTATGAGCTATCTCCATTCCAAATTACAGCCAAATCAGTAAATTCGTTGTGGCGTGAAGGAGTAATAAACACACACACGCACATACAAACATACTATACATAAGAGTGAAGGTCAAAGGTTTCGTCAATTTTTTTTTTATAAAATTAATCTATAATTATATAAAAAGGCTTGTCCTGACTGACTGACTGACTGACTGACTGACTGACTGACTGACTGACGATCAACGCACAGCCTAAACCACTGAAGTTAGAAACTTGAAATTTTGACAGTAGGTTCCTTTTATGACGTAGGCGAGCACTAAGAAAGGATTTTTCGAAATTCGCCCCCCAAGGGGGTAAAAAGGGGGGTTAAAGTTTGTATGAAACTCCGTCATTTTTCGAGTTATACTCATGAAATTCGGTATTTAGGCTTTAAATTGAAAACAAAAAAGTACGTGTTTCACAGTTTTTAAAAATTCTACCCCCTAAGGGGTTAAATAGGGGTTGAATGTTTGTATAATAGTCCTTCGTTCTTCAAGTTATTTTTCAAGTTACGTTTATGAAACTTGATATTTTGGCTCTTGATTAAAAATAAAGAATTACGTATTTTACATTTTTTTTAAATTCTCCCCCCAAGGGGGTAAAAAGGGGGGTTAAAGTTTGTATGAAACTCCGTCATTTTTCAAGCTATACCCATAAAATTCGGTATTTAGGCTTTAAATTGAAAACAAAAAAGTAAGTGTTTCACACTTTTAAAAAATTCTACCCCCTAAGGGGTTAAATAGGGGTTGAATGTTTGTATGATAGTCCTTCGTTCTTCAAGTTATTTTTCAAGTTATGTTTATGAAACTTGATATTTTGGCTCTTGATCAAAAATAAAGAATTACGTATTTTACATATTTCGAAAATTCTCCCCCCAAGGGGGTAAAAAGGGGGGTTAAAGTTTGTATGAAACTCCGTTATTTTTCAAGCTATACCCATAAAATTCGGTACTTAGGCTTTAAATTGAAAACAAAAAAGTAGGTGTTTCACAGTTTTTAAAAATTCTACCCCCTAAGGGATTAAATAGGGGTTGAATGTTTGTATGATAGTCCTTCGTTCTTCAAGTTATTTTTCAAGTTGTGTTTATGAAACTTGATATTTTGGCTCTTGATCAAAAATACAGAATTACGTATTTTACATTTTTTGAAAATTCTCTCCCCAAGGGGGTAAAAAGGGGAGTTTCAATATTCATAGTTAAGACAGGACAACGTCTGTCGGGTCCGCTAGTTTTGTTATAAAATTAATTATGTAAAAGGAATATTGTGCGTGCGGCTTTACAACGAATAATTACACAGCAGTTTCCACATTTCTTATTATTTAATGCTAGGCAAAAATTACAATAGTCCGTATGTATGTACAACAATACGTATTTTACAACTATTCACTGCTTTGACTTGAGTATAAGTTATGACTATACATTACTAGTAATTTTGTGTATTACTTTTAGTTTATCGTCGGACGTTGTGCGAGAAGGACGTGTCGCTAGCTAATAACATTTAATTAAAATAAAAAATATTATAAACTCATTCAATAACTATTATAAATCTGGATATTTATAAAGTTTAGTGCAGCGTACCTGAAATTTGGAAAATTAGTGTTTATTTTAAGTGTTATTAATAGGTAAGTTTATATACTACTAGCTTTTGCCAGCGATTTCGTCCGCGTGACTTAGTTGTAATTGTTACTGTTTTTCCGGGGTAAAAGGTCACTTTCCTTGCCATCAAAAAACCCGTTCAATACAAAATGTATAAGAAAATGAAACTCTTTCATAATATTTTTTTTCGTGATTTTTTCCGACATTTTAATAGTTACTCTGCTATTCGGGACGGAGACAAATACAACAAATCAAAGACCATGAAAATCGATCCAGCCGTTCTAGAGTTATAAGTGTTCTAACAGACCCGACTTTGTTTTATATATTAAGAATAGCGGACGCCCGCGACTTCGTCCGCGTTCCTAAATCCCCACAGTTTAGCACGATTCACGCAAATCGGTTAAGAAATCACGGAGATATCGATACAGAGGTAGAAAAACTCCTTTTTCGAAAGTCGGTTAAAAAAGTAGCCTATACTATGCTCGATAATATCAGCTATCTACCAGTGAAAGTCCCGTCAAAATCGGTCCAGCCGTTCCCGAGATTAGCGGCAACAAACAGACAGACGGAGAAAAATTTTAAAAATTGTTTTCTTGTTATAAGTACCGTATTTACTTTCGTATGCAGTTAGAAAAAAGCTGTTCTTTGATATTACAAACAGACACTTCAATTTTATTTATTTGTATAGATATACCTACCTATTGTTTGTAGTTAGTTACCTATGTGATTCGACCGTGATACAAGGTCGCTATGATTTACAAACATATTTTTTACACGCTCAAATCTACCGACCTTAATGCTTTAAGACTCAATAACACAACAGTAGAGTTAGTATAAGATTTAAATCGATCGATCGTATTCGTATACTATGACATAAGTGTCAAAGTAAATTGAACCTTAACGTATTGATTTAGAGTCACAAATTCAGTACAATCAATTTTAGTTTATCATCCGACCTTAATGGCTTTAGACTCAGTATAACACAACAGTAGGCTTAGTATAAGATTTAATTCGATTGGTCTGATTCCTATACTATGACGTAAGCGTCAAAGTAAAATGAACCTTAACAGTATTGAATTAAAGTCACAAATTCAGTACAACCGATTTTAGTTTGGAACGTATCTGTACATGTAATAGTATAAAAATGCATCCACGAAATTGAGCTCTAATTCAATGTACTTATAGTTCGTTTTACTTTGACGCTTATGTCATAGTAAACGAAAACGATGGATCGAATTGAATCTTATACTAACCCTACAGTTTTTAAAGGTCGACGGTTCACGGTAAGCACAAAATATGTTATACTTAATGCCGAATTAACCAACATCCAGTTTAACCGACTTATAAATTGAGGATTAATAGCCTCGATAGCCCAACGGTTAAAGGTGCGGACTGAAAACTGAAAGGTTGCAGGTTCGAATCCCACCCGTTGCACTATTTCGTACCCACTCCTAGTACAAGCTTTCCCTTTTATTTAGGGGGGATAGGAGGATATTAGTCAACTTCAGCTTGGCTAATAATCATTAAAAAAAAAATCTGTCCATTTTGCCCAAATATTAAAACAAAATCTGTCAAAATATTAAAACACTCGAATAAATCTTGAAATCGGTGAAATCGGTGAAATCGGTCCTAGATAGAGGGTAAGGGGGAATATTAGTCATGCACAACAACATCACATGAGAACAAACTATTTTTTTTTAATAAAACAAAAACGAACTATACTGAAGTATGACTGATATACTATGACGTAGTATCATTAATTTTTCTGTTACATTTGTTACATACACAATACATTTGTTTTGTAACTCCGAGATAATATTTCCATGTGTCATTCAAACAGAAATGTTTTTCCTAGTCCTTACTAATATTATAAACTAGCTGTTGCCCGCGACTTCGTTCGCATCAATGTCTGCTATTATGATCGCGATTAAGTTATGTTGATAAAACTCTTTGGCAAATAATTGGCAATAATGCATTAATTTCGACCAAATTTGATTACCATAAAAAAAGTTATAATGAGTCAATCTTAAAAAATAGACATATACTGTCGCGGACATTTTTTTTAGATCATTTAAAGAGTAATAATTCTTTCATACATATTTTTTGGGTAAGTTGAACCGTTTACGCAGCGCACGCAACGGAAGCCCCCCGGATAATTTTCCCCGTTTTTGCAACATTTTTCACTGATGCTTCGCTCCTATTGGTCGCAGCGTGATGTTATATAGCCTAAAGCCTTCCTCGATAAATGGACTATCCAGCACAGAAAGAATTTTTCAATTCGAACCAGTAGTTCCTGAGATGAGCGCGTTCAAACAAACTCTTCAGCTTTATAATATTAGTATAGATGCGAAAAAGTGTAGGCTACAGAGAATAGGCTATTTTTTATAACGGAAAATCAAAGAGTTCCCACGGGATTTCCGCGTAATTTTCCGTTTAAAAACTAAATCCACTATCACAAACTAAAGCCACAAATCACCTAGTTTAAAATAATTAAAAACCAAATATTAAATGAAAATGAACTTTTCATTTCATTTTCATTTAAAATTTGGCCTCACACGCAGCCTACTAAAATTTGACCACACCACTTCGCGGTCAGCCTAAAAATAGCTCTGATAAATAAATAAAATAGGTATATTTTTAACTGACTAAAAAAGGAGGCAATCAATTCGACACGTATGCATGTAACTCCAAAATATTCACATAATATATATATAGTATGTATTAGGGTTTCCAAACAAATATATAAAATGCTATGGGTGTATGTATGTTTGTCCACGCATTTCTCCCAAAACTAACAATCGAATCGTGATCATTCTTTTAAGCTATTGCATAGCTTCTATCGCGGGCCTTGAGCGTGGAGACCGAATCCAGAAATTCCGTAACGAAAATAACCTGACACGGGACTCCTCTACGGTGAGCCGCTAGATGGCGTTGATAAAAAATGCTATGCAGTAGTTTTACCGCGGCAGTCCCCGAGTGTCACACGTCTTTTCTTTTTATTTATTATCAATACGAATTACGAAAGCATCCGTTTGCGACCGCAAATAAAGTTATTTTTTATCATTTTTATCAAAAAACAAACCTCAACCGAACTAAATACGATAAACAACTGTAGGCATGCTGATAAGTGATGGTGATAACAAACTTATTATCTTGAAATTAAAGGCCTGGACAGACGAGACGCGTGACGTCAGCGGCGTGCATGAGCAATGGCATATTGCTGATTGTCGATTGTGGAAAAGCTGCTTCGATTAAAATTCAAAATTCCTTATTTCATGTAGGCCAACCCGTGACTCTGAAGTTATGACACACTCTTTAATTTTCCGAGATAAAATGTAGCCTATGTGTTAATCCTAGGTATCTCTATTCCAAATTTCAGCCAAATCGGTTCATTCGTTATGACGTGAAGGAGTAACAAATACACACACATACAAACTTTCGCCTTTATAATATTATAGTGTGATCACACAGAGCTATACGTCACATCTATAATTGTCAAACTCTAACAAAGTACTATGAAAAAACATAGAAGTGACGTCACGAACGACGCCATGACACCGTCGAGCGGTTTTTGCGTGAATTTTAGAACTTAAAATTGAAATGGCAATTTTATCTACCAAGCCTTTTTTTTTACTGAAATAAAATATTTTTTCGAAATCGGTCATAGTGCCTATTCCGTTGCCTTCGGTGCGACCGATTCGGCTGAATTTTTCGCATGCGTTTTTGTTGAAAAATGTGACTCATATCTTATACTAGCTTTTGCCCCCGCGACTTCGTCCGCGTGGAATTAGGTATTGGGGTGGAATTTTCAAAAACTGTGACACACGTACTTCTTTATTTTTAGCTGAAAGCTCAAATACCAACTTTGATGGAAACAGCTTGAAAAATGACGGAGTTCCATATAAACTTCCATCCCCTATTTAAACCCCTTAGGGGTGGAATTTCCAATAATCCTTTCTTAGTGTGCGCCTACGTTATAAAAGGAACCAACTGTAAAAATTTCAAGTTTCTAACTTCAGTAGTTTAGGCTGTGCGTTGATATCTCAGTCAGTCAGTCAATTAGTCAGTCAGTCAGGACTTTGAATTTTATATATATAGATTTATGCTGAGATCTACAGAGCGTGCTCTAACTCGGTTCAAACTCAAGGTTAAAACGAGACACAAATATGCTGTGACATAAATCTGTCTCGTTTTAACTCTGTCTTGAGTCTGAGCTGAGTGAAAGTGCGGTTTATAGATCCTTAGCGTTTTAAGTAATAATATGACCAACTCTTTTTTTTTTTTTTTTCAGTAAAAAAAATGGCCATCCACATCAAAGACTCCGACGACCTGAAGACCAGGCTGTCAGAAGCCGGCGACAAGCTGGTCGTGATCGACTTCATGGCGACTTGGTGCGGGCCCTGCAAGATGATCGGCCCCAAGCTAGAGGAGCTCGCTGGCGAGCTGGCCGATTCCATCGTTGTACTTAAGGTAAGGTACCAAATTCAAATTCAAAATTTATTTATTTCATGTAGACCACCTTGTAGCTCTTATGACACGTCATAAATCTACCACCGGTTCGGAATGCAGATTCTGCTGAGAAGAGCCGGCAAGAAACTCAGCAGTGCTCTTTTCAAAAAATAAAATAATTTTACATTAGGTAACCAAATTGAGGAGCTGGCGAACAAAAAGGGGTAATTGCAAGATATTAAATTTTACAGTAGAAGCAAAATACTAAAACACTAGGTTCTAGACCACCTATAGAGTTGTGATTTTTGGATTCATATGACTCTCAAATTTCAAGTCTATATACGTTTTGGCTAATTTTCAGAACTCAATGTTTAACGAAATACAGACTAGACAAGTTTTCAATTAACCCATTTTGTTAGCCATCGGTTCACTTATTCCGTTTTGATTGAAACTGATGTGCAATTACCACATTTTGATCATCGATTGAGTAAAAATAAAAAATAGTCTGTTCTAGAATAAAAAAAAATTAATCAACTTAAGAATTTTTTTGTTACATTAGTAATTTAAAAAAAATTAGTTTTATGAAAAAATTATAGAAACTGATATAATTATTATTAAAATAGTACACGTTTAGTTCTACATCTACTTCAACATTGAAGATTGTGGAGAAAGATGCGAATCTTTTTCAACAATCTTCAATGTCCTCATTAGCGTTACTTTTACCACTGTTTTCTACGTCACCCAAAACCTCGCCGTACCATACTAAGTCAGGGTTTTCAAGCCAGTTTTCATCAAACTGCTTACTCAGTAGTTTTAGTCCCCGAATTCAGCCCAGAAACAGTGCTAGGACTTCCAGATGACATTTTAAAACTTTTTTTGGCGTGGAACTGGCTTCAAAGATATACAAAATAACAAACTAAAATATTGCCATATTTAAATCGGGGATGCCAGAGTAATATAAAAGAATTTCCCCACAAAATTATGCTAATTACTTCGTTTTGATTGAAATCCATGTTCCGTAATCTTGAATAATATGAAATTTACCCCCTTTTGATTGGTATTCAAAAATATATTTGAGAGACGGGATTTTTATTTTACAATTACCACGTTTTGAACGGAATGGTCAACTTTGAGCCCATTTTGATGCAACTTTTAGGCCGTTTTCACAGACTTTTTTGCACGTAATAGATGGAGAGGTATGATAAGAACACGATTTCATGAAAAAAGTTGTTTGAGAAAATTATGTAATTACGCCCTTTTGTTCGCCAGCTCCTCAATTATGCTATGTATACAGTGCGTCCACAGTGATGCTTCAAAAATGCAATACATATAATCAAAAACATGTCAATATGGGAAGACAAAGCAGACCCATTCCCGTTGGTGGCACCCGTTCACGAGCATGACGCATGATCCAGCCGTTGCTTTGATCATATATCAGGCTCATCATCGATACCAGGATGTCAGAAGCGGTAAGAAGCCCGTCATGACGAACTCATCTCAATCCATCGCGTACATAACTGCGCACACCGCACAGGCCTCGTTGGTTTAGTGGTTAGCAAGTTCGATTATGGATGACGAGGTCCCGGATTCGATTCCCGGGTCGCGCAAAAAACGTATTGGGATTTTCTGTCAAGAAATTCTCTGTACTAGCTTGGAGTTAGGAAGTTGGCGGTGAGTGGTGAAAATCGGCTAACCCAGTACAAATTTCCCCCCACGCAGCTTTCCTCTTATTTGGAGGGGAGAGGAGAATATAAGTTAAGTTCAGCTTGGCTAATATTCTTTAAAAAAAATAACGATAGAATCGGTTTACAACTACCCTTAGAGGTGGAATTTCTTTTTCAAATTTAAATCGGACCAACTGGGGTAGACGCTATCCATTAAAAAAAGGATCATCAAAATCGAACGACTCTGCGAAAAAAAAAATACGCGATGAATTAAGAACCTCCTTTTTTTTCATTGGTTAAAAAGGATAATACGTGAACGGGTGCCACCAACGGGAATGGGTCTACTTTGTCTGCCCGTCTTAGCATGTATTGAATTGTATGTACCTACGTATGCAATATGCATTTTTGAAACTTCATTGCGGAAACAACGTATATATACGTATAGCATAGTATTACCTATAGTAGTGTTACCTATTGTAAAAAAACATTTTTTTTGAAAAGAGCAACTGCTGAGTTTCTTACCGGCTCTTCTCAGCAGAATCTGCATTCCGAACCGGTGGTAGATTTATGACGTTTCATAAGAGCTACAAGTTGACCTACATGGAATAAATAAATTTTGATTTTGAAAAAAACAAACAGACGGACTCACTTAAACATTTTATTGGTGTAGAATGTAACTAAAAGTTTGAGCTATTGTAAAAGTCACGTTCAAAACGATACAGTAATACCAGTTTCACAGAAAAGGTTTTGATTTGAAACGGCCGAGTTAGTAATCAACGATAGCACACATTTGCATATAAATAAGTTGGTACATGTCTAGACTCTAGTACTGATTAGTACTTGAATGGGTTGGTTATATGACTTGCATACGATATTGGCTTTTATTAGGTTCAGTGGAGCACTATACAGTATGTTTTGTTATTTATGACGACCTCCCTGGCACAGTGGTGAGCGCTGTGGCCTTATAACTGGGAGGTCTCGGGTTCGATTCCCGGCGGGGGCAATTTAGGAATTTATAGTTTCTAAATTGTCTCTGGTCTGGTCTGGTGGGAGGCTTTGGCCGTGGTTAGTTACCACCCTACCGTCAAAGACATGCCGTCAAGCGATTTAGTGTTCGCACGATGGCGTGTAGAAACCGATTAGGGGTATGGGTCGAATTTACACTGCTATACCCCTTCCAAGTTAGCCCGCTATCATCTTAGACTGCATCGTCACTTACCATCAGGTGAGATCGCAGTCAAGGGCTAACTTGTCATCGAATAAAATAAAATAAAAAATTATTTAGGACAGTCTGTATGGGAAGTTTGTAGCATAGGAAATGCGGGCATATTTGGACGCACATATGCAATAACGTTTCAACCCTCAAAACTTTGTCAAATTAAATACATAAATCTTCAACTACGTGTCTCGCGTGTCACAGAGGGCGAACGTCGCGCATCGGTTTCATCGTTTCTATTTAGGCCGGCTCGGCTTCAACAAACGTATACAAAT
Source organism: Hipparchia semele (assembly GCA_933228805.2). NCBI lineage: Eukaryota > Metazoa > Arthropoda > Insecta > Lepidoptera > Nymphalidae > Hipparchia > Hipparchia semele. The sequence continues at coordinate 2,266,464 of OW121733.1, read as the reverse complement.
TAAATTATTTTTATACTCTGTAGTGGCGTTTGAAATCGGTTTTTTGAAAAGAATCTTATAAATGTACAAATATGTACAATTGTAGGTACAATCATTATGACAGATGTTTATTATCAAGATACAGTTTTTAAACTTCTATCCTTGTTACCAGGGCCCAAAGTCTGCTATTTTACATGTCATTGTCATTGAACCGCTATACAATTACAATTCAATTATCATTGGTCCAAAATTTCGTAGTCTACTAAATTCACAATGGTCGTCCGATGTTCTTGTAATTGGATTGTAAATCAATGATCCTCGGTATTGCCATTAGCTTAAAAAGAGTTTGCCGAAATGAGTTTCAAAAAAAAACTACATATTAAAAACGTTTATTTAAGCTAGATTCAAAGCTAGATGTGTCAGTGGCAAATCATCGGAAAACAATTGTGACGCCATTAAAATTAGTAGACTACCAAAATTGCTAAAAGTAGCAATTGGGATGTCATTGATAGACAATTGAACTACAATTGCAATAGCAGACTTGGGCCCCTGAACTTTTCCTCAAAACTATTTTACGAGAGGAATGATGAGTCACATTACATCAGAATTCCCACACAGCAACTGATTTCCTTATATTGCACAATGTTGCAATTAAATTAATAGCTTTGTCTCTTGTTATAAAATAATACGAGTACGTACCATGATAACTAAATTATTTTAGTTGAGACTAACTGTGCCCGCGACTTCGTTCGCGTGGAATAGTGACTTTTCGGGCAGCATATTTTGAATTACATATACCGTCGACACTCAGGCGCGAGGCGTGTAGTACGTACTCTGTACGTTAAAAATGTTCGCCGTGATTCTTTAAATTGGCATAACTTTTTTATTTATGAACCGATTGACATGAAATAAACATTAAATGTTAAGTGAAGCTTACTACAATATATTAGTGAAAACCGTATCTAAATCGAATAAGCCGTTTCTGCTATAAGCGTGCACAAACACACAGACAAACAGACAAAAAAAAATTAATTACAATTTCGGGTTCGGCATCGATATAATAACAACCCCTGCTACTTTTTTTTATATATTTCCATTGTACAGACACCACTTTTCTACAATTTTATTATATGTATAGATTGTCGATGATATCTTGATCCAATTGCATGGACCAAACCCAACTAAAATAATTACCGTGGTACGTACTCGTAATATTTTATAACAATTCAAAATTCATTTATTTCATATAGGCTAACTTGTAGCTCTTATGACAAGTCATAAATCTACCACTGGTTCGGAATGCAGATTCTGCTGAGAAGAGCCGGTAAGAAACTCAGCAGTTGCTCTTTTCCAAAAAAAAAAAATAATAATAATATAATAGGTAACAAAGCTATGCTATGTATACAATGCTTCCACAAAGAAGCTTCAAAAATGTATACACTGTAGGTACACACAATCCAACGCATGTCAAGACAGGCAGTCAAAGCAGACCCGTTCCCGTTGGTGGCATCCGTTCACGAGCAGGACGCATGATCCAGCCGTTGCTTCTAATAATCTAATAATTAAATTATTGTTATAATTTTGTCTCTTTCATCCCCAGGTCGATGTAGATGAGTGCGAGGACATAGCAACAGAGTACAACATCAACGCGATGCCGACCTTCGTGTTCGTCAAGGCCTCCAAGAAGATCGAGGAGTTCTCCGGGGCCAACGTTGACAAACTCAAGAACACCATCTTGAAACTCAAGTAAAACGCATAAAAACTATACGCATACGGACGGTATGTACGCTATACTCTGGCCGTTGTACTGTTTTCTATTTGACAGAACTGTTAAATATGAACTATCGTATACCATCCCCTGTATATCATTGTATATCGTGTCCCCCCCTTCACCTTTTTACCACCGCACTGTAAGATATAGGGAGAGCTTCCATCCCTACGTCGTTGATATTCCATCTACGCGCACTAAGCGCTTTAAGTCTTCATTCCTGATCCGCACGGCTAGGGTCTGGAACGCTCTTCCGAGATCTGTTTTTCCTAACACGTACAATTTGGGTATCTTTAAAACAAGAGAGGCATGTTCTAGGCAAACGCGTTACAGCTTAGACCACATCATCACTTTCCATCAGGTGTGATAGTGGTCAAGCGTGTGCCTATAATCATCAGCAACAACTTATCAAAGCCTCTGCTGAGTGCAGTCTCCTCTCAGAGAGGAGTCCAAATGTCTTGACTAATGATACAGACTTCCCTACGTCTTTTGAATAGCATCACAACTTTACCAATATCACAGGGATGGTGAGATCACAGTGTCCTGATTGTTGTCGATTTTGAACTGAAGTACTTAATCTTTCCTACTGTTTTAGGAACTTCATGAAAAATATTTCTTAGCTGTCAGCCTGTCATGCTAAGAGAGTTTTCCATAAACTATGCTATAGATTATAAAACATTACGAAAAAACCTCACAAATTCTACACTAAAATCACGTGATACTGTGGTTGAAAGTTTTTGTGAACACTTCACTGTCAATGTATAATATTTGACAGACATGTCAAAATAGAAACCAGTATCGGGTCTGGGTATAACCGCTGGCGGATAATACAAAGTGCATTGTGTTGATTTTTTTTAAATGATAATAAATAAGCATTTTTGTACCGTTGTATATGTGTCGTATTCATGGATTTTTGTGTTTATTTATTTTATTACTTTATATTATGTGATTGAAGATAATAATTATTTTTTTTTTCTTTTTGGCGAATTGGGACAGAGTCCATGAAAAAGCCAATGATTTGTTTTAAAAAAATTGTCGTTTTTTTATTTGACTGCATTTATCAAGTATTTATTTGTACGTATTATTTAATAAATAATATTAACTGAATGAAAGGGGACACTATTTTAAAAACAAAGCAGCTACTTAATCCATACCCACATCACGTGATATTTACATTTTTGTATAGAACAAACGAGAGAATCTACTTAAGGCCCAAGACACGGAGCTGCCCGCGAAATTCAAATTTAATTTGGTTTTTCGCCATTTATAAACGAATACGACAAAGTAGGCTTATGGTATTCAAATTGCGACAATGGCAATGGCATCTTCACAGGTTTATATAAGTACTAATCTCTAAAAGTATCCAGTTTAAGAAATTAATCAAAATAATGACTTATTTGTGAGTAGCTCACGTCAAACTCATTATTTTGACTAATTTCTTAAACTGGATACTTTCACGTTAAGATTAGTATATAAACCTGTGAAAATGATACTGCCATTGGCGCAATTTGAATACCATAAGCCTACTTTGTCGTATTAGTTTACAAATTGCGAAAAACCAAATTAAATTTGAATTTCGCGGGCAGCTCCGTGTCTTGGGCCTTAAGTAGTACCTACTGAAGTATTAATAAAATGGCATAATAACAATAATTATATTGAGATTTTTATGTAGCCACAAGTGTCTTATAACAATCTCAGATTAAAGGAAACAGATGGACGGAATTTTATCGACAGATAGTGTCGGTCAAATGGTCTATACTGTAAACTTAATCTTGCTGATGATTCTGTGCTTCCCTTTTTCGCTTAGAATCCGTCTATAATTTTCCTTTAATCTATAATAATTAATTGATAATAATAACATAGTTTTTAATATATTTAGCACGTAGATGGACATTTTGCACAAGTTTCGGAGCGTACATACCATTGTTCGTAATAATTATTACTATTCGCATTATGTATGTTAAAAAAAAGTACTGTTACTTGAATAAATATCTTACTGAAATCGTTGTTGTTTTTATTTTTACAAGCTTTTATTTAACCAGTAGGTAATATATGAATAGAAATCGAAATATTTTTTATTCAAATAAACTTTTACAAGCACTTTTGAATCGTCAATGAATCTACCATGTACTCGTCCATATTATGTTTGAGTCTCTTACAAGCTGAATTATTAGAATCCCCCTGGCGCAGTGGTCTTATAACTGAGAGGTCCCGGGTTCGATTCCCGGCGGGAACAATTTGAGAATTTATAATTTCTGAACTATCTCTGGTCCGGTTTAGCTTTGGCCGTGGCTAGTTACAACCTTACCGTCAGACGTGCCGCCAAGCGATTTAGCGTTCCAGCACGATGGCGTGTAGAAACCGATTAGGGCTATAGGTTGAATCTAAACTGCTATACCCCTTCCAAGTTAGCCCGCTACGATCTTATGCTGAGATTTATAGACCAGCAGGGCGATTCAGACCTGTTCGATAACATACCGTGTCGATACGGTTAGATATCTATCTCTTTTTGTCGTGTGGATTCAGAGCGAGCGAAATATATGTTAACAAACCGAATCGATCGACAAATAAGTTATCGGAAGGGTCTGAATCGGGGGGCAGGTCAGACTTAAGACGGAGTTAAAACGAGACAGATTATGTCAGAGCATATTTGTGTCTCGTTTTAACCTCTATCTTGAGTCAGAGCACGCTCTGTATCGACACTTACCATCAGGTGAGATCGCAGTCAAGGACTATCTTCTCTTTGAAGAAAAAAAAGAACCACGTCGCAGTTTCCGATTGAGCTGAAATTTTGCATGTACGAGTACCTACTCGTACACAATACCTATACAATAAGTACTCGTTTACAATACTGCCGTCGTAATTGAAAACACAGTAACTTAAAGGTAACCTCTATTTAACGTACTGTGTTTTTAATTACGAGGGCAGAATATACCTATATTGTAAATCGGATGACAATACAATATTATTGTGACATGGAGTCAGATCTGATGATGGAACCGGAAGCTGGCATTTCTCCGAAGTTTCTTTTAAAAAAAAAGACGTGAGGCACTCGGGGACTGCCGCGGTAAAGCTATTGCATAGCATTTTTTATCAACGCCATCTAGCGGTGAGAGGAGTCCCGTGTCAGGTTATTTTCATTACGGAATTTCTGGATTCGGTCTCCACGCTCAAGGCCCGCGATAGAAGCTATGCAGTAGCTTAAAAAATTTACTACTTATACGCAGAATTCTGATTGAAATAAATAAAACACAAAATATTTAGACGAATAATTATTTATTACAATTTACAACTATTAACTAGCATAAACCTTAAAAACTAGGTGTTTCGGTTGTTTTATTACAATTCACATGATGATAACAGTTTTGGGAATGGACATTAATGGTTTCCTATACAAAATGAGCTATACCATTTCGTCATGTTCGTTAGAACAACTACGGATCTACATTTCATCAACTTTACAGTTCATCCATTTGAAATAATATCCTAACTTTTTAAATAAAAAAAGACGTGTGGCACTCGGGGACTGCCGCGGTAAAGCAATTGCATAGCATTTTTTATCAACGCCATCTAGCGGCTCACCGTAATAATTATTACTATTCGGCTACTAGCGGCTCACCGCTAGATGGCGTTGATAAAAAATGCGCCATCTAGCGGCTCACCGTAGAGGAGTCCCGTGTCAGGTTATTTTCGTTACGGAATTTCTGGATTCGGTCTCCACGCTGGCCCGCGATAGAAGCTATGCAATAGCTTAAAAAATCTACATAAATGAAGTTTCACATACGCAGTTACGCAATAATGATTCAACCCACACGACTTATCAATTGAAAAGTTAACTTTATTCCTTTACATTACGTGTGTATTTAATTTGGCAAAGGTTTGTGGGTTGAAACGTTATCGCATATCTGTGTCCACATAACAATTAAAATGGATCTGTTTTAAAATAGTAAACAAATAAAAATTGTTAATTAATTGTGCTATGACAATACACTGTATCGTCAAATACAGTGTTTAATCGTAACAAATTATAAATTAAGTCTTAAAAATTCTCAGAAACTTCAAATGGAAATACACTGTATCTCATAAAATGTATGTTTTATGAGTCATAAAACATAATGGTAAAAAAGAAAAACGGAAAATCGCGATTTTTGAAAAATACTTGTTATTTAGATACAGTATATTGTCATGGCAATAGTGCAGTTCTATTGTTAAAATTAATATTGTTTGTCGAAAACAGAAACTAGTTATATCTTTAAACAACTATTTAAAAGGCACATACCTGAAAATGAAAAAGTTAGGTTAGAATGTAGATCTGCAACAGCTGAAAGAGTTAACTTGAATTTTTTCGCGTTGCATCTTCACTTACCATTAGGTGTGATCACAGCCAAGCGCTAGTCTATATTATATTTTAAAAAAAATCTATCTTGTATTGGACAGCTGAAGCAAAGCTGCTTCGAAGCAATTTCGTCATTAAGAAATTCACTAAAGGTCGTAGCCCATTTACACGACACCGCTCCCGCCCAACCAAAGTATGAGCATTCAAATATGGACTTAATATCGTGCTCTGGAGGTGCACTTTACAGTAACAACACCGCGGTACGGTAACGATACCGCGCGCTGTTTTCTATTTAGTGTTATTACTGTAAAGTGCACCTCCAGAGCACGATATTAAGTCCATATTTGAAGGCTCATACTTTGGTTGGGCGGGAGCGGTGTCGTGTAAATGGGCTACGACCTTAACTGCTATAGCCTCTAACTAATGAATAATTCCTTATCCTACTAATATTATAAATGCGAAAGTTTGGATGGATGGATGTTTGTTACTCAATCACGCAAAAACGGCTGAACGGATTTGGCTGAAATTTGGCACAGAGATAGATTATAGTCTGGAATAACACATAGGCTACTTTTCATCCTGGAAACTAGGAGTCGCGGGCATCAGATAGATAATAAATAAAAATAGCTCACAGCTGTGATTCTAGTCACGCCGCTTCTTGGCGTGCGGTTCGTGGTGGTCCCGCTTCCTCGAGGACTTGTCGGCGCGCTTCGCTTCGCTCAAGAACCGATCCAGGCCGAACGGGTCGAAGTCCGCTTCCGGCTGGGTGTTGCGGACCTGACCAACCAAATATGGGTTAATCGATCTTACGCACGGAAATAATGTTAAAAGGTTTAGGTTAGGTAATAGTACATTATGGTACAAGTGTGGTACATTGATGATTACCGCCGAGGCACTATTGAGACCCGAGCCGTCAGGTGAGGGTCTTAAGAAAGCCGAGGACGGTAACCATCAATACACACGTGTATCATACGACGTTTTTCAACACACTTGTGAAGAAAATAATACTAAAATAGTACATTATGGTACAAAACAGTGAAAACGAGTTGTGAAAATTTTTTCGCAATGGCGGGAAAATAATCAGTTTTCCGGAATGCCTTTAATGATCATAGACTAAAAGAATGAGGTTTCTTTTTTTTTTTTGGCTTTTCTCGGATAGCCTCGTACAAAATGGGGAATTTCAAGTTTTCTTTATTACAGAAAAAACAAAAGTTATATTTGAGTGACAGTTTTATTTATTAAACACGTACAAGTTGAAATTATCTATTTAAATACGAAGTTGTATGAAATGAGCAAGCAATAGGTATCTTAGCAATAGGTAGGATTTTTTTTGTAATAGAAACTTTTTTAAGAACAAAGCAACTCAACCAATAAAATTTAAAAAAAATTCTATAACTCACATTGTGAATAATAGTAATAAAAAGTCACAGTTTGAGTTACAGGTGTCATTGTGTGCCTAGTTGCGGTGAACCGGAAGCCTTTATGAACTTTATGAGCAAGTGTGTTGAAAAGAATTTATTCTCCAAAGAACATTTTGCTCACATACAGAGAACTTAAAACTAAAATTAATATAAAATTACAATTATATGAAAAAAAAACAAAAAATGGTGACTCCTAATAATAAAAAGACTAAACACAAGTATTTTGAATATGCATTCTAAGTTAAAACGATGTCATTTCAATAACTTATACAATGTGTCCCGCGATAAAGTGCAACCTCGAATGGAGGTGAAACTAGACCATAAATTATCGACAAAAAAATAGAAAAAATAAATAAAAAGAGAGTATAGGAGGATATTAGTTAACTTCAGCTTCGCTAATATTCTTTAAAAAAACTCACCGGTTCGTCTCTAGGGGCATCTTTCTCGAAGTTGACGGGTCCTGAGCGAGTGTTGCTACTGCTTGTGCCGGCGAAACCTTTGTCTGCCACGAACCTGAACAACACACGGGTATATTACTCTAATATTTATTGTATGTACCTATTGTAAATGTCCGTTAGTAGACCAAATAAATAAATAAATAAACTAGTGGTTCGCCCCGAACTGAGACCTCGCGATATCCCATAATTCCCAAAAGTTTTAATTATATATTGTAATAATTAACTTTTAATATTAGACGCAATAAAAAAAAAAATAGTTGACACAAAACTGTTTTACTGAAACAGCGCCATCTATTAGCATTATTGTGAAGCTATTAGCATTTAAAATTAAATAATTTCGTTTCTTTATAACATTTATGTAATTTTAGTATTTGTTGTTCAAGTACAGGATATAACTGAATTTTCAACCAAGTTTCACGTTCTAATATTCAGTAATTCTTGACATATGGCTCAAATTAAAATCTCCACTTTGAAAGCCTCCCATTTCGTCAATTTTAAGGGAAAAATTAAAAAAAATATATTTTTGTACTCTGATCAAAGTCGTCTTTAAAAAGATATATTGTAACGCAACAAACAAAATTTTACTTCAAACACGCTTCTATGAGAGCCCCCCTGAAATAAAGCTTTTTATATTTTTTTATACAATGTTCGGCTGAAGGCCATCAGTTTACATATTATATTCAAGTTTGAAGTAATTACGTTCAGTAATTCAGAAGTTATAGGGCTCTGACAGACATTTGTACGTACACACTTCTCTGTCCAGTACAGACAAACGCCCTAGTTGACTCAAAGAACTCGCTTCGCTCGTTCAATAATATTTGGGTCCATTTTAAACCATATTCCCTTTTGTGTAAAACAAAACTCGAAAACGACTTCTAAACAATAGTAATAACTCGCGATATCGGTGCGAGCGAAGTGAGCGCAATTTTTGAAATATTTGGGTCCATTTTAACTCATATTCCCTTTTGTGTAAAACAAAACTCGAAACAATATACTACTAAGCGAAGTGAGCGCAATTTTTGAAATATTTGGGTCCATTTTAACTCATATTTCCTTTTGTGTAAAACCAAACTCGAAACAATATACTACATATACTAAGCGAAGTGAGCGCAATTTTTCTTGAACTTTTCTTGAATTTTTCTTGAACTGGCAACAGTATAAATGTTTATTGCTTATAATATTCCTTTATGTTGCACCATACTACCCCCTCCCCACCTTATTTCACTTCTCTCACCAATCGCTGGTTGCATGGTAGACATTGCTCTCTGCCTTGCTAAGACAATACACTGTATCTTCAGATACAGTGTTTTATCGTAACAGCGATAAATGAGTTCCTCACACATGTTTGCATATAATGGCATTTAAATATTTCAATTAAATCTTAAAAATACTATGAAACTTTAAATGGAAATACACTCTCATAAAACATAATGGTACAAAAAAAAACAGAAAACCGCGATTTCTGAAAAGTGCTTGTTTTTAGATACAGTATATTGTCATGGCTCAGCAGCTCTATTAGCAATAAGGGGCTGCCTTTGCCTGCGTAGTTTTAAGTTTGTTTTTTATTCTCATTATTTTATGCGGGACTTTCAAAGGTGACCTTCATGTCAGCCCCATCAGTACACACAACATATTACAATTAAATATATACAAAATCAACTATCTATATATCTATAATTCGGGAGAATCATTAACAAATCTATATACTTTAACAGCCGAATTACTCAAAGGTTTGCTAAAAATAGAATTAAAAATACCAGTATTCATAGTTTTTGTATCTTCAGATACAGTGTATGGTCTTAGCACGGCCTAAGACCATACACTTAGCACGTGCTAAGAGAATACACTGTATCTTCAGATACAGTGTACGGTCCTAGCACAGCCGACAATGCAGCAGCTCTGTTAGCAATAAGGCCGCCTTTGCGTGCGTAGTTTTAAGTTGTATTCAATTTTGTTTTTTTCTTGTGTGCAATAAGGTTTTTATCTATCTATCTATCTATCTCTTTTACATCACTGCACTCACCGCTTGGTGTTGGCGAGGGCGTCCATGTCGCCGCCATAGTTGTCCTTGTCCGCGTTCCTGGTGGGGCGGTAGATGTGCGCCCCCACCGTGTCCTGGTTACGCCACGGCTTGTCGTACACGTTGTACGCCTCGTCGTCGGCGTAACCTGAACACAAAGGGGCCTGTTTTGACACTGGTGGGTCTATTTTGACACAAAGCGGTCTATTTTGACCCAAAGTGGTATATTTTGACATGAAGCGACCTATTATGACACGAATCGGCCTATTTTGGCACAAAGCGGTCTATTTTGTTTGACACAAAGTTGTATATTTTGACTTAAAGCGACCTATTATGACACGAATCGGCCTATTTTGGCACAAAGGACCTATTTTGACACAAAGCGACCTACGAGTATAATGACAGCGATCTATTATGACACGAAGTGACCTATTTTGAAAGTGGCCTTTTTGATTTGAAAAAGACTGTTTTGACAAAAAAGCTGCTTATACCGACTTAAAGCACTTATGATATAAAGCAGCCTATTTTAACACAGGGCGGTCTATTTTGAAAGTGGCCTATTTAGACACAAAGCAGTGTGTTTTGATATAAACTTATTTTGAGCGAATGTGGCCTATTTGCCACAAAGAAGCTTATTTTTGATAAAAAGTGACCTATTTTGTATGCGGATACCTATTCACTCTTGTTTACTTGTGTGTCTTATCTTGTTACGGATCGAGATCGGATAGAGGATCTGAGCAATGACATAGGATACTTTTTATCCCGCACAATCATATGTTCCCACGGGATTTCGATAAACTGAGTCCACGCTGGCATCAGCTAGGGAATATTTAAAAAAATAAGCTTAATATTTTCAGGACCATAAAAGACCGTTGAACTTTATATCTAAATATATAAAAGGCAAAAGTGACTGACTGACTGATCTATCAACGCACAGCTGAAACCACTGGATGGATCAGGCTGAAATTTTGCATGTAGATAGCTATTATAACGTAGGTGTCCGCTAAGAAAGGATTTTTGAAAATTCAACCCCTAAAGGGATAAAATGGGGGTTGGAATAATCGAACTTAAGGTGAGCGAAGCCGCGGGGTAAAGCTAGTTCAGTATAAATTTCGACTTAGTATCATTAGCCGTTTTCGAGAAAAAGGGTCTTGACACACTGACAGACAGACGGGCAACGAAGTGATTCTATAAGGGTTCCGAAGTTCCCTAAAAAGAAGAAACAGATAGATTCCTTACCACTGTCCATTCCTCTGCTGTTGTTGAATAGTCTCTGGTCGAACATCCCTTCCCCACCTTGAGCGGTCTTCGCGGGCATACCCAGGGCGATTTGCTCCGATATGTCACGTTCACGATCTTTTACTAGTTTCGATCTGAAAATAGTTTTTTTTTTAATTAGCACAAATACTAGTTGAGGCTTCGCTGGCGTGAATATAGTGTTAAATAATAATAATAAATCATTTTTTTTTTTTTTTTGTCACTCTGGTACTCAACGTATGCATTTTTGAAGCTTCATTGTGGAAGCACTGTATATAGCATAGTTTTGTTACCTATTATAAATTTTTTTTTTTTTTGAAAAGAGCAACTGCTGAGTTTCTTGCCGGCTATTCTCAGCAGAATCTGCATTCCGAACCGGTGGTAGATTTATGACGTGTCATAAGAGTTACAGCACACATGAAATAAATCAATTTTGAATTTTAACTACACAAAAACATATTATAAAAAATCACGTCCATCCTATCTCAACATAAGTAGCAAAATAACAACGCGAGCGAAGTGAGCGCGAGATTTACCTTTTATCGGGTGCGGCCCGCGCCAGGTTGCGGTCGCGCTGCCGCTCGCGGTGTCGCTCCGAGCGCAGTCGCTCGCGCTCCGCCGCCGACAGCTCGCCCTCCGGCGCGGCCGAACCCTCCTCGCCCGCCACCTCGTCCTCCGGGTTGCGGATACCTGCCCGCGATAACACATAGCCCTGATATATCATATATGCCGGGCATTGACGATCAGTTTTTCGCATCAGTTGAACTGACGTCCATCCAAAATTTGATCATGAGTGTCGAATCATCACTCCAGAGTTTTAACTGACGACGCGCCCGGAAATTTTCCGTGACTACCATAAATCCACGGCGTGTCGCGCCAAACTGCTCGTGAGTGTGCGATCATCATTCCAATGGCGCAGGGTTCCCAACTTAGGGCTTTTAGCCCCAAATTTAGGGCGGAATTTTGCTTATTGGGATTTTTTTAGGACTCAAAAAAAATTAGGGCTATTTTTAGGAGCATAAATAAATTTTCAAGCGTCACATATTTGACTGACCAAAACGAGTAAATAAAGCAAAACGTCTATGATATTACGGAATAATATGATTAAAATCGTTTTAGCTAAAGCGTTTTGAAAATATTTCAATACATTAGCGTTGAACATGCTTTTTCGATATATAATTTCCATCCATATAGTTAATATAGTGAATTACGAAACCGATTTCTCTTTTCATTTTAAATTGCTTTCTTTCTTGTTTTTTGGAGAGTATATGGCAACAAACAGTAGCTGCAGTAAGAATTAATGTTTCTTCTCCGGAATCCGAATTCATTTTTTTTTCCTATTTGACGCAAATAAACCTATTTGTGACGCCAGTGAGTGGGGACATTTAGTTGGCCTAAACCATTTGGAGTGACGCCACAGTTTTACGTCTGGACTGACGCGAAAAACTGACCGTCAATGGCCAGCATTACATTTTAATTCCAAAGTAAAAATAAGATTTAAAGCACCATATAAAGTTACCAAATCGATCCCTCCTATGTTAGTTGTGGTATCCCGCAAAATTGGCATTTTAAGTTATTTGCACTATATCATATTTTTTTGTTTTGATATATTTTATGTTTGTTAAAAAAAAAATTAAAAACAGCATTTTTTTACATACTTTCAAGACTTATAAAGTCGTATAGTTATTAAGGGGGGGGATAAGGTTAATTCGCTAAAAAAAGGCATGTTTTCAAGATTTTTTTTTGGCAATACAGATGGTGTTAGTTTATTCAGTCGATCCATACATGATAATGTAACAATAGAACAATATTCTCCTAAATTTTCATTGCAAAATATTAAAAATTGAGCGAGTGACAGTGAATTTCCGGAGGCGCCTCGAGAAAAAGTTGTTTTGCGGTGTCCAAAAAAATCAAAATGCATTCGTTAAAGGAGATGTTTGTTGAGGTATTCACGAGAGGATTTTTTTTTTTCGATTTTTCGATTTTTCGTAGCACTTGGAAGCCAAAAACCAGATTTTCGCTAAAAAAAACGGCTAATTAGCTGTTGTAAAAAAATTGATAATTATTGAAAAAAAAAAAAGCTCTCGACAATACCTGGGGAATTATGTGAAGAAACACTGTGGAAAATTTCAAAATGATTGGTCCAGTAGATTTTTAGTTATGGTGGACACGGACTTCAAAAATGACAAGTCTCAGAAAAACGCTTTAAAGTTCGCGTACTGAAGTATTCAAGATAAAATTCGACAATTTTTTTATACTCACACAGAGTCGTCGATGCCAGGTCCGTCACTTGTTACTGCTCAGCACAGCATACAGCGTTTAACTGATGCATAGATCATGCCTCGAATATACTTGACTTTACCTGAACCGCCCCAAACGGGTCTGCCGTTTGGGGCGGGTGGGGCTGTAAAACCTCAGGCTGGCAACGGACGCTGAAATACTCATAACTTCGTCAATTTTGCCACGATCGACTTGAAATTTTAACACAATCTTCTTGAGATATTATGCACTCAATTAGAAAAATAAAAAAAAAATCGAAAAAAATAAATTTTAATACCTAACCCCCCCCCTTAAAACGACGTTCTTAAACCATTTTGGGGATACAACAACTTACATACTAGGAAGTATCGAAATGAATACAATGTTATATTTTGTTATTAGAAACATGTATAAAATATTTTCATTCTATTTTTTTTTTTTTTCTTTCTTCTCCTCCCTCTACGCCAGTCTCCTCTCCAACTAATCTGTCGTTTCCACTGCGTTCCTTTATTTCTGGGTTCTTTTCATTCAGCAATGGACATCTTTTCTGTCAGCTATATAGAATGTTGGAGTCTCACCAGCTCGATGGTCCCTGGCCCGCTGTGCCAACATCCTCAGATGCTCTTCCTTCTTCTCCTTCTCCCGCTGCGCCAGTCTCCTCTCCAGCTGAGCTCTCGCCTCCACTGCCTCTCTCGCCTTCCTGTCAGCTATGTACAAGATTATACTCACCAGCTCGATGGTCCCTGGCCCGCTGTGCCAACATCCTCAGATGCTCTTCCTTCTTCTCTTTCTCCCGCTGCGCCAGTCTCCTCTCCAGCTGGGCTCTCGCCTCCACTGCCTCTCTCGCCTTCCTGTCAGCTATGTACAAGGCTTCCGCTAGTTTTGAGAAGTTTTCATTTATGTGCACCTGTTGGAGACCCCTTCCATCCGCGGCTAGACGTTTGTCTAAGGGTATTGTGTAACCTGGATAAAACAAAAAAAAAACATTTTTAAAAATAACTATTCTTCTCAATAAAACAAGGGCTACGACAGCCAACCTCAATGGAAACTAACCAACAGGAGATGCAAGAGATTTTTTTATCGAACCTATGTTTTTTTTTTCATCTTTGTTTTCTTGGGATAAAAATTAGCCTATGACAAACTCCAGGTTATATCGAAGATCTTTTGGTTGTTTGAATAAAAAATATTTCTATTTCATTCTATTCTATTCTTTTTTTTAAATATTTTTAGCGAGCAAACGAGCAGGCGGGTCACCTGATGTTAAGTGATTACCGCCGCTCATGAACATTTGTAGCACCTGAGGCACCACCAATGCGTAGCCGGCATTTTAGGAATTTGTTGGTCCGCCCCTTAAAAAACCCCATGTTGTAATTCAGTGGGAACACCGTCGCAGGAAGTTGGTTCCATAGTTTCAGAGTATGCGGAAAAAAAGATCTAAAAGAGTCTAAAGGATACTCATTCTACGGTCTACACATTTTTTTTTTTTTTTTTTATTATAGGAGAAATACCCTCTGACATTGTCAAAGCTTTTGTTTGCGTTTCCTTATTTGGTCTTGTTTTTTTGATTATTTCGCGTATACCTTTAAAGGTTTTCAGTTAGAAATTTATCTAGATTGGCACACATTCAATATTTTCTTTCTACAACTTCTGCTCCTGCAAAAATATTATAACATGATTTATAGTATTTACGGTCTACACATTACCCTTGGCGTTCTTCCAGTGCGACACGCAGGGCGGCACCTTCCAGTCCCTCTGCTGCTTGACGGACACGCGGCGCGGCGGCGAGTGCAGCACGGGCGCGGGCGGCGAGGGCGCCGCGCGGGGGATCTTCCGGTTGATCTGGAACCTGGGGGGCTCCATGGGGTCCGACTGAGCCTCCACCATACTGAAATAGATGACTTTGAACTTGAGGATTGGTTTTTTTTTTACCGAATAAGCACACAGCTCATCATCAGCGGGCGATGGAGAGAGCTATGCTCGGAGTATCCCTGCGAGATCAAATCAGAAATGAGGAGATCCGTAGGATAACCAAAGTCACCGAAATAGCTCAGCGAGTCGCGAAACTAAAGTGGAAATGGGCGGGGCACATAGTTAGAAGAGCTGATGGTCGATGGGTTCCCAAGGTGCTGGAGTGGCGACCCCGCACCGGAAAACACAGTGTTGGCAGAACCCCCACCAGGTGGACCGACGACATCAAACGAGTCACAGGGAGTCGCTGGATTCAGGCGGCGCAAGACCGAGATCTGTGGAGGTCCATGCAAGAGACTTATGTCCAGCAGTGGACGTCTATAAGTTGAATAAGAAAAAGAAGACAGCTCATGTTTACGACCATTATACTGTAGAAATCATTTTTAGACATTTCAGTGGCTAAAATATTTTATTTTATAAAACTACTACCTTTTGCCCGTGACTTTGTCCTTATTAAGTTAGATTTTTAAAACCCCTATTTTACCCCCTTAAGGGTTGAATTTCTAAAAATCCTTTCTTAGCAGATGCCTTTGTCATAATGGCTATCTGTGTACCAAATTTTAGCCCAATCCGTCCAATGGTTTGAGCTGTGCGTATTTAGGTTGGTCAGTCAGTCACCTTTTCCTTTTATATATTTGGATTAGTTTAATTTTTACTCACCGAATAACCCTCTGCTTGGCTCCAGAGTTAAACGCGCCACCTTGTTGCGCAGGCGTATAGCGTATGTACTGAGCGGGTGCCTGCGAACAAAGCATACTAACAGAGCGACACATAGTAACATTTAAATATATAAATATACAGTCCATATTTACTGAAGTTTACAACGATTACTAAATATTTTTACCATTTGTAACACAAGTCAGTGACCGTTCTACTTCTGTGTCTTCTGACAGAGACCCCATTACCTTCCAAATCTCCAAATCCTCAATAGCCCAACGGTTAAAGATGCGGACTGAAAACTGAAAGGTTGCAGGTTCAAACCCCACCACTAGCTGCACTATTGTGGTACCCACTCCTAGCACAAGCTTTCCGCTTATTTGGAGGGGATAGGAGGTTAGTCAACTTCAGCTTGGCTAATAGCAATTTTTTTCACAGTCAAGGACTTTTACAACAAATAAAAAAAATTATTCTAAAATGTTAAAAGAATTTTTAAGCAATTTTTATATTAATTTATTAAATCTGTTGATTTAAAATAATGAAATTCAACTCACAGCTTTAGGTGCAGCCTTGACTGGCATAGCGGCGGATATCTTGGCATTTGTGAGTTTCTCGAGTGCCTGCTTAGTCTTTTCTGTGATATCCTGGATGTCGTCATCGGTTGGCTTCTGGAGAGTTGCATCGTCTTCTGCTAAGACTTCTGACGGCAGCAGGTCTGTGAGCTTCGAGTAGATTATCTGAAGACAAGAAAAATATGGCAACACAAAAACTTAAAATTTACCTTAAAAGTTTATACATAATTTATAAAGAATATTAGTGCCTTAGTTACATATTGAAATAGATACCTAGTTGGCAACCTGGCCGGCCTGCTAGGCTTCTGAAGAGAGCTGGGATGAACAGACCATGACTGGTTTAAGTCTGGAAACCAGCCCAGCAAGAAGAAAGGAAGATACTTAGTGTCCGGCAGAAGGTCGAAAGTCAAATGGTCAGTCAGGTGTCTATTATTAATAACAAAGACCAGTATCGCTAGAAAAGCTCAAAAAGGTCACGCGGCCACACATGTCAAGCGATACTGGTCTTTAGCGATTATGTGGATAAAGTTTAAAATTATTTCACACTGAAAGGACTCGCTGCACCCATCGTCTGCCGGACGCTGCCATTCCCATGAAGATTGGCCTAAGGGCCAAAGGGTAAGGGTGTTTATTTTATTACCTTATCAGCACTGTGACCTTGCCTAGCAATGGCTGAGTATTTAACCCTTCCAGACTCATCCAACTGGACTGCTAAGGCGTTTGAAGTACTCTCCTTTCCCCTTGCGCCCATACCCAGGGGGTATTGAGCAACATGAATCTCGGGGAATGCACCACCATCTATTGGGTATAAGATCATAAATTAATTCATCGTTCTCATAGCATTCAATTAGGTCTTTTTCTTTTACATGGATCTCCCAATTTTTGTAATAAAACATGTATCAAATGTCAATCCCTTTATGCTAAAAAATATTGTTGTCTAAGCAATTTAACAGCTTAATTAATTTGTATTTTGATAAAATTGTTGTATTCATTTTTTGTACATGAGAACAACAAACAGATCTTAATGAAATATATTTTTTTTATTAATTTACCTCCAAAATCTTCTTCTGCCCTTGGTACCCATCCTTTTCTCTGACCATACGGTGGAACACTTGTTTGGGACACCACTAGCGCACTGCCCACGCGTTTCGCCCTTAGTTCATCATCACGGTCCCATACTTGCTGTACGGGAGCCGGCAGTAAGCTAGAAATGTAAGCCAATCGATAAAAAATCATCATACTGTATATACGTATTAGGTTATCCTAAAATTAACACAGTAAAACATAGATATATTTAAGGATTTACTTAATTAAGCCAACACAGTTATGAAGGGACGTATATTATAGTAATTGATAGAAAGAATTCACAGTAAAATCCATTTTAAATTAACCCAACGTAAAGAAAAGAAAACAAGCTTTTCTCGAAATTTTAACGGTTTTTAACGATAACATTATTCATCATCTGGTATAAAATAAGTTTTATGATTATCATCTTTTATAATTAGTCAATTTATTGTCCTTAAGTCCACAAAAATTACATTAAAAAATTAAATAAACACAACACACCTCGACAAGGACGCCATTTTGTTGTGATTTTTTTGACAAATGAGTTGGTGTTGAAAATGACATTTGGGTTGGGCTGCCAAACGGCAGTCGTGTTTGCAGTATACAACTTGTTGCGAGAAATTATAAAATAGATAATTACTGTCTACTAATCTGTCTCCAAAATGTTTTAATTCGTTTCTTTTAAGATTTTTATTGTAAAGTCATAATATCTTAAAAAAGACGAATTAATAAAATTTTATCAATGTGGCTAATAAGTAATTACTATGTTGCACACAATTTTAAACTAAACTGAATAAATTTACGTCTAAATCTTGCTCTATGCTTTTCGGCAGGAAGCATTATAAAAGGGACAGCACGTTTGATAGAATTTAGTTTAGTTCAAAGATAGTGTACAATATAATTAGACACAAGATCATTTTGATGTTATATGGCCATAACATCAAAATGATCTTGTGTTGCAGTTTGTAATCTAGCCATAATATTGAATCATCCATAAACTATTAATAACTGTATTGACTAAATAATGGCTAAAGTGAATTATTATTGTACATTATTTTACAATACAAAATTATACAAACTGCAAGCCCTAGCATGTAATGACAGACACAGTGTTAACTTGACATAAACTGTGAATTCTGTGATGGCTGGCAAGATTCGTAATACCAAGGAACATAAATACTCCGTAATACGTTCAAAAATTTACTTATAATAGTAATAAATAGTAGTTGTGTATTTAAAATTGAATTCATAATTCAAAATATTTTTATAAAAATATGTGTAATTTTATACACAAATAATCTAAAAAATTAATTGAAATATTCTTTACCAATACGCTAACAATAATATTTTACTATCGAAATGAAAAGTTGTTTGTAAAAAGAGGTGGAAAACTGACAGATTCGTATATAAATGAAGTAGACCCAAACGTCTCCCCTTTATAACCTCAAAAATGCGCGAGAAGTATTATAGTACTATGGCGAAGTGAGCTTATTTTATTTTTAAAACAGTGTTTAAGTGAACCAATTGTGACCATGCCGTCGAAGAAGAGAAAATACAATGCGAGGTTTCCAGCCGTAAGTTTTTAATGGTCATAACCTACGACGTAAACAAGAAATAGTGTATTGTTTTTGTGGATTATGGTGACACTGTTTGCTTTTAGGGGCGAATTAAGAAGATAATGCAGACCGACGAGGAAGTTGGGAAGGTGGCTCAGGCTGTGCCAATCATAATCTATATCCTTTTAAATGAGAACGTATTTTAAGCTCTATTTTGAATTAAACATACCATACTTGATTATGAGCACAAGTGGAGAGATATCTCAATACCTACTCAAGGTATTATGGTCTGGCCTTTGTATTTTTCCACTTTATCAAAACAGTTTAAATACGCAATAAGTAAATAAAGGTCTGGTTGGTTATTGTGTAATGTGTTTATTTTGGTAACACTTGTCATGTTTTTAACTGAGAATCAAAATCTGTTCAAATATGGAAACTTCTTGCAAGTGTTTTCTTCCGAAATGAAATGAATTATATTAATATTAATAATATAAGTTCAACATTATTGTGTATAAATACACAATGCATATATGCTGGTGTTTTGGATTTTGAATCAGTATAGTTAATTTTAGTTCATATCTTGTCCAATGAAGTAATGTTATAAACAAGTCAAATATAAAATTAATAGTCCATAGTTTAGTAGTGTTGGTCTATTTACCTAGAACAGGAACATTCCTGCTCTGCTTTAATAGAGTAGGAAGTAGAGAAAAGTAGTGTAGAATTCCTATAAACACTTGTTTACAGCAATTCGGATTTTTTCTTCTACGCTCATCCAAATTGTGGAACCAATCCCTTTGGGGGTGATCCCACTGAACTTGTGGTGAACAACTAGGGGTGGAACAAAAAATCCCTAAAAAACTGGCAACACATTGGTGGTGTTTCTGCTCCAAATGATCATGGATGGCGGTATCACTTAACATCAGGTGACCCACCTGCTCGTTTGCTTACTATTTATATAAAATAAAAAAAATAATAAACAGCAGCATCAAATGTAGCTCCACTAAGTTGTTAAATTGGTCTTGTTGAGTAATTGGTATTTCCAAAATTCTTACATATACTACACTTTTTGAAGGTTAGTCAGTTTTAAAAGCAAATGAACGTGAATAAAAAGCTACATATTTATCCGTTCATTCATAAAAACGTGTCCTACACCCTTGCAATATGAAGTTAACTCTGGTTTTGCCACAACACCTCGCACTCTGGAGCTGTTTGTGGAGTCTCTGCTGGGCAAGGCCATGCAGGTCACCATGCAGCGCAATGCCAAGACGCTCAGCCCCTCGCACGTGAAGCAATGCATATTGGCTGAGTCGCGGTTTGATTTCCTTAGAGACTTAGTAAGTAATACTGTTAAATATTTTTTTTTTTCAATAGTATGAGTATAAGCTACTAATAAATACTCACTAAAATTACCTAATAGCCTAATAATCTGGCTAATGAGCAATTTATTTTAAACTAAACTTATAAAATATCTTATATACTAAGAAGTAGTCCACTGACATATCTTAGTCTTTCTTTATCGATTGAAGACACTTTGTTCTTGTGTTCTTTGAGGCAGCTTTTACACTACACTATCACTAGTCACTAATCAAATACCGTTAATGAACAGAGCTCTAGTTTTACCACAACACCTCACATTCTGGAGATGCTCTGCAACATACCTCTAATGCTGAGAGCGTGCTCTGCTTAGCTAGGACTCAAGATAAGAGTTAAAACGAGACACAAATATGCTCTAACATAAATCTGTCTCGTATTATTTCTGTTTTGAGTCTGAGCTGAGTCAAAGTACGTTCTATTGATTTCGGCATTAGACGCTCAAAGACAATGTGTAACGGGTTAGCTCGTCATTCTGGAGCTGCTCTGATCGGTGACTATGCGACGGGCTGACCCCTCACACGTCAAGCAGCGCATAATAGCTGTATTGCAGTTTGACTTGAGCAAATAAAGACAGTGTATATAGTGTTGGATTATACGTTTATTGCCGCACGCTAATCTTACTACAGTATGTATATCTCACGAAGTTACGGGCGGTTCTCGGTTGGAACGGCATTCCGAACCAGTGGTAGATTCACTTCACGATACAAAAGCACTTTTTAAAAGTTTATTTGAATAAAAAATTTGCTATTCTTTAATATTCCCTGCTTAAAAGGATATAATTACATTAAAAGCCTTTAAATTTTCTTTAGGGGTTGTGTACAATACGTCATGAGCGTAGAACAGTGATGGATTTGCAAAAAGTCCAAAAATGACTCTGCCATATTTGGACATTTAATTATTGTACGTTTATCTCACGAAGTTACGGGCGTTTTACTTGTGGTTACGTTGTGTACATGCACATTGCGTAAGTGTGCGTGCCTGTCAGGAGCCTAGGTGGGAGCGGCCAGGCGCGAGCAAGCTCTCGCTCACACTTGTACAAATACGACACACACAACCATTAGCCACGAGCCCTCGTGAATTGAAAAACTATACCTGTAGTAATATGGTTAATTTTATTTGAACTTATAGCATTATCAATGTAGTCAAATTATTGCACTTTTCAGGTAAAAAATATCCCTGATGTAACTGCAGCAGAGGAAAGGGAAATGATGAGTAGGGAAGGCTCACCAAATTCTACGAGGTAAACATATCAGCAATAATTAATTGTGGAAACACTGTATACATAGCATACGGGCTATCTTGTCTCTTCTAGTGTTTAGCGTCAGTAAGTAACCGTCAAATATGGTTGAGCAAAACAACGGCTGGATCATGCGTCATGCTCGTGGACGGGTGCCACCAACGGGAATGGGTCTACTTTCTGTCTGCCCGTGTTAACATGTATTGTATGTAGGTATGCATTTTTGAAACTTCATTGTAGAGACACTGTATACATAGCATAGTCTTGTTAACTATTGTAAAAAAAATATATTTTTTAAAGAACAATCGCCGAGTTTATTGCTGGCTCTTCTCGGCAGGAAGAGCATTCCGAACCAGTGGTAGATTCATCAACGATTCAAAAGCACTTGTAAAAGTTTATTTGCATAAAAAATATTTCTATTCTATTCTAATGCTTGTTATATAAACAAAATAAAATAAATTAAAATAATGTGAACATCAGTAGTGGGATTTTTTCTATATATGTGCACTGATTTCTACTAGATTTCTAGACTCGTGTGATTTTTTTTTTATATTTGATTACATAATTTCAGGCTTTCAGATACAACCGCCCCTAGGCGGGTAGTCAGAGAAGATTCGAATAGTTCGGGTAGTTCCGACATTAGAGTACAATCAACAGCCAAAGACAACCTCCGACGAGCCATCTCCCTAGACACGGACAAGCCGAAGAACGAAACCGTCACGTCGGAGGCAATAGGTAAGTCAGAAGTTACCACTTGTTTTTCTTTTTCTTAAATATATAGACTAGCGCTTGGCTGCGATCACACCTGAAGGTAAGTGAAGATGCAGCCTATGATGGACTAGAAATGTTTATTCACTCTTCACTTCTATTTTTATTATGTGTTCCTCCCTTTTTTCTTCTTTGTGGGGAGTTGAAGACTGTTCTAGGTCAGATGCTTTCGGTTTATTCTTTTTAATTGTGCAACTCGTATATTTCATTATTCTTTGTGTCTTAATTTAATGCATATATTAACATTTAATTTTTATATTATAAATAAGTATTAATATTGCCACTAAGTCACTCTCCGGCTACACTGATAAATATATTTTTTCCCCTTACCAAAATACAATTTTTTTTTAATTTGATGACAAGATAGCCCTTGACTGCTTTCTCACCTGATAGTAGGTGACGATGCAATCTAAGATGGTTGCAGGCTAGCTTAGAAGGAGTATGGCAGTGTACATTCAAACCATAATTGGACCTGAAACCCTGAATTGGTTTCTACACGTCATCATGCCGGAATACTAAATTGCTAGGTGGCATGTCTTTGACATGATAGGGTGGTACGGCCATAGTCTCCCACCAGACAAAAGCAAAAAAATTTAATAAGCAAAAGAATATTTAACAAAGAATCCGAATTCCCTACAGATTTAACGAAGAAGTTGGACGACAGGCCGGTGGTGACGGCCAACTTCTACCAGGAGACGCAGGCGGCGGACGCGGAGCTGACGCACAGGAGCGTCATAACCCCCAACCCCACGTACGCGCCGCAGCCCTCCACCTCCCACTACCCAGGTACTTGTTAACATACTTCCAATAAAAGCCTCAATAGCCCAACTGTTAAGTTGCGGACTGAAAACTGAATGGTCGCAGGTTCGAGCCCCATCCGTTGCACTATTGTCGTATCCACTCCTAGCACAAGCTTTCCGCTTATTTGGAGGGGAGAGGAGAATGTAAGTCAAATTCAGCTTGGCTGATATTCTTTTTTTTAAAAAAAAAAAAAAAAAAATACCGAACCTTCGCTTTGAGGAGGTGATGTACAGGTTTCACTTCATTAAGCTGATAAGCGAACTTGTCCAAAAGTCACTGACATAGCCGAAACCATCAGTAAGCTGAAGTGGCAGTGGGCAGGCCATGCTTGAGCGATGGCCGCTGGAGCCGGAAAGTTCTGGAGTGGAGACCGCGAACAAGCAAGCGTAGTATGGAGTGCCCTCCAGAAAGATGGACCGACGACATAAAGAGAGTGGCGGGAAGTGGCTGGATGAGAAGAGCTGAGGACCGGCAGGGTTATTACGTATCTCGCGACAGGTTCGCGACAGGCGTAAATCGCGCAATCGTTACTGTCAAACGTCACTTCTGCTGTCAAACGTCACTCAAACGTCAAATTTGCAGTAGTGACAGCAGTAGCAACACGACAGCAATCACTACGCGATCGGTTGCAAAATGTCACTAAAATTCGTATTACGCAAGCCAATCGCACGTCTATTGCTCGCCTGTCGCAAAATGTATTTTTCTTCTTTAGAGATGCTTGATGGAGCAGAAAGGAAGTCAAATACTTCGAGAGGGTTTTACCACAGACCACAACACAAAACAAATAAAAAATATAACAATTCAACCACTGACGACGATAAAAACTGTGTATTTTGTTTACATCTATTGCCGTCCTATCGCGAGTGGCGCTAGTATCGATACGTAAGCAATAGACGTGCGATTGGCTTCCGTAATACGATATTTAGTGACATTTTGCGACCGATCGCTGTCGCGTTGCTATTGCTGTTGCTGTTGCAAATTTTTATGTAATCAGGGTGCCGGTGTGGTGGCGCTGTTTGAGAAAGGCCTATGTTCAGTAGTGGACGTCCGCAGGCTGAAATGATGATGATGATGATAAAGCTGGTACTCGTTAACCAACTTCAAATAGGTCTGGTAGATAGACACGACTTCGTCTGGTGGGACGCTTTGGCCGTGGCTAGTTACCACCCTAACGTCAAAGACGTGGCAACGAGCGATTTAGCGTTCCAGCACGATGGCGTGTAGAAACCGATTTGGGATATGGGTTTAATCAAAACTGCCATATCCCCTTCCAAGTTAGCCCTCTACCATCTTAGATGCCTCTTGCATGATCAATTCGATGCCTTAACATGGGTAGCCTAAGTATGTCATGCTCACTTAAACATTTCTGTGGTGGTGTCGTGTGGTGCGGGTTGTTACGTTCCCTCAAATATGGTTGAGCGAAGCAATGGCTGGATCATGCGTCATGCTCGTGAACGGGTGCCACCAACGGGAATGGGTCTGCTTGGTGTCTACCCATCTTAACATGTGTTAGGTTGTAATAGGTGTGCATTTTTGAAACTTCTTTGTGGAAACATTGTGTGCATAGCCTAGTTTTGTTAACAATTGTAAAAAAATTTTTTGAAAAGAGCAACTGCTGAGTTTCTTGCCGGCTCTTCTCAGTAGAATCTGCATTCCGAACCGGTGGTAGATTTATGACGTGTCATAAGAGCTACAAGTTAGCCTACATGAAATAAATAAATTTTGATTTGATTACACTGCAACGTCACTTACAATCAGGTGGGATTGCAGGCATGGGCTTTGTTGTCAAAAAAAAAAAAGGTATCGACCCAACGTAATCTCTCAACAATTTTTTTTCTATCTCCAGGTTTCAAAAGGGTTATGAACAGGAGCGAATCGCTGCCCTACCCTCCCGTAGGGAAGTTCATAGAACCAAGCAAAGACATTGCGCCTATCCTAAACATAGACTTCTCTAAAAATCTAGCCGTGCCAGAGATCAAAGTCCTAGACACAGCAGTAGCTAGCATCGTAGGCGTTTCCAAAGAAGATAAAAAATTACACCGGCAGAACTCCAAAAAGTCTGAAGTTAAAAAGATAGAAATACCTAAACCTCTAATGCCTCCCAGGGTCGATATCGATCATCTGAATTCGGGAAACCTACAGATAGATGAAGACTATGATACCTGAATTATTTTGTAACTTTTTTTTTTTAAGTTTTAAGTTTTTGTTGTGCTATTTTCTATAGCGTGGACCGTTTACATGGAATTTGTTATCCAAATATACCAGAGCCAACATAGACCAGAATTTTTTTAAGCTATTGCATAGCTTCTATCGCGGGCCTTGAGCGTGGAGACCGAATCCAGAAATTCCGTAACGAAAATAACCCTGACACGGGACTCCTCTCACCGCTAGATGGCGTTGATAAAAAATGCTATGCAATAGCTTTACCGCGGCAGTCCCCGAGTGCCACACGTCTTTTTTTTTGTCTTTTGCAACGGAAATATTTTGCGATTTAAAAATTTTCTTCGCAAATCGTATAAAACAGATCGACCATTTTTGCATGCACTGTCAATTTTGTATTTGGATAACAAATCCCTTATAATTGAGTTGTTTTACCAGTTTATACAACAGTTGTACACAATCTCATTGACAGCTCTAAAAGTAGAACTATCCTTTTCGTAATGAAGATAAAAGAAAGAATGATTTATTTGGGGTAGAATAAACTTTTTTCAAACTAAAAAATAACTAAGATGTTCAAAATGGTCTTAATTCAGCTAATGCTGTCTCTTCCGTTATAACATAAATGGCAAAGCAACGATAGGCAAAGGGGAAATTCAAATTCCTCAACTACGCCTCAAGGAAGTCCGAAAGTTGTTTGTGGGAATGGGGGTGACGTGTTTATAATAAAATTCCTGAGTCAATTTTAGACTGGCCTTTACTCAAGTTTAAGAAATCTTTTCAATTATGCTAATGTACAAAGTATATTATACCATATATATAAGCAATAACTGTATACAACAAGATTATTTTTTTTCTTTTTTTAAAAACCAACCCCCGAATTTCTTGCTGGTTCTTCTCGGTTGGAACGGCATTCCGAACCAGTGGTAGATTCACTTCACAATACAAAAGCATTTTGTAAAAGATTATTTGAATAAAAACTTTCCTATTTTCTAATGGATGTATAATGTAATGGCTTAAAAGAATATAATTACATCAAAAGCCTTTAAATTTTCTTTAGGGGTTGTGTACAATACGCCATGATCGTAGAACAGTGACGAATTTGCAAAAAGTCCAAAAATGACTCTGCCATATTTGGACATTTAATTATTGTATATTTATCTCACGAAGTTACGGGCGCTTTACTTGTGGTTACGTCGTGTACATGCACATTGCGTAAGTGTGCGTGCCTGTCAGGAGCCTAGGTGGGAGCGGTCAGGCGCGAGCAAGCTCTCGCTCACACTTATACAGATACGACACACACACAACCATGAGCCACGCGCCGTCGTGAATTGAAAGAACTATAACAATTATTATTTGTTTACTATTTTAAAACAGAACCATTTTAATGTATGCATGTGAAATTATAGATTTTTTATTTAAATAGGTATGATAACAAATCTTCGAAAATTATTGTAATATTGATAAAAATGCAAATCCGCCGTCGTTCCACGAACATGACGAATAGTTTAGCACCATTTATAATTTGTACGATAAATTCGTCAGGTTAATAAATGATTAATTATTATTATTATTATATTATTGTTTTAACTTTTGTTTTTCTAGTGTGTATGGCATAGTCTTATAATTCTGTGTACTGTATATTCCACCCAGGCTACTGCCTAGCTATTTTCAAACAGTCCGTACAACACTGGCCCGAAATCGGGTGCCCGAATTCTCTGCCCGATATGTTTTTTACAGGCAAACTGGGAATCGGGTGCCCTAATTTTTTGTGTTTATTCCAAAGCATATAACATCAAACCTACTACTATAGTACCCGACAGTACATATCTAGCGTCGGCAAAACCTCATATTTTTAAGCTATTGCATAGCTTCTATCGCGGGCCTTGAGCGTGGAGACCGAATCCAGAAATTCCGTAACGAAAATAACCTGACACGGGACTCCTCTCACCGCTAGATGGCGTTGATAAAAAATGCTATGCAATAGCTTTACCGCGGCAGTCCCCGAGTGCCACTCGTCTTTTTTTTTTATTTAACCAATAATATTCATTTATTTTAATACACCTTCTGACTAAAGCACCTAAGTCAAAACCCTACGCTTCAATTTGAACTCTCAAGCGAACGGCTTTGACTTATGTGCTTTAGGTAGACGGTGTATAAATGAATATTGGTTTAATAAAAAAAATATAAGTTTTTCAAACGCATCGACTGGCTTTATCTTTGTACAGCGTCTCTTTCACACAAAAAGTCAAGACCTGACATGAGTACGAGTGACAGAGACTACGCTCTACGTAGCCGTGGCTGACGGATTATCTCTGGAAATTGACATGTACTGTCGGGTATGGTGACCTCTATAGTTTACAGTTAGGCCGGGTGAAGTATTTTTGCATGCATATGTTTTTTAATCGTTAATTTGTATGAATGGAATAGTTAAGTTAATTAAAACTATAAATGTGTGATTGTCCGATGTTAAACGCAAGAGTTTAACTGTCAATAAATATTGCATAATTCTCTATACATACGGTATAGACGTAATAACGTTATATTGACAAATACCGAAACCGATATAACGGTATTGCGTTGCGTTATTTGTTGACCTTATCCTTTTCAGTGTGAAAAAAAAAACGTTCCATCGTATTAGCAATATACTCTTAAGATTAAGTTGGAATCCAGTCTCAACACTACTAATTAATTAATTGTTAATAATTTTCTACATATTTTTTTCTTCTGGTCGCTTCTATAAGTAATTCGCTCTACCTACAAAGCACCCTCGCGCCATCTTGCGTCACCTTGCGTACTGTCGCTACAGTTCGTTGACGTTAGTATTGTAGTTCATTATAAGGGCACTAGATGGCGGTAAAAAAATAATAAATGTATAGAAGTAAAGAGGGGAAGCACTGATCTCTATAGCTAATCTATGATTAACACTGGATTTGCTGATCCTAAACAAATGAGTTTAATTGTTGTTGTTATACGATTGTTGACATACGAGTGTCTATGAAATTATACAACAAAAACTATGAAATCATAGACTAATTATAGAGGTCAGTGAGGTCTTACGTAGCTTGAAAATTTTTAAACATTTTTTGTTTTTATGTAAAAGTTAGTAAAAATAAACAACCGGAAGACAAAATGTACACAGTTTTCGAGTAGAAGAGTCTTAAAATTTTTGTTAATAGTTTAAATTTAAAGTTACCAAGTTAGTTAAGTTACGTTTTACATAGTGAACAAACTGCATTTTCTCATAACATATACTCGGCTATGTTTAGGATTTCCAACTTAATTCTATAAGAATACCTATTTGTATTGTATCTTAAAAGAAAGAAAGAAATCAATTTATATTTTTATTATTGAGACAATAAGGACCTATTACACGCAAATAAATTTGACACGATAGAAAAACTGTCAAAACCTCAAATTTATTCGTTAATTTTAGTTTACTTCGCGATTCACCATTGTGTTACTACTACCAGATCACGCCTACATAACTTTTGTTTAAAAATATCTTACTATTTTCTCTAACTGCGAATGTCGTACTTTTAAATGGAACCTATGATTTTATTTAGTGACGAAACGTTTTAATTTTATGGACATACATGTTTTACTATAGAAAAATTTGTCATAAAATACTTTTTATGATTCTCACGAGCTCCTATAAATCGAAAAGAATTCAAGGATTTGAAACCCTATTTGCTATACCTACCGTACCTGTCCTATTATAATGCGATTCAAATGACAATAGGAATGAGAAGCCGCCATTTTCTGTTTCTATCTCACTCAGTGTAAACTGTGTGAGCAGGACATAAATATAAAATGGCTCTTTGACAGTCTTATTCTCATCTGAATCGCATTATAGTTCACGATAAGGTGCATACTACACGGCGCGGTTTCCCGCCGCGGTTTGCAGGCGGGAGAAATACGACCGCCGCATGCAGCGTCAAACCGCCGCGGATAACCGCCGTTTTAAACTACACGGGCGGTTTCCCGCTATTACGTCATTCTGCGCGGGATCTTGGCGCGGTTTACCGCGTAAAAGACAGCGGTAAACCGCGTAAAAGACAGCGGTAAACCGCGTCCCGTGTAGTTTGATGGTCTGCGGCAGCTTTGTCGAGCGGATTCCCGCAGCGGGAGAACCGCCCGTGTAGTATGGCACTAAGACAACAGGGCCAGTGACGTATGCCGCCGCCCGCACTCTTGGCTTCTCACATATTACCTATCTATAATTTGCTAAAGAATGTGTACAAAGTGTATGTTAAATGTTATACTTATCCAGACAAAAGAAGTTCTAAACAGAAGTCTGATTACAAGAAATAAATTTCAATTGTAAATATTTGTGTCGATTTTTATTTTATTTCCTTCAACATGCCTTCAACCTCATATCAGTATTTGCCCTAATTATCTGAATTCGAAAAGTACAAAAATAAGGGCAGATCTGCACCGGAATGGCAGCGGCACGGCGAGCAATTTCAATGTGAAATATATATATTATATTAATAGATTCTAAATTGCTTTGGCAAAAACATGTATAGGTATGTACCGGATTCGAAGAAAGGCCCGACCCCAGTATAACTTAAAATAAAATGGCACTTATATTGTACGATTTGTACGTATACAAGGTTAATTTTTAAATCCCAACCACCTTCAACGGGCAACCTACGTAGAAAACTGCTAGTTTGACCCAAAAAATTCAGGTTTTTTTAAATAAGAATTTTTTAAGCTATTGCATAGCTTCTATCGTGGGCCTTGAGCGTGGAGACCGAATCCAGAAATTCCGTAACGAAAATAACCTGACACGGGACTCCTCTCACCGCTAGATGGCGTTGATAAAAAATGCTATGCAATAGCTTTACCGCGGCAGTCCCCGAGTGCCACACGTCTTTTTTTTGTATGAAAAAACAAACTATTCTGGTTGTTAAATGTTTAGTATGAGAGGAAATAGCTTGCAGAAGATTGTTGATATTATAAAATTACACCTTTTAAATAGCGCCAAAGTGCTTTTTTTGAATTTATGGTAACTGCCAAACTCTGGCGAGGTGAGACAAATAAAACGAAAAAATAATTCCATTTTCTTTATTCAGATATTTACATGAAATAATTACTTTTAAGTATATTGAGATAATTTTTGCGTAATTGCAATTAGTACATAATAGTAGTCAATAATTTAGATTTACATACAAATAATAATAATAGCGGGTACATGACCTAGATACAAGGAAAGGTAATTTTATAGTAATTCTAGTAGTTTGAATTCAGCAAATTACAATTTAGTTACAATAATAATAGTTCTAATTTTCATGCAACAAAATTTTATATACTTATGGCGCAAACATAATATAAAACGTTCAAGTTATAAAACAAGAATGTTAACCGCCATAGACATTATAGAAATAGAAAACAGCGATTAACATTCGCATTTTTCATTCGAAAAATGTTTCTAAATGAACTGTTCTATTTCTATATTTCAGGGTCTGTATTTTGTGATATTAAAAGTTTTTTTTTTTTTTTTTAAATTACTGTTGTGTCGTGACGTAACGGAATCCGATTGCATTCATGCATTTCGTATAAGACTATTCTATAATAAGTGCATTAACTCAGGTTAGTCAATCAAGTCACGAGATGGCGTTACAACACTCCACAACACGCTAATATTGTGTTCGCGCCTTTACTATTCTGTTGTACACGGAACTACCTTAGACTTTAGAGCATTTTTTGGGGCTCGACTAACGCATTCATACGCGACAGTCGCAGCCTATCGCAAATCACAAATTCCAAGATTTTGTGTACAACAAAAGTTATTATTTAGGGCCTAATTCATCATCTCCAAGTAAACATTAACTGACTAATAAAGTCGACGTTTTGACAGATTATCAATACAAAAAATGTCAACAAGTCAACTTTATTCGTTGGTTAAAATCTTGGCGTTGGTGAAATAGGCCATCAATATTATATTATTTCGCAGCATAAACAAGCCACAGTGTAAATATATCAATGTGCAGTAAATTAATAGATACATTATTATTTAGTGTTATTATTATTTAGTGTTATTATTATTTTTGCAAGCATATTAAAAGGTATACATTTCAGTAACTGTGGAATACTCTGACAAGCGTTTTAGGTACCTACACAGTTTTATACGGATTTCTTAAAAAAAAAAAAAGATTATTTTTTGTCTAAATAATATTCCGCCTAGGGATCATAATTATTAATTCTAACAATAATAATATTATGATGTAACACGTATACATGTTATCTTCACATTGTAATGTAAAAAATAAATAATCGCTTTTAGAACATCATACTTACAATTCGCTGCTTCAATTCGAAGTAGTTACCATATAAATAATTGTAGTCTACAATTTTTATCAAAAAATTTTCCAAAAAAAAAATTACCCAAAACATTTAATGCTGCTTAAAAATTTGATATAAAATAAGAAGGCAGTAGACAAAAAATAGTTTATTTTCATTTTATTAGCTCTTCTGTAAAAAAAGTGTTATTTTGATTTGTGGTAGTTTTGAATTGAAGCAGCGAACTATTAATTTTGTTTTGGTATAAAGCTTTTAAAGAGTTATTTTGTGAAATCCGTACAAAACCGAGAAGATTCAATGGAATAGTATGTTACGCGCGAAAATGGACTTTATCCGCTTGCAATACAGTTGCGACTGCTAGGAATATTTTGAAACGATTTATTTAAAAGTTTGTAGTACGAAAATCTTCATGGCATAAACGTAAAAATTCTTTTTACAAAACTGACTTCAAAAGCCTCTACAAAGTATATCAATTGCGCCTATAAAATTTTTGAAGTTCCCTCGATTTCTCCAGGATCCCATCATCAGATCCTGACCTGATGACAATGGGACCACCTGGGAAGTATACCCTTTCCAACAAAAAAAAGAATTTTCCAAATCGGTCCAGGCGTCTTTGAGTAATCGGGGAACAACATAAAAAATTTAAAACAAGATACCGACGAATTGAGAACCTCCTAATTTTTTGGAAGTTAAAAAGCGCTATATATCTTGATTGTTATGCCATTTTCATCAACGTTCCCTAACTTTTACGGGCTAAGCTAAGTAAGATGACGCTGTCTGTCAATTTCGTTTTCAAGAACCTTTATTATGGGACACCTAAAGGTCAAAATGAAAAGGATTGTATTTAGAGGCTACTTATGTTAAGATTTTTCTTCTTAGGCAGTGATTTGGATATGGTTGGTGAAAACGGGTATTATTTTTTACTTTATTATTACTTTCTATCTAGATAGATCCATCTTACTTCATCAATAATAGGGCCCCTTGGATGTGAGGGCCCGGGAGATTGAGGGGGCCAAGCAAAAAATAATACAAAATAAAAGTGAGGTTAAGTACACTATCACAAAAAATTTAAGCATTGAATTATGTCAAAATAGTATTAAATTGTCTCACGACGACATTATTAAATAGGTAACATTTTACTCGGTCGATTCATTATGCAAGCAGATAAGATCCATTTAGCGCATAACAAACAACTGACTATAGAAGATTAATATTTATTATTTTGCGAATACTTTTCATATGGAAGACAAGACGAAGAGTAAAGACAGCTAAATCCATTTTTATTCATTATCTTCGTGTCATCCTCCGCGTGATTAGAAATTTCCATTAATAAGTATACAATTTTCAAATACTATCGACGTATATAAAATGTAAAGGACTTATATTCCTATATAGATCTCAAACTTTAGCAAAATCTACATCTAACGGTATCCAGCAGTAAGGAACTGTCTAATATAACAAAATGTCTGTGACAGACAGAAATTCTTTCATTTTTTTTATTGTTACTTAGGGTTGGTTGGTCGATAATTTTTTCACAAAAACAATTTAGAGAATCATTAATGCTTAGTGTTGCTTCTTTTAAACCTGAAGTCAAGATAACCCACTTCGCTCTTGCCTGATCATAAATGACGATACAGTCTAAGATGGTAGCGGGCTAACTTGGAAAGGCAGTATACATTAAATACGTTATAGTTTCTACACTCCATCGCTCGCTTGGTGGCGGCGTTACCACCACCAGACATAATTTATTACAAGGAACAACAACCACACAGTCAAAGGGTTAAAATTAAACCAACCATTCCATTACTAAGGTCCAAGGCCCCCAATGGTAAGGGGCCTAAGATCAACTATTACCAGTAACACCTTGTTATTTAGACAGTCGCATTACCAAAGGCTACACTAACATTTCGAGTCCTCAATTGGAACTTTTAAATACTTTTTAACAAATACGTCTCTTATTTCTTAAATCTATTCAACAAATTTTGATTTACTCATTATTAGGTTTCGTTTATCGCCAATTGGTTACCGATTCGGTTTTTGAAAAGTAAATAAAATGACGGTACACCAAAGAAAGTTCATGCGATAAACAGAAACATACCTTAAAAGTATGTAAGGCAATAGGTACAAAAACAACCTACGACGACCATCATTGAAATTTCAATTGTATTACCATACTGTTAAGATCTATTTCTATTTGTCGCATGAAAATGCCTTTAGAAGTTATGACATTTTTGGAGGTTACACGTTGGTATATAGTAGATTAAAAAAAATGCAATAAAGGACTCAATTTAGTATTAAAATGTAACCCCCTAAAGTTTGTTCCTTTAGAAATGTCTAACTCTGATAAGTAATCAAAATACGATTCAATTAAAAATAGTGTGACACAACACTGATGTGAAATAATTGATGAATTTGGTATGAATTTTGTGCGAATATACTTACTAAAGTTGTATATAAAGCTAGGCATTTCTAAACAAACAAACCATAAAGATATTTATTTCAATTTTCAACTATGGAGGATTATAATATGCAATTAATTGTGTAGAGATAAATATTGAATAACACTGCTTAAAATTTCCCGAATATCATTTTCAATAATCATTAATTACAATCAATTATTATTATTCACATTTTATTTTAAAAAAGATTCAGTTCTTTCTGGTACACGTTATATATATTTTTTTTTAATTAAAAAAAATCAAGAACTTAATTTATTCATTAATAATAATTATTATTACACACTTAACTCACGTCGATAATTTATACAGATCTTTGGATGCGCACTTTTTATTTATTTAATTATGTATAAATTATACACTTAAAAAAAATGAAGCTAGACAAAAGCGTTCGCTAAATACGTTGTACACAAAATATATCGCTTATAACGAGCGATTTTCCGAACGCTTCCGCTACCACAGAGCTTCATAATTAATCTACGATTACACTGGAGTGGGCGCCGTGATATTTCTTTGGACCTACTTGACGCCATTTTGGAATTGATTAGCGCCATTTTGGCGCTGTGTAAAGAAACGAGTGTCTTTGGAACTAATATCTAAGTATTAGTGCGCCATTTGCAATATTACTTATTATAATTACTTATTTAATATTATAACAATTTATTGATGCATGATTTCGTTTTTTATATGAATAGCGGGCAAACTAGCAGGCGGGTCACCTGTTGATGTTAAGTGATTACCACCGCCCATGAACACTTGTAGTACCAAAAGCACCAACCAATGCGTTGCCGGCTTTTCAGGAATTTATTGGTCCGCCCCTTGAATAACCCAATATTATAATGAAGTGGGAACACCGTCGAAGGGAGATGATTCCACAATTTGATAGTACGTGGGAAAAAAGATCTGAAGCAATGGATGGTCATTGATTAACTAGAGGTCGGTGCGCCATTTGCAATATTATTAGTGTCAAAGGCACTCGTATGTCAAATGTTGCGGTTCAAATCGATCCATATTTAGGCTGTTATTTGTATAGGGACAACAAATCCAGTGTTAATCATAGGTTAATTATACTGCCCTCCTAACGAAAAGTGCAATAACTCGGTTTTGGGCCTCACAGACTTTCAACTCTATTTATATGTGCGTTAGGCTAAAAGTCTTTGAGGCCCAAAACCCGAGTTATTGCACTTTTCGTTAGGAGGGCAGTATAGATCAGTGTCCGCCGCGCTCGCGCATCGACTGTTCTGCCATCCGCCATCTTGTTTTTACTCTCGTCAAATTGGTTCAGTTTTACTTTTGTATACAACGATATTAGCAGAAATATATAAGGAAAAGGGTACATATCGAATAATAATATAAAACATTGTTATAATCTAAAAATCTCATTTCACTACCACTTAAATTAATAATAATAATATAATTAAAACCTTAACATAAGACAATACATGTTATTCATTTTACGGTCACAGTATAAAAAAAAAATTCAAACGAAAGAGACTAGATCGTTAAAAATAATCATAATTATTACCTATTACGCAATATTCAGAGGCGAATTTATTCAACTGTCTAATTCTGACAGCGGAATTTAAATAGCAACTCTTGTTACCACACAATAAAGTGCAATTCAGGTTGACACAGCGCTACTTACCTATCGTCTTATTCACCTAGACTTTTCTCTCTTTCTATCACGTAACTCTTATTCTTCGCACTCTCTTGGAAGAGGTACGCCATGAAGGGTTTTAGAGGCCGTAAAATAAAAGATTGGGCTCTTATTTCTGGATTTAATTACTGGAACTTGTGACAATTAACAAAATAAAATTATGAAAAACGAGACACGTCTGTACGCTTCAGCGGCGCTGATGAGAGAGGATATATTGGCTTTGGTTTACTTATATCTCGTATAGACGGGACTTATTAATTTAAACCTCGAATAGACCATTCGATTTCAACACGCCATGTACTTGTAGCTCCGCAGTTTACTGCGGAGTGCGCCAGGCTTGCCATAGATTAGTTATTTATAGAGATCAGTGACTGTGTAGTACAATATAGTCAAGAAATATATGAAAATCTTTGATCAGTAACGCAATCAGAATTAGCCAGTCGAATACCCCCACACTGCATACAATACGTAGGGTGTTCAATAATTATTGTCGTGTAGTGTTGTACAATTATATTTTGTCAAACTAATGTCATTGATTATTACTACATTTCATCATATCCTTAAACCAATCATCAATCCATTCCTCCCACTTTTATTTAGAAATTAAATATAATTTTTTTTTCGAAAAGGTTGAGTTGGTTGCTCCTCACAATCAATTACCAATATCTTGCTTTGTGTTTTTAGTAGGTATCTCGTAATAATACATCCAAGTTTCGTCGCTATTCACAATCGAAGCTATGTCCTTAGATTTGCCATTGGCAAAAAATAACACGATTTTACACCATTCGACGTAACGTTGCTCTTGCTGTTGCGTTTAGCGTAAGGGGTACCCAAAGCGTACAAGGCTTTTTTACATGTAAATGTTCAGTCCCAATTTTGTGTAACGTAGCTATAGGAATGTTTTAAAGCTGCTTTAATTGCCGGTAGGTTATATGACTGTTTTTTCATATAGGTTTTTCCACACGAGCTACCCGTTCTGGCACTGTCACTTCGAAGCGTCCGCCTAGACAAGAATCATCGTCGAGTCCAAATTCGCCAGGCTTGAATTGCAGATACCAGTGTTCTATAGTCCTTGAGGATGGTGCTTCTTGACCAAATACGGAAATCATCTCGTCCATACATTCTTGTTTGCTTAAACCAAGTTTGAAATTGTACTACGGAATTACGCGATAATCAAAGACGCCATAGTTAAATTAATTAAAAAATACTGCAACCAAGTTATATTTCGTAGAGCAAAAAAACAAACTGGTAATGTTTTGTTGAAAATAACACTTTATAAACATACTATTAGTTTTACTGCTACCCTTAAAAATAAGTGGTACGACAAGATTTACTGAACACCCTACGTATAAGTCACAATCGCAACAAGATTTGTATGCGAACCCACAAAAAGTTTACACTTAAAGAATTAAAAAAAAAGTTACTTAGAGTAATAATTTGTAAAATAATTCGTGCTATGGAAATATTATTTATATTTGAATATTTTGATCACATCAGCTATTCAATGTCAGAGATTAAAGTTCGGCCGTTCAGAGAATGCGTTCCTGACACGTCGCGATTGAACTGACGACGTAGCTTTGTAATGGCGTTGCAGTTACAATAAAAATATTTTTGCTGGTTGTTTACCGTTTTAACAATTGATGAGCATTAAAACAACATTATTGATATACAATAATCAATGAATGTTATAATTTTGTGCCAAACAGAGTGTCAAATAACTTGGTAAACAATATTTTTCTAAATCTATACTGCGCTATTACAAGGTTATGTCAGCGCTTTATATTTGTAGTGCTGTACAATAACAGGCAAGTATCGTAATCTGTTCTTATACAGTTATACTTATAATATAAAATAATACGCTTTGTTTTTCTTTTTAAGAATTTGAAAATAATGGACTATAAGATAACTTTTATGAAATATAAAAATAAAACTATGACCAAACCGAACGCGCGAAAGAAAGTAGCATTTTTATATTTAGGTTGAAAATGGTAACCCCAAATGGCGTTGGGCCGCCATTTTGTGACGCTAAAACAGTCGTCTGTTGTCGTTTCGTGCGCATAGACCACGTTCTTCAAGTGTTTTCGATCTGTTTTTATTTGATTACCCGGCTTTCGTTTAATGGACTGTTTCTGCTTTTCAAACTGACATCGGCGCTAAATCGGACTTCGATTGTGTTTTGTATTGCGTTTTGTTATTGATAATAATATAATTATACATGTAGGCGAAGATGATGAAGACACCACCTCCTCAAGCGAATCGGAGTCTGATTAATATTCTGTACGCACATTCAATTCAATGTACTTACTTTATTGCATAGAAGAAATACAGATTGTAACTTTGTAACAAAGAATAAATAAAACAATTTTATTATATGAATATTACCTTTTTTTGGTTTCTACTTAAATAACTAAAATATAAATTTTAAATGATTCCGCCAATTTAAAACGAAAATAATCTTAAAATAATGCGCCGGTTCATTTTGGAGGAACGGTAACGAACTCAGTGTTATGTTGTGCCCATCACTAGTCGTGACTAACTGATAGGTGTCAGGAACGCATTCTCTGAACGGCCGAACTTTAGTTAAAGAAGTATAGATTGCTGACGTCATACGTTAGAACAAAACTCGCGTAAATCGAGTTGTTATTATTATGCCTTTCAAATGTTACGCCATCTACCGGAATCACAATAAAACTACATGTAGAAGACTAAAAGATTCTGATTTTTTATCAAAGAAATCTATTTATACACAGTTGTTCAACGACTTTTCACATAATTCAATAACTTGACCACAAAAAAAATCCCAAGTTTTTGTTTTCATTTTTCTAAAGTCTATCATTTTTTTAACTCTAAGATCATTTTATGTAATGTATTTCACAGCTGCGTGATAAAGCGTAGACTACTAACCGCGCAACGAAGCTGCGTTAAACTCGTATACAATATTCCGTTGATTTCAACAATAAAATGTAACTTGCCATCCTAGTGACGCCATCTAGGATCATTTTTAGCGTAAATTGATTTACACAAGGAGTCAGCAATCTATTTATTGTTAATAATCTCTGACAAGATTTCATTTTGTGATGAATTTGCGACGATACGACACCTCTTTTTGTTATCTAAGAATAGGTCATCTGCGTCAAGCTAAAAAAAAATTTATAAAAAAAAATATATAAGATATAGTCGAAAATAAAGCTGGAAGGTTTGTATGACAGTTTTAAGCACATAGCTTTTAGTATATAACCAACGCTAATAGACATGTTTTTTAAGCCGACTTTGTTCAAATTTTCAAATATAAATATCAACCACTTTAAAAAGAGACATTTCCACAATAAATAAATCTAAATATTAATACTTGATTTGTATTGTATTTGATTTCAATAAAAAAAACTATTGTTACGGTCTGTTAACGCATTGAAGCGTTTTCTCTTCTAAATTCACGATAAGATGTTTTTTTTTTTTCGAGATCGGCACTCCAATGACATTCAGGAAAGAAATGGTTAAACGCGCAGAGCCGAAGCGTAGTGACGCGTTGTTTTCTAAAATATTTCTAAGTAAACTGAATGTACTTCAACGAAAGTTTATATATAGAAGAAATTCACCGTGACTCTTTTATTTTACTCGACTTTTCTAATATGATGTGTGGTCGGCAGCTTTTGCTGCAGCAAATATGGACGAATTGGTCTAACGCATTAATCTTTAAAGTCATAGAAGAAAATGGCTTCTAGATAATA
This sequence comes from Hipparchia semele, assembly GCA_933228805.2. NCBI lineage: Eukaryota > Metazoa > Arthropoda > Insecta > Lepidoptera > Nymphalidae > Hipparchia > Hipparchia semele. The sequence goes on along the minus strand of OW121733.1, from coordinate 2,226,664 downwards.
TTTAAATCATCGTTTATAGAGGTCAAGGGTTTAATGATGATGATAAAGGGATAATAAGCCAAATAAAAACATATCTTAGTAATTAAGAGCGTATCTTACGCTCTTTTACTGCAGCCTCAAAAACGCAACGGTCAGGGCGGTGAACTAAAAACCGAAAGATCGACGGTTCAATGTTCACTACCGTTACCGTACCGAAACATTTGTTGTACGCATTCCTAGTACGAGCTTTAAGCTTAGTTGGAAAAGAAAGAGGAATATAGTAATGGTAACCATGACTAATATTCATTTAAAGCATCTAACAAGTTATTTTTGACATTTTATCCATATAACACATGTAAAAAACAATCACACAGCGTTTGTTTTACTCTTTATTTGCTAAGATACGTTCCAATATTCGGTTGAATACTAGTGAAGATCCTTTGGAATATTTTAGTAAGACGCATCACTACGCTCAGACCACGCGAAGCAATGTGTTCTGAGCCTACAACTTGCTCAACTTTTACGAGCTTATTAGTCAACTATGTACAAGTTGATTTATGTCATTACATAAAATTGGTCGCCTCATTTAAAAACGTAAGTAACTGCACAAACCGGCGTAAGTAACAAAACTACGTTTGGCAGTGACATTTATTAATTTATTATACATCAAAGCCTAGCTAGTATATTATTAATAATTGTAGTTATTCGGTGTTATTAATAATAATCGTTGGAACATTCTAACTAGCTTCTTTACTGGATTACCCCAATTGTGGCTGGACTTTTAGATCCCCTAAGTATAGATAACAATAAAAATTGTTTATCACACTTCAAAATTATTGTAATATGGAAAATTTTGTAGTATAGAGCGAGCAATTTTGATTATAATCCATGTTCAAATACTAATAAACGCGGTTTTGCATCTGCTACCAACTTCGCTCATAAGTTCACGAAGGTACTAACATCATTATATTTGTAACTGAAGTTAGTGGTAGGTGTCAAAGCCGGAGTTTATTTGCATTTGGACATTGTAAAGTTTTTAGCTTTGGTCATAAGAATATTTGAATATGACATTTTTAACCGTAAAAGTTTTCAAGTTACACAAGATTTTGAAAATTAAAATTTTTGTATTACATTTTCCGTCACTGTGTATTCAATTTTTCGAACAACTTATATTTTAAGGTTTATCTAATTTACAAAAAAAGTTTATAATCTAGTTTTATACACAATTTATATATATATTTCTATTACAAAATAGGACGTTACAAACGTGTAAGTAATAAGAAATCCATAAGAAAAAATATCTTAAGCCAAATATTTAAATTAATAATAATAATATACGTAATATATTGCCATACAATTGTCATGATAAATTATAAATTTAACTAAAGAGAACATTGAGAATTTAATTAAATATACATACTCTGTTGTTTATTATATTTAATCGGCGGTAATTGACGGTAGAAAAAAACGGCGCGTTCCGAGTATTTAATACATAAAGCTGTGAAGCAAAATTAAATATTTGGCGCCTTTTTGGTTGAATACTAATCTGTTCATTTGAATTCCATTCGAATTTTCATTTCTGAATTTTTAACACAGTGGCGGTATTTCTTTTTTTTTTTTATTCTATGACAAGATAGCCGTTGACTGCGATCTCACCTGATGGTAAATGACGATGCAATCTAAGATGGTAGCGGGCTAACTTGGAAGGGGTATAGCAGTGTAAATTCAACCCATACCCCTAATCGGTTTCTACACGCCATCGTGCCGGAACGCCTAATCTCTTGGCGGCACGTTTTTGACGGTAGGGTGGTAACTAGCCACGGCCAAAGCCTCCCACCAGACCAGACCAGAGACAATTTAGAAATAATAAATTACTAAATTGCCCCCGCCGGGAATCGAACCCGAGACCTCCCAGTTATAAGACCACAGCGCTCACCACTGCGCCAGGGAGGTCGTTAAATAACTTGCTTGTTTTTAATCAAACAGCGCTTCTTATCGAAGTATTGCTTATTCCATATATAAAAAAAAAACTGTTATTTTTGAAGCTTTACAGATTTTCGTTCAACCGAAAAGGCAACATTATTTTAAATTATTCGAACATTACTAATTGACCTAAAAGCCACTTTGGGTTAAATGTTTATATCGATAATATAAGTACAATCTAACTACTAATATCAATATTTCATTAATAATAAATATATATATTATTATCGCGTATGGAAGGTATCCCGTATTATATACCAAGCGACACTATTTTAAATATAACAATTTTACCTATTGCAAATAATTTGTATATATAATATAATTAGGAACCAAATACTACACATAAATAATATCATTAATTCCATTTATATATCTTTTGAATTGGTAAGAAATAATAAAAAAGTTGTAAAAAAAATACCGAGTTGGTACAATTTCAAATTGATTTTATATTTATTTAATTAATTAATTAAAAAAATTCAGTGTAAAATTGGAGAATAATTGGAAGAATGCTTAATGCTATATTATTTGTCAATTTTAATTAAATTGGCGTTACAATATTTTTTGCTTTGTAAAAAACGCCTTAACCGTTATCGAATTAAGAATCATTTTTCAACGACGCTATTATTTTTCATAAGAGTAAAAACACGTTAACTCTACACCTTGCTAGACGTTTTATCTGAATTAAAATAATACTAGCAAATTTTACAAAACTGTCAAAATAAATTACAAAATAAATTATAGCCTCACGTTTTATTTGTTATAATTAACATAGGTTACAAAAATTTACAATAGTAGTTTAACTACAAAAGAGTTGGCAATCTATATTTTCAACTAGCTAATCTGTGCAAGAGACCTAAAATGTTATGAATTTTATGAAAATTTGTCCAGCAATAAAATAAGAAAGAAAAAAGATTTAATTTACAATAGAAATCAAATGAGATATTTCATTTCATTTTTAGGGTGTATTCGTATGTATATTATGAGATATTTTAGATTATTTCGCAAGAGATACATTTTCAATTCAAAAATGTTCCTATTTTGAATTTTTTTTCAACTCAAAAAAAAAAATTCAAAATAGGGAGCGTTGTTGTAATGCATAAATAACGTCGTAATATAATTTTCACACGCATTTTCTCTCTTGCGGCTAAGATTATTTTGTTTTAAAAAAAATTACGAAATAATAATAAAATTACTATTCAGTTAAAACATCTAACAAAAATGGGTCACATTATATTATTATAACATAATCCTACTACATAGTATGTTTATGTTAGTATATTATATATATCACTGTATGGTAATCAAGCTATCGTCCGTATGGCGTGTCACACGGCGTGGCGGGGCGGGGCGTGGCGTGGCGTGGCGTGGCGTGGCGTGGCGTGACGTGGCGTGGTGTGACGTCACGCGCCAGCCGCGCCGCGCTAACAGAAACAAGCGTAGAACCTGGACATGTCGATTTTCCAATACGTGTCCAGTTGACTTCTGAAATGTAATTTTAGTCTAAATATATAAAAGGCAAAGGTGACTGACTGACTGATCTATCAACGCACAGCTCTAACCACTGGACCGATCGAGCTGAAAATTGGCATACAGGTAGCTATGATGACGTAGTCATCCGCTAAGAAAGGATTTTTCAAAATTCAACCCCGAAGGAGGTAAAATAGGAGTTTAAAAAATTGAACCTAACGTGAGTGAAGCCGCGGGTTAAAGCTAGTTTTATAATAAAAAAAATTAAAAACTAGCGACCAGCCTCAGTTTCACACAGGTACAATTTACTAATTCCTACTATTAATATTGACAATAACATGATAACATGATAATAATTTATGATATTTTTAATTTTATTTCTGTATACCTTACTAGCGGCCCGTCCCGGCTTCGCACGGGTGGACATAAGATTTTTAGCAATAAACATAGCCTATGTCACTCAGGGTGAATATAGCTTTCCAATGGTGAAAGAATTTTTGAAATCGGCACAGTAGTTTTTGAGTTTATTCATTACAAACATACACACGAAAATACAAATCTTTCCTCTTTATAATAGTAGTGTAAATAATATGTATATCTTATACCTTAGTCTGACTGAGTCAAGTTTTTTTTTAATAAAAATATTAGCCAAGCCGAACTTGAATTATATTCTCCTATACCCTCCAAGTAAGCGAAAAGCTTGTGCTAGGTGTGGGTACGACACTATTGTCGTACCCACACCTAGCAAAAGCTGTGCAACGAGTGGGGCTCGAACCTGCAACCTTTCAGTTTTCAGTCCCAGTCCGCACCTTTAACCGTTGGGCTATTGAGGCTTCAATACATCATAATCCTGGTGGTTGCAGGACTAGTTTAAGGAATGGACCTTCGAATACTTCGAATTGATGACCTCCCTGGCGCAGTGGTGAGCGCTGTGGTCTTATAACTGGGAGGTCTCGGGTTATTTCGTCGGCACTCACCATCAGGGGTCGTTGGGGTGCGGCGGGGAGGCGCCGCTGCTGTCTTCCGACTGTAGACCTTCGCCTAACTCCGTGCCCACCTGAACAACATAACAACACAGTTGGGTACCTTAACTGTTGTTAAAATGTTGATATTCATTCATTACAGTCGAAAATGTAACGTGTAAGAACAACATTTGTAAAAACAGACAATAAATCGATGAAAAAACAAATAAATTATAAACTGTTTTACTACGAGTGTGTCTGTCTCTTTCTATAACGAAATTTTCTATGACGTCATGATTTAGCAGCGTTCTCTTTGTCTAACAGGAAACTGCGAAGAAACTTTCGAGACTAGTTCAGATATTAAAAAAAGAAAAATGGTATTTAAAAAAAAGTTTATTTAAAATACTAAAAAAAAACAATTAAATAACCGTTACGCATCTCCTGTCAGACCCGCTTAGTACAGATAGCAACGTACCGCTCGCAATTGTCACTACTAAATTGTTTTCAAAGTTTTGTTATTGAATGTTTTATTTTTGTTTGGTTACCTACTTTTGTTAGCTATCGTCTTCTACTATGTGTAAAAAAAAGGAAAAGTTTTGCATAGCGCAGACTATTAATTGCTTTAATTAATGACTCTTTTCAAGCGGAAAGAAATAAGAAATTAAAAATTACGCCTTTAGACTTTCAAGATGTCATTACCATGAAAAGCATTCCCAGAGAAGAAAACTTCCGTCATAGTTGTGGTAAAAAAAAAAATTTTTTTTGTGAACGGTACCGTATGACGTCATTTTGTAATGGCCGACGACGACCAACTTGAGATGGAAGGGTGAGCGGGTGAGATGATAATGAGGTTGTTCGCCAATTACCTTGAGCACGTCGTGTAGAGAGCTCATGCTGCCCAAACTCAAGGGCGTGAGGCAGCGCTCCAGCGCCGACCCGCTGCCCAGCGAGCCGCCGCCGACCGACCTGGGTACAACCAAAATGGCGTCATCAAATCCAAAATGGCGGCATCAACTCAAAAATGGCGTCATCAAGTCCAAAATGGCGTCATCAAATCCAAAATGGCGTCATCAAATGCAAAATGGCGTCATCAAGTCCAAAATGGCGTGATCAAATCCAAAATGGCGTCATCATGTCCAAAATGGCGTCAAGTCTAAAATGGCGTCATCAAATCCAAAATGGCGTCATCAAGTCCAAAATGGCGTCGTGACCGTCACTCACCTGTCCATCGCCCGGTGCGTGAGCGGGGAGGGGGGAGCCTCTGTCGGCGCGTCGCGAGACCGACCGCGCCACGATCCTGAAAGATTATTTTTAATGATATTTATGCTAGTGCGGTAAGTTGCACATTATAGATAAGCTTAAACTACTCGACCGCAGGTGAGAGCTTAATTTTTGAAAATAATTCAATGGGGAATATGGTTTAAATTGGACTAAAATATTTTTTTTCTGCAAACTTTATCTACGCGAAATCATACTAAAACCATTAATTGTTTATTTAACTGCTTAAAACTTATATAAATTTAATAAAATACATACCGTTATAGGATCCGGTGGGATGTGATATCGTCAGAGGGGACGTTCTTTTACTGCTGTCTCGACTGCCGAACATCTGTTCAACAGATATTAGTATTAGTATTAGTTACGTAAAACTCGATCGAGGCGCATCGCAAAAAGCCATCGTGTCAGAACGATTATTACAAAAAAGGGTGGATACAATTCGCTCCAGCAATACACGACAAATCAAATCAAATCAAAATTTATTTATTTCATGTAGGCCAACTTGTAGCTCATATGACACGTCATAAATCTACCAATACTGTAAATAAATCAATAATTGAACGTGAACATTGTAAACAACATATTTTAAAAGAGGAACTGCCGAATTTCTTATAGGTTTTTCTCGATTGATACGATATTCCGAACCAGTGGTAGATTCACTTGACGATTCAAAATCACTTTGTACATCGAACTGTGACGCTCAGAACAGAAGTTACGAACAAAGTTATAGGCTCAATAGCCCAACGGTTAAATGTGCGGACTGAAAATTGAAGTCGCAGGTTCAAACCGCACCCGTTGCACTGTTGTCGTTCCCACTCCTAGCACAAGCTGCTTGCTTATTTGGAGGGGAGAGGAGAATATAAGTCAAAAAAAAAAAAAAAAAGTTCCGCTCCAAATGTGAGCTCAAAACAACCAATAAATGTGTGGGCCACGCTCACCTGGTGGTGGTGGTCGTGGTCGGCGGTCTCCACGGTGGTGGGCAGGTCCAGCAGGCGCTGCGAGCGGATGCCGTCCCCGGGGCCCATGTGCGACACGTGCGCGAAGTTCGTGGGCGCTGAGATCAACTTCGAGCGACGCTCCGATCTAAATGCGTACAGTTACGATTATCTCACGAAGGTACAAAATTCAAAAAATTTCAAAATTCAAAATTTTTATTTCATGTAGGCCACCTTGTAGCTCTTATGGCACGTCATAAATCTACCACCGGTTCGGAATGCAGATTCTGCTGAGAAGAAACGGCAAGAAACTCAGCAGTTGCTCTTTTCAAAAAATAAAATAAGTAACCAAACTAAGCTATGTATAAAGTGCTTCCACAGTGAAGCTTCAAAAATGCAATACATATAATCCAACGCATGTCAACATGGGAAGACAAAGCAGACCCATTCCCGTTGGTGGCATCCGTTCACGAGCACGTCGCATGATCCAGGGCGGTACGGGCACTTTACTTGTGGTTACGTCGTGTACATGCACATTGCGTAAGTGTGTGTGCCTGTCAGGAGCCTAGGTGGGAGCGGTCAGGCGCGAACAAGCTCTCGCTCACACTTATACAGATACGACACACACAAAACCATGGGCCACGCGCCGTCGTGAAATGAAAGAATATACAAAGTTTTTTTTTGTGTTATGTTTATATGTTATTATTGTTATAATATCATTGGGGATAGCGCAAATCCGCGTAACTAGCATTAGTACATTAAAATCTATTTTCATACATTTGTGGCCAAATCAAAACCGCGTAAGTGTTGTTGCGACTAAATTAATCACTTTAAAAGATATCTATTTTTACCATATATTTTACATAGAAAACATGATAGTCCAAGCCAACACACAGCCCAATAGCCGTAGAAATAAGAAATTTATAAAGTTTTTTTTTTAATTTATATACCTTCCCCTGGAAAACTTGGAGTAGTGTCAGAGGCGTAACTATACCGTTTGAGGCCCGTGGCAAATTCATCGGATGGGGCCTTCCCTCCCCCAATATAAAGAAGCTCAACCAATGAGATAGCATTTTTTTATTTTATAATAAATCACTACGTGAAGTAGGTACATACAATTGCAACGTAAAAGCGACATTTTCGCAAGCGAAGCGAGCGCGAAATTTTTTATGATTGCATTACAGCACTTAGTAATCCATACTTGGCACCTACAATAGAAACGTAAAAGCGACAATTTCGCGAGCGAAGCGAGCGCGAAATTTTTTATAATTGCATTACGGCACTTAGTAGTCCATTCTTGGCATCTACAATAGCAACGTAAAAGCGACATTTTCGCGAGCAAAGCGAGTGTGAAATTTTTTATGATTGCATTACGGCACTTAGTACTCCATACTTGGCACCTACAATAGAAAAGTAAAAGTGACATTTTCGCGAGCGAAGCAAGCGCGAAATTTTTTATGATTGCATTACGGCACTTAGTAGTCTATACTTGGCACCTACAATAGCAAAGTTTTTTATTTTGCACTACGCCATATCTACTACATAGTCCTGTACTTTTGGCGCTTGATACCCTGCGCTTGTATGTGCCGCACACCCGGCATCGTAGGTAAAGTCGGCCCTTCAAACTATTTAGCTATTGTTATTGGGGTACCTATATTCGGTAATTAATTAGATATTTTATAAAATTTTAAAATATATGTTTATGTACCTAATGACATTTAGGTACCTATACAAATATGTATCTTTTTAATTTCTGTAAAATATAAATAAAAATTTTGGTTCCAAATCTACTGCCCCTAAAATTTGCTGCCCTAGGCTCCAGTCAACTCAGCCTTTTGGTAAATTCCCCACTGTGCGTAACCTTTCTTGTCCCAAAGAATTTAGTTTATATCAATTTTAATTTTGAAAATGATCGCTCGGCACTAGTGCTGACTACGGCTAGCCGTAGCTACAGGAATGGCTATAAATGTTAGGATCATCTTGTGCTTCTGGCTCTCTCTGACCGGGGCCCCTTCCGGCTGGGGCCCGTGGCATTTTGCCGAAATGCCACCCTATAGTTACGCCTCTGAGTAGTGTAGATCCGCGGTTTTTACCTATGGTACATTCGCGGTTTTGCACTATCCCCGACGATATGGTATTTTACTACTAGTGAGAAATAATCTAAAAATATATAAATATGATAGTTTAGGCAAGTATCTATATATATAAAATTCAAAGTCCTGACTGACTGACTGACTGAGATATCAACGCACAACCTAAACTACTGAAGTTAGAAACTTGAAATTTTTACAGATGGTTCCTTTTATGACGTAGGCGCACACTAAGAAAGGATTTTTGAAAATTCAACCCCTAAGGGGGTAAAATAGGGGTTTGAAAAATCGAACGTAGCGTGAGCAAAGCCACGAGCAAAAGCTAGTAAATAATAACTTACAATCGATTGTGGGCTTCAATCGCCTGATGGGATTGTTCGCGTACAGAAAACCGCCGTTTATTCGTACCGTACGACGTGTGCTCCAGGTTCAATGGGCCCTCTGGAATACAACACAAATATTCATTATCATCAGCCCAATTGCGACTTTGACGACCTCCCTGGCGCAGTGGTGAGCGCTATGGTCTTACAACTGGGAGGTCTCGGGTTCGATTCCCGGCGGAGGCAATTTAGGAATTAATAATTTCTAAATTGTCTCTGGTCTGGTCTGGTGGGAGGCTTTGGCCGTGACTACCACCCTACCTTGTAAGACGTGCTGCCAAGCGATTAAGCGTCCCGGCACGATGGCGTGTAGAAACCGATTAGGGGTATGGGTTTAATTTACACTGCTTTATCCCTTCCAAGTTAGCCCTTATCTTAGACTGCATCGTCACTTACCATTATCGAGATCGTAGTCAAGGCCCACCTTGTCATTAAATTTAAAAAAAAAAAGTTTTCCAACTGCGCCTCAAGAAAGTACGAAAGTCGTTTATTCGAATGGGCGTGTCTTTCACACTCCCCTCCAATGCGGTACTCACGCGCCAGCAGCGGCCGCAGGTACACGAGGTAGGGCGCGGTGTCGGCGGTGAAGGGGAAGGCCGTGCCCGCGCCGCCCACCAGCACGATCCAGCCCGCCTCGTCCAGCGGACGCGCGTTCGCTGCCAACACACACGTACAATCACTACCCATGCTAATATCAAGCTGAAGTTGACTAATATCCTCCTTCCCCTCCCAATAACCGGAAAGCTTGTGCTTGGAATGGGTACGACAATAGTGCAACGGGTGGAATTCGAACCTGCGACCTTTCAGTTTTCTGTCCGCATCTTTAACCGTTGGGCTATTGAGGCTTAATAAAATAGCAAATAGATGTAAAACAAATAGTAAAAAGGATGTTGTATTATGAGATAACAACAGAAATTAATAGCAATAAATATTTAAAAAAAAATATCACACTATGTACTATTATAAACACGAAAGTTTGTTTGTGTGCGTGCGTGCGTACGTGCGTGCTTATGAAAAAGCATCGTGTAAATAGACACACTGCATCGCTAGGTTGTTACTTTGGCCTTGGCGCTCTGACGTACGCCTAGATACAATTGGGTATTTTACTTTTGTCGAAATGTGGATATTCATTAATTACATTAATTAATTAAAAACAGAAAATAAAGCGGTCAAAAAACAATAAGTTAGAAAATGTTTTACTGCGACTTTATCCGTCTCTTTCTAAAACGATATTTTGTATTACAAATTCTAGCTACTGATTTTGTGACGCCACATGTCAGTAGCGCTCTCTCTGTCTAACAAGATAGATGTCTAAATCCTTCTCAATCGAGAGGAAACGAAAGTCCAATAGTGGACCAGTGGAGTAATGAGTTGATATGAATGAATGATATGAATGATACAGTAAGACAGACATAGACACTCACGTAAATTAATTGTCTGCACCCACTCTCCGGACTCGATGTCATAGATGTCAATGTGAGACGTTGTGAATATCAGCAAGTGGCTGTCGTTGATGGCTGAAAGCAAAGAAAATATACTTACTGATATTATAAATGCAAACGTTTATTTGTCCTTCAATCACGCAGCAACGCAGTAACGGATCGACAAATTTTTTTGCATGGATACAGTTGAGGATTTAAGAGTGAGAGTTTTATCCCGTAACAGAGGGTTCCACCAAAATTTTTGACTAATTCCACACGGATAAAGTCGCGGGCACTAGTTATTATCCATTTAGAGTAACATGTCGTAACGATATACTAACATGCCTCTGCGACATTCTTCTTTATCAACATATCGCTCATTTGCGACAAGGGTGACATAATTCAAAATTCACCAATTTTAGTGTCGAAAATTTATACTTTTTGATATAAAAACATCATTACGCAAAACAAAAAAATAAGAGCGAGAGAGATTGTGACTTAATGCTCTGTCGCTTTGTTGGCCGCTGTGTTGTTTCGAGACCGCAGCATCCACAAAACATTACTCTCTAACGAGAGAATTCTCTCATCGTCGATTTTGAATTATGTCACTCTTGTCGCAAATGAGCGAATTATATAAACGTGAACTATTGACCAAGACCTACACAGGCGTCGGTCTCTTGTCAGAATGTATCCAACGGCTCCCAGCGACTCGTCCGATGTCGTCGATCCACACTGCGCCACTCCAGCACCTTGGCAGCCCAACGAGCACCAGTTTTCAGCACGGCCCGCAACCCGGTGCCACTCACCGTAGAACACCAGCAGCCAGTGCTGGCCCGCGGGTCTGGTGCAGAGGAGCCTAGTACCTGAATGCGCTAGGAATACCCCCATTTCCTTGTCTAGCGCAGGCTACCGTAGAGATGGCTACCGTAGCTGGATTCGGTCAGCAGGACACTCATCATCTCATCTGATGTTGTCGGTCCACATAATGGGGGGAGGGGTCCGACACGACATTTGGCACGATCCGACACGACATTTGGTACGATCCGACACGGCATTTGCACGATCCGACACGACATTTGTCACGATCCGGCCCGGCGCCACTCACCGTGGTACACAGGGTGCGCGGTGTACATCAGCTCGGTGTCGCGCGCGCGCAGCCCCGCGCGGTCCACGTACAGCGCCAGCGCGCTGAACACCAGCAGCCAGTCCTGGCCCGCAGGCCTGGCACAGAGGGGCCTGGCCCCCGAGTGCGCCAGGAACACCCCCACCTGGTTCTCTGGGTGCACCAGTGCTGTAACAATACATGAACGATGTTACTCGCTGTCGATATTATTAATGCCAAAGTGTTTGTTGATTTGTCCTTCAAGCCTAAGTATGTCATGCTCTCTCTAAACATTTCTGTGGTGGTGTCGTGTGTTTGTTACGTTTCCTCAAATATGGTTGAGCGAAGCAATGGCTGGTTCATGCGTCATGCTCGTGAACGGGTGCCACCAACAGGAATGGGTCTGTCTGCCCGTCTTAACATTTATTGAATTGTATGTACGTTTGCATTTTTCAAAACTTCATTGTGGAAACACTGTATACATAGTTAGATAGCCGGCAAGAAACTCAGCAACTGCTGAGTTTCTTGCCGGCTCTTCTCAGCAGAATCTGCATTCCGAACCGGTGGTAGATTTATGACGTGTCATAAGAGCTACAAGTTGGCCTACATGAAATAAATAATTTTTGAATTTGAATTTAAGTTTTCAGGTCCTTTTATCGTTAGGCTATTGAGGCTTCAGCAACGGCTTTATTGAGGATTTAGATTTTAGAATATTCCAAGGGCGGGAACTCACAAACGGCGGGCGGATGCGGGTGCGGGTCGTGGTTGGGGCGCAGCGTGTGCGCGACCAGGCCGCCCCGGTAGCCCAGCAGCAGGCGGCCGCGCAGCAGCTGCACGCTCAGCACGGGCGCCGCCGCGCGCAGCTCCGCCACGCGGCAGCGCCGCGCCGCCGTGCGCGTGATCTCGTACACTATCACCACCCACGAGTTCTGCAAGTGTTACACCATGTTTAGTTTAGGACTTCTTGTGAACGAAACCGAAATTTTCAAAAATGTACCAATCTGTCGCTTGCACACAACGGCGAAGCTATACGCGGACGAGTGCAGTTAACGTCACTACACGTCGACTACGCCCTTTTCCTCGCCCAGCTTGACGCTCTCCGCCTCGGGACATTTCAGCGCGCGGATCGCCACCAAGCGGACGTGCCTGCCTGTACCAAGATTCCACTGCGAACCAATGTACCAATCTGTCACTTGTACACAACGGCGAAGCCATACGCGTACGGTGCAGTTGCTCCACAGCCACGTCGACTGCGCCCGTCGCTTCGCCCAGCTTGACGCTCTCCGGCTCGGAACATTCCAGCGCGCGGAACGGCACCAAGCGGACATGCCGGTCTGTCCGACCATTCCACTGTATAACAATGTACCAACCTGTCGCTTGCACACAACTGCGAAGCCGTACGCGGACGAGTGCAGTTCCCCCACCGCCACGTCGACTGCGCCCTTCGCCTCGCCCAGCTTGACACTCTCCGCCTCGGGGCATTCCAGCGCGCGGATCGGTACCAGGCGGACGTGCCTGCCTCTACCCGCGATGACCACTGCAAACAAAGAATTCACTTTAATTGAATGTTTTTTAGATTTACTTTGTAAGCATATTTTTCATAACTGCTCATGGAATTTTTTTTTTATCTATCTATCTCTAACGCTGATGTGAACTCGCCGCCAACGCACACCCTGGTACTCTCCACGCACTTACCCAGCAACTGTTCAGTGGGCACGTATCGCAGACGGTGCACCGGCGCGATGGCTCTCCGCGGCACCAGCTCCGCGCGCTCCAGGTCCAGCAGCGCCAGCCCGAACTCGCCGCCGACGCACACCCGCGTGCCCTCCACCACGCACGCGCACTGCGCACTTACCCAGCAACTGTTCAGTGGGCACGTATCGCAGACGGTGCACCGGCGCGATGGCTCTCCGCGACACCAGCTCCGCGCGCTCCAGGTCCAGCAGCGCCAGCCCGAACTCGCCGCCGACGCACACCCGCGTGCCCTCCACCACGCACGCGCACTGCGCACTTACCCAGCAACTGTTCAGTGGGCACGTATCGCAGACGGTGCACCGGCGCGATGGCTCTCCGCGGCACCAGCTCCGCGCGCTCCAGGTCCAGCAGTGCCAGCCCGAACTCGCCGCCGACGCACACCCGCGTGCCCTCCACCACGCACGCGCACTGCGCACTTACCCAGCAACTGTTCAGTGGGCACGTATCGCAGACGGTGCACCGGCGCGATGGCTCTCCGCGGCACCAGCTCCGCGCGCTCCAGGTCCAGCAGCGCCAGCCCGAACTCGCCGCCGACGCACACCCGCGTGCCCTCCACCACGCACGCGCACTGCGCACTTACCCAGCAACTGTTCAGTGGGCACGTATCGCAGACAGTGCACCGGCGCGATGGCTCTCCGCGGCACCAGCTCCGCGCGCTCCAGGTCCAGCAGCGCCAGCCCGAACTCGCCGCCGACGCACACCCGCGTGCCCTCCACCACGCACGCGCACTGCGCACTTACCCAGCAACTGTTCAGTGGGCACGTATCGCAGACGGTGCACCGGCGCGATGGCTCTCCGCGGCACCAGCTCCGCGCGCTCCAGGTCCAGCAGCGCCAGCCCGAACTCGCCGCCGACGCACACCCGCGTGCCCTCCACCACGCACGCGCACTGCGCACTTACCCAGCAACTGTTCAGTGGGCACGTATCGCAGACGGTGCACCGGCGCGATGGCTCTCCGCGGCACCAGCTCCGCGCGCTCCAGGTCCAGCAGCGCCAGCCCGAACTCGCCGCCGACGCACACCCGCGTGCCCTCCACCACGCACGCGCACTGCGCACTTACCCAGCAACTGTTCAGTGGGCACGTATCGCAGACGGTGCACCGGCGCGATGGCTCTCCGCGGCACCAGCTCCGCGCGCTCCAGGTCCAGCAGCGCCAGCCCGAACTCGCCGCCGACGCACACCCGCGTGCCCTCCACCACGCACGCGCACTGCGCACTTACCCAGCAACTGTTCAGTGGGCACGTATCGCAGACGGTGCACCGGCGCGATGGCTCTCCGCGGCACCAGCTCCGCGCGCTCCAGGTCCAGCAGCGCCAGCCCGAACTCGCCGCCGACGCACACCCGCGTGCCCTCCACCACGCACGCGCACTGCGCACTTACCCAGCAACTGTTCAGTGGGCACGTATCGCAGACGGTGCACCGGCGCGATGGCTCTCCGCGGCACCAGCTCCGCGCGCTCCAGGTCCAGCAGCGCCAGCCCGAACTCGCCGCCGACGCACACCCGCGTGCCCTCCACCACGCACGCGCACTGCGCACTTACCCAGCAACTGTTCAGTGGGCACGTATCGCAGACGGTGCACCGGCGCGATGGCTCTCCGCGGCACCAGCTCCGCGCGCTCCAGGTCCAGCAGCGCCAGCCCGAACTCGCCGCCGACGCACACCCGCGTGCCCTCCACCACGCACGCGCACTGCGCACTTACCCAGCAACTGTTCAGTGGGCACGTATCGCAGACGGTGCACCGGCGCGATGGCTCTCCGCGGCACCAGCTCCGCGCGCTCCAGGTCCAGCAGCGCCAGCCCGAACTCGCCGCCGACGCACACCCGCGTGCCCTCCACCACGCACGCGCACTGCGCACTTACCCAGCAACTGTTCAGTGGGCACGTATCGCAGACGGTGCACCGGCGCGATGGCTCTCCGCGGCACCAGCTCCGCGCGCTCCAGGTCCAGCAGCGCCAGCCCGAACTCGCCGCCGACGCACACCCGCGTGCCCTCCACCACGCACGCGCACTGCGCACTTACCCAGCAACTGTTCAGTGGGCACGTATCGCAGACGGTGCACCGGCGCGATGGCTCTCCGCGGCACCAGCTCCGCGCGCTCCAGGTCCAGCAGCGCCAGCCCGAACTCGCCGCCGACGCACACCCGCGTGCCCTCCACCACGCACGCGCACTGCGCACTTACCCAGCAACTGTTCAGTGGGCACGTATCGCAGACGGTGCACCGGCGCGATGGCTCTCCGCGGCACCAGCTCCGCGCGCTCCAGGTCCAGCAGCGCCAGCCCGAACTCGCCGCCGACGCACACCCGCGTGCCCTCCACCACGCACGCGCACTGCGCGCCGCGCACCGCCGCCGCGCCGCTCGCGTCCGCCAACACCGCGGCGCTGTACACCTACAGAAACAAAATCCACATTGCTATTGGCATCTTTGGTGAGTCCAACATTGACCAGCCTATTAAAATCACAAGATTGGACATGTGCACCGAATGGAGAGAAAAAACAAAATTTAGTATGAAAGAGGCCTCGAGAGGCAAAAAGATGTGAAATAGGAGGCATAAAAATTGGATAAATTTTTGGTCCTTCGAACCGGATCAGCCGTACATATCTAGCATAATTGCGAGGGAAAGAAAAAAATAACAAAACTTGGAGATCAGAAGGTAAATTAAAAGTTAGTTAAGAGCACTAACTCACCAAAAAACTGCATCAGCAGTTTAGTGGCATGAATTGTTTGTACATATTATAGTAGTATGCATTAAGTAAATAAATAAATTTTAAAAAACTCACACATTTGTCAGGCAAGTTGTTCCTCTTCAATATCCTATGCAGCTCGCTTAGAGCCACCACCCACTTCGTCTTCTCCGACTCAGATTCTGCCAGCATGAGTGTGTGATACCTCTTACCGCCTTCCAACTGTGATGTTGATATCTGGTACCGAAAAAAATTTAGAATAGAATGAATAAATAGACCTACCGAGTTTTTTACTGGCTCTTCTGATTAGGAAATATACGAACTCTCTGAATTTAGGCTTTTAGAAGAGGTACGCCATGTACTTGTAGCTCCATGCACCAGGCCTGCCCACGCATCGCCTTTTCCATCGTCCTCTTACATTCGTAACAGTTCCTTCAATTAAGGCGCATTCTACCTTCGGTTTCGGCCAAAACTTCGGCTCATTTTGGCAGAAGCCGAATGTTTAGCAGAAGATGGTATTTTTGCCCGACAATGGCCAAAACCTAAGGACTAAGTAATAGCAGGCCTGGCGCACTCCGCAGTAAACTACAGAACTACAAGTACATGGCGTAAGTGTAATAAAGGCCTTCAGAGAGATTAAGAGAGTGCGAAGGGATTAGTTACGTGATAGAAAGAGAGAAAAATCTAGGCGAATAAGAGGGTAGGCAAGTAGCGCTGAGTCAACCTGAATTGCACTTTATTGTATGGTAACAAGAGTCGTTATTTATTTAAATTTTTTATACCTTTAGATAGTATTAGGTATTCTGTGGTAATAGTAATTAAGTCTAATAAAGTCCTTCAGAGAGATTAAGAGAGAGCGAAGGGATTAGTTACGTGATAGAAAGAGAGAAAAATCTAGGCGAATAAGAGGGTAGGCAAGTAGCGCTGAGTCAACCTGAATTGCACTTTATTGTGTGGTAACAAGAGTCGTTATTTATTTAAATTTGTTATACCTTTAGATACTATTAGGTATTCTATGGTAATAGTAATATTATCTTACCCTAAATATACAAGGAATGTCCCGCTTGCTCGCGTGTATGACGTCAGAGTCTTTGACAGACGTCACGCTGAACTCTGGGTCGCGCATGTCCAGCACTTGACTCACGCACACTGACGGCAGCGCGTTCCTGGAATTATAAGAATTTTTTATTAGAGCTTCACGCAGTATAGATATTTTATTTTTAAAAAAAAAAAGTTATCATGGCTCACCTGTCTTGTGATATGTCGTATAGGAACAATTTGAAGTCGCATACAACGACGAACTGTCGCATCCAACCTTTCTTGACGCCGCCCGGTTTCGGTACCTGAAAAAGACAGTTAGTTGTAGTGCATTTACCTGAAAATTCTTAAAAAAACATTCTTAAGGACACACTGATTAATTGAATATATTTTATAGCTTTGTAATATTGTTTATAATATGTATCATTGTGTATGAATATAACGATAGCGTTCAATTGAAATTTAGTTTTTTTTTGGTCCTTCGAACCGGATCGTTTTTTTATATACCCAACTTTTTTATATACAGATAGGCTAGCCTTTGACGACGATCAATGATCTGATATCTAAAAATGTTTTAAGAACTTGCCTAAGAAGACATTGATTCATTGAAAATATTTTGTAGCTTTGTAATATAGAGATATTGTTGAATAGAATTTTAGATTTTTTTGGTCCTTCGAACCGGATAGTTTGTACCTTGACGTATCCCTCGTATGCAGTGCCTTGACCCCGCGCGGGGTCGATGCCGAGGGGTCGGCGCGAGCGCTCGGGGGGCAGGGGACAGCGGGGGGCCACGCGGCCGCAGCAACGCGTGTGCACCGCCAGCCCGCACGTCTCGCACACCACGCCTTGACGTGTTAGACCGATCTGGGGACAAATACGACCATCCTACGTTTAATCACTCTAAAAAACGTTATTAAATATCAACCACTGGAGTTGGAAATAATGATTATTGTTAATAACCAGCAAGATATGTCTATAAAAATGGCTGAACGATGCAAATCAGTCAGTCGTTCTTGTAATTAGCCTAATTGCTGCCCAGCCACGGACCTTGTTTCTGCCTGCCGATCTGGTCAGCAAGTAAAGCTAACAACAAAATATCCTCAACAAAAAGTCGCCGAAAGACCTTCTGGATGTTCTCAGGAGTGACGTTTCAATAATCTAAGAAGTGATTTAAGTAGTACCTTAGTATTGTAAATTGTGAATCCTTACTAATATTATAAATGAGAAATTGTGTTTGTTTGTCCTTCAATCACGCCGCAACAAAGCAACGGATCGCGACGAAGCCGCTAGCATCAACTAGTGTAATAATAAACCTAGGTCCAGTACTCGTTTGAGTTTTTTTGAAAGACCGCCGAGTGATAGGGACTAGTACGTAAAGGGTATTTCGAAGGGTTTGTTTGTGTGCGTTGTTCCTGCATTTGTTCTACTACTGGAGTAGTATCCTAAGCCTAATGTTGTCACTTACCATGAGCGATGTGCAGTGGTTACATTTAGTGGGGCTGCTGAATGTCCTCACTAGGAACTGGTGAACCTTCTGCTTGCCAGGAACCGCCGGCCCGAGGGTGGGGTCTTGGAGGGAATACTGCAAACAATAACGCATCACTGTAGATTTTTTTTTTAAACAAACAAAGTGCTTTCGAATCGTCAAGTGAAATCGATATAAAATTTATCAAGTGTACAGTATTCTACTAGTCAAACCCTTTCATTTGATACCCATATTGAGGGAGTTGTGAAAAAATATGTAATCCGCCATTTTGTAGCAGCGGCCATCTTGGACCGAGTTTCAGTTTTTATTTGAAAGTTGCAAACTTTATTCTTCAGAATATTCCTCTGTGTTTTCTCATTGCTAACCAGTGTAAATTAAAAATTTAAAACACCCCGACAGGCCGACATGTTACAACATCCTAATCATTAGTCAGTAATCGTTAAAATAAAAATATGTAATCCGCCACTTTGTAGCGGCGGCCATTTTGGAACGATTTTCATCAAACATAGCTAAGAACACTCCCGACTAATTCACCTTTCAAACAAAAAACCAAAATCAAAATCAGTTCATCCGTTCGGCTGCTGCGATGCCATACACGCACGCACGCACGCACGCACGCACGCACGCATGCACGCACGCACGCACGCATGCACGTCTTTAGAGCACCCCGTCATTTTAGCGTCGGGGGTTAAAAACTCACGGTAGACATCTCGCTGGGGGAGCTCTTGCAGGATATGGGGGAGGCGGCGCGCCCCTCCATTTCGTCCTGGGACTCCGCCGACCCGCTCAGCGCCGTCGACTGTTGCGACCCGTACATCATCTGACACATCGAAAAATCTTATAAGGACAGCTATTATAGTAGCTACAGTCCGCGCGCGAGCTCCGAGGAATCGGGGGCTGAAGTAGCGGGCGGGTGTGCACCGCGCCCAACCGTCGCATCATGCCCCGCACGCTCTTTTTTTTTTTTTTTATTCGATGACAAGATAACCCTTGACTGCGATCTCACCTGACGGTAAGTGACGATGCAGTCTAAGATGGTAGCGGGCTAACTTGGAACGGGTATAGCAGTGTAAATTCAACCCATACCCCTAATTGGTTTCTACACGCCATCGTGCCGGAACGCTAAATCGCTTGGCGGCACGTCTTTGACGGTAGGGTGGTAACTAGCCACGGCCAAAGCCTCCCACCAGACCAGACCAGAGACAATTTAGAAATTATAAATTCCTAAATTGCCCCCGCCGGGAATCGAACCCGAGACCTCCCAGTTATAAGACCACAGCGCTCACCACTGCGCCAGGGAGGTAGTCCTTGTACTAGTTCGACCTTTACGCGAGAGTCCGCTTAACGAGTTCTGTTTTCAAGGTATAAATAGTACTAAACTAAAAAGCTTTCTTTGTGTTTCCAAATAGCTGTTTAACTTCGACGAAAAAGAAATGGCGAGAACGAGCAATGACCACAGGCAGAGAAAAAAATCCTTTATAATTCGAAGACAATAATCATTATACAATTTGTTATTATCCATGCACATAGGTACAATCCTGAAAGAATTATTATTTCACAATTAATTTAATGTACGCGCACAAATGCTAAAGATGTCTTATTATCGATAACGTAATGTCGACTAAATAACAACTCAAGCTCATTAAGTCAACATTCCTCAAGATTCCTCGGAGCTCGCGCGCGGACTGTAGGTAAGGTTAAAAGAATTTATTCTCGAAGAACAATTTGCTCATTGTCTGGCAATTTTGCTATGGTTTTACTAGAACACGGTTTATTTAATCTTTTATTTTTCATATCAAAATTCTGCCCCTACATTAGTATATCATTAAAAAACTAAACAATGTAAGTATATTAAGTATGTTGTTGTTAACACAATGTAAGCAAATAAAAGGCAAAACAAATGTTAATCAAAATTAGTACAACAAGACATAAATAAAACTATGAGTAAAAATAAATAAAAATGAACATAGGTTATTGGGCACTAGTGAGACATCGCCTTTTTCTTGCTTCTTCCAAGGTTATAAATGCGAAAGTGTGTTCGTTTGTTGGTTCGTCCTTCAATCACGCAGCAAAGATACAACAGATCGACGTGATTTTTTGCATGGGTATAGAAGGACATGGAAAGTGTCATAAATGGTAACCTATTCATCCCCGAAAAAGAGACGCTTCCTCATTTTTAAATTCGCTCTTATTTTCCAGGATAAAAAGTAGCCTATGTGTTAATCCTGGTTATGAACTAACTCCATAATCCAAATTTTAACCAAATTGGTTCATTTATTGTAGCGTGAAAGAGTAACAAACACACACACGCACACGCACGTATGCACGCACATGCAAGCACGCATGCACGCACGCACCCACACACATACAAACTTTCGCCTTTATAATATACGTGTGAAAAAAAATACTTGCTCAAGAACAGCTTTTCTCTAACAACCAGATCAAGATATTTTTTGCCGGCGTAATGCCCAATAACCTATTAAAATAAAAAATGAGTATACCTTTGCATTGCAACAATGCTGAACGTTTCTGTAACGGTACTGCGGCGACATCTGTACGTGAATAAGCGACAACTGAACGTTAGCGACAACAGATGAAGCACAAATAATAAAAAAAAAATAGTAATAAATAAATAAATAAATGACATTGGTACAAACTCTAAACTAGCGAAAGTGCTAACTCTTCACCAAAGGTGCTATTTTAGCAAATCTAAATATATAAAAGGCAAAGGTGACTGACTGACTGACTGACTGATCTATCAACGCACAGCTCTAACCATTGGACCGATCGAGCTGAAATTTGGCATACAGGTAGCTGTTAGGACGTAGACATCCGCTAAGAAAGGATTTTGGAAAATTTCAACCCCAGAGGGTTAAATAGGGGGTTAAAAAATCGAACCTAACGTGAGCGAAGCCGCGGGTTAAAGCTAGTTTTCAATATAAAAACTGTCAGATCACAATTATCCCTCTGTTAAAAGATACTCAACGATGGAGGTAAAATCAGCTCTAAATAGGGTATATGTAATAGGATATATTATTATGCATGTGTTTTTAAATTCATTATTTACATTAACATAGCATGAAGAATATACAGGGTGTCCCACGGCGATGCCACATGGAGGGGAAGTACCTTAAATATTGGAGATGGAACATTTTACTGAAAGAAGACTTCATTTTAATTTAAAAAACAATTTAAACTGCATTCATAGATTTTTAAATAATTGCCTGGTTGAACCGGGACTCGAACCCGCTATCCGAGAAAAACAATTAACCTGTATCTTTATCATACCGATCGGAAGGTTTCATCATAAGAATTATTTTTTGTTAAATAACATAGCATGAGAAATAAAAGGAAGACCATGAATTTTAGCCTTTGATGTAAAATTTTGTTCAGAAATCCCGCTGCAACAGAGCTACGAATTGCAGCGGGATTGAAGGACAAACCAATAAATCAACAAACAAACACACTTTCGCATTTATAGGTAATATAAGTAAGGATTAGTAAGGATAGTAAGGATCGGGAAATGATGCGTACTTCTCAAGTGGGTACTCATTAGTAATAGTTCATGTCAGTTGTATGTTGAATGTTAATACGCCAATGTCAGCTTTTCATTTTTCTGAACAAAATTTTACATCAAAGGCTAAAATTCATGGTCTTCCTTTTATTTCTCATGCTATGTTATTTAACAAAAAATAATCCTTATGACGAAACCTTCCGATCGGTATGATAAAGATACAGGTTAATTTTTTTTCTCGTATAGCGGGTTCGAGTCCCGGTTCAACCAGGCAATTATTTAAAAATCTATGAATGCAGTTTAAATTGTTTTTTAAATTAAAATGAAGTCTTCTTTCAGTAAAATGTTCCATCTCCAATATTTAAGGTACTTCCCCTCCATGTGGCATCGCCGTGGGACACCCTGTATAGTACCTACTTCAAACTGACATTTCTCTCTCATCACTTTTCGGACGATTTAAATGCCGCCATTTTGGGTTAGCTGATGTCACGCATCAGATTCTAACGATTTTGATTGGCTGACATTTACATGTTTTATGACGTCATATTTCGTTCTATGGCGTTCTTTTTCGATTCACGAAGGCGCGTGGCTCATGGTTGTGTGTGTGTCGTATCTATATAAGTGTGAGCGCACGCATACTTACTCAACGTACATGCACACGACGTAACCACAGGTAAAGCTCACGCGTCCCCGTGAATTTAAAAAACTATACCAAATTATTCGTATCTTCGTAAAGACTTGCGTAAATAAGCAAAGCATGAAGAATGCTATAACCTTCAAGTTAGTACAAAATCCAGTAGCTCCCTACATTTTACAAAAATAACACGTCATACCTTCTGTTCGTTGTTCATAGAGGCTACGTTATCGTAATGCCGCTCTGTCGGCGCTTCCTTCAAGAACTGCTCCAGATAACTCATTTGTGAAGGCGGCCGGTCCAAGACTGAAAGACATACGATAACATCATTATTTCATTATTATTAAATAAATTAAATAAAATACATAAATAAATATTTTTTATTGCTTTCGATGAGTCAGGCTACAAGAATAAAGAAAAAGGTTAAACAAGAGGAAAGCTTACAACTAAACTTCTCAAGCCTAACAACTTAGCAAATGCCCGTAAACTCAGCTTTATGCTGGGCAGCTTTAGGGTAAAAACATGCCGAAGATGCCTCACTACGATATCTCGCGGTCGCGGTTTAGCTCGCCATCTCGATGTCACCTCCATTTAAAACAAATGTATACAAACAGACAAGCACGAACATAGAGATACCTCATTGCGATACATCGCGGTACAGTGAGGCATTTTCGGCATGGTCGTGCTTGTCTGTTTTCATACATTTGTTTTAAATTAAATGGAGGTGACAGCGAGCTAAACCGCGACCGCGAGATATCGCAGTGAGGCATCTTTGGCATGTTTTTACCCTTAGGCTTTAAAAACTCCCTTCTCTTGTATCCCTATAAACCAGTTGTGCGATTCTCTAAAAATAATTCCTACAGAGTGACGACTGCAATCGCCGATCCTTTTTTTTTCGATGATAAGATAGCCCTTGACTGCGATCTCACCTGATCGCAAGTGACGACGTAAGATGGTAGCGGGCTAACTTGGAAGGGGTATTGCAGTGTATGGCAATGTTGTTAGATTGAGTACGACAACAGTACAACGGGCGGGAATCGAACCTGCGACCTTTCAGTTTTTGAGTTGGACTATTGAGCTATGTATCGTAGTCTATTTGGACTTTACATTTCAGATAGCCATGTGTTAAAGAGATATATAAAATAAATTAAAATATAGAAGGGAGATAATATAAAAATTTACAGGAGTAAAAAAAACACATAAACCAATCCCAACCGAAACCACGATCACAAAACGTCACTAAAAAAAAACTAATTGGCAACTAATACGTATACTATAGCTTATAGATAAGTAAAGTCGGGTGTAAATTTATGTATCGTTCATTTTTGTAGTTGTTTTTCGCCAAAAAATATTTTCCACTTGCTTATAGAGTTAATTTTTAAAAATTCCGCGGGAAAAGGTAGCCTATATCACTATCGGTGCCAAAAATCACGTCGATCCGTTGCTACGTGATTGAAGAACAAACCAACAAACAAAGACACTTTCGCATTCATAAGGATTATTTATTTATTGTCGTCACGGCAAATGGCATGACGCTTTCTTATACCGTCACGCCCTTTCATCCCCCGCGATGTTTCTCACTATCAAACTTTTTTTTTTACTAACATTCCCTTGTGAAGCGATTCCCAATTTTTTTTATTATAAACTTTACTATTCGTATTTCTATTTCTGTAGTAAGAAACACCCGACTTTACGTTACATTTTAGTGAACATACTAGGGTCTAAGACATGCACAGGACATTTAAAATCCGTATCAAACTATACCCGTCTCCCACACAATGGCAGATAACCGCAGGGCCATGACCTCACCACATTTTTGCACTCCATTTGACGGTATGTCGGTTAATTATGAAGAATAGTTTAGAAAGTCCTGCAGCTTCCTATCAGCGCGGGAAGCGAAAGGTTGACTGACGAACCAATAGCGCAGCAAAACAGACCCCACGCACATAGTAACGCCAAAATGATATAAACTAAAGATGTCACGAATATTCTGCAACTTCGGTATTCGGCATTTTTTTTTACTATTCGGCCAAATATTGTAAACTATCCGGAGGAACACCTAACAGTAAATCACGAAAAAAAAAATGCATAATATTACTCACACAGAGGTGATTTTTTAATTAAATGGTGTCATTTCGTGAACAAACGTTGCAATGCAATAATTTTTTTTAAATAATCACATTAAAAGTAATCCAGTTTGACGTAACAATACCAACGATCAACAAATAAAGTGTGTTGTGACATCATGAATGAAATAAAAATGCTTACGACACGTCATCAACACACGTACTTTAGTACGCAGGTTTAAACCTGTCACCCGCGAGAGGTACTAGGTGTTGCCGAGTATTCGGCGCTTCGGCCATGAGCCACGACGAATATTCATTATTCGGTATTCGGTCAAATCACTATTCGTGGCATCTCTAATATAAACCACCCATAGCAAACTACAAGTTCAGAATTATTTTTACCTGATGCCGAAAGTAGGTAGTTGCCTATTTGGCTTTTTGCTATATCGTCACATCACTTTCTGTACCGCCTCTAATCGCAAAAAGTCATGGCCCCGCGATAACACCCACACAAAGACAACTTGTAAGGATTCGTCGAAAATGGCCTCTTAAAAATTTCGTATAAATCATAGATTTACTTATGTTTAAACATCATAAACTAATTCGATACACGTCGGTCTATTGTGCGAATGTTTGTTTTTTACAGAAAAGTAGGGTTGACAAAAAAAATAAATTAAATATTAGTCAAAAGTCAAAACCTATGTGCCTATACAAACAAGTGTTAAAGAAAACCAGATCGCTTAGCGCGTTATATGCCGTGTATGAATTGACATCGCATTTGTGTTCAATCCAATAAAAAATTATTTTATTAATACCATAGGTACATTTCACATTTAAAAAAAAATACAAAAATAATGAAAATGGGCAAGAAAATCACACAAAAAATAGAAAAAAATGTTTAAAATTTCTTGTCACATCCATGCCACGGCAAAGAAGCTCAAGCAAAAGCGAAGCGATTTACAATGAAAAGGGGGATATCTTTTCCAAAATTTTTTTTTTTTTTTTCGAATTGTCTTATCACTGTTTTGCAGTCAACTTACAATTTAAAAAAAAGGACAATCGTTTTTAAACTAATAAAAAAGAATTAAAACAAATCTCTAACAATACAACAAAAATAACAACAGAAAAATCAGTTAACGTGACGCACAAAACAGTGATTTTTTTTAATAAAAAAATAATTTTCTTTTGACACTTGCTCATAAGTACTTACAATGGAAAGATAAAGGGTAAAAATCTAGGTACAAAGTTATTATTCTAAAACGTAGCACAATGACAGGAATTCCACGAAAACCTTTGGTTTATGGATAATATTTGTTGGTGTATTTATAATAGAAAAATAGGAAAGTTTTCTTTTATATACTTTTAAAAATTGCTTTCGAATTGTCTAGTAAATCTACCACTAGTTTGGAATATTGTTTTAAACGAGAAGAACCATTGCCAATGATAATGAGCTTTTCTAGTAAAATATTTAGTTCCTGATTAATATTTTTTTTGCTGCCACTACTAAGTCAAACTTTAAACAAAAACAAAAAAATGGCAATCGTTTCATAATCTGAAGTAATTTTACTATTTTAAAAGTAGCTTTACTATTTTGGTGCGAATTCCGTTGTAGTATACAAATCTTTTTACTGACTGAACTAAAAACTGTCAGTGGCGTTTATAATTTCAGAAGATATCCAAATAATTACTTTTTATAAAAAATTGAACGGACGATAGAAACAACCAGAAAAGGGAAAAACAAAATATAAATCTTTTTAATCTTACTAAGCTCCTAAACTAATGTAAGTAACTAATTTTGTGTGGCGACAAACTTTTAATTTAATAATGGCTATTGGGAAATAGCAAATATTTTTTTTTTTTTAACTTATTAGCAAACCTGAAGTTAACTAATATCCTCCTATCCCCTCCAAATAAGAGCAAAGCTTGTGTTAGGAGTGAGTACGACAATAGTGCAACAGGTGGGATTCGAACCTGCGACCTTACAGTTTTCAGTCCGCACCTTTAACCGTTAGGCTATTGAGGCTTTTAAATTATTTCCTAATACTTTTAAGTTTATTATTTAAAAAAAACACCAACAAATACCATTTAAAAACGGAGGCAAGACATACACAATGACATACGAGATATCTACTTCTAGAGGAGGACGTATTATGGACAAAACTTGTATGTATTATTATAGATAAAAATCACGAACCATTCTCTTCTTTACCACTCCAGTAACTCGACGACTTGGCGGATCCTTGCCTCGCTGCTTGCACATAACTTACAACCTTAATCACATTGAAATAGATTCCATTTTTCATTATTAACCTATATTGTACAGTTGTACAGAGCCGCAAAGCGGTTGATGACATTTGCAAAATTATTGATGCGAAACAATATTCAAGATTGTATGAATCGAATTGATTCAATTGATGTTGTGACTGATTTGTTAACCGACATCCAAAAATGGAGACGAACGGAAACGAGACAGATTTATGGTAGAGCATATTTGTGTCTCGTTTTAACCTCTATCTTGAGTCTGAGCTGAGTCAGAGCACGCTCTATAGATCTCAGCATAAAAGCTGTATAACAGAACAAAGTGGAATTTGATCATAAATGATCTATATAATTAATCTGTATAATTAAACACTGGTTTTGCTGACCCTACACAAATGACAGCTTAATTATGGATCAATTTGAAGCGCCACATGTGACATACGAATGTCTCTGGAACTAATAATATTCCAAATGGCGCACCGACCTCTATAATTTTGTAATCTATGAAATCATACAACAACATAAATGAAATCATAGATTAATCATAGGTTAATTATTGCACCATTTGCAATATTATATCACCTGGTAGAGATTGCTCTGTAAGCAATAAGGCAGCCTTTGCATTGAGTTTTAAGATGTATTCAATTTTGTTTCTTCCTTGTGTGCAATAAAGTCTCTATAATTAATTTACGAAATCATAGAACAACATCAATGAAATCATAGATTAATTATAGACGTCGGTGCGCCATTTGCAATATTACCTATTAGTTCTAGAGACATTCGTGTCTGCTAAGTGCTTACAGCGCCAAAATGGCGTCAATCAAAAAGATCCAAAACCAGGTTCTCCCTTCGACAGTATTCCCACTTAATTACAATATGGGGTTATTAAAGGGGCGAACCAATAAGTTTCTGAAAAGCTGGCAACGCATTGGTGGTGCCTCTGGTACTACAAGTGTTCATGGGCTGCGGTAATCACTTTACATCAGGTGACCCGCCTGCTCGTTTGCGCGTTATTCATAAAAAAGAAAGGTTAAAGAGCAGCTTAACCAGTGTTATTCACAGATTAATTATAGAGCCCAGTGCTGACCATAGAAAAAACCATGCTGATAAAATTAAAAAAAAAAAAGAAATAACAAGAGAATACAACAAAAGTTTAATACAGTTAAATTATGTACATTTACTGCGTACTGTACATAGATTTGGCACATTATTATACAATGCTTCAAAAATAACATACAAACAACTTAAATGCATACGTAAATGTATCATGTAACTTAAAATAGCACAAACGGATTAAATGTAATAGTCGTCGATGACGCATTTTCCAAAAAATATTTTTGTATAGGTACGATGACAGGATAGCCCTTAAGTGCTATCTTACCTCATGGTAAGTAAATTATGTTAATTTGTTGTATTTGTCTCCGTCCCGAATAGCATAATAACCATTAAAACATCGGAAAAATTCTCGAAAAAAAAATATGTAGAAAATTCATTTTCTCATACATTTTGTATGAAATGGCTTTCTGATGATATCTCAAGAACGGATTGACTGATTTCGATGATATTTTTTTAATTCATGTTGGCCTCTTTCATTGTGAATTTTTCGGAAAAGTAAAAAATCAAATAGAAAAATCCAAGAATTGAAATCACGGACAAAAATTAACATAGCGTCGTATTCCTGGTGCAATCAACGCGGACGAGGTCGCGGGCATCAGCTAGTTTTTAATAAAAGTTGTGTCAGAAAATGCGTTATCGACAGGAAAATAAATAGTTCAAATGCACTGAGATTCTAAAACATGATCTACGGCGAACTTAAACCTAAAAAAAAAAACATCTTCATGCTGTCACTTTTTAAACAGGCGATTTAAAAGTAAATCGAATCAATTCCGTTTAACCAGTATATGTATATAAGTAAATAAAAATAAATTAAACAAAAAAAAAGATAAGACGATATTATAATGTCGGTCGTTTGACGCAAAGCTGTTTAATCTCAAAAATCTCGATTTTTTTTAAGCTATTGCATAGCTTCTATCGCGGGCCAGCGTGGAGACCGAATCCAGAAATTCCGTAACGAAAATAACCTGACACGAGACTCCTCTACGGTGAGCCGCTAGATGGCGCATTTTTTATCAACGCCATCTAGCGGTGAGCCGCTATGATAAAAAATGCTATGCAATAGCTTTACCGCGGCAGTCCCCGAGTGCCACATGTTTTTCTTATTTCAAAAATGGTCCTAAAAGGTTTTTCAATTTACAAAATCTTAGTTTTTAAGATTTTATAAAAATGTCTTGCGTGAATTTATTTTTTAATTACATCGCAACGCATACCATCTGAAGGTCGCGCTTACAGCTGTTGTTTACCTATAGTAGTGTAGTTTTTATAGACATTTTTTTGGCGACATTTTTTCTTTTTAAGCTATTGCATAGCTTCTATCGCGGGCCAGCGTGGAGACCGAATCCAGAAATTCCGTAACGAAAATAACCTGACACGGGACTCCTCTACGGTGAGCCGCTAGATGGCGTTGATAAAAAATGCTATGCAATAGCTTTACCGCGGCAGTCCGCGAGTGCCACACGTCTTTTTTTTATATCACTTTTTCTAGATGAAACAATGTCGCAGCAAATGAGACACATTGTATTTCTTTACTATCGACAGTTAATAAAAAAAATCTTAATAATTATATTTAACGATAAAAAAAACGCTAGTTATTTTTGAAACTTAAAATACAATACAATTGAAAAACAATCATTGACTAGTTCAAATGGTGGTAGAATAATAGAACAATTGCATATTATAAATCTTTGGTATAAATATAGTTGTTTAAGACTAGACGCGAATCAAAGACTAGAATCATTTAACACAGCGTGTTGATAAAATAAAAAAAATATATATCCAATATTCATAAATCATAGATATCATTTACAAACAAGGAACACAATATAATGTGATTTAACGTAAATGTTTTTAACGAAAGCTATAGTTATTGCAATTCACGAGGGCGCGTAGCTCATGGTTGTGTGTGTGTCGTATCTGTATAAGTGTGAGCGAGAACTTGCTCGCGCCTGACCGCTCCCAGCTAGGCTCCTGACAGGCACTCACACTTACGCAATGTGCATGTACACGACGTAACCACAAGTAAACCTCACGCGCCCTCGTAAGTTGAAAGAACTATATATATAAATAAATACACATTGGTACCTATTCAGTGGTAGACATATATCTCTAAGCAAAATTAGTAGATATGAAGGTAGTTCTATTATTTTCCGCTCGGAACATTGTCAAGAAGTACTTACTTTTATACAAAACAGATGTTTTTTTATAAAATATCAGTAGGAATGAATGGGTGCCAATTGAGTGACAATATAGATATCAACAAGTGGGATTTGAATCCTAAACTAACTTTTGGATCTGTCAATATAATTCAAATAGCTGTTGCCAGCGACTTCGTCCGCGTGGATTTAGATTAAATCCCGCGGGAAATCTTTGATTTTCCGGGACAAAAGTAGGCTATGTCCCCAACTATACCCATGCTAAAAATCACGTTAATCCATAACTCTGTTGCAACGTGATTGAAGGACAAACCGACAAACAAACACACTTTCGCATTTATAATATTAGTAGGATATTTGTGTCCAACCGAATAGGCACCAGTATTTTTGAGGGTAGATTAGAAAAACTAATTTTTTATTCAGTCGTAAAACTGATGATATACAAGTATGGCGACACCCCATATGCATGACGTCACGCCTATAAACAACGGTATGTATGGCCTGAACCACCATCGAACTGTCGTTAAAAAGTAACAGCACGACACATTGCATACGTCACAGAAAAATAAAATTAACACATTCATAACAAACGCGTTGGACGCGGAAAAAATGCCACAAATAATACAAATGTTTCATTATGTAAATGCAAAAAATGGCCCCATAGACAATATATATTTTTTTTTTTAATTTAAAATTTAAAAATACATTTTTTTTTTCATTTGGCATAGCACCGGCGTATCGAATCACAGTTCCAATTTCGTAATTTCACAGATATACATTTTTAAACACACAGTTTTAGAGTCCATAGAGAGTGAGGCATAGACAAGTTATTTTCGTTTTTTTCGTCGCGGACGACGTTGGACTTTGTGGATGGATCCAACATTGCATTTGAGACAAGGTGGTTTTGGTTGCCAACGTTTAAACGTTTTTCACGTATTTTGTGTATTTGGTGGGGATTGTGCGGTAACATGTAACGAAAACAAAAAGAAAAGGTGCACTAAATAAATATAATATTATTATTATTATTACACGTCTATCTATAATACTGTAATGTGCTGAAAAAAAAAATGACACAAATAAACAATTAACACCAAACATGTTTACGAAGTATTAAAACCAATAAAAGTAATAATAAAAACCCAGTATGTAAATACGGTATGCTTCGTAAGATAAAATTTTGTCAATATCTTGGCAGCCATTAGGCGTTTAATCTGGGATTAATTTAATCTTTGATCTCAGGTTGACTGGATTTCGAAATAAAAAATACAAAGATCAGTCTATACTCTATGCTCAGCACAAACGTTCATGTCATGAATGTCAGATTGACAGTAATGGCCGCCATATTAACACGATTGCAAAATATGTATACCTTTTTAAAATGAACGTGGAATAAATTACCAGCTTTATATGCAGTCCAAAAAGAAAATCGTGCCTGCATTTTTTTTTTTGTTGAACATTGTGAACGTGGTGTGGTGAAAAAACAACTTTGTATTACCAAGTTATTTCTGCTGTTGCTGCGTTGCTCTCGCAATGTGGTTTTGGGCCGCAAATTAAGTAATTTTTTCCACGTACTTTTTGAACAAGGTATAGTAGGTTTATTAAAAAAAAAAATTGCCCCTGACATTAATAAGGGACCATAGACAAAATTAGGCACATAGGCCCATGTTACACATATAGATTATTTACCACCCTATAAATAATTATATATGATGATCTATATAGAATATAGAAGATAAATCTATGGTACGAAATAGGATCCTTAGTATAGTGTAATATGGGCCATAGACACGAGACTTCCCTTATTTTTTGCCAAGGGCTATTAAATTGCATTGAACTATGTATGGTGTTGTATGTAAGGGCGTGTGCATACTCACAGGAGTTGGACGGCTGGTGCGGTTGGTCCAGTTTGGCCTGCATGTCTCTAATGTGCTGTTCCTTGCGCTTCATGTCGTGTGCCAGCGTGTCCAAGCGTTGACGAGTCTCCAAGAGTTCCCTGTTAGAACGATTACGTATGAAAATAATACTGAAACAACTCCAATTTTCATTTTCATGGTATCTCTCGCCATGTTTTATTAATCGACTTCCAAAAAGGAGGACGTTATCAATTCGGCCGGTATCGTTTTTTTTTTTTCAATGGATGATAAGGTAATATTGAATGCAAAATTTTTAACTTTAACGCGTGGTAGAAGTAACTTTCTCCAATGAAAAATTTAAAAATCTAAATATATAAAAGGCAAAGGTGAGTGACTGACTGACTGACTGATCTATCAACGCACAGCTCAAACCACTGGACGGATCAGGCTGAAATTTGGCATACAGATAGCTATTATAACGTAGGTGTCCGCTAAGAAAGGAGATTTGAAAATTCAACCCCTATGGAGATAAAATAGGGGTTTGAAAAATCGAACTTAACGTGAGCGAAACCGCGGGAAAAAGCTAGTAATAATATAAAGGTAAAAATTCTTTTTGTAAACCGACTTCAAACGCCATTACAAAGTATATCAATTGTGCTATTAAAATTTGAAGAATTCCCTCGATTTCTCCAGGATCCCATCGTCAGACCCTGACCTGATGACAATGGGACCACCTGGGAAGTATACCCTTTCAAACAGAAAAAGAATTTTTCAAATCGGTCCAGGCGTCTTCGACTAATCGGGGAACATACATTAAAAAAAAAAGATTCCGACGAATTGAGAACCACCTCCTTTTTGGAAGTCGGTTAAAAACCGCCAATTTTCGATTTTCGATAAACGATGGCACCATACCTCTGGCTGGCCAGGAGTTCGGCGCGCGTCCTGCTCAGCTCTTCCCCGACCGCCTGCTTGGCTTGCACCTCGGACTGCAGCGAGTTCTGCAGCGTGAGCAGTTCCATCTTGTCCACCTTCTGCGACCTTCTGTCGCGCCAGCCGCCCGTCCCGCTGCTGACCGCCGGCGGGGAAGACGGCGGGCCGAATGTACGGGTGACGCTCGCTGAAAACATACAATAACATTCTTTTTTTTTTTTTTTTTTTCTTTATTGGAATACATACAGCATATATAAAAACATAATATAATATTCGAATAATAAAAATCTAGACCTTTTTTGCATGCCACCACCATTCGCAAAACGCTGGCAAACGAATTCTTTAACGCTTATACGAGTAAATAATTCGTAAACCTCGTTAAGAAATTCGTTGGCCACTTCTCAAATTTTGTTTTTTTTTTACCCCACATTGTAGTTTTTATTGATTGATTGATTAATTATTCTTTACAATTTTTTCTTTTTTTTTTCCCCCTGTATTTCTTTTTATTTTTCCTTCTCCCAGTTGAGTGTTTTTTTTTTCCTTTCTCATATGTAAATTCTATCTGTGAAAACTTGTAATTAGCTTTAATTGTTCTTTTGTATTTATTAACTAGTTCTTATTTTTCTAATAAGCTGTAAGTTTTCTTGTAAAATAAAATAAATAATACACTAAAATGATGCACACCACACACAAGCATGCACGCACGCACGCACTCACGCACGCACGCACGCAAGCACGCACGCACGCACGCAGCACGCACGCACGCACGCACATTACATACATATTGGGGAAGTAAAGAAAATCTTACCATGCTTAAGGTAGTCCAATTCTTCGGTCATCTTGGTGGCGAGCGCCTGCAAGTATCCTCGAGCTTCCTTCTCATCAGCCACCCATCGGATTATGTCTGCTATCTGTTATATAATAAAAAAAACAAGAAACATAGCTATTAGGAAACCAGTTAAGTTTTTCTCTCTAATTAAACAAATTGATAAGTTGAAGTACTAAAAATAAAAATAAAATAAAAATCATTTAATTCGACCATAAGATCATATCGACTGTTCCGTAGAACAAAGTCTCATCTGCTAAATTCATAACTTCAGCCCCCCGATTCAGACCCTTCCGATAACTTATTTATCGATCGATTCGGTTTGTTACCGTACGATAACATATATTTTC
Organism: Hipparchia semele; assembly: GCA_933228805.2. NCBI lineage: Eukaryota > Metazoa > Arthropoda > Insecta > Lepidoptera > Nymphalidae > Hipparchia > Hipparchia semele. Next base: position 2,192,404 of record OW121733.1, on the reverse strand, counting down.
AATTCGTAAATGCTCTTGTAATCGAATGTATCATGTCGATGTCGATAACGTAGTCGATACCGAATCGTATCCTCAAACCAAACGCTCTGAATCACACGACAAAATTTTTTATACGAGATCGATATCTAACCGTATCGACACGGTATGTTATCGAACAGGTCTGAATCGCCCCCCAGATTTGAGCCTTGCAAATGTGACTTTTAAGGCTCAAATTTCAAGTTTTGAATTTAGCAGATGAGACTTTGTTCTACGGAACGGTCGATATTTGTTAGCAACGAACACACACTTAGACTAATGTTAGTAATCTAAAAAACTATTTCATCCTAAAACTATGTCTAAGACAGGCTTGATTAGTCAGCACGTGCACCATATGACAATGGTTCAGGTACTGACAATCAAACCTGTCAGCAAATGCCCTCAGATAAAAAACAAGACATAGGGTGACCAACCCAACCCAACCCAAATTTTCAGATTAAAAAATATTTAGGGGAATTCATATTTTTCACAATCGAAACCTTTCTAATCTGGAAAGTTTTAAAATGACGTCAGTATCGTAGTTGAAAGATATCGTTCTGGAGTTCCTGAAGTTTGCGGCCATTTTGACTGAACGACTTACCAGTCAGTACTTACCAGTAGTTAATCCCGTATGTGCGAATAATTGGGGACTGGGTCATTTTTCAATTTTATTTCAAATTCTTGTTGATTTAACAAAAAATTCCTTAAAAAGTTCTTTAATTATATATATTATTAAACAAGTAACCTTATGAACACATTGATTTATAGAATTTGGTTAAATTTATACTTAAAAAACATATTTGAAATAAGATAAACTCTTAAAGTGCCCATAATTGGGTCTGCCACCCTATAATCGTTTTAGTACCAAAGCCAGTAAATACCTGCGTCTCCCAATGTTGCATGGAGTCTCGCTTGGCCCGAAGTTCTTCTAATTCCATTTCAAACTGTCTCCTCTCCGCTTGCCATCTTCTACCGTTTTCTGCCATCTGATGATTTTATTACGTCCAATTATTTAATATTATAAATGCGAAAGTTTGGATGTATGTTTGTTATTCACGTCGCAACGACTGAACGATTTGGTTGAAATTTAGCAGTTTATAGTCTGGAATAACTACTAGGCTACTTTTTATACTGGAAAATAAGAGAGTTCCCGCGGGAATCAAAAAACCTCAAATCACGCGAACGAAGTCGCGGGCGTCATCTAGTAAGACATAATAATTATACTTTGCATTTTGTATGGAAGAATTACATGTGTATTTTTATTCAAAGGACTAAGTATGACAACAGTAACCAAGAATCAATGAAATTATGAATTTTTCTTATTTATTTTTCTATTTTGAGCGAGATTGATATTTATTCTGATAAAATAAAACTATAAAATACAGCAATCCACCATAATGTAAGAGTTGGATAATAAATAAATAAATATTGGAATGAACACCAATCACACGTCGTCACATCTATCTGACATAGAAGTAACGTCACAAACGATGCCATGACACCATCGAGCGTCCTTGCGTGAATTTTAAAACTTAAAATTGAAATGGAACATTATCAAACAGTTTTCCAAAATCGGTCATTACCGAGTATTTTATACTAAAGGCTTATTGTTTTTGTAAGAATTACACGAGTGTTTTGTTATTGAAGGATTACATGATTGTTTAGGCACTAACGAATTACGGTATTTTGTGCTCTTATTTTGTGCTCTAATAATGTTATTAAAGATACCACTCACAGCCTCAAGATCTTTGGCAAGCTTCCGGTTCTCATTGATGAGCATTTGTTTGTCTTCGCTATCGTTGAGTTGTTCCAAGCGTCGGTTTTCCAGTTTTTCTTTCGATGTCTGCAACTGCAATGGTGATAACAATTTTTTTAATACCTATTGTTCAACACAATAAGGTTCAAAATTGCACTGACGAAACTATTAAATGAAATGCGGGTGTCTACGGAACAATTTTATTAGCGACTGAAGTAGGTACAATGATGCATGCAAAATTTTAAAGACGTCATTGATGCATAATAATTCAGATATGCGGACTGTAACACTTTTTTTTTTTCTTTTTTTCTAAAAGAATATCAGCCAAGCTGAACTTGACCGATGTTCTCCTCTCCCCCCCAAATAAGTGAAAACTTGTGTTAGGAGTGGGTACGACAATAGTGCAACGGTGGGGATTGAACCTGCGACTTTTTTAGTTTTCAGTTTGCAGTTTTGCACCTTTAACCGTTGGTTTAACAAAAAATAGATAATTGGGTCGTAGACACCTATTGATAAAAAAAAATCTTAAACTATGTACCTCGAATTTTTTTTTTTTTCAATTTTCACAATGTGGTGCAAGTAACCTCTTTTAAGCAATTAACTGTCACTTGCTAAAGCAAACCCAAAACCCTTCTCATTCGAGAGAATAAATGATGAAATGAATGAAAGTAACCTCTCTATTAAGCCTCGAGCGGAGTGCATCCCCTTCATGCAATTGGTCTCTTAGCGCAGACAGTTCTGCCGCGTAGCGCGCCTGTTGTTGAGCGAGCGACTCCGCGTATTGGTTCTGTGAATATTGACAACAAATTGTTTATGTTATCAACACTTAAAAGATGTGCCTGCGGGTAAAAAACCCAAAAAAAAAATTTAAAAAAAAAAAAAAAAAACCTTAAAAGATTTTTTTACCAAATGACGGTATCTAGAAAAGAATACGCCCATTTTGAGTGTCAAGCGCGTTCTAACCTAGAACTCTTCAGAGCTTTTTGGCATGGTTATCATCAAGCACAAGCCTATCTTGTAATAAAAAAACATGTATATAGTTAGAGGATACCGGTATATGTAAAACTGGCTCCCTGTAACCTCTATATAAAATGGAATTATTCATTATAATGGATCAACAAATTCCTGAAAAGCCAGCAACGTATTGTTCTCTGCCTCTGGTGCTCCAAATGTTCATAGGCGGAGGTAACCACTTAACATCAGGTGCGGACCTGCTGTTTGATTGCTATTAAAAAAACCTCTAACACCTGAATGTCTGCCTGTAACTTCGCGTTGTGGAGCCCGCCACATGGGTGGCTATGAAGCCTGCTACATCAGGGGCTGTGGAGGCTGCCTCATCGGCGACCGTGGAGTAGGCCATATCGACGCCGTGAAACGCGCCACATCAAGGGCCGTGGACCCCGTCACATCGAGGGCGGTGGAGCCCGCCACATCGAGGGCCGTAGAGCCCGCCACATCAGCGACCATGGAGCCCGCCACATCAGTGTGGAGCCCACCACATCAGCAACCGTGGAGCCCGCTACATCAGTGTGGAGCCCGCCACATCAGCGACTGTGGGGCCTGCCACATCAGCGACCGTGGAGCGCACCACATCAGCGGCCGTGGAGCCCACCACAACAGTGTGGAGCCCACCGCATCTGCGACCGTGGAGCCCACCACATCAGCGGCCGTGGAGTTCACCACATCAGTGTGGAGCGCACCACATCGGCTGCTTCCAGCGCCCCCACTAGCTGAAGTATCACGTGTATGGATATCCCTAGTAACACATATGCCTTACCTCTAACGCCTCTATGTCTGCCTGCAGCTTCGCCACGTCGGCGGCCGTGGAGCCCGCCCCGCCGGCCGCCTCCACCGCCTCCACTCGCTGCAGCCTCATACTCTCCTCACGTAATTTGCGCTCCTAAATAACATGATTAGATTATTGACGACCTCCCTGGCGCAGTGGTGAGCGCTGTGGTCTTATAACTGGGAGGTCTCGGGTTCGATTCCCGGTGGGGGCAATTTAGGAATTTATCATTTCTAAATTGTCTCTGATCTGGTCTGGTGGGAGGCTTTGGCCGTGGCTAGTCACCACCCTACCGTCAAAGACGTGCCGCTAAGCGATTTAGCGTTCCGGCACGATGGCGTGTAGAAACCGATTAGGGGTATGGGTTGAATTTACACTACTATACCCCTTCCAAGTTAGTCCACTACCATCTTAGATTGCATCGTCACTTACCAACAGGTGAGATCGCAGTCAAGGGCTATCTTGTCATCGAATAAAAAAAAATCATCATCATTATCAGCAGAAACCCATCAACGGCTCACTACTGAGCGCAGAGCGCCTATATTTTAGTTTTAGTTGAAATAATACTTTAAGGGTTGGTGGTAGGCCCACTGGTCTCATCTCAAAGAAGTGTTAAAGACCAGTCCACCATGGTGGCCCAATATAAATTGCACAAATCGTATTTCAGCAAAAAAAAAAAAAAAGTTTTGTAGATAAAATTGCTGTTTCAATTTTAAGTTTTTTTTACCTAAAGGCCTCGACGGTGTCATGGCGTCGTTCGTGACGTCACTTCTATGCTTTCGTTTACCTTAGAGCCCTCAGAAATGGCTGTATCGAGTCTGGCTTCCAAGTCGCGCCGCGACTTTTCCGCGCGACGTATATCCTGTCGCAGCCCGTCGATCTTTGCCATCGCCACTTCTAACTCTTCTTCTTTATCCCGCACCTGGATAGATAACGCTCAATAGACTTTATATGTATGTATTCACAAATAAATAAATGAATTAAATTATCAATTATGAATCATACAAATCGAGGAGTCTTTTAAACCAGTGTAGCACAAAGGAAACAGGTCTCTTGAATAAACGTAAAAATTCTTCAAACGTCACTTCAAAGTATATCAGTTGTGCCTATAAAACTTGAAGAGTTCCCTCGATTTCTCCAGGATCCCGTCATCAGATCCTGACCTGATGACAATGGGACCACCTCGGAAGGACCCTTTCAAACAAAAAAAGAATTTTCCAAATCAGTCCAGGCGTCTTCGAGTAATCGCCTAACATACATAACAAAAAAAACCTCCTACGTAAGTTGCGGTATCCTAAAAAATTGTCATTTTAGGTTTTTTGCACTATATCATTTGTTTTTATCTATTTTATGTGTTCGTTTAAAAAATAAATTAAAAACAGCATATTTTTACATACTTTCAAGACGTATTAAAACGACGGCCTAAACCATTGTATTGACCTTCACAACAATAGAGATGTTAGCACTAATCACAAATTAATGTTTAGTGTTAATTTTATGATAGTTTGTAATATTAGAATATCGAAAATCACATTTTTGTAATTTAATATTCAATATAACTTAATTTACTAAAAATGATTTTAAATGCTATACTTATCATATGATGTCACGTGACTGCAATCGCCAAGAGCTTGTGACGTCACTAATCGCGAAACAAGCTGACGACTGTATGTATGCCATGAATCGCGACCAATGTTTGTTTGACGAATGACGCCATGTCAGTCGCGTGACAGTTGTGGAGTGTTTTAGCGGGAACATTCAAAGTTACTCTATTTTTGTATATTTTCTTATCGAAATCGAAAATACTAATATTTTTAAATATTTTTTTTTTATGGTAAAAAAGAGTCAATCTTCAAAATAAAAGCAATTCCAAAAAATTGTTAACATCGCACATATTAACGCGTCACGTAAGCGTTTTGGGGATACCACAACTTACGTAGGAGGTATCGACATATAAAAAAAAATAGTACTATGCGCCCACCTGTCGCGACAGCTTCTGCTTCTGCTGCCGCAGCTCCGACAGCTTGTCGGTGACCTCGTTGTACTCAGTCATGGCGAGCTTGCGTTGCGTCACGGCGTCCTTTAGCTCTTTGTCCTGACGCACGAATGTGTGGTGTTAGTGCAAGCGGCACAACGAAAACGTTATTTGTGTTATACACGGTGAAATTTTATTCGCTGTAAACCCTGAAGGAGGTGAATGTACTCATGAAACTGAACAACTTTCCCCAAGGAACATAGGTCAAAATATGTAAAAAAAATTGGACCCTCCGTACAAAATTGACGATCAGCTGATTGATTTACTATGGGAGGTCCAAAATATTTTTTCATATTTCGACCTATGTTCCTTGGGGAAAGTTGTTCAGTTTCATGAGCACATTCACCTCCTTCAGGGTTTACAGCGAATAAAATTTCACCATGTATTATGGCGCCGACAAAACTTTTGACGTGAAACGCCTTTAAAATCACACCAAAACACACGGGTACCAGTCAGAAAAATGTACCGTAACGAAAAGGTCTATATCGTCTTGCGTTAATAACTACAAAACTAAGTTTTAGAAACATGAATCCAATGTCATTATTTAGTGTATAGTCATCTCGCTGCTAATACCTTGAGTTTGCATCGGGGCCGGGCGGGGCGGCGGGAACAAAAAGCGTTTATAATTGAAACTTACCTGTAACTTAAAATTCTCAACAACGTCTGCCTTTACTTTGAGCAATTATTCTTAGTTCTCTAAGTTGAGAGTGTTAACTAGCACCTCCAGTTTCTAGTTAAAACTTACCTGTAACCTCAACTTGACAGTAGTCGCTTTATTTTTAAGAAATTCTTCCTTTTTTAAGTTAAGAGCGTTCACAAGAACACCCAGTTCTTTGACGCGTGTCTCTAACTTTTACGGGGACGATGATATAAAGTGTTATTAATGTACACTTCTTAATGAAACTTACCTGTAAGCTCCACTTCTCAACGGTTTTTGCCTTATCTTTAAGCAATTCTTCGTCTTCAGTTATAGATGATAGGTAAAACAATTTGAAAGTTTCTCATTGAGACTTACCTGTAACCTCAACCTCCCCAAAGTTTCTGCCTTATTTATAAACAACTCATATCTTCAAGTCAAGAGCGTTCACTAGAACCTCTAGTTCTTTGAAACGCGTCGCTATCTCTTGACGTTCACATGATAAAATTTTAAACATTTTGTAAGCTTTTCGTTGAAACTTACCTGTAACCTCAACTTCTCAACAGTGTCTGCCTTATCTTTAAGCAATTCTTCCTTCTCCAAGTTGAGAGCGTTCACTAGAACCTCCAGTTCTTTGACGCGGGTCGCTAACTCTTGCGGCGACGATGATAATTCCTGATGATAAATATTTATTTGTTAACTACCACTATCTAAATTTAAAAAAAAAAAACTGTTTGACTTCTTAATTAATCAATGTTTTTATAGTGTTAATGACTTTATAAATATTAGTTGTAAGATTTGACATAGCTGTTATACTTGTACTGACTAATTTATCATTGATCTGTGACATTTTTTATTTATGCATATCTTTTTTTTTCTTATTGTAATTATATTAATCATGACATTTTACCATTGCCATTATAATTCTCAGATAATAACTAAATAATAATTAATAGAAAGCAGCAGACTTTTTTTACCGAAATTTTGCACACCATGTAAATGGTAAAATGTGAGAAACAAACTATGTACCATACCACCTGTGCACTTAACTCACATTTGGCAAATAAAGACATTTCATTTCATTTCATTAATTAACGAATCTTACCTGTAGCCAATTCATGATATACCTACTAATATTATAAAGGCGAAAGTGTTTATGATGATGTGTATGATCTGCTATAGGTATTTTTATCTCAGAAAAACAAAGAGTATGTGTGGTGACCCCTTTCCTTTAGTCATATAATGGTAAGTGTTTCCTCAGGACACTAATTCGCTGGCTGAGCTAAAACTCACTTACCTGTGAGCCAATAGTCGCGTTGACTTGTTCGAACCTTTTCACTTGAGTTTCTAACTCACTGTTTCTCATTGTTAGCGCCATTATTTCTTCTTTGAGTTGTGATACCTCTTCTAAAAAAAAAGGAACTATTAATTTTTCTTTATCTTAATCAAATGACTGAAGAATGATATTTCTTGCCTTTTCTATGGTACAAAGGTGACGTTGAAAGAAGAATTTTTATATACTTGGTTTTTCGAAAAAACAATAATGGCCGAGTGATAACCAAAGACAATTTTTAGGGTTGGGGTGTTATCGCATGAACGATTGAACGAATGCGAAAACATACAACTGAATGATTTGATGAAAAAAATATTTTTTTTCCATTCGATGACAAGCTAGTCCTCGACTACGATCTCACCTGATTGTAAGTGACGATACAGTCTATTATGGTAGCGGGCTAACTTGGAAGGGTAAGGGTGGGGAAGGGTATGGCAGTGTCAATTCAACCCATACCTCTAATCGGTTTCGACACGCCATCGCTAAATCTTTGACGGTAGGGCGTTAACTAGCCACCACCAAAGCCTCCCACCAGACCAGACCAGAGACAATTCAGAAATTATAAATTCCGAAATTGCGCCTGCCTATTATATTATAGTACGTTTATCTCACGAAGTTACGGGCGCTTTACTTGTGGTTACGTCTTGTACATGCACATTGCGTGTGTGTGCCTGTCAGGAGCCTAGGTGGAAGCGGTCACGCGCGAGCAAGCTCTCGCTCACACATATACACACACACACACTTATACAGATACAACACACACAACCATAAGCCACGCGCCCTCGTGAATTGCAAGAATTATACCAGCGTGTTAATTTTCTAAAAATTTAAACTTCAAAATTCAACGCCACTGCAAAATATATCAATTGTGCGTATAAAACATGAAGAGTTCCCTCGATTTCTCCAGGATCCCGAAATCAGATCCTGACCTGATGACAATGGCCTGGATGACCTGGGAAGTATACCCTTTCAAAACGCGCCTACTGTATGTACCCAAATCCAATACAAACTACGCCCGAAATTCGATCATACCGCGCTTAACTCGTACATACAACACTCAGTATTCGCATCTTGACATATTTCACTTACCTAAACCGCTTTTTAAAAAAGGGATCATTAGTTTACATCGTAAAAAATAGACACACAAACAAACACACACATTCACACGCACACACACACACACCCATAGACACACGTATCCACGCAAAGATACGTTGTGAATATTTTTAATTGTTTTTTATTTTTACTTTCGCATCTGAAATTTACCCTAAATTAACAATCATATCGTATTATGAAACTTTATATATTTTCTTTTATTTAAGGACTATAATAATCAAGTAAGTAAGTAAGTAAGTAAGTAAGTAAGTAAGTAAGTAAGTAAGTAAGTAAGTAAGTAAGTAAGTAAGTAAGTCAGTTAAGTAAGTCAGTTAAGTAAGTCAGTTAAGTAAGTCAGTTAAGTAAGTCAGTTAAGTAAGTCAGTTAAGTAAGTCAGTTAAGTAAGTCAGTTAAGTAAGTCAGTTAAGTAAGTCAGTTAAGTAAGTCAGTTAAGTAAGTCAGTTAAGTAAGTCAGTTAAGTAAGTCAGTTAAGTAAGTCAGTTAAGTAAGTCAGTTAAGTAAGTCAGTTAAGTAAGTCAGTTAAGTAAGTCAGTTAAGTAAGTCAGTTAAGTAAGTCAGTTAAGTAAGTCAGTTAAGTAAGTCAGTTAAGTAAGTCAGTTAAGTAACTCAGTTAAGTAACTCAGTTAAGTAACTCAGTTAAGTAACTCAGTTAAGTAACTCAGTTAAGTAAGTCAGTTAAGTAACTCAGTTAAGTAACTCAGTTAAGTAACTCAGTTAAGTAAGTCAGTTAAGTAAGTCAGTTAAGTAAGTCAGTTAAGTAAGTCAGTTAAGTAAGTCAGTTAAGTAACTCAGTTAAGTAACTCAGTTAAGTAACTCAGTTAAGTAACTCAGTTAAGTAAGTCAGTTAAGTAACTCAGTTAAGTAACTCAGTTAAGTAACTCAGTTAAGTAAGTCAGTTAAGTAACTCAGTTAAGTAAGTCAGTTAAGTAAGTCAGTTAAGTAACTCAGTTAAGTAACTCAGTTAAGTAACTCAGTTAAGTAACTCAGTTAAGTAACTCAGTTAAGTAACTCAGTTAAGTAAGTCAGTTAAGTAAGTCAGTTAAGTAAGTCAGTTAAGTAAGTCAGTTAAGTAACTCAGTTAAGTAAGTCAGTTAAGTAACTCAGTTAAGTAAGTCAGTTAAGTAACTCAGTTAAGTAAGTCAGTTAAGTAAGTCAGTTAAGTAAGTCAGTTAAGTAAGTCAGTTAAGTAAGTCAGTTAAGTAAGTCAGTTAAGTAAGTCAGTTAAGTAAGTCAGTTAAGTAAGTCAGTTAAGTAAGTCAGTTAAGTAACTCAGTTAAGTAACTCAGTTAAGTAACTCAGTTAAGTAACTCAGTTAAGTAACTCAGTTAAGTAAGTCAGTTAAGTAACTCAGTTAAGTAACTCAGTTAAGTAAGTCAGTTAAGTAAGTCAGTTAAGTAAGTCAGTTAAGTAAGTCAGTTAAGTAAGTCAGTTAAGTAAGTCAGTTAAGTAAGTCAGTTAAGTAAGTCAGTTAAGTAAGTCAGTTAAGTAAGTCAGTTAAGTAAGTCAGTTAAGTAAGTCAGTTAAGTAAGTCAGTTAAGTAAGTCAGTTAAGTAAGTCAGTTAAGTAAGTCAGTTAAGTAAGTCAGTTAAGTAAGTCAGTTAAGTAAGTCAGTTAAGTAAGTCAGTTAAGTAAGTCAGTTAAGTAAGTCAGTTAAGTAAGTCAGTTAAGTAAGTCAGTTAAGTAAGTCAGTTAAGTAAGTCAGTTAAGTAAGTCAGTTAAGTAAGTCAGTTAAGTAAGTCAGTTAAGTAACTCAGTTAAGTAACTCAGTTAAGTAAGTCAGTTAAGTAAGTCAGTTAAGTAAGTCAGTTAAGTAAGTCAGTTAAGTAAGTCAGTTAAGTAACTCAGTTAAGTAACTCAGTTAAGTAACTCAGTTAAGTAACTCAGTTAAGTAAGTCAGTTAAGTAAGTCAGTTAAGTAAGTCAGTTAAGTAAGTCAGTTAAGTAACTCAGTTAAGTAAGTCAGTTAAGTAAGTCAGTTAAGTAAGTCAGTTAAGTAAGTCAGTTAAGTAAGTCAGTTAAGTAAGTCAGTTAAGTAAGTCAGTTAAGTAAGTCAGTTAAGTAAGTCAGTTAAGTAAGTCAGTTAAGTAAGTCAGTTAAGTAAGTCAGTTAAGTAAGTCAGTTAAGTAAGTCAGTTAAGTAAGTCAGTTAAGTAACTCAGTTAAGTAAGTCAGTTAAGTAAGTCAGTTAAGTAAGTCAGTTAAGTAAGTCAGTTAAGTAAGTCAGTTAAGTAACTCAGTTAAGTAACTCAGTTAAGTAACTCAGTTAAGTAACTCAGTTAAGTAACTCAGTTAAGTAACTCAGTTAAGTAAGTCAGTTAAGTAAGTCAGTTAAGTAACTCAGTTAAGTAACTCAGTTAAGTAACTCAGTTAAGTAACTCAGTTAAGTAAGTCAGTTAAGTAACTCAGTTAAGTAACTCAGTTAAGTAAGTCAGTTAAGTAAGTCAGTTAAGTAAGTCAGTTAAGTAACTCAGTTAAGTAAGTCAGTTAAGTTAAGTCAGTTAAGTAAGTCAGTTAAGTAAGTCAGTTAAGTAAGTCAGTTAAGTAAGTCAGTTAAGTAAGTCAGTTAAGTAAGTCAGTTAAGTAAGTCAGTTAAGTAAGTCAGTTAAGTAAGTCAGTTAAGTAAGTCAGTTAAGTAAGTCAGTTAAGTAAGTCAGTTAAGTAAGTCAGTTAAGTTAAGTCAGTTAAGTTAAGTCAGTTACTTTAAGTCAGTTAAGTTAAGTCAGTTAAGTTAAGTCAGTTAAGTTAAGTCAGTTAAGTTAAGTCAGTTAAGTTAAGTCAGTTAAGTTAAGTCAGTTAAGTTAAGTCAGTTAAGTTAAGTCAGTTAAGTTAAGTCAGTTAAGTTAAGTCAGTTAAGTTAAGTCAGTTAAGTTAAGTCAGTTAAGTTAAGTCAGTTAAGTTAAGTTAAATTAGTTAAGTTAGTTTAGTTAAATTAGTTAAGTTAGTTAAGTTAAGTTAAGTTAGTTAAGTTAATTTAAGTTAGTTAAGTTAAATTAGTTAGTTAAGTTAAGTTAGTTAAGTTAAGTTAGTTAAGTTAAGTTAAGTTAGTTAAGTTAAGTTAAGTTAGTTAAGTTAAGTTAAGTTAGTAAGTTAGTAAGTAAGTAAGTAAGTAAGTAAGTAAGTAAGTAAGTAAATAAATAAAAGAATATTCCAAATCGGTCCAAGCGTCTTCGAGTAATTGGGGAACATAAATTTAAAATAAATTTCGACTTCGGATCATAAGTCGTTTTCGAGAAAAACGGTGGTGACACACTGACAGACAGACGGACAACGAAGTGATCCTAAAAAACCGTGAATTGAAGAAACTATACCTGTGGTGGTTTCCGGAGCGTCACCAGCTCGAAGGTCAGCGATAGTTTGCGCCAGCAGAGCGTTCTCCCGTTCAAGCGCTTTAAGCGCTGCACGATCGCTCGCGTTGGACGGCGCCTGCAACTAGTGAAACGTTTCAAATGACAACAAATAAGTTTCAAAACTGTATCCCGACTACGGAATATTGGATAACACATACATCGTACTTATTTTATTGATTTATTTACAGACTTAAAAAAATAAATACAATTTACACCATAATTTACAGACCAATGCATTAGACTAAAACTTGAGGTTGGTGATTGCAACTAGGGAATGCAATCTCGATCTCGCGAGATCTCGTTCTCGCGAGATCTCGGCCTTTTTTAGCGAGATTAATCTCGGACGAAAATAGGGCGAGATCTCGCGAGATTAACGAGATTGTACTCGAGCATAAAAAAGTCTTATTCGAAGCGCGGACTGACACGGACGGAGTTGCGACCTATCGGTTTCGTTCGGTGGGCGAATTAATTTTTAAATTACTAAAAGATTTTGGTTTGATATTAGAAGACTTCTCTTCTACCAGTCTTCACTGGTTGTTTTTTTTCATTTGTTATTTCAAATTCAAAATTTATTTATTTCATGTAGGGCCAACTTGAAGCTCTTATGACACGTCATAAATCTACCACCGGTTCGGAATGCAGATTCTGCTGAGAAGAACCGGCAAGAAACTCAGCAGTTGCTTTTCAAAAAATAAAAAATAAAAAATTTACAATAGTTTACCAAACTGTGCTATGTTTACAGTGCTTCCACAGTGATTTGATAGATAAGTACGTCAAAGTTTACTGAGAAATTTATTAAAAAATTATACACAATTTGATGCAAAAAATTCGTGAAAATAAATGTTATCTTATAATACTTATAATTTTTATTATTTTTTTTTCTAATTTATTCAAATATTGTGATTATTTGCAAAAAAAACACACAAAACTGCCAATCTCGCGAGATCTCGAAATTGGCGAGATCTCGCGAGATTGTAAATACAATCTCGCGAGATCTCGCTTAAGCCCCAATCTCGCGAGATTTGCATTCCCTAATTGCAACTGGCAGCCCAATTACACCGTAGCCTGTGCTAGGGCTATCCAAAGGCTAGGGCTAGGGTTGGGCCGAGGATATCCTAGGCCCAACTGTATAAAAAATTTATTGAAGTTTTGATCTAAAATTTCAATTTTATGAATTACAATATACTTAACTACTTAACTATATTTAATTATTATTAGTTTTTCTTTGATTATAATTATAATATATATACATTTCCAAATTGCCCCCGCCGTGAATCGAACCCGAGACCTCCCAGTCTCACCACTGCGCCAGGGAAGTTGTCAAAAACGTCAAAGATTAACGGTCAGTACCTGTTTAGTGGCGTTCTTGGCGGGGCTGAGCGGCGTGGGCGCGCCCAGGTCGCACAGGCGCGAGCCGCCCGTGAACGTGAACCCCACGAACGGCAGGTGCAGGCCGGAGAACGCGGCCGACGGCGGCTAACTCGAAGTGAACGGTCGGTACCTGTTTAGTGGCGTTCTTGGCGGGGCTGAGCGGCGTGGGCGCGCCCAGGTCGCACAGGCGCGAGCCGCCCGTGAACGTGAACCCCACGAACGGCAGGTGCAGGCCGGAGAACGCGGCCGACGGCGGCTAACTCGAAGTGAACGGTCGGTACCTGTTTAGTGGCGTTCTTGGCGGGGCTGAGCGGCGTGGGCGCGCCCAGGTCGCACAGGCGCGAGCCGCCCGTGAACGTGAACCCCACGAACGGCAGGTGCAGGCCGGAGAACGCGGCCGACGGCGGCTAACTCGAAGTGAACGGTCGGTACCTGTTTAGTGGCGTTCTTGGCGGGGCTGAGCGGCGTGGGCGCGCCCAGGTCGCACAGGCGCGAGCCGCCCGTGAACGTGAACCCCACGAACGGCAGGTGCAGGCCGGAGAACGCGGCCGACGGCGGCTAACTCGAAGTGAACGGTCGGTACCTGTTTAGTGGCGTTCTTGGCGGGGCTGAGCGGCGTGGGCGCGCCCAGGTCGCACAGGCGCGAGCCGCCCGTGAACGTGAACCCCACGAACGGCAGGTGCAGGCCGGAGAACGCGGCCGACGGCGGCTAACTCGAAGTGAACGGTCGGTACCTGTTTAGTGGCGTTCTTGGCGGGGCTGAGCGGCGTGGGCGCGCCCAGGTCGCACAGGCGCGAGCCGCCCGTGAACGTGAACCCCACGAACGGCAGGTGCAGGCCGGAGAACGCGGCCGACGCGCGCGGCGGCGGAACCGCTTCCGACAACCTGCGCACAAAATAGAACTGCCTCGTTGGTCTAGTGTAGTAGAATAGAATAGAATAGAAATATTTTTTATTCAAATAAACTTTTACAAGCACTTTTGAATCGTCAATGAATCTACCACTGGTTCGGAATGCCTTTCCTGCCGAGAAGAGCCAGCAAGAAACTCGGCGGTTGCTCTTTTCAAAAAAAAAAAAAAAAATACAATAGTTAATGAAACTATGCTATGTATATATACAGTGCTTCCACGATGAATTTTCCTGAGTACAATACAAGTAAAAATAAATACAATCCAATACAAGTTAAAACAGGCAGGCAAAAGCAGATCCATTCCCGTTGGTAGCACCCGTTCACGAGCATGACGCATGATCCAGCCATTGCTTCGCTCAACCATATTTGTCGATCGATTCGGTTTGTTAACATATATTTCGCTCGCTCTGAATCCACACGACAAAAAGAGATAGATATCTAACCGTATCGACACGGTATGTTATCGAACAGGTCTGAATCGCCCTGCAGAACTGCCTTGTTGGTCTAATGGTTAGCAAGTTCGACTGCAGGTGACGAGGTCCCGGGTTCGTTTTTTTTTTTCGACCAATTTTCATGGTTTTTGGTTTGTTGTATTTGTCTCCGTCCCGAATAGCAGAATAACTTTTAAATTATCATAATTTCATTTTCTCATACATTTTGTATTGAACGGGTTTTTTTTGTTGGCAAGGAAAGTTGTAATGGAGATTTTTTCCATTTTATATCATCTGCCTACCCCTTCGACCATTTAGCCGGGACAAGCCTTTACGCAGATTTAGTACTGAATATATTCTGCCACTTTCTGCGGGAGGTGAGGTAATCACGTACAGCACACATTTACTCACTTCCGCACACTCTTGTAAAAAAACTCAATGTCTTTATGAACGCACACTAACTCAGAACTGTCACACTTACAAGCTGACACGTACGTTTGTACATGTACTTCGGCAGAGGGGAATGCGTGCGCTTGCCAAGTCCTGGCTAAATGGTCGAAGGCCTATCCTGTCGTACATCCTGTTCACTGGTCAAGTGGTCACGTACCGTATGTCAGTGTCGTCCACATCGAAGTTGGAGGTGTCCGTGGGGCTGGACACGTCCGGCACGAAGGGCGCCTGCACCTCCCGCACGCTGTCCCAATCCAACCCCGCGAACCAAGGGTGACTCTGCAAAAACACCAATTCATTTTCAACAAGCTTTCCAAAATATACGAAAGAAAGAAAGAAAATACATTTATTCTTGTTTAACAGTACATTTAATACTAAAAATAGTAATGTCTGTCTGTAACACTACTTAGAATGGGTGTACAGCTCAGCATATGCCGTGCATTATAAACTATAATACACGACGCTATAGTACGACAAATTGCTACTTTCATCCTCCGTAACCCTGGAACCGTTCAATTTTTTTTGTATATTAGCCAAGCTGAAGTTGACTAATATCCTCCTATCCCTTCCAAATAAGCGGAAAGCTTGTGCTAGGAGTGGGTACGACAATAGTGCAACGGGTGGGGTTTGAACCTGCGACCTTTCAGTTTTCAGTCCGCAACTTTAAATTGGGCTATTGAGGCTTCGAACAACTTTAACAAGATTATGCACAGGACCATTTTTGCTCGCAATTCAAACTTTGACAATCCTATGACAATTGACAATCCTATGACAATATTGAATACGATGACAAAATAATTCCGTAGTTTCATATATATTTCTAGGATGATAATCTATCGTACGAAATAGGATCCTATAAATACTATAGTGTAATATGGGGCTTAGTCACTGATATCAAATAAAATTTCCAATTTGTTGTATTTGACAATCAATGTACAACATAAACTTGTCGGTCAAAATAGTCACATCACAGCTATTTTCGTAGATTTTACAAATACTACAAAAAATTTGACCCATGATAAAAGTGACATCTTTTTCTGTCATAGGTGGCTTGGACTATATCAAAAAGAGACAACATTCTAAATGTCATGTTCTTTCAAATATATGCATCATATTTGTATAATGTAACCATGATAAAAGTGACATCTTTTTCTGTCATAGGTGGGTTGGACTATATTAAAAAGAGACAACATTCTAAATGTCATGTTCTTTCAAATATATTATGCATCATATTTGTATAATGTAACCATGATAAAAGTGACATCTTTTTCTGTCATAGGTGGCTTGGACTATATTAAAAAGAGACAACATTCTAAATGTCATGTTCTTCAAATATATGCATCATATTTGTATAATGTAAAATTGTATTGATTCTTTACTGCGAGGTTTGCCATCCATCTTGTTTACCTTGAAATCCTGCAATCCATTTCTGCCCAATCTTGTTTCAGATGCGCATATCAACCTGCGTATGAGATCTTTGGCTTCCTCCGATACCTGAAAACATTATTCGATTTTTCAATTTTTTTATTTTTATTCTTAGAAAAGTCGTTTTATTGCGACTTTGATTTTTAACCCTCGACGCAAAAACGACGGGATGTTAAGAGTTTGACGTGTCTGTGCGTGTGTGTGTGTTTGAAAGGTGAATTAAATTAGTCGGGAGTGTTCTTAGCTATGTTTGATGAAAATCGGTCCAAGATGGCCGCCGCCACAAAATGGCGGATTATGTAAGCCGCCATTTTTATTTTAATGATTACTGACTAGCGATTGGGATGTTGTAACACGGTCACATTTCACAAAGTATTTCACCATGATCGTAAAACGACGATGGATCTGCATTTTTTTCAACTTTATAGTACAGTTAGCCATTTAAAAGAAATTCGAACGCCATTTTGACGCACGGCTCCCTAAAACTTGTTTGATGTCGTCGGTCCACCTGAGGGGGGATGGGGGTGGGGGAGGGGGAATGAGGGGAAGGGGTGGGGGGAGGGGGGATGAGGGGGAGGGGGAGGAGGGGAGAGGGGGAGGGGGAGGGGAGTGAGAGGCTGGGGGAAGTGGGGAGAGGCGGGGGAAGGGGGAAGAGGGGTGAAGGTGGGAGAGGGGGTGTGGGAGAGGAGGGGGAAGGGGGGAGAGGAAGGGGGAAGGGGGGGGATAGGCTGGGGGAAGGGGGGAGAGGCGGGGGAAGGGGGGAGAGGGGTGAAGGTGGGAGAGGGGAAAGGGTCTGCTAATATGCGCTTCCTAATGCGATACATACTACGTGTATATTCTGTATCACCTGAGCGGCGTGGTCGTCGGGCGGCGGGCAGTGGAAGGAGCGCGCGTGGTTCATTATCTTTCCGTATGTCTCCACCAGAGACTCCGCGTAGAACGGGGTCTCCCCGAACAGCATCTCGTACATGCACACGCCTGTTGACAGCGAAAAAGAGGAATATAATCACACTAATATTATATCACCGACATAGCTCTGCGAGTGGCGAAACTGAAGTGGAAATGGGCGGGGCACATAGTTCGAAGAGCTGATGGTCGATGGGGTCCCAAGGTGCTGGAGTGGCGACCCCGCACCGGGAAGCGCAGTGTTGGCAGACCCCCCACCCGGTGGACCGACGACATCAAACGAGTCGCAGGGAGCCGCTGGATTCAGGAGGCGCAAGACCGAGGCTTGAAGAGGTCCATGCAAGAGACTTATGTCCAGCAGTGGACGTCCATTAGTTGACAAAGAAGAAGAAGAAGAATATTATATCGCACATACGCTACTATAGCGTCACTTATACGAATGATGTAATATTTCAGGAGAAGCTTTTGAAAATTCAACATCCTATTACAACATATAGTTCTTCTCGACTAAACAAATAAAAGAGCAACTGCTGAGTTTCTTACCGGCTCTTCTCAGCAGAATCTGCATTCCGAACCGGTGGCAGATTCATGACGTGTCATAAGAGCTACAAGTTAGCCTACATGTAATAAATAAATTTTGAATTTTGAAGACTTACCAAGTGACCACCAATCGCACTCAGGCCCGTATCGCCCCTGACCGTCTTCCATCGCCTAAAAACAAATTAATCACAGGGTTTAAATCAAATTGACTACAATCAAAAATAAAAATAAAATATTTTTTTTATTGTATACAAACTATAGTGTTCGGACTATTCCTTGGGTATCTACCTACTTGCGTTATCTGTGGTGTTGTCGAGGCGGTCTATTAAAAATATGTATTTATGGTAGTCTTTGTCTATGGTTACTTTATTAAAAATTGTGATAAAAGGAGGACATATTTTATTTTATAAAAATCCAATTAAAATATAGAACCAGTACTTAGCCAAATATTGTTCAAGAAAACGATAAATATTCATATAGTTATTTTGTTAACGAAAAAAAGCGTCTTTTACTTTTCTCATTTCTAAGTTAAAATAAATAAAATAAATAAATAAATCAACAAACCAAGTGAGAAACAAAGAAAAAAATTCACCCTTAAAATTTCAGGCGAAATATAATCCGGTGTCCCCACAGCTACGTTACTTTGTACCTGCAACAAGCAAAATTATGTATAAGCTAACAATTATTATCATCTATATGAATAAACTAGCTTTTACTTGCGGCTTCGCTCACGTTATATTCGATTTTTCAAATACCTATTTAACCCCCTTAGGGGTTGAATTTTCAAAAATCCTTTCTTAGCGGTTGCCTATGTCATAATAGCTGTTTGGATGCCAAATTTCAGCCCGATCTGTCCAGTGGTTAGAGCTGTGCGTTGATAGATCAGTCAGACAGTCAGTCAGTCAGTCAATCAGTCAGTCACCTTTGACTTTTATATATTTAGATAAAATTGAAGTGTTTGTAACATCAAAATAACAGGTAATAATGTGTTTGTAATATTGATGGTGCCTCTGGTACTACAAGTGTTCATGGGCAGCGGTAATCAATTAACATCAGGTGAACCGCCAGCTAGTTTGCCAGCTATTTATATAAAAAAATAACAGCTTTTTACTAAATGCACATGAAAGCAAATACTGTTCTTACTACAAAAATGAAATGAAATGAATACACTTTATTGTACACCACATAAATACAGAAACATATATACAGTAACATAAATTAACTTAAAATAAATGATAGCACAAATGCATTTAATTTATGACTAATCTCGGGAACAGCTGGACCGATTTTGACGGGACTTTCGCTGGTAGATACTTAATGCTATCGAGAGTAACTTAGGCTACTTTTTTAACCGACTTTCGAAAAAGGAGGAGAAAGTGTTGTGTTTTTCTGCGTACGTACGTATATCGCTATCTCCGTGATTTTAAAAAACTTAACTATATGTTGGTCATAGACTTACTTTTCCATCATCCCCTAATCGTAAACACGAGCCAAAGTCAGCTAGACGAATATGTCCACTTGCATCCAATAGCACGTTGTCAGGCTTTATATCCCTGAAAAGATAAATTAAAATATTAATTTACTAGTCTTGTGGAGGTGGCAGATTGTTCCAGCATTTAGCTTCGATGCCAATGATCTAGCCGCAGACCTATAGATAGCGTCGTCACTGAAATGTTGTTTAATGAAACAAGACTGCATAGTTTCCTAGACAGGTTTTTTTATATAGTTCTTGACTGCGATCTCACCTGATGGTAAGTGACGATGCAATCTAAAATGGTATTGGGCTAACTTGAAACGGATATGACAATGTACTACAACCCATATCCTTACTTTAAGTAAAAATAATAACAATTTAAAAAAAGATAAATCTTTAAAAATAAAATACAATTTAACAAAAAAAAATTAAATTATGTTGATTATGAAATTTTTAATTTTAAAAATAGTTAATGTTTCCCACTAATACTGCTAAAAACACTTCTTTGGGGTACATTTGTAGGTTTTGTCATTTCATTATCTATGCTTGTCAATTATTATTATATTTTAAAGTCTGATTTTTAATTCGGTGGAATTCTGACACTTGTCATTTTATAAATAGAGTGAGTTATTTGTATGAAAGACAGGGTTACCACCTGTAGTTCGATTTTACCCCAAACTATCTGTCAGGCATTTGCTTGGCATTTGTTATGACAAATCTATGTGCGGTAATTGATTTTTATGAAGCTATTGCATAGCTTCTATCGCGGGCCTTGTACGAGGAGACCGAATCCAGAAATTCAGTAACGAAAACACCTGACACGGGACTCCTCTCACCGCTAGATGGCGTTGATAAAAATGCTATGCAATAGCTTTACCGCGGCAGTCCCCGAGCGCCACACGTCTTTTTTTTTATAAGTTTACATTTTTTGTTTTTTTGTGGGATTTTTTTTATCTCTGGTAACATTAAGATATGTCAGAATTCCACGCAATTAAAAATCAGACTTTAGGTATGTTGTTGCTTGCTACAACTGTCGCTATCTATGCTTTACCGTGAACGAATCAAAAGAAAAGTAGAACAATGTATTCTTACCGATGCACGTATCGCAGCTCGTGAACGCTGTGTATGGCCAGCACCATCTCGGCGATGTAGAACCGGGCCATGTCCTCCGGCAATCGGTCCTCGAACTTGGACAGCAGGGTGAGCAGATCCCCGCCGCAGTAGTAGTCCATCACCAGGTACTGGAAGGTAACAAATATGGTACAATAAACTGCCAAAAGGTTTCAAAGACAGTTCTCTAAATAAATAAACTAAAAACCAATATAATTATAGTTTGTATACGTATGTTGAAGTCGGACGGGCCTAAATAGAAACGATGAAACCGTTGCGCGACGCTGGCCCGACTTCAACATACATGTGTTATACAAACTAAAATTATTTTATACTTTTAGGTGGTGTGTAGCTTAATAGGACCAATTCACTAGATCATTTGTTTTGCTCCTTAAAAAAAATTGAAATACCGAGTAGCACATGTATGTATGTTATCAAGTTTGCATGGTTAAAATCCTACACACACTGCATAGCTAGCATGGGCGGGAGAAATTTTATCCCCGGGGAAATGTTTATCCTCTCGCTCAGTTTTATCCACCTGTCGAGCATGAGCAAAACGGTGGATATTCTTATAGGAATATACTTTCCTTTCCCCTGTCGCCATGCTTTAGCATAGGAAGAAGATAAAAATCGTGGGATAAAACTTTTATCAGGGTTAGCATGGGGAGGACCCCATGCTAACCCTGCTGCATCGGAAGCAAAATAAACAGAGTTTTCAAAAGTTCACGACAGATGGCGTTGTATTAAGTTACAACGCGCTAAAATTCTGCTATGAACGAAATGTAAATAGAAGCTTTAGACCTCATCAGTTGTTCATCAAGGCTTCAAAGCCTCAACCGTAGACAGTTAGGTCAATTAGCAATTATCCGACTTTAAATGCTAAAAGTTTTTGAAATTCGCACCTTATTAAATTAATTACGCGAATGATAATGTTAATGAATCAAAAAGCTGACTGACTGTGACTGTTCTGAAGAGTGAAAATAGTATCTAATTAAATCAGATTCCTTTATTTCCTAATTCCTACTCATTTAGATATAGAAGTAAAAATTCTGTGGAAGCGAGGGTCGCGAAATATCCTTACTTAATATTATTGTAGAACGAGATTGTGTTTGTTTGTTGGTTTGTTCTTCAATCACGCAACAATAATAATAAAGTGCAAGAGATTGTTTGTTTGAACGCGCTAATCTCTGGAACTACCAGTCGGATTTGCAAAATTCTTTTTGTATTTGATAGCCCAATTCTTGAGGAAGGTTAAAGGCTATTCAACATCTCGGTACGACTCTTAGAAGCCGAGCAAAAAGAAAAAATAGCGCGGGCGAACAATGCGATACGGTGAGTCGTTGATCGAGGGCGGTCACCCAACGAGAACCGAACAAGAACCGAACCGAAGGCTATTTATTATTAATCCGGAAGATAAAACAGTTCCCACGGGTTTATCTATACTTAATATTATAAAGCTGAAGAGTTTGTTTGTTTGAACGCACTAATCACAGGAACTACTGGTTCGAATTGAAAAATCCTTTTTGTGTTGGATAGTCCATTTATCGAGGAAGGCTTTAGGTTATATAACATCACGCTGCGACAAATAGGAGCGAAGAATCAGTGAAAAATGTTGCAAAAACGGGGAAAATTATCCATATTTAGAATATATTCTTTTGAAAACTTCTTAATCGCGATCAAAATAACAGAAATTGACGCGGACGGAGTCGCGGGCAACAGCTAGTTTATAATATTAGTACGATGGACTCACCAAGTTGTGTTCGTCCTGGAAGGCGTAGTGCAGGTTGGTGATCCATCGCCGGTCGCCGAACACCAGAACATCGCGCTCCTCTTGGAAACACGCCGTGTCTGCGCGCTGCAACAGTGCGTAGAAAGCAGAGATTAGCCATCTGCGCGGGAGATATTACAGTGCACAAGTGTGTGCGCAAACACAGGTGCACTCTCTGTTCCCTCACTCTCGTAGCCCAATCGGACGGAAAATCCGATACGACCCGAAATAGATCAGGTGCAGGACCGACGGCTTTACGTGCTCTCCGAGACACGGGGGTGACTCACCACCGACTTCCTAACTCCGGGCTAGTACTGAAAATTTCTTAACAGTATTAATACCAAATACATTTTGGCCCGACCCGGGAATCGAACCCGGGACCTCGTCATCCGTAGTCGAACTTTGGGAATTTTTTTTTTTTGAGCAATTTGTGAATTTATAATTTCTGACTTGTCTCTGGTCTAGTCTGGTGACAGGCTTTGGCCGCGGCTAGTTACCACCCTAACGTCGAAGACGTGCTCAAAGCCAATCGATTTAGCATTCCGGCAAGATGGCATGCATAGAAACCGATTAGGGGTATGCGTTGAATGTACGCTGCCATACCCCTTCTAAGTTAGCCCCCTATCATCTTAGACTACACCGTCTTAAGGGCAGAGCACACCGGCTCCGGATGCATACGTAGACACGCACGTGAACATACATGCTGCGTACGCAACGCAATCTGTCCGTTGCGTGCTCAGCCGCTGCTCAAACTTTTTCCCGTAATAAAATTTTATATGACACATTTTTTATTTTTAGTATAACAGAGACAATCTCGATCTTCGGTCCGACACTATTACTTTGTAAATGAAATAGCATAGTTTCTTGCCGGCTCTTTACAGCAGAACCTGCATTCCGAACCGACGGTAGAGTCTCGACGTGTCATAAGAGCCACAGGTTGGCCTACATGAAATATTTTTTTTTTTTTTATCTTAGTACCCTCACCTTCAGCATCTCCCATTTGTTAAGTATCTTCATGGCATACACCCTGTCTCCTGCCGTGGCAGACACCGTGCCCCCCGTGCTGTTCACGCCGCTATCGGTGCCCTGGATGAAATTGGCAACATAAAAATAATTATTCAAACGCACAAGACTTTTTATCGCGCGACATTTTTATCGCGCAATAAAAAGTCGCGCATGCGTCAAAATTGTCGCAGAAATATTGGTATACAAGCTAATTACCGCGACTTCACTTGAATTTAAGTTTCCTAAACATCCCCCATCCATGAGAACTGACATACGAGGATAAAAAGGCCTGAGGCCTTGCTCAGGTTTCAAGCAATCTCCGTTGCTTTTTTTTCATGTTTGTTTGCCATAAACATCAGTTTATGGCAAACAAACATGATCAAAAACTGTTAAAAAATTTTGTCCCTCATTTGCTACTATGTATGCAGTTTTTTTTATAACGTTTTATGTTATTTTCAGCTTTAAAGTAATTATATGCATTAATTCAGGAGTTAAGTATTCTGAAAGTTGGACAAGTGCAAATTCACCCAAATATGGTGGTAGGTTGGTAGTCTTGACGTGTTATAAGAACTACAAGTTGGCCTACATGAAATAAATAATTTTGAATTTTAATAGAACTGGTGAACTCGCTTCGTTCAGCCAATTTAAGCCTCAATAGCTCAACGGTTAAAGGTGCGGACTGAAAACTGTAAGGTTGCAGGTTCGAATCCCACCCATTGCACTATTGTCGCACCCACACCTAACACAAGCTTTCTCCTTATTTGGAGGAAATAGAAATAGAAATATTTTTTATTCAAATAAGCTTTTACAAGCACTTTTGAATTGTCAATGAATCTACCACTGGTTCGGAATGCCTTTCCTGCCGAGAAGAGCCAGCAAGAAACTCGGCGGTTGCTCTTTTCAAAAAAATAAAATTTTTACAATCGCTAATGAAACTATGCTATGTATACAGTGCTTCCACAATGAAGTGGGATAGGTGGAGGGGATAGGAAGAATAGGGGATATGAAGATATTAGTCAAACTCAGGTTGCCTAATATTTAAAAAAAAAAGGTATAGTTACCTGCATAAAGGATGCCCGCACGACACACACCTCCCCGAACGCACCGCGACCTATCACCTTCACCAGCTCAAAGTCGTCGCGCGACAGTCGCAAGCGCTTCAGAGCTGTCGCCACTGGCTTCACTGTAATAAGAAACATGCCACATATAAAAAGACGTGTGGCACTCGGGGACTGCCGCGGTAAAGCTATTGCATAGCATTTTTTATCAACGCCATCTAGCGGCTCACCGTAGAGGAGTCCCGTGTCAGGTTGTTTTCGTAACGGAATTTCTGGTTTCGGTCTCCCCGCTGGCCCGCGATAGAAGCTATGCAATAGCTTAAAACGTTATAGTCTTTTTTTTTAACGAGGGGAAAATCTTCTTAAGAGTCCCCGCAGACCAGTCTTTTATCGGCCGATAGAGTGGTTGGTGCACAAATTATGCGATATAACGATTCGGTATCGGCCGATAAAAAAATTTGATGACACGACACGATTGCCTTCAAAGCCCGCGACTTCGTCCGCTTCTTCAATTCACAATCGACAGTTCCTAAATCCCAGCAGATTAGGTGGGCAGAACCCCTGCAGCATCAGGAGTGAAGAGTTGGGTCTTCGATTTCAAAGATGTAGTCTTTACTTGGTACCTACAATAACTATTCATAATAATCGACAGTTCGTAAATCTCCACAGTTTAGGGAGGCAGAACCCCTGCATCATCAGAATTGAGGAGGTGGAAACCGAAGTTTTTATGAGAGCATTTCGCAGTTTTTATGTCGATTAAAAAAAGATTCACGCAAATCGGTTTAAAAATCACGGAGATGTCGATATACAGAGATAGAAAAACACAACTCCTTCTCCTCCTTTTTCGAAAGTCGGTTAAAAAAGTAGCCTATAACAAACGGGCCCTTCAATTTTAATAGATGTAACACTAACATTTGTAATGTCGCAATTTAAAATAGATGGCGCTAGCTGTAGTTTGGCACGCGATGTCACGCTATTGCCCATCAATCGCGTGACATCGCGTGCCAAACTAAGACGCTGCATAAGACGCTGCTCTAGAAAATTTCTATTTGTTGCAGACACTTCAATTTTATTTATTTGTATAATGTATAAATGTACCGTCCTGGGCCCCGAGTCTGCTATTTTACATGTCATTGTCAGTGAACCGCAATGCCATTACAATTCAATTATCATTGGTCCAAAATTTCGTGGTCTACTAAATTCACAATGGTCGTTCGATGTTCTTGTAATTGGATTGTAATTCAATGATCCTCGGTATTGCCATTAGCTAAAAAGCGTTCGCCGAAACGAGTTTATCGTTATCAAAAACGTTATACGCTATCAATTTATGTTATTAACCGACTTAAAAGTGTCAGTGGCAAACCATCGGAAAACAATTGTGACGCCATTGAATTAGTAGACTACCAAAATTGCTAAAAGTAGCAATTGGGATGTCATTGATGGACAATTGAACTACAATTGCAATAGCAGACTTCGGCCCCTGGTACAGTTATATTATAAGTACTCGTATAGATTAGGTATTCCATGCTACGTACCGTACAGTATAAAGTCCGCGACAGCCTTCTCTCGCCGCAGACTGCTGTTGCAGCACTCATCGTACAGCACCAGCAGCATATCGATCAGGGTCTCTACGCTGAGGCCCTGAGTCCGGGGCCCTTGCAGCCGACGAGAGACAAACATCGTCTCGATTTGCTTCAACCGCTTTATACCTAAAACTGAAATACGACCAAGTTAAAAAAAAAATAGATTTAAAAAAAAAAACTTTCTATCTCCTGAGGATGCTCCGGTGTCGGGGCGAAAAGTGCGTCGTGAGCAGTATAAAAGTCTGGACTATTGGACTAACGGCCGTTGATATTCGAGACCCACGATATGCAGAAAATGTTACAATTATATAAGAGCGGTGGACTGTAGATCCATAGGTCGCTGGTTCAGATCCGGCTCGAAGGACCAAAATGTAGGGTGTTATCCCTACTGATAGTTGATAGATGATATAATTGATAGATGTTAGTGGACTGTATTCTTTAATTAATGATATGGATAATATGATAAATTTAATGATATTGATATAATGATAAGTTGAGCGCGTCGTAGGGCAGCCCGCGGTGCACTCACTAACTAACTTAATAACTAACGCGCGGCCCGACGACGGCGTAAACTGCTGACGGTGCAGTGTTCGGTGGCACGCAGTGTCCTGAGTACGGAAAATTGGGCCCAATTTTCGTCATATTGATTTTTTATTTTTTATTTTATTTTTAGCGCGCAAACGAGCAGGCGGGTCACCTGATGTTAAGTGATTACCGTCGCCCATGAACATTTGTAGCACCTGAGGCACCACCAATGCGTTGCCGGCTTTTTAGGAATTTGTTGGTCCGCCCCTTGAATAACCCAATGTTGTATTTCATTATTAATATAAAACCAGCGTATAAACAAACATAATAATAAAAAATAAATAATGTCCTCCAGCTTTACGTGCTCTACGAGGCACGGGGGTGACACACCGCCAACTTCCTAACACCGGGCCAGTACTAAGAATTTTTTGACAAAAAACCCCAATACATTTTTATGGCCCGACCCGAGAATCGAACCCGGGACGTCGTCATCTGCAGTCGAACTTGCTCACCACTAGACCAACGAGGCAGTTGGTCGGTGCCATAGTGAGATAATTAATACACAAGTAGGTACATACAATCTACAGGAAATGTGAACCAAAAAACAATGCTACCAAAACAAAGAGGATATCCCATGGCCTTATGTGAACAATATAACGTGCTACCTATAAACCGACCGCTGCATCGCCGTGAATCAGTGGCTGTGTACATTTTAATTAATTAGCATCTACGCCGCCTAATTAACTTTACGGACGATAAACGATGTAACCTTGTTACAATTTAGAAACATAACTTTTTGGTATCGAACTACCCAGTCATAAGAAACGCTTCAGAACGTTTCTGAAACGAACGGCTAAAGGTCGTAGCCGATTTATACGACTCCGTTCCCACCCAACCAAAGAAATATAATAAAAAAATAATAATAAAATGAATGCTCATACATTCAAATATGGACTAATATCGTGCTCTGGAGATGCATTTTACAGTAACAACACAAAATAGCAAACAGCGTGCGGTGGGTTCCGCACACTTCAACAAAGGCGCTGTGAGCACGACGTCTGTTCGCTTGAAGCGTGCTAACGGTCGGCGTACGTGCGCGGGTGGAGAGACGCCGGCCGCCGCCGCCGGAACGATAGATGTAGGCGCGGAAACAGCGCGTAGCCTGTTATAGCTGTAGGCGCGGGGGCAGCGAGTAGCCTGCTAGCTGTAGGCGCGGGGGCAGCGAGTAGCCTGCTAGCTGTAGGCGCGGAAACAGCGCGTAGCCTGTTATAGCTGTAGGCGCGGGGGCAGCGAGTAGCCTGCTAGCTGTAGGCGCGGGGGCAGCAAGTAGCCTGCTAGCTGTAGGCGCGGGTGCAACGAGTAGCCTGCTAGCTGTAGGCGCGGGGGCAGCGAGTAACCTGCTAGCTTTAGGCAGGAGTTGTGTTGCAGCGGTGTCGTGTAAGTGGGCTACGACCTTAAGGTATGGAACGCACTTCCAACGTCTGTGTTTCCGGCCACGTATAATTTGAGTACCTTCAAGGCAATAGTGAATATGCATCTTCTAGACAAGCGCGCTCCAACCTAGACCTCATCGATACTTTCCATCTATTTTGGTATGGTACCGAAATAATATTATTGTTGGTCTGTTACTCAATCACGCTGCAACCACTGAACCGATTTGGTTGAAATTTGGCACAAAGATAGATTATAGTCTGGAATAGCACATAGGCTACTTTTTATCCTGGAAAATAAGAATTCTCGCGAGATTTAAAACCCTTAATCCACGCGAAGAAAGTCGCGGGCATCAACTAGTGTTAAAATAAGTCAGGCCTCAATAGCCCAACAGTTAAGGAGCGGTTTGAAAACTGATAGGTCGCAGGTTCGAACCCCACCCATCCATCCATCCATAGATACATCCAAACTTTCGCGATTTATTATATTATGTAGTAGGATAAAGAGCCCTCTGTGTCGCAAGGCTGACTCACACTTGGCAGGTTTTATTTTATCAATGCTATGTGCTGGACGGTGGTCTCACCTAATTGCAATTAAACTCAAGGTCACAACACAGGTCATAATCGTTTATCTTACCTTAGAGTTAGATTAAGGGTCAACACACATCGAGACGCGACAATACACGCGCGATTATCTTTGCATAAATCAAATTAAGCTCTAAAGGATTCGAGATGGCATGTATTTTTTTATGCAAATCGATAGTTAAAAATTAGACAAATAAAATAAGCTTGGTATGTGTTAATTATTATTTAAAACTAGATGATGCCCGCGACTTCGTCCGCGTGGATTAAGTTTTTTTAATTGTCGTAGGGACTAATTTTCCGGGATAAAATGTAACCTATGTTTTAATTATCGATGTCAGGTGCCTCTATTCCAAATTTCGCCACGCCACAACGAATTAGCCAAATTGGCTAATTCGTTGTGGCGTAAAGGAGTAACAAACATACACACACACACACATACATATACAAACTTTCGCCTTTATAATATTATATTAGGATATTAGGATATTAGGATAAGGATATTAGCATTAGGATATTAGGATTAGGAAATGTGTGTTAAAATGTGTTTAAAACGGCCTACTTTACTGGCAGTTCTGCCTGCATAAATCTTCAACGAATGCTTGTTGTACAAAAGCTGTAGTAGTAACAAAACACATGGGACATGTTCAAGTGTAATCTTAATAACTATCTACTATGCCTGTGTGATAAAAATAATGAGGTAAACATTTAGTTATGAAAACAAGAATACAAATATACTATACTAGACAATGCCCGCGACTTCGTCCGCGCGGATCAAGGTTTTTCAATTCCCGTGGGAACTCTGTAATTTTCCGGGATAAAATGTTTTATGCCTATGTTTTAATCCTGGGTATGGGCTATCTCCATTCCAAATTTCAGCCAAATCGGTTCATTCGTTGTGGCGTGAAGGAGTAACAAACATACACACACACATACAAACTTTCGCCTTTATAATATTAGTGTGATTTAAACTATGATGCTCATGGCTTCGCTTGCGTGGATTTCGTTTCTAAAAATCCTGTATGAATTCTTTGATTTTTCGGGATAAAAAATAGCCTATATCAGTCAACTCTCAGTCCTCAACGACGCTGTGTTGCGATGTGATTGAAGGACAAACTAACAAACACACTTTCGCATTTATAATATTAGTTAGGATAAGGATGTATGTTCCCTGATTACTCAAAGACACCTGTACCGATTTGGAAAATTCAATTTTTTTTTAATAGGTATTCCTCTCAGGTGGTCCCGTTGTCATCAGGTCAGGATCTGATGATGGGATCCTAGAGAACTCGAGGGAGCTTTTCAAATTTTATAGTCACAGTTGATATACTTTGTAGTGTTATTTGAAGTCGATTTTGTAAAAAGAATTTTCACATTTGTGTTATTAAAGAATCGGCTGATCGTCTGATTGCATATTAAACACAGGAAAAATATAAACTTCTCACCTGGTACATTGTTCGTTGGGGCCAAGGCCCAATCCGGGGATGAGTCCTCCTCGTCAGACATCGTCGTTACTCACAGACAACACTAATCAAATCAACATAACACAACGGGACATGTCCGTTAACACTTGCACTTCACGAGATTCACATACACTATTCGAACGTGCATTATTTAGCTTTATTGGTCCGAATGTTTTGTTCCATTTTCAAACTTTCTGGAAAGGAAAAATGCTATTATCATACTATGTATTGTAGCAGTGAAATAGTGTTAGTTAGAAAATTATGAATATAGTGCTATTCTTTTTAACTGAATTCAAAAAAAGGATGTTATCGATTTAACACATAATGTGTGTAATATTATTTGAGCTGCAAAATATTCACATATGATAATCTATTGGGGCTTTCAAACAAATATACAAAATTTCATATGTGTATGTATGTTTGTTTACATGTATGTCTGTCTATGCATTTCTCAGAAACTTTTGATTGGATTGTAATCTTTCGTTTTTATTTGCCTACATGTACTCCAATTTAGGGAACAGTAAAGATTTTGTCAAAATTGGTTCTGTAGTTTTCAAAATATGAACATTTTCCCTTTTCAATTTCGGTAAGTATATTGAAGTTGGTTTAATTTTTCTTAAATTATAGCTTGTCTAGAATAGCGACCAATATCAACAAATAGTGAATAACGTTATTTGTTTTTACAACACATAATACCAAATATGTACATATTTAGAACCTAACCTAACTTCTCAGTTAAATGCTAAGGATATAAAACATGCTATAAGGATACACTAAATACAAAAAAATTAACCACAACAAAGTTATTCTGCTAGGGCCCAAACTTTGTTTTATTACTGTTTTTCACACTTTAGTTTAGAGTAATTCTAATTAATTTCTGCCACAATCTCTTACCTAAATTGACAGCTTTAAATGTAAATGCTCTAAATGCTGTATCTTTCTATATGTAACTAAACTGAAGCTGAAATGATGTCATAAAGGTTTTCCACATTAGACTAGACTCTATTATAATTACTACATTAGAAAAATTGTTTTAAACTTTCAAGAATAATTTCAAATGTTTTATTCATAAGATAAAGATGCCAATGCCAAAGTTTTATTTGCTTGAACATGAATACAAAAATATGTATGATTTATGATGTCAGATTTCAACATATTCTTTCATTTTGGCTTGCAAATATTATAAAATATATTACCTAAATTTAATTGACTATTTAAAACACAACCATCTAACTTTGTACAGTCACAGTAGTAGCTGCTGGTATTTTCTTAAGATACAACTATATCTTTTTAATATGAAATATAACTTGTTACGGATTTGTTGTAAATAAAACTATGAAACAAAAATAGTTCCATTATTTATGGGGCTACAGAAGTGTGTGGGTGTTGTCATATTTTATATGGGAGTTTCAAAATAGAACTACTATTAAATTACTAACTATAACTAACCATAATTAACTATTCAAGTTTACTAATTATTGCATCTAACGATTATTGAAACAAAACTATATCCTACATTTACAATGTCCTGTTATGATCCTATTATATTGTATACAATATCCTATTGACTAGGGCAACAGGAAATTATAAAAGATTTTCGCTGTTGTCTACCCATTCAAAGGCAACTAATGCTTTCTATTCATTTATTACAAGGTTGCGAATGTCAGTTGATACTAGATCGCTTTCGCAACTTCAAGATTTGAACTTTATTTAGGGAGCATAGCCTTTTATACACAAAAAAACCTAAGGCCCAAAGCCGATGACATATCGATACGTTTCCGCATCAAGACTATAAATAAACCAAAATATGTACACGCGTATTATTTGCGTAACACAATTGTGTATTTATCAACAAGTTATACGTACGAATTAGTATATTAGAACTCCGTACAACATCACAAATATCTTAACCTAAATTTAATCCAATCGATTGTTATGCAAAAACACCCCGATGAGTCACCATCCTCACTTTGGCGGCACTGTTGCATTGTTTAACTGCAATATTCATATTCACCTGATTATTTTAAAGTTTATATCAATACAGTTGCAGCTAATATTTTTCAATATGAAAATAATTTTCGAGTCTTTCGAAAGCAGACATTTTCCTCGGGGAGTCGAAGACACTGAAACTATTGCCATATCAAAAAATTTGTTGTCACAATGCACACAAAGTCGCAAAATAAGGAAGTCATTTAATATCAAAGCGAGACAAAGCAAAAATAAATTCTTTGGCAGCATTTAGCATATTAGATATTTAGAAATTACAGACACCTATGCATGAAGGCACCTATGCGATTCTCATCTGATAGGTATTCAAATACATGCATGTTACAAGAATAGAAAGCGAGAATATTATATTGATCAAGTAAATTATTAGAATAAAAAACCTGACTGCTAAGAATTTCAACTGATTTAAAGCCAGTTTCACTCGGGATGATGTCTAAAGATACCCCATACATTTGATCCTGTTCAGGCATTTAGAAGTTTACGGTAGAATACATAACTCGCATACATAAATACATACAAGAACCATAATTTTTTTTGGGCGATGTAACCTTGCCTGTGGCTCGGGTTTTGTACAATAACCCACTTCTCTCCCTTCCATAGTTTAATAATGTTACCAGTATTTAATTATTGACTGCCACCGTTCTGTCACTTTGGTAAGTAAAGCTGATATTGTTGATGAAAAGTGGTGGCGAACAAAAAATTTATTTTTAACAATTTTTTAAGAGATTTTTTAGTTATGACTTTATTTTTGCACGAAGTTAGTTAAAAATCTTTTAGATTTTAAGTTAGATATTTACAGTGCAGCGTTTTAGATTACTAGGTCCGATAAAGGGTTATTTTTACCTTTCTGGGATACGTGGTCGTTTAAATACCTATTGATTATAAATATAAACATATTCTCTGGATAACGTAGACAGCTGGATAAATATTTTATTGCTTGTAAATTGTACCTACCTACTTTTTGTCAATGGTTTTGCTAAATTCAGAAGTCGTCAAACTGGCAACGTCCTTGTTCTGATATATAACCGGAAATACCTTTATCTGAAGTCCTTTTTATTATTTGAGTTTAATAATAATCTTTATTTAAGATGAATCTATCTTAAAAGTATTAATTAAAATTGAAAAAATTTATACTTTAAATTAGTTTTCCTTTTGTTCAATGAAAAGACAAAACAGAATAGAAATTCCTTAATAAAAAGTGTCTGAATTGACAGAGCGTCATTGTACGTAATGGAGTCGATGTTCTATTCAACAAAGTTGTGATTGAAGAAATTAACTATTTCCATGGAAATATCACATAAAACTGTTCATAATTGTGTATTGTCAGAGTAAAGTGAACATTTAAAAGTAATTTATGGATACTGCGGCGCATAAAACGTGTCTAAACAACCTCATTTTCCCATCAATGGTATGTGTGCCATCAAAATATTTTGGAAAGTTCAAAAGTTCAATGTATTTCGCTTTTATCGTTATGTGGTATGATTTTGTTCTGTAAAATCTTTAAACTGAATCGGTCTGATACCAGTTTAGTGTATTTCCCATAGTTTGTCGTGAAGATCGATCAGATATCCTGTAGCTTTGTCGTCCGCGTAACTGGGTAGCTGTAGGAAAGGTCATGCATTCTTTTACGACTTAACGTTTTTGTTTTCAGAACTTTAGCAGCGTAAATAGCAATATGGAAGTACAGAGTGCGATATAATTGACTTTATACAGCTAATCGAAGTGCCCAAACACGCGGGTTAATGGTTCTAAGAGGGCAAGTTTGTTTTGCAATATCAGATGAAGGAATGGCTTCAGACCAACCTGTGAAGAAGAAACAGAGGATAGATGGGCCCGATATTGACGATGGGAGCGACAGATCCGGTGAGGATATCCTTACGGAGTTATACGACTCGGAGACTCCTCCAGTGGATACCTCGGGTGACTACACTTTGAGGAATGGGGAGTCGCCTGACAGTGGTACAGTAAGCGAGGATGCAGTGGACTGTTCCACTATTCTGAGGCTCAGTGACACAACTGTTAACATTGCCCCCTCCTGCTCCAACAACGTGCCACATTGGACAGCCGCCGATGACAAACTCTTATCCGAGCTACGTATCATCCAAACAGCCTTGGTCGGACAGTGCTTGTGTGGTTTTAATGAAAATACAATTTGCCAACTCTTTGATAGACGACTACATATTGCGTCCTGGCCGCTGACATGTTCTCTAACATACTTGTCCACTATGCAGCTAATGTTTGACATTTATTTGAAGCAAAACCACACAGGCACTATATGCTCAAGACTGATGTATGCATGCGATGTATTTGTTAGGAATAGACACGATTGGATTACGGAGGTTGTCGAATTATCTGAGCACAAGAGTAAATTCATGACTTTTGTCGCGTGCAGGGTATTAGCTAGTTTTTTAATTGTTTCAAAAGACACAGTAGACGAGAATTGGTTGCAACAAATCACAGAAAACATATATTTGTTTGATAGGATAAACAGGATAACAGTTCAAAAGATCAACTTTAGCTTAGACATAATTAAGAGGATAGTAGAGTGGAAGGATGTTGAGCAGCATCCTCTAGAAGAAAATAGTCATGTAAATACAGCAGGAAATAATCAGGTCCAAGAAGATAATCCGTTCAGAAGTAGTACTAGCGGTGGCAGCAGTAGCAACGCACCTTCTAGTTCTCGTAGTGATAATTTACATAGTGCCTTTTCCAATTTGCAAACACATAGTTCACCGTCGACGTCTAGCGAGAAGTCTAGTAGCAAAACTGTACAGTTTAAACTCCACGAACCGGTGTTGAAGTTCCCAGCAGAGTCTACGAGTGGTATGGAGCAATCTGTATCGCCAGAACCACCTCCGTCAAGGATAGAAAGGGTTAACGAACATGGTTGCATAACTGTAATACTAACTGACTCGGAATCTTTCGACACGTCTCACATAAAGTGTCTAACAATTAAAACACTGGAGCACCACTGGCCGGTACTGGTCAAAAACATGAAGCTGCTTCTCCTAAGGTACCTGAATTTATCTAATGCTGAAAATTGTATATTAACGTTTTTCTCCCTGTGGGAGAATATAATTAGTGTGAAGGCGAATCTCTCAGTAATAGATACCAAGCCGTTTTATGCCGACTTGCAGGGTTTTGTAGATTTATTAAGGAATACAATGTTGCCGAGTCTAATTTATACTCATTTGCTCAGTTTGTTCAATGAGGTTCTATGCTACGGATCGACACTAGCTTTACAAGACATATTGCCTGAAGAAATATGCTGTCTCGCTCACTCTATTGTAAGATATGTCAAAGACTTTAGGCTACTCAGTGAAGTCAGGGTTCAGAATAGCAGAAGTGGGTTTGGTTTCTTGGGTCA
This sequence comes from Hipparchia semele, assembly GCA_933228805.2. Taxonomy (NCBI): domain Eukaryota; kingdom Metazoa; phylum Arthropoda; class Insecta; order Lepidoptera; family Nymphalidae; genus Hipparchia; species Hipparchia semele. The sequence continues at coordinate 2,156,977 of OW121733.1, read as the reverse complement.
TAACTGCAGAGTAATTAGAGATTACGCGTTAGGTCCGGAAGTGGCACCGTTGTCTTCGTCCATACAGTTGGTAGATCAGAGTTATGGAGAAGAGGAGAACGAAGATTCTTCTCAATCATCTCACATAGATAAGACGATGTTACAACGTATGTCTTTATTAGTACTAAAATCCGTAGCCGTGACTGTGAAAGAAATGCGATGCGATTCTTCAGACAGTTCAATAGATTCGTCTGATTATAACGCTATCCAAGATATGCAGATCGTTGAGAGGTCTATCCGCGATGTTCTGAAGAAACTGGACGTGTTTATCCGTAATTGTTTTGAATTTCATCCAGAGACTCCCTTCACAAAAATGCTCATACACTTATTCAGCGAGCAGGACGATTATTTAATTGAATCCATGGTTTGCACGCTAGATATTACAGTCGGTATAGTTTATAGAAACTCTATGTATCCCGATTTGATACCGATGTTAAATCCTATCATGTCTTTCATCGAGTTCCTCAAAGTTGTGTCGCATGATAGTGACGTGTTGTTGGATTATCTTGTTAGTAACGAGACATGCTTCCTGCTGTACTTGCTACGATTTTTGAAGTATGTCAGGAGAAATTGGCCGAAGTTCTTAGAGACGTGCCAGCAAACTGACTCGGGAAGCTCGAGAGGACTCGATGATACAATGAGAGTGCTGATACGGCTGAGGTTGCAAATAAGTAGACTAGTATCAAGATCGTTATTCCCTTACAACATAAGCCCTGTACTCAGACTGCTAGAAGTTTGCGAGAGTTTGTACGAAGGCAATGAATTTAGCTAAACCGTGTTGCCATCCTACACATTATAAATAGTACAAATTTTTTTTTTATTATTCTGACATGCACTTTTTTTTTGATATTCAGACAAGTAATATTTTAAAAACAAATACACTTTTTTTTTTGTTGAAATTTGTACTATTGTGTTAAAAATATATATTACTATAACTGTGTATTTTTCAATTCTACTTTGCGTTGGTTCTAATTTGTACTGACTATGAAATTGTAATATAACATAAACTTTGTTTTTATTGAAATAAAATAGGCAACTATGGCAGTTATAACCTATTTTATGAACCTATAAAAGCATCAGCAAAAAACGATTAAAAACCATTTGGGTTTTTTAAATGATCGATTTAAATGATCATGATTTTCATTAATTTTTGATATAACATTCACTGAAGACTGGCGATATAATTAACATTCCAAAATTGGTTAATTATAATTTGTTAATATTAGAATTATTTAGGTTAAAGTGATTAATTTATATTAAATGTAATGTTGTAATAATTTGTATTCGTGTAATAATTTAATTAGCTGTTATAAATATATTAAAGTCTTCCTGAATAAAGTTTAATCCACAGGACCAATATGAGTTCTTAGATCTCTGATTTTAACATTTTGTGTTGACAAATTACATTAAAAATTGAAAATTGTGCCTTACCACCATTTGCAATGGTGCTTTGCCTTTATATAAGCTATTTATATATGTATATCTGTGTTATATTATAGGGATCCCAAACTTTTATTTACAATCATTTTACTTAGAAATTTCTAATTTTGTAATAATATCTTCAAAAAAAAATACGTGTCGAATTGAGAACCTCTTTTTTTGAAGTCTGTTAAAAATACACTACTACACATTTCACTTATCACTTATTGAATTAAAGGGTTGACTCAAGCAGGTTTAATCAGTCTACTTCTTCCAAGAATTTTTCACAGTAAAACCATTAACAGTTATCTAAAGTAACTTTGAAAAATGACGCTCAAAAATCGAAATTTCTAAGTGACTTTATATAACATAATAAAACTTTTACGTAATATAACTTAATTCATGTTACATAATCATGGTGTTGCTACGATAATCTTAGATAGTGTTAATTTATTTTACTTTGGTTGTATATTTGTAGTTTTAATGCATATGAAAATGCGGGTTTTAAATAATCTTTTTTAACTAAATTATATCATACACAATAATTGTAAATAATGTTTGCCATCTTTTTTTGTACCATGTAACTATTGACTTATGAGTAACTGTAATCAGTATTAACAATATTATAATTTATATAATATACAACATAATTAGTAATAATTTTATATACCTGTTATATTACATATAATATGTATTTTTCGGTCAGAGTGCGAAAGGTAAAGCGACTGAAGCTGTTTTCACTTTGTCCAACCTGTGGGCAGCCGGAAACATATTATTATATTCGCTATGTATATGACACCATAAATAAAACCATATTATAATTATTACTATCACATTTTATTAGTAAAAAAAGAAAACGTACAAAAAATGTATTTGTAAAGAATACTTTTATCAATGCGACAGCTTTACCAACAGTGCAACAAGACTGCCTAACAAATGATACCATGTTTCATAACATTTTATATTTTATAACATTTTTTATAAGTGCGTGCTACTTATATAACAATGTGATCATGTTATATACAACACGAGTTCTTGTTACGTAATCTGGACGCACTGTGGATAAAATTATACTTATAAAAGAAGCAATCAATATCGCGTTATATAATTGGTGTCAAATATTATGCAAGATCTATTCAATGCAATTTTAAAGTAAAAATATGAACTTTAATTTATATTCTTTATTTTTCGCTTACACATTTTACTATACTATATTAAACTTAATTATTTATAGTAAAAATGTATATTAGAAAATACTTGTGGAATAATTTAAATTTAATGGAATAAAGAGTATTAGGTATCAAGCCTAAATAAAACTGTAAAAGTTTAAATTGATGAAAACTTCTTCAAAAATTGTTTTAGCAGACCTCTAAAGCACTAAGTTTAGCAATTCTAAAATGTTTATTATGCAGCGGAGGTAAAATTCAGTTTACTTTATAAATTTTAAGAAGGAAGCTTCGTTTTGACATTGCCACAATTTGCCATTTGCCCTTGCCCTTGTAGCTATTGAGTGGGATCTGTAATGAACGGTTAATAAAAAAAAACTATAAAAAAAAGATTTACCAAGTTGCAAATAAATCTATCGCATCTTACCTAAAATATTAGTGACGGAACTTCGACAAACATAGATGAATACTTAATGTATACTTATTATATGGTTTCACAGAAAAAGATTTTTCGTCAATAGTCTTGAGGAATCAAAAAGCAGTGAATCTCAATCGCAAACAAATCTAAACTCGTAGATTCGATACAGTTTTGATAAACTTAAAAAAAAAAACATATTATTAAGCTTTAAAAATTAAGAATACGATTATTATTATTTTTAACCAAGTTTGTCAGATATTACTGAGTTAAGAATCTGTTTGGTCGATCGTTACGGTAAATAGGTTTGAAACTTTCAACACCACCACAACAAAGAAATGTGCCTGCGATCTTAAAAAAATTTCAATACCACAATAAAACACACAAAACACAATAAAATTATTTTATTGTGTTAGGTACTTAGCCATATTTGGGAAAACAGTTCCAAGATAACTAAATAAAGTAATATAACTTAGTTGACATAAATTATGGCATAGCTTCAATTTTTTAATATTCCAAAAATTCTTTAACTTCAATTGAATAAAAATATGATAATTATATAATTTAACGATTTTTAAAGGTGCGTTCAGACACTACAAAATGTTTACATTTATGACACATGTTGTATAACTATGTGAATGTGTTATATAACAAAAGCTTTATAATTTGTTACAAGATCTGGACACCTTAATATTTATATTGTTTGCTTGTATCAGACATAGTAAATTAATCTGAGTAGTTAAGATAGCCTTAACTTAAACCTTGTTAAATGTTTAATTTAATATAACAATAATAAAAGGAAATATTTTTGTACATGATGCGTATTTTTTGGTTTTATTTCACCTAATTTTTGTGCATTTTGAAAACGAGATCAACGCCAGTGTAGGCTGCGAGTTAAACGAAAGGTAAAATAATCATCTAAGAATCTAGATTACAATTTGTAGATAATTCTTAGAGCAATCGCATAGGTACAATTTCAAATTGGCCGACTGTCGAAGTTCGAACAACTAAATTGCGTACTTTTACAATTTAGTTGACTAACTTGTAAATGTGTGTCTAAGCGGAAGAGAATGTTGATTCTGATAATGATCAGTGTCCAACTATTTAGTTGGATAAGCTTGGCTACCATAAATCATTATGTCTATTAATAGGTATACTCTGCGATTTAGTTATCCAATTTAAAATTGGACGCACATACGCAAACGTGTCAGCCCACAAAACTTAGTCAAATTAAATTCATACATAATGTAAAGGAATAAAGTTAATTTTTCAATTGATAAGTTACACAACTTATGGTTGACTATTTATTGCATATGTGCGTACAATTTTAAGTCAGAGTATAATAGACATAGTGACATAGTTGGATAAGATGTGCGGACTAACATAAGTCACTATGTCCATTATTATCTTTGCGATTTAGTTGTCCAACTTGAAATTGCAAGTCTACGGGTAGGTCTTCTCCGGTGGGAGGCTTTGCCCGTGGCTCGTTACCATCCTACCATCAGACGTGCCGCGGAGCGCTTTAGCGTTCCGGCACGTAGAAACAAATTGGGGGGTTGAATTTATGCTGCCATCCGGTACCATCTTAGACTGCATCGCCACTTACCATCATGTGAGATCGCAGTCGAGGACTATCAAATAAAAAAGGTACCTACTCTTTTCTAACGATCGTTATTCCGAACCAGTGGTAGATTCATTTGAAGTTTCCAAAGCACTTTCTAAAAGTTTATTTCAATAAAAAAATATTCTATTCTATTATTATCAGATGATAGTGATAGATAGGTATTTATAATTCGGTCATCCATCCACTAAACCTAGGTTTAGGTTGCTTAACCCCCACAATGTATTCACTGTCACGATTAGGCCATACGTGCCATAAATTCAGATTGATTTTATACCTAGGAACCCATGAGATGGAGCAAAAAGCTATTATAAAACCACTGAAACATGAAAAAATCTCAAGTGCTCTACAAATTCAATATTTGCTTCACCTGACCTACTTTTCTATTTAGAACACTAACATGAAATTAGGCCAAGAGTTGAGACCTTAGTTCTAGGTTTAGCGTAGGGGTCAAAGCACAACTATGTCACAAAAACTCATATTTTTTTATTACTAATATAAATATACTCAAGTTCGCTTGAGAGTTAAAATTAAAGCGAACGGTTTTGACTTGTCTTTGTCAGACGGTGTATTAAAATAAATGAATACCTGTTATTGGTTAAATAAAAAAAAAGACGTGAGGCACTCGGGGTCTGCCGCGGTAAAGCTATTGCATAGCATTTTTTATCAACGCCATCTAGCTGCTCACCGTTAGATGGCGTTGATAAAAATGCGCCATCTAGCGGCTCACCGTAGAGGAGTCCCGTGTCAGGTTATTTTCGTTACGGAATTTCTGGATTCGGTCTCCACGCTGGCCCGCGATAGAAGCTATGCAATAGCTTAAAAATATTGAGTTTTTGTGACTTATGTGCTTTAGTCTGCCGACCCTAGAGTTCTCACTTGATGAAAGTTCAAGACGTTGATGAAAGAATGAGACAAAAATAATGTAGGTACTTTTGCCAAGGTGCTGGAATGTCTCACAGCGATAAAAAAAAGACGTGTGGCACTCGGGGACTGCCGCGGTAAAGCTATTGCATAGCATTTTTTATCAACGCCATCTAGCGGCTCACCTTAGAAGAGTCCCGTGTCAAACTTCCTAGCATGTGGACTAACGATCTTAAGTTACTGACAGACTGGATACAGACGTTACAAGATCGCGTACTGTGGCGATCCTTTCAAAAGACCTATATCCAGTAGTGGAAGTCAAGACGTTGATTTCGAATGGGCTCAAAAATAAAACACACCAATATAAATACGATTATTTTATTAGCGAGCAACTATGTTTGTAAATCATTATTTCATTACAATATAATAATTATTAATTCAACTAGAAACATTCTATAGTCTTTGTACAAGGCAATTTTGTCGTATCGACGCGGTGATAGGGGCAGCAAATATTGATTCATTTACAATCGATTTTAAAACCCGCTGAGATTTCAATCCATATTATAAAGCTGAAGAGTTTGTTTAAACGCGCTAATCTCAGGAACTACTGGTTCGAATTGAATTCTTTTTGTGTTGGATAGTCCATTTATCGAGGAAGGCTTTAAGGCTATATAACATCACGCTCATCATAATAACAGAAATTGACGCGTACGAGGTCGCAGGCAACAGCTAGTTATAGAGTGAGCTCTGACTCAGCTCAAACTCAAGATAGAGGTTAAAACGAGACACAAATATGGTTCGACATAAATCTGTCTCACTTACTCATACTTACTTCCCAAAAAATGTAACCCATATAAGACTGAAAAGTATCTCAATCTCACATAATTTTTTTGCTGAAATAGTATAATAAAATAATAATAATATAAAATTGTATTTAAGTTAAATAAAGTATTAAGAATAAAAGAAAATCAATATTTGCTGTCCCTTCACAAAAACCTCTCTAACTTTTCGTCAATAAAATCTTAACTTAAGCAGTACATTGAGTAGGTTAGTCGATAAAAATACGCGTTCTAGATAAAGCTGAGCCCATTTTAGTGAGTACACAACACAAATTCGCAGATAAGTACGTTTAGGCTCAATGCATATTGGTGTGGACTGTGAAGTTTAAAAATGACGCGTCTCTACGCTTTCTTCACACTGCGCCAATATGCCTTGACCCTTAATTTATTTTCTAAATGACGTCATAGGAATGTTTGAAAACAAGATTTTGAATAACTCAAGCCCAGTTTCGAATCTTGAAATTGTCGTTCAACTGCAAAAGGATTAAAACTTAAAAAATAATTTAATTAATTTTATTTTATTAAGTTAAAGTCTAAAAAATAATACTTATTAAACAATGGTGCGTGGCTATTAAATAAAAAACTTAAAATTAACATGAAATGTCAAAAACAAAAAAAATTGGTGCATTTTCGAAAACGTGCATCGATTCATTTCATGTCATTGTTATTCAAAATAAACATGTCGATATAATTTTCGATTAACACAGTACATTTAAAGTGAAAAAAAAAAATTATAGTAAAATATTTTCCTGTTTGTAAAACATTTTACTGCCTTATTGTGAACAGTTTTACTGTTTTATAGTAAAACTATTAGAGTAAAATGTTTTAACGTAAAATAACAGTATTAATTTAAAATGGAAATAGATCACTTATCCATCTAGTGTGAAATCAAAGGAAATATAATTTTAGCAGTCTATATATCATCGGTCAAATTCATTAGTGGAACATTTCCAAAATCAGGTATTTTGAGTTAAGTATGTAAAATGCTTGGAAATTGGATAATCTTTCCGAAGCACTAACGGTACAAGTCAAATTTTGGTCCTAATTGACAGGAAAGCATGTAATCTGCTAGAGAAATATTGATTTTAGCTGTCAACTCAAAACTTTGAACATAATTACTAGAAACTGTATATTTTGAATTGTGCCATTAATGAATTTGACCAACGATATACTATATGTCTATTTACGTTTAATGAACACTACCAGCAACTCACAATTTCAAAATATAAATACTAAACGCAAATAAATATAGAAAATAATAATAATAAAATAATAACAAAATATTAATAGTCTAATAATAAAGCATTGCACACTTACCTAATATGTAGAACAAAAAACTTATTCATCCTGTATATAAATTCATCACCGACTTTCGATATTCTTCGTCGCGTATACAACTTCTTAACCTACCCACTTGTAAACATTGTTAACTTAGTATTTTTTTGTATCTTTCTGTATTGTATTACTTTTTGTTTATGAGTTATATTTAGGCATAAGTTACGTTAGATTTAATATTCAATAAACATCTTTTGTCGACGGCGCTGTGGTGTACAGTAAAACACTTCGGAGTTTATGATTACACCACAGTACTATCAAATACCAATGTAATTTTAAGTACATGTATAAATAAATAAAAATAAAATAAAATAAACGTATATTCCACAGTAGCGCCTAAACTACTGAGCCGATTTTAATGAATGAGGTGTCAATCGATACGTTATAATGGTCTGGATGACATAGGCTACATGTTATACGAACAGAATCAATATGACCGATGTTACACCCAATTTTCCGTAGATGGGTAACAATTTTTAATTTTTTTTCTCGTTTGCGTTATATATTGAAATGTGTCATGATAATGAGAATAATGGGGGTTCCTCATTAGGTTAATGGTTTTCCCCCCCTTTCATAGCAGGGAGGGATAATTTTTTTAATATTAGACATGTTGAAGTTGCCAACCCCCTCTCCCCTCCAAATAAGCGGAAAGTATGTGTTAGGAGTGGGTACGACAATAGTGCAACGGGTGGGGATCGAACCTGCGACCTTTCTGCTTTCAGTCCGCACCTTTACCCGTTGAGCTATTGAGGCTATATATATATAGAGAATGTATAGAGGGATTTTCCGGAATTAAATGCAAAAAACGTAATCCGTTCGAGTCAAATGCGTCTGCAAATGACGTCATTCGCATTTCTTTTGCGCGCCCGATGCGGTCGACGCGTGTTTATGACGTCATGTGCTAAGTAAGTTGTATGATTGTTTGTTATAACAGTGGTCGATCTGTAGAGTTGTGTATACAGCGTGAAATTTAAAGTAATTTTCCCGCGGCAGAACGACTCGCCCTCAGTAGTTGGTGTAAATTGAAAAAAAAAAAAAAATTTTTTTTGAGACGAATAAATTAAAAAAAAAGTCATGAACTCGAAAACGTGAGAAAAAATAGTAATTCACGTGACCTAACGCAGAATAGAATAGAGTAATTTTTTATTCAAATAAACTTTTACAAAATGCTTTGCAGGTATTACCGAATCGCACACGCTTTTAAAAAATAAATATTATAGTATGGATAAAGTGAATAAATGAAGATTCATAAATGTTCAGAGCAAAATAATCTCACGCGCGTTGTGATACGGCATAAACTTGCTTGCAGGTTGAAACTTACGCGAAATTACTATTGGCTCGAGATTGTTTTCGAGTTTTTTTTCTTACAATTGTTGTAAATCTAAATTTTTTTTGATTTTCATATTTTTTTTAATTATAGAACGACTAGCTTTTGCCCGGGCTTTGCACATTAAGTTAGTTGTTTCAACCCCCTATTTTATCCGTTTAGGGGTTCAATTTTCAAAAATCCTTTCTTAGTGGATAATAGTAATAATAGCGAACGGTATGCCAAATTTCAGCTCGATCCGTCCAGTGGTTTGAGCTGTGCGTTGATAGATCAGACAGTCAGTCATTCAGCTTTGCCTTTTATCTATTTACTAGTTGATTACCCGCGATTTTTCGGAATAAATAGCAGCCTATGTCACCCTCCCGGTCCTCAACTTTACCCTTGCAAAAAATCTCGTCGATCCATTGCTTTGTTGCGACGTGATTGAAGGACAAACCAACAAACAAGCACACTTTCGCATTTATAATATTAGTAAGAATAGCTAAGGGTAAAAACATGTCAAAGATGCCTCACTGCGACACCTCGCGGTCGCGATTTAGCTCGCTACCTCGATGTCACCTCCATTTAAAACAAATGTATGCAAATAGACAAGCGCGAATATGCCGAAGATGACTCACTGTACCGCGATGTATCGCAGTGGTGTATCCTTCGGCATGTTCGTGCTCGTCTGTTGCATACATTTGCATACATTTGTTTTACATGGAGGTGACATCGAGGTAGCGAGCTAAACCGCGACCGCGAGGTGTCGCAGTGAGGCATCTTTGACATGTTTTTAACCTAAGGTATAATCATTGTGCTGCGGGAATATAACCATTGATAAAATGTCAGCGTGTACGTGTGTGTCGCGCGGTGGGTGCTGCAGTGGCGCGTCTAGTCGGCCTTGCGCGGCCTGCGCTTGCGCACCTCTTGCGCCTCGGCGCGCGGCTCGTCGCCCGCGCCCGCCGCCTCCGCCTCGTCGCCCGAGCTCTGGAAAATACATTTTTGATCACCTCTGAATCCATAAAAGTCGAATTTACACTGCGAAATTAGTGGCATGAAATTTTTTTTTTTTTTTGGAACGAAGTTCCTTATCGCGCGTTGTGAAAGGGGGCTAGACGGAAAAAATTCTTACGAAAAGTTGTCACGACACTTTTTGCTATAGTTCTCTCTCATGTTTCTCTGTCTGTCTCTCTCTTATAGAAAGCAAGCCAGATATTTTCATTTCTATTTCGCATTGAACTTCGTTCCATCCGGGTGTCCCTTGACACCTCTCAAGTTTTTTTTTAATTAGATTTATTAAGTTTACTAGTGATTTTTACAAAGGCTTATAATCTAATACATAATTTACATGCACAGTGCGTGCAAAATCATTTTAAAGCCTCAATAGCTCAACGGTTAAAGGTGCGAACTGAAAACTGAAAGGTCGCAGGTTCGAATCCCACCCGTTGCACTATTGTCGTACCCACTCCTAACACAAGTTTTCACTTATTTGGAGGGGAGAAGAGAACATCAGTCAAGTTCAGCTTGGCTGATGTTCTTTTTAAAAAAAAAAAAAAAAAGTAAACACAACATGCAATTAAGTAAATTCATTTCAATAGCGGTTGTTGAGGGCGCGTGGCTCATGGTTGTGTGTGTGTCGTATCTGTACAAGTGTGAGCGAGAGCTTGCTCGCGCCTGACCGCTCCCACCTAGGCTCCTGACAAGCCCGCACACTTACGCAACGACGGAACCACAAGTAAAGCGCCCGTAACTTCGTGAGACAACTTACTATTCACCAGTAACTTGATGTTTATAATTGAAACATACAGATAAATAAAAAGTGTGCAAAGGCGGCCTTATAGCTTTAAGCGAGCTTCTCCAGGCATTCTTAATTATGAGAAGCACGTATACAGCGTCGTCACAGTATTAAAATCAAATCAAAATCAAAATTTATTTATTTCATGTAGGCTAACTTGTAGCTCTTATGACACGTCATAAATCTACCACCGGTTCGGAATGCAGATCCTGCTGAGAAGAGCCGGCAAGAAACTCAGCAGTTGCTCTTTTCAAAAAATTTTTACAATGGTTAACAAAACTATGCTATGCACACAGTGTTTCCACAAAGAAGTTTCAAAAATTCACACCTACCACATTTTATTAAAATACATTTTAAGCTAAAAAACAAAAGTACACTCACATCGCTCGGAGAATTCTTCTCCGCGTCACTGCCCGGAGCGTTCTCAGCATCGTCCACTATGTCATCGTTGATTAGCTCCTGAAATGTATTAAAGTATTTGTTTTTTTATGTACGCCATCCGGTACTTGTTTTTTTTTTATTATTATTATTTATTATGAGATAGGAGCTTGACGACAATCAATGATGGAAAGCATTGATGAGGTCTAGGTTGGAGCGCGTTAGCCTAGAAAATGCTTATTTACTCTTGTCCTGAAGGTACTCAGATTTTATAAGTGGCCGGAACTACAGACGCTGGAAGTGCGTTCCATACCTTAGCCGTTCGTTTCAGAAACGTTGAACTGAAGCGTTTCGTATGAGTAGGTTGGATTTCAACCACGTATGGGTGCCATCGCTCACGATTTTTCGAAGTTCTGTGGTAAAACTGTGAGGGGGGGGCACAAGGTTGTGAAGTACCTGTGCGCACTCTCCAAAGTATATCCGATAGAAGACCGATAGACAGGCCACATTACGTCAGTGTTGAAGATTGAGCGAGTTGCGAAACTGAAGTGGAAATGGACGGGGCACACAGTTCGAAGAGCAGATGGCTGTTGTGGTCCCAAGGTGCTGGAGTGGCGACCCCGCACCGGGAAGCGCAGTGTTGGCAGACCCCCCACTAGGTGGACCGATGACATCAAACGAGTCGCAGGGAGTCACTGGATTCAGGTGGCACAAGACCGAGGTCTGTAGAGCTCCATGCAAGAGACTTATGTCCAGCAGTGGACGTCTATAAGTTGAAAAAGAAGAAGAGCCATCCCAGAGGTGGCAGCATCAGTACTCCATGGCTGAGCGAACCTGAGCCTGGTACAGAGTCTTGCTAATAACTAGACCAACGAGACAGTCAAAACAACAATGTCTATGTACGTGTCACTGAAGCCAAGTGAAAGTGTGGAGTACTGACCCCTTCATCGTCAGACTTCTTCCCGTCCTGCTCCCTCCTCCGGTCCACTTCAGCGCGGCTCAGCAGCAGCTTGTCGGGGCGGCGCGGCGGGTACAGCATGTCGATTATGCATACTAAGATCTGGAAATAACAAACACTTATATACCATATCTATCTAAAATACAAAAGGAAAAATTGACAGACATGTCAAATGACTGGACGGATTATTGTCAAACAAATGGATTTGGATTCTGAAAATGTTAGTGGGAAAGTTTGATTCACCGATCCTGGAGTGTTCGTAAAACTGAAGTGACAAAACATTTTATGTATTTTTGTTATTAATGTGATGTCAATTCACTAAAAAAATTTCTTACTAGATAAAGCCTACTATAAAATAAATGACTTCCTTAATGAGTTACTTGGCGCCCGTCTCTCTAATAACTTTGCTGTAAAAAATGACCTCTAGTTCTAAGAATCATTGTAATAACATTGGAATGCAATAAATGAATATGAATATGTGTTTTTTAATTATTAATTCAAACAAAATATTCTTTTACAAACATAGTTTTTAAGCTTTTGTGTTACTAACAAAATGGGCCTTGCGGTTGCCCCAATAAAAAATTTTATTTATTATAACTCACCAATCCCAGCAGGGCTCCGATGAATATCGTGGCCACAGCGAAGATGAGATAGGAGCCCCACGTGGGCAGGCCGTATGTCTCCATCAACATGTTGTGTACACCCTGGTGACAAAGACTAGATTTAAAACAAATTTATTTATTTACTAGCTGTGCCCGCGACTTCGTTCGCGTGGAATAGTGACTTTTCGGGCAGCATATTTTGAATTACATATACTTACCGTCGACGCTCAGGCGCGAGGCGTGTAGTACGTACTCTGTACGTTAAATACCGGCCGAATTGATAACCTCCTCCTTTTTGGAAGTCGGTTAAAAATGTTCGCCGTGATTCTTTAAATTGACATAACTTTTTTATCTATGAACTGATTGACATGAAATAAACACTAAATGTTAAGTGAAGCTTACTACAATATATTAGTGAAAACCGTATCTAAATCGAATAAGCCGTTTCTGATATTAGCGTGCACAAACACACAAACAAACAGACAAAAAAAAAATTAATTACAATTTCGGGTTCAGCATCGATATAATAACAACCCCTGCTACTTTTTTTTTTATATATTTCCATTGTACAGACACCACTTTTCTACAATTTTATTATATGTATAGATTAAGCCTTTTATCAGACAGCAATACACTTTTTAACCATTTAGCACTATTTGTTATTATTTTATATTGTTGTATAAATTTGTCTTGTTCTATCCGTCTTGAGTCTAGCAGAGTGGGAGTGCAGTCTATAGATTTCAGCGTTATTCTCACCCGTAAGGCCTGGCTGAGCTTAAAGAAGTGCGCAACAAGGCCCATTTGCATCGAGTCTGGGGCTTTCCAAGATGGGACAGCCTCAGTCTTCTTCCAGCGGCCCTTCTCCACGAAGTCGAGCATGGAGTCTGCATCGCGAGGCCCCTTGTACTGACGGAACTCACCGTCTTTCACACTGAAAAATTGTTATCCATAAACTTTAAAAATTGTTATAGACTACGACTTACCAACTTTTCAGTGAGTTGCTGTTTAAACAAGTGTAAAATAAAATTTAAAACACCCCCGACATGTTATCATCGCTAGTCAGTAATCGTTAAAATAAAAATATGTAATCCGCCATTTTGTGGCGGCGGCCATCTTGGATCGATTTTCATCAAACATAGCTAAGAACACTCTCGACTAATTCACCTTTCAAACAAAAAAAACAAAATTAAAATTGGTTCATCCATTCGGCTGTTACTATGCCACACGTTTGAGTATCTTCAAGACAAGAGTGAATAGGCATTTTCTAGGCAAGCGCACTCCAACCTAGACCTCATCAATGCATTCCATCATTGATTGTCGTCAAGTGCAAGCCTATCTCATAATTTAAAAAAAAATTGCATTGGACCAGCATGGCCTATACTCATATCTGAGACGATACCTGCGCTCAGTATTAAGACATTAATTGGTTGCTCATAATGTTAATGCTACAAAAAGTTAAAAAAAAAACTTACTAATGAGCTACCTGTTCAGATTTTAAGCCAGCATGGGTGTATAAGGCTAGTCTAAAACATGAAGCTGCCACTCACTGGTATATAGTAGGCAGCGCGGTGACAACGAACCGGCCGCTCAGGCCGGGCGCCTTGGTGACGTCGACGGCGCCCGCCCGCAGCGCCAGGTTCCTGCCGCGCGCCGCGCTCGACAATTCCTTCCACGCCGGCGCCAGAGCGTTGCACGCGGGGCACCATGGCGCGTAGCTTGAGAAATACACAACATTAATTATAATAAATCTAACTAATATTCGGTCGGCCACAGAGAAGATGGGAGGGTGACCTACCCTACCCTACCCTAGGGTGGTGCAGACTAGCACACAATAAGGATAAATGGAAAATTCTCGAGGAGGCCTATGTCAAAGGACAACCTGATCCTTAATGCTGGGGTTACGATTTTCTAGAATAAGATATGTACATAAGAAAATTGAATCAATTAATATTAGCTATAGGAAATAAATAGTAATAATGTTATTTTAGTAAGTAGTATAGAAGGATCAGAGAATAAAGACAATTTTTTTTTTTTTTACTAATGTTATAAATAACCATGAAATGACAAAATGGCTAGGTCCAGCAGGCAAACGGCGCATGGGAAGGCAAAGGAAAAAGTGGGCTGATCATGATGACATCATACACAGCGGGGAAGGACTGGATGTTTATTGCCCAAGACAGACAAAAATGCCAAAAGATGGAGGAGGCTTTTACCCTAGGGGACTACATACAGAGGACTAGATCAGACTTACAAATCTAAAGCTTAATTTGTTGAGATACATGTGTGTGGGATAAATAAAGCTTAATAATATAAATTCGAAATAATTTTATAAATATGAAAGTGTGTTTGTTGGTTTATCCTCCAATCATGCCGTAACATAGCTATAGATCAACACAGTTTGGGTATGGCTATAGTTGACTCCACCATTTTTTATTAAGAGTGTGGCTTGCGTTCACTGCAAGACATTGGGAGAGCTTCCATCCGTACATTGTTGATATTCCATCTATGCACTAAGCGCTTTAAGTCTTCATTCCTGATCCGCACGGCGGTCTGGAACGCTCTTCCAAGATCCGTGTTTCCTAACACATACAATTAGGGTATCCTTAAAACAAGAATGAATAGGCATCTTCTAGGCAAACGTGTTACACCTTAGACCACATCATCACTTTCCATCAGGTGTGATAGTAATTAAGTGTGTGCCTATAATGTATAAAAAAAACTGTAGTCTAGAAGCAGTCTCACAGAGCAACAGAAAGCTAGCCAGTAAAAATTGTTTGAAACTAGTGACCTTCTTTAAATTTTTTTGATGAGAAGTGTATTGTTTATTTGTTATACAAAAAGTTGTCTGGCAGGTTGGTATGATGTAACAATGTGACTCATAATATTGTTTGTAAACTTGGAATTTTGTGTAAGCTCAAGGTATAGTGAGCTAGCTAATTAACTAGTGAGTTAATTAAAAAGCTAATTTGACTTATCTATGAATTATTTTTATCATACTTATCCTTACTTATAATATTATAAATGCGAAAGTGTTTTTTTTTGTCCTTCAATAACGCTGCAAGAGAGCTATGGATCGACATGATTTTTTGCATTGGTAATGGGTATAGTTGAGGACCTGGAGAGAGACATAGGATACTTTTTATTCTGGAAAATCAAAGAGTTTCCGCAGGATTTTAAAAACTAAATCCACACAAACTCAGATAATCGTAGGCATCAGCTAATTAATATTATAAACGCAAAGGAGTGTTTGTTTGTTGCTTAATTTGTTTGTCCTACAATTATACAGCAATTCCGCAACAGATCAATGTGATTTTTTGTAAGGGTATAATTTTATACCTGAAGTTACATAGTCCTTTTTAAAATCAAACAAAGGGTCCCGCAGATTTTTTAAAAACCTAACTCCACTCTGGCAAAGACGTGTGCAAAAGCTATAATATAAATTAGAATTTCGAAGCGAATTTTGTATAAAAAATATTTAAGTTTTCCGATTCTATTTTTACAAACCAAAGGTACACTAACTACACAAATTATTTAAATCATCGTTTATCGATCAATTACGTGGGTTCGAAATTATTTACCGTATGACTCACGATCGAGTTTGCTTTATTTGGGCTCATTAAGACGGAAGTTGGGTGATTTTTTATCACAAGAAAAGTGTTTCCCAATAAATACGGACACAATAGATGCGTCATAGGTCGCAGTAGTCTCTAAAACGGTGCTTCAGACTTAGACCCTATCGACCTTGCTAAGTTTAATGAACTCTTTATTGGTTTAGAGTTAAGACTAGACAAGACAACCTATATACGTATATAGAAGGATAACCATTATGAAACAATTCCTGCACCTAATCAGCATACAAAGCTCAAACACCATTTAGCAGTATTATAATAAGTTTATAAGTTTAAAACGAGTTTCAAATACTTTTTTCTAAGAATTTAGATTTTTGACACGTTTTGAAAAGTACCGGGTTGTAAAAAAACACTCACAATTCAACCATCCATTCCCCATCGAGGATCTGCCGCCAATTATCTTCATCTAATTCAACATTTGCACTGGTTAATTTAGTAAAACAACATAAAAATACACAGGAATATAGGAAAATATTCAACACTTGCGGGGTCTTGGTAAGGCGCGCCATGTCTGATTTTGTGTCAGTGTGGCAGTCCTGCCAACATTCAGATATAGCAACGTTTTGTTTTTTTTTTATTTTCGGCTCTGGCTTTTAGCCTTTTTGAAGTCAGTTTTTGTACTAGACTACTAGATGGCGCTAAACGCTATAAATTAAACGTAGAGAGAGAAGACATAGAGCCAGTGACGATTTCTTTCTCACTCACACTAAAAAGAGAGCAGAAATAAAGTTATTAATGTGATAAACAGAGACGCAGCTACCCAATTTTTTGTCCCTCATCGTGTAACCAGTTTTTTTCAAGGTCGACACACTTTTGTGCGAAACAAACTGACAGTTAATAAGAAAATTTAGTATCTATGTGTGTTGCCAGCTTTAGGTACCTATACAATGTCCCGATTTTCCCTATCCTACTTATATTATAAATGTGAAAGTTTGAATGTATGTAGGGCCATCCATACATACATCCAAATTTCAGCCATATCGGTTTAGTGTGGCGTGATTGAGTAACAAACATATGGATGTTTGTTACTCAATACGCCACACTAAACCGATATGGCTGAAATTTGGCACGGAGATAGGTTTTTTTTAGTAATGTCCTCTGACATACCGTAACGGCGGGTTACTTTGGCTACTTTTTCAATTTTTTTTTTAATTTTCGTTGAAACTAAATAAAGTCGTGATGGAAGAAATGAATATTATGAGAAAAGAAAAGAAAGATGATGGATACTAGAATATAATATATGTCGGCGATGATTAAAGTGTATTCAGTTAGATAGTGTCGGTTACTGTTCTGAATCATCCTGAAGTTTCGTTCGAATGTCCAACAACCAGTCGAGAACTGTCGGCGATCTTAAGAATTATTTTATTTACAAAGTTCTTAATTTTTAAAGCCATTTTTAAATAGCTAGAGGCAGACTTTTAATGTTTTTTTTAAATAATTATTAACTTAAACTATGAAGAGTTGCAGTTTTATACGACTGCCTGAAAAAAGGAATATACTGTTAATTTCATTAATGATGATTTTGATGACTAAATATACAATTTTTGTTGCTTTTAATTCAATAGCATTACTCGATCGAAGGAAAATTTTAACTGTTCATTACAAATTATTTTGTGTAACATTCTTACTAGTAACGAAAAAAATTTTCCTTTGTGTTACATACATCTTTTTTCAAAGTGACTCACATATGCTAAATTTCTATTCGGCATTTCAATATTTTTTTTAAGGAGCAAATAATTATCTAGTGAATTGGTCCTATGAAAGTACATTAAAAAACTTTAGTATAAAAAAAAATATTTTTAAAAAACCGACTTACGTGTACAAACTAAAATTATTTTATACTTTTAAGTGGTGGTTGAAGTTAATATTGTGTGCAATAAAGAATAATAAATTCTTTATTGCACACAATATTAAGATATATGTAAAAAATAGAAGCTTACCCTAATAGGTATGTCTCTCCCAGACAACCTTATATGTGTAGGTATGTTATTTAAAAAATAAAACAGTTCAGCATCTGTTTTGTCGTTTTATTTAAAAATCCTGGGAAGAATTTTCCATCTAATTTGGGGTACTAGGGGAGTGCAGTTATTGTGGCAACATTAAACTCGAACTTGTCATGTGACGTCATCGATACGTCATGTTATCTCTATTTCAGTCGCGGTTACACAGTACCTTGGTCTCGTAGAGAGAGAAGACATAGAGTCAGTGACGATTTCTTTCTCACTCACACTAAAAAGAGAGCAGAAATAAAGTTATTAATGTGATAAACAGAGACGCAGCTACCCAATTTTTTGTCCCTCATCGTGTAACCAGTTTTTTTCAAGGTCGACACACTTTTGTGCCAAACAAACTGACAGTTAATAAGAAAATTTAGTATCTATGTGTGTTGCCAGCTTTAGGTACCTATACAATGTCCCGATTTTCCCTATCCTACTTATATTATAAATGTGAAAGTTTGAATGTATGTATGGCCATCCATACATACATCCAAATTTCAGCCATATCGGTTTAGTGTGGCGTGATTGAGTAACAAACATATGGATGTTTGTTACTCAATACGACACACTAAACCGATATGGCTGAAATTTGGCACGGAGATAGGTTTTTTTTAGTAATGTCCTCTGACATACCGTAACGGCGGGTTACTTTGGCTACTTTTTCAATTTTAGGGTTCCGAAAAAAACTTCGGAACCCTTATAGGATCACTTCGTTGTCCGTCCGTCTGTGTGCCTAAGTGTATTCAGTTAGATAGTGTCGGTTACTGTTCTGAATCATCCTGAAGTTTCGTTCGAATGTCCAACAACCAGTCGAGAACTGTTGGCGATCTTAAGAATTATTTTATTTACAAAGTTCTTAATTTTTAAAGCCATTTTTAAATAGCTAGAGGCAGACTTTTAATGTTTTTTTTAAATAATTATTAACTTAAACTATGAAGAGTTGCAGTTTTATACGACTGCCTGAAAAAAGGAATATACTGTTAATTTCATTAATGATGATTTTGATGACTAAATATACAATTTTTGTTGCCTTTAATTCAATAGCATTACTCGATCGAAGGAAAATTTTAACTGTTCATTACAAATTATTTTGTGTAACATTCTTACTAGTAACGAAAAAAAATTTTCCTTTGTGTTACATACATCTTTTTTCAAAGTGACTCACATATATGCTAAATTTCTATTCGGCATTTCAATATTTTTTTTAAGGAGCAAATAATTATCTAGTGAATTGGTCCTATGAAAGTACATTAAAAAACTTTAGTAAAAAAAAAATATTCTTAAAAAACCGACTTACGTGTACAAACTAAAATTATTTTATACTTTTAAGTGGTGGTTGAAGTTAATATTGTGTGCAATAAAGAATAATAAATTCTTTATTGCACACAATATTAAGATATATGTAAAAAATAGAAGCTTACCCTAATAGGTATGTCTCTCCCAGACAACCTTATATGTGTAGGTATGTTATTTAAAAAATAAAACAGTTCAGCATCTGTTTTGTCGTTTTATTTAAAAATCCTGGGAAGAATTTTCCATCTAATTTGGGGTACTAGGGGAGTGCAGTTATTGTGGCAACATTAAACTCGAACTTGTCATGTGACGTCATCGTTACGTCATGTTATCTCTATTTCAGTCGCGGTTACACAGTACCTTGGTCTATTGCCTTCTCTGTCTACGCTTGGTCTATTGCCTTCTCTGTCTACGAAATTAAAACTTATAGTCTGTGAAGTAATATAACTTACTTCTTTAATTTTTCGCTAGATGCCACTACTAGTTTTAAAAATCTTGATTTTCTGTTGTACAAAAACAAAATCATAAGTAACTTTTCGAAGAATTAGGTAGGCAGTATGTAGGTAAATAAAGAGTCTTTTAGTGATTTGGAAATATTGTTCATTTACTTATTCCAATGATTAATTAAATCAAATCAAAGTTTTTAAATTTTGTCTGTCTGTTTGTACGGGCTAATCTGCGGAATGCCTGAACTGATTTTGACGAGACTTTCACATGCAGGTCGAGACTTTTACAAGACCAATTTCCAAAGGAGAAGGTTGGATGTACCTATGGATGTTTGTTACTCAATCACGCCGCAACGACTGGACCGCACAGAGATAGATTATAGTCCGGAATAACACAGGCTACTTTTTATCCTGGAAAATAAGAGGGTTCCCGGGAATTAAAAATCCTCAATCTAGTTGATGATAAAATGATATTTCATTACTTGCTTCTATCGTTTTTTCGACATTTAATGTATGTTTTTATCTATTTGCTAGTTTATAACTCCATACTTTGCTAGTAGGCGAAGGCTGTACATTAACAGATCTCATTAAAGACATTTAAAAATAGCGCTTCGCAGCGCTATCGAAGTTCGATACAGGCTGTTGTTTTAGTTTTATTTAAAAAATATTAGCCAACCGACAACCTCCTTGGCGCAGTGGTGAGCACTGTGGTCTTATAATTAGGAGGTCTCGGGTTCGATTCCCGGCGGGGGCAATTTGGGAATTTATATATCCTGGTGGGAGGCTATAGCCATGGCTAGTTACCACCCTACCGTCAAAGACGTGCCGCCAAGCGATTTAGCGTTCCGGCACGATGGTGTGTAGAAACTGATTAGGTATGGATTGAATCTACACTGCCATACCCGTTCCAAGTTAGCCCGCTACCATCTTAGACTGCATTTTCACTAACCATCAGGTGAGATCGCATACAAGGACTATCTTGTCAACGAATTAAAAAAACCTGAAGTTGACTAAAAATATCTTCCTATCCCCTCCAAATAAGCGGAAATCTTATGTTAGAAGTTGGTACGACAATAGTGCAACGGGTGGGAATCGAACTTGCGACCTTACAGTTTTCAATCCGCACCTCTATCGAAGCTGAGTTAGTGACATAGGCTACTTTTATCCCGGAAAATCAAAGAGTTCTCGCGGAATTTTAAAAACTGAAACTACGAACGAAGTCGTGGGCATCAGCTAGCCACACGTCACACTTTACACTTCTATTGCTTATTACACTTCTATTCATATTATACACTTCTATTCCACACATTGTTGTGGAAAGTGGCTAGCTTATAATCATGGCTGTATTATATTTGTTTTGTATTGTCATTATCTGTTATGTGTCTCATGAATAAATAAATAAATAAATATTATAAAGGCGAAAGTTTGTATGTGTGTGTAGGTGTGTGTATGTATATGTTTGTTACTCCTTTACTCCACAACGAATGAACCGTTTCAGCTGAAATTCGGAATAGAGACAGCTTATAACCAGGATTAACACATGGGCTACATTTTATACCGGAAAATCAAAATTTTCTCGAGGAGGTTTAAAAACTAAATCTTACTTAATATTTTAATAGCACCCTGTATAGCGCGAGTGACACCGACCGGGAGGTGTAGTGCGCGGTAGGGCTTCCCGGCGGGCTTCGTCTACTATCGAGTGGGTAGGGGGTTCGAGCCTCGGCTGTCTATGCGCACCTAACTCAATTAGTAGATACACCGGCGTTTTATACTGCTGATGTATTTATTTGTTGATGTTTATATTTGTGTATAGTTAGCTGATGGTCGATGGGGTCCCGAGGTGCTGGAGTGGCGACCTCCCACCGGGAAGCGCAGTGTTGGCAGACCCCCCACCAGGTGGACAGACGACATCAAGCGAGTCGCAGGGAGCCGCTGGATTCAGACGGCGCAAGACCGAGGCTTGTGGAGGTCCATGCAGGAGACTTATGTCCAGCAGTGGACGTCCATTAGTTGAAGAAGAAGATATTTGTGTATAATATAAACGTAAAAATTCTTTTTACAAAACCGACTCGAAGCTTGATTTTATTTGAGAAACAACTAACTAAATTAAACTAAACAGGTCTAAATATAGTAGGTATTCTTTACAATATTCCCTGTAATAATAACTTAAACGTAAAAATTCTTTTCACAAAATCGACTTCAAACGCCACTACAAAGTGTATCAATTGTGCCTATAAAATTTGAGGAGTTCCCTCGATTTCTCCGGGATCCTACAATCATATCCTGACCTGATGACCATGGAACCACCTGGGAAGTATACACTTTAAAAAAAAAAAAGAATTTTCCAAATCTGTCCAGGCGTCTTCGAGTAATCGGGGAACATACATAAAAAATAAAAAAAAATAAAAAGATTCCTACGAAATGAGCACCTCCTCCTTTTTTGGAAGTAGGTTAAAAAGAGCACCGATAGCCTAGTGGTTAGGACTGCACTCTCTTCTTCGGCGGTCGCTCGTTCGATCCTCTGACCTCTCGGAGTTAGGTGTGTATAAGTAATAATTAATTATCATCTCTGTCTGAAAGAGATCGAATTCACAACAAACTAAAATAATATTTTTTTATCAAAAATATTTTATATAAGTAGATATACTATGCAATATCGTGTCTCAGATTGTATTAGTCATTAAATTATTTATAATTAAAAATTTGGAACAAAAATATTCTGACTGCAGCCCTCTTTTTTCAATCGAGGGTATAAAATTAAGTTGTTCATTTCTAATACAAGTCTCGCATGAACATTCCGGTCTATGCAGCCCAGTGTGGAAGCCATGTCCACCAACAATGTCATTATGCCTGTAAAAATAAACAAACACCGGCTGCCGGCCGATGGACTCATGCCCGAAATTAGAAAAAATAAAAACTCCACCATAGACACCGCGGCGCGTTCGATTTTTGAATTGAAAGTAGAGCAGTTGCAGGGGTGCCCGTTGCACAGTTGCACTTTAACCAAACAATAGGAAATATTCTTAATATATAAAATTCATAATAGTTAATATCGCTATTACAAAATATTTTTAAGTAAGTAGCTACAGGAGTAGGTACTATTAATAGTTCTTGCAAATCACGAGGGCGCGTGGCTCATGGTCGTGTATGTATTGTATCTGTATAAGTGTGAGCGAGAACTTGCTCGCGCCTGACCGCTCCCATCTAGGCGCCTGATAGGCACGCACACTTACGCAATGTGGACTCGTCGGCCGATTTTTTTACCTTTGACGAGGATTGTAATTTCAGGCCCAAACTAATAGGACATAATATGTCTGCTGTTTAGAAAAGGTTTAGGTATAGGTAAATTTAAGAACCAACCCTGGCCATAGACAAGAAAGAAATCAGTTAATTTTTCAACTTTTAAATTAGGAATAAAATAAAAAAATAAAAAATATCCAACACGTGCCAACCCTGGCCATAGACAAGACGTGACGCATCAGAAAAAGCGCGCACAAAATATTTTGATATTTGACAACTGTCACGGGGATTTGATCGATATCTGTGTATTTATTTGGAACACAGTTCCAGCGATTCATCCTTGCAGCATACGATTGCATTGTTACCATTTTATCTAGATTTCAAATGCGTAATGGATTAAAAAATGGTAGCTACCTTCTGGTTCACGCGTAAGAAATCGTGTCTATAGTAGTTCCTTAGCAGGTTCAAAATGTCCGAATGTCAAAACTCAAAATTATTTATTTAGGCCAACTTGTGACCCTTATGATAAGTCATAACTCTACCACCGGTTTGGAAAGTACCTAGATTCTGCTGAGTAGAGTCGGCTAGAAACTCGGCAGTTGCTCTTTTCAAAACAATATATGACAATACCATTATATACTAGGTACAATGTAGGTAATTAGGTTATTACAGGTTATTACACTAAATTTTGGGTAGCTGAAGCAAAGCCAATTGCTTCCATGCAAGAAATTGTTTACTGTCAAAGACTAGTTAGGTAGGTATATGTTTAATTACTGTGTTATAATTAATAACCTCTATCGAAGCCTCTACTTAATTATTAGGTAAGCAAATGACACATCGCTGACTTTATTGTGTAAAAAAAAATTGAAACAGCTATCGCCTATCGCACATTCGACATTAGAATTATACTGGAAGCCAAAGGGAATTGAATAACTGCACAAAATGCATAGTCACCGTAGAACGCGTTCCCAAATGCCTCCATACTTCATAGGTATCAATTAGATCAAGATCGCTCAGACTCAAGACAGAGTTAAAACGAGACAGATTTATGTCAGAACATATTTGTCTCTTTTTAACCTCTATCTTAAGTCTGAGTTGAGTCAGACCAGACTCTATAGATCTCAGCATAAGTGTGAGGTCTCGGGTTCAATTCCTGGCGGGGCTAATTTATAAAACTACATAATGCTCGCGACTTTGTCCGCCCGGATTAAGGGTTCTGGATTCCCGCGGAAATTCTTAAGACTTAAATTTTCCGGGATAAAATGTAGCGTATGTGATATATGTCCATTATTCCAAATTTCAGCAGCTAATTGGCTGGAACCCTCCCGCTGTTGGTTAAAATGCATTGATGCAGCAAGAACGCCATAAATTCAGCCAATCAGAGGCCATTCCGATCGTTACACTGATGCAATCATTTTTAGAGAATCGACAATCGACCTATGATATAGTAATTAAAAAGAGGTGGATATGTTACAAGCTTGCGGTAAATGAAGCGCGTAATGGCAGAAATTTTGTCGTAATTTGGCATATCATTTGACAATGAAGTACTCTATTATACTCTTCGTTGTTCGGAACAATTTTTTCGCTTGTTTTGTGAGTACATAACTCATCCCTCGTAGAAATCACATATATATTTGTAGGTATTTCACAATTAGCTCGCATACCATAATATCTCCTATTACAGCCCTTTTTGTCGCAACGAAATACGATGCACCTAAGAGCCTTCTTTTAAAAGGATTACCGGGCGTCACTCGAGACGGAGAGACGGAGAGAGAAAAAGGAGAATAATAATTGTCCGGATTAGCTCACGCAGCCAAAGTGTTAAATATTGGACTAACGGCCGTTGATATTCGAAACCCGCGATATGCAGAAAATGTAATAACTACTATCTAAAACAACTAGACAATACAGCATTGTAAAGTCGATATCTCCTGAGGATACTCCGGTGTCGGGGCGAAACGTGCATCGAGAGTAGGTAGTATTAAAGTCTTGTATGGTGGTGCATGTGAGTGGTGGTGGCATTGCTTGCTTGGGGACTTGGCTTTTTTGCTTGGTTGGGAAGGTAAGCGGTACTTAGCTTTTAACTGCATGTTTGTCCATACAGATTTTTTCTGTTGGCGGATTATGGCAAAATAACTCTAACCTTTTCTTGCTAATCATGAACTTCCGCAAAGTAACGCCAGATTCTATCCAATATACTGACAGCTATTATGACGTAGGTATACCTATATGTTCAACCCCCGCCCCCAAACACATATTCCCCAAACACATAGGTATTGCACGCAATACGTAATCGATTATAGACAATCCAGAATGAATCTGAATATAACGACGACATAATATCGACGGGTGAAAGGCTAATTGATCTAAGCGACATTTTGTAAAACTTGCAGGAAGACTGATCAAAGTTTTTTTTTTTTTTTTGGAAAAAAATGATAAAAAAACAACTATTGGATAGTCTTTTATTTATTTAATACAGTATAAAGACCATCCAATAGTTGCTTATCTATGATTTTTTTTCCAAAAGAAAAAAAAACTTTGATCGGTCTTCCTGCAAGTTTTACAAAATGTCGCTTAGATCAATTAGCCTTTCACCCATCGATATCTAGATTTTTCAATATACCATTGACGCGGTGTCTAATTTGACATCTCGCTGGTCGAATATCGAAGACCATTCGGTCGTTGAAACAGAATTTAAACAAAAAAATTAATATTTGACATGTGTGTCACATTTTCATTCAGGTTTGACATTTCGTTCGCTCGGTTCAGATGACAGGGTGGGCTTAGCGTGAAATTCGTATTTCGACAAAAATTTTGATTAGATTTTTTTTTATTGTTTGTTCTCTGTGGTTCATAGTTGTTTTTTTTTTTAATTCTCATTATTTAATATGGGACTTTTAAAGGTGACCTTTATGTCAGCTCCAACGGTAGGACAAAATATTACAATTAACTATATACAAAATCAACTACCTATATTATCTAAACCAATTTGAGAAAATCACTAACAAATCTATTTATGAGAAATTCTTTAGAAAAAATACAAAAAAATAAACAATCAAATTTTTTTCAAATCTTGGTATGAACCTTGTGACTTGTCCACCCGTGTCAAATCTAAAAATGGCATCCCAAGAGGAATATTCATTGTAATTTCCGCCAAATCATTGATCGACGATAAATAGATCGATAAAATGTGATTCACACGCTAGATCCCTACAGGTGGCAGCACTTGCGCGCAATGACGATGACGTTTGAATCGATCGAATCACGCCTTTTGAATTTGTCAAATGGAATCCCTTTTTTGAATTTCGATCATAGACAATTTTATATTTTTTGTTTGTATTATGATTCAGTGTGGCCATAGTCTAAAATGCGTTTGTCGTGTAATCCTCTGGGGATATGGATTATTAATTCTTGTTTATCAATTACTTTTTTAATGTCCCCGGTGGCGTGGGTTATGGGTACGGGCATTTTTGGTACCTTATTATTTTTTTTATGAACGATGAACGCCACAGGTAGGTATGCGATATCACTATTCACAATTTTATTGTAATTTAGGGTGGGCTTGTATATCATACGCATCAAGCAAGGGTTTTTTGATTCTGAATCAAAAGACTCGGTTTATCTATCTATCTAATTAAAAAGAGTTTACTTGTTATCGTTGTTTCAACCGACAGACATCCATAGCTGGACTTAGTGGGTCTTGCCTGCTATTTTGTCCACGTGGAGTTTTTAAAAACCCCTGGGAACCTTGTAACCTTTAGTTTTTCCGGGATAAAAAGCAGCCTATGTCACTTTCCAGATCCTATACCGCTCCATAGCTGCGTGATTTTTTTAATTTTTTTTATTCCATGACAAGATTGCGATCTCACTTGATGGTAAGTGACGATGCAGTCTAAGATGGTAGCGCTATAACTTTGAAGGGGTACCTATGTAGTGTGATTGAAGGACAAAGAAACAAAAAACTATTAGTACATTAGATAGGTACTTTAATTAGAATTCAGTTTTTACCTAGGTTAGGTAGTGTTTCAAAGTTTCTAAAGACATCACCTATTTGTTAAGGAATCTCTAAAAAACGTGGGAACGTGTCTACTGGCCTTTACCTTACGTCAAATGCCCTTTGTCCAAATTGTGTAGAATGCAGTTCCGTTTTTGAATGAGCATTTTTTTTTCAAGATTTTTTCTAGCATGTCCGTGTGCACAGGTGTATTTGTGCATTCGTGATGGATATAATTTGTTTGTAGATCTGTTGTAAGCAGTTAGTACCAACATTAGAACCTTACTAATTAGGTATCATTGTGAGTTCGAATTTCGAATTTGGCTAAA
Organism: Hipparchia semele; assembly: GCA_933228805.2. Classification (NCBI taxonomy): domain Eukaryota; kingdom Metazoa; phylum Arthropoda; class Insecta; order Lepidoptera; family Nymphalidae; genus Hipparchia; species Hipparchia semele. Next base: position 2,129,312 of record OW121733.1, on the reverse strand, counting down.
ACACTTTGAAGATAGAAGTCTTTCTAGATTGTTTTAAAATTATGACCTAGGTAGGTACGTTAATTAAAAACAAGTTTAGTTAAAACCTACTTAATTCAAACATCATCATTTTTTGATGTTTTTATACAGTGATTAAAAAAACGTCCCGTTTGTTATATAAAATACTACTCTAAAACTGCAAATCAAGCAGGTAAGTACCTACCTAATATTTATTCTTGAAAATATGTTTTCAAGTCAACATTACGAATATTTTGCATTATTTTACACTTTTATTGTAGTAGTCAACTCACAACTGCAATGGCTTCTACGAGTTGAGTTCTAAATTTAAACTTGCATCTAAAGCGTTGGCGGCGGAATAACCATAAACAACTTTATTTTTTTTAACGCACCGCGGGCGAAGGCTGCCCCGCCATTGTGCCGGTATCCTGCCTCTTTCAGTCAAACCTTTTTAAGGAAGAAATTTATTATGTATACTTTCGGCCATGACCAGTAGCCGTTTTTAATTGTGAATTATGGGGGTTATCTTTTTATTTTGTTATTTTCCATACGTTTCCTGGCCGATCGGAAGGTCTTGTGAACTTTTGTGTTTTTATAGGTGGATCTGTGATATTATACTTTTTTTTATAATAATTGGATTAGTTACAGTAGGTATGTTAGGGTGATAGGAATTTTATGTTGGCAACAATGTAACGGATGTGCTTCCTAAACTAAATGCTATTCGAACAGGAAATATAAAATGAGATTAATTTTAGTTTTTTAAAGGAACCATTTAGATTCATTGAAAATAAAATATTCTGTCAATGATTGAACCAAGGCAACTACGATCACTACACAATGGTTTAGCTTATTTACAAGGGACGTCACAGGACACTACCTAGAACCGTTTGTGTCCAGTGGTCATCCTTCCACTTGGTTCTAGCTCCTAACTCTTCATTTCCAGGTGCTGAAGTCGCCATTGGAGCACATAGGGACCTCTATGACTTTATAGATTCTTCGAGTCGCATAAAGCTGAAGTGGCATTAGCTTTATGCGACTCCTTGAGTTAAATTGTCAAACATTAAAGTTCTGATAGGAAACTGTTGAGTCCAGAATAAATGCTTTGTTTATAAAGAAGTATTTTATGATCTTTAGATTAGGTAGGTAGAGTGTTTGAACTCTATCGACTTTTCCATAGTTTAGGAAAGAACTTTCATTTAAATTTCTTTCTTTTTAAATGAAAGTTCTTTTCCATAGACAATTTTTATTTTTTAACTTTAGGCACAGATCATCTTATTCAGTCCTGCAGGATTAGTCATGGCACATTACACGGCTATAAATAAAAAAGGGGACAATCTTTCCGAACGTTTCCTTCAAGGGTTCAAAAAATTCCCTGCAAGACGTCCCAATTAAACACTATTTTGCTCGCATCTGGCGCAGATTAGCGAAAAAAGGTTCGCGAAAAGGTAAAAAAGTTACCAATATACTCCCCGACAAAATTATAATCGGCAATGGAGCGTGCTCCTTAATCCATCTGATATTTTTTTGCGTTCAGTTTTTTTTTTTTCAAACCCGGCCGCGGCTTTATGTCGTCGGTCCTTTGCCATCTTTTTGAGCGTGAACCAAAGAAAAATGTTTGATAAATAGCAAGTTTTATAACGATACAAGTTACTTTTAAATGCAGGATTCAATAGAAAAGCTTATACCTACCTATATCTATACCCACGTTAAAAGCTTGGCATTTTTATGAATCTTAGGAACCAAGAAGCAAACGATGCGAAAAATTCAAAATAACCTCCTCCTTTTTGGAAGTCGGTTAATAAACCAAAATCTTTTAAAGTTCGTTCACCTATGAACCTTCTAAATATTAACGTTAATTTAAATACCTTTATTTTGAACTAGCGGACGTCCGCGACTTCGCCCGCTTCTTCAATTCACAATCGATAGTTCCTAAATCCCCACAGTTTAGGTAGGCAGAACCCCTGTAGCATCAGGATTGAGGAGTTGGGTCCTGGAATTCAACGATGTAGTCTTTCCTCGGTACCTGCAATAACTATTCATAATCGACAGTTTCTAAATCCCTACAGTTTAGGGGGGCAGAACCCCTGCAGCATTAGGATTAAGGAGTTGGACATTACGAATGGTAGTGTCATATCATTATACATATCTTAATACTGTACTGTCTGTTTGTTGCCGCTAATCTCAGGAACCGCTGAACCGATTTGGCTGAAATTTGGCACAGAGATAGATTATAGTCTGGAATAGGACATAGGCACGATGGCGTGTAGAAACCGATTAGGGGTATGGGTTGAATTTACACTGCTATACCCCTTCTAAGTTAGCCCGCTACCATCTTAGACTGCAACGTCACTTACCATCAGGTGAGATCGCATTCAAGGGCTATCTTGTCATCGAATTAAAAAAAAAATAGGTTACTTTTTATCCCGGGAAATAAAAGAGAGAAGAGTTGAGAATAAAAAACCTCAATCCCTCAATACACGCGGACAAAGTCGCGGGTATCAGCTAATAAAATAATATTTCAAACCTCCAATAATCCAGCTTTAATTGAATGGGTGCCTATGTCAATGAAATATTAAAATTTATAATATGTTCAAATCATTTATTTAACTATCCACCTATATTTGGAAATTAATCGGGAGAGTATTTATCTAAAATACATTTATTTTACCCAAGTATTACGCATTAATAGGGGAGACCGGGGATGGTAGGCTATAGGGGTAGGTAGACTAACTGCCAAAAACTCGTCGACAGTGTACGAATTGAATCATCCGAATACAGCCGAGTATTACACTCTGCGTCCCGCTCAGGTGTCTGGAGCGCCGCAACGCAGTCGTGCGCCGTTTTCGAGCAGTGATAGGTTTTTAATTTTTTAACCACGTAAGTAATATTTTGATTTATTACAGTTTTTGATCTGGTGCCTACAAGTTTTATGTGAACCATTTTTATGTTAGTCCCAACGTTTGATGGGTGCATATTTATCATATTTCGTATCTTATTTTTCAAGTCACTGTTAGTGTTTAGGCTAGCCATGCGATCAAACTAAAAAATAGCAGTTGGGGCTGGTAGACTAATTTTTTCCGGGGCTGGTTGACTAATCATTCAACCAATCAAAAATGGTTGTGTTGGTGGTTTTAGTTAACCTTTTATTGGACTTTTAAATATTTATAGCAATTTTGTTGTTGCAGAACAATGAGGACCTATAAAAAAACTACTGAACGATAATAACGATAAATTATATGTATAACTGAACGAGCGATAGATGTTTTAGAAAGAGCTTGTCATACTGTAATTTTTGACGAAAAAAGCATTAATGGCACATTAAAACAGTGCAACACTCCTGATAAATAAAAATATATCATCGTTACGTGGTCAAATCAAAAGAAAAATCAAAACGTCACCAAAATTAACTCTGGACACAGTTGCATATATTATGAAATAGGCAAATTTTTACTAATATAGAAGAGGAAGCTTTAGCCAATTATATAAAGAAGGCAGCCGATATTTATTAGGGATTGACGCCATATGATACTCGAAAATTAGCATATGAGTTCGCAAAAAAAAAGCTATGCCTGATTCTTGGAGGACAATTGTTAGTTGGTGAAGATTGGTTGGACTCCTTTTTGAAACGTCATCCTTCTCTATCAATCCGACCTCAGCAACGAGCCTGTTGAGAGCTACATCATTACGTTACAAACTACGTTAGTTTATATTTGATACAACAAGTAGAACTACATTGTTATTAAGTTCCGACAAAAACCTGTAATTTTTTGTTATAGAAATTATGTCTGACTAGGATTTACAATAGGTATTAAACGAAGAGTTAAATTAAAAAATAAGATTATTTTTTGGTAATTTTTTTAAATACATTTTAAGAAATGGATGATCAGCTGACTTAAGTTTTTTTTTTTAATAAAAGGCTCAATTATATTTAAAAAATGTTTAATTATGTGCTCCTTCCCATGATTCGACTCTTATTGATACATAAGTCAACCTACCCCTGGTGTATGGTCTACCTACCCCGGACCAGGGGTAGGTTGACTAAGATTTCTTGTTTTGGAAAATGCATTAAATTATCACTATTTTACTAAATTAGGAACTAGATATTACGTATTTTTATTAGGTTAATAGATTTCCTATCAATTAACATGGTTTTCTTTTCTATAAATATTAAAACAAAAAATATATGTACCATTTAGTAAAAACCTAGTCAACCATCCCCGGTCTCCCCTATTGATACCTAATTATTAATTAGTATTCAATCGAACCAGCTAAAAACTAATTTAGTTAGCCTCGATGTTTATTAATATAAATGAAAAATGAAACATAATTAACCGACTTTCAAAAACCAAGAGGCCGTTATCTTTTTTTTTTTTAATTGACCGTTTAATCAAAGCTGAGATCAAAAATGTCTGCTCGAGCCTCAATGGCTCAAGGGTTAAATGTGCGGACTGAAAACTGAAAGGTCGCAGGTTCGATGCCCACCTGTTGCACTATTGTCGTACCCACTCCTAACACTAGCTTTACGCTTATTTGGAGGGGTGAGGGGGATATTAGTCAAATTCAGCTTGGCAATTAGGTTTAGGTATTATTAATTAATATGTTACAATTAAAATATACTTAATACAATTAGGTATATTGTTATAATTATATTGCCGATTTCCGGCAAAACTAAAAGTCCTATCGAAAAAGTCAAATGGCAAAGTTGTAGGTAATAAAAAGATCTAAGACGGACGGACGGACGGAGGAATAAGGTCCCGTAACCCGCTAGGACCCTTTGTATACAGCCTACGGATCCCTAAAAATTAGGCATTCAGGTTTCCTCATATATCGAATACTAGCCGTCGCCCGCGACTTCGTCTGCGTCAATTTCTGTTATTATGATCGCGATTACGAAGTTTTTAAAAGAATATATTTTAAATATGGATAATTTTTCCCGTTTTTGCAACATTTTTCACTGGTGCTTCGCTCCTATTGGTCGCAGCGTGATTTTATATAGCCTAAAGCCTTCCTCGATAAATGGACTATCCAACACAAAAAGAATTCTTCAATTCGAACCAGTAGTTCCTGAGATTAGCGCGTTCAAACAAACAAACTCTTCAGCTTTATAATATTAAGTATAGATTATTTATCATTTGCTTCAGGCAAGTGATAATATTCAATTGCGTAAAACGTACATAACTTCAAAAGTGCGTACCTGGAATCGAACCATGAACCATCCAAAAAGGAGTACCTCTTAACCACTAGGATACCAGCTCTACAAAAATTACCTACCTATTATTTTTGATACATTTGACTTCGTTGACCTGTAATTTGTAACGGAATTAAAGATTTTCAAAAATAAAATGACAGTTTTAGCATCGGATCTGACCTCGTTGACAGCAATTTAGGCAGGTTTTTTTGCGCCAACTTTTTCAACTCAAAATTGTGAGTAGATTTGATAACATCAAATGTACTTAGGTAATTTGAATTTTTAATGAACAACATCATATAATCACATTGATTGTAAGAGATTCAAAGACCATTCAAAAAATTCAGAAAAAAAAAACATCATCATCATCATCCCTCAATCATCATCATTCGAATAACTCTTATTGATCACTAGCTGATGGCCGCGAATTCGTCCACGTGGATTTAGTTTTTAAAATCCCGCGGGAACTTTTTGATTTTCCGGGGTAAAAAGTAGCCTATGTGACTCTCCACGTCCTCAAGTATATATACCCATGCAAAAAATCACGTCAACCGGTTGCATTGTTACTGCGTGATTGAAGGACAAACCAACAAATCTATAAAGCAACAAACAAACACACTTTCTCATTTCAGACCAGATACAACTCGGAGGTTTAAAGTTTAAGTTTTTTTTTTTTTTTTTTATTCGATGACAAGATAGCCCTTGACTGCGATCTCACCTGATGGTAAGTGACGATACAGTCTAAGATGGTAGCGGGCTAACTTGGAAGGGGTATAGCAGTGTAAATTCAACCCATACCCCTAATCGGTTTCTACACGCCATCGTGCCGGAACGCTAAATCGCTTGGCGGCACGTCTTTGACGGTAGGGTGGTAACTAGCCACGGCCAAAGCCTCCCACCAGACAAATTATAATTTTCAAACAAAACAAGTTATAATTTTCATTTTGCCCCAGCTGGAAATCAAACCCGAAAACTTCCCAATTATAACAGGAGGTTACCACTAGGGTTGCCAAATTTTTTTTCAGCCTATAAGGGACAAATGATTAAATAGCTAAAAAAATACGGGATTTCAGTTTTTTACCCGGGACAAATAAAAAACCAAAATTATTTAGTGTCATTTTTTTTTTGATATTTTTTTGAGGATCAAGTCAGTTTTAATATATATTTTTATTCTTTTTAACATATCTGTAAAAATCAATAGGTACAATTAGATATAATCTAAATATATAAAAGGCAAAGTTGACTGACTGACTGACTGACTGACTGATCTATCAACGCACAGCTCTAACCACTGGACCGATCGAGCTGAAATTTGGCATACAGGTAGCTGTTAGGACGTAGACATCCGCTAAGAAAGGATTTTGGAAAATTTCAACCCCAAGAGGGTTAAATAGGGAGTTAAAAATTCGAACCTAACGTGAGCGAAGCCGCGGGTTAAAGCTAGTCGTAAATAAAATTGGTGATCAACTCGCTTTTTTACGAACGTTGCGTGTGTGAATACTTAGATCGATATCATAATGAAAAACGAAGTACGGTTCAAATACGGGACAGAGCCAGTCCCGCCGGGACATTTTAAACTATGCCTAAAATACGGGACGTCTGGCAACGCTAGTTACCACTTATAGCGTATCCAGGGAGGTACCACTGTTAACTACTTCTAATAAAATGTTTGACTTCGCCTATGTTTGAGAGACGATGCTGAATCGATGTCAAATTGTCAACACAATGTTACAAATACCTAATCTTTCCGCCAGATCCTATGTGGGCGAAACCCTACTCGCGATTCCGTCCAAGATAACATACCCGATCCATCATCAGTTATGAATATTTAATACCCATAGACTATTGTTTTCTTTTTTCTCAAAAGGGTACCACAGACAAAACATTCGATTATAGAGCAGGGCATAGACAATTGAATGCAGGGTAATGGACACGCGGCGGCACGCGGCGGGAAGTGGTGCGCAAATTGAGTGCTCCAATTACGGTGTCCAATTCTGTAGACGTTTGTACAGGATGCTTGCTTTTAGACCTTTGTACATTTTAAAGGGCTTCGAGGTTTAGTAGCCTATGGTTCGACCGCCATCTTGATTTTTCCCAAAAGTGGTTTTGCATCAATATATTTATGTCGGACTATAGAGTAAACTTAGATGATTAAAATTAAAATCGTGACAGCGTTACAGATATAAAGATATTATTAAGTGGAGGTAGCCTGCACCGGTGTTTGCGCACTATAAAATCTGCATACTAGGCTAGTAGGTACCTACTTGTTGAAATTGGTTTACTGTTGCTGAAATTCGATCAAGAGAACGTCACGCAGTTTTTTCTCACCGGAAGTTTAATTTTGGTAGAAATATAATAAATAGGTTATTAGATACACAGTAATCTATCTTTTTTTTATTCGATGACAAGATAGCCCGTGATTGCGATCTCACCTGATGGTAAGTGACGATGCAGTCTAAGATGGTAGCGGGCTAATTTGGAAGGGGTATAGCAGTGTAAATTCAAGCCATACTACCCCTAATCGGTTTGTACACGTCATCTTGCCGGAACGCTAAATCGCTTGACGGCACGTCTTTGACGGTAGGGTGGTATCTAGCCAGGGCCAAAGCCTCGCACGAGACAAAATTTACTGAAAAACTTTTTTTTTTTAAATAGACACAATAAGAAGCAGCCTGTACCTATAACAAAATGGTTACACAGTGCATCCCTTATTTGCAATGGGCACGTGACCTAAAATGGCGGCGTTCGGAAATCGAATAAATCAAGAGGATTGGCGGCTAATCGACGGCCTCAGGCGCGAAAACAAAGGAAATGCGTTCGGATACACTTATTTAGATACTTACTTAACTGTATTGGGTGTTAGTGTAAATAGATATAGATTAGCTAATTGATACTGTTTATCTTAGCTTTATATTTTTTACGTTGTCGTCCAATGTAGGTAGGTACATCTATCGGTCGCGCACTACGGTAATTCTGAGATCTATAGAGCATGCTCTGACTCAAGATAGAGTTAAAACGAGACAAAAATATATATACATACATAAATCTGTCTCGTTTTAACTCTGTCTTAAGTCTGAGCAGAGTGAGAGTCTATAGGTTTCAGTCTAAGCACTTTGCTTCCTCGTTCTTGATACCCTTTGGCTTCGAGCCCTTTTGGCTTCCGTTTTTCCAAGTAGCTTGGTACTAACTACAATTTAGGTAAGTACCTTTAAATCGACAGTGAACACTTGAATAGACATCGTCTAGGCAAGCGAGGTCCATTTTAGGCTGCATCTTCACGTACCATCAGGTAAGATTGCAGTCAAGCGCTAGTCTATCCTACTATCCTACCATCTTAACATGTGTTAGGTTGTGGTAGGTGTGCATTTTTGAAACTTCTTTGTGGAAACACTGTGTGCATAGCATAGTTTTGTTAACCATTGTAAATTTTTTTTTTTTGGAAAAGAGCAACTGCTGAGTTTCTTGCCGGCTCTTCTCAGCAGAATCGGCATTCCGAACCGGTGGTAGATTTATAACGTGTCATAAGAGCTACAAGTTGGCCTACATGAAATAAATAAATTTTGATTTTGATTTTTTACTCTATTACAAACTAGTTGATGCCCGCGGCTTCGCTCGCGTGGATTTAGTTTTTTAAAAATCCCGCGGGATCTCTTTGATTTTCCAGGATAAAAGTAGAATTTCATACTACAATCTATCTCTGTGCCCAGCCAAATCGGTTCAGACGTTGCGGCGTTATTGAGTAACAAACATCTATCCATCGATACATCCAAACTTTCGCATTTATAATACTAGTTGACTAGTTGATTACTAGTAAAATACGACAAAAAGTAAGGAGACAATCAGTAGCAAAGTTGGAAACACAAAATAGATCAAAGCAAGCAGCTCGACGATGCAAATTCACGCGGGAGTAATGCAATAAATTTACTTTTCGGACGCGGCTGCCGTCCAGCCTAGCGGGAAATTGAATCGCGACGATCTTTTGAAAAACTCAAATTCAATTTCTTACAACTTTGCAATCAACCTCTTTTTTCGCAAAAAAGTTCGAATTCAAAAAACATATATATACATACATAAAATATAAATAAGTATCTACGTATATATAATTTTCACGAATGTTTGGTAAATTACTTTGTAGAATCTCTTGTTCTTGAAGGTATAAAATATTTTTTAATCAATCTTTATTTTTGTAAAAAAAAGTTTAGAATGTACCAGTTCGAAAAAATAATCAGCTAGGTAAAATTTTCATGAGTGATTGAGATCTTTTTTCGTAAAAAAATTTAGAATCTACCTGAAAAAAAAATCCAAGTCTTTAGCTGTCTTTATTAAGAAATTATTGAAAGGAAATTTATTTATAGAAATTATCTACTTAAGTAGGTACCTAATAGGTATCTACCATGCAAGTTAACATCTCACTGTAACTTTTTTGTAAATAAAAATAATCAGCTAGGTAAAATTTTCACGAGTGATTGAGATCTTTTTTCGTAAAAAAATTTAGAATCTACCTGAAAAAAAAATCAAGTCTTTAGCTGTCTTTATTAAGAAATTATTGAAAGGAATTTTTTTATAGAAGTTATCTACTTAAGTAGGTACTTACCTAATAGGTACCTATCCACCATGCAAGTTAACATCTCACTGTAGCTTTTTTGTAAATATATGGAAATTATGCTAACAGTTCAATGCATGGTTAAATAATAGGTAGGTAAAATTCGAGCAAACGAGCAGGCGGGTCATTTGATGTTAAGTGATTATCGCCGCCCATGAACCTTATAGCACCTGATGCACCACCAATGCGTTGCCGACATCTCATACGATTTTTAAAAAGTACCTACTGATTATAACAAAAGTTTGATTCCATAGACAATTTGGTAAGTACCTATTCTGTAGTCAAATTGAGAATCCGAAGGAAGAAGTAGATAATGTTCGATTTTTAAAACAAATGGGCAAATGACGTTCCCGTGTAAGCTAGGGATGCCAATTCTGCTCGTTTGGTAATTTTCAAACGATTTATCGAATTAAATCTAAGATGCTTTGATGTTCTGCCATTGAGCGAATTCGGCATTCGATTACACGGAACTCGACTTTTCAATTTGGCATCCCTTTTTATGAAGAAATCGTTGGTGTAAGCAATGGACGAATTATGCTCATCAATTTAAATACTTACCTACTTATTTGAAGATAAAGTTTTTTAAATAGGTATTATTTAATGTAAAATAAGTTATTTCGTGTGTTTGAAATTGAATAGTTAAGTAGGTACGATGATGAAGTAGTACCTACGATGATTCTGAAAGAAGTTTTAAATTGGTCCTGCCAAATTGCGTAAACTGTTTCAATAGTGTTAACACGTATTAATATTATGTACTTACTACATTATAATTATTACTTTTCGAAAAGAATAGGTAACTTCCGAGTTCCTTACCGTTATCCATTCAGATTGGTATTAAATTTAAATTAAACTCCATGTCGTCTTCTATTTATTATTTACCAAGCAGTATCTAATATACTCACCTTGCCTGCACAGAATGCACCTATTGCAATAATACTTTTTCCAATTACGCTGTATGAAGTATGAACCTGTGCCCCTCAAGTAGGTATATCGCGAAAAAAAAGTTAAATCCCTCTCTATGCTCACCAAGGCAGAAGAAACACTTCCTTGCGCCAAATGTCCGATATATTTGTGTTCAAACGCCCCCCTCATTCGACGGTCCTTACATGTTAAAGAATCCATAAATAATAGAGTTGACGCTACGGATTGTGTTACCGTGCGCCCCCACCCCTTGTAAATTGCGATCACTCTTGTCTATGGTGCCTAATGCCCCTATTGTCTGTGGTACGGATTTATTATTCATTTTCCTAATACATCTGACGGTTATGAGTTTTCGATTGCGGTGAAAAGTTATTTGATATTGCATTGCTTGGATTTTAATGGGGTATCTTGGGTATCTTGTAACTGGCTCTTTATAAATTTATAAATTTTTCCTTTGGTAAAACTTTGTTTTTATATGACTTGAAGATAGTGTACCTACCTTTACAAATAAAATATAGAAGAAATCCCTTGGAAACTCCTTGATTTTCCGGGATGAAAAGTATCTACTGTATAGATAGTAGATAACTTTTATAATTCTCTATCTGCCTGTAAAAATTCCGTCAAAATTGGTTCAATGGCCTAAGCGTAAAACCTGTCAATAACAAAAAAAAGTTTTGCGATCTCTGCATTAAAAAAAAAGAAAAAGAAAATACCATAGACTACCACTACTCACTACTACAGGCGCGAAGGCACTATAACTTTTTAATAATGGCCCTACAATCATCCTACAATACAACATTTGTGTGAATTACCACCGAGTGGGTTTCAAGAGGGCGACTGCTGGCTGTTATATTAAATAGTCGCCATGATACGTTAACATTGCACTCGCGCGGGGGCCATTTTATTGCCACTTGCGGTCTGTTAGGGGGCATTCCTTTTTTGAAAATTCAATTTAACTACGTCCTTAAGTCAGAGGACAGTTTAATATGAAATTGATGTTTGACATGCTTGATGATCGATGGTAAATAGAATCTCCTTATGCTAAGTTAAATGAAAAACTTGTTTGACGTTCTCAAAGTCAGAATCACTCAGCAGGCGATTTTAGATGCTATAGGTATTCCATTTTTTCTATTCTACTAAAGGAACCAAAGGTTATCAATTCGTCGGGAATAGTGCAAATCTGCGTAACTAGCATAAGTATCTACATTAAAATCCATTTTCATATTATGTTCGTGGTAAATCAAAACCGCGTGAGTGGCGTAGCGACTAAATCAAGTTTTTATCAATACATAGAACACATGAATTAATAGGTATACCTACTCTGTGTAGAAATTAGCCCAATAGCCGCAGAAATAAGAAATTTATAAAGTTCTAAACTTCCCCTGTAAAACTGTGACTAGTGTAGATCCGCGGTTTTCACCAATGGTACATACGCGAATTATGAAGCCCAAAGCGCAGTATGACAGACCTCTCACTAAGTAGACAAACGACATCAGACAAGTCGCAAGGAACTGCTGGACACATGCGGCGCAAGACCGAGACGTGTGGAAATCCATGCAAAAAACTTTTGTCCAGCCATGGACGTCTGTCGTTTGATAAAGAAGAAGAAATGTTACGAAGCTGAAGTGGTAATAATTCGTAGAACATTGGTGTCCCAAGGTTTTTTTATTCGATGAGAAGATAGTCCTAAACTGCAATCTCACCTGATGGTAAGTGACGATGCAGTCTTAGATGGTAGCGAGCTAACTTGGAAGGAATATGGCAGTGTACTCATACCCCTAATCGGTTTCTACACGCCATCGTGCCGGAACGCTAAATCGCTTGGCGGCACGTCTTTGACGGTAGGGTGGTACCTAGCTAGGTACCTACTTTTTAAAGATCTAGAATTTGTTCGAATTTGTGACGATGATGTGTAAGTATCGTGAAATGAAGAAGATAAAGACTAGGTAATTGTAGAAAAAATTTAATACAAATATTTTTCACTTGCTAGGTAGATAAAAGCAAAAGTATTTTCAGGTAGGTATGAAAACACTTTTTCCATTAAAAAAAAAAAACAATTTTAGTCCGTTTTCAACTAGCAATAAGCAAGAAAAACAGATTTTTCTCATTCTGAAAATATGAGAGCTTGGTGTCTATTGGAAATGACATTTTGATAGATAGAGGAAATATGCGTATCACGGCGGCCAGTGTTGCCAGCTCTTACAAATCCAACTCCCTAGGCGCAATATTAAAAGTCGCTGAAACTGATTTTTCTGGAACAGTATTTTAGTTTAAAACTAGCAGACGCCCGCGACTTCGTCCGCTTCTTCAATTCACAATCGACAGTTCCCAAATCCCCACAGTTTAGGCGGGCAGAACCCCTGCAGCACCAGGATTGAGGAGTTGGGTCCTGGAATACAACGATGCAGTAAAGACTTGGTACCTACAATAACTATTCGTAATCGACAGTTCCTAAATACCCCTGCAGCATCAGGATTGAAGTTTTTAAGGGAGCAAAAGTTTTTCTTGCAAAGTTTTTGTATCGATTAAAAAAAAGACGTGTGGCACTCGGGGACTGCCGCGATAAAGCTATTGATTAGCATTTTTTATCAACGCCATCTAGTGATGAGAGGAGTCCCGTGTCAGGTTATTTTCGTTACGGAATTTCTGGATTCGGTCTCCACGCTCAAGGCCCGCGATAGAAGCTATGCAATAGCTTAAAAGATACGTTTCATTAATATGTAAGTAGTCTGCTGTCTACGTGATCCCAACTTACCTCAGATAGATTATTGATTAGAATGGTATCAATGAGTGGGTGGTAGATAGATAATGATGCTAACAGGATGTTGGGTTATACCTATATTAATTAATATATCCTACATAGTTCGGTTATAGATCCACATGTCAGGGGCTTTTAAATTTTTAATTAATCTTGTTGGCGAATTTTTTTGTCGTTAATCATAGGCAAACGTCGTCATTTCTTATGACAAAGGCGCTAAATTGGCAACACATTGGGTAGCGGGTAGCGGGTCGCGGGTAGGCCGGCTAGGTGTGTTTGCGAGGCTGTAGCTTGTTATGTATAGGGTGATCTCGATGGCGTTGTAATATATATTTGCTGGCGGGCCATTCTGCAACCGTTTGTGAAATACTTGTTACACATATTAATGAAATCTGATGTTTTTTTTTAAACGGACAAGATAGTCCTTGACTGCGATCTCACCTGATCGTAAGTGAAGATAAGATAGCAGTTGCGGACTGAAAACTTAAAGGTTGCAGGTTCGATCCCCACCCGTTGTAGGTACTATTGTCGTACGGCGTACCCACTCCTAACACAAGTTTCCACTTATTTGGAGGGGAGAGGAGAACATCAGTCAAGTTCAGCTTGGCTGATATTCTTTAAAAAAAAAAGGCTAAGATGGCAGCGGACTAACTTGGAATTGGTATGACAGTGTAAATTCAACCCATACACCTAATCTGTTTTTACAAGCCATTGTACCGGAATGCTAAATCGCTTGGCGGCATGTCTTTGACGGTAGGGTGGTAACTAACTATGGTCAAAGCCTCTCACCAGATCGGACCAGAGATAATTCAGAAATTACAAATTACCAAATCGCCCCCGCCGGGAATCGAACTCGAGCCCTCCCAGTTATACGACGACTGACATCAAATATCCCACGCAGCAGCCACAACCACTCAGGAGTGAACGAGTGTGTGAAATATTTCACGCAGAAAAGGAAAAAATGGGTTGTGATAACTAATGGTTGCAGGGTGCAATGCTGTTTGAACTTGAAGGTCTTCTGTTCCACATGGCAAATTATTAAAAAAATTTAAATAGCTTAAAAATCTAATGTGTAGGGACACATGGGCAATTAAATGTACCTACATTGTCGTTTGTTTGTGTTTTGTATTGGGATGTTATGTTGCCTACGTTAAAATAGAATACTTCTCCTAATTTAGGTAAGTAGGTAGGTATATGTCGTATTTATTACATGAATAGAGGGTCTTCCAAAACATGTAAAATGCATGTTGCTGTTTGTAATTTCGTTCATCATTTTAGTAAGGATAAAATATTTCGAAATATTCCATCAACAGTTGTAGAATGGTCCAAGTTACGCGCAGCAGCCGGCAAGGGCGACGGGGCGCGGCGTGCGGGCCGAAGATAAGCGGCTTAGCTCCGCACCCGAGGGAGACAAAGCTATACATTATAACCACAAGTGCGAGAGAGACAATAACACATCTCTATATACAGCTGCGTAGTACCAACCTTACAGGCTAATAATAAAAAAGGTTGTATGTCAAACTAAAAGCATTCCAAAATCGACCATACTCCTCTTTAGTCTATGGTTGATATTAGGTTCTTTATAGGCGGCTGTTGTAATAATAGTGTTGCCATATTAAAAATAAAAATACATTTTCGAGGAATATCTACGACGGGGCACAACTGACTGGAGTTTGTAGTAGTATAGGTATGTACGGGGCACAATTTAACCGTGGCGTCTAAACAGCTAATTTTGAGAGAACTTTAACCGAGTTGAGCGAAGATATGGATTCTTTTTTTTTTATGTTATTTTAATAATGGCATAGGCGCTTTGTTTGGTGTGTTTGTTGAAGAAACATTGTAGTTCTATGTTATTTCACTTTCACTTTAAAAAAAGTAACTACCTATTTGAAAAAAGAATGAATTTTAAATCGAATCGAGTAAAGGGCGGTAAAAGGGCGGAGCGTGATTAATATTCCCCTTTTCCCTCCAAATAAGAGTAGAGCTTGTACTAAGAGTAGGTACGACAATAGTTAAATGGAGTTTGTACCATCGACCCGTCGGCTTCGTCAGACCCTGACCATTGCGCTATTGAGGTTTCAAAAGTTAAATAGGTAGGTAGTTAGGATACTTAAACCCTTTCAAGTAGGAATGCATTCTTTTTTTATCCGAAACTAGCTTTTGCCCCCGCGACTTCGTCCGCGTGGAATTAGATTTTGGGGTGAAATTTTCAAAAACTGTGACACACGTAGGTACTTCTTTATTTTTAACTGGAAGCTCTAATACCAACTTTGATGGAAACAGCTTGAAAAATGACGGAGTTTCATATAAACTTCTATCCCCTATTTAAACCCCTTAGAGGTGGAATTTCCAATAATCCTTTCTTAGTGTGCGCCTACGTCATAAAAGGAACCAACTGTAAAAATTTCAAGTTTCTAACTTCAGTAGTTTAGGCTGTGCGTTGATATCTCAGTCAGTCAGTCAGTCAGGACTTTGAATTTTATATATATAGATAGGCTTGCGCTTGACGATAATCAATACTGGATAGCACTGATGAGGTCTAGGTTGGAGCGCGTTTGCCTAGAAGATGCCTATTCACTCTTGCCTTAAAGGTACTCAAATTATAAGTGGCAGGAAACACGGATGCTGGAAGAGTGTTCCACAACTTAGCAGTTCTTATCAAAAACGCTATTCGGTGCTTATCTTAATATAGTTTTTGTATCTACTTACCTATCTACTCTCTAAGAACCTCTACAGAGAGTTGTGCGTGTATTCCTCATTTTTGTGGGTCTTGATCCCAATTTTCTTTATTCATCACAAGATGGCCTTTAACTGCGATTTCATCTTTTTTTTTGGATGACAAGATAGATTCTTGACAGCGATCTCACCTGATGATAAGTGATGATGCATTCTAAGATGGTAGCGGACTAACTTGAAAGGGATATGGCAGTGTACACCCCTAATCGGTTTCTACATGCCATCGTGCCGGAACGCTAAATCGTTTGGCGGCACGTTTTTGACGGTAGGGTATAGTAACTACTAACTAGTCACGGCCAAAGCCTCTAGGTCTCTACACGAGAGATAATATGGTGTAGGTGTTCACAAACAAAGGTGCACTCTCTATTCCTTCACTCTCATAGTCCGATGAGACGGATGGATGGAGAGAAACCAGAGAGAGATCAGTTCCGACGGTTTTTTTTTATATAGGTATATAGACTAGCGCTTGACTGCGATCTCACCTAATGGTAAGTGAAGACGCAGCCTAAGATGGTGCGCGTTTGCCTAGAGCCCTAGAAGATGCCTATTCACTCTTGATTTAAAGACACCCAAGTTATAGTTAGTTGGAAAAACGGAAGCCGGAAGGGCATTCCAAATTTTTGCGGTGCGTATTAGGAACGAGGAAGCAAAGCGCTTAGTGCGAGATTGTGGAATTTCAAAAATCGTCGGATTTCTGTGTCTCTATTCTATAAAGTAATCTTAAATATATAAAAGGCAAGGGTGACTGACTGACTGATTGACTGACTGACTGACTGATCTATCAACGCACAGCCCTAACCACTGAACGGATCGGGCTGAAATTTGGCATCCAGACAGCTATTATGACGTAGGCATCAGCTAAGAAAGGATTTTTGAAAATTCAACCCCTAAGGGGGTAAAATAGGGGTTTAAAAAATCGAATTTAGCGTGAGCGAAGCCGCGAGCAAAAGCTAGTAATAGATAAAATCAAAGGAATCGATTCCCTACATTGTAGTCGCGTGTCGCGTGTCGGGTGTCGCGCGTCGCGTCGTGCGGCTTCTGTCGACGAACTATTAGGTTACGAGCTAAGTCACTGCGTACACTGAGCAGGAATTAAACGCTACTGAAATTACGCGATCCAACGCGTCCAATTCTGCTGGGCAGCGTTCGGGAAGCTTCGAGATGTCTTCTCGTCTAAAATTCCTCAGTCTTCGAACAGTGCGTGTTGCCAGTGATGACTTAAAGATCCGAAACATGGTCGCTAACTATGGGCCTCATAAGAAGGCTCAGGATCACTCAGCGGGCGATGGAGAGAGCTCGGAGTATCCCTCCGAGATCAAATCAGATATGAGGAGATCCGTAGGAGAACCAAAGTCACCGACATAGCTCAGCGAGTGGCGAAGCTGAAGTGGAAATGGGCGGAGCACATAGTTCGAAGAGCTGATGGTCGATGGAGTCCCATGGTGCTGGAGTGGCGACCCCGCACCGGGAAGCGCAGTGCTGGCAGACCCCCACTAGGTGGCCCGACGACATCAAATGAGGCGCAGGGAGCCGCTGGATTCACAAGACCGAGGCCTATTGAGTATTGAGGTTCATGTAAGGGACCTATATCCAGCAGTGGAAGTCTATCAGTTGATTAAGAAAAAGTTACGCCATATCTTCTTGCTGTGCCGTCTCCCGGGTAGTTTGTGTATCATTGGGGTTATCTGCATTTTGGACCCTTCCGCAATGGATAAGGGTACTTAATCGCCATCGTGAAGAAATCCCTTGACGACCTCCCTGGCGCAGTGGTGAACGCTGTGGTTTTATAACTGGGAGGTCTCGGGTTCGATTCCCGGCGGGGGCAATTTGGGAATTTATAATTTCTAAATTGTCTCTGATCTGGTCTGGTGGGAGGCTTTGGCCGTGGCTAGTTACCACCTTACGTTCCGGCACGATGGCGTGTAGAAACCGATTAGGGGTATGGGTTGAATTTACACTGCTATACCCCTTCCAAGTTAGCCCGCTACCATCTTAGACTGCATCGTCACTTACCATCAGGTGAGATCGGAGTCAAGTCAAATCGTTATGTTGTCATCAAATAAAAAAAAAAGCTGCACGCCTGATACTTCTCTCAAGACGTTTAATTTAACGCCTGTGTGTCGAAAGCCTACAAGGGTACGAGGGTCAAAGGTGCCACTGCCGACGGATAGGTTCATATTTATATTGTAGTTTGTCTAATGACACCAAGTATAAAGGTAGGTAGGTACGCGGTGATAGCCTAGTGGTTATGAGTTCAGCCTCCTTTCCGTGGGGTCCCGGGTTCCATCTCTTATTAAGGGCTTTTAGGAAATTATCACTTGTTTTAATGGTGAAGGAAAACATTGAGGAAAGGTTTTTTAAATCCTCATTTTGAGGATAGACCCTCGTCCTTGTCTTGCCATGACATGATGATGAAGTCGCTTGAATAGCCGATTTTACGTTAAGGCAGCCTTTGCACACTTCCTTGCATCTTTTTTAATTGTAAATTAAGAAGTATGTGTACCTATAGATAACTTTTTATCTCTATTCTTTCCAGACAATTTTTACTATTATTTTAGATACTTACCTACTAGATATTTAATTTATACCTAATTCTATGGTTTATCTATTGAAATAATAAAGATATCGCCTTGCTGTCTTCGAGTATATAATTTCATTTCATTTGCAGTAGGTAGGGTTGTAGAGCTGTAGTTACCTATTTACCTACCTACACAAATTCTGATTAATTTTATATTTTAACAGTTGATAAATAAAATAAAACATCATATTTTGTATTTTATATGCATATATTCGGATTCAATATTTCAATTGCTATCATTTAATAATTAATTAGTACAACTTAAGTTAAAAAAAATACACTGACTCTTCGCCGAGAAACGGTTGGAACCGTACTTAAGCTAACTTAGCTATGTTCAAGCATAATCTATAAGTTACAAATTTTCAATACATTTCCATCTACAATTTTTTCCGAAAAAAAAAATTATTAAAAAAACACAATTTAATTTCGTTGAAATTATCGAACCAATTTATTCATTAAAATAATAATTAAAAAAGTTTTGTACGCAGTTGTAAAAAGTAATATAAAATGAGTTTGAAATTATGTAAATAAAACCTCTTTGATTGTAAAATTTAAAAAAAGCTTAAAAAATTATGCCTGGGTTACCAGTTAAAAATTATATTTTACAACTGCGTATTAACTTTTTCTTAATCTGTTGTCAAATTTTAAAATATTTCTCTATTCCATTTTTAAATCTAGTAATCTCTTTTTTAATTTCATTAAATTATTTCATTGGTTTCGTTTAGAAATCATGATTTTGAAAATAGTTTTCACACAAATTATATTTTATTTGTTATGTTACTAAATAAGATTGCGACTAAGATGATTTGACTACGCAAATTCATCTACTCTCAAATTAATTATAAATTTAATCTATTATAAATTATTTTTACAACGACTGTACACCGTTTTTGCACTTCTGACGAATTCGATATTTTTTACAATCACCGTGCAAAATTTTTTATGCAAAATATCGGAAAAAAATTCATAGCTACGTATTATGACAGAGCTCAGCCCAAAATTGAAAGAAAGTAATTTTGAACAATGGCAACACTAAAAAAAATATTTTAAATTAAAGTCAGTTGATAAAAAACCCTCTTCAGAGCCCCAAATAATAAATAATACGTATCTATGATTAGCTAATAAAGTTTAACACTTAATACCATCTACACAATTTATTTCACATATACAATAGTAGCACGCACATTTACAAATTTTATTTAAAAAATAAGAACTCTTACACGTAGGTAATTTTTATATACAATAATAATAATAATATTTACGCATATCCTCAAGCGTCGTCATACTCTAAAATTAAGTATTTTCTTTAAATACAAGTGATATGACTCCAGGGAATGTACAAGCAAAACATAATTTCCTTAGTTTTTTTCGTATGGCAACATTAAGCCAATATTTAATTAGGCCCTCGCGATTTTACTCATTTCGTTGAATAATCAATCGTTATAATTTATTAATAAGCAGCTTTATAAATTAAAGTCATAATTGGGTAGCAACCTTGTAAATCAAAAAATGGGCAAATCTTAATATCATTCTTGTTTAATAAAATATTGATGATTATAACATTTATAAACGGGTATTATGTTCTGATTTTCAATTAATAGTAGTGTTGCAATGATAAAAAATGAGTTTTGACCACAGAATGATTTTAAGTTTCGCACATAAATTCAAATTACAAGAAGACTTGAATATCTCCTTTAAAATATTAGAGCTAAGCGATTTATCCAAAAACAATTTGCTTTGTAAATAATAGTTATTTTAATTTGATATGTACTTAAATCGCATTTTACGAAAACATTCAAAATTAAATCCAACACGTTATCGAAAGCAAAACCGAAGAGTAGCTTAAAAGTATAGGATAATTTTTGAACGCAATCGTAAACGCGACGTCACTTTTCTTTTCTTAAAAAAAAAAGAAGATCATAGATAATTTGATTTTTTTAAAGTACGAAAGCAAAGAACTTTGAATAAACAGTTTAATTACACACCCACCCTAAAATTAAATATAATATAATTAATAGGAGAAATATTTACAATAACCTATAGGGAAAAGACTAGATACACTACACCATATTTATACCGTATTTCTCTGGAGCGAAATAGCTATTTCCTGAGTTAGAAAAGTTCGTGATCTGAGATGCTTGGAGCATGCTCAGATGGGGGGAGTTTTGGGACTGGTTCTCTGGTGACTCCGGGCCTGACGAGAGAATGTTGTGGTGGGAAGGCCAGGCGGCTGGGGGGGATGGGTTGCCGAAAGATACTTGGTTGTACAGCTGGTTGCCGTTTGCCGTTAGGTTGTGTGTGTGGTGACCTCCGTGAGACTGGTTTACCGATGACCCGTTGAAGTATTCCATCTGAAAGTAAGGGGACTATTATTTTGTGTTCCTTTCAATGTTTTTTGGAAAAAAAATCTCATAATCCATAAACAAAAATCTTGTACCCTTTCATAAAAGATCTCGACACGAATTACTTAATTAAGTTTTATGGACATTTTATTGCCAAATCTTTTCCAAAGCTCAGACAAATTATAAAGTGGGCATGGTATGTAATCTTTCAAATTTTTATTCATAGCTTTTAACTAAAGCGAAAAACAAAGATTTTAGCAGATTTCAGATTTTAACAAAGATTTATGTGCATTTTATTGCAGCCAGCAAAAGTTACCAAATTCTGGTCTTCTCGATTCTAGACTAAGTATAGAAATATAATTTTTGAATCGATAATACAACACGAATACACAATGACATCTTCGTCTTCAAAACGGTAAATAATGTAAACGATGATAAGATGGACATATAGCGCAAAAATTATATCAGGATCATAAAAAAGCAGGGTATTTTTGACAAGAACTTTCTTCGGTCCTCTAAGGCAGATTTCAATCAAGTTTCTTACCTGACTAGGATAGTACGGCGAATTGTACGCGCTCTGCCCATATCCCTGATGGTGATGCGAGCTGGAGTAGCTTCTAATGTAATCCGAGCTCCCCGGCCAGTGGAAACTGTTGTAGTTATCCGGGTGGTACACGTTCCCGGGGCCGTTCAGGCTCTGAGGAGTTATGGGAGGTGAGGGAGTCGTCATTATCGAGGAGTTGGACCCTAGGGGAGTTAAGTTCCCAGTCAAACGGGAACTGTACTGGTCTTTAACCAGGTTGGAACCGAAGGATTTCTCGCTGTAATCCACTTTGCTGGAGTAGTCTAGCCTTTTGGGGCTGTTGTACAGCTCCTGTTTGGGAGTAACCCCATAGTTATGGACGTTGGATAAATTGTCTGATGGAGAGGAGTCTTTGTTGGTGATTCTTAGCGCATCGTTGGTGTAATGGTGGGTAGATAGGTTCTTGTTTAAAGGAGATGAATCGTAGTTGGAAGGGGCTGCTTCTTTTTTACAAATAACGTTGATTGGTGGACTGACGGATGTAGTTGGCGTGGGGAGGTTGGGTGATGAGGTGGTTATGCTGGGGGCGTTAGTGGAGTTTGAGGAAGCTTTGGACGTGGTTATCTTGGATGAGCTCTTGATGGAGTTGCTCGAGGATATGGTTTTGGATGAGGAGGACGATTTGGTGGATATCTGCGAGTTGGTCTGTTGCTGCAACTGTTGTCTGCACTTCGCTCGCCGGTTCTTGAACCAGACCTGTTGAAGAAAGGCATATGTTAACAATTTAAGTATCTCAATCATCTTCTTCTTCTTTCCCCTGGCGCATTCCCTATTTGGGGTCGCCCCTTAAGTAGGTATATCTCAATCATCATAAAAATTCAAAATTATTTATTTCATGTAGGCCAACTTGTAGCTCTTATGACACGTCGAGACTCTACCACCGGTTCGGAATGCAGATTCTACTGAGAAGAGCCGGCAAGAAACTCGGCAGTTGTTCTCTTCGTAACCAAATATTACAATATTAATGTAAATTTTTCTGGTGGGAGGCTGTCGCCGTGGCTAGTTACCACCCTACCGTCAAAGACGTGCGGCCAAACAATTTAGCGTTCCAACACGATGGCGTGTAGAAACCGATAAGGGGTATGGGTTGAATGTACACTGCCATACCCCTTCCAAGTGAACCCGCTACGGTCTTAGACTGCATCGTCACTTACCATCAGGCGAGATCGCAGTCAAGGACTATTTTGTCATGAAAAAAAAGCTACCTAATATTACATAGTAATAAGTTATTACACTATCTTCTGGGCGATTGGATGCCAAACCTTACAAGTTGCAATCTGTTGCTAGTTAAGAAATCTGCTGCTCGTATAACCGACAGATGTTCCACCGCTATGAATATAATCAGTGGCAGTCATTACAAATGTTATTACGCACTAACCACCCGCCGTCGTGAGGGGTGTGGGGTTCGATTACTGTTTGTGTAACAGCTTATATAAGAGGCGGCGTGAACTGTGCAGATTTGCGGTCACGCCCGCGCGTATAATAATTTAATTATTGATGTGTGTTTTTGACGACCTTTGTGGCTTAGCTAGTGAGTGACAGAAGGAAAGAGGACTCCAGTTTGATTCGTGACCTGATTTATGCACCAAAGAGCCATGAAAATGGAATGAATCATTCATCACATTCATTCATTCGTCGCCGGCCTACCACTAAAAATAACGAGCCCTGAGCACAAATGTCGCTTACGATAAGTCGGCGATCATGGCTGGATAGGTCGCTGGAATGAGAATGGTTTAAGCCAAGGGCTTATTTTGTTTCATTTTACTTCAATTTTAATAATTAGTCCATAAAAAAATAGTAACTTCTTCCAATTTTTCCTTTCTTTGGATTTTTATTTTTAAACTCTTTTAATTTTTTTTTCTTTCCAATCATTACGTTAAATAGACTCCCAATGTTAGATACGTTCTTAAAGTTACTCGCGTCCATTGTAACCATTTATAAAATAATTATTGGTATAAAAAGTTGCCACCTTTAAAAAAATCCACGACTAGGGTCTAGAACGCTCTTCCAAGATCTGTGTTTAACTTCCTACCACTTACAAATTGGGTATCTTTAAAACAAGAGTGAATAGGCATCTTCTAGGCAAACGTGTTACATCTTAGACCACATCATCACTTTTCATCAGGTGTGACAGTGGTCAAGCGTGTGCCTATAATGTATAAAAAAAAAAAACGTTCAGCTAGGTATGTACCAAAAAACCGCCAAACGCAATTTTCCCCAAACCTTTCCTCTATGGAATCTATGGATCTCCGTGCGTACACAAACGCGCCACGGCTTATCCGCCTGCCGTCAGTCGCCCCTCGCTATTGTGAATGAGTTAATAAGTTTCGCGCAAAAGAGCAAAGAATGAATGAATGGGTTCGATTTGTAACAGATGCGCGGGCGGCCATCTTTGTTATAATTACGCACGCTTAATTCTTTTCACTGGCATCTATGAACTTTTTCGAAAAAAATAATTAGCATATTATTCCCAAAGTTGTTACTTTGGAAAACTATTCTTCTATTTCACTTATATTTTTTTTTAAAACTTCCAGTTTAAAGATAGGTCGGTAATTACATCGCAGAATCTGCATTCCGAACCGGTGGTAGAGTCTAGTTGGCCTACATGAAATAAATATTTTGAATTCAATTTTTTGAATTGCTACTAATCCTGTACGACTACTTATAATAGAAACATATGTGTAAATGCAAAAGTGTGTTTGTTAGTTGATTTATCCTTCAAATATGCCGCCATAGAGCTACGGATCGACATAATTTGGTGCATAGGTGTAGTTGAGGACTATGATAATTTATTACAATATGTTGGATTGACATAGCTAACAAAAAACAAATAAATTAAAAAAAAACAAATACCGACGAAGTCGCGTATAATTCTATAATTAACTAAAAAGCCTGCATATAATTATATGAAAAAATATAATAAAATTAAGATAAATTAAAAATATTACAACTCTAAATAAAGAGGATAAGATAACACGAATATTACTGCATAACATAACATTTGTGAAATAAAATCCTGCACTGACGTTTAAAAAAAACATAAATTGCATCCTGCGTTTAGGCGTCGATTCCACTGCCAGAGATCTTGGTTTAAGTTCTGAATGCGTTCTGCATTCACTGTATCTCTAATATATTGCTATAAAATACTGTTGGTAGCTTTTTCATTTTGACAAGAGCAACTGCTGACTTTCTTCTCGACTATCCTCGGCAAAATCTGCTTTGCAAACCGGTAGTAGAAATAAATTATGAAATATTTTCATTTGAAGACTTGTTTATTATGATTGGTCAGTTTGAACGTGAAACGCAGAACTCTCGACCTTTGGCAGTTCTCGCATTAATTAAAATAAATAGCCAAACAACTCAATTAAATATTATCAGTGGATGCGATCATAAACCAATTACAAACGACCCTGCAGTGCACAGATTATAATCTGTGGAGTCAAAGAGAATATAGACTAATAGCCAAGATGGCGGACGCAGATAGAAATAATGAGCAAAGGAATAATGGCTATTCATCTCTAAAAATCAAGAATTTCTTCGCGTTGACGAAGATCTTTTGTGAGATATTATAATTAAGATATTTTTTTATGTTTTACCCAATTACTAAATATTTTATTCTTATTTCGTTCGTAACTTTGCTTTTCGCTAATTTTTTTCGCAAAGAATACCCAGCTGACTTTTTCTATTTCGTTTAAATTGACGTAAAATAATCTCTTCACCTCAATAAATGTACCTACTCGTGAAATTGCTTAATGTCTTGAAAAGTATATAAATACAAAGTAAAGTGATTTAAGAATAGATGATAATAATAAAAATTATAATAATTGTTTACGGTCATCGAGCTACTGGAGATAAGTTGGTACTAAGCCATAGGCAAGCTTAGCTTAGCCATCCAAAAGCCAATACTGCCAGAATCTTAGGTAGTAGATAATTATGCCGTGCTGTATTGGAATCTAGTTACCTATGTGGTTTTAGATTTACGTATTATACGAAATTATTTTGTGATATGATTTTAATAATTTTATTTTGACTTTTAAAGTTGCAAAATTACTAAATACATAAATCACAAATATTTTTTTACTTTCTTATTCCCGGTAGAGTTACGAATCATTTACGTGTGGTATCCTTATCCATTTATCCAATTACACGACGGAAAAACGTGAGTCGAAAGATCTTAGAAAATAAAATCAAATATATTATAACCTTAAACGTTTAATGGATTGTAAAAGATCTTGTTAGTCTATGAAACATCCCCTTCAAACAATGGCGCGGATTGAATGATTCGATTTTCAAATTTGAAAATTTGGAACGCATAATTCGATTCCCCCGCTAATGTTCTATCCGTGTTGGGTATAAATTGAACGTTTGAGTTTGAGCGAATTAGGATTCAGTGAGACGTGAACCGTCACAGGGTAAAGCTGTTTAATTTTTGAAGTTATTACTTCTTTACGCGTTACGAGACACATTTTAGAGGTGTACGAAGCTTTGAGCAGAGATAGCGTAGTGGTTTGGACTGCAATTTCCTATTCGGGGGGTCGCGTGTTCGATCCCGGGCACTCACCTCTGACTTTTCGGAATTGCGGAACTATGCGGAACCATGCGAAACCATTTCCGCATGCGGAACTATGCGGAACAATTTCCGCATGAATTTTGATTTAGCTATTGTTGAAATCTTGGAGAGGACTTAGACTACCTTTTATCCCGGAAAAAACAGAGGCTTGACGACCTCCCTGGGGTAGTGGTGAGCCCTGTAGTCTTACAACTGGGATATCTCGGGTTCTGTTCCCGGCGGGGGCAATTTGGGAATTTAGTTTGGTCTGGTGGGAGGCTGTCGCCATGGCTAGTTACCACACTACCGTCAAAGACGTGCCGCCAAGCGATTTAGCGTTCCAGCACGATGGCGTAAAGAAACAGAATAGGGTACAGGTTGAATATACATTGTCATACCCCTTTCACATTAGCCCGCTACTACCTTAGCCTACATCATCACTTACCATCAGGTGAGATCGCAGTCAAGGACTATCTTGTCATAGAATAAAAAAAGGGTTCCCGCCGGATCATTTCTCTTTGACGGTGTTCCCGATTAATTACAACATGGGGTCATTCAAGGGGCGGACCAATAAATTTCTGAAAAGCCGGCAACGCATTGGTGGTGCCTCTGGTGCTACAAATGTTCATGGGCGGCGGTAATCACTTAACATCAGGGCCCCAAGTCTGCTATTTTACATGTCATTGTCATTGAACCGCAATACATTTACAATTCAATTATCTTTGGTCCAAAATTTCGTAGTCTACTAAATTCACAATGGTCGTTCGATTTCTTATAATTGGATCGTAATTCAATGATACCTCGGTATTGGCATTAGCTTAAAAAGCGTTTGCCGAAATGAGTTTCTAAAAAACTACATATTAAAAACGTTTATTTAAGCTAGATTCAAAGCTAGATGTGTCAGTGGCAAACCATTGGAAAACAATTGTGGCGCCATTGAATTAGTAGACTACCAAAATTGCTAGAAGTAACAATTGGGATGTCATTGATAGACTATTGAACTACAATTGCAGGTTACCTGCCTGCTCGTTTGCCCGCTACTCATATTAAAAAAAAAATTCAAAGACGAAGTTGCCGTCAAGGCTGATCTTTACATGATTATTTTCCTAATTGAAATGTATTTAATATTAGTTAAAGGCCTACCTAAAGTTTGATAAAATCGAAGTTAAGTTAAAACGTATTTAGAGAGATTATGTAAATTACATCTCTACCGGGTTTGATGTATCGAAGTTAGTTATCAGTATTTGTTAATTGGTTTCGTTAAACAACCACTTATGGCCAATCAGCGCCATATCTCCATAGTCCGTATGAGCCTACAAAATGGCTTAAAATAAAAATTGTTTTTAAAAAATCTACTTCAAACACCACTTCAATGAATCAATTTTCTATTAATACTAGCTTTTACCCGCGGCTTCGCTCACGTTAGGTTCGATTTTTTAACCCCTATTTAACTCTCTTGGGGTTGAAATTTTCCAAAATCCTTTCTTAGCGGATGTCTACGTCCTAACAGTTACCTGTATGCCAAATTTCAGCTCGATCGGTCCAGTGGTTAGAGCTGTGCGTTGATAGATCAGTCAGTCAGTCAGTCAGTCAGTCAGTCAGTCAGTCAGTCAGTCACCTTTGCCTTTTATATATTTAGACTAACTTTTGCCCCCGCGACTTCGTCCGCGTGGAATTAGGTTTTGGGGTAGAATTTTCAAAAATTGTGACACACGTACTTCTTTATTTTTAACTGAAAGCTCTAATACCAACTTTGATGGAAACAGCTTGAAAAATGACGGAGTTTCATATAAACTTCCATCCCCTATTTAAACCCCTTAGGGGTGGAATTTCCAATAATCCTTTCTTAGTGTGCGCCTACGTCATAAAAGGAACCAACTGTAAAAATTTCAAGTTTCTCACTTCAGTAGTTTCGGCTGTGCGTTGATGTCTCAGTCAGTCAGTCAGGACTTTGAATTTTATATATATAGATTGGTATACTTTGTAGTGGCGTTAGAAGTCGGTTTTGTAAGAAGAAATTTTACGTTCATATAATTTAGTACCTATGCGTTACTTTAGCCATAGTTACCTATGATATAGTAGGCTGTAAGATATGTATAAAGAGAGGTGGATATGTTACAAGCGTGCAGTAAATGAAGCGCGTAATAGCAGATATTTGTCGTAATTTGTCATGTCATTTAACAATGAAATACTCTAACTCTTCGTTGTTCGGAACAATTTTTTCGCTTATTTTGTGAGTATATACCTAACTCATGCCTATTATTGCATTGTGTAGCTACGTATGCATTTTTGAAGCTTCATTGTGGAAGCACTGTATACATAGCATAGTTTTGTTACCTATTGTAAAAAAATTTTTTTTTTGACAAGAGCAACTGCCGAGTTTCTTGCCGGCTCTTCTCAGCAGAATCTGCATTCCGAACAGGTGGTAGATTTACGACATAAGAGCTACAAGTTGGCCTACATGAAATAAATAAAGAATTTGAATTTAAATTCGTATAATATCATACCTGTACTCTGGACTCGGGCAGGTTGATCTTCAGGGCCACCTCCTCCCTCATGAAGATGTCGGGGTAGCGGGTCTTGCCGAACAGCGCCTCCAGCACGTCGAGCTGCGCGCGCGTAAACGTTGTCCGCTCCCGCCGCTGCTTGCGCGGGTTCACGCCTGCGCGCAACGGAGACAAGGGTTATTACTCCACCAACGGGAATGGGCCTGCTTTGTCTGCCCATCTTGACATGCCTTGGATTGTATGTACCTAGGGGCCGTTCAAGTATTACGTAAGCAGATTTATTACAATTATAAAGCCCCCCATCCCCTATGTCAGCAAAAGTAAGCAAAACTCTTACCCCCTCCCCCCATGTTTACGTAAACATTTTTCATACTATAAATAACTACCGATGACGTAATCATCATCTAGACTCCCCTACCCCTCATGTCATCCAAAATAAGCAAAACAAAGAACCCCCCCCTCCCCCACACCCCCACCCCTCCATAGTGATTAGACAAGTCTTATATGATTTCTTGATCCACGCATGCTTGCTTATTGGCCTTTATGCTATTTTAATTAATTCATATTATTATGTCGTAACCTATGTCTAAAAAAATCAATATCTTGCATCGCTTGCTAGCGTGCGAATTATTTGAATGTCACTATAAGGTCTATTTAAAAACACGTTCCTAGCTTTTTCTCAGGAGGTAATTGGGCACAATCCTACTATCTATAGGTACGGCTAATAGATATACTGGCAAAAATATTGCATATACTAGGTTTATTATTAGGTAAGTACCTACAGTTAAAATTATAAGCTCATTTAATAAGTAGATAGAGGATAGAGGCTATTACGTATACATAGTAAACTCAAGACTCAAGACAGAGTTAAAACGAGACAGATTTATGTCAGAGCATATTTGTGTCTCATTTTAGCTATATCTTAAGTTTGAACTGAGTTAGAACACGTTCTATAGATCACAGCATTAGTCTACGCGGACGAAGTCGCGGGTGTCATCTAGTTATAAATAAGGAATAACCAAGCGGTTTCGACGACCTCCCTGGCGCTTATAACTTTGGCTTTATAAGTGGGAGGTCTCGGGTTCGATTCCCGGCGGGGGCAATTTGGGAATTTATAATTTCTAAATTGTCTCTGGTCTGGTCTGGTGGGAGGCTTTGGCCATGGCTAGTTACCACCTTACCCTCAAAAACGTGCCGCCAAGCGATTCCGGCACGATGGCGTGTAGAAACCGATTAGGGGTATGGGTTGAATTTACACTGCTATACCCCTCGCAAGTTAGCCCGCTACCATCTTAGTCTGCATCGTCACTTACCATCAGGTGAAATCGCAGTCAAGGGCTATCTTGTCATCAAAAAAAAAAAAACTGCCAGTCAAAATAATAACCTACCATTGGATAAAAACGAACAGTTTGTCACATCATAACCAAAACTTGTAATCTCTTTAACAAACACTGTAGGTCATTACTCAAAACTTAACTACATCTTTACAAGTTACTTCAAAACATGATCGCTGACATAGTGAAGAATGTTCG
The DNA here is from genome assembly GCA_933228805.2 of Hipparchia semele. Taxonomy (NCBI): domain Eukaryota; kingdom Metazoa; phylum Arthropoda; class Insecta; order Lepidoptera; family Nymphalidae; genus Hipparchia; species Hipparchia semele. Next base: position 2,099,018 of record OW121733.1, on the reverse strand, counting down.
AAAAATGTCTATGATGAATTACACACAGTGTCCTCTACTGATGAATGAATAGATTAGACAGACTGCTTGTCTGCTATGGACCTTTTGTTATTCGGGCAAAGTACATATTAGTTCCATAAAAGTTACGCTGTGAAATTGTCTTAAAATTATTGCATCAATCTGACAAACTCAATGGCCTCTGATTGGCTGAATTTATGGCGTTCTTGCTGCACCAATGCATTTTAATCAATAGCGGCAGAGTATATCAGCCAATCAAAGGTCATTGCGATCGTGACGCTGTGGTGCAATCATTTTTAGACAATCGAACAGGTGATTGGCTGGTAACTCCCGCTATTGGTTAAAATGCATTGATGTAGCAAGAACGCCATAAATTCAGCCCATCAGAGGCCATTGCGATCGCTATACTGATGCAATCATTTTTAGAGAATCGACACGCTGGTTAAAATGCATTGAAGCAGCAAGAACGCCATAAATTCAGCCAATCAGAGACCATTGCGATCGCTATACTGATGCAATCATTTTTAGAGAATCGACACGCTGGTTAAAATGCATTGAAGCAGCAAGAACGTCATAAATTCAGCCAATCAGAGGTCATTGCGATCGCTATACTGATGCAATCATTTTTAGAGAATCGACATGCTGGTTAAAATACATTGATGCGGCAAGAACGCCATAAATTCAGCCAATCGGAGTATCATTGCGATCGTCACACTGAGGTGCAAATTGCAATCATTTTTAGTACAATCCCACAACTGTCTTTATCTATGAACTGGATAAAAAAATAGCCCTAAATGTGCGAACTGATAAGTCGATAGTTCAATACCCACCCATTGCACTATTGTCGTACTCACTCCTAACACAAGCTTTACGATTATTTGAATAGAAGAGTGGAATTTATATCAAGTTCAATTAGTATCAAGGCACTGAGTTACAGAATCAGCCCCTAGAGCGCAATGGATACGTGTCCTAAATCTATGAAGAGAACATAATTGTCTATGACACGAGTTTACTTCTTCACTCATCCAACGTAGTGATTATATTCTCTTTGACTCATCCAATAGGTATCTAGCCTACCTATTTCTTGACTAGGGTAAAAGTACCATATTCGGGACGGAAATTCCCAATTAACTTCTGAAGCGGATAAGTATAATCCGTAACGGTATTATAAATTTTAAACAAAGGTACATTCAAGCGTAACAATTATATTATAGCGTGCATTTATTATTAAAAAATTCTATTATCGAACATCAAAATTCAGAATCGAATGGCCCCCCGAAGCTGAATTATTTTCGATCGGCCGCTCGCTTACGGATTAAAAAATAAAATAATACAACATCCATTTCAAAACCGAGCGCGTCCCCCATTCAGCCATTCCAAACAAACATTTCATACGAAAACTGTCACATTACCCATAGCATAGAAAAGTGAAAATAAATAGACATCCATCCGTCTCTTTCTGTCCCATACGAATTGTATGAGTGAAAGAGGGACAGATGTATTTCAATTGTCATCGTTGACAATGGGGGCTCGAGCGGTAATCCTCGTGACATGGCTTTTTTCTTTTTTTTTTCTTGACAGATAATATCTGATAGGGCTAGTAGCTTGTTTATGCTCGCTTGTCTATGACTGCTAATGGTATAGTCGTGTAGATATCGGTTCGATTTGTCGATAATACCAAAGGTGTGTTAGATAAAGGTTTTTGCTTTCGAAAGTGGTCTAGTAATCGATTTACCAGTGATTCATCTTAAATTATCTCGAAACGGTAGAAGGTAACCTAATACGAAACTCGGTGTTGACATTTTGCGGTGTTTCAAATACTTAAGTTAAGTAGATAATAATATCTGTTAAATAGATAAATTAATTTTCTAGGAACCGATTTCCCAAGGTAAAAATTGTTATCTATTTAATTAGAAGATATGAACTCTGCTTACGTAGAGATTTAAAGGCAACCACATATTTGCATTAAAATCTGTTTCACAGAGTCAGATAAATTATATTTATTAGGTTTTAGGAACTTAACATTTTGTAGAAACCTAAGAAATCTTGATAAGTAAATAATTAGCCATTAAAAATCTCCGACACACGCTTCTTGCTATTAACCGCAGCGGGTACGGCGGGTAGCGGGAAGAGGGTAGCGGGTAGAGGGTAGTGGGAAGAGGGTAGCGGGAAGAGGGTAGCGGGTTGTCGGAAACGCTTATTATTTTCCCGTTTTTCACGGCGTTTGACCCGCGCCGCCTCTATGGAGCATCTCCTCTACACTAGCGGCACGCTATGATGGCCGGTTTGACGTTTGTCCGCTCATGAAGTTCCGTATTAATTGATAACGACTTTGAAGGAAATAATTGTATTACTTTATTGACGATAGTGATGTGCAGAGATTCATAAATTTTATCGAATGTAGTTTCTCATGAAGTTCCGTATTAATTGATAACGACTTTGAAGGAAATAATTGTATTACTTTATTGACGATAGTGATGTGCAGAGATTCATAAATTTTATCGAATGTAGTTTTAGGTTTAGGACTCAAAATTTATTTATTAAATTGATTTCTTAAATGTATACAAGTGTAGAAAAATCAGTTTGCACCATTTAAGGGGTGAATGTACTTGTGAATATGAACAATTTTCACTATGTGGACAAACCTCTGAAATCGCAAAAAAATATCAATAAATTTTTAAAAATGGAATCTAATACGATCGTCACATAGGATCGCTGGCTAGCACAACTACTACCTCCGGCAAACTCGCGTCAATGCTCAATGCAAAACAAAGCAGTTTCGAATTGACGTTGCTTCGAAAAGTATAAACTGTCAGTGCAATGCGATTGTGATATAGTTTTGACCTGGCTTTGGATTTCAAATATTGATACTGCATTACTGTTGACCCTTGCTCGTTAATTTGGACTCTGTTCAAGCCCTTTGTTGTGGATTTCGTCGATATGACCGAACGTACGCAGAGAACTGTTCTAAATAGTCAGACACGTGAGTTCGTGATACGCCTTCGTAACTATTTCGATCGTGAAGCTCAAAATGGAGGGCCAATTTTACCTATAACGTCAGTGGTTGAACGCGTAGCTGATGCGCTTAATATTGGACAACGAACTGTTAGACGGATAACTAAAAAAAAATATGGCGAGACTGGCACAGAAGAAAATAAACTTCACACACCAAAAAAGAGAAAACGAGCAAAACCAGTCGTAGGCATCGATAGCTTTGATGCCGATGCTCTCCGAAGACATGTTTACGGCTACTATTTACAGAAGGAGTATCCAACAAGAAAAAAGTTGGTGCATTCACTGAAGGAAGCTGGATTATTCTTCGGTGGGGAAAGTTCTTTAACGAAGATTTTGAAGACCATTGGATTTCGATACAAAAAATGTAACAAACGCAAAATATTGATGGAAAGATTTGATATAGCGATGGCAAGGTATACTTTTTTACGGCAAGTGAAAGAAATCAAAAATTGGCAAAATGTTGTGTTCTTGGATGAAACATGGCTTAATGCTAACCATACTGTAGGCCGTTCTTGGAACGATGACACAGCAGCATCTACTTCCAAAGTTCCTGTAGGAAAAGGATCGCGACTTATAATTTGTCACGCCGGAACCATCAACGGGTTTGTCGAAGGTTCTCTCATGGCTTTTGCGTCAAAAACCACTGGAGACTATCATGAAGACATGAATGGAGAAAAGTTTACTGAATGGTTTACCTCAATGTTGTGTAGCCTCCCTGAACCATCTATTATAATTATGGACAACGCCCCATACCACTCGATGCAAATTGACAAGCCACCTGCCCAATCCCAAAAGAAAGCTGATATCGTCGCATGGCTTCGTAAAAATGGCGTAGATGCAAACATGAATATGTTAAAAGCGGAATTAGTACGTCTTTTAAAAGAAAACAAACCAACCAAGATCCGATACGTCATTGACGAAATAGCATTAGAACATGGGCACAGAGTTATACGGTTACCGCCTTACCATTGTGAGTATAATGCGATTGAGTTGGTGTGGGCTCAAATTAAGGGATATGCTGCAAGACACAATACAGAACCCCCATTTACCACAAAAAAAATGCTAAAATTATTAGAAGAAGCTTGTGAATATGTGACTAAAGAAGACTGGGAAAAGGTTGTGAATAGAACTGTTAAATTAATAAGGGAAGATTATGAAAGAGATGTGAAAATAGATAATATTATAGAAAACGAACATATAATTATTAATGTATGTGATGATAGCAGTGACGACAGTGAAAATAGTAGTATGGACGAATCTGATTAATTATGGCCTTTTGTGGCACCTTTTTTGGTATCTTTTGTATTCATATGTTTCTTGTGTGCATATAAAGTATGTATATTCATTTTCGTTCAAATATTCAGTTCGTTCAAATAAATTAAATAAACATATACATTTTTGTTTTATTAAACCTATTTAATCAGGTACAAAAACAAAACTTAATTGTTTTTTGTTCGAGAATAAATTGACATTCCACATCACTATTGTAATGTGTCAAACCGGCCATCATAGCGTGCCGCTAGTTTAATGACGTGTAAAATATTTTAAGGGGAGATAAACTATAAGCAACACCCTCAAGAGAAGACATAAACGGAGCGTAGGTACTCTGTCTTGACTGGCACTTAAGACAAAGTTAAAAACGAGACATCACCTGACCTGACATAGATCCGTCTCATTTTATCTCAAAATTATATTATTGCCGCAGTATTGGCGGCCCGGTGGTACAAGCTATACAAACCCGCCCACCAAACCATTTCTCAGCTTTCTCAGTTATCGTACTTTATAGCCCACTAATCAAAATAATTATCAAATATTCACGTGAAACCTCCATTTATTTATTTGACCCAGTGGTCAAGTATTAAATAGATCCGCAAAATTCTCCCTCTCAAAGAGTCTCTCCCTTTTTTCACCAAGAGCAGATGCGTACAGATAATGCAATAAAAACAACTTTATTGCAATCGAATAGTAGCCATTTTGAATCTGGCAACACAGAAAAGCGGCGGGAACGTCAACTGTCAAATTGACAGCATCAAAGGGGCTCGTAATGGCCGCTCACGGATTTGCGATTGTTGTTTTAGTCTAGTTTGCGTAGCGGAGGGAGGTTTTCGAGTAATTAGCCGCCAAAAATCTTTGCACACGACGAATGATGGGTACACAAATAATGCAACTTTACCTCATCTCATGCGTATCTAATCTGAATCGAAAAGGGGGGAAGTTTTTAATTTATTACAATTTTCTTCTGTTGACTTGAAAGTCTGAGTTTTCATACAAACGTCGTTTTGTTGTCTATCTGTCTGTTTGTAGGTACGGAATATTCTTTGGAACGGCTAACCGATTTTGACGGGATTTTTACAGACACTATCATTTACATTTATCAATTAGTACGGATACCTCCAATTACACTAATTAATACAATTAAAAACAGATAGGTATAGCCCAAAAATAATCTCAAAAATTAATCAAAAGTCAAAAACTTAATCTAAATATATAAAAGGCAAAGGTGACTGACTGACTGACTGACTGACTGACTGATCTATCAACGCACAGCTCTAACCACTGGACCGATCGAGCTGAAATTTGGCATACAGGTAGCTGTTAGGACGTAGACATCCGCTAAGAAAGGATTTTGGAAAATTTCAACCCCAAGAGGGTTAAATAGGGGGTTATAAAATCGAACCTAACGTGAGCGAAGCCGCGGGTTAAAGCTAGTTTTTTAATAAATCTGATTCGGTAGGTGTAGTACCTATCGCTGTTATATAATAACCTAGGTAAATATTTTGCGTCTTCGTATGGTAGGTACCCTAACGTACGAATTAGTTCAATTAATAAATTAACCTTCCCTAACTAAACTATGTATGCCATTGTAGTAAGCTATATTTCAGGATAGCACCACCCACCGTAACGCTCTCTGAGGGTTGGCAAATCATAAATCATGTTAACACATAAATTGCGCTGGCAACACAACCCTGGGGCCTACAAGTTGTGACAGATTACCACTAAGGGAAACAGTTATTACACCCACACAACGCAATTCCAACCTTAGCACCAACGAGATAAAGTTGAAAATTGTAGATGAAAGGTTACCCCCTAAGAAATCGATGAGTTATTTTATTACCATGATAATGTTGCCAGTGTACTAACGGTAGGGTGTCGCCGAATTGTTGGTAAATTGAAATTTATCAAATAAATTATTGCAAGTGAGAAGGGGGCGTTAAATATGATTGAATGGATATTTATTTGTGTCATTGAATTATATAACTTTTTGGGAGGATCTGAGAATTAAGGTTATAGTTACGTAAGTATGTATTTTTTTTATTCATTAACAAATACGATGCCCCTGCATAGGTTAAATAAGAAGGTTTTAGACCATAGTCACGCGCCCTAGTGCGAATCGCACGAACTATATTGCCTAGTTATATTAGGTAGTCAAAATGCATTGATAGTTTTTATTAAATTAGTATGAAAGCCATTTTAGTAGCACTGATGTAATCATCAACAGGCATTTTCTAGGCAAGCGCGCTCCATCTTAGGCTGCATTTTCACTTACCATCAGGTGTGAGGTGTCTCTTACACCCTGTATGTTAAAAATCTCTACGCAGACGAAGCAAGTGGCAAAAGCTAGTTTGATATAATTTTTGCAATTCACGAGGGCGCGTGGATCATGGTTGTGTGTGTCGTATCTATATAAGTGTGAGTGAGAGCTTGCTCGCGCCTGACCGCTCCCACCTAGGCTCCTGACAGACACGCACACTTACGCAAATGCATTTACACGATGTAACCACAAGTAAAGCTCACGCGCCCTCGTAAATTGCAAGAACTATAACAAGGTACACACAACGGTTGTAATTTTTCCTTATGATGAGAAAAGCCTACCCACCTTCCTTCCTGTTAACCGAGGTATTCCGGAGCCCCATACTTTATGGCAAGCAGGGTTCCTACAGGAGTGAGAGGGCATCTCTAGGTCGGGGATTAACTTATCACGCCGAGTGGGAGGGGGAGATAAGTGCCGTAGGGCTCCAGGGGGCGACGGGGGAAGATTTTTGTTTACTTTGTTTTATTACGCTCTTTTAAGTTACCGCGGAACGACAAGATAGCCTGCGATTTCACTGATGGTAAGTGACGATGTAGTCTAAGATGGTAGCGGGCTAACTTAGAAGGGGTATGGCAGTGTATATTCAACCCACGCCCCTAATATGTCATCGTGCCGGAACGCTATATCGCTTGGCGGCACGCCTTTGACGGTAGGGTGGTAACTAGCCAAGCAATTCAGAAATTATAAATTCCCAAATGGTACCCGCCGGGAATCGAACATAAGACCTCCCAATTAAGACCATAGCGCTCACCACTTCGCCAGGGAGGTCACCAAATTCGTCGCGGAGTTCGCCAGGTTTGATATGGAATCTAAGCATCTATCAATATTATATTATGGAGTATAGATTTATATGGAATATCCTTAATTTGAAAGCTCCTCTGAGATCTAATAAGAACCAGACTTCAGCCTTAGATTCAAGTTTTAGTTGTGCAATTTTATTTTACTGCAGATAAATATTAAAACAAGCTACTAATACCGTAAGTTTGTTTAGTATTACCTATAGCACACAACGCACATTCAAAATCACTTATAGTCAAGTGTGAATTGCTGTGAAAACAGATAAATGGCTGCCACGTGGCCGGCGTGTGCCCAACGCCGCGCCTAATCAATGGTTTTCAGTTTTGGCTGGTCGAAGATTAATTATTTGCATTATTCTATTGTAGCTACTCTACTTGTGAATATTGGGAGTGCACTTTGCGCTTATTTGGTGGGGGTAGAACTACGAATAAATAATAACTCAGGAAGTCTAATTCAGAACAGATTCCACACAAAAAGTAGCCCTACTTCAAACTGAAAGCTAAAATAGTAATAGTAATAAGAAATAACTGAACGTGATATCTGTGACGACTGAGAAGCGTTTTTTAACCTTCCCAGATAGTTTTAACTTTTAAGTTTTTACATTTATTTTAATCTTATTTTTCACCTGTATTAGGTATATGTATATAATTAATCACATATGTATATTGGGTCTGTGCCTTTAATAAAAAATCTTTATTATTTATTTATTATATTACTAGCTTTTGCTCGCGGCTTTGCTCACGTTAAGTTCGATTTTTCAAACCCCTATTTTACCCCCTTAGGGGTTGAATTTTCAAAAATCCTTCTTTCGTGTGCGCCTATGTCATAAAAGGAACCAACTGTAAAAATTTCAAGTTTCTAACTTCAGTAGTTTAGAAATATAGCTAAATATAGCTAATAATAAGAAATATATTAGTTTATAAAAGTTAGCAGATTGGAACCCCACCCGTTGCATTATTGTCGTACCCACTCCTAATACTAGCTTTTCGCTTATTTGGAGGGGAGAGGAGAATTGGAGGAGGAAAGAATAAGTTAAGTTCAGCTTTGCTGAACTGAAAAAAATGCCTAATATTAGTAGGAATTCGGTGACAAGATTTTTTTAAAATGAATACCAGCCAAACTGAACTTGAATTTACACCTCACATCTTTCGACCAACTTCCTCAAATCATAAATTCATAGACAATTACAGAAGAAGAAAAAAATAAAAATGCAAAACTGCCGTCTGTTCTGTACACGACTTAGGTGGAACATTTTTATTAAAATAACGATTTTATTCTTTCGCCACATCGCCCGCCATTACGCGATACGTCAGTTTCTGTAAAAAATGGCGGCGATGCTTTCGCGCCTAAAAACACTTCGATGCGTTCTATTACAGGGTTGACCAACCGCCTCGCAAGAATGATAAATAACGAAAAAGTTTTATTTCACAGCTTACAGGAGTAGTTTAATTTATTAACTCCCCATATCATGATTATGTACCTGTATTTTTTTTTAATAAAAATAAAAAAGTCTAACAGTCCATTATTTTTTTTTAACCGACTTCCAAAAAAGGAGGAGGTTCTCAATTCATCGGAATCTTTTTTTTTTTAATTTTTTATGTATGTTCCTCGATTACTCGAAGACGCCTGGACCGATTTGACAATTCTTTTTTGTTTCAAAATCAAAATCAAAATTTATTTATTTCATGTAGGCCAACTTGTAGCTCTTATGACACGTCATAAATCTACCACCGGTTCGGAATGCAGATTCTGCTAAGAGCCGACAAGAAACTCAGCTAGCTGGTCCATAGTCATCAGGTCAGGATGTCTGAACTCGATCTTTGCCTATCATCTCAACAAAAACGCTTTCGTAAAAAAAAAAAATATGATTTTGTCAGCCCTATGTTATGATTATAAATTATGACCTACTACCAATGACGTTACAAGCAAAAACGTGAAAAATACCTGATCTGCGCTTTAGTAATTAATAGATATGATAATTAGCATTTTTATTGTTTTATTATCGCCTGCTTCGCGCTTCCACGCATATTTATGTCAATAAGTTGATATTTTATTAGAGTAGCAATGTATCTCAACATGCACTCAATTGGTTCACAATTAGTAGGCCTGCCGCCGCAGTTTGGAAGTAAACCCCTTTTAAATTGGTTCCAACTTTTACTTCCTTGAAAAGTTACTCAGTAAAAACTCAAAGATTTGAAAAGAATAACTCTGTGTTATCTATGTAGACCTATCGCCGTTGATAGATAGAAATTATTTATTACAGACAAAGAGAAAAAATTTATTACAACCAACAAATTACTAAGTAGGTAATTTCTAACAGACAATCTTCGAGCTTCGATAAGAGGAGCGAATAAGAAGTTTTGTAGTGTAGTATGCCACAAAACATATGTTAAGTGTTGCCAATTATTGATTAGTAAAATTAGATTAAGTACATATTATAATATAATATACAAAATATCGCTGTACTTTCAGTGCCACGAATGCAATCAATTCTTAGTTGCTGACACGTTCTGTTTTTGGATAAAATTCGAAGTTACATGAAAGTACCATAACCCAATCATAGCTGATTGCGACTGTCTCATTTTAGCGATCAAATTAAGGTGATATTTTGACGACCTCACTGGTGCAGTGGTGAGCGCGGTGATCATATAACTGGGAAGTCTCGGGTTCCCAGCAGAGCTAATTTGGGAATTTATAATTTCTGAATTGTCTCTAATCTGGACTAATAGGCTTTGGCTGTGGCTAGTTACCACTCTACCATCAAAGACGTGCCGCCAAGCGATTTAGCGTTCCAGCACGATTGCGTGTACAAACCGATTAGGGGTATGGGTTGAATCTACACTGTCATACCCCTTCCGAGTTAGCTCGCTACCATCTTAGACTACATCGACACTCACCATCAGGTGAAATCGCAATCAAGGACTGTCTTGTCATCGAAAAAAAAAAGGTCAAGGTTTCAACGAGTATAAAGTTTGCTACTTCATGGTAGGCATGTGGATACAACTCAACGCCTTAATTTGATTAAAGTAGCAGATAGTAAAAAAATTATAATTTGACGCCATGTTAGTTAGTGTTATAATTAATTTATAGTTTATACTCAGTAATTTAAGGCGTTGGCAATGCATTTATGTGTTTTATATTATTTAATTATCTATGTTTATGTTCGCCTTATTTCCTTCCAATTTATTCAAACATTTCTTGTTTCGATTGGATTACGCGAGATTAAAGATGGTAATTATAAACCTACCTAGTTTGGCTTCAGAAGCTACTACTAGGCGTTCACTTCAAGTTGGCCGCTACCATCCCGTCGCCGCTTAGTACAGATAGCAGCTAACTGCTCGCGATTTTAACTACCGGTTTATTTGTAACGTTTAAAATTTTAAATTCAATAAAACTATTGAACCGATTTTGATAAAATCCTTACCTACCGTTCGCTAAGTTGAAATGTAAGCAAAGGAAAATTATGACAGTCCGATTAATAGTTTCGGTGAAATGCGTGGACAGACATACATAAGTACACAATACGGACGACATGAACACACGATATGGATTTTCGCATCACATCGCACTAATTAAAGGCCAAAGGTTGTATGTGTGTGTGTGTGTGTGTGTGTGTTAGTGTGCGTGTCGGTGTGTATGTTTGTTACTTTTTCACGCAAAAACTTCTGAACGGATTTGGCTGTTTGTAATGGAGATAACTCGTAGGTACCCGGGATTCACACATAAGCTACATTTTATACCAGAAAATAAAAGGGTTCTCGAGGGAACTAAAAAAACTCAATCCACATGAACTAAGTCGCGGGCGTGAACTAGTTAAAAATCAACTCCGAGCCTTCAAGAAAAGCGTGTGAATCTCGTCACGCGGTGTCCCGTGTCACCCCTCAGATGCGATTCAAAATCAAATGTTTATGTTGCAAGTTGAACACGACACTTTCCCTTTCCCTTAAAGAGAAACATTTGTTTTGTCACACGAGGGTAGAAAAATCTTTATTTTTGAGTATCAGTGGCAGTAGTAGCATTTTTTTTTAAATATTTTTAGTGAGCTAACGAGCAGGCGGGTCACCTGATGTTCAGTGATTACCGCCGCCCATGAACATTTGCAGCACCTGAGGCACCACCCATGCGTTGCCGGCTTTTCAGGAATTTGTTGGTCCGCCCCTTGAATAACCTCATGTTGTAATTTAGTGGGAACACCGTCGCAGGAAGTTGGTTCCACAGTTACCCGCGTGAAGTCGGAACGAGTCATATTATATGTATAGTTTTAAAAATAAAAATAAAACATAGCTGCAAGTTATTTTTAGCAGCATCCGCCCCCTCGGCTACCGGTGTTGCCAGCTAATTGCAAAGTCAACACGCTCCGCGCCGACTGTGCCAGTGTTTGTTATTTTTCGCCGGGGGCAACACCGCCGTCAATTTGTGGAGTGTTTTATGGGTTGAGTTGTTATGTAAAGTGCTTCCTATAAATATTATTTACCCGACTGCGCGACGAAAAAGAGGGTAATGTAAAGATTTTAGACTTGCAGTGCCGGCTTTACCTATGGTGCAGGGTGTGCGTTGCACACGGGCGCAGGTTGTAGGGGGCGCCGCGCCGAGCCGCGCTTGCTTGCTTCCCGACATCATTTAAAATTGCACCATTTTTTGCACCTGAATTTCCTTTCACTGCTGAAAATATAACTGTAAGTCAAACGGTATTCTTGTATTGTAAGTATTCCATCCCGCGCGTCTACTAGAGGGCGCCAAGATATTGATTGCATACGGGTGCTACATGGGCTAGAGAGATTTAATTCAAAACATTAACTTGGTTCCACCGTCACCATTCTACCAACGAAACGCAAGGCACAGAAAAGATCTGCACCCCTACGTAGTTGAAATCCCAAGGACGCGCACTAAGCGCTTTGCTTCTTCGTTCCTGATACGCACCGCTAGGATTTGGAATGCCCTTCCGGCTTCCGTTTTTCCCTCTAACTATAATTTGGGTACCTACAAATCAAGAGTGAATAGGCATCTTCTAGGCAAGCGCGTTCCATCTTAGGCCGTATCTTCACTTACCATCAGGCGCCCAAGTCTGCTATTGCAATTGTAGTTCAATTGTCTATCAATGACATCCCAATTGCTACTTTTAGCAATTTTGGTAGTCTACTATTTCAATGGCGTCACAATTGTTTTCCGATGGTTTGCTACTGACACATCTAGCTTTGAATCTAGCTTAGGTAAATAAACGTTTTTAATATGTAGTTTTTTTTGAAACTCATTTCGGCAAACGCTGTTTAAGCTAATGGCAATACCGAGGTATCATTGAATTACAATCCAATTATAAGAAATCGAATGACCATTGTGAATTAGACTACGTAATTTTGGACCAATGATAATTGAATTGTAATTGTATTGCGGTTCAATGACAATGACATGTAAAATAGCAGACTTGGGGCCCAGGTGTGATCCCAGCCAAGCGCTAGTCTATATATTAAAAAAAAAAAATTAAAACAAAAATCCACGAGTGGGTAGCGCCAAGTAGGTACAAATTAGAGATTGTTTTGGGAAGCGCCCCTTTGGTTCGCAAATCAAATTCTCCCCGAGAACCCGGGGCGGCCATTGCATACACAAACAGTAAGGTGTTAACTTTCACACGCTACATCAACAGACGCACAAATTAGCGCAAATTTTTAGCTGTAGATAAATCCGTGGCGTTTGTTGGTTTTAAATCTTCGGTTTTTAGGGTTCCGAACGTAAAACGGAACCCTTGTAGGCTCGCTGCGTTGTACGTCTGTCTGTCTGTGTGTCTAGGCTCTTTTTCTCAAAAAAACGGCTTGAGGTACTTTTTTTTATATATGAATAGCGGGCAAACGAGCTGGCGGGTCACCTGATGTAAAGTGATTACCGCCGCCCATGAACACTTGTAGTACCAGAGGCACCACCAATGCTTTACTAAGTTGAAATACTGAACTAGCTGATTCCCGCGACTTCGTCCGCGTGGAAAAAGTTTAGTGAGTTGCTACTATCCGCGAGAAGTCATGTCCTCTATCTCCGATAATATTTAGTAGATTTTCACCAAAATTAGACAAAATATTTCTAATCATACACAATTTACAATAAAAAAACAATTATCAAATTCGGTTTAGATTTGACGAAGTTATGGAGCAAGATCAACACAAACTTTCATCCTTATCCCAGATAAACCTTATTGTTTATCAGGATAAAAAGTATCCGAGTGTTATACAAGTAGATCTCATAGTTCCATCTAGTGATGTGCCGGATATCTGAGGGAGAAAAATATCCATTATCCGTATCCGTATCCGCGGATCCTAACAGCAAATATCCGTATTAGGATCCGTATCCGCGGATATACATTTTTAACAATCCGGCACATCACTACCTCCATCTAAATATATAAAAGGCAAAGGTGACTGATTGACTGACTAACTGACTGACTGACTGATCTATCAACGCACAGCCCTAACCACTGGACGGATCGGGCAGAAATTTGGCATCCAGACAGCTATTATGACGTAGGCATCCGCTAAGAAAGGATTTTTAAAAATTCAATCCCTAAAGGGGTAAAATAGGGGTTTTAAAAATCGAATTTAACGTGAGAGAAGCCGCGAGCAAAAGCTAGTACATAATAATGCTTATTTTTTTAAGCAGATTTAAACGTTTCTGTGCCGATATAATACTCGTATTACGGACTTCCTCAAATAATGTAAATATTTGAATTATTATCGAATAACCTAGTGACTTCTGTGCTACGCTCAAAGTGCGGTAATCTTTCGTAGGCTTATACTAAAACGAATCTCTGCAATCAATTTATTTCACGCTTGCCTTTATTAGACACTAGACGATGCCCGCGACCTCGTCCGCATGGATTTAAGGTCGTAACCGATTTACACGACTCCGCTCCCACCCAACCAAAGTATGAGCATTCAAATATGGACTTAATATCGTGCTCTGGAGGTGCACTTTACAGTAACAATACAAAATAGAAAACAGCGCGCGGTACCGTTACCGTACTGCGGTGTTGTTACTGTAAAGTGCACCTCCAGAGCACGATATTAAGTCCATATTTGAATGCTCATACTTTGGTTGGATGGGAGCGGAGACGTGTAAATCGGCTACGACCTTTAGGTTCTTTTATTCCCGCGGGAACTCTTTAATTTTCCGGGATAAAATGTACCTAGTCTATGTATTAATCCTGGGTATGAGATGATTTTTGGCGACCTTCCTGGCGCAGTGCTGAGCGCTGTGGTCTTATAACTTGGAGGTCTCGGGGTCGATTCCCGGCGGGGGCAATTTAGGAATTTGTAATTTCTAAATTGTCTGGTGGGAGGCTTTGGCCGTGGCTAGTTACCACCCTACCGTCAAAGACGTGCCGCCCAGCGATTAAGCGTTCCTGCACGATGGCGTGTAGAACCAGATTAGGGGTTTGGGTTGAATGTACACTGTCATACTCCGTCCAAATTATCCCGCTACTATCTTAGACTGCATCGTCACTTACCATCAGGTGAGATCGCTGTTAAGGACTATCCTGTCATCGGTTCATTTGTGTGGCATGAAGGAGTAACAAACATCCATCCACCCATCTATTCATCCATCCCATGTTGACATGTGTTGGATTGTATGTATTGCATTTTTGAAGCTTCACTGTGGAAGCACTGTATACATGGCTTAGTTTGGTTACTTATTGTAAAATTATTTTATTTTTTGAAAAGAGGAACTGCTGAGTTTCTTGCCGGTTCTTCTCAGCAGAATCTGCATTCCAAACCGGTGGTAGATTTATGACGTGTCATTAGTGCTACAAGGTAGCCTATATGAAATAAATAAATTTTGAATTTTGAATCCACAAACGCATTCAGTAGAAAGTAGGATTTCGGTTTACCAACCTAGATAAATACGTATTTAAAGGTTTTGTACAGGATAGATTGTATTCTCGCGCGGGCTAAAGCTAGTACATACATAGATTGCTAAAATCATAACCGTACCTTCCACATTTCAAAGCTAGTTAATTACGAATTTACACCGCGAAGTCGCTTCGAAACTATCGTGAAGCCCTCGTGAGATCGATCTAATTTTATCGTAGTAGCAAATTCATTTCCTTAAATGACGTTTCCTTGATAACGCCTGACACTGACAAGAGCATTGCATTAAAGTTTAAAAAAAAAAGCAAAATAAACATGGCGGCACAAGATGGCGGCACGACAAAGGCCGCCGCCGGTAGCGGTTCTGTTGGAATTCATAAATGATAAATTTAATATTATTTATGATGCGCCCGAACGGCATAGAGATGGTAATACCGGATTTTGTGATTATAATTTAGTTTGTAGTTTAGAGTGTACCTACATGGCTTCTGTGCGTTCTATGTGTCACCTATTTCGAATTAAGTAGAACGTATGGATGATCGTAACTTAAATTTTTTTTTTTTGAGTACTACTTATACCATCAGAATGATTTCGAAAATGAGATAAAGTTCAGAAACAACATTCAACACGACTCACCTATTGGCTATTTCGGATTTAGTAAAACGAATAGATGACCGTGATAAAAAAGACAAATAGGTTTCTGACAGATTACCAAGGAAAAAAAAAAGAATTAATAATGAATGAATATTACTCTTATTGTATAAGGTACCATATCATTATCATAATATAGAAACATACAAAAAAAAACAACAAATACATAATCATCGATTTTTTTCGAAAGTAATGATGTTGCCTAAAATGGAACTTGTTTTCATAGATTTTGTTTTAAAAATACTCAGATTGTAAGTATTCGGAAGCACAGAATATCAGAAAAGCTTTCCAGATCCTAGCCGTATGAAAGAGAATTGAAGACTTACCTAAAGCGCTTCGTAGACCTTTCTAATGTAAAAACAACTTTTTCAAAGTTCAAAGTTTCAACTTTTAGCTAACGTATTAGGTAAGTCTAAATTGTCTTGCACTACAAGTATTTTGGACAACGAAAAGTTTGTCAATGTAAATACAATACGCATACTTATTACATATTATAAATTAAACAAACTACATATATTTCAACGGGTCGTGAATCAAAGAATTATTATCATGTCTAGTGTATTGACAGCAGTTTGAATAATTATAATCGGATTAAATATGCAAAGTTTTCACACCGACAAAAATGACGATCTCCCGTGGGCGAATATTTTGCAACATTTTTCATTTGGTACGTACAAAAAATGTAGGTTTAATTTTTGCGACATCATTTATTACGGAATTATCTGAAATCAACAGTATTAACTATATTGATTTTGTGAAAAATTTCCTGGTTATAAAGACGGCAGGTAAGACATATCTCTTAAAATTCCTAGTGTAGTTCTAAGTATTGTAATCGATATGAAAACATAATCAAAATAAAAGGAATTTAGATTATTTATGCTGATTAATT
Source organism: Hipparchia semele (assembly GCA_933228805.2). NCBI lineage: Eukaryota > Metazoa > Arthropoda > Insecta > Lepidoptera > Nymphalidae > Hipparchia > Hipparchia semele. The sequence continues at coordinate 2,082,226 of OW121733.1, read as the reverse complement.
TGTCTTTAAGTTAAAGCAGATATTCATATTTCTTTATTAATCACCAATAATTTAATGAAAAAGGTCAGTAAGAACTCTTACCATTATTAGTAACCGAAATAGTAAGTTTCATATGAACATGTTTCAAAAGGTGTGGGAATTGGGATAGATCTAATTTGTATTAAAGTTGTTTGAGATTTATGTCTTTTTTAAATAAAGTAAAAAAGATTTAGATTCATTAAAAGTTTAGAGAAATAACATCAAAATAAATGCACTTATATCCATTTTTAATTTCTGTCTTTCATAATGTTGAAGATTTGATGACAAAACATTATCTTGTTGATTTGTTACATTCAAAGTAATGATGTATAATCGATTTTTGACAATAAGCTACTCACATTATTTTTACGGTAAATTAACTTATGCACGCATACGGTAGCTAAGAAGTAAAAATTAATTACTTTTTTAAGTAAGTAAAATTACTTTTATGTAAATCCATTTTGGTCTTTGCGGCGCGATTGAGTAATAAACATAAATATAAACTTTTAAGTAATTCAACATAGGTAATTAGCTATAGGTACCGAAAGATAGACAGATGACTGTTGTAACTTGTAACTACTTTAACGTAACATTTAAAAATTATGCAATGAGCAGAATTAATGCTATTTGCATTATCTACAAGTACTTAACTTAAGATGTTGGAGAAAATACAGAAGTTATTATCACTGCAATTAAAGAGTGTAAAGAAGCTCTAAAAAAAGACAGACCAATGCCTTCCTCCCTTTTTTAAGCCTCCCACCAGACCAGACCAGAGACAATTTAAAAATTATAAATTCTCAAATTGCCCCCGCCGGGAGTCGAACCCGAGACCTCCCAGTTATAAGACCACAGCAATCTTAAGGATAATAAACAATAGTACGAGCCGAGATGCTGATTACCCACTTTGTAAAAGTTTATTTGAATAAAAACTTATTTATTCTATTCCATATAGAAAGATGGCGCTGTCTGAAATTCACTAGCCATAATAATCCTACTATATTAATATTATAAATGAGAAAGTGTGGATGTTTGGATGTTGGGAAGTTTGTCACTCAATCACGTCGCAACGACTAAACCGATTCTGCTGAAATTTGGCACAGAAGTAGATCATAGTCTGGAATAACATATATGCTACTTTTTAACCCATAAAACGAGAGAATTCCCGCGCGAATTAAAAAAACCTCAGTCCACGCGAACGAAGTCGCGGGCATCAACTAGTAATAACAAAAGTTCATATTAATAAAGTTTTGTTTTTGCTCGATCTTAATAATAGCTGGTGTCAAACCTTGTTGAACGGGTCCGGTTTACACTTGGCCAGTTTTTATTGATTTACGGGTATGATTTGTGACCTGCAAGTTGCGGTGGTAATATCAACTCGCGGCAAATCCCCCCGATATAAAATATGATAGTTAATTTAGTGACCGGCGCGTACGACGGTGTCCTGACCCCGATTTCACGCGGCCGAAGGACCCTCATTTGGAAAAAATGTCCCTCATTATTCAGAGTTATGGAGAATAATTTTATAAACGATTTGAGGCGACATCTCTGACCGCTGTTCGATGTAGCAACTACCTATTTTAACTATATACTTAATATAAACGTAAAAATTATTTTTACAAAACCGACTTCAAACGCCACTACAAAGGACATCAATTGTGCCTATAAAAGAAGAGTTCCCTCGATATCTCCAGGATCCCATCAGCTCATCCTGACATGATGACAATGGAACTACCTAGGAAGTATACCCTTTCAAACAAAAAAGAATTTTCCAAATCGGTCCAGGCCTCTTTGATTAATCGGGGAACATACATAAAAAAAAAATAGATTCCCACGAATTGAGAACTTCCACCTTTTTGGAAGTCGGTTAAAAAGCGACCGTAAACCTACAATTTCAAGCTGGCCGATTATATTAGCCGTGTTTGAACGGTTTTGACAAAGAAATGATCGACGATTTAGTTGGATAAAATGTGCGGGCTACCATAATTAACTATGCCTATGATTTAGTTGACTTGAAATTGTAAGTCTGCGGGTACTCTAAAACACTTGGCCATTTAAAATCCTAACTAATGTTTTAAATCCTATAAATCCGAAAGTGTGTGAAAAACTATTTGATGGTTTGTCCTTCAATCACGTAACAACAGAGCAACTAACAAACTCGTAACTGTATACTCGTGCACGGGTATACTATAGTTGATGGACGGGAGAGTGACATAGGCTGCTTTTTATTCCGGAATGTCAAAGAGTTCCCGCGGGATTATAATCCACGCGGACGAAATCGCAGGTTAAACAATATCCTCCCGAACGAATCCGGCCACAAGGACCAATTTCAAACAGCGCAGATGGCTAATCTCTGTGAGATTAGCTATCTACGCGGGAGATATTATAGTGTACAAATGTGTGAGCAAACACCGGTGCACTCTCTATTCCCTCACTCTCATAGTCCAACGGGTCGGAAATCCGGTACGATCAGAGAAAGAACCGACGGCTCTCTCATTACAGAAACAGAAACTCTCGACGTAACCCCATCGAGTTTGGTCTCGTTTAATCTGTCTTTACTCTGGTTCTAGATGATATCCAGAGTCTTATTATGTCTAAAAGCTTGTTTTTTAATTTACACTAGTTTCTAGACAATTCCGCAGCAGATCAAAGGCTCGGAGTGCCGACTGTCACCCGGCGGTGAGTGGTCATAAATCAATGATACGCCGCCGGCTGTCACAGACCGCACGCGCTTGAGAGGTTTCAATCAATAACTCGACGAGCGCTGGTCAACGCGACCCCGTTATTACCAGACATACGTAATGTTTTCATGTGAAACGTCTTTAAAATCACACCAAAACATACGGGTACCGGTCAGAAAAATGTACCGTAACGAAAAGGTCTAAAAAATTCAAAAATTCAAAATTTATTTATTTCATGTAGGCCAACTTGTAGCTCTTATGACACGTCATAAATCTACCACCACCGGTTCGGAATGCAGATTCTGCTGAGAAGAGCCGGCAAGAAACTCAGCAGTTGCTCTTTTCAAAAAAAAAATTTTTTTTTAAATACGTAACAAAACTATGCTATGTATACAGTGTTTCCACAATGAAGTTTCAAAAATGCAAAATAATTCAATACATGTTAAGACGGGCAGACAAAGCAGACCCATTCCCGTTGGTGGCACCCGTTCACGAGCATGACGCAAGATCCAGCCGTTTTCCAAATCGGTCCAGACGTCTTCGAGTAATCGGGGAACATAAAAAAAGATTCCGACGAAATGAGAACCTCGTTTTTTGGATCTCGGTTAAAAAGAAAGACTAACCTTATACAGTGTTGTGAGTATTTGTATTTATGTAGCTATCAAAAAGAGCCATCATTTGTACCGAGGGAAACAAGAGGCTTTGACCGACATAATCGATCGGAGGTGTTGTAGGGCTTCGCCGCCAGTCCCAATGACACGTTGGCCGACTTATCACGTAACGCGACACCAGCAGGTGACACGCTACTGGGTCAAAGTGATGGACACTTCGTTTTTTGGATATTCCGATAAGTCTGATGAGTTTTTTTTGTTTACTAGCTGATGCCCGCAACTTGGTTTGCGTGAATTTCGAAAATCCCGCGGGAACTCTTTGATTTTCCAGGAAAATTCAAATTCAAAATCCATTTATTTCATATAGGGGCCAACTTGTGGCTCTTATGACACGTCATAATTCTACCACCGGTTCGGAATGCAGATTCTGCTGAGAAGAGCCGGCAAGAAACTCAGCAGTTGCTCTTTTCAAAACAAAAAATGTTACAATATGTAGCTTATCTATCTTGTGGACAGCTGAAGCAAAGCAGTTTGGTTCCAAGCAACTTTGTCACTAAGGAACTCATCAACTGTGCAATAATTTCTATTGAACTTGGAAGAGATACCCCCTTTATTTAGCTAGTATTCAAATTACCAGCTTTCATTAACATAGATAATATGCTTCGTGCATACATTTTAGGATGGTTAATGATTTTTGTTTCTCCACAAGCGCGTTGATGTCTTTTGTATCAGCCGATAAAATAAGAGGGAATTGAAAATACTGTGGGTAGACGTAAATTTCATTTTATTGGTCTCAACCTAAGGCGAGATCGCAGTCAAATCATAGAATGTCATCTATATATATAAAATTCAAAGTCCTGACTGACTGACTGAGATATCAACGCACAGCCTAAACTACTGAAGTTAGAAACTTGAAATTTTTACAGTTGGTTTCTTTTATGACGTAGGCGCACACTAAGAAAGGATTATTGGAAATTCCACCCCTAAGGGGTTTAAATAGGGGATGGAAGTTTATATGAAAGTCCGTCATTTTTCAAGCTGTTTCCATCAAAGTTGGTATTAGAGCTTTCAGTTAAAAATAAAGAAGTACGTGTGTCACAGTTTTTGAAAATTCCACCCCAAAATCTAATTCCACGCGGACGAAGTCGCGGGGGCAAAAGCTAGTAGAATATAAAAAAGGAAGATTTATTTTGCACAAAGTTAAAAACTTGATTAGATACTTGACTAATACTTATTATATTCTGAGCTTGACTCTTCATATTTCATAAAAAAACAGGATTAACTGATAAAAAAAAAACAATTAATTACATAACTACAAAAGAAACGAACTATTTATACAAACTAAGGGATGGCAGTAAAAATTGAAAAGTAAAAAAAAAAGTATCCAGCTGCCGTAGTTACGCGTCTAGGGTGCGAGCGAGAGGCAAACGCCTCCAACGATGTAGGAGTGAAAGAGAGAGCTACAGGGATTAGGGATTAATTTTGGGCCAACATTAAAATTGGACTTTAAATCAAATAGGTCGCGAGTCGTTAATTTTGTTTATGGATTTTTTGATGACTTTTATTAGAGGGTTCGGAATTTTTCGGTAAAGAACGCCCGCTCGCTTCTCGGTTTTGATCTAGACCGGTTATTAGGCTTGTTCTTGCTCGGTCACTAAAAGCGCTACGTACTAGTACATTCAAAAAGCTGTACTAGTTCGGAGTTCTAGTACTATTAGTCTGTACTAATAGTGGAATAGTACCTAATAGAAGTGGCTCGGAACTACTGTTAGTTCCAAGCCAAGCGTCCAATCAGATCAGATTCGACGATCTCCCCAGCGCAGTGGTGAGCGAGCGCTGTGGTCTTACAACCGGGAGGTCTCGGGTTCGATTCCTGGCGGGGGAAACTTGGGAATTTACAATTTCTAAAATGTCTCTGGTCTGGTCTGGCGGGAGGCTTTGGCCGTGGTTAGTTATTACTCTACCGTCAAAGACGTGCCGCCAAGCGATTTAGCGTTCCGGCACGATGGCGAGTAGAAACCGATTAGGGGTATGGGTTGAATGTACACTGTCATACCCCTTCCAAGTTAGCCCGCTACCATATTAGACTGCATCGTCACTTACCATCAATAACATTTGTAAAAACAGAAAATAAATCGATCAAAAAACAAATAAGTTACAGAAACAATAAGTTACAGAGTAGGTATATGTAGCTACTGGATCGTGACGTCATGTTCCAATAGCGCCCTCTTTTTCTAACAGGAAACTTAAAAGCTCTATATTTTCGAGACTAGTTAAGGTATTGAAAAAAGAAAAATGACATTGTGTTATAATATTAAAAATCTTTATTTTAAGTATATAAAAAAAATGATAGATAAATGGAAGTCAACAGCAATATAGACATCATCTACAAAAGAGTCCTTAGTGGAAGGGGTCACGACCCTCAGTAATGGGGAACACGACGCAGAGAGAGAGAAGCATAGTCAATTAATATCTGCGAAATCTAGAATGCTGAGATGCTTTCACCCAGAACTATAAGATTCTGAACTGTAAATCAGTCAGACTATAATTTGTTATAATGAGTAGGTTTTTATATAACATCATAATTATATCTACATGTAGAGTTAATTAAGAATTTAATACTTAATTACGTTACAAGTGTCAGGATTTATGAGGAGAAAAGTCTTTTGTTCTACATAAAATGGTGTGAACTTACTTGTAAAAGTCACGTAAGAATCTACGTGATATAAAAATGTTTCTTAATTTCATGCAAACGTAATTATTTTATTACAGAACTAGCTTTTCCCAGCATCTTTTTTTTTGTCTGGCGGGAGGCTTTGGCCGTGGCTAGTTACCAACCTACCGTCAAAGACGTTCCGCCAAGCGTTTCGGCAAGATGGCGTGTAGAAACTGATTAGAGGTTTTGGGTTAAATGTACACTGCCATATCCCTTCCAAGTTAGCCCGCTACCATCTTAGACTGCATCGTCACTTACCATCAGGTGAGATCGCACTCAAGGACTGTCTTGTCATCGAATAAAAAAAGCTTCGCTCCCGCCATCTATTGAAAGTAATGCGAAGTGGTGATTCCTACCAATTCGAAAACAAAATCAGAATTGATTGTCGTCAAGCGGATTAAAAAAAATATATATACCAGAAAAGTTAATTAATCAGTCCAATTAATTTAAAGGTTAACCCTTTATTTGATAAACACAAGTTAATAAATTAATGAAAGCAGTTGTAAGCGCTACTAATGCAATGATCGATCTAGGCATTAAGTTAGGCTTTAACTGTGGGCTTAGATACGGGACGATAGGTGCTTGGCGGCTTCCTTTTGAAGATTACACTGTGGCAATGCATGTCAACTTATCTGTTATTAAGTGAAATCGATTTTTAACCTCCTATGGAGAGAGGGGTGTTATAAGTTTGACATGTCTGTGTGTCTGTCTGTTCCCATTTCCCTCGTAGCTAAATCCCTAAAGGATGGAGTGATTTTGATGTGCTTTTTTCTGTTTCAAATTCAAATTCAAAATTCAATTTATTTCATGTAGACCAAATAAATAATACAGTGGCGTGCACAGGATGTACTACAGGGTAGGCAGATGATACAAAATGGAAAAAATCTTCGGTGCGAATTTTAAAAAACTTAAGGGTAGGTATTGTACAAATTATAAAAATAACTCTTACTGGCGTTTTTCTCCATTTTATATCATTTTTCCGCATTATGCCTACCCTGTGTGCACGCCACTGAGACCAATGTAGCTCTAATGACACGTCATAAATCTACCACCGGTTCCGAATGCAGATTCTGCTGAGAAGAGCCGGCAAGAAACTCAGCAGTTGTTCTTTTCAAAAAAAAAAAATTTCAAAAGAAAACAAACCCCGAAACATTTTCATCTATTTTATCAAAATACGTGGCTACACAACACATTTATCTACAGGAAATGGAAATGGCCGGATGGGAGGCAAAATGGAAGGAAAATGACAAAACCAAATTTATATCACGTCCTCCATATTTGAAGGTTTCGTTCAGAAATTCAGTCCCGAATATGGACTACTAATTTATTTCCAAGTTCTTTGCGTAATGGAATTTTAATGGGAAATAGGAAGTCAAGATTTTTTATGATACAAAATTTATTAATAGATATGTTTAAAAAAGTAGTATTACAAGTGATTACTGGCTATATAAAAATTTAGGGTAGTCTTATAAAAATGTTTAAAAAAGCAGTACTAAGTACACTAACTATTAAAAAAGTAGGTAGTCTTATAAACATCTTAAAAAAAAAATTATACGTGTTTACTAGCTAAAGAAAATGTAGGTAGTCTTAGAACAAATAGATAAACTAGTACACGTGGTTTGCTAGCTGTTAAAATATGGAGGTAGATTTATAAATACGTTTAAAAAAGTAGTAGGTACCTACACGTGTTTTAACTGTTAAACAAATTTTTTTTATAAAGAATATTAGCCATAATCAACTTGACTTATATTCTCCTCTCCCCTTCAAATAAGCGGAAAGCTTGTGTTAGGAGTGGGTACGACAATAGTGCAACGGGGGGGATTCGAACCTGCGACCGTTCAGTTTTCAGTCCGCACATTTAACCGTTGGGCTATTGAGGTTTAATTGTTAAACAATGTAGGTAGTCTTATAAACGCATTGTTAGCTAGGCACATCATCGGTTGTAAGATGTTATAAATAAAATATCACCAACAGGCAACCTGGCAGGGGAACTTACCCAGAGCGTTGCATAATTTACGTACCAAGAAGACATCCTTGGAAATAATCAAAACAGGCCCCCTTCCTCCCCTCCCCCGATATAAGCCGCTTATCTACCCCCCCGGGAAGGGGGAGGGGGTGCTGCAGGTAGGTACGAAGCCCCCGTTTATGTGGCAGAACGCGCTTGTTAGTTTGTTTTAATTAGTTGAGTTTAAGTTTCGATGTTCATGAAATGTTGTTTTGTTATCAACTTTCTCGGTCATAGGTATATTTTTGTTTTGAGATTTTTAACCGATTTCAAAAAGCAGGAGTTTCCAAACCAGATGTTAGCGTAAAGCTGCATTTTTACTAAATTACACTGGTTTGTCTGACGTGCTGTGGTTAAATTAATTAGATGTGAGGTCAGGGGCCGTTATAAGGGGCGGTGCAGACGGCTTATACTATGTATGTAATCTTTTTACGTACATTCTCAATTTTTACGAATAACTAAATAAATTTAAAAAGAAAACTATCATGCTCATACCTTGAGGAAATCCCACAGCTTCTAGCCCATGATGCGTCAGCCCGAAAGGTCCTAGCCCACCAAGCGGCCCGGGCCCCATGCCCATGTGATGGGCGCTCGAATGGTGGGCGTACGGGTTCTGGGCTAGCGGAGACGGCTGCTTCAGGTAGTGAAAGTAGTGGTGAAGCGGGGTCGTCGAGTGATGGGCTTGCGGAGCCGCCGGCGAGGCTGTAGGGCCGCTCGCCGACGAGTTTGTGAGCAGCGCCATCTCTTATTTGGTTCCGAAAGCTAGTCACCGGGTCGACCTCTTTCGCGTGTGTGTTGACATGTTTGTGGTTTCTTCTTTTTTTTTTTTGTTTAACAATCGCGCTGGTTAGTTTGTCTGCGGTCGGTTGGCATTGTTTGTGGATTGAGCTGGAACAAGAAAGAAAATTTAATTAATTTTGTTGTAGGTACCTATTTATAAAATCTTATAAATTACTATTTGACGCCCGCGACTTCGTTCGCGTTTTTAATTCCCGTGGGAACTCTAATTTTCCGGGATAAAAGTAGCCTATGTGCTATTCCAGACCATAATCTATCTGTGCCAAATTTCAACCAAATCAGTTCAGTGATTGAGTAACAAACATACAAACTTTCGCATTTATAATATTAATAGGATAATATTACTATTAATATTAAATAAGATATAAAATAAAACAGGAAATAGGATTCCTGGTCATTTTACATAGGTCATTTGTGTTGTAGGTACCTGCCTATTTATTACATATAAACAAAGACTTCTATACATATAAACAAAATAAAATTTTGCTGATTTATTTAATCTCCAATTTAATTATTTTAATAACAGGAAACAATTTAATCCAATTAATATTTTATAATCAAACAAAATGTTTTGTGAGATAAATTACACCTACATTCACATAATTATACAAGACATAATATACATAATATTACATATAACATGGTAACAACCAGATTTGAATAATGTATCTAAGAAAATATCGGTATCGTTTGTACTTTCGTTGCAATAGGTCGAATAAATAAAAATAACTAAGCGCCTATTTACTAAAAATTAATCTAATACATGTCAAAGTAGGTAGGTACTAATATTATAAATGGGAAAGTGAATGATTGTTGGTTTGTCCTTCATGCAGTCTAAGATGGTAGCGGGCTAACTTGGAAGGGGTATAGCAGTGTAAATTCAACCCACACCCCTAATCGGTTTCTACAGGCCATCGTACCGGAACGCTAAATCACTTGGCGGCAAGTCTTTGACGGTAGGGTGGTAACTAGGCTTTGGACGTGGCGTCCAAAGCCTCCCACCAGACCAGACCAAAGACAATGTAGAAATTACAAATTCCTAAATTGCCCCCGCCGGGAATCGAACCCGAGACCTCCCAGTTACAAGACCACAGCGCTCACCACTGCGCCAGGGAGGTCGTCAAAAATCATGCAGAAATAGATCGAAATGATTTTTAACCAACGAAAAAAAGGAGGTTTTTTATGTATGACCACGCAGGCCTAACTTTTCACAGAGTCGTCTGATTTTGATGATTCTTCTTTTTTTCTTTCTTCATGAGTAGGTATAGACCAGGACTTAAGCAAGTGAAATAGGCTACTTTACATTCCGAAAAAAAAACAGTGTGTTCCCGTAGGATTTTTAAAAACCTTACTCCGCACAGGCGAAGTTGCGGGAAAAAGATAGTTCAAAATAAAGCTGGTTGGTATGCAATATAAATTAACCAAACAGGTCTGCCGAATTTATTCGAGAATTGATTTTACCGATCAAAATTTTCGACAACATGTCCGTCAAACTAAAAGTCGTATTTCTATACATCCTAATATGAGATATCTCATTTAAGGAGCCCCCACGTGTCTCATATTAGGAAAACACCCAAATTTAAAAACTAGGCTGCCTATTATTTCTTGACGAAGAAAATACAACTAAACTGCAAATGCATTGTAAAATTAATCATATAACTGATACAATGACTGTAAATTTAAATCATTTAGTGTGACTATAAAGTTGTAACACACCTCGTTAATATTTGGTGTCAAAAATCGGGTTTTGTGGTTTCGTAAAAATTCGCACGTACACAACCTGACTTCGCCTCGAACTGGGAAGCACCAACACATGTTTCAGTCTGTTGCCACGCGGCTTCTAGTGACAGTATCGCCAAATAGCTGCGGCGATTAGTTTCGCCAAAACCTTACTATCTCATATTTGGCAACCATCTCATATTCGGCATCCTTACCCTACCTATTTTGTTAGTAGAACTTATTGGTAAACAATTCAAGTGTTTAATCGAAATGTACCTTTTTTGCGAATTTAAACTTACCTAATCAAAAAATTAACATGTCGCTCGTACAATACAACAATTATTGTGCTTTTTTTCTTGGATAGAACATCAACTATTTTTTTCTTTTAAAGAATAAGTATTAGCCGAGCTGAAGTTTACTAATATCCTGCTATCCCCTCCAAATAAGCGGAAAGCTTGTGTACCTACTAGGTGAGGTGACTTGTGTGAGGACTATTATCCTGTATTAATTGTTGAACTAATCTTTTTAACTACCTATACTCCGTGATACATTTTGTTGTTTTTATTCCATTAGGTAGGTACTTTAATTACAATGAATACCATTAGAACCAATAATTTACCTACTCTTAATTTAAATCTAACTACTTATACCTTTTAATGAGGTATGTGTTGACATAATAGGAATCTATTCCATCTATATTTACATTATATATATATTTGGTACCGACGGTCTATCCACAATCAGGCTAACAATCGCCCACATGTGGGCATACGTAGCAGCATAATTGCCATAAAATTATACGCAAACCCCCCGTACCTACATGTGACAAAAACGCGTGATAATAGCCAGCAGAATCTGTATTGTGACAAATTTCTCGCTTCGGAACACTCTATTAACTGCACAATGGATGTTTCTATGTTTTTTTTTCCGAAATTTCCAAGTAACCATTTGTCGGAACCACAAAGATCTGTCGGCGCTTTTTTTTGTCTATGGTCGCGTACATTGCGTTTTTTTTTTGGTAGATGTACGTGTTAGGTAAATTAAGATTGCAATTTTGGAGAACTAAACTCGAGGTGCGTCGACAGTTGGAAGAATCTATGAATTTTAATGAAACTTTTAATGCAAATATTGTAAGCGTAATTTTTTGTGTTAATAAATTGAGAGTGTCACTAAAGACATGATAGTAATCAAAACTCAATATGGAGACCACCAGACGCCATATTGTGAAAAAGAAAAATTTAAAGTCGACGAACTATATTAAGTCAAATTAAGGGGGATGCCTCGCCCTTATAAAAATTGTATTTAAGCAGTGTTCAATTTTATTTTGATTAATAAATTATACTTATTTATTTAACTGGGTTACGAAAAAAAAAACAACCGCCATTGCCAAATGACGTTTGAGAAGCAAAGATCCAGTGTAGCGTTTCATTTTTATCTGTAGGACCCGATGACGCGTGATCACTTCACAACCGCACCGCCCAAGCTCGCAAACTAACTTACCGAGATCTTAACAGTGCTTATACAATTGAACACCTTTCGAGGACACTACCACTCGTTCAAGCTGAAATCCTCGCAAAAAGAATGGTGCTGTAGGTAGAGATTGTATTTTTTTTTAATATTTTTAGCTAGCAAACGAGCAGGCGGGTTGAACCTGATGTTAAGTGATTACCGCCGCCCATGAACATTTGTAGCACCTGAGGCACCGCCAATGCGTTGCCGGCTTTTCAGGAATTTGTTGGTCCGCCCCTTGAATAACCCCATGTTGTAATTTAGTGGGAACACCGTCGCAGGAAGTTGGTTCCACAGTTTCAAAGTACGTGGAATAAAGATCTGGCACAACGGATGGTCGAAGTGCTCGAGGCATCCAGGTGGTGAGGGTGAAATTGTGTTCGTAGGCGAGCGGTGCGGTTGTATGAAAAGGAGTACCAAAATTTATGTTATTGTTTAGTACACTGCAATTAGACAAAAACATCGACATCCAAAGTAAAAGTTTCCTTCCAGCTCCAAATAATTGATCTATACCTACAGTATACAGTCCACATACTGTTTGATAAAAAGGTACACCATTTTGAGTGTCGAGTTTTGGGAGAAGGGGGGAAGAAGTTGGTAAATTAATAGGTAGTCTCCATCAAATTTTCTTACATATTTCGAAAACTATGTAGTTTAGCGCAAAAAGTGTATTGTACAAAAATAATCTACATTAAATTGCGAACAAAAATGGTCCCGTGCATAATGTAAAAGTAGCAATTTTTCGTAAGTTTTGGATTTTTTGGACCATGCGAACGAAGTCGCGCGACGTCTATAGTATACCTACGTGAATACAAAAATGAAAAATGTACCTATCGTGTTTAGTATACCTATTTAGAATAGATTTTAATAGAATAGAAATATTTTTTATTCAAATAAACTTTTACAAGCACTTTTGAATCGTCAATGAATCTACCATTGGTTCGGAATGCCTTTACTGCCGAGAAGAGCCAGCAAGAAACTCGGCGGTTGCTCTTTTCAAAAAAAAAAAAAACTTTAAACTTTATAAAGTTTTGTTTGCTCTTATGGGTTGAATTTTCATAAATCCTTTCTTAGAGAATGCCTATTGCCTACGTCATAATAGCAAACTGATTTGAGCTGTGCGTTGATCTTAGAGCATTTATGCTCAAAGGCGTTGATAGATCGGTCAGTCAGTCAGTCAGTCACCTTTTTCCTTTATATATTAAAAAATATAGGAATTCCTAAGATATGAGTAAGTTAATTTTGAACCATGTTCGATTGCTCAGGTAGGTTCCTACTTCCATATGTGGCAACCTTTAGAATTAATAATAATTCTAAGTTGGTAACCCTACATAAGGTTACTTTAAGGTACAGATTAAAAACGAAACGGTTCTTTATAAAGGCCGGATCTTATCTATGGTTTTAGGATAATCTTTTGTTGACAAGAAGGTGGAAAGTAAATGCAATGCGGTTTCCGAGAATCGAGATCTTTTGCAGAAAGTGACAATATTCTTGACATAAAACATTTTTTTTGCCAATTACTGGCACTTTTGCTAATAATATTATTTTAAAACAACAATTGAAAGTAGTTTTTGGGAATTTCGATAGTAAATGAGTCAACACTTTTCAGAACTATCAATGATATTTTCTGTCCCAAAAAAGGATTTAAAAAACGAATGATTTTTTTCTTCTACAACTAAGCTTAGCTATTTTTAAGAAGTCTCAATAGTCAAATGGTTAAAGATGCGGATTGAAGACTGGAAGGTCGACGGTTCGATACCCACCTGTTGCACTATTGTCGTACCCACTCCCAACACAAGTTTTATGCTCAGGTATTTGCTTACAAACTGATGCCCACGACTTTGCGAAGATTTAGGTTTTTTGATTACCGAACTCTCTAATTTTCCGGGATAAAAAAGCCTATGTCACTGTCCAGGTCCTTTCCATTGTGGCTCAATTACCGCGTGATTGAAGGACAAACCAACAAACTAACAAAGAAACACACTGTCGCATTGATAATAGGTATTAGTAAGGATTTGGAGGCGAGAGGGGAAGACTATCTAAGATGGTAGCGGACTAACTTGGAAGGGGTAGATATGGCAATAGATAATATTAAAATTCAAAATTCAAAATTAATTTATTTCATGTAGGCTAACTTGTAGCTCTTATGACACGTCATAAATCTACCACCGGTTCGGAATGTAGATTCTGCTGAGAAGAGCCGGTAGAAACCCAGCAGTTGCTCTTTTCAAAAAAAATTTTTTTTTTTACAAAGCTATGCTATGTATACAGTGCTTCCACAATAAAGCTTCAAAAATGCAAAAATGCATACGTAGATACACCAATCTAACGCATGTCAAGATGGGCAGTCAAAGCATACCCATACTTATACCTACAACAAATATGACTATGCAGTGTAAATTCAACCCATACCCCTAATATGTTTCTACACGCCATCGTCCAGAAACGCTAAATCGCTTGGCGGCTGGTGTTTAAAAAAAAACACCAACCGACTCCTCAGGATCGAACCCAGGACCTAAATAGTCACAAAGAGAATCTCGATCAACGTGTAACTCAGTTAAAATCAACACACATCTTTTATCAGCGTCTACTAAAGAAATATTTTTATGAATACCTACTTCATACAGTATTCCCTCATATTGCAAACAAATGAAAAAGATTTTTTTCTCAGATTTCGTTTCATATGTCATCACATTGATACCCAACTCAGTTTCAGCGCACAAAAACATCACTAGCGCGATCATAGCCCCCTCAATTTGCCAAAAGGAAGCTCAGGTAACAGCCCTAACGAAAAAAAAAATAAAACGTGACAAAATGTCTGTAAACATGTACCTCTGCCTTAACAATTAAAAAAAAAAACGACAAAAACCTTTTACAATTCGCGAGCGGAATCTGTGCGTTTTCGGGTCGTGACGAATTCAATATTTGAATTTCGAAGGCGTTCCATTTGACTTTTGTATTCCGGTGTTGCAATAGCGCGGAAAATTACCAATTGTGTCGGGTAATTGTAAAATATAATAATTGTAAAAAAGTACTTTATGATTTTTGCAGAAAAAATCAAGATTGATAGGCGTTTGTTATAATTGAAACGGACGTGAGTTCAATTGAGTTGTTAAATGGCGAATTAACCGTAAGTAATGTGTTTCTCGGGGCACGAGATATTGATACGCTTATTATTTCTGTATTGGAACTCAATTTTCGTTTTGTTAGTAATAAAAAAAGCTAACTTCTATACTTACAGAAAAATACAATTTTAGTGTCCGATTTCTGTAATTTTGAAATAAGTTTCTAATTAAGGCTCAATGAAGAACATTTTCACAAAACGATATTATGATATTTATAGTATAATAAAAATATGTTATAAATAAATAAGTAGATACTACAAGTAGGTACTTATTTAGTTTTTCTAGTAATCTAGTAGATTACCGTTTAAGTTAAGTAGGTACCTATTGGAAGAAAATAATAGTTCTTTTCAAAATTTTACTGTAAGTACAAAATTTTTCGGTGTACCTACCTAATTAATATATGCACAATCTTGCGAAATTACTATTATTTAATTAGCGAAACAATAAGGGTTCCTTGTAGTTTTACTACAGAATCCTAAAAAGCAAACGTTAAAACATTTGTGAAAATTTCACGTCCACACGTTCCATTTCCACAAACTTTTGTTTGTGTAAACAGTTGCACTGATCCCCATAGTTAATCTACGATTAACACTGGATTGGTTGTCTCTATCTATACAAATAAATAAAATTGAAGTGTCTGTTTGTAATATCAAAAGAACAGTTTTTCACTAACTGCATACGAAAGTAAATACCCTACTTATAACAAGAAAACAATTTTTAAAATTTTTGTCTGTCTGTCTGTCTGTTGCCGCTGATCTCGGGAACGGCTGGACCGATTTTGACGGGACTTTCACTGATAGATAGCTGATATTATCGGGCATAATATAGGTTACTTTTTTAACCGACTTTCGAAAAGGAGGAGGAGTAGTGCTTTTCTTCCTTTGGATATCGATATCTCTGTGATTTCTTAACCGATTTGCGTAAATCTTTTTTTAATCGATACAAAAACTTTGCGAGATGTGTCTATAAAAACTTAGGGTTCAATTGTGAATTGAAGAAGGGGACGAAGTCGCGGGCGTCTGCTAGTACAAAATATGACAGCTTGTTTATGGATCAATAGATGAATTAAAGAGGTCGATGCGCCATTTGCAATATTATTTCCAGAGAACCTAGTATCTTAAAGCGCCAAAATGAACTCACTCACACACGCACTCATACACGCACATGCACACACACACACAAACACACATACACACACACACATCTTGTTATAAATATCTATAAATTCATGCAATTGTAATCCTATTTGGCCTTATTTTAGTATTAAGATTTAATTGTAAATTGTATTGTGTATGTATCGCTGTTGATTACAATAAAATAAAATAAATAAAATAAATAAATAAATAAAATGGCGTCAATCAAGTAATATGACGGTAACCTCCCCTGTGTTAATCATAGATTAATTACATACAGCTCAGAGCTCAGTGCACAAACTAGTTTGCTCCCTATTTAAAAACCTCTTTTTCTAGATGCCGTCGATCAAGGAAGTCCTAGGACCACGATGCCATAATACGGGCCTAATATGTTACCTAATAGCATCAAAACTTTCGATGTTCCTAAGAGTATCCTAGAACGTTATGTCAAAAAAGATGCTAATGCAGAAGTATTTGTCAAGGTTCATGGGAAGACCTTCAGCTTTTTCTGACTATTTAGAAAAATATTGTAAAGTTGGACTAACGATTTTATGGGTTACATCTACATCTGGAGAACATCAAGCACTTGGCACAAGCACATGATAATATATTATTAAGTTGTTACTAAAACCTTTTTATTTAGTAGTACGATGTTGTAGATTAATAAATATCGCCAATAAAAAGTTTTTTTGAATTGATTTCTTTCCTTTTTCTCTAAATCTATACTATCTCATATTAAAAACCCTTGGTATCTCATAATAGGAGACCATTTCCCTGAGACGTAATTTCTGACTTTTCTAATATTATCTGATATAACAAAAAATCTATTATACCTAGCACTAAACGGTCTTTCAAGGATAAAGTTCATTAAATACTTATCGAATATAAGTAATTTTCATAGTCATTAGTGCAATAATTTATTTTTTATGGCCGAATATGTAAATGGTATCTCATATTCGGCATCTTTACCCTATATACCTACTACATAAGTAGGTACCTACGAAAAAAACAGACGAACCGACGAATAAAGTTGACGTTTTGATAGTAATTTTTGTATTCCTATAGATCCTGCGTCGTATGAGAACAATGAGAGTGAGGGAATAGAGAGTACAACTGTGTTGCGTTCAAACGCGTGCACTAGGTAAGTATGACATCTCTTGCGCAGTTGGCTAATCTCTTTGGAGATTTTTACTTTTTATTTATTTTTTAATGCTGAATAGGCAAAGGTCGATTTGTCACAGTGACGTTAACAGCCAGTGTTGCAGTGTTGCCAACTGCGCAAACAATAATTTGAACACAGAGGGCGCGAAATGTTTGTTTTTCTCGACACAATATGCCCTGTGTTTGCACGATATTATTTATAGCTGTTCATTGCTTCGACAAATAGATTTCGGGGGCTATTGACACCCGGATGGGAAGATATGTGTCAATTTTGTGCGAAACCATAGACAATAAGATAAGGTGACTGACTGAACGATTTATCCACTATGATATTGTATATGTATAAAAATTTTATCAAACCACTGGACGGATCGAGCTGTTTGGCCTACAGATAGCTATTTATGACGTAGGCATCCGCTAAATTATTTTTCAAAATTCAACCCCTAACGGGATAAAATAGGAGTTTGTAAGTCAAACTGTAGTCGCGGCCTCGCGGGCAATAGCTTGTTGAAGAAATCAAAGAATTTTCAAAACTAAATCCATGCGGACGAAGTCGCGGGCATCAACTAGTCTAAATATATAAAAGGTGACTGACTGACTAACTGATCTATCAACGCACAGCTCTGACCACTGGACCGATCGAGCTGAAATTTGGCATACAGGTAGCTATTAGGACGTAGACATCCGCTAAGAAAGGATTTTGGAAAATTTCAACTCCAAGAGGGTTAAATAGGGGGTTAAAAAATCGAACCTAACGTGAGCGAAGCCGCGGGTTAAAGCTAGTTTAATATAAAAATCATACTTATTTACCGAAATCAATTTTAGTATCCCAAGACCATCTAACCGAAAATTAATATAGCTTCAAAAACAACCCGGGACAATTCCCAAAAGAACTAACCTATTACACAGCTATTAGGTTGCTAAAATAACTAAATCCACTCCAATTTTCACGCGACATACGACCTTATGTATATTGACATAAGGGCTAAATAAATCGCTCTATAACTACCCTGTACTACTGGGAGTCCCTGAGGGGGTAATTCGAACCTCTGATTTCTTGTACAATGAATGCGCAAATAGGGTATCGGCACATTCTATAGGTGTTGGGCGGGAATGTTAAATTCAAAATTCATTCATTTCAGCCGAGGTATCTCTAAAATTGCATTAACATTTGTACACATTTTAAATCACATCACACTTCACACTAATATTATAAAGCCGAAAGTTTGTATGTGTGTGTGTGTGTGTGTATGTTTGTTACTCCTTCACGCCACAACGAATGAACCGATTTGGCTGAAATTTGAAATGGAGATAGCTCATACCCAGGATTAAAACATAGGCTACTTTTTATCCCGGAAAATTACAGAGTTCCCGCGGGAATCAAAAAAACTTTATCCACGCGTACGAAGTCGCGGGCATCGTCTAGTATAATGTAAAACTAGCGACTCGCCCCGGCTTCGCACGGGTGCAATGCTGATACTAAATATACGTTCATGGCTCTATATTAAATGCACAATGTATTTAAGGTAGGTACTTAATTGGATAAGGATTAATGCTTAAAATCACTTCGTAAATACATAAGTACCTACCAAAGCCATCATTTCTCGTAAAAAGTAAAGGATAAAAAATGGTTATTGTGGGTTATCCCTAAGAGATAGACATATACCATTGGGGACTTTTTTGTAGACCTTTTTAAGGTGTACAATACTGTAGTACATTATTTTGATCTATCTCATAGGGTTCAACCAGCATTTGCAATGTAGGTAGGTAAGCGCAAAAAATGTGTTTATTTACGACATCACAAACAAACTTCTAAAATTATCGGTATTTCTCTATTATATTAAGCATGTATTATACCTATCAACCTTCTTCTTGAATCTCTCTATGTTTTAAAAAAACTGCATCAAAATCCGTTGAGTCGTTTTAAAGATCTAAGCATAGTTAACAGATAGGCAGCGGGAAGCGACTGTTTTATACTATGTACCTAGTTGATGATGCCTAATTACTTTTTACAAAAAATTTAACCGACGATAGAAGCAACTAAAAAGGGAAAAATAAAAAATAAACCTTTTTAGTCTCACTAACTAAGCCTATAAACTAATGTAAGTAAGTAATTTTGCGTCGGCGACAAACTTTTTTAACAGCATAACTACGAGCTATACCTACCTACTTTTAAGCATGACAGCGAGATAGTTTTTAAAAAAATATTGGGGTGCGTCTTCGTGGATTGAACTAAGTATCTGTACCAAAACTTAGTAAACTTGTAACTTGGAGCACAGCCCCCCCAGGGGATAACTAATGGGCTGTTAGCGAGCCCCGCGCGGTCAGGGGGCGTGCGACCAGAGATAATAGAATTTTTCGCTAATCATCCGCTTCTGTTGATAGATGCAATCATTTAAGATATCAGACAACAACAGATTTATAACTAGGATTTTCCTAATTAAAAATATTAAAAAATAAGACTGCCTGTAAATCACGGGATATTGAACTATAATCTACACTTCTACACTACTATTATAAAGAGGAAAGATTTGTATTTTTGTGTGTATGTTTGTAATGGACAAACTCAAAAACTACTGAGCCGATTTCAAAAAAAAATCAAAATCAAAATTTATTTATTTCATGTAGGCCAACTTGTAGCTCTTATGACACGTCATAAATCTACCACCGGTTCGGAATGCAGATTCTGCTGAGAAGAGCCGGCAAGAAACTCAGCAGTTGTTCTTTTCAAAAAATTTTTTTTTACAATTGTTAACAAAACTAGGCTATGCACACAATGTTTCCACAAAGAAGTTTCAAAAATGCACACCTACCACAACCTAACACATTTCAAAAATTGTTTCACCATTGGAAAGCTACATTCACCCTGAGTAACATAGGCTATATTTAATCTTATGTCCACCCGTGCGAAGCCGGGACGAGCCGCTAGTGTTATATATTTTTAGAATCTACTCATCATTTTCTAGTTAATGATTACACTTACGTACTTAATCTTATTTTCGAATTTTTTTTTCAACTTTAGTCTTTAATGCGGGACCATGGTCACCCCATCAATTTTTTTTTAATTTTACTAGCCTATGTCACCCGGAATAAGCTAAGGATTCTAACGATACCTCATTCATCAAAATCGATTCAGGCTTATAGAAGTTATGGTGGAATATGGGAACTCACATACATACATACATGAATCCTGAAAACAATATATGAAAAATAGCTTCTGCCCGCGACTTAGCCCGTGTAGAGTTACCTACCTAAGTTTTAAAACCCCCCGGGTTCCCTTCGTTTTTCCGGGATGAAATGTAGCCATCCATTGACTTTACTTTATTATTTATTATATCTCTCTTCAGGTTGCTGGTGATTGAAGGACAAACCGTAACCCATTTAAATTCATTTTTTTATGTTGTTGCGGTAAGTTGTTTTTTAACATGTAGTAGATCACAAACCTATAAAAATCAGATGATTTTGCATAGGTAGGTACCTACCTATCTATTTTGTGCATGAAAATATTACCTAATAAAATATTTGACGACCTCCCTGGCGTCCTCTCGGGTTCGATTCTCGGCGGGGACAATTTAGGAATTTATTATTTCTAAATTGTCTCTGGTCTGGTCTGGTGGGAGGCTTTGGCCGTGGCTAGTTACCACCCTACAGTCAAAGACGTGCCGCCAAGCGATTTAGCGTTCCGGCACGATGGCGTGTAGAAACCGATTAGGGATATGGGTTGTATTTACACTGCTATACCCCTTCCAAGTTAGCCCGCTACCATCTTAGACTGCGTCGTCACTTACCATCAGGTGAGATCGCAGTCAAGGGCTATCTTGTCATCGAATAAAAAATAATAATAATAAGATTCTCTCAAATTATTGTACCTAATTGATGTTTTCCTTCACCATTGAAACATGTATTTAATAATAACTCCGAAAAGTCAGAGAAAGCCGCGATCGAACCCGAATAAGCAGACCGTATTCCTAACCACTGGGCTATTAGGTACTGCTCGCTCCACCAATCATTAGGTAATCTATATATATAAAATTCAAAGTCCTGACTGACTGACTGACTGACTGACTGAGATATCAACGCACAGCCTAAACTACTGAAGTTAGAAACTTGAAATTTTTACAGTTGGTTCCTTTTATGACGTAGGCGCACACTAAGAAAGGATTATTGGAAATTCCACCCCTAAGGGGTTTAAATAGGGGATGGAAGTTTATATGAAACTCCGTCATTTTTCAAGCTGTTTCCATCAAAGTTGGTATTTGAGCTTTCAGTTAAAAATAAAGAAGTACGTGTGTCACAGTTTTTGAAAATTCCACCCCTAAATCTAATTCCACGCGGACGAAGTCGCGGGTACAAAAGCTAGTCTAATCTCAAAATCACAATAATATGGTTTCCTATATAAGCTAAGTAATTCGAACGATATTTTCAATTCATATCAATTCAATCACATCTCACTTTGGTATGGGGTGGTTACTAGCCACGTGTCAGCTATTGTTAGCAGAAATTAATGTAGCAAATTGATAGGGTTTTTTGCAGGAAGATTAATAATTCTGAATGAATTTTTGGGGTTCTGGAAATTACCGATTACCTACTTCAGTCGGGGTTCTGGAAATTACCTAACTTTGGAGACTTTAGTCTCTTTTTCAATGATAGTAGGTACCTAGGTTGGCCTACTAACTAACTAAGTGAAGTTGACTAGACCTAAGGCTCAAAATTGAAATAACAGTAGGTAGGTAAGAGTAACTTAGGAAAAAAAAATTGTCTCAGATAGGTAAGTAACTACCTACCTACTTATCTACTAATCACACTATGTGTATTATAAAGGTGAAATGTGTGTGTGTGTGTGTGTGTGTGTGTGTGTGTGTGTGTGTGTGTGTGTGTGTGTGTGTGTGTGTGTGTGTGTGTGTGTGTGTGATTGCTTAGTTGAATTTCAAAAGTCATTTTTTTTACAGATTTCGATTTAATAAAGTTTCAACTTCATCATAATTTAGGGCCAGCAGATTTTTAAACATTAGGCTTAAATTGGTACCTACTGGTAGTTATAGGTAAATAGTAGTTAAACCATTTCGAATATTGCAAATCACTCTTGTAGAATACCTACAGTCGTTCACATTTATAAGTCGACCGTTTCGAGTCAACACGCATTTATTAGCGGGCCGCTACCAACGGGCCGGCAACGCAATTCAACAGAGTAAACAAGCGAGAAAATCGATAGCCGAGCGGGACGCGGCTATACGTGCGAGGGAGAGCGAGAACGGGGGATATGGGGCGTGGCCTAAATCCCCGCCTAGTAAACAAACGTTGAGGCATATCTTTGCGGGATATTAAATTGTAAGAACACGATGACTTTACTGTGTACAATAATAGGTACGCCGTACACTTAATTTCATAACGGTATACCGTTATGGTTTTACAACCGATATCACGGGGTCAGGCGATATGGCGTGTTTTTAAACTGAAGCTTATAGTTTCCTTAACTAAAATCCCAATGCTCGCTGTAATCTGGAATTTATCAAGATTTTACGCAACAGTTCTTTTCTTATGTGCGTAAAATGTGATTTTACATGATAAATCACATTGTTTTGCGTACAGTAAATTGTAATGTATTGTCTCGCCATTTACCTACTAATAGGTAAAGTAGGTAGTTCGTGAGATAAACGTAGGTACTATAAGTAGGTAATATACCTACGTATAGTACCTACGTTTATCTCACGAAGTTACGGGCGCTTTACTTGTGGTTACGTCGCAAATTATGTTATTTTACCTCAAAATCGGAAATCCCTTTTTTATGATAGGTACTAATCGAAACTTTAAGCTTTTTTAATTCTAGAGTAGAACACCGAGAAGTTAATTCTGGGAGTTATAAATTTTTAATTTTTTTTTTATGATTACCAGAAAAAGACTAAGAAATGCTGTAGGTAACTTTCTATGTAAAGAAAGTTTTTAAATTTCAATTATAGCATGCTATAAAATCAATTAAGTGCTATTTTTGGAAACATATATAATGAATTTCTAAGTGAACAATAAAAGAAATGTTTTTTTTAACTAATTTTGAAATTAATTTTTTTCTCATCTTTGTATAGATATTAGCATCTAATTTTCACATATTGTATTTATTAGTGCTATGTTAACCCGCATGTATAATATCAGATACGTAACACTTAGGACTTCGGAGTAATATTTTTTTTTTAGAAAATTCTGTATTTTCAGAAAAAGGCGAAATAAAAGAATTGCATATGACATTTATACCTACAATTATTTATAGGTTCTACTCTAGCATTAAAAAAAGCTTAAAGTATCGATTAGTATCATAAAAAAGGGATGTCCGATTTTGAGGTAAAATAACACAATGTGCGTCGTGTACATGCACATTGCGTAAGTGTGCATGGCTGTCAGAAGCCTAGGTGGGGGCGGTCAGTCGCGAGCAAGCTCTCGCTCACATTTATACAGATACAGTGTTAAAAAAACGAATTTTCTGAAGAATTTTTTGCTAAGTTTGTTTTTTTTTCCAAAGCAGCATGATGATATTTTTTTCTGCAACCAAACAAAGCACACATCGAAAAAATAAAAATGACATTGCGTTCTGAAATCCAATTAAACGTTTCCTCTACGTGACTTTTTCGAATTTGGAACGCGCATTGGGTCATTTATCGTGCAAGTTTCGCTTGAATATCGAACGTGATTTGAACAAATAGAATGCGCGATTGTGTTGCCATAGACTATAGAGGAATATGTACTATTTAGTAGGTTTTTACTATAACCCCGTACCTACCTACTAAATTGCAATGCGTGTGGTTTACCTGTATAAAAATCTGTTATTATAAAAACAACTCCACAAGTAGGTATGTAGGTAATTGCTGCGACAATTTTTTATGTCGAAAAGTAGTGATTTTAACTACTTACCTACTAACTAATGTATACAAAATCTTAAATCACCACAATCATTTTCTTGCTCTATGAAAATTACCTACTTACCTTGGTAGGTACACCTACACCTTAGTACCTAGGTATACCTACCTATTAGTTGAAAAGATAAGTAGGTATAAAATTTTCAAAATAGATTTGACCACATTTGAATTTTTTGACATTTGACACATTTTTTTCAAAACTAAGGATTTTTGAGTTAAAGTGTTGCATGAACGAATCGCTTTCCGATCTTCTTGGTAGATCTTCTTGTTTCTAATATCGACCAGGTTTTTCTATAGCATGTCTTGAATCCTATCCTACAAAACGTCAATATCTGTTCAACCGTCCCGAAAATGCATGCCAGTGCAATCTATGCATGATTAAAAACATAATAGGGTGACCGACCCAATTATTAGCACTTTAAGAGTTTATCCAATTTCAAATATGTTTTTTAAATTAAAATCTAACCAAATTCTTTAAATAATTGTGTTCATAAGGTTACTTGTTTAATAATATATATAATTAAAGAACTTTTTAAGGATTTTTTTATTAAATCAACAAGAATTTGAAATAAAATTGAAAAATGACCCAGTCCCCAATTATTAGCACATACGGGATTACCTACTGGTAAGTACTGACGGGTAAGTCGATCAGTCAAAATGGCCGTAAACTTCAGGAACTCCAGAACAATATCTTTCAACTACAATACTGACGTCATTTTAAAACTTTCCAGATTAGAAAGGTTTCGATTGTGAAAAATATGAATTCCCCTAAATATTTTTTAATCTGAAAATTTAAAAACTGCAATCAGAAACTTATATTTTAATCTTTTTTGCTAAAGTGCGAATAAACTGGTGCAGTGCTAGCAATTGGGTTGGTCACCCTATACCTAATATCTACCTATGTTTAGGAAGCTAGACAGTGTAAAATGTAAATAAAAAGTTATATTTACCTACCAAACTTTAATACCTAGGTATTCATCATCAACATTAATCATCATCAACGCAAAACTATTCAAAAGTGGCAGTAAAATGCTACTGTAGAGACCACTTCACCTAATTACTGTCATTGTGCCAAAACAGAACGGGTGTTGTAACCTTTTTTTTCCCAACTAGAGGGCGTTGAAGGGCGTTATTCACAACCCTAGGGGGTAATGCCAAGGGCGTACCACTACTCATTGTTATTACCATTATTCGGTTTTACCCTACTAGGCTGAACCGAACATCTGCCTTGGTGTATTGCAACTCCGAAAAAAATTGTGATTGTCTATGGGTTCTTTTTTTAAAAATGGGTGTTTTATTGTATCGCGTTCGCCTTTCAGATAATAATGAAACTACCTACATTATGTATTAACTTTATACCTAACCAAGCTACCGAGGATTTTTCCGCACTGATTTATGAAGGTATAGATAGCTATGTTTTAAAATTATTTGATGTTGTTTTTCTACGATACAGTCAAAGGGAAGAGTTATTCTGAATTTAACAGCCTCTGATGGATGTATCTCCGCCAAAGTCCCTCACCAAACCAGACCAGAGTGCAGGTCTGGTTTGGTGGGAGGCTTTGGCCGTAGCTGGTTACCACCCTACCGTCAAAGACGTGTCGCCAAGCGATCTAGCGTTTCGGCACGATGCCGTGTAGAAAACGATTAGGGGTGTATGTTGAATGTCCTTGACACTGCCATACCCCTTCTAAGTTAGCCCACTATTTAGACTGCATCGTCACTTACCATCAGGTGAGATCGCAGTCAAGGACTATCTTGTCATCGAATAAAAAAAAAGAATTTTTGTTAAACTTATTTGTTGTTATTTATTTATTTTACTGTCAACTAGCTTTTGCTCGCGGCTTTGCTCACGTTAAGTTCGATTTTGCAAACCCCAATTTTACCCCCTTTGGGGTTGAATTTTCAAAAATCCTTCCTTAGTTTGCGCCTACGTCATAAAAGGAACCAACTGTAAAAATTTCAAGTTTCTAACTTCAGTAGTTTAGGCTGTGCGTTGATATCTCAGTCAGTCAGTCAGTCAGTCAAGACTTTGAATTTTATATATACAGATTGGCACGGCAGTGCCACTTACACTAATTAGACGAAACACAAAAGGAAAAAATACAAACAAAAGAGAGAAAAAAAAAGGATATTAAAGAATACTTGAATGAATTAAACAGGTGCAATGCTTACAGCGTATACCTAAGTAGCTCAGCAACTAGGGAAGTCCACCCATCATTGAATGGATCACATGTTATGTACCGTAAGGGCGGGTTACTTTGGCTTTTTTTTCCGTGTATTATGTATAAATTTCTGAACCTATCTAATGTAATATTAAACAATACTTACCTTAAAAACTCTGTTACAATATAAAGTTTGCAGACCTACACAAAACACGTTCATATATGCGATAAGTTCGAAACACAAATGGCGCCTTTTTACCTTGAAATAGTTCAGGCAACCAAACAAAACTAAGTGCCAGTTATGTCTTCTAACAATTCCAGCTTAAACTAAATCGATAACTGCGATGGCTGCAAAGAGGTGGGAATTTTAATCTTTTTTTTATTTTGAGCTAAAGTTACCCCTTAGAGCTAAAGTAACCCGCCCTTACGGTATTGAATAAGCTGAAAGGTTTTCGTGTGTCGAACAAACTGAACAGCCATAGACTATAGAGCGCCCCGCAGCGCCGGAAGCCCCACGCTCAGCCGTTAGTAGCCAGCTAGGGTTTCACTTAAACAGATTAACTTCTGACGACGGCCTTATCAACTTAGCAGACCGGGCTAAATGAGTTAATGAATGGGAAAACAACCTGCCTCACTATAATGTAGGTACCTAGTTACATTTTGACTTTGGAATATTACCTTCATCTCAGACGCTCGTAAGTATAGGTATAGCCAGTTCCAGAAACGTACTTAAGGCCCAAGACACGGAGCTGCCCGCGAAATTCAAATTTAATTTGGTTTTTCGCCATTTATAAACGAATACGACAAAGTAGGCTTATGGTATTCAAATTGCGATAATGGCAGTATCATCTTCACAGGTTTATATACTAATCTTTACGTAAAAGTATTCAGTTTAAGAAATTAATCAAAATAATGACTACTTTGTGAGTAGCTCACGTCAAACTCATTATTTTGACTAATTTCTTAAACTGGATACTTTTACGTAAAGATTAGTATATAAACCTGTGAAGATGATACTGCCATTATCGCAATTTGAATACCTACCATAAGCCTACTTTGTCGTATTAGTTTACAAATTGCGAAAAACCAAATTAAATTTGAATTTCGCGGGCAGACCCGTCTCTTGGGCCTTAAAGGCGACGCTAAGCTATCCATTGACTTATCTCTAAATCTATGACTAACACTGGATTGGCTGCCTCCTGTCAACTAGTGCCGTCACTAATTTTAGTTCCTTGGAAACTCGAAAGAATCAAGTAGGTAGGTAAATCCTGACTGAAATGAAATGACTTGAACAGATACAAACCACTGACCTGTATCTTTAATCTATGATTAAACCTGGACCGGCTGCTGTCATTTTTTTTTTAGACCTAATCGATGTGCGCCATTTTGGATTTGATTGACACCATCTTGGCGTTGTAAGCAAAGATATGAGTGTCCCTGAAACTTTTTCTGAAACTAATAATATTGCAAATGGCGCACCAACCTCTATAATTTATCTATGACTAGCTGTAACCCGCGGCTTCGCTCACGTTAGGTTCGATTTTTTTAACTCGTATTTTACCTCCTTCGGGGTTGAATTTTGAAAAATCCTTTCTTAGCGGATGACTACGTCATTATAGCTACCTGTATGCCAAATTTCAGCTCGATCGGTCCAGTGGTTAGAGCTGTGCGTTGATAGATCAGTCAGTCAGTCAGTCAGTCACCTTTGCTTTTTATATATTTAGATTTCATAACCAACCTCTTCATTTAATCTATAGATTATCATATGAAATCATAGATTAATTATAGAGATCGGTGCGCCATTTGCAATATTATAGTTACCTAATGTGGCGCTCCAAATTGATCCATAATTAAGCTGTCAAATGACAAATGTCAGCCAATCTAGTGCTAGTTCACCACAGGGATAGCATATCTATGCTGAGTGGAGTCCATTTTGGGACCACACATATTTATTTTTTGTTTTGTCTAACTCTGTCTTTAACTGTGCATGTGTGTGTCTCAAATAGGCAAATGTTTTTTTTTCTTTGTTTTTTCTGTTAATCATAGATTAAACATCTCGATCAGTGGTACCTACCCTGTTCCAAATTCGAAATTAGAATCACCAAAGAACGATTCATCCGACCAACGAAATGACGTAACACCTCCACAGAGTAAACAAATCGTCTGTGATTGTAGCCGGTACCTACCTACAGCCGAATACATTTATTCATGGCCTAACAAACCTCTAAGCCAGCATTCACGTTCGCTTAATTGGACATGGCGGCAGTGAGTCGGCATGTTTCTTTGTTGCTACCAAGTTACGCATTGAGGATGTTTCTACAGGCGTCATTAGGCTGTTTAGTTTTGTTTATGTTTGGAGATATGAAATCATGAATGGCTCGAGTCCACAGTGGCCTCGAGTGTCCTTACAAACGTGGGTTTACTGACTATTACCTGATGCCTGCGACTTCGTCCGTATGGATTTATGCTGAGATTTATAGAGCGTGCTGTGACTATTATTCTAGGTTGCTAAAGTGGTATTTTAATTTTGTTTTCCCCTAATCCTATGGCTCGCCTATTTACATTTTAAATTCTTATTCTGGCATCATCACTGTGGCATCTTGCACTTTTCTCTCTGTCCGTGCTTTTTATTGCTGACTTCTTTCAATTGATCACTGACAGGCTTGAATCCTATGCAGGTGCTTTTTAGTCATTGCTTAAGTTTGGCGGCCAAACTTAGGTTTGCTTTAATTTATAAACTATCTACTAGATGATACCCGCGACTTCGTTCGCGTGGATCGAGGTTTTTTATTTTCGTGGGAACTCTCTTATTTCCCGGGCTAAAAAGTAGCCTGTGTGTTATTCCAGACTATAATCTATCTCTGTGCCTTTCAGCCAAATCGGTTCAGTCGTTGCGACGTGATTGAGTAACAAACATCCATATTCACCCAAACTTTTGCATTTATAATATGAGTAGGATAGTAGGATAATAGGATTAGCTGATGCCTGCGACATCAATACTGCGAAAAATTAGTCAAAAAATTGAATATTGCAAATTTACTAGGTTTGCTTACTACCTACTAATGCCTAGGACTTCTTGTTGTAAAACTTTTTTTAAATAAATCATTTTCATTTTCACTGTTAATGAATTTTTTAATAACAAAGTTGCACGGAAAGGGTGCAGGTTTCCTCAAAAAAAATCAGATCTAATAAAAGCCTTGATCCCTTGATCGACACTTACTAACAAGGCGATTCAAGTTTAGGCCTAATTTGAGTAATAATTAGGTGGATTTGTTTTCGGAAAAAAAAATCAGATTTACTAATCCCTCGATTTTCGCCGCGGATCACCCTTCACGCGTCTGACTACTCAATCAGATTCCATCTAATCTACGGAACGATGCAAAGGGCAAACAATTAAAATTAATTGGCCATCATGTTTGCTAGCAAGGGCAGAATAAATGATAGGGATGCTTGCATCCCTTATGTTTAGAATTTGGATAGAGGCCAGCGTTACTTGGCGGAAGTTTATGATATACAAAAAACTATATTTTTTATTTTCCAACTATCTCAGAGGGCGATGGAGAGAGCTAAGCTCGGAGTATCCCTGCGAGATCAAATCAGAAATGAGGAGATCCGTAGGAGAACCAAAGTCACCGACATA
This sequence comes from Hipparchia semele, assembly GCA_933228805.2. Classification (NCBI taxonomy): domain Eukaryota; kingdom Metazoa; phylum Arthropoda; class Insecta; order Lepidoptera; family Nymphalidae; genus Hipparchia; species Hipparchia semele. The sequence continues at coordinate 2,052,046 of OW121733.1, read as the reverse complement.
GCTCAGCGAGTCGCGAAATTGAAGTAGGTAGTAGGTACCTACCTAAGTTTGTAAAAGTAATACCTATCTAACATTATTAACACTCTATCGCTAGTGTTTTTAAAAAAAAGACGTGTGGCACTCGGGGACTGCCGCGGTAAAGCTATTGCATAGCATTTTTTTATCAACGCCATCTAGCTCACCGTAGAGGAGTCCCGTTGCTAGTAGGTATAGGTACAAACAGATAAACTCAGGAAAACCTCCTTTCGTTTTTGGTTTCGGTTTTGACCTCCCTGGCGCAGTGGTGAGCGCTGTGGTCTTATAACTAGGTCTCGGGTTCGATTCCCGGCGGGGGCAATTTAGGAATTTATAATTTCTAAATTGTCTCTGGTCTGGTCTGGTGGAAGGCTTTGGCCCCGTGGCTAGTTACCACCCTACCGTCAAAGACGTGCCGCCAAGCGATTTAGTGTTCCGGCACGATGGCGTGTCGTTCCCCCTTCCAAGTTAGCCCGCTACCATCTTAGACTGCATCGTCACTTACCATCAGGTGAGATCACAGTTAAGGGCTATTTCGTCATCGAATAAAAAAAAATGCTGTTGCTTTTTAATAGTAGGTACCTACTTTGAGTGATACTGATTAAAATTAGCTACTGTTGGCCGCCTTATCGATATATCGAATTTATCAACAATTTTTAACTTCACAAACAGTAATTAGATTATAAAAAAATCCATCGATCGTCAAATAATCTAAGATCTTGACACGCCGTTGTTATCGCGGTATCGGGTTATCACGGGACGTTGCTAAATGTTATTTATAATCTTTATTTATCACTTTTTTTCAAGTAATTAGCGATAAATTACGATTTTGTAGATTTAAAAACAAAAATTAATCGTCCGAGTTGGACATAAGAAGTGTGGGTTCCGTAGGTACCTACCTACTATTATTTTGCTAGGCATAAGTATCGTGAGCCCTTCTGAACTCTTCAGTATCTGTTGATGAATTAATGTTTTGTAAATAAACTACTTTGAAAGCTTTTATTGGATATATTTATTACTTCGCTAAGCCATCTACCACAAAATATGTTTTTTTTTTTTTTTAATATGAATAGCGGGCAAACGAGCTGGCGGGTCACCTGCCTTGGTAGCATGGGCGGGAGAAATTTTATCCCCGGGAAAGGGATAAAACGTTTATACCCTCGCTTAACTTTATCCACCCGTCGAGCATGGGCACAGCGGTGGAAATAACACTCAGTGAATATACTTATAGAAATATACATCGCCTTCTCTGTCGCCATGCTTTAGCATAGAGAAAAGATAATTTTATCCCCTGTCAGTGGATAAAAACTTTTATCTCCTGCCCATGCTACCAGTGCTTATGTAAAGTGATTACCTACAGCCACCCATGAACACTTGTAGTACCAGAGGCACCAACAATGTGTTGCCGGCTTTTCGGGAACTTATTGGTTCGCTCCTTGAATAACCCCATATTGTAATTAAGTGGGAACACTGTCGATGGTTTTTTTGGTCTCCTGTAAAATTTTGTCAATCACACTTACTAGGTTTTGAAATGGGGCAGCCGTATGGCCTTTAATAACCCTTCTCTGAGAGATCTGCGCCCAATAGCGGGTAATTGATGGGTCGCTGATGAATTAAGGTTGGGACATTGATTGCAGATATCATTTTAGTACTATACTAGCTGATTCCCGCGACCTCACCCGCGTGGAAAAAGTTTAGAATGACTTGCTTCTATCCGCGAGAATTTATGTCCTCTATCTCCGACAATATTCAGTAGATCTTCACCAAAATTGGACAAAATATTTCTAATAGAACACAATTTATAATAAAAAAAGAATTATCAAATTCCGTTTAGATTTGACGAAGTTATGGAGCAAAATCAACAAAAACTTTCACCCCTTATGCCGGATAAATCTTACTGTTTATCAGGATAAAATGTATCCTATATATTGACCCGACGTATCAGATAACACTATACCAAATTTCATTTAAATCCGTTCAGTAGTTTTCGCGTGGTGCGCGCACAGACAGACAGACAAAAAATTAAAAAAAAAAAATGTTTTGGGCTCAGTATCGATAAAGCATGCTCCGATTAAAATGTTCAAAATATATTTAATGTACAGAATTCTTCCCGTTACAGTTTTATTATAAGTGTAGATTTGAATGCCTGTACCAAAATACGAGTATCAGCCTACGGTTTTTAAGTTACAGTTACGGAACCCTAATAAAGCCGAACTTACATGCGTAATACGCCTATATTGGTAGATTAGCGTGTAATTTCGGCTGAATTTAGATTAATACATTTATACGATTGTTTAATATTTTAATAACTAATTGCGCTTAAGAAATGGGGGTTTAGTTTTAAACCTTTTAGGATTTGTTTGGATTTTGTGATTAATAGGCATGTGTTATAGACATCTAATATATCTACCTACCCGCAATCTTATCTAATCTATAATTCCCGTCATTTTCATCTATCATCTCAATTTTAAACTAATATTTAGGTACGGTAGCCTAAGCACGAACATTTTAACTGTTTTTTTAAATACTTTTGACGACCTCCCTGGCGCAATGGTGAGCGCTGTGGTCTTATAACTGGGAGGTCTCGGTTTCGATTCCCGGCGGGGGCAATTTAGGAATTTATAATTTCTAAATTGTTTCTGGTCTGGTCTGGTGGGAGGCTTTGGCTGTGGCTAGTTACCACCCTACCGTCAAAGACGTGCCGCCAAGCGATTTAGCGTTCCGGCACGATGGCGTGTAGAAACCGATTAGGGGTATGGGTTAATTTACAGTGCTATACCCCTTCCAAGTTAGCCCGCTACCATCTTAAACTGCATCGTCATTTACCATCAAGTGAGATCGCAGTCAAGGGTTATCTTGTCATCAAATAAAAAAAAAAACTTTTAGCGAGCAATCGAACAGGCGGGTCACCTGATGTTAAGTGATTACTGTCGCCCGTGACCATTTGTAGCACCTGAGGCACCACCAATGCGATAGATTTTTTAAAATAGCTTTTTACAAAACCGACTTCAAACTCCACTAGATAGGTACAAAGTTTATCAATTGTGCCTATAAAATTTGAATAGTTCCCCCGATTTCTCCAGGATCCCATCATCAGAGCCTGACCTGACGGCAATGGGACCACCTGGGAAGTATACCTACCCTTTCCAACAAAAAAAGAATTTTCCAAATCGGTCCAGGCGTCTTCGACTAATCGGGGAACATACCTACAAAAAATAAAAGATTCCGACTTTTTAAAGGTGGGGGGGGATTAGGGTAGAGGGGGGCGTTTAAGTCATAGGTATTTCAAATAGTGCTACGTAATAAAAATAATAAAATATTTGACAATAGATTAAGATAGCTGTAGCGGTATTATCGCGCTATTAATTATAGTGATTTTCAGCTATAATTAACTATTTTATCATTCTAATTTATGATTAATTAGATTAATTAAGTAATTCTAAGGGCCCGATTTCACTGACGTCAAATAAATTCTATCCGAGCGATTGAATATTTCGATACCTCCTAAGTAAGTTGTGGTATCCCACAAAATTGGCATTTTAGGATTTGTGCACTATATCATTTGTTTTTATCTATTACTAGCTGTTGCGCGCGACTTCGTCCGCATCAATTTCTGTTATTATGATCGCGATTGAGAAGTTTTTAAAAGAATATATTTTAAATATGGATAATTTTTCCCGTTTTAGCAACATTTTTCACTGATGCTTCGCTCCTATTGGTCGTAGCGTGATGTTATATAGCCTAAAGCCTTCCTCGATAAATGGACTATTCAACACAAAAAGAATTTTTCAATTCGAACCAGTAGTTCCTGAGATTAGTGTGTTCAAACAAACAAACTCTTCAGCTTTATAATATTAAGTATAGATGTGTTCGTTTAAAAAAAGCATTTTTTAATTTACTTTCAAGATGTATAAAGTTGTATCGTTATTAAAACAACAACCTAAACCATTGTATTGTCCTTCACAACAATTAACGCGTCTCGTAAGCGTTTTGGGGATACAACAACTTACGTAGGAGGTATTGATTTATCTACCTACCTAAGCCTGGAAATACACGTCAGGTTTTTTCATCCGATTGTCTGATCCGGTAGCCTACCGGAAGGCATTGAAGCCATTACTTTGTATGAACAGTCAATACACGTCCGATCCGGTGGCCGGATCGGACGTCCGAGTCGGAAACGGGCGCGAGGCGTTTCCGATTTTACTGTCGGTCCGATTGTCTGAAGGCGCGGTCTACATACTTCTAGTATGAGACAAAATAGACATCCGGTTACTCCTTCCGATTTTGCCAGTCAGGGTTCCCACCTTAGGGCTTTTAGCCCCAAATGGGCGGAATTTTGCTTATTGGGATTTTTTAGGGCCCAAAAAATCTAGCGCTGACACTGTGTGGACGCATCGTTGTGGTTCGAATAATGGGCGAAAATTATGAAAAAAAATAATAAAAAAAATAATTAAAAAAAAATAATTCATAATAATAAAATTATTATTATTATGAATTATTTTGGATGTTTTAAATAGAAATGACTCTCAGTAAGTCTTGTCAAATTGATTGGATGAATCCAATAGCGACGTTTTTTCTTCTTTCTCTTTCCTCTCTTTAAAATTTCTGTGGTGGTGTCGTGTGGTGCGGGTTGTTACGTTCCCTCAAATATGGTTGAGCGAAGCAATGGCTGGATCCTGCGTCATGCTCGTGAACGGGTGCCACCAACGGGAATGGATCTGCTTTTGCCTGCCTTAACATGCATTGGATTGTTTTGCATTTTTGAAACTTTATTGTGGAAACGCTGTATACATAGCATAGTTTTGTTACATTTAATAAAACGTCTTTTATTTAGTTTTAAATTTGGGACAAACAAAATTACAATATAAATATAACAAAATAAAAACTTAAATAAATAACTTAATAGTTTTGTTACCAATTGTAAAAAAAAATTTTTTTGAAAAGAGCGACCGCCGAGTTTATTGCTGGCTCTTCTCGGCAGGAACGGCATTCCGAACCAGTGGTAGATTCATTGACGATTCAAAAGTACTTGTAAAAGTTTATTTGAATAAAAAATATTTCTATTTCTATTAACTCGTCATCCATCTTCTTTTCTTCTGCTTTGCTCCAAACGCAAGCACTCGGGATGATAGCTCGGGAACGACTGAGTTCAGAAAAAGCCTGACGGAAAAATCGGATGTGTATCGAGTAAATACGATCCGGTTGCCTGATCAGACAATCGGAAACAAAATCGGACGTCTATTGCCAGGCTAACTCTTGAGTAGGTATTGAAAAGTTCTAATTTCGAATTTGACAACAGAATCAAAATGAACCCTCTCTCGGTTTTGCTTCTCATCTCGATGCATGGTAAGTGACGATGCAGTCTAAAATGGTAGCGGGCTAAGTTGGAAGGGGTATAGCAGTGTAAATTCAACCCATACTCCTAATTGGTTTCTACACACCACCGTGCCGGAACGCTAAATCGCTTGGCGGCACGTCTTTGACGGTAGGGTGGTGTAACTAGCCACGGCCAAAGCCTCCTACCAGACAAATAATGGTCCGATACCCACGAAACTATGTCTACTACGTCACGAAAACTATGAAAATACGGCCAACTAAGAAAAACTAAGCCTCAATAGCCCAACGGTTAAAGTGCGGACTGAAAACTGAAAGGTCGCAGGTTCGAGCCCCACTCGTTGCACTAATGTCGTACCCACTCCTAGCACAAGCTTCCCGCTTATTTGGAGGAGAGGAGAATATAAGTCAAGTTCAGCTTGGCTAATATTCTTTAAAAAAAACTGTATCTACCTGTCGATAATAATACCGCAAGCAAAGTGGGGTGCAAAACATAAATCACAAGGGCGTATCCCGGCCACGCCCCGGGGAGTCCGGGGACGCGAGGGTAGTTGCTATCCGGAGTGGCATTAACTCCATTGTGGCGGTTAACCGACTTGGAAACGGGATGCTAAACGGGATAAAAAATAATTATTTTTTATTTTTTAACTAGCTTTTACCCGCGGCTTCGCTCACGTTGGGTTCGATTTTTTAAACCCCTATTTTACCTCCTTCGGGGTAGAATTTTGAGAAATCCTTTTTCGGATGCCTACGTCCTAATAGCTACCTGTATGCCAAAATTCAGCTCGATCGGTCCAGTGGTTAGAGCTGTGCGTTGATAGATCAGTCAGTCAGTCAGTCACCTTTGCCTTTTATATATTTAGATTCGCTAACAATTTTTTTGTATGGTGGGAGGCTTTGGCCGTGGCTAGTTACCACCCTACCGTCAAACCTGACGTGCCGCCAAGCGATTTAGCGTTCTGGCATGATAGCGTGTAGAAGCCGATTAGGGGTATGGGTTGAATCTACACTGCTATACCCCTTCCAAGTTAGCCCGCTACTTGGACTGCATCGTCACTTACCATCAGGTGAGATCGCAGTCGAGGACTATCTTGTCATCGAATAAAAAAAAAACAAGATAGTCCTTGACTGCGATCTCACCTGATGGTAAGTGACGATGTAGTCTTAGATGGTGCGCGTTTTTCTAGAAGAACACCGACTTCAATATACCTACTACCTACCTACCGAAATAAATAAAAAATACCAAACGGAAAAGTGTTCAACTTACCTACTCAACCGATTTTAAACCAAAGGAAATAGGGATTCATTTTTATATTTAGGTATACCGCAACTTCGTTCGCGTGGATTAAGGTTTTGTAATTCCCACGGGAACTCTCTTATTTTCCGGGATAAAAAGTAGCCTATGTGTTATTCCACACTATAATCTATCTCTATGCCAAATTTCAGCCAAATCGGTTGAGTCATTTTTACGTGAAAGAGTAACAAACATCCATCCATCCATCAATTCTTACAATCTTTCGCGTTTATAATATTAATAGGATAGATTTGATAATCAGGTACCTACCTACTATCTAACAGATTTTTTTATATAGTATAGGCACACACTTGACCAATATCACACCTGGGCCCCAAGTCTGCTATTTTACATGTCATTGTCATTGAACCGCAATACAATTACAATTCAATTATCATTGGTCCAAAATTTCGTAGTCTACTAAATTCACAATGGTCGTTCGATTTCTTATAATTGGATTGTAATTCAATGATACCTCGGTATTGGCATTAGCTTAAAAAGCGTTTGCCGAAATGAGTTTCAAAAAAACTACATATTAAAAACGTTTATTTAAGCTAGATTCAAAGCTAGATGTGTCAGTGGCAAACCATCGGAAAACAATTGTGACGCCATTGAATTAGTAGACTACCAAAATTGCTAAAAGTAGCAATTGAGATGTCATTGATAGACAATTGAACTACAATTGCAATAGCATACTTGGGCCCCTGATGGAAAGTGATGATGTGGTGTAAACTGTAGGTAACGCGTGAGCGTTCCGACGGCAAACAAAGCTATAATGCTAAAAAGTAATATTAAATATCCTACTATCCTATTATCCTAATCCTTACTAATCCTGACTAATCTACTATCCTTACTAATAATAATATAAATATGTTTGTTGGTTTGTCCTTCAATAACGCTGCAACAGAGCTACGGATCGAAATATTTTTTTTGCATGGGTATAGTTGAGGACCGGGAGAGTGACATAGGCTACTTTTCATCTCGGAAAATCAAAGAGTTCAAATTTTAAAAACTAAATCCACGCGGATGAAGTCGCGGGCATCTGCAAGTCTACTCATAAATAGCCCCAATAGCTCAACGGTTGAAGATGCGGAATGAACTAAAAGGTCTACGGTTCGATCCCACTCATTGCACTTTTGTCATGACCACGCACACAAACGTTCCCCTTTTCTAGGGGAGACGAGAATATTATTGAAGTACAGCTTGGCTAAATTTACTGTATAAAAAAATATATTCTTCAAGTTTAGCTTGGCTAAATTGTATTAAAAAAAAAGAATTCCTACGAGAGCCCCGCCGGGAATTGAACCCGAGACTGTTTGGCGGTAAATGACTTACACGAGATCATCTATAGGTACGGTTGATTTTTAGATGAAAAATTTTGTATTTCTTCAAACATCATTTTTGGACTAAATTAAAAAAAAAAAAACAAAAATCTCATAGTGAAATAAGATAAAAATAATTCAAAGATGTTCCGCCGCGTAATAAACGAGTATGACAAAACTTACAACCTCTTTTCACGCATTAAAAAACAATAAATAATTCCGTACGTCTTAATTTCCGGTCAAGCTATGTTATACGGACGAATATCAACGCACAGATTTAAAAGAAAATAGACAGCACAAGGGCCCGATATAAATGAACCAGGTACAAAGAAGCCGAGCTTAAAAAAATTCAGAATGCTGAGATCTATAGAGCGTGCTTTGAGGCAGATCAGACTCAAGATAGAGGTTAAAATGAGACACAAATATGCTCTGGTATAAATCTGTCTCATTTTAACTGTGTCTTGAGTCTGAGCTGAGTGAAAGTGCGGTCTATATTTCAGCATGAGTTGAAACTAGCTAGTTACTCAAATAAAGTTGAGCGAGGTTTTAAAAGATCTATTAAAATGACCTAAGAAAAAATACCTACGAATAATTATATTATATCTTTAAAGACGAAAGAAAACATACAAAAATTCGAATGATTTCGAGTGCAAGATTAAAAAAATCATTCGAATTTTTGTATGTTTTCTTGCTACATCTATAATCTCATGTTTGTAGGTATGTGTATCGTATTTATATAAAGGTGAGCGAGAGCTTGCTCGCGCCTGACCGGTACCACCTAGGCTCCTGACAGGCACACACACTTACACAATGCGCATGTACACGACGACATAACCACAAGTAAAGCTCACGCGCCCTCATGAATTGAAAGAACTATGTATGTAGTTTGTTAATGACAGCTCAGTCTGTCGTATTATTTAGTCTGCGTGATAAAAGAATCATTTTTTCAATGTCCATTAAAAATGTGAAGCGATAAATTTTGTAATATTTTATCAAGTAGTAGCTTTGAAGTGTTAGTTTTTGATAAATAGGTACATACCTGCGCCTACTTATGCCGTATTGTTATCTATTTAGGTGGCATAGTTCAATGATAGGCCTCAATTCAGTAATAACTCGATACCTCCAACGTAAGTTGTGGTTCCCACAAAATTGGCATTTTAGGTTTTGTGCACCATTGCATCATTTGTTTTTATCTATTTTATGTCTTCGCTTAAACAAAAAAAGACGTGTGGCACTCGGGGACTGCCGCGGTAAAGCTATTGCATAGCATTTTTTATCAACGCCATCTAGCGGTAAGAGGAGTCCCGTGTCAAGTTATTTTCGTTACGGAATTTTTGGATTCGGTCTCCACGCTGGCCCGCGATAGAAGCTATGCAATAGCTTAAAAATTAAAAACAGCATCTTTAACATACCCTGAAGACATATTATTAAGTGGTATCGACTATCGTTATTAAAACGACGGCCCACACCATTTTATTAACCTTCACCACAATTAACGCGTCACGTAACGTTTTGGGGATAGGTACAACAACTTACGTAAGAGGTATCGAGCTGTTTAAAATCATAGTATTTTAAAGAACTGCCTTCGTAACCTAGTGATTAAAACGACATAATCTAAGTTGAGAAAAAAAGTCTGCAGGTAAAAAAAATTAAAGGAAAAGTAAGAAGGAAGAATTGTAGGCCTAAACGCGACTTTCCCGTTTTTTTTTCGCTCGAGTCTAAAATAAGATGTTTTGGAACCTAATTATCTTTAATAAGTACATTTATATTAGCTAAAATTATATTTTTATTTTCACCTTCTCTTAATACGAACACTTATAACTCTAGAACGGCTGGACCGGTTTTCATGGTTTTTAATTTGTTGTTGTATTTATCTTCGTCCCGAATAGCAGAATAACTACTTATTAAAAACATTGGAACATTTACGAAAAAAAAAATATGAAAGAATTTCATTTTCTCATACATTTTGTATTGAACGGGTTTTTTGAGGGCAAGGAAAGTGACCTTTTACCCCGGAAAAACAGTAAACTAAATCACGCGGACGAAGTCGCGAGCAAAAGCTAGTCTTTAATAAAACAATGCAATTTGTTTAAAAACTAAAGTAGGTAGGTAAGTATAGATTGTCCAATTCTTTATTTTCCTTTTGGCAGATCAAGAAATTTTGACTTTAGTGACGCCTTCACACGTTACCGATTCGATTTGAAGTAATAATCGATTTTATTTAAGAAGAACTTTCAATCGATTTAATGAAATATTTTTTAATTTTGATTTAACGTACTTATATTTTATTATATATTTTTAATCACTTAGATAGTGGTTCGCCCCGAACTGAGACCTCGCGGTATCCTATAATTCCCAAAAGATAGTGATATAGATATATTTATATTGTAATAATTAACTTTTAACATAAGACGCAATAGAATAATAATAGTTGACGCAAAACTGTTACACCGATAAAGCGCACACACCAAACTTCGAAATACTTTTGCTATAAGAATACAAATTCAGTATATGAACTGAGCGTCACTGGGATGTAGCGAGTTGCAAGGTCCTAGTGACGCCATCTAGTGAGTGAATAGTAAAATAATCCTAAACAATCTATTAGCATTAAAAATTAAATGATTTCGTTTCTTTATAATATTTATCTAATTTTAGTATTTGTTGTTCAAGTACAGGATATAACTGAATTTTCAACCAAATTCAACGTTCTAATATATTCAGTAATTCTTGACATATGGCTCAAATTAAAATTTCCACTTTGAAAGCCCCCCATTTCGTCAATTTTAAGGGAAAAATTAAAAAAAATATATATATTTTTGTACTCTGTTCAAAGTCATCTTTAAAAAGATATATTGCAAGTCTATGCAACGCAACCAAAAAAATTTTACTTCACACACGCTTCTATGAGAGCCCCCCTGAAATAAAGCTTTTTATATTTTTTTTATGCAATATTCGGCTGAAGGCCATCAGTTTACATATTATATTTAAATTTGAAGTAATTACGTTCAGTAATTCAGAAGTTATAAGGCTCTGACAGACGATTACACAATTTAAATTAATATCTTAGGAGTTATCGGAAAATAAATATTTTCGCGCGACAAAATAATAAAATGGTCCATCCGGCGCGGCGGGGGACGGTGGCGGGTATAGGTGCGGTAGATTCCTGTGGTTCCTATGGTGCTTATTAACAATCGTCTCCTATAAGAAGCTCTGTGCGATCAGTCCGTCCCGTCTTTGGTCCCGTAAAAACAAATATTTAATTTTTCAACCCAGACGAAGTCGGGGCGGGTCGCTAGTATTTAATAATTTTACTTGTTTCATTTGTATACCCAATTACGTAGCTAGTTTGTTAAATAAATATGTAGATTGGTATGTGATTTTCCAAGTATATTTGCTCATACCTCTTGATTTAGACATTTTTAACCACTCGTTTTAAGTTAAATTTCACTAACGCGTGCATAGTTACATTTTAAGGCAGCCGTCAAAAAATAAATAAATTAAAAGAACAATTTCTTTACTCTTGGTTTGAACTTAAATTCCAAGATTTCGACTTAATTCCTTGTAAATATTCAATCTTGGAGTCATAGTTACTATTTTTATTTCTTTTTTTTACAGAAACAATACTTACACGAAGTCAAATTATTTTTATCATAATTGTGAATGATTTATCGTCTTTCAAGAACTGGGTTATAGTCTGTGGTTGTTTGTTATGGACAGGGCACTTCACTAAACGTCAATAAAGTACGACATTATTTTAGTACATTGTTCCGGAAAAAAAAACGGTAATTTATAGGCGTGATCTGCCAAAAAGAAAATAAAGGCTTGGACAACGTATAGGTACCCACCAAATTAAAATTTAAAAAACGAATTTATGGTTTCTGTAACTAACTTATGAACTTATGACTTATGAGGTTTCCTAATTATGCCTAATAAAAAATGAATAATAAATAATTATTATACTAATTGTTAATTCACCCGATCACTTTTAATTAGGAACAACATAGTTTTATAAAGATTTATTACTACTAGGTAGGTAGGTAGATACCTACTTTAAAAAAAAAGAGAATAGCCAAGCTGAACTTGACTCAGGAATACTCTCTTCTCCCCTCAAAATAAGCGGAAAGCTTGTGCCAGGAGTGGGTACGACAATAGTGCAACGGGTGGAGCTCGAACCTGCGACCTTTCAGTTTTCAAGCCGCACCTTAACCGTTGAGCTATTGAGGCTTGGTAGGTACTAGGTAGGTATCTGCAAAGTTAACTATAACTAGAGTAGGTATTTCCTATCTAGGCTTTAATATCAGGACTTTATTGGATCACCAATAGGTAGCGTTTAATGATAGCATTAGGTTTCCGTACCCGAACGGTAACCCACGGGACCCTATACTAAGCCTCCGCTGTCCGTCCGTCCGTCCGTCCGTCCGTCCGTCTGTCTATTACGTACCGTCTGTCTACTACCTACTTATAATTATTTACTAACCACCTACCTGTTTTACTTAGGTAAATTAACATTAGGTAGGTGCCTATATTAATTAATAGCATACCTATCTCTCTATTGGAGAATGAGCCAGTTCAGTACCTGCTAGTATCTATAACTACCTAAACAGAGTTGTAGTAAAAAAAAATTTAGGTAGGTACCTAGGTAGCTACCTGTCTTCCTATATAGACCTATTGACATTTAACACAACAAAGCGTCTATGGGGTCAATGAACTTTTATACTTTTCTACAGATGGAAATAATCGTTCAGAAATAGACTTTGTATACTTATAAACATTACAGGCCCTAAAGTTTAACTGTAAAATCAAAAAACCTTACCTCCGCGCGCCGAAATCCAATCCAGCACCTCGAGCACACAATTTAGTGTAAACTTCACTTGACCACAAAGGAAAATCTATAAAATCAATCGATCACTGGACACGATACACGCAGGTGACGTTCCGTACAATAATTACTATCTTATCGATAAAAAACCGCACTTTAATCGCCATAAAATTTCCTAATTACGCGTCCTTGACCGTGCGATGAAAAAAAATACTTACTTTATCTGTTTAGGATACGGTTTTTAAACTAAAATTCGTTGTCTATTAGGCCGCTTGGGTTTAAAAAAAAGAAAAAGTGATTGTAACGCACAGAACACACTGTCCGTATTCGATTTTTGAATGTCCTAGCGCGAGTCGACACACGCGTTCGCGGCCGCTGCGAGACTGCCGCGCGGCGTCGCCCCTCGCACCGCCGCCCCTCCCCTAGACACCGCACAGTTTTTCAGGTAAAAAAGAGAAAAAACCGCTGTTTATTATCTATTTTTATCTATTTGGCGACAGTTTTTTGATTACCTGTAAAGGACTTCACACACGGCAGCTATAATGTAAAGATGTATATTATAGCACGATACATCTCGATACATCTCATTACATCTTTCCATATAAATTGACAGGAGACCACACACGACAGCTATAATGTATATTTTTACATCTTCGTATCTTAAGATACCGAGCGGTATGAAAATATACATTTATATCTCGATACATCTCGATACATCTCAATACATCTTTACATATTTCCGTATATTTACTCAATAGCAAGGGTGTTCAAAAATAGAGGTGGTCGTTGCAAAACATAAATAGTTACATCGTTTGTTTTAATCAGTACGAATATACGAAATATGCGAGTAACGAAATGCATTCGTGAATAAACGTACTCGGTACTGATGGCGATACCTTTATGATCTAATAATCACCGGTGACACCGGTGTTTCTCCGGTGTTTTCAATTGATTACTTTCTACGGAGAATCACCGGTGATTTTCCGGTGATCACTGCTCCGGTGCAAACCATTATACTTTCTCAAATTTAGGATGATAATTTTGGCAGATTACGTTCAGGAAGTTTCGTTTTTTTTCCGGTAAAATGTAATAGAGATAATGTGGTACTTCATTGATGGGAACCGCCCACTTAGTAAAGTACCATGCGTATCGAACAACCACAGACTATCGAAAATCGTTTCTGAATTGAAATAGATCGAACATGTAAAAATTAACATTTATATAGGTAACTATATTATTTTTTATATATATTAAATCGTATGTAGGAATAATTTTATCATTAATTTATAGTAGGTTTGTATTTTAAGGTAGATCAAATATTGCCACGCGTATTCCTCGCTGAAAATTGTTCTATTTTTGGCACATATGGCAATACCCGCATCATAATCACAATCTGAATCATCTTCTGATGAACTATCTAGTAAATCTAGTAATAAATAACTTGACAGATCCATATTAAAAATAATAACACCCTGTATAGCACTTTAGTAGCTGGGAAGTGCGTCAGTCGAGACGTATACCAATGGAATGAAGGGAAAGATATATTACATTACCTGCTCCGTGTGTGATAGGTTAAGATAATGTAAAGCTATACATCCCGGGATGTAATATACATTAATATACATTATAGCTGCCGTGTGTGAAGTCCTTAAGTGAGTTCGGTAGTTTTATGGCGCGGTGGGTGGAATAAAGGCGTGATTAGTGTGGGTCGGCCATTGTGGTGGTAACGCGGAATGAGCTCTTTGTTTTATGGGCGTTACGGCGGCGCCAGCACGTGCGTCGCGCGCTGCCATGGGCGATGGCGAATGGCGCATCCATTTTCAACGCTTTCGAGTTTCGCACTCCATTTTATTGTTTATTTTGCTACGATAAAACTTAATTTGTTAGAATAATAAGTTTTAGCCCTTTCTTCTGTAGCGTTAGTAGATAGGTTCTTAGGTTATTTTTCTAATTGTTTTATGAATTACTTACATAATTATTAGGTACAGGTAATATACCTACCTACCTAGGTATACCTTTCCATTGATTGTAACAAATTGTACCTACAATACCACAGGAAGCAATACCAAAGAATACTTAATACATAGAAGATATCTATACAAGTGGGAGCGAGAGCTTGCCCGCGCCTGACCGCTCCCACCTAGGCTCGACGTAACCACAAGTAAAGCTTACGCGCCCTCGTGAGTTCAAAGAACTATACCACATTATAGGTCATGATTGTGCTACCTAAATATGACTTACAAGTGTTTTTATCCTAACTATCCTTACTTCCTTAGTGTGTTGGTTTGTTCTTCAATAACGCTGCAATAGAGCTACGTGATTTTTTGCATGGGTAGATACTATGGTTAGTACCTGGAGAGGGACATAGGCTATTTTTTATCGCGGAAAATCAAAGAGTTCCCGCGGGATTTGAAAACTAAATCCACGCGGACGAAGTCGCGGGCATCAGCTAGTAGGTAAGTAATAAAGCATAAATAAATAAATATAAGTGGATAAAGATTTAGACAAGTCCATGAAGATAGTTTCAACCGGTGCAAGTAAAAAGTCAAATTTAGACAAACTTTTGTAAGGAAGATAGCTACCTAGTAGGCCAGTATAGATACTACCTACCAAGATAAATACTTGGAAACCTTCTGGAAGGGCGCTGAGTGTTAAACATCATAGCTATTAAGCCTCGCTTAATCCGTCAGTTACGTTATTCCTAGGAAAAAATCTACCACAGAAATACAACAAGATAGAACGGAAAAGTGGGTGAGTGCTAGGGTTGCCAGATTTTTTTTCAACCTATAAGGGACAAATGGTTAAATGGGCAAAAAAATACGGGATTTCAGTTTTTTACCCGGGACAAATGAAAAACAAAAATATTTGGTGTCATTTTTATTATTTTTTATATTTTTCCGAGGATCGAGTCAGTTTTAACATTGTCATTCTGACACTAACACTGTCATTGGTCGATGCGGGCTGCCAGTGCAAGTTTTACACTACACAGTCTGAGTCAGACAATGTAAACCGTAGGTACGTTTTACGAACGTTGCGTGTGTGAATACTCAGATCGATTTCATAATGAAAAATGAAGTAGGTACGGTTCAAATACGGGACAGAGACAGTCCCGCCGGGACATTTTAAACTATGCCTAAAATACGGGATGTCCCGGGAAATACGGGACGTCTGGCAACGCTAGTGAGTGCCAACAATTTGTAATATAGGGCCACAGTTTTCAAAATAAAAACGCATAGGCAGTCATGGTACCTACTGCCGACAAAAGCATAGCCATAGCTACCGATATACCTTTTTTTTTAAAAAGACAAGATAGCCCTTGACTGCGATCTCACCTGATGGTAAGTGACGATGCAGTCTAAGGTGACAGCGGGCTAACTTGGAAGGGCTAGGTATAGCAGGTTAAATTCAACCCATACCCATAATCGGTTTCTACACGCCATCATTCCGGAACGCTTAATCGCTTGGTGGCACGTCTTTGACGGTAGGGTGGTAACTAGCCACGGCCTAAGCCACCCACCAGATCAGACCAGAGGCAATTCAGAAATTATAAAGGAGGTGGGTTGATAAGGTAACAAAATCCGCCCCTCATACACTCGAAAAAAAAAGTTCCAGATTTCGACAAATTGTAAATGTATTTATATACTTGAAGATATAAACTTTATTTTAATATAAAGTTTAGGTGATAAAAAAAATAGTAAGTTACAGAAAATATTACCCAAAAAGAGAGTGTTTCTTTTACTTTTCTTACATTTTCATACATTTTAGTCGTTTTTTAAGCTTTGATTTAATATTTTAGAATGAGGCGCTCCATGAACCATGGTAAACGTAACTGATAATGATGCTCTTTTTTATAAGCTTTTATATGAGTATTAATTTATTTTGGTTCATGGAGCGCCTCATTCTAAAATATTAAATCAAAGCTTAAAAAACGACTAAAATGTATGAAAATGTAAGAAAAGTAAAAGAAACACTCTCTTTTTGGGTAATATTTTCTGTAACTTACTATTTTTTTTATCACCTAAACTTTATATTAAAATAAAGTTTATATCTTCAAGTATATAAATACATTTACAATTTGTCGGAATCTGGAACTTTTTTTTTCGAGTGTATGAGGGGCGGATTTTGGGCCTTATCAACCCACCTCCTTTCCAAATTGCCCCTGTCGGGAATTGAACCCGAGACCTCCCAGTTAAATTCAACCTCGAGGTTGAATTTACACTGCCTACCCCTTCCAAGTTAGCCTGCTACCATCTAAGACTGCGTCGTCACTTACCATCAGGTGAGATCGCAGTCAAGGGCTATCTTGTCATCTAATAAAATAAGACATTCTAAATAACCATTCACAACTAAATAACCATTCTATCTCGATTTATTTGTGCGGTACCTTCTAATATAGGTACTTATCCATTAATTCGTAGTTCACACATACTAGCACAGGTAAGTTTTAATTGTAGGTACCTAGTTAGTACTTACCTGTTCTAGGCATTTCTACTTCGCAGTAGATAAAAATCATAATTTTTAAAGAAATTACACATAAATAAGTAATACTGTATTCAGTCACAGGTAAAATAATGTGAAATGAATTAAATGCTGGTGACAATACAACTAATCCTACTTAGTATTGTTTCTGACAAAGAGTCAAATAAATAATTGACAAAAGGAAAATCACAATAGACTGTGTGTCTTAAGCCTAATGATAATATTGTGGCGAAAAAAAAAAAATTTTTTATCCGACTTTGTCAAAGTTAAAAGAAGGGTTATGATTTTAGCAGTTTATGTATGTGACTACGAATGTTCCATCTTAGCGGCTAAATTGCTGAACCGATTTTGATGAATGAGGTGTCGTCCGGGTGACATAGGCTACATTTTATACGGACGGATTTTAGACGGATGTTACACTTAGTTTTCGGAGTGGGTTACGGTTGCCGGGTTCCGTAGGTATTCGAGGAACAACCAACGGGACCTTATTACTAAACCTCCGCTGTCCGTCCGTCCGTCCGTCCGTCCGTCCGTCCGTCCGTCCGTCCGTCTCATGATCCGTAATAGGTAGAGAGTTGTCAGTGAATGTGTATTTCTATAGACACTATAACAACAAATAATAAAAATAAAAATAAATTAAAGTGGGGCTCCCCTACTAGAAACTTTTTTTTTCGGCGTTTTTGGTACAGAACCCTTCGTAGGCGAATCCGACTCGCATTTGTCCGGTTATTCAACTTTTTGCTTGTATTATTTTGATAAAAGTCTAGCTTGCTTAGGCGAATTCGGGCCAAAGCCTCCCACCAGACCAGAGAAAATTTAGAAATTATAAATTCCCAAATTGCCCCGCCCGCGCCGCCGGGAATCGAACCCGAGACCTTCCAGTTATAAGACCACAGCGCTCACCACTGCGCCGCGGAGGTCCTACTTACCTAGCTACTTACCTAATAATTTTTAGAAAAGCTTTTCCCTCCGGAAGAGGGAAAATAACAAACCCTCAATATACCTAAAGCCTCAATAGCCCAACGGCTAAAAGTATAGACTGAAAACTGAAAGGTCGCAGGTTCGAGCTCCCTCCGTTGCACTGTTGTCGTACCCACTCCTGGCACAAGCTTTTCGCTTATTTGGAAGGGAGAGGAGAATATAAGTCAAGTTCAGCTTGACTACTTAATATTCTTTATAAAAAAAAATAACCAACGTAGTGAGTGACTAGGGAACTCTTAAAAAGTAGCTACGCATCCAAGTTTCCCAATAAAACAGAAAGCAAGCGTAATTTATACATGATACCCATTTGGTACCTAATTGATACTGCTGTAGGGTGACCAGGTTTATTACGACCTTTTTTTAGAAGAATATTGTCTATGCCTGACACTGAGCTCTTTAGTCTATGTCTGCTGTCACATTATTTTAGGACCTTCTTGATTGACGCCATTTTGGCGCTGCACACTGTTAGCAGATACCTACGAGATGGATACGAATGCAACTAATAATATTGCAAATGGCGCAACGACCTCGTGCGGTACGTACTGAAAACTGACGACTGGTCGACAGTTATAGCTATAGGCTATAGTTGGTGCGCCATTTGCAATTAGTTCCAGAGACACATATCTATGTTTAGAATGCCAAGATGGCGTCCATCAAATTCAAAATGGCGTCAATCAAGAAGGTCAAAAAAGAAATCATAGAAGCAAGGTCAGTGTTAATCATAGATTAAAGATAGAGGTCAGTGACACATATCATCATATGAATTTGGTTGCGGGAAACGATTGCCGGAATTAAATCAGGAGCCAAATTTTAGCACGGAATTAATATATAATGACAAACTCGAGGTTCAGCAAAATGACTTTTTAACGACGATCAGTCACTTTGGTCAAGCTTTGGTCAGTCATCTTGAAGCTTACCGGTAGGGGTGGCAAAATTGAGAGATTAGCCTATCTATAGGCGGCAAAAATACAAATCCGCCACTGGAACCATAGTCAACCTAGCACGACCATAAATTCTAAACAGCTCGGCTACCGTACGCCATATTGGATAGTTTATGGCAATCATATCGTTACGAGATTAGTTAGAAAATAATAAAACCTCCACTTTACGATGCCCAAGTGATAGCTGTCACATAATCTAGCACTTGGGAACGTTTTGGAAGTCGATTTTGGCAAAACATTTCGTCTCATATACAATTTTATTGCCTCCGATGACAACATTACAATTTATGACTAATTTTTATGCTGATATAGATTTTAAACACGCTCGCATCTTTATAATGTTATTTTGAAACGTTAATTGTATTTATTTTTAATTAATACGATGTCCGTCTATAAAAACTTAATTAATTTTTTAATTCGAAAAGAGTTTCACTTTGCCTATTAATTAAATTTCGATCTGTGTTTTATGAAACGCTTGATAAAGTGTCTGTAATCTGTATCTATTTGATGTTCGATTTTTTTTTTCTTTAGGCTGATGACCGCGATCTATCCACGTGCATTTAGTTTTTTTTTTTTAATATCGTGGGAACTCTTTGATTTCCTGGAATAAATTATAGTAGCCTGTACCTACCCGTCTCTGAGCTAGCTAGTAAGCTATCTCAATGCCTTATTTCTTCGGGATGGATTCAACACTATAAATCACTATTTTTTTCTAATATTTTCTTTATTTTTTCTTCACGTTATTTCCGAGATAAAAACTAGCGCAGATCATTTTTTAAAACTCTCTTTTTAAAACTTTCAAAATAGGTTCAGCCGTTCTGTAGAAGTCTGGACAAACAAACAGACATAATTTTTGAAATGTGTATAGGTTGAAGGTTATTCCGTTCAAATTCGGCAGACACTTCAATTTTATTTCCATAATATGTGTATATTTAGGAAAATCATTGAATTTTAATCTGTGCATTAAAAACACCTATGGTGTGAATCGCGTCACTATAAAGAAGCTACTTTTGAACTTGGGATTCGATATTTGAATAAAATCAAATTTCGAACTAAGGTTTGTATCACGTACATTTCCAAATGTCATATGTTTCTCACCTACGATAAGGTGATATGTCAAAGACAAGCTAGTAATAAAAAATGAGTTTTAAAATCATTGCAATTAGGTTCACTTTTGTCTAATCGATTTGCAGTAAGGTCATTCCGTCATAAAGTTAGGACGATTGTAAATGTCGTTGGTTTTGTCCGGCTAATGAAGGAGGTTAAATATGGATACGTCACTGACGTCACATTAAATTGATGGCCTGTATTAATATTGGATTTTTTTACCAATATTTAAAATTCATAATCAACAAAAATATTTTTTGCGGTTTTGCGGTTTAACAATAAAAAAGTCAAACAGGTAGCACAATAATTATTTATTTATAATCTGTAATACGTTGTGAAAAATTATTGGTAAGGTTTTTTCTACTAGTTACTAGTTACTACCTATTATACGTTGGCTACTATGAACAAGCAAGAGAACGGGTTTAAGTAATAAAACGAAATAGATTTGATTAATGTTCAAGCAAATGAACATAACAATATGAATACCGTATCTACCGTTGCCCATCATATTTTTAATTTGAATTTTAAATTAATAATATAATTTCAAATGTAGGTCCGATTTTGTTTTCACACTTTGCTACTGTGTTATAAAAATACTGGTTAGTAGTTTTTTATTGCTGTTTTCACAGATTTTTTTAGATCACATTTATAATGAGATAGGTACCTAACATTGTGGTACCTAAAGGTTACCTACTTAGGTTCCACATTTTTTTTTTATTGCACGATAGTCAGACTTCAAATTAAAAATAAGGAGATCAGTGGGGTTAGTATAAGATTTAATTCGATTGATCTTATTCGTATTCGATGACATTAGCGTGACAATAAAATGAACTTTAATTGTATTGGATTAAAGTCACAAATTCAATATAACTCATTATAATTTGGAGCGTATCCGTATTAACGGTTAAAGGTGCGGACTGAAAACTGAAAGGTCGCAGGTTCGAACCCCACCCGTTGCACTATTGTCGTACCCACTCCTAGCACAAGCTTTATAAATGCGAAAGTTTGTTTGTTTGTTGGTTTGTCCTTCAATCTCGCTGCAACAGAGCTATGGATTGACGTGATTTTTTGCATGGGTATAGTTGGGGACCTAGAGAGTCACATAGGCTACTTTTTAAAATTAAAGAGTCCCCGCGGGCTTTAATAAAAAGACGTGTGGCACTCGGGGACTGCCGCGGTAAAGCATAGCATTTTTTATCAACGCCATCTAGCGGTGAGAGGAGTCCGTGTTCCCGTCGAGCCTTAGGTTTTTTCGTTACGGAATTTCTGGATTCGGTCTCGACGCTCAAGGCCCGCGATAGAAGCTATGCAATAGCTTAAAAATAAATCCACGCGGACGAAGTCGCGGGTATCAGCTAGTTGTAAATAATTATTTGTTTGAAAAGTCTATGGCCGCAGAAAACGTCTTCGCCTCGACATATCCACTCTATCCCAACCCGCGGTCCCACAAAGTGAGAGACCTATATCTTTAAATATGGAATTACTTTTTTTACTTTTCAGTGCATCGCGTCATAAATTTATGACATTTTTGTTGGCTGTTTATCTTCGCGGCGGCCATTTTTATGCCTTCACTTAAATGTTATGGCTAAGTTATAACTAAGCTAGGCTTTCTATAGGCACCTACTTACAAGCCACAGTCCTTATGTTAAGTATTTTAAATAAATGCGAAAGTGTGTTTGTTTGTTTGTCCTTCAATCACGCAGCAACAGAGCAGCAGCACAGCAAGAGAGGATTCGGTCGGGAAGAAATTATATTATAGAGATCAGTGATCTATTTACCTACCTAATTACCACTCGAATTATGCAAAAATCCCATAAAAACGGTTCCTAATTTCTATACATAAACCATTTAATATCATAGGTATAATAAGATATTTAAGGGTATTAAAAAGAAAACAAGATAATCTCTATGAATAAATTTAAATATCGAAGAACACGTATTAAAAACAAATATTTCACAACGCGTCGCAGGCATTCCTGTTCGTAGTCCACCGGACTTTAATTTGATTAAACAGCAAAAGTTACAAATTCCAAATTCAAATTCCGAACTAAAGAGCGCGGGCATAGACAAACTACCAGAAACAGCTTCGGTAATAAAAAACCGACACACCAAGGTCAAATCAAAAGCTTTATTTTTAAAACTCACAAAATACATTTCTGTTTTTCCACACAAATACTTCAAAGACTCAAATATAACTAGCAATGTATTTAACGTATTAAAATAACACTAAAGACTTATAAAAACTTTTTGAATGTCGAAGTTCAATAATGGAATCTCATCGGCCGGAAACGAATAAAAAACGCGGCAAAACTTTCAAACTTGGAACGGTCTGAATGGGACGTCATTTTTTACGTCCGTTAGGGTTGTCGCAGTGAAAAATGATATAATTTATATCGGTTCTGGTAGCAAGCGGCTACCCGTTTTGTATGCGCGCGATAAAATATAAATAAAAAATGAAATTTTATAATATTTTTTCTCTTCTTCTCCTACTAATTTAAAATGTTTCCTTATCAACGCGCGGCGCGCAACGACAAAAGGCTTAGGGATGGGACGACCTGTTTTATTTATTTTTATCGATATCGATTTTGAATTTTAAAACAGTTGATCACAATGAAATGTTAGTGGTGTTACCTATTAGAAACTTAAAGATGTAAATTAAAGATTAGATGTAAAAAAATTAAAAATACGAAGTTGAATTTTTTGTACGTTCAATTTTTTATTACTTTAACATCTTGTTTTTTAAAACGAAATTTTTGAATTACTCTACTTTTTGTTTATTTTTATAGTTTTGAGTTGTGCAATAATTTTTAGTTTTGCAAATGTTGAGTTTCTTGATGGATCTTAGTAGAGTCAGCTTTTTAAACAGATGGTAGAGTCTTGAGTTGTCATAGGAGGCACTGGTTGGCCCAAATATAAGAAGTTTTTTATTATTTTACTATTAGGTACTTAGTAGGTATGGGTTGGTATAAATGAAAAAAAAAAATGTTTTGCATTCTTTCCAATGCTCAATACTATTTACTACTAGTTGGAAGAGAAAGGGGATTAATAATAGCGAAGCTAATAAGCAGCGAGCTTTTGCCTGTGGTTTCGTCCGCGTGGAGTCTAAATTCTTAATAATCCCACGGGAGGCATTTAGGTAGCCCATGTAACTCTTCAAATCCTCAAGTATACCCATGCAAAAAATATGGCAATCGTTATTGTGTAATTAAAGGACAAATCAACACTTTCGCGTTTATTAGGTAGCATTTAGTAGGTACCAAAGGACAAGTAGATACCTGAATACATTACCTACTACCTATATCTAATAAGATTTCTAAGAAAATTAAATGAATTCATAATAGTAAGTAGTTTCACTTCTATCGACACGAAATTTCATAACCAATTCCAAGATGCGGTAACATCACTACACCACGCACACACACGCAATACCACACACAAATCAAAGCACGCGCTTGTACGAGCACAAATGAAATATTCAAATTTGGAAGCTGATTCCGTTTATGGCTACTTAATTTGGGTGATTCGATTCGAAATTTAAAAAAAGGTGAGTAAAAAAAAAAAGTTTAAAGACATTCCATCGGTCGCGGCGAGCGTGTGGTGTCCTTTATGGTTTTTACGTTGATTTATTTATGAAAATAAAGGAATCTTTTAACCTGTGTATCATTTGAAGTGGGATCGCGATGTAGAGAGGTGTTGGGTTCGATTGCCGCTTGAGGTAATTAATGTTTGGGACACTGCGTGCTACCGAACACTACGGTCAACAGTTTTAGCCGACTTTGCGTACCAACGTAACAGCCATTATTAAGGTCGAAAAAAAATCATGATTCTTGAATGGAGATTGTAGACCCCCTCTATAATTTTTAACCGACTTCCAAAAAAGGAGGAGATTCTCAATTCGTCGAAAACTTTTTTTTTATGTATGTTCCCCGATTACTCGAAGACGCCTGGACCGATTTGGAAAATTCTTTTTTTGTTTGAAAGGGTAGGTATAGGTAGGTACTTCCTAGGTAGTCTCATTGTCATCAGGTCAGGATCTGATGATGGGATCCTGGAGAAATCGAGGGAACTCTTCAAATTTTATAGGCACAATTGATATATTTGTAGTGGCGTTTGAAGTCGGTTTTGTAAAAATAATTTTTACGTTTATATTATACTTAATTGGATTCTGTATCTATAGAAGTAAATCTTACATTACAAAATACGTTCAACTACCTACCTAACGGTAATGGAATTGAATTTAATCTTATCAAAATCAGATTAGCTAAAAATGTAGACAAAGATATCTATTGTTTTCTTTTAAGATAACCATTGTACCGGGACTACCGGGGGTAAAATAAAAGATAGGCCCACGGTAACAAAAGTATTTATTTGGTCCAAAGGTAACGGCACAGTTTCATTACCGCGGCTAGCTCAAGGTAGGTACACAAATTTATTGGGTCGTGGAGTTACCAAGATCCGGTCCTGACCTAGGTAGTAGTTAATAATCGTACTCCCCTGGTTAAGAGGCCTCGGAGTCGCTGGGGGTGATGGCTGGCACGCGGACCCGCAGACGTAGTGACGCCCGAGCTAATGCGCACAGGAACGTCGACCGTCGCGATCTGGTGACCTAGCCGAGATGGTGATGGTGGTGGTGATGCAGCGGTGAAAGATTTAAGCGGAGCCGTGATCCTGGAATTGATATACCGACCGATGTTATTGTCTGGTAATATCAATTCCGTTCTGAGCCCAACCCTGGCACTAGTCAAACAGGGACGTACTCATAAGCGTGGATAGCATTGCCGATGTGGTTAGAACTCAGAACGGAGTTATGAGACAATGAAAATGCTAAAGGAAAAAAAAAAAAAAAGCTGAAGGTCTAAAATATACAATTAAAGACAAACATTATGCAGTGAAACTCAAAGAAAAATCTAAATATTGAAAAGAGGTTTGTCAAAAGAAATTATAATACAGTACAATAATTATTACCAACACGCTGCGCAATTAGCTATAAAATAAAATGGAAAGTTAGAACAAAAGCTATGGAATGCGAAATAAAACAATGATTTAATATACTCATAACAATATGTAGAAACTACGTGTTGTAACTATTTAAGGTGCCATTCAAAACTTACCCTAGAACGGGAGGACTCCAGGTTTAGGAACCTTCTAAATAATTAACAGAAAACTACGAACGTGCTACGAACTAAAACGTTCGGGGAACACACCAATCAAGCAACACGTCCGACGCCTAGCACGGTTCGGGACGTGAATGTCACTCGAAGGTGAACGATGCGCGCGCGTCTCGACTCTCGAACAATGGGCTATCCGTGCCGTGTGCAACGACTCAGGGGTCAATGCCCTGGCTCGCGATACAAAACGTAAACGAATTCGAGCGCTATGAATTATAACATACTATAGTTTTCGTATACATATTCAAGTAATGTTAATAAAATTAAGTTAAAACGAATGTATATACATTAATAATAAATTATAAATTATAACAATTGTAACGCTTCGTTACACCATCTTGATCAACTATCTGATTATCTCCTACCTATTAGGTAGTTAATTAATTACAAGTTATTGTTTTTAAAAGGCTTCCAAAAAAACTATATCTAGGTAGCTAAGTACATATCTACCTTAATCACATCACATCACACTAATATTATAAAGGCGAAAGTTTGTATGTATTTTTGTTACTCCTTCACGCCACAACGAATGAACCGATTTCGCTGAAATTTAGTGTGGAATTATCTCACACCCAGGATTAACACATAGGCTATATTTTATCCCGGAAGATTAAAGAGTTCTTGGGAATTTAAAAATCTTATCCAGGCGCACGAAGTCGCGGGCGTCACCTAAGTAGTTAATTTATCTATATATAGGTATAAAATTCAAAGTCCTGACTGACTGAGATATCAACGCACAGCCTAAACTACTGAAGTTAGAAACTTGAAATTTTTACAGTTGGTTCCTTTTATGACGTAGGCGCACACTAAGAAAGGATTATTGGAAATTCCACCCCTAAGGGGTTTAAATAGGGGATGGAAGTTTATATGAAACTCCGTCATTTTTCAAGCTGTTTCCATCAAAGTTGGTATTTGAGCTTTCAGTTAAAAATAAAGAAGTACGTGTCACAGTTTTTGAAAATTCCACCCCAAAATCTAATTCCACGCGGACGAAGTTGCGGGGGCAAAAGCTAGTTAATTCATAAAGTCTATTTTTCCTATGTTCCAGAGTATATTTGTGTCTCGTTTTAACCTCTATCTTGAGTCTGAGCTGAGTCAGAGCACGCTCTATAGATCTCAGTATTAGGAGCAAGGATGGATTGATAGCCTAGTGATGCCACCTGGGTCTATTCGAAATTATGTGCGTTCAGCGTTTAAGCAATTGAGTGTTGTCAAAATGCAGGCATTCACTTATGCCCTTATGGGGAAACTCAAAAGTGGTCAGTCATCTTGACGTCAAGATGGCTGACCACTTAATAAATTAAATTTCTCTGTTACTTTTGAGGCACCAAATATTTAAACAAAAGTATTGAATAGTACCTACTAAATAGGTAGGTACTAAATGCTGAAAAAATTTGACGCCGATCGGTCACTTTGGTCAGTCATCTTGACGCTTACGAAAATGTAGCATAAAATCTAAGAATAACATCTGTAAAAAAACAGAAAAAAATTCGATCAAAAAATAAATACCTAAGTCATATCTAAGTTGTTTTACTGCGTCTGTATCCGTCTCTTTCTACGAAATTTTGTATGTATGGAGCTACTGAAACGTGACGTCATGTTGCAATAGCGCTCTCTTTTTCTAACAGGAAACTTAAAAGCTCTACATTTTCGAGACTATTGAGAACATTAAAAAAAGAAAAATTACATTGTTTTACCTAATATCAAAAACATTTTTATTTATAAAAAAAAATTATTCAAATACCAAATTATATACCTAGGTAGGTAGGTAAATATCACATGCTAAAGAACCTTCACAAAACATTTTGAGCACCTACAATTAATTTTTTGATAATAAAAAAAAACAATTTTTTAATATTTTTTTTGAACTGATTAAATTTTTTCATTTTTCATGGATAGTTGCGTTATAGAGCCATGTTTGTCTGGGTATACTAGTTAATTCTTCCTCACATTCTTGCTACAAATCAGTTCCGTTGTAATGCAGCCCCATATCATCACTAAATAACATCCGCTCGCGTCCACGGACGCTGCGCGAATGAACAAAATCCACCACGAGACACTTCATCTGCCAAGCAATGCGGGGAGGAGCATTCGAATTTTGAACCCGCCTCTTTAACGAAGGCTTACCATTGGCTTATTTAAAAATCGATTCCATTTTATAAATATGTAACCACTTTCGTTTCCCGCGCTCCGAACTGGCGTACCAACTTAGCAATGTTCTGCGATTCTAACCCTTAGAAAATGAGCGGGAAGTTTGAAAATCGAATGTTACGAACTTAGTGATGCGACGTAGCCTATCGATATCAACTCAATTGTTTTAACGACGTGTCTCTAGACTCTTTTGTTTTATTTAAAGGAAAGGAAAATGAGTCAAAGGTATATATTTTTTCTGCCGCATTGGGACGACAATGCATATTTCTGTTACGTAGCTACCTAGGTAGGTACGAAATAAACAATAAGTTGTTGTGTACGTGGGTGAAATTGTACCGGGCAATAAATAATGGGTTATTTATGATTTATGACATCGAGGCGATCGTGATATTCAGTTTAACTATCGGTAGTTCGGAATTTGAATTTTATGATATGTCAATTACTTTATGATATTACTTAGCTGAGCATTTAAGGTAGAGTGTTTGGTGTAGAGCTTTCTAGAGTTGGTCGTAAAGGATTAAAGTTGTACCTACTACCTACCTACCCTGCGTCTCTATACTATTACAAACGTGTTTTCTCTTTCTACGATCGCTAACGCTAAAGCAGGCGCTCCCAAAGTTTTTTTTATCACACGTCCTATCCTTTCAGAAGGGAAGCGTGATATAAAAACTTTGGAAATTCCTGCTCTACTTCTTTAGCGATAGGTAATGGAAAGAAAGGCTGCATACGGAAAATTGGATATAAGGTTCGATACCTACCTAGGTGTAATCCGCCATAGTTTTTTGTCCTCTTCATTCATCAAAATCGGCTCAGTAGGTACCTTTTACTCAATGACAAGGTAGGTAGTCCTTGACTGCGCTCTCACCTGATGGTAAGGGACGATGCAGTCTTGCTCGCTACCAAGTGGGCTAACTTGGAACGGGTATGGCAGTGTAATTCAACCCATAGGTTGAATTACACTGCCATGCCTACCTCTATCTAATCAGTTTCTACACGCCATCGTGCCGGAACGCGAAATCGCTTGGTGGCACGTCTTTGGTGGTAGGTTGGTAACTAGCCTAAACCTCCCACCAGACCGGACCAGAGACAATTCAAATATTATAAATTCCCAAATTGCCCCCGCCGGGAATCGAACCCGAGACCCGAGAGTGAAAATCGCAACCATGTCATAAACATTCCTTTTGAGTTTGCCGTAGATACCTAGTCGGGTAAAAAAAAACAAAATATGTAGGTACCTTCATTGTGGAAACCCTGTAGGTACCTAGGTAAATAGCATAGTTTTGTTACATAGGTAGGTACCTACCTATTGTAAAAAAAAAAATTTTTTTTTGAAAAGAGCAACCGCCGAGTTCGTTGCTGGCTCTTCTCGGCAGTAAAGGTATTCTGAACCAGTGGTAGATTCATCCACGATTCAAAAGCACTTGTAAAAGGTTATTTGAATAAAAAATGTTTCTATTCTATTCTAATCTATACCTACCTAATCAGAATCAACCTAGCGGCTAAGTCGGTTACCATTACAAAAATGAGAGCCAGCGGCGGCTACAATTAATTTAATGTAAAAAATGCTCAGAGCCAAGACAAAATGGCGCTACTTTAAATGCTGCAGATTGTTTTTAACCGACTTCCAAAAAAGGAGGAGGTAATCAATTCGTCAGAATCTTGTTTTTTAAATTTTTTATAGGTTTTTCATCAGGTCAGGATCTGGTGATGGGATCCTGAAGCAATCGAGGGAACTATTCAAATTTTATAGGCACAATTGATATAGATAGGTAGGTACCACTTGGTAGGTACTAGTGGTGTTTAAACTCGGTTTTGTAAAAAGAATTTTTACATTTATAGGTATTAGGTATTATGAAAAATCTGCAAGATATTCAAAATATTCAGGAAATAAATGCCTTGAAAACTTGCTTTATAATGTTAGCATCCGACTAACACAATCACGATGCGTTCAGAAATGGTCTATAACTTTTTTTTTTTCAAAAGTTTTTATGGGCATGTTTCCCATATTGGCATCTCTCGGTTTACCCTATCGATTATTCGAAACAAATAGCTCATCACTCGCGTTGTCAATTTTCACCGCGGGGCTGCCAACATAATGAATGTTTGGCAACGTTCAGAAACTAAACATGTGGTAAGATTGCGTTTGGAAACTGAGGTGCCATCGTAATTTCACGCTCGACTTAAAGGGGTGTAAAATGCACAGATTACATGTATTAGGTAATATTGTTTTATTTTTTATCATGCAACATCGATAAGAACTATTTTTAACCGACTTTCAAAAAAGCAGGAGGTTCTGAATTCGTCGGAATCTTTTTTTTTATGTAGGTATGTTCTTCGATTAGGTACCTACTCGAAGACGCCTGGACCGATTTGAAAAATTGTTTTTTATTTGAAAAGGGTTTTGCAAAAAGTATTTTTATTTTTTACATTTAGGTAGGTATAGGTATTATTCTATATTTTTTATCTAAACATGTTGATTTATTTTTTTAAATAGATAATTAGACTAACTTAGGTAGGTTCTTTTTTCATCAATAAAATAAATAAAACCGAATAAATTATTTATTATTGATATTTTATATTTTTATTGAAATAAATTATTTTTCCCTTTTTATGGTATTCAGGAAGTTTCTGAAACAAAAGAAAATTATAAAGAAAATATCATTAATAGGTAATAACCGGTAGATATCTACAGATAGGTATGGGATACAGAATCGGTATTCTCCTTTCTGCTGTAGTTTTTAATATAGCAATATGAAAAACCTTAGGTACCTAGGTGCCTACCTATTAGGTAGTTATTAAATGGCGTCATTTCTTTATAAATTGCCGCTTTTTGGATTTCCGTATTTTGGTAAATAGTTAAAGACAGTTAACAAGGAAGTAGCACAGTTGTGGTTATCGAAAAAATTTTCTATCGAATTATTTAATATCGATTTTTTTTTCCTAGAAATTGTACGTATGGCATGGATTTTTAATTTCAAGTGAAGAATAGTAGGTACTTAGATATGTGGGTTCAACAATCAAGCGAGTATAGATAGGTAGGTGCTAGGTAACTCACGCGAGGACGCGAGGCAACTCTGGCGCCTCGCACAAGTCGTTGTGTCCTCGATCGAACGCGTGAAACTGCACCGGCGCGCCCTGGCTGCCTCGAGACGCTGTGAGACAGTCGTATAGCTGGAATGGTGGATATTATATTATCAAACTAGCTGTTGCTTGCGACCAGTGGCGTAACTAGTGGCAAGACGGCAAAAAGCCACGGGCCCCAGCCTGAAGGGGGCCCCTGGTCAGGTATCTCATTGGTTGAGCTTCTTTATATTGGGGGAGGGAGGGCCCCATACGACGAATTTGCCACGGGCCTCAAACGCTATAGTTACGCCACTGCCTACGACTTCGTCCGCGTCAATTTCTGTCGGTTTCTGACGCAGATGGCCAATCTCCACAGAGATCAGCCATCTGCGCGGGAGATATTATAGTGCGCAAACACAGGTGCAATTTCTATTCCCTCACTCTCATAGCCCGATGGGACGGAAAATCCGACAGGAAAGAGATCAGGCGCAGGACCGACGGCTTTACGTGCTCTCCGAGGCACGGGGGTGACTCACAGCCGACTTCCTAACTCCGGGCTAGTACTGAAAATTTCCCAATAAATTTTTGGCCCGACCAAGGAATTGAACCCGGGACCTCGTCATCCGTAGTCGAACTTGCTAACCACTAGACCAACGAGGCAGTTACCTAATAAGGTTATAGAACAGGGAAATGCAGTGTCATGCTCGTGAACGGGTGCCACCAACGGGAATGAGTCTGCTTTGTCTGCCCGTGTTGACATGCATTGAATTGTGTACCTACGTATGCATTTTTGAAGCTTCATTGTGGAAGCACTGTATACATAGCATAGTTTTGTTACTTATTGTAAAAAAATTTTTTTTTTTGAAAAGAGTAGGTAGCTGCTGAGTTTCTTGCCGGCTCTTCTCAGCAGAATCTGCATTCCGAACCGGTGGTAGATTTATTAAAATTACAAATTATATGAAAAAAAAAAAACAAAAAAAATGGAGACTCCTAACAATAAAAAGACTAAACAGAAGTATGTATTTTGAATATGCACTCTAAGTTTTTTTTAAAAGTAACAAAAGATTTTTGAGCTACAATCTCTTGAGGCAGACTATTATATAGTAGTGCTCCCTCAAATTGTATAGTTTTCGCACCATAGGTATGTTTTTGTTCTAGCTTTAGTTACTAGCAGTTTACAATTGCAGTCTACATGAAATAAAATAAATGACTTCCTTAATGAGTAACTTGGCGCCCGTCTCTCTACTAAGCCAATATTTTGCTGTGCCCCAATGGGGTTCCATAATGTAAAGGGTGGTTTCTAGTTTTAATCATCATTGTATGCCATTGGAATGGAATAAATAAATGAATATGAATAAATAAATGTTGGGTATAATGAAGGCACCTTCACAGCGAGGGCGTAGGGTACGATCCTGTCGCCCTTGGAGTGCAGCATCAGCACCGGCAGGTGGGGTACCCTGCTGAGGTGCTGGTCCGTCGCGAACCTGTACTCCGACGACGAGCTGAAGGGGTTCACGAAGAACTCCTTGTAGTACGGCAGCCAGGAGACCAGCTGCGAAGCAACACAGGTTAATTATACAACGTGTAACAAAAGTGTGGGTCAACCCTGAAGGAGGTGAATGTGCTCATGAAACTGAACAACTTTGTCCAAGGAACATAGGTTGAAATGTGAAAAAAATGTGGACCTCCCATTGGCGACCAGCTGATTGATTTACTATGGGAGGTAAAAATTTTTTTTTCATATTTCGACCTATGTTCCTTGGGGAAAGTTGTTCAGTTTCATGAGCAGGGTTATTCCTCCTCCTCCTATAAACCTCCTTCAGGGTTATTTCACAATTTTGTTACACGTTGTACATATATAACAAGCTATACTTAATTAAAATAATAAAAAAACACGACTGCCCAGCCAAAAACGAACTAAAAGTTAACTACCGCAGCCCTAGGTCCAAGAGACGGGTCTGCCCGCGAAATTCAAATTTAATTTGGTTTTTCGTAATTTGTAAATAATACAATAATACAATAATGAGTTTGACGTGAGCTACTCACAAATTAGTCATTAGTTTGATTAATTTCTCAAACTGGATACTTTTACGTAAAGATTAGTATAATAAACCTGTGAAGATGATACTGCCATTATCGCAACTTGAATACCATAAGCCTACTTTGTCGTATTCGTTTATAAATGGCGAAAAACCAAATTAAATTTTAATTTCGCGGGTAGCTCCGTGTCTTGGGCCTTAAATGGTATTTTTTTGTGAATCACTGGATATTGAATTACATATACCTACCTATTGTTTTATATTTTTTGAATCTATTCATCATTTTCTAGATGATTATATTATAGTACTTAATTTTATTTTAGAAATTTTTTATCAACTTTAGTCTAGATATAATGCGGTAGGTACCTACCATGGTCACTCTATCAATTTTTTTTTTCTAGCTGACTGAACTGATTTGGCTGAATTTTGGCACAGAAATAGATTTTTGGCACTGGAATAACACACAGGCTACTTTTATCCCGGAAAATACCTAGGAAAGTTACCGTGGGAATCAAAAACCTCAATCCACGCGAACGAAGTCGTGGGCATCAGCTAATAATAGGTACCATACCACCACCATACCATATACCTTGAAACACGGATGGCTCTCAATCTCATCAATGAGGTTATTAAAGGGCGCCTCCAACACGAGCGCGTGCGGCGCCGGGAGGCACGCCTTGTCGCGCTGGCGACAGAGCTCCGCCATATTGGAAACAAGGTTTGCCGCTATAGCTGTTCCTGGGAAAAGACAATACCTACATCCACCAACTAAGATATCTGTTCACAGGGTCGATAATATGGAGAGTTTTTTTTTAATATGAATACCTAGCGGGCAAACTAGCAGGTGGGTCACCTGATGTTAAGTGATTACTACCGCTTATGTACCTACTTGTAGTCCCAGAGGCACCACCAATGCGTTGCCGGTTTTTCAGGAATTTATTGCTCCGCCCCTTGAATAACCCCATATTGTAATTAACTGGGAACACTGTCGAAGGGAAATGATTCCACAATTTGGTAGTAGGTAGGTACTAGGTACATGTGTTAAAACGAGGAAATCACTAGTTCTAGAAACTAGAAAGTCACAGATTCGATCCCCGTTGCACTATTGTCGTACCCACTCCTAACATAAATTTTCCGCTTATTTTGGAAAGGAGAGGACAATATCTGTTAAGTTAAACTTGGCACTTGGCGGTTTGTATAGACTTATCTATATGAAACCGCCAACTGCCAAGACTCTGTCTTAGACTACATCGTCACTTACCATCAAGTGAGATCGCAGTCAAGGACTATCTGTGTCGGTAGGAGGCTTTTTGGTAGGGGTATTCATTGAATGTACGCTGTCATACCCCTTCCAAGTTAGCCCGCTACCATCTTAGACTACATCGTCACTTACCATCAAGTCGTCGAATAAAAAAAAGTTTACCAAGTGAATGTCCCCAGAGTACAATGAGAGGCTTCTTGCTGAAGTCAACGGCCTGTGTCAGCCAAGAGTACACTTGCAACGTGTCTTCCACTACCCCCCTCTCCGTTGGACGCACGTGTGTGGAATCTCCATAACCTGGTGTACGAAAATAAAGTCCTTTCAACCGAATCCGGTCGAGGCGATCTGCTCAGAGATTAGCCATCTGCGCGGGAGATATTAAAGTGCAAACACAGGTGCACTCGCAACGGAAAATCCAACACGAACGCAGAGAGATCAGGCGCAGGACCGACGGCTTTACATGCTCTCCGAGGCACGGGGGTGACACGCCGCCAACTTCCTAACTCTGGGCTAACATTGGGAATTTATTGACAGACCAATCCAATACATTTTTGGCCAGACCCGGGATTCGAACCCAGGGCATCGTCATATTCATTATTTCTTCATTACGTCACGTTTAGACTACCACCAAAAAGATATTCTACTGCTGAGAACTGACAATAGGTACCTAGCTACTACCATAATAGCCGATATTAAAATAACTGTTTTTTTCAGGGGTTTTTAAAAAATCTATAAATTATTTAGATAGAAACCTTTTTGGAGCTCTATCCAAATACCTACATTGAAATCATCGTGGTTAATTACCTATATTCAGATTAAAAAACCATTTTTGGACAACTCCTTTCCTTGTGTAGGGACTCACC
This sequence comes from Hipparchia semele, assembly GCA_933228805.2. NCBI lineage: Eukaryota > Metazoa > Arthropoda > Insecta > Lepidoptera > Nymphalidae > Hipparchia > Hipparchia semele. Next base: position 2,017,209 of record OW121733.1, on the reverse strand, counting down.
CCTGTAGTCGAAGGCGATGACGTGGTAATCGAGATCTTGGAAAACCTTGTACATCTGCAGACGATGCGGGGATGCTCGATGGTTTGAATTACCTTAGGCAACAATGTTTTTGTCTAGTCATTATCCCTTCGACCATTTAGCCCGGGACGTGGCAAGCGCACGCATTCCCCTCTGCCGAAGTACATGTACAAACGTACGGTTCAGCTTGTAAGTGTGACAGCTTTTGAGTTAATGTGCGTTCATAGAGACATTAAGCATTACAAGAGTGTGCGGAAGTGAGTAAATGTGTGCTGTACGTGATTACCCCACCTCACCGCAAAAAGTGGCAGAATATGTTCAGTACTAAATCTGCGTAAAGGCACGTCCCGGCTGAATTGTCGAAGATCCCAACCAATCGTTGGCCTTTCATTGGCTACCAACTGAGCGCGGATCATCTCAAATTCAAAGTTTAGCGAGAAAAGGTTCTTATTATTTTGTCTAGACAATACAGCATTGTAAACTCGACATCTTCTGAGGATGCTCCGGTGTCGGGGCGAAACGTGCGTCGAGAGTAGTATACAAGTCTTGTGTGGTGGTGCATGTGAGTGGTGGTGGCATTGCTTGCTTGGGAACTTGGCTTTCTTGCTTGGTTGGGGAGGTAAGCGGTGCTTAGCTTGTAACTGCATGTTTGACCATACAGATTTTTTTTGTTGGCGGATTATAGCTAAATAATTCTAACCTTTTCTTGCTAAATTAATTTCTAAAAGCCTCAATATAGCCCAACGGTTAAAGGTGCGGACTGAAAACTGGAAGGTCGCAGGTTCGAACCTCACCCGTTGCATTATTGTCGTACACACTCCTAGCACAAGCTTTTCGCTTTGGAGGGGAGAGGAAAATATAAGTCAAGTTCAGCTTGGCTAATATTCAAAAAAAGTCAGCGATGACATTCGAACCCAAAAAGGAGGCTAAAATCTAAACCACTAGACTATTTCTGCTTTTGATCCTGCACTGGTATAGCATGGGCAGGAGATAAAAGTTTTATCCCCCGATTTTATCCACTGACAGGGGATAAAATTATCTTTTCCCTATGCTAAAGCATGGCGACAGAGGAGAAGGCGATGTATATTTCTATAAGTATATCCACTGAGTGTTATTTCCACCGCTGTGCCCATGCTCGACGGGTGGATAAAGCTAAGCGAGGGGATAAACGTTTTATCCTTTTCCCGGGGATAAAATTTCTCCCGCCCATGCTACCAGGGCTGAGGTATACTTACGATGACTTACCATGGCAGTATAACACAATAGTGTTATTTGTTTTCTTCAATTCGTTCAGGAATTTTCTGTCTTGAGGTATGTGTTCTCGCACAATGAACAAATCTCGGAAAAACGAAACTGGCCCGATGTGCCATACCCCTGAAAAATACCCTTTCTAACCTGACACGGGACTCCTCTACGGTGAGCCGCTAGATGGCGCATTTTTTATCAACGCCATCTAGCGGATGCAATAGCTTTACCGCGGCAGCCCCCGAGTGCCACACGTCTTTTTTATTTCATGTAGGCCAACTTGTGGCTCTTATGACAAGTCGAGAATCTACCACCGGTTCGGCATGCTGATTCTGTTGAGAAGAGTCGGCAAGAAACTCAGCACTTGCTCTTTTCGATACAAAAAAATTCTTTTTTTGTTTGAAAGGGTATACCTACATCCCAAGTGATCCTATTGTCATCAGGTCAGGATCTGATAATGGGATCCTGGAGAAATCGAGGGAACTCTTCATAAAGGCACAATTGATATAGGTAGGTACTTTGTAGTGGCGTTTGAAGTCGGTTTTGTAAAAAAAAATTTCACGTTTATATTATTATAACAACAAAAACATAAATTACTCACCCAATTTAATGTCACAGTCGTCTACAGTTGAATGGAATTTAATATAAAAGTTCCTGCATCCCAGAACATTGCAGCTGGATGGCGCATCAAAGTCTAGATTTTTCGGATAGTTGACTATAAAAAAGTAATGTTAAGTAAGAATAATTATTCCCTAATTTTAACTTTACTAAGTATACGGTTTTAAATAATACGAGCATTTCATACATTTTTCTTAAATAAGTTTGGAAAAGTTTTTATTCAAATAAATTTTTACAAAATGCTTTTGAACCGTCAAGTGAATCTATTACAAGTGCGGTATACAGTTCCAACCGAGAAGAACCAAAAAGAAATTCGGCAGTTGGTCCGTAAAAAATACCTAATAAAGAAAATTAATTTAAAAAATATTGCCATGCTAAACATAACTAATATTCCCCTTTCCCCTCAAATTACGCGTAAAGCTTTTTATAATAGGTTTTTGGATTTATGTTCACGCCTTTCCGTTTCGCAACTGAGACTTATTCCACAGCACTTATGCTTTTCTACGCCTACAATTTGTTGCTATTTAAAACAACAAGGCGCATTATAGTAAAGTCGACTTGATAACTTATTGAAGGTACCTAACTGTATGGTCAAAATCGTTCTTTAACCATTATAATTAACCTACTTTTTACAAAAAATTGAACCAACGAGAGAAGGAACTAAAAAGGGAAAAATAAAATATTGGTAAATATTGGATAGAATCAGACATACAGATTTTATCTGTTGGCGGATTATAACAAAATAACTCTAACATTTTCTTGCTAAAATATAAATCTTTTTAGTCTTACTAAGCTCCGCAACGAATGTAACTAATTTTAGTCAGCGACAAACTTTTTAAAAAGCATAGCATTTTTAAAAAGCATAGATTGCTTAACTATGAACTGTATTTTTAAGAATGGCTGCGGGATAGCTTAGCTAGTAATTCGTTCTCCACTGGAGAGAATTAGTCGAGTTCAGTTTAGCTAAAAAAAATATTACTGCAGTTGGAAAACACAATCTTCCTCTGCACGGACTTGCTGTATCGGAACAGCAGCGGCAGCACCGCCGTCTGCAGCACCAGCACGCTAGCCGTTAGCGCCGCTCCGGTCATTAGTACTGCACTGAAATCGGGTATTTGACTATTTTTTTCATTTACCTACTTAAAATAAAGGTTTTTAATACTATAACACAATGGCATTTATCTTTTTTTAATATCTTAACCAGTCTCGCTAGCTTTCAAGTTTCCTGTTAGTTCACGTTTATTGTTACTGCCAGGATTGGTACTGTTTGGTACACGTTAGTACCTTTGGGCACTATCTACGCTAGTACAATACTTACCCCACGACCATATTGTTAATTTTAATTTTATTTTTGTTAAAAGCATATAATAGCTTTAGATTATTTCTTTATTTTCTTGTACATTTTATTGATTGTTTTTAATATTTTGTAAACATTTTTGTGTTTATATTACTTTGGCACTGACATTCTGACATTTTATCCTAATCGTTTTCAACGTGACAATTTAATCACTTCGTTTTTACTTTTCAAGAACCTTTAGCCATATTTCACTAGATGGCGCCCGCAACTCAGTCGCGTGGATTAAGGTTTTTTGATTCAGCAGAAACTCTTTGATTTTCCGGGATAAAATATAGCTTATGTCTAAATCCTGGGTATAAGCTATTTTCATTCCAAATTTCAGCCAAATCGGTTCATTCGTTGTGGCGTGAACAAACACACATACAAACTTTCGCCTTATAATTCTAATATATAAACACAATTTTTTTTGTACTCTACGATACTAATCAAGGTTCTATAAATAAAAATCTTGTAATTCATTACAAAACGCTTTATTCCAATAATAACCCAAATTATTATTATTAAATAAATAATAAATTAAAATAAATAAATAAAATGCGTCGTAAGCACGTCCAGAGAGCTTCGCCAAGCTTAAGCGTAATTCGTTGTCAACTAGCGAACTAATTTGTGAGGTTGTCTCTTCGACTATATTTACACTATCGATGGCTCTTCACGAAGTCACTGTAAAAATAAGAAAAAAGTTTAAAAATTACTGTAAAAACATGAAAATAGTTATTTGTTCAACAAGATAGCAAAGTTAATTTTTGTTGCGAGTGCGTAGTTTGAACCCCGAGCGGGCGAAGGATACTATAATAGAATCCTACACTCAGGATTCTAACTTGATTATTGATTAAGTGAGGGATTCACACAAGAAACAAAAATTTTGCTATCGTGTGATAATATACAACTTTTCACCTCACTAGTAGTAGTAGTAGTTAGTTTTTATGAATATCATGTACAGAATAAATAAATAAATAAATAGTTCAAAAAGGGGGCCTTTGCAGTCTAAATCCAGTGAGCAAAAGTTGTTTTTGCTCACTCAGTAAGAAAACGTATTTTTAAAACCAGTGGGCAAAAGTTGTTTTTGCTCACTCAGTAAGAAAACGTCGACACAACACTTTTTCTCACCGAGTGAGCAAAAACGACTTTTGCTCACTGGTTTTAGACAGCAAAGGCGCCCTTTTTGAGCTAGTGATGTGAAATAGCTATTTACCCCACAACTTGCGGCAGGTCGGGCGCGTTGCAGATATACTTGTGCCCCAGCCGGTGTTGCTTGGGGTAGGAGTGCAGCGTGACCGGCGCGTCCGACGCCTGCCGCGACCGCGCCACCGCCTCGTACAGCTGCAACCATCAAATTCAAAATCCATTTATTTCATGTAGGCCAACTTGTAGCTCTTATGACACGTCATAAATCTACCACCGGTTCGGAATGCAGATTCTGCTGAGAAGAGCCGGCAAGAAACTCAGCAGTTGCTCTTTTCATAACAAAATATTACAATAAATATTAAATATCAAAGTACAAAACGCATATTATGTAAGTAAATATGGTATTTAAAACAAAAAAATAATAATTTTTAAAATTTTTCTCTGTGTCTGTTCGTTGCCGCTAATCTCGGGAACAGCTGGACCGATTTTGATGGGACTTTCACTGGTAGATAGCTGATGTTATCGAGAGTAGTATAGGCCTCCTTTTTAACCGACTTTCGAAAAAGGAGAAAAAATAGGGAATATGTAACAAAACTATGCTATGTATAACTATGCATCACCATCGGAGGTCGCTACTTCAGTTCGTATAAAATTCAGCTTATGTCACCGGTTGACATAAGGAAACAATTGACAGCTCACCCATCAAAATCGGTTCAGTACGGTGGAACATTCGTAAAGTTACATGCATAGCTAAAACCATCATCCTACCTTTGTCGCGCCAATGGGTCGCGATCGACCCAGATTAGAAGAAATAATAGTCGATCGACACATCACTAAATTAATATAATTAGCGTAATTTTGTTACCTATTGTAAAAAAATTTTTTTTTTTTAAAAGAGCAACCGCCGAGTTTATTGCTGGCTCTTCTCGGCAGGAAGGGCATTCCGAACCAGTGGTAGATTCATCGACGATTCAAAAGCACTTGTAAAAGTTTATTTGAATAAAAAATATTTTTATTCTATTCTATATTAAGATATGGCGGACCGACCTTCTTGCCGACGTAGTGCGGCACGATGACGTCATCGCGCGCGTGCAGGATGAGCACGGGCAGCGCGGGCGCGCGCGCCAGGTGCCGGTCCGACGTGAACTCGTGCTCGCGCGCGCCGCGGAACGGCGACACGAACGTGCTGTCGAAGTACGGCAGCCAGCGCACCAGCTGCGGATCACTTCGGTGATAATGCATGTGCTTGAGACGATTGTTGCATGTGTTTGAGGCGATTGTGGCATGTGTTTGAGGCGATCGTTGCATGTGTTTGAGCGATTGTTGCGTGTGTTTGAAGCAATTGATTCATATGTTCAAGGCGATTGTTGAATGTGTTTGAGGCGATCGTTGCATGTGGTTGAGGCAATCATGACGACTTCACATTATGTTTGTTCCGGCTTCTACAAAATCGGTCTGAAGGGAGCCGAATATAGCCTACAGCGCAATCTACACGTACGTTCACATCCATTCAGTGGGGGGGTCGAACCTGCGACCTTTACTTAAGGTAAATAATCCTTACGGTTTAGGGTGTGGACTGATAACTAAAAAGTTGACGGTTTGAATCTTACCCATTGAACTATTGTCGTACCCACTCCTAATACAAGCTTTCCATTTATTTAGAGAGGAGAGGGGAATATTAGTCAAGTTCAGCTTGGCCAATATTCTTTTGAACTGCTATATGAATTTTTTTTTAAATATATAGACTAGCGCTTAACTGCAATCTCGTCTGATGGTTAGTGAAGCTGTAGCCTAAGATGAAGCGCGCTTGCCTAGAAGATGCCTATTCTATCTTGAATTAAACGTTATACTTAGTTGGAAAAACAGGGGCCAGAAGAGCATTCACCTTAGCTAGTGGGTGGTACGCGACTTCGTCCACGATGTTGCTGAAGGGCGCCTCCAATATCAACCCCTGGGGTAGAGGCAAGGGGTCTGAACGTTCCAAGATATCCTTGGACAAACTTTGTAAGTTTCCCAGGAGATGAGAAGATATTCCTGTACCTGAAAACACCCAGAAAAATATTATAAATACGAGTGTGTTTGTTTCTTTGTTGGTTTGTCCTTCAATCACGCAGCAACGGATGGACGTTATGTTTTGCATGGGTATAGTTGAAGATTTGGACAGTGACCTTTTAATCCCGGAAATCAAACTTTTGAAAGCATAGATTTTTCTTTTTAGAGTTCCGTAGTAAAACAAAAAAAAATCCATAAAGATACTGAATTTTTTTGGTGAAAAAAATAAAGAATTTACAATCGTGAAAAACAAGACTCGTAATAGAGCAATAGTTATTTGTTCAAAAAGATTGCAAAATTCATTTTTGTTGCGAGTGCCTAGTTTGAACCCCGAGCGGGCGAAAGATTCAAAGGCACAAGAAACAAAAACTTTTCTACCGTGTGATACATACAACTTTTCACTTCACTAGTACTAGTAGTTAGTTTTTAAGATTATTATGTACAGAATAAATAAATAAATAAATAGTTCAAAAAGGGTGCCTTTGGTGTCTAAAACCAGTAAGCAAAAGTCGTTTTTGCTCACTCAGTGAGAAAAAGTGTTGAACTTTTCTTGAGACAACACTTTTTCTCACCGAGTGAGCAAAAATGACTTTTACTCATTGGTTTTAGACACCAAAGGCGCTCTTTTTGAGCTAGTGAGGTGAAAAATGCATTTTCTGCGAACTCTTTAGATTTTTTTTTGATGATTCAATCCATACCCCTAATCGGTTTCTACACGCAGTCGTGCCGGAATGCAAGATCGCTTGGCGGCGCGTCTTTAACGGTATGGTGGTAACTAGCCACGGCCAAAGCCTCCCACCAGACAAACAGGGCCCCAAGTCTGCTATTTTACATGTCATTGTCATTGATCCGCAATACAATTACAATACAATTATCATTGGTCCAAAATTTCGTAGTCTACTAAATTCACAATGGTCGTTCGATTTCTTATAATTGGATTGTAATTCAATCATACCTCGGTATTGCCATTAGCTTAAAAAGCGTTTGCCGAAATGAGTTTCAAAAAAAACTACATATTAAAAACGTTTATTTAAGCTAGATTCAAAGCTAGATGTGTCAGTGGCAAACCATCGGAAAACAATTGTGACGCCATTGAATTAGTAGACTACCAAAATTGCTAAAAGTAGCAATTGGTATGTCATTGATAGACAATTGAACTACAATTGCAATAGCAGACTTGGGCCCCAGATTGTTACAGATGCGGTATTCTATTCTCACCTAATGAATGTCCCCATACAAAGACCGGGGGCTTAGCCTCGGCTTTGCTTATCGTGGTGTTGAGCCAGTCATACACCACCAGGGAGTCTTCCACCACACCGTCCTCCGTCGGCAGAACGTTCGTCGAGTCCGCGTAACCTAACAACACGGAGATGTTATAGTGCACAGGCGTGTGCACAAACAGGTGCTCACTCTATTCCCTAATGCTGAGATATGTAGAATGTGTTTGATTTAGCTCGGACTCAAGAGTTAAAATCTATACTAATATTATAAAGCTGAAGAGTTTGTTTGTTTGAACGCGCTAATCTCGAGAACTACTGGTTCCAATTGGAAAATTCTATTTGTGTTGGATAGTCCACTTATCGAGGAAGGCTTTAGGCTATATAACATCACGCAATAGGAGCGAAGCATCAGTGAAAAATCGCCATCATAATAACAGAAATTGACGCGGACGAAGTCGCGGGCAACAGCTAGTGAAACATAAATATGCTTTGTTATGAGTAGGTATATGTTATGAGTAGGTATATGTTATGAGTAGTGTTACAGACAGACATTACTATTAGGTATTCAATACATATCAATATAAAATATACTACACACACACTGTTTGTAACACTAAACAAGAATAAATGTATTTTCTTTCTTTGTTTTCTTTGACATAAATCTGTCTCTGTAATTATAATACCTCTGTAGTCAAAAGCGATGGTGTGATAATCCATTTTTTGGAAAAACTTGTACAAAACGACACGATGCGACGCGGCGCGAGTGTTTGAATTACCTGAAAAAAAAGTTATTTTTTAGCTTGCAACTTGTTGCAAAAATGAACTTTGCTATCTTGATAGCAAAGTTCATTTTTGTTGCGAGTGTCTAGTTTGAACCCCGAGCGGGCGAAGGATTCTATGTTAGAATCCTGAGTGTAGTGAGGGATTCAAAGGCAAAAGAAACATAAACTTTGCTGCTATCATACAACTTTTTACCTCACTAGTAGTAGCAGTAGTTAGTTTTTAAGATTATAATATACCGAATAAATAAATAAATAGTTTAAAAAGGGCGCCTTTGCTGTCTAAAACCAGTGAGCAAAAACGACTTTTGCTCACTAGTTTTAGACAGGCGCCCGTTTTAGCTGGTGAGGTGAAATAGTTATTTGTTCAACAAGATAGCAAAGTTCGTTTTTGTTACGAGTGCCTAGTTTGAACCCCGAAAATCTTATACCTACTAACCCTACTGAAGCTTACCATGACAGTACATCACTATCGGTAGTTTAGAGTTGACTAGCTCTGCGTCCATGGTTTCACTCAACTTCTCTTTATCAGAATTGGGTTCGAAGCTGCCTTTATGCTTCTCATACAAGCTCTTTGGTAGAATGTGCCATACACCTGGAATTTTTAACATACATAATAACATTATTTATTATTTTATAGCAATAAAAAAAATGACACCATCTTTATTAACCCATCAACGGCGCTTATGAAAATCGAGTAGATGAAGCTGAATGAAGGGGCGACGGAGCGAGTCTTCTGGCGTAGCCCATTTGATTTGTACTACATACACTACTACACTACTATTACTGTGTTGCCTTACAAATACAGTTATTTATAAATACAACAATACAAGGACCTCCTTCACGTTAAGCCTGAGGTCTAGGCAAGCGCGCTCCAACCTAGACCTCATCAGTGCTATCCAGTATTGATTGTCGTCAAACGCAAGCCTATTTCGAATAAAAAAAAAACATAATATACACAAGGTAACTACCTAATCAGGTAGTAAGTAACAGAAATTATAAAGGACATCAAGTAGGTACATTATATTTTGCGTAAGCGTAGGTATAGCTAGTGCGAAGACACTGTAATTATGATTATTATCGACTTATAATAAGGTAACTCGACGATAACTCACCGATTTTTATCGTACAATTGTCGACCTTCGACTGATATTCGATGTTGAAATTTCTGGCGCCGTCCACGCCGCTCGTCGATGGGTCGTCGTAGTCTATGTTTAGAGGCCATTTAGCTGGAAACCAATATACGATTTTTTTATTAAGCTATTGCATAGCTTCTATCGCGGGCCTTGAGCGTGGAGACCGAATCCAGAAATTCCGTAACGAAAATAACCTGACACGGGACTCCTCTCACCGCTAGATGGCGTTGATAAAAAATGCTATGCAATAGCTTTACCGCGGCAGTCCCCGAGTGCCACACGTCTTTTTATTTTATTAAAGTATTAAATTAACCTATACTTAAAGGAAATATCCTAATAAATTTATAAATACATATCAAAACAACAGATGCTATAAAACTGATTGAAAAAGTAGATACATATCACTAATTTCGTGGCTGGCGTGTGGTTCAATTTGGCCCTAGTGTAACGGTTAACACACTCAGGGCGCGACGATCTCCCGGAGAGATGTGGGTTCGAATCCCGCCGGCCTCGGAATTTTTGATATGTATTTATAAATCTATTAAAATATACGGAACAGAATAGAATAGAACATTCTTTATTGCACATCAAGAACAACAGTAAATTAAAAATTTAAAACACCCGATACATGTGAAATAAAAATATGTAATCCGCCATTTTGTATTGGCGGCCATCTTGGATTTGTTTATCATAGTGTATAGTATTCTACTAGTCAAGCCCTTTCATTTCATATATTGACGGAGTTGTGAAAAAATATGTAATCCGCCATTTTGTGGCGGCGGCCATCTTGGACCGATTTTCGCCAAACATAGCTAAGAACACGCCCGACTAATTCACCTTTCAAACAGAAAATACAAAATCAAAATCGGTTCATCCATTCGGAAGCTACGCTACAGGTACACACACATACACACACACACACACACACACACTGTCATTAAGTCAGGATCTGATGATGGGATCCTGGAAAAATCGAGGGAACTCTTCCAATTTTATAGGCACAATTGATATACTTTGTAGTGGCATTTGAAGTCGGTTTTGTAAAAAGAATTTTTACGTTTACATTATTCATCGGACTTTTCGTCGCTTACAATCTTCTTACAATGTTTAATTTATTAATTACTAGCGGCCCGCTCCGGCTTCGCACGGGTATAAAATATAATATAGCCTATGTCATTCACTGTTAATGGATGTTATTATACATATAAACCTTCCTCTTCAATCACTCTATCTATTAAAAAAAACCGCATCAAAATCCGTTGCGTAGTTTTAAAGATTTAAGCATACATAGGGACAGAGAAAGCGACTTTGTTTTATACTATGTAGTGAAGTAGGTACAACATGGAAACGTCTAAGTAATCAATCTTCAACTTGACATTAATTGGAAAACGACAAATCTTATGTTATAGGAGGACATTACTTTGTTATTATTACATACAGAAAAACATACCTAATTATTATCTAGCTATGTATACTATACGAATCCTTCCTAGTTACCACCCTACCGTCAAAGATGTGCCGCCAAGCGATTTAACGTTCCGGCACGATGGCGTGTAGAAACCGATTAGGGTTATGGATTGAATCAACATTGCCATATCCCTTCCAAGTTAGCCCACTACCATCTTAGACTGCATCATCACTTACCATCAGGTGAGATCGCAGTCAAGGACTATGTTATCATCGAATGAAAAAAAACCTACAATATTTTAATGAGCATTCATTGTGAAGCTAAATAAAATCATCTTTTTTAATAAAATTAATTTACATACGGGTTCATAGTAACAATCAAGATTGTGTTATTCAATGGAAATATTATAATATAACGTGTTTTTTCATTGACGTTATATAAAAAATTCCTAAGGTCAAAATTATAATTCTTATATTATGAAATTTATTATACATATGGCCTTCAGCCGAATATTGCATAAAAATTTATAAAAATCTTTATTTCAGGGGGGCTCTCAAAGAAGCGCGTGTGAAGTAAAATATTTTTATTGCGTTACATAGAGTTGCGATATATCTTTTTAAAGACGATTTTGAACAGAGTACAAAAATATTTTTTTTTTTAATTTTCCCTTAAAATTGACGAAATGGGGGCTTTTTCAAAGTGGAGATTTAATTTGAGCCATATATCAAAAAGTACTGCATATTAGCACCTGAAACTTGTTTGTAAATTCAGTTATATCCTGTATTTCAACAACAAATACTAAAATTAGATAAATATTATAAAGAAACGAAATTATTTAACTTTTAATGCTAAAAGATTCTATAGCTTCACAATAATGCTAATAGATGGCGCTCTATTAACCATCGTAAAAACAGAATTATTGGACACTGCGAGGTCTCAGTTCGGGGCAAACCACTAGTAATTCTTATGTCAAATTGGATAAAGAGTTTGGTTTTTAGGGTTCCGTACCCAGTGGGTGCCAACGGGACCCTATTACTAAACCCCCACTGTCCTCCGTCTGTCTGTTAGCGGGCTGTATCTCGTAAACCGTAATAGGTAGATAATTGAAATTTTCACAGAATGTGCATATCTATTGCCGCTATAACAACAAATAATAAAAATAAAACAAACAAGTATAAACGTCAAAATTCTTTTTACAAAACCGACTTCAAACGCCACTACAAAGTATACCAATTGTGCCTATAAAATTTTCAGATTTCCCTCGATTTCTCCAGGATCGCATAATCAGATCCTGACTTGATGACAATGGGAAGTATACCCTTTCAAACAAAAAATATTTTTCCAAATCGGTCCAGGCGTCTTCGAGTAATTGGGGAACATACATAAAAAAAGATACCGACGAATTCAGAACCTCCTCCTATTTTGGAAGGTTAAAAATAAAGGGGAGTTCCCATACATTTTTTTTTTTTTGAAAAGAGCAACCGCCGAGTTTCTTGCTGGCTCTTCTCGGCAGGAAAGGCATTCCGAACCAGTGGTAGATTCATTGACGATTCAAAAGTGCTTGTAAAAATTTAATAATAATGATAATGCTTTTTATTTCAGGTCAGGGACCCATAAAACACAATACAATAGTAAAATAAATTAAAATCATCAAAATGATATTTATTTAAATGATGTTTATTTGAATAAAAAATATTTCTATTCTATTCTAATCTACAAGAATCATGATTTTTTCTCGACAATCGCTGTTACGGAACCGTTCGTGTGCCAGTCCAACTCGCACTTGGCCGGTTTGTTTAATACTCACCAATGTTAGCAAAGATGAGGTTCCTTCGGAATGTCTTGGAGTATTTGAACAACAGCGGCGCAACGGCTACGTGTATCACGAAAATACCCGCAGTGATTGATGCACCCAGAACTAGGGCCCTGTGGGGAAACAAGTGTTTCTATGAAAAAAAAATTCGTGTGGTGGGAGGCTTTTGCCCTACCGCCAAAGACGTGCCGCCAAGCGACATCATGACAACTAAAACGCTGAAACCCTAACTAAAGCCGTCTCCACCGCCCCTTATAACGGCCCCTGACCTCACATCTAATCAATTTAACCACAGCACGTCAGAACGTGAGAGTAATTATTTATCAAACATATCCAAATATCATTTAATCAATTACACTCATCTAAACCTCCGGGCAATATTTATACGATTAGGGCGCCATTGCTATCGCAATCCCTCAATAAAATACAACGACCTAGACGCGGGAGCATCTAATAGCCGAATGAGTCTCTGGAAGAGACTGAATTCGCAACATAAAACCTGCGGGCGCGCCAGACGGGCGTCTACGTCGTCAACAAAGTCAAATATTGATTTTATCAAACTACCTTCAATACATTAAAGTTGTATATCTTTACTATTTCAATATTTCGTAATCAATTTTAAACATGTAACAATCACGCTTCCCTTCTGAAAGGATGGGATGTGTGATAAAAACTTTGGGAGCCCCTGTTTTAGCGTTAGCGATAACGATCATGGAAAGAGAATAGGTAGATTAGAAACTTCTCACTCCTAGCACAAACTCTATGCTTCACTGGAGGTGAAAGGGTAATGTTGAGTCATGAACATGCCAAATAATTCGGAAGTAGATCAAAAGTAAAAGTAGCTGAACCTACTTCTGACTCATTGTTGCCACTTGCTACATCTATGTATGCAGGGTTGCCAGATTTCCCCAGATTTTTCCTAGTTTAAAGGGTATCCGGGATTTAAAAGTTTTAAAGTCAACTAAGAAAAGTTTAAGAAAATTATATTTTATAATGTAAAATTGTATAAAAATAAATAAAAAGTTGATTCATTTATTTATTTTATTTTTATTTTTTATGTACACATAAAGAATTAGAAGAAAAAATATATTAGAAGAAGTGGACATAGATGAAGCTTATCTCTGAAAAAAAAAGAAATTCCTTCCAGCTTCCCTTGAAAGTGAGTAAGGTGAAGTTATAGAGTGGTATAGGTCAAAAATGTACATCACTTATACTATAATACCTACATACTATATATAATAAAAATGAATAATAAACTACATAAACATGAAAACAGATAAATACATAGAATTGATTTATACTATTTTTCATTTTACTAACTACAAAAATCACACTGTTGGCAGATTTTAGAGATAATAACCTTTTTCTATGGCTAGAAATTGTATATTAAGGAGCATGCAGTATTCTCAATTGTAAGTTTGCTTGAGTTTGCAACAGGTTTCTTTTAAACTTCATCTCAGACTGATTCTTCATTTCCTCATTGGTGTGTGAAGTCTACTACTCCACACTTATGCTGAGATCTATAGAGCATGCTCTGACTCAGCTCAGACTCAAGACAGAGGTTAAAACGAGACAAAAATATGCTTTGACATAAATCATTCAACTAAATCTTGAGTCTGGGCTGAGTGAGAATGCTGTCTATTTCAGCCTAAGGCAGTGCAGGGGTAGACTATGGCCTAAACCCTTCAATAACAATGATAATGTATTGTTGGACTCAACCAGTCCACCCTTAGATATATTCTCTTCACGAATAAGAAAGAAGATTGGTTGGAACATCCGTAATATTGATTTTCTATATAAATTCCTATATGTCACCCAGACCATCATAACAAATGACACATCATCTATTAAAATCGGCTCAGTTGTTAAGGCACCATAGTGGAACATTCGTAACTAGTCATACATATGTACATACATAGACTGCTAAAATCATAACCCTTCCTTCTGGTTTTGCCATAGTTGGATAAAAATCAAAAACTAAAATTTTGATAATTAAAAAACTTTAAGTCAAATTTTTTGAAAAAGCGGGATTTTTGAGCAGTATATGAGCGTTAGTTAAGAATAAAAACTTCTAAAGATAGTTATATTAATTAATACTTACAAAACAACATATAAAGGCACGAGTATGAGGAGTATTTTCATATTTATTTCTTTTTACACACGTAAAGGCACTAAGAACGTTAGTAAAGTGGTGTTATAATTAAGTAAAACTATAAAGGAAACAAAACCAAATAATTAAGTACACAATCTAGATGTAAATACACAATGCTAATTAGTTAATAAAAAATATTACAAGTGTTTCTTCAGCACAGAAACTTTATTAAGTAAATTAAATCAACAAAAACTTCACAACTTTATGCAATCTATGCGCAACAAAAGTAAAATAAAATTAAAAGACTAACATCTTCATAGAACTTTGAAATCCAATGTTTATAACTTGGCGGAGGAAAAAAAACCTAATAAATTATTAATTACTTATTATGCAGATTTCGGAATGATTAATTATAAATACTGCTTGAAATAATACTGCAATCTGTATAAATGAACTTGAAGACTGATGAGTAGATACGCGGAAATTAATAGGAAAATTGAAATCGTGACCGTGATTTCGGGATTTCCGCTAGAAAACCGCAGCACAGATCACATTTTCTTGAGATTGACAGTTGACTTTCAATATTGACATTGACATTTTTAACAAAAGACACCGTTTGTAAAGTGCGTGATACACATGCTAGTAAATGGCATGTTAGGTGCTGGCAGGCGCTAGCTTGCCAGGTACTATCAGAAAGTCAGCGCGTGATATACGTATACCAGTGAATGGTATGCCAATTAAAAACACTTCTACGTTCTACGTACGTAGTTATTTATGAAGAAATAAATAGTGTAACAATATAACTCTCAATTATATTAGGCAAAAAACAACAAAAACAAGCACAAAAATTAAAAAGATCTTGCCAGATAGTTGAGAGTTGCAATTTCCTAGCAACACGTTACGATCTGTTTCACGTACTTGTAATAGGCAATACGAATCTCCCGTCCCACTTTCCCTCAAGGGGAAAAAATCTAACGGCGTCCGATCTACTCGTATGCTTTTTACTGGCATGCGAGTTACTGGCACAACCTCGATACACATGCAAGTAGCTAGGTTTTGCTTGTAACTGGCATGCTTTTGTGCGAGTTACTAGCATGTGTATCACGCACTTAAAGCTGTAAACATACTTGGTTGATTGCGTAAAAAAGATTGCATCAGTGTAACGATCGCAATGGCCTCTGATTGGCTGAATTTATGGATAACGGGAGAGTGTCAGCCAATCAGAAGTCATAGCGATGGTTACACTGCTGATGCGAACATTTTTACGGAATCGACATGCGATTGCGTGCGGTTGCGTCTGACAGCCGCGACCATAGATAATACACCCGCGACTGATTAGTGTGCAGGTGATAGGTAGGTAGGTAGAGGTACCTACACAAAGGTGTCCAAAAAAGGCAATTATGCAGCGCCCTCCAATCACAGAACACTATTACTCCCTCCAATCCCACGACGCGACGGTTTTCTTTCTAAACACTAATTCTTCGAGTATTACTAAATAGTAAATAACTAATTTTGTTATTCTAAAAACATCCCTTTATTAATTTTTTTTTTTTTTAAACCAACTGCTATTTAGATTTCCATTTGCGGAATGGCCGACTAGAAAACACAATAGGGATTCTTTTTCCAGTAGTTTTTTCAAACACATCTAAAACCGGATCCGTATGACATTTTAATTCCATAATTTCTGTTGTAATTATTATATTATTGAGTTTCGCAGCCTTCATTATACTTTTTACTGATGGAGCCCAAAAATGATATTTACCCAACGTATGAGGGTAGTTAGCAATAAAACTCCCAGTTAGATACGCCACGTAAGTAACTTTGAGTAGCAATATCGTTCTCTTAGCTCTCAATTTCATTGTTACGCCTTTTCCGGATGCTATTTTAATATGGCCCGGTGTTTGTATACCGAAAGGCAGTGTTACCATTTTCAAAGAATCATTTCTCCATTTATTTTTAAATTCAAACCGTCCAAAATTAAAGAAATCCACAGTAGTGTTGTAATAAATATCGTCATCTGGCAATCCATTTTTCGACCAAGTTGATTTCAGACTGTTTTCAACATTTTCGAGTAACTTGATTGGTATTTTAAGTTCATTCGTAGTGTTATTAATGTGCTCGTGTGCAGTTAATAGTAGATTTTCGTTTATGATTTCGTGTACCGTAGCACTTTTAACTATTATTTGTCTATATACTTCTTGCCACTTATACTTTTCATACAGATTTCCGTATGGAGTGGGGTCCTTTAGATATACATCGTGGGGTGTGTATCCAAACTCTTTTTGAATACCACTTTTAATATTCTCGTCTGTAACATTATATAGAGCAATTTCTTTATCACTTATCTTTTTACTGTCGGAACCACCGAAAGTCACTTTAATACCACCTCTGCTTGATGCTACTGTTATATTTATTTGAATTGTAGCGTAACAATTTGTAATATTATAAAACAGTATTATTATTAAATATGCAATAGAACACATGCTGCTTATTGTATGTATAGAGTGACATGAAATAAAATAACGACTGATTTTAATTAATTAATTATAGTAGGCTATGACATTGAATAGTGCAATAAGATAAGAACTTTTATAGTCGTTATATAATAATAATAATATAAATAATAATTACAAGAGAAAATCTCGCGAGGAAACCTAGAGCCGGCTGAAATCTATGGACCGCACTTTCACTCAGCTCGGACTCAAGACAGAGTTAAAACGAGACAGATGTATGTCAGACCATACTTGTGTCTCGTTTTAACCTCTATTTTGAGTCTGAGCTGAGTTAGAGCACGCTCTATAGAAAAAGAAATAGACATAGAAATGTTTTTATTCAAATAAACTTATTTACTTAAGTGCTTTTGAATCGTCGACGAATCTACCACTGGTTCGGAATACCGTTCCTGCCGAGAAGAGCCAGCAATAAACTCGGCGGTTGCTCTTTTCAAAAAAAATTTTTTTACAATAGGTAACAAAACTATGCTATGTATACAGTGCTTCCACAATGAAGTATAGATGTCAGCAGAGTTCTCCAAAGATGTGTGAAATCTGCCAATTAGCATTGGGCCAGCGTGGTCTCTGAAGATTAATATTTTTTAAGCTTTTCACTAATAACTTTGACATTAGGTAATGATAACAAAACAAAATAATCATTTACCTTGAACTCGACACCAAGATAACTAATCTATCACGTCTTAAATTCAAATTACGTACAATCAAAGATTTTCCTGGTTGTTCTATTTAATAAAGTACTAAACTTTTTGATCTAAAGTTTTTACAGCGACTACAGCGTTCTGCAACTGCGGCGTCCGGATGCAGAACAGAAGAAGAACTCCGGTATGCTCCTAAGTAGGTAGCATTTTTTTTTTTTTTTTTTTTTTTTTTTTTTTTTTTTTTAATATTGGTAAGTAGCTTTTACCCGCAGCTTCGCTCGTAATCAAAAATAACGCGGACGAAGTCGTAACAAAACCCGTAAACATATACATAATACTTTTATGTATAGATCTCCATTGATGAAAAACAAACCTGATAAAGAGTCAAAGGTTACCAATATCCAATATTAATCAAAATATTTCAGTTGATTTACGTCCGTTTATAGTACTACAAACTTATAATAATTTGTTTTTAAATCGCGTCTAATAAAATAAAAACGATCCAAGCAAAATAGCGATAAAAGTGAAAAACAAAAATAATAATACAAAGTGCCTTAAAAATATTATGTGGTTCTTTCATATCACGAGGGCGCGTGGCTCACGGTTGTGTGTGTGTGTCGTATCTGTATGAGTGTGAGCGAGAGCTTGCTTGCGCCTGACCGCTCTCACCTAGGCTCCTGACAGGCACGGACACTTACGTAAAGACTTACGTAATGGGCATGTACACGGCACAACCACAAGTAAAGCTCACGCGCCCTCGTGAAATGCAAGAATTATTATCTGAACAAAAAAACTAGGTATTCATATGCTTTTTGGAAAAGAGGATACTGAAGAAATAGAGAAAAGAAAGAAAGAGAAAATATATACAGTTCAAAATGCGATTCGTTTTGCTTTCCATTTCTGCTTTAATAGTAGTACTAGAAGCAAGAATAACTATAGATGTTAAAGCAGGCAGAAACATCACCGATACAACTATAAGTTATTCGGGATATAACATTGACGTTATTGATGAAAAAGATATCCAACTTTTCAATTTAAATCAAGTGAATTTAAAGACTGCAGTCAGGAATCATTATGGTTTGTTACTTATTTTATTTAAAAACTAGCTGATTCCCGCGCCTTCGTCCGCGTGGAAAAAGTTTAGAGTGACTTGCTACTATCCGCGAGAAGTTATGTGCTCTATCTCCGATAATATTTAGTAGATCTTCGCCAAAATTGGACAAAATATTTCTAGTAGCACACAATTTATAATAAAAAAAAAGACGTGTGGCACTCGGGGACTGCCGCGGTAAAGCTATTGCATAGCATTTTTTATCAACGCCATCTAGCGGTGAGAAGAGTCCCGTGTCAGGTTATTTTTGTTACGGAATTTCTGGATTCGGTCTCCACGCTGGCCCGCGATAGAAGCTATGCAATAGCTTAAAAATATAATTATTAGTTTAGATTTGACGAAGTTATGGAGCAAACTCAACAAAAAACTTTCATCCCCTATCTCGGATAAACCTTATTGTTTATCAGGATAAAAAGTATTCTATATATTGACCCGGAGTATCAGCTACCACTATACCAAATTTCATTCAAATCCGTTCTGTAGTTTTCGCGTGATGCGCGCACAGACAGACAGATAGACAAAAAATTCCAAAAAAAAAAATGTTTTGGGCTCAGTAGGTAACGACAATAAAGCATCCTCCGATTAAAATTTTCAAAATATATTTGATGTACCTATCTACAGAATTCGTCCCGTTACAGTTTTATTATAAGTATAGATTTTAAATCATGGTTTGAATATTTTTAAATGCAAAGGCGACAGTGTTGCAAAATGGCGCGCCATTTTAAACATAACTTCCATCACTCATTCATCAGCCATCAGTGAATCACCACCGGGATCTGATGGTGGGAGAAATCGAGGGAAGTCTTCAAATTTTATAGGCACAATTGATAAACTTTGTAGTGGCGTTTGAAGTCGGTTTTGTAAAATGAATTTTTACGTTTATATATCTGTTTATTTATTTATTAAAGAGGCACACAAAACAGGTTGAGACTAAAAATTACACAAAATATAAATACATACAGCTTATCGAGAACCAAGTAACAACCCTTAATATGTGTAAACAGCATGATTGAATAAATTAATTAACGAGTCAGAAAATTATAACAAAATTAGTACCTAAATGAATGACATAAAATATTGAAGTGGTCCATATTGTGGTAGAATAGAAAAATAAAAATAAAAAATCAAAAAATAACGTAAGTAGGTAATAAACTTATACAATTAAACACCAATAGTGAAAGCAATTATGAGAACTATTACAAAGAAAAACATGCAAACTACATAGTTGATGATGGAGAGAAAAGTCCATGATGAATTTGTTTTCTAAAAATATTTATGTTATTGATAAAAATGTCAATATTACGATCATTTAAGCTAATATCATTATACAAATATAATATTTTGCAGGAGCAATACCGAAAGATGTGTTTTTAAAAAGCCCTACGCCGTGGGGTGATTTGTACACAACCAATGGCTGGGAACAAGTGTCGAGGATATTAAAAGTTAAGTCGGCGACGATAAAGGGGGGCTCGATTAAATCCGTGTCGATATTGGCTCAGGATTTCGACAATATCTCCAATAAGACGATCAAAGTGAACGCTGGAATCACCCAGAGCGTTGAGAATACAGTTACTACCAGCTGGTCGACTAGCAAAGAAGTTACGATAGCGCAGGTTAAGTAAAAACTTTTTAGCAAGAAAGGGTTAGGATTATTTTGCTATAATCCGCCAACAGAAAAAATCTGTATTGTCAAACATACAAGCTGCTTATCTCCCCAACCTAGCAAGAAAGCCAAGTTCGGTGTCGGGTCGAAACGTGCCTCGAGAGTAGTATTTTGAAGTCTTGTGTGGTGGTGCATGTGAGTGGTGGTGGCATTGCTTGCTTGGGAACTTTTTTTTGCTTGGTTGGGGAGGTAAGCGGTGCTTAGCTTGTAACTGCATGTTTGACCATCCAGATTTTTTCTGTTGGCGGATTATAGCAAAATAATTCTAACCTTTTCTTGCTTATCATGAACTTATAAAAGAAGTACACATTTTAAAACATCCCGATTCCACGCAGTCTTGTCTGTTCTACCTCTCTAGTGTTTTTAAGCTATTGCATAGCTTCTATCGCGGCTCTTGAGCGTGGAGACCGAATCCAGAAATTCCGTAACGTAAATAACCTGACACGGGACTCCTCTCACCGCTAGATGGCGTTGATAAAAAATGCTATGCAATAGCTTTACCGCGGCAGTTCCCGAGTGCCGCACGCCTTTTTTTCTTTCGCAATTCTATTTCGAATTCACAAACAGATGCTTTAATTACATAGCTACAAAAAGAAAATAATGTTTTTGACGCGTGTTTCTCTCATTTTTCAGGAGATCGAGTACGATTTGAACGTGGTTTTCGCGAAACTATCTGGAACTACAAGCTTTTCTTACACGTCCAGTTGGGGAAAGAGTGAAGAGAAGTCGGAATCTGTCACTATAGGTAAACAGGACCTCGTCAGCAAACTATCACCAGCTACTCGGCAACAAACCGCCTATCAATAAAATTTGATGATTTCCCTCGATTTCTCCAGGATCTCATCATCAGATCCTGACCTAATGAGACTACCTAGGAAGTTACCCTTTCAAACAAAAAAAAAGAATTTTCCTAATCGGTCCAGGTGTCTTCAAGTAATCGGGGAACATACATAAAAAAAAGATCCCGACGAATTGGGAACCTCCTGCCTTTTTGAAGCTGGTTAAAAAAATTGGTTTCTATTTCTAAAATTAAAACTGATATAAACCTAAAACCTCATCGATAGCACCGCAGCGCGGCATAGTACCCAAGATGCTGGCAGCACTGACCCTTTGAATGGCCAAACTAATTCTTTGGCCAAGGTAGCTGCCAGCTCTTGGATCCCTGGTGGAATCGATGACCCTTTTAGATAGCTCTTCTAAAAGAACTCGAGCTCCCGGGCCCCACGGCCTCAATTCCTCGTTAATTGTTTTAAATTAAATTGTTTGTCACAGGTAGCAGCACAGGCGTCGAAATCGAATTGCAGCCGCACCAATCGGCAACAGCCGTTTTGTCGGCCAATCGATGCTCGTTGGAAATCACAATCGAATACCTTGTTACACTTAGAGGTAAGGTACCTATAAGGCCTATATCTATAGACCGCACTCTAGCTCTAATCAGACTCAAGACTCAAGGCTTTGGCCGTGGCTAGTTACCACCCTATGGTCATAAACGTGCCGCCAAGCGATTTAGCGCTCTGGCACGATGGCGTGTAGAAACCGACTAGAGGTATGAATTGAATGTACACTGCCATACCCCTTCCAAGTTAGCCCACTACCATCTTAGACTGCATCGTCACTTAACCATCAGGTGAGATCGCAGTCAAGGACTATATTATTTTCATCGAATGAAAAAAAAAAGAGATGGAACGAGATAGATTTATGGCAAAGCATATTTGTCTCTCGTTTCAACCTATATCTTAAGTCTGAGCTTGCTCTATAGATCTCAGCATGAGATCAGTAACGATGAGTAACGTTTTTTTATTATCCCTGACTGCGATCTCACCTGATGGTAAGTGACGATGCAGTCTAAGATGGTAGCGGACTAACTTAGGAGTATGGCGGTGTACATTCAACCCATACCCCTAATCTGTTTCTACCTTCGATCACAGAAATTTTTCTTCTGTGATCGAAGGTTTCTACACGCGATCGTGCCGAAACGCTAAATCGTTTGGCCACACGTTTTTGACGGTAGTACAAGAAAAAAGTGTATTTTTTTTCCTTCACTACATAGTATAAAACAAAGTCGCTTTCTCTGTCTCTATGTACGCTTAAATCTTTAAAACTACGAAACGGATTTTGATGCGGTTTTTTTTAATAGATAGAGTGATTGAAGAGGAAGGTTTATATGTATAATAACATCCATTAACAGTGAATGACATAGGCGAATTTATACCCGTGCGAAGCCGGAGCGGGCCGCTAGTAATAAATATAAAAAGGTTTTCTCTTCTCAGGTAATGTCGCAGTGAACTTCAGAAGGAAACACAAGGGGCATCACTTCTACGGGCCTTCAGTTATTAGCGTCATGAAGAGTGGCGGTTTAGAAACTGAAAAAAGTGTTTTTGAAAATATAAATATTGGAGTGTTCACTGATGCGTGTTTGAAAGTTACTGATAAAGACTCTGGTTTTCCTTTGTAAAATAAACTAACGTTTCAAATGTATCTACAAATTAGTTTGTATTTTGTAATTCCATTTTCAAAAATTAACTTGCACAAAGTACTAAGGATTTTAGACTTGATGCGTGGTTTTGGACCACGGTCCATGCAACTGGATTCGACAATTTCAACAAAAACAGTCACCGTGGTACGTACTTGTATAATTCAACTAGCTGTTGCCCGCGACTTCGTCCGCGTTTATTTCTGTTATTATGATCGCGATTAAGAAGTTTTTAAAAGAACATATTTTAAATATGGATAATTTTCCCCGTTTTTGCAACATTTTTCATTGATGCTTCGCTCCTATTGGTTCCAGCGTGATGTTATATAACCTAAAGCCTTCCTGGATAAATGGACTATCCAACACAAAAATAATTTTTCAATTCGAACCAGTAGTTCCTGAGATTAGCGCGTTCAAACAAACAAACTCTTCAGCTTTATAATATTAGTATAGATTACAATAAATAATTAGTAATAAGTACTATGTATAGGGGAGTGCAATCCTATAATATCGGAATACCACACTTTCGCAGGATTGATCCCGCATATAAATCGGTGCGGGATCCGTCGGGATTAACGGGACTGATACGGGTATCTTTTCGGGTTAAAACGAGACAGATTTATGTCAGAGCATATTTGTGTCTCGTTTTAACCTCCATCTTGAGGCAGAGCATGTTCTATACAACTCAGCATGTCTGCCTTGCGCCTTTATACAATTCTATTGCAGTTCCATGTTCAAAAGAACTGTCATCAATTCAACAGTACCTGAACTCGTCAATGGAGACTCGTGACAAGGAATTAACTTAGTTATATTGATATTGGCCTTGTTCCTGATCGCTCCGCGTGAAGATTCAATTATTTTTAACTACTTATAGCTCTTATAGTAGGGTCATGTGTTCAACAATGAAACACAAAAAATTCAAAGTCTCATGCACCTTTTGTTTTTACAGATAGAAGTCTAATTTTTTACAGGTGTGTAGGTAATTTAGTTCGGCATCGAATTTCATTTACAATTTTTTTAATTAATATGTAATCAATCGGCAAAAAATTATAAACTAAAAAATGGGAAATGTTTCATTGTGTCCACAGTGGTGGTACACAATGAAACACCACAAATTCAACAATGAAACATTAATAGTATTGTCTCCACTTTTGTGTAATTTATGGAGTAGGTGAATAAAAAAATGCTTGAGTTAATAATCACAAAAGGATTTATTTTTAATTAACTT
The DNA here is from genome assembly GCA_933228805.2 of Hipparchia semele. Lineage (NCBI taxonomy): Eukaryota > Metazoa > Arthropoda > Insecta > Lepidoptera > Nymphalidae > Hipparchia > Hipparchia semele. Next base: position 1,992,720 of record OW121733.1, on the reverse strand, counting down.
TAATCAGGTTACCAGTACTATTACTGGTATTATAAAAATTTTAATGTTAATAAGATTAATTTGTGAATTTGTAGCCACAAAAATTATTAATTTGCCCGGAAAGTACATGATATTATGTATGTACAATTATACGGTACACAATAAAATAAAATGATACACATTGAAATAGTGTTTCATTGTGTTACTGTGCAACTGTTTCATTGTGAACTACCTAAGGTTTTTTTACTAATCTCAATTTTTTACCCACTAAATTGTAACACTTTAAGATATAATTGATTGCACATTAATCTACGAAATGTGTGTAATGCTAATTAATCATGAAATTTATGAAATTTTCAACCATACTTTACTAAAAAATCTATAAAGAATGCTAAAAATACTTACTTTTTGTCGAAAAAAACCAAAAGTGCTCCGCAAACACATCTTCTCGCACGCGGCGTCGATGCAAATTGGGCTAGGGCGGGGGGTTCACGAGAGTGTCCTAACGCAATATAATGCACGAAATGGCAACGCAGAATTTTAGAAATATCACAGTGTTTTATTGTGTACCACTGTTTCATTGTTGGACATCTGACCCTACCTACTTTTTTTTTTAAATATATACAACGTGTAACAAAAGTGTGAAATAACCCTGAATGAGGTGAATGTGCTCATGAAACTGAACAACTTTGCCCAAGGAACATAGGTCGAAATGTGAAAAAAAATGTGGACCTCCCATACAAAACTTGACGATCAGCTGATTGATTTGGAAGGTAAAATTTTTAAGCTATTGCATAGCTTCTATCGCGGGCTTTGAGCGTGGAGACCGAATCCAGAAATTCCTTAACGAAAATAACCTGACACGGTTACCTCTAGATGGCGATCTCACCTCTAGATCTCACCTCTAGATCTCACCGCTAGATGGCGTTGATAAAAAATGCTATGCAATAGCTTTACCGCGGCAGTCCCCGAGTGCCACACGTCTTTTTTTCATATTTCGTCTTATCGACCTGTTCCTTGGGGAAAGTTGTTCAGTTTCATGAGCACATTCACCTCCTTCAGGGTTATTTCACACTTTTGTTACGTTGTATACTAGCACTTCGCTGCGATCACACCTGATGGTAAGTGAAGATGCAGCTTAATATGGAACGCGCTAGAAAATGCCTATTCACACTTAATTTACACTTATATCTAACTAGCTGATCGCGATGCCCGTGACTTCATGATCTTGTTCCACTTCCACGTGCCTCGGTCTAGCGCTCAATGTATCCACTATCCAGCGGCTTCATGCACCTCGTATGATGGCGGTCGACACAACCATTGGACATGGACTATTGGAGCATCATAGTCACGAGGACATAATAAGTTTTTGACGACCTCCCTGGCGCAGTGGTGAGCGCTGTGGTCTTATAACTGGCAGGTCTCGGGTTCGATTCCCGGCGGGGGCAATTTAGAAATTTATTCTTTCTAAATTGTCTTTGGTCTGGTCTGGTGGGAGGCTTTGGCCGTGGCTAGTTACCACCCTACCGTCAAAAACGTGCCGCCAAGCGATTTAGCGTTCCGGCACGATGGCGTGTAGAAACCGATTAGGGGTATGGGTTTAATTTACACTGCTATACCCCTTCCAAATTAACCCGCTACCATCTTAGACTGCATCGTTACTTACCATCAGGTGAGATCGCAGTCAAGGGCTATCTTGTCATAGAATAAAAAAAAAGTTATCCATTACAGTACCTGCCTATAATAAAAGCTGTTAATAAGATCAAGATCAGCGCATCTCAGCCGCAAAGCGATCACCGTGAGCTCAATGTTAATGGAGCTTTTTGCCAGGGTGACCAACCGTTGTGGGTTTTTCAGGACATGTCCTGTAAAAAATCCGGCCCTGGAAGAAAAATTAGAATTTAGTAAAATTGGTGTAGAATTAGAAACTAAATTGCGAGAACAATTCGGCAATTGACTTGGCATTGTGCGCACCATCTACGGTCGCATTTATGTTTTTTTTTTATTTTGAGATAGGCTTGCTTGAGGACAATCAATGATGGAAAGCATTGATTAGGTCTAGGTTGGAGCGTGCTTGCCTAGAAAATGTCTATTTACTCTTGTCTTGATGGTACTCAAATTATACGTAGCCGGAAACACAGACGCTGGAAGTGTTTTAAGTTTTATTTTGAAAAGGATAACAATGTACACCTGTCTATTTAGTTTAGAGATTTTGAAAAACGAATTTAGCACCTAGGAATATGCATCCCGAACAAGTCCTTAATCGAAGCATTTTAAGCTGGTCACCCTACATTATACGCAAACTATCGATTTATTATTGAACAATAGCACATCTGGTACAGGTGTCGACACACGACACTATAGAATACCACTTCAAACAACACTCCAAGTCTCAGACCCTCGTCTCTATTACAAGTGAATAGAATTGAAATTCCTTTGGAAAATAGTTTCAGAAATGCAAAGTATATCTTGGTTGGTAGGATAAGGACAGAGTTTAAAAACTAATCTAACATCCAATGCCCTAACTCCTATCTCAAAGGCATAGAGTCTTTATTCCTTTGCTAAATAGTTTCAAAACAGTATGTTTATGTTGGTTATTTGTTGTGTGTGGTAGATTTGGATACAGTATAAATAGTTGGATGAAATTGGGATAATACACATTCAAGTGTCATTGGTGTATTTAAGAAGATCACTATTAGAGGGTAGGAAGAAAAAAATCTCAAATAAAAATACTATTGGACGTCGTACAAGAAAACAAATACACTATCTCTAAAAAATACTTTAACATTTTATCATATACACATGTATTTTTGCCAGAAAAATTAAAAAAAAAAAAAATTTAGTTGAAAAGTAAATTGGTAAATATCTAGTGAGTTCTGAAAGTAATTTGAAAAAATTGCACTAATCTTGGGCTTTTGGGGTTCAAATATTGATTAGTTAGTTATTATTACTTTTACTTGACGACACTGTTGATTTTAATTCTTAATAAGTATAAAAAAACTAAAATTATAATATAAGAGTTACCAACATATTTTTACATACTAACTAGAATGAAAAATATATTGTTTCAGATAACAACGGATCTAAAAGAAAATGACGGTAAACAGATTTTTTATTTTCATTCATATTAATTCTTTCCTGTGAAATATAAAAAATCAAAAATATTATTTGAGCCAGTGACTTATTTTAAATAAATTGAAAAAATTAAAAAAAAATATACCAATCGTTAAGTATTAATAAATTAAATGCATACTTATTGTTACAGATGTTCATATTCATAAGCTTACTCGCGTACGTGATAGCTGAACCGCCTGTGGGGTAAGTTTCTAGATAAAGTAAATAAAAAAAACCTACAAGAAAAGTCCTACAACTCTTCTGGTGGTATAGTCTTGACCTGTCATAAGAGCCACAAGTTGGCATACATGAAATAAATAATTTTGAATTCTGTATGTTGCTTAGAGGCATAATCTCATTACATTGATGATGTTTCCGTACCTGATAATATGTTAATTCCAGGAATGGCTACCCTGCAGCACGATCAAGTTACGAGCATCATGTCGACAGTCCAAGGTCTCTGGAACAAGAATATGGCGCACCAGTATTAGAAGCAAGAAGCAACTACGTTAATGATGCTAGATCCCAACTTTCCTATGATAGAGCCAGATCCACATCATCACAAGACTTTGGGACTCCTGGATTCCGATCAGTATCTCGGGAGTTTGGACCTCAGAAGGCCAGAACTGGTTTATCTCAAGAATATAGTCCACCTAGTGCTAGAACAAGCGTTTCTCAAAATTATGGGCTTCCCAATGCTAGGTCAGGGCTCTCTCAAGATTATGTACCACCGAAACCTAGATCAGGCATTTCTCAAGAGTATGGAACACCAAATACTAGATCAGGATTATCTCAACAGTACGGAGTACCCAATGTTCGGTTAGGATTGTCGCAAAAACATGATCCCCAAAATGCAAGATCTAACATTTTTCAAGAGTCTAGTCTACCTAATTCCCGAAGCCTGTCTCAACAATACAGTTCACCCAACCTACGTAATGCTGCCTCAGATTATACTCGATCTCCAGATTACAGCACAGCTAGTGCTCGTTTGTCTCAAGAGTATGGAACTCCTCAATTGAGAAGTTCTCAAGATTATAAAACCAACATCCCGTCGGATTCCTATGGAACACCTCTGCAACGATCCTCCCAAGCACTATCAGATTACAACGCACCTTCAGAAGAATATGGTCTGCCGTCACAAAGGAATTTCGATCATTCACCCTCGCAAAAATACGAACAGCCGAATTTTAGAAATGCTCAATCATATAGCCCTCTTTCCCAAGGAATTACTGCATCAAGCAGATTCAACAAAGGTTCTGCATCTTCTAGGTCTCTTCAATCTTCTTTCGTTTCAAGTAGCCCATCCCAAACGTATGGAACCCCTGGTTCTACATCTTACTCAGCACCCAGTGCAAGGACTATTGACTCTTATTCTCCAGCTGCAACTGACACTTATTCTCCAGCCGCAAAGTCTATTTCTACCACATATTTGCCAAGTTCTAGAAGTGTTTCTCAGACTTACGCAGCACCTGATGGACGAAGCTTATCATCAGAATATAGTGCTCCAGATGCTAGAGCTTTAAATACGGATGCTTACGCTTCTTCATTTGACACAGCTAGGTTGGTATGATTTTTTTTAAGAATATGTGATGCAGATGATGATTCGATTGTCACATTAGAATGTCCCTTTAATATAATTCTTCAACCCTTTGTAGAGATCTAACTAACCCTTTGTGAAGATCTAAATAAGCAGCTTGAATTATAAATTGAGTTACCATGGCCAACTAAAATAATTTTCTAACAATCCATAGATCCATCCCTTCAAAACAATATGGTGCTCCATCCAGCCGGGACGCAATGCCTTCAGAACAATACGGGGTGCCAGAACAGTATGATGCCCTCTCCGGCCAGGGATACAGCTATGCCAGAAACGCACTTGATGAGCTTCTGAACCAGGTGGGTGCTTCATTAATTAGGGGCTTAAAATTTCCAGAGGCTACTCCCGTGCTGATTCAGTACAAAACTTAAACTTTCAAACGAACGAGATTCCAAATGTAATCTTTTGAAAAATTATAATACCTTCTTTACCAACACGAATTGTGCTTTCTATGATAGTTAGCTACTCCAACAACTTGGGACCACAATGTGCCTATCCATTCGAACTTTAGCTTCGCGATGAGCTATGTCGGTAAATCTGGTCCTCCTCCTCCTTATTTCATTTCTGATCGGATCTCGCAGGGATATTTTCGGAAACAGAATTACAAAGTTTGAAAAACATTGCAGGAGCCAGCTAACTATGACTTCGGGTACAAAGTGAGTGACTACGCAAGCGGGAGCGACTTCGGTCACACGGAGAGCAGGCAGGAGAACAAGGCAGAGGGATCATACTTCGTGGTACTTCCGGACGGCACCAAACAGGTACATACTTGCTTCGTTAGCTAAGTGACAACATAAGAACTAAAAACTTCTGTTAATTTGTCACATCAGAAAAATCTGAAGAGTAGAGTACTTCTTACACTAGGTACAGATATTTTCATTTCTGACTTGAAAGAGATCACGTAGAGGAACTCCTAACTTAACTATCTCCATCACCCACATCGAGGGGGTCTTAGCGGGTAAAAACCCCACATATCCCGGACTCTACCCCAGGATTTAGGGTATCTTTTAAGAAGAATTTTCCATCGTTAAAAAAAGGGATGGTAGGAGTTTGAAATCGAATAAATAAAACACATTAAAGCAAATGTATGTACTCGTATTTACAGACTGTAGACTACGAAGCCGACGAGCGTGGCTTCAAGCCCAGGATATCAGTGGAGCCAGCTGAATCCAGATCAGGGTACGATGATAACGCTGCTGATCTCACCCGTTCTCCAGATGGACCTTATTAGGACAGCGATAGAGACCAAATTTCCTTGACAACTGAAGACTTGAAGAAACTCAAAAGGATTGTTTTCGTCTAACACCACATCTTTTTTTTTTATTTCAAAAATACTTTTCAAATTTGTTTTTTAGAGAAAACTAAGCAAATATTTATGCTATTTTCATATTTTGTCAAGTTTTTCCGTTATTTTGTAAAATTACTTTTTAAATTGTGTTAAGCTCTTTGGTTAAGCTTTACGTGATAACTTAATTTTTAAATTCCAAATTAATGTTAAGCTAATATTCAACTTTATATGCTGCCAAAGTTGCCAAACCTAGGTGCAAATACAGAGCTGTGAAAAAATATAGACTCAAATCATTTTTTCAATGTTTTAAAGATTAAACTCAACAAACTTAAGCTGTAACAAAGTCATCTAATACTAAATATGCCCACATGCATGGTACGTATAAAACGGTTTGTTTCTGCGTTACCTTAACGTTGAGCGCAACGGTTGTTGTCACACGTATCAACTTGCACTGTGAATAATTATAAACTCAGTCGCAATTAGAACGTGATAAGAGAAAGTGCTTGCATCTTTTATTTGTTATTTAAGAAGTTTATATTGACGAGTTTGTATTTTTTGTGGTGATTATATTTTAATTACTTTGGATAATGCCTCGTGGTAAACAATTAAGTGAGATAGAAAAACAAAGAATTATCGATTTGAGAAGCTGTGGTAAAATTCAAAGACAAATAGCCGACATTATTGGTAGATCACAGAGTGTGGTAAAGAACTTTTTGAAGCTAGGAATTGAGAATTATGGCAAAAGTAAACGATCTGGCCGACCTCCTAAGTTTTCTTCTACCGTGAAACGCGCCGTTCTAAGGGAATTGTCGAACACTGGAGCATCATCATCGGCGCTGTTGCACAGATATAACTTAGATTGTGATCCGAGTCTTATTAGGAAGTGGGCAAAAGCATCCCGATATTTGAAATATCGGAAATATCTTAGTAAACCTGCCTTGAAAGAGCATCACGTTACAGACTGACTTAAATTCGCAGAAAAATATTTAAAAAAGGACTAGATTTTTGGCAACACGTTATTTTTTGCGATGAAAAGAAGTTTAATTTTGATGGTCCTGACGGTTTCAAATATTACTGGCATGATTTAAGACACGACACAAAGATAATGTCACGTCGAGCACGCGGAGGTGGATTGTCATGGTATGAGGCGGCATCACTGGCCATCTAAAGACGGAATTGGTGTTTTGTAATGGTCGAATGAACGCTGCTAATATCCAGATCTGCTACACGATTACCTTTTACCTTTCATAACCCTGACTGAAGACGAAAATATTATTTTTCAACAAGATAACGCTCCGATACATGTTGCTGAAAGTACAAAAAAGTGGTTGTATGACTTTGGTATATCGACATTACAATGGCCAGCGTGTAGTCCGGACTTAAATCTGATGGATAATGTGTGGGGGATTCTAGCAAGGAAAGATTACGATAGAGAAAAGCCTCCTATAAATGATATTCAACAACTCAAACAAAGACTGCAATCTTCTTGGTCTGAAGTTCCATCCACTGTAGTTAAGAAGTTAATGGATAGCGTACCTAACAGATTAATAGACGTTATTAAAAATAAGGGTAAATGGACAAAATATTAGCTAAATATAACATGCATTATGTACGCTGAGTTTATAATTTTTCACAACGAACATCCATTGAATTTTTTATTTTTTGGTTTTTTTTTTCATCACACAAAAAAATAAAAATGATCTATTTATATAAAGAGAATAATGACTTTGTCGCATTTACTGGACGAAACGATATTTAATAATTGGTACTTATTTTGTAATAAAAATTGAAAATATTATTGAGTCTATATTTTTTCACAGCTCTGTACCTAGTGACAGCAGAAGATATATTTTTGTTTAGTAAAACAAAGTTTTTTCTGTAAACTTTATGAAGCCACGTCACGTTCAGAACGTGGAAATCATGTGGTCACGATGTAATTTTGATAGTAAATAAAGTTGCCATTGTATAAATGTGGATTTAAAACAAGATATTCAAGTACTTTTCCTCTCTTTGCGCATTCAATATTTTGTAAATAATATTATTTTTCTATTAGTATATCTTCATTTGTGCCATTTTAAGATAATTTTTAAGAATGCCTGTTTTGACGAAAACGCGAATAGCGAAAATCTTTTTATTTATTTTTGTAGCAAATTGAAAAAATGTATAAAAAAAATTACCTCATAAGTTTGTAAGATGCGCTTATAAATAGTACCTAAAATATATTATTGCATAATATGAAATACTTGCTTTTAATATTTTTCATTTCTATCCGTCTCCCTTCAAATAGCTCTCCCTCTCATCTCTGAAAATGATTGCTACAGTATGTTAATCTTTCTCTCTTTTGGCTAAAAAGCATTTTTTTTTTAAATATTAGAAAAGCTGAACTTGACTTACATTCTTCTCCCCTCCAACTAAGCGAAAAGCTTGTGCTGTATGGGTACGAAAATAGTACCTATAGTTCTTCTAATTCAAGAGGGCACGTGAGCTTTACTTGTGGTTACGTCGTGTACATGTACGTTGCGTAAGTGTGGGTGATGTATGGCTATCAATAGCCTAGGTGGAAGCGGTTAGGCGCGAGCACCTCCCTGGCGCAGTGGTGAGCGCTGTGGTCTTATAACTGGGAGGTCTCGGGTCCGATTCCCGGCGGAGGCAATTTAGTAATTTATTATTTCTAAATTGTCTCTGGTCGGGTCTGGTGGAAGACTTTGGCCGTGGCTAGTTACCACCCTACCGTCAAAGACGTACCGCCAAGCGATTTAGCGTTCCGGCACGATGGTGTGTAGAAACCGATTAGGGGTATGGGTTTAATTTACACTGCTATTCCCATCCAAGTTAGCCCGCTACCATCTTAGACTGCATCGTCACTTACCATCAGGTGAGATCGCAGTCAAGGGCTATCTTATCATAGAATAAAAAAAAAAGCAAGCTCTCGCTACACTTATATACATATGACACACACACACACACACACACACACACACACACACACACACACACACACACACAACCAAGAGTCACGCGCCCTTGTGAATAATTCACGAGAGCCTATATTACGCCCGATAATATCAGCTATCTGCCAGTGAAAGTCCCGTCAAAATCGGTACAGCCATTCCCGAGATAGGCGACAACAAACAGACAGATAGAAATATTTACTTTCGTATGCAGTTAGTAAAAAGCTGTTCTTTTGATATTACAAACAGACACTTCAATTTTATTTATTTGTATAGATTTCACCTCGAGTACTCGCGGGATGGCCGTGTCAGGAGAGGCATGGTTAGTGGTTACGTCATCGTAATATGAAGAGTGAACACATCAAAGGACATATCCTTCTATAGAAGGATATGCATTCTGCATGGCCTAAGAATTAGGCTTTGCATCGTCTGACAGAGTCCTGCCAGCTGCGACGGGAGACAAACGCATTAGAGAAAATGAATCATGCTTAGATAAAATAAAATAAAAGTAATAATAATATAAACGTATAAATTCTTTTAACAAAACTGACTTCAAACGTCACTACAAAGTATATCAATTGTGCCTATAAGATTTGAAGAGTTTGAGAGATGCCTGGTCCGATCTGAAAAAGGTGATCCCATTGTCATCAGGTTAGGATCTAATGATGGGATCCTGAAGAAATCGAGGGAACTCTTAAAAAATTTATAGGCACAATTGATTTACTTTGTAGTAGCGTTTACTCGTAGTTTCTCCCCTTCCAAGTTAGCCTGCTATTATCTTACCTTCAAGTGAGATCGCAGACATCGTGTCATCGAAAAAAAAAAAATTAGATATAGTAAGTGTTCAGTGGTATACAAGAAAAAGAACGCTTAACGTCTTAAGCGTGTCTTTTACGTGCCGCCAAGCGATTTAGCGTTCCGGCACGATGGCGTGTAGAAACCGATTAGGGGTATGGGTTGAATTTACACTGCTATACCCCTTCCAAGTTAGCCCGCTACCATCTTAGACTGCATCGTCACTTACCATCAGGTGAGATCGCAGTCAAGGGCTATCTTGTCATCGAATAAAAAAAAGCATCCATACAAATATTATAAATGTGAAAGTGTGTTTGTTTATTGATTTTTCCTTCAATCACACTGCAACAGAGCTACGGATTGATGTGATGTTTTGCATAGGTATAGTTGAGGACCTGGAGACGATGGAGACCTAGGCTACTTTTTATCCCGGAAAATCAAAGTGTTCCCGCGGGATTTCAAAACTAAATTCACGCGGACGAAGTCGCGGGCATCAGCTAACTGTATTCAAAACATCAGAAAATATACTCTACCAACCGTACATTTATATTTGTTTTAACATAATTAATAGGATCATGATTATTCCTTGAGTAAATAGATATAATGCGATCTAAGCGAAAAACAATAGCGAGCCTTGATTGGTGTCACGACGCGAGACGACCGTACAAACAAGATACAAACGTGTGGACACCCTCACCAAAGAACAGAAAAAGATATGGAGTCGCCACAGTTTATAAAGGTAAGATTTACTTATTAGGCCTACTAATTGATTCCTGCGGAACATTAAGTTCTATATTTCAAACCCCTATTTTATAATTTTAGGGTTTGAATTTTCAAAAATCCTTTCTAAATCAATTAATTTGAAGCTTCAATAGTCCAACGATTAAAGATACGGACTGCGGACTGAAAGGTCGCGGGTTCGAGCCCCACCCGTTGTACTGATGTCGTAGCACAAGCTTTTGGCTTGTTTGGAGGAGAGAGGGGAATATAAGTCACGTTCAGCTAATAAAATCTTAAAAAAAAAGAAAAAAAAGATACCGGCCGAATTGATAACCTCCTTTTTGGAAGTCGGTTAAAAAAATTAATACTCAAATTAAAACGAAATGAAATCTAAAACCTTATCGAAGTTATTTTTTTTGTCAATAGCGACTCTATGTTTCTCTTATTCCTACACCTTGAAAGTACGTCTATTATGTCGCTAATGAGACGCAATTTTTCATCCCCTACTCAACGACAAGCTTTAACTGAGTTGAAAGTATAAAAGAACTAAATCTAGGACGATCGTATCATTGTTGCATTTTACCGGCTCTACAGCTTTGTTGTTCACTGATTTTTTGCTAATAAAAATGAGGGTAAGTTTACTTTTTGATGAACTTCCTGACGCAGCGGTAAGCATTGTGGTCTTATACGAGGAGGAGGTCCCGGGATCAGTTCTCGGAAGAGGAAATTTTGGTATTTATAATCTCTAAATTCAATACAATTAAGTGCCTCATCTGGTGACAGTAAGGTCAGTAAGGGTTGGCTCAATTTTGCTCAAAAATTAAACAAAAAGTGTATGACGCCTTCCTCTTGCTATTGGTTAAAATGCATTGATGCAGTAAGAACGCAATAAATTCAGCCAATGAAAGGTGATGGCGACTGAAAACGGTTCGACGGGTAAATCCCCCCCTAGAAATAGAAATAGTAAATTACATTTCTCTTTCAAACCTTCAATGGATAAAAAATGCCTAAATTCAAATTCAAATTCAAAATTCATTTATTTCATGTAGGCTACCTTGTAGCACTTATGACACGTCATAAATCTACCACCGGTTTGGAATGCAGATTCTGCTGAGAAGAACCGGCAAGAAACTCAGCAGTTGCTCTTTTCAAATAGTTGATAGGCACTGAGTTATAGAATCCCTGAAGTGTATAATAAATTAATTATGGACAATTCATTCTCTGGTTTCAGCTTCAATTTGTTGTATTCGTGGTTGCTACATCAGCATCCGTCCTGGCGGAAATTCCACCATCTAACAGGTACCACAAAATACATAATAGCACAGGTACAGAAGATTCGACCTGAATTGTACTTTATTGTGTGGTAGCAAGAGTCGCTATTTCTTCGTCTTTATCAACCGATAGACGTCCACTGCTGGACATAGGTCTCTTGCATGGACTTCCACCGGCCTCCGTCTTGCGCCGCCTGAACCCTCCCTGCGACTCGTTGGATGTCGTCGGTCCACCTAGTGGGTCTGCCAACACTGCGCTTCTCAGTGCGGGGTCGCCACTCCAGCACCTTGGGACCCTATCGACCATCAGCTCTTTGAACTGTGTGCCCCGTTCATTACCACTTCAGTTTCGCGACTCGCTGAGCTATGTCGGTGACTTTAGTTCTCTTACGGATTTCCTCATTTCTGCTTTTATCTCGCAGGGATTGAGTCGCTATTTATTGAAATGATTTAGTGGCGTGAATCTTCTGTACCTTTACTATTAGATATTAGTATTAATTCTAATCCTGTCTCACTAATCTATCTTCACCCATCATCAGCTATCTTCCACCGTCACAAGCAAATCGCAACACCGGCTACCCTCAAGGTCCTCGACCCGGGCCATCATTCCCTGAGGCACCGGAGGTCATTGCTGCCAGGACCCTGGAGCAACCTGGTCGTGGACAAGGAAATGGCTTCACCAGGTAAATACACTTTTTTTTGTAGCTTCATTGTGGAAGCACTGTATACTTACATAGCATAGTTTTGTTACCTATTGTAAATTTTTTTTTTGAAAAGTGTGAGTTTCTTGCCGGCTCTTCTCAGCAGAATCTGCATTCCGAACCGGTGGTAGATTTATGACGTGTCATAAGAGCTACAAGTTGGCCTACATGAAATAAATAAATTTTGAATTTGAATTTATTCGATGACAAGATGGTCCTTGACTGCGATCTCACCTGATGGTAAATGACAATGCAGTCTAAGTTGGTAGTGAGCTAACTTGAAAGGGGTATGGCAGTGTTCAACTCATCCCACTAATCGGTTTCTACACGCCATCGTGCCAGAGCGCTAAATCGCTTGGCGGCACGTCTTTGACGGTAGGGTGGTAACTAGCCACGGCCAAAGCCTCCCACCAGACATATTCATCAGACACTCCTCAAATGCTCATGATCTGTTAATTTTACAACTCAGGAGCAGTTCCCACGACACTGCCGTCCAGGGAGGATTAGGAGCTCGAGACAGTCAGGGTTACAACGAAAACTCCGCGCTTTATGGGATAAACGAAATCGACGCTAAGTCGGTTAGTAAGCAAACTCCTTTTTCCTATGGCTTTTTCTAGCTCGTGAGCAAAACTAAGGTAATATTCTAACCCAAGCATACCCAAAACCTTTACTGTACTCAAATAGACGATGGTGGATGGATGGTGGATCAAGGTTTTTCAATTCCCATAGGAACTCTGTAATTTTCCTAGAAAATGCCTATAGCCTATAGCCTATAGCCTATGTTTTAATCCTGGGTATGAGCTATCTCCATTCCAAATTTCAGCCAAATAGGTTGATTCGTTGTGGCGTGAAGGAGTAACAAACATACACACACACATACAAACTTTCGGCTTTATAATATTAGTGTGATAGTGTGATATTTCCAACAGGGTTTTTCTTGTAAACATTGAGCAGTACATAATTATCCACTGAATTCCGTGTTCAGGAACCAGCGAACTATAACTTCGGGTACATGGTGACTGACTACGAGGGTTCTGACTTCGGCCACCAGGAGGAACGGCTGCAGGAAAAGGCCCAGGGACAGTACCACGTGGTTCTGCCTGATGGCAAGAAGCAGGTATAATAAAATAGTAAATTAAAAAATCGAAAACCCGACAGCGTAAATAAAAACTGAAAAAACGAGTCCAGTTATCTAGAAATAATATTAACAGTTGGGACCCATTATTGGGAAGACTTGAACCGTTCTAGCCTTCTCGTTATTTTTAGTTGTTTCAGAATCGATGCGTTTGGTACTGTATGCTGGATCCAAAGGATACTCGATTACTTCGGCCACATTGTCAGAAGGAAGAAACACAATCTAGAAAAGATTGTGATTACTGGCTAAGTGGACGGAAAGAGACCTCAAGGACGTAGCCCGATGCGTTGGCTAGACCAAATCCGCACCACCCTCGATAGTAAGGTCCACGAAGCCTTGCATGTCGCAAAAAACCGAGGCACGTGGCGCGACATCATCTACAAAAGAGTCCCTTGTGGAAGGGGTCACGACCCTCAGTAATGGCGATACGACGCAGAGAGAGAGAACCGATCTAGATTTTTAATGGCTCCCGACTGTTTTAAAGTTCGAAAATGCTCGGATAAGACGCAAATTACGTTGGTGAAATCGATTCTAAATTATAAAGGTACCTACTCCTTTATAATTTAGAATCATCCTTCTATATAGAATCCTTTATAATTTATAATTTAGCCAGTTTTTTTTGTTACAGACCGTAAGTTACGAAGCAGACGAGCGCGGATTCAATCCCCAGGTTTCCTACAAGGATACAGAAGACCTCACCCGCTCTGGGGGGTACGGCGACGTCGCCAACACCCGTAGTCATGGCAACGGATACCAAAATGGCGGCCATGAAGATACAAGCGCTTACTGACTCACAATGTGGTTTATTGTAACATTTAATATCGTTTTGGGTTTGCAATAAATTTTCTTGTAACGAGTTTTTATGTATTCTTTATTTTTCTTATATCTTTTTCTATCTTCTTCTTCTTCTTTATCAACTGATAAACGTCTCACCTGATGGTAAGTGACGATGCAGTCTAATATTTGTAGCGGACTAACTTGGAAGGGGTATAGCAGTGTAAATTCAATCCATACCCCTAATCGGTTTCTACACGCCATCGGCATCGTGCCGAAACGCTAAATCGCTTGTCGGCACGTCTTTGACGGTAGGGTGGTAACTAGTCACGACCAAAGCCTTCCACCCCACCAGACCAGAGACAATTCATAAATTATAAATTCCCAAATTGCTCCGTCGGGATTCGAACCCGAGACCTCCCAGTTATAAGACCACAGCGCTCACCACTGCGCCAGGGAGGTCGTCAAGAAAATAGGTACCATAATAATCGATGGCAAACAAAAGGCGCTCGTCATCACGAGATTAATTAGCCAATAATTGCTTTGCCATCTTCATTGATCGTGATCTTGAATTACGTATTTAATTAGGTTTATCTGCGACTTCCTTCGCGTGAATAAGCTAGCAAAACGACGTCTTTTGACTTCAAATAATACCTACTGTCTATTTGAGTATCCAATCTAACAGGCCAGCACCTTGAGACCCAACGATTAGTTCTTAGGTTTTGACGACCACCCTGGCGTAGTGGTGAGCGCTGTGGTCTTATAACTGGGAGGTCTCGGATTCGATTCCCGGCGGGGGCAATTTGTGAATTTATAATTTCTGAATTGTCTTTGGTCTGGTCTGGTGGGAGGCTTTGACGGTGGCTAGTTATCATCCTACCGTCAAAGACGTGCCGCCAAGCGATTTTGCGTTCCAGTACGATGGCGTGTAGAAACCGATTAGGGGTATGGGTTGAATTTACACTGCTATACCCCTTTCTAGTTAGCCCGCTATCACCTTAGACTGCATCGTCACTTAGCATCAGGTGAGATCGCAGTCAAAGACTAACTGTCATCGAAAAAAAAAAAAATGAAAATCTGTGTTGTACAAATCTTATACCCGCATGGAATAGCGCTAAGAATATTTACTCAAATACAGCCAGGTCAGATCCTTTGTGCAAAAAGTGACCCCACTCTGATTTTTTTGGACGACTCCCTGCTTGAAAGACATTTGTATCCTAGAGAGGAACATCCAGAATACTTTTTATCCCGGAAGACTCAATAGCCCAACCATTAACCAATGGTGCGGACTGAAAACTCAGTCGCAAGTTCGAGCCCCCTTGTTGCACTATTGTCGTACCCACTCCTAGCACAAGCTTTCCGCTTATTTGGAGGCGATAGGAGGGTATTAGTCAACTTCTGCTTGGCTAATGTTCTTTTTAAATAAAAAAAATACCATCAACTAGCACTAAGTCAATTGGTCCTTCCAATTCGCTCTAAATTTTGTCCTAAATCAACTGCGAAGGTGATCAAATAACCTACTTAATTTTCAAATATTTGCTCATTCGATGGAGTTGTTTAAGTTTTTATTTTAATAGAACTTATTTTGGTATAAATTGGGGCACCGATTAACTTCGCACATCATTCGCATCACCTTTTCCGAGATCTCAATACCAAATCAACATGAAGGTAAGTTTTATTCTAATTTTATTTGGAAGTAAAAGTTTATTAATGTTAATTTTAATACATAGTCTTGGCCTTAAGCCGTCTCGTTCGGGAGTAGACCAGTGGCCAGAAGATATGAATGATATTAATGAATGAGAGAGATGAGAATGACGAGCTTTTGACCGCGTCTTCGCTCACGTAAAGTTCGATTTTTCAAACCCTTATTTTACCCCCTTAGGGGTGGAATTTTCAAAAATTCTTTCTTCGCGGATGCCTACGTTCTGATAGCTATCTGTATGCCTTTCAGCCCGATCCGTCCAGTAGTTTAAGCTGCGCGTTGATAGATCAGTCTGTCAGTCACCTTTTCCTTTTAGATATTAATTAATGAGGGTTTTTAAATAAAATAAGGAACCCCAATAGTTTCGTAGTCGTGAGCTAACTTATAGAGGATTAAAAAAATCCTTTTTTTCAGATGATAGCACTAATTTTTGTGGCCATAGCGATGGCTGATGGCAAGGGCTCAGGGCCCTACTTACCAAGTGGTTGGAGGCCGGATGGACCCGCCTTCTTTCTGCCTTCTGAAATTGTGGTATGGCATTATTTGTGAAATTACTTATTGTCTTTGACTTAATTGGTTAACTTCAGACTCCAAAGTCTGGAACATCGGCGCAAGGTTGCCTGTCTGTCGGTGTTCTACAAGATATATTTCGGAGAGTGTGCTCAAGAACTATTCGATTTAGTTCCACCATCACCTTACTACCACCGAACCGCAAGGCATCGTACGAATCTGCACCGCTACGTGGTCGAAATTCCACGATATCGCACTAAGCGCTTTGCTTCCTCGTTCCTAATACGCACCGCAAAAATTTGGAATGCCCTTCCGGCTTCCGTTTTTTCAACTAACTTTAATGTGGGTTTCTTTAAATCAAGAGTGAATAGGCATCTTCTAGGCAAGCGCGCACCATCTAATTGTATCTTCACTTTTTTCAGAAACCTTTACCATCACCAAACCCAGTAATAGACCTCAACCTTCAAGGCTCCGAGGCATCAGGGTCTGACTTCCTCCAGGAGTACGGTCCCCCGAAGGTACAGGACATCTCACAAAACTTGCTGAACCAAGGGTTGCCTGATGTTACTATTGAGCAAACCTTCGGGTTTGCAGCGCAAAGTTCTGGAAGCCAAGTTGGTGCTGAGAAAGTTGTGGAAATTTCTGAAGGTAAATTAATGCAGATTTTAATAAATCTAAATCTCTTTATGACCTCGGCATCTTTTTCGAGCGGTTTGGGGTCCAATCCTAGGCTAGGATGATAGACAAACTATTTAATTTAATCCAAATGCTTAACTAATTGATTGCATTGTTCTTTCAGTGAAACCAGAAGTATTACTAACGGAGCTACCCACAACAGTATCTCAATCTTCAATCGATGACAACCCACCTATTTCTGCTGAACTACCAATTTTGGATTTCGTAGTCAAAGAAACAACTATTATTCCTAACATCGAACAGGCCATAGTCCTCGTTGGTCAAACGAATCAGGAATCTAACGTACAATCAAGTTCCCAAGAATCGATTAATGTTCAATCAAATCAACAAAATTCAGAAGTATCGAATGTACAATCGATTCAACAAAATTACCAAGAATCTGCTGACTTGAATCAGCAATCAACACAATCATTGGAATATCAACAAGAATCATCAACAGCAAGCGATTTGGAAAAGGTTACAGCGTCTAGCGATTCTGTAGGGAATACGGAAGTGTTGTTAGTTAATGTACCAACAGTAACCGAAGAAAAGGTTCCTGGAGTACAAAATATACCTGATATTATTGCTAGCTTGGAGAAAGAGATTTCAACTCAACAGGTAATTTTATCTAATCCTTACATCAGTGATAACATCGTTAAAAAAAATTGTCAAATAGTCCTTCCCTGCTTTGACCCCTTTGCCTTAGGAGTTGGGCCAGTTAAAAATTTATTTGTACCCTCCATACCTGGATTAAATTTTCGCCCTTCAATCTACAGATTTTAGATTAGATAGGTCTTTATTTAACTGGATGGATGTTTTTTTAATTTCAGAGTGAAGAGAACCAGGCAGCAGGTGAACTAACTTCAGATCAGGGCCAAATCCCCGAAGGGTTCCTGGAGTATGGACCACCAGGCTTCACAGAATATGGACCTCCTAAAGAAGATCAGGTAGGAATATTTTCCTTTATCCTATCACGGGTGGGTTTAGTTCTTTCAACTCACGAGGGCGTGTGGCTCATGGTTGTGTGCGTGTCGTATCTGTATAAGTGGGAACGAGAGCTTCCTCGTGTCTGAACGCCCACCTAGGCTCCTGACAGGCACGCACACTTACGCAATGTGCAATGTGTATGTACACGACGTAACCACAAGTAAAACTAACGCACCCTCGTGAATTGCAAGAACTATAATATAGTATAATGGCAACTCGGTTGAGCAGCGTTTGAAAAGCTGTCTTGTCGTGCAAAATGCGTGAAGACTGCCACTGAGCGATTTTTATCCTGCACATGTCAGGAATTATCTCAAATCTCTCAAGTCGCAGTTTTGTAATGTTTTATCCGTGGAAAAGCCTCAAGAAAGTCATTGATTGTGCTTGAATTCACTTTATTTCTGTCATATAAAACCTCCTTTCCTTTTTTTGCAGGGTAAATCAGAAAATCTTCAAGCTGTTCAAACAAATGAGACTAGTCGGCGACGAAGGTTTTCACCTAGAATAAGGTAAAAATATTTTTTCTTCTTCTAGAGGTATCCTCTTAAACCGTTATGTTACAGTTTACACCAAACTACCCTCACACCTAATTTCACTTCTGTTACCAAAGGTTGCCTGGTAGAGATTGCTCTGTTAAAAAAAAAAAAAGACGTGTGGCACTCGGGGACTGCCGTGGTAAAGCTATTGCATAGCATTTTATATCGACGCCATCTAGCGGTGAGAGGAGTCCCGTGTCAGGTTATTTTCGTTACGGAATTTCTGGATTCGGTCTCCACCCTCAAGGCCCGCGATAGAAGCTATGCAATAGCTTAAAAACAGCGGATGCAATCTAGTGGATAGATCCAGTAGCTAAATGACAAAACCTAACGATTTTACGAGTAGCTTAGCTGCTGGCAAAATCCATTTGTATGACAATGATATTTTTGTATATATATAAATGATATTTGACTTGATTTGACTCTGCCTAATAATGATGATACTCTCAAAGGTCTAAGTAAGGTCCAAGTTCATAGTTTATCATTTTTTTTCAGATTCGGAAAGAAGTAAATCTAAAGCACCGGGATGAGAATATCGAAGACTTAGGCTTACGTGTACTTAGACTTCCCTAGTCTAGTTAGTTTAATTTAGGAAAAGTAATTAAATAACGGATGGCTATAATATTAACGTAAAAATCCTTTTTACAAAACCGACTTCTATCGCCACTACAAAGTATATTAGTATCAATTTTGCCTATAAAAGAAGAGTTCCCTCGATTTCTCCAGGATCTCATCATCAGATCCTGACTTGATGACCATGGGACCACCTGGGAAGTATAATCTTTCAAACAAAAAAAAATCCAAATCAGTCCAGACGTCTTCGAGTAATCGGGGAACATAAATAAAAAAAAAAAAAGATTTCGATGAATTGAGAACCTCCTCCTTTTTTGGAAGTCGGTTGAAAATATGATTTTAATAAATAAGAAAAATAATTAAAACCCAATCACATATTCTCTATAATACTTATGTAGAGTTGCTACTTATACGCACGAGTATACCTAATGATATACGTACTAATATTATACTGACAAAAAATAATGCATGTAGATTTATTTGGTGATAAATAAAAGCAATTATGTATTTTGAATACTGTAATTTTATTTATTTTGGTTTTATAGTTCCACATTTAGGTATATTACAACAAACAATAGGTACGCCATTACAAAGTTTTGTTTTATTATAATATTTTGTATAATAAATAACGCAGAAGTTATACCTAATTGACTAATAAAATATGTACTTACAGCTACACTAATATCTAGTCTACACTACTAATGTATAGTTGCAGAATAAATATTGCAGAAAAAAATATTAATATTACCTAAAGACCAATGTATAGCTACTTACTGAAAAAAATAAGATTATAGTGAGACCAAATCACTGTGATCTAAGCTGACTTAGGTAACAATAAATAACATAAATAAATAAACATTTATTCAGCTCACACATAAATAAAAGATTTAAAAAAATACGATGAGTAATACTAAATCGAGTAAGTAATGAGATTGAATCAATGTGATCTACGAGAGTGATACTGAAACACAGAGTGATCTAGCCTATCAAGTTATGCTCGATGAGATTACAGTGAGATAGAATCATTGTGAACTAAGTTGACTTAGGTTAAGTAGCATTTAATAAAAAAGTAAGACTGAATCACAGTGAGTGGTCTAGGTATGCTCGGTGAGATTAAAGTAAGATAGAATCATTGTGATCTAAGCTGACTTAGGTTATGGAGGATCGAATCAATGTGACTTAAGTGCGCTTAAAAAAATAATACTGAATCTCAGTGAGTGGTCTAGGTATGCTCAGTGAGATTAAAGTGAGATAGAATCATTATGATCTAAACTGACTTAGGTTATGGAGGATCGAATCAATGTGACTTAAAGGCGCTTAGAAATAGTAATACTAAATCACAATGAATGATCTAAGTATCTCAGGTGAGATTACAGTGAAATAGAATCATTGTGATCTAAGCTGACTTAGGTTACAGTGAAACTGCATTAATGTGATAGATCACATCACACAGTCAGAGTGTAGACACTCTCAGATTTTAGTGAGATCTATTGAGTTTAAACCCAAGTGGTTGTGCAATGCCTTATATTAAATATTTAGCGCCCTCGCTTTAGGTTAAAGGCTTTCAATGCTGGTATGGGTCACATGTAACGTAGAAGAACATGGTCTTGCGCCAATTGTATCCAACGATGGACTTGACTTGGTCCGTCCATTCGTTCTGGGGGGTAGGGTCTTCTAACGCTGGATATTCCGGTTAGGGGTCTCAAGAACCGTAAGAGTCTTAGGTATTTCTAATACTTATTTCACTTAAGTTAATATTCGAAAATCGATGTCGATAAACTAAAAAAACGTAACACTTTTATTTCTAATACTAATTTCACATTCGAAAATCGATGTCGATAAAATAAAAAACCCGTGAGATCCTCATTTCTAATACTTATTTCACTTAGGTTAAAATTCGAAAATCGATGGCAATAAACTAAAAAAACGTAAGCCTCTTATTTCTAATACTTATATCACTTAAGTTAAAATTCGAAAATCGATGCCGATAAACTAAAAATAACGTGAGACCCTTATTATTTCCAATACTTATTTCACTTAAGTTAAAATTCGAAAATCGATGTCAATAAATTAAAAAAACGTAACACCCTTATCTATAATATAAAAATGAATCGCAAAATGTGTTGGTAAGCGCATAACTCAACAACGCCTGGACCAATTTGGCCAAATCTTTTTTTAAAATGTTCGTTGAAGTTCAAGGATGGTTTTTACGGCGAGAAAAATTAGAATTATTGCTTGAAAAACCCTAAAAATAGCCCTTTTCTTTTTCCCATACAAATGATTTGAAACTAAAACGTAGTCAATTTGAGCTTTATTGCTATGGTATAAAGTTCATATTAAATTACAAGCACTCACTGTTGTCTAAGCAATGTAGGTGTGTTCCTAACGTCAAAGATCATATCTATCAAAACAATGTGCGTGTGTGCGTTGGAGCACAGAATACATAGTTGGAGGAGTTTAATGTCGCGTTCCGAAACTCGCGTTTCTTTTGTATTAGTTTCGGCACGCGAGATAAAATGCATCAGTTTCCACGTCATTACATCAGTCAAACAAAAAGCGAAGCATCGGTGAAAAATGTCGCAAAAACGGGGAAAATTATCCATATTTAAAATCTTTTAAAAACTTCTTAATCGCGATCATAATACTTAATAGAAATTGACGCGGACGAAGTCGCGGGCGTCCGCTAGTTTCTAATAAAAATTCGAAAATCAATGTCGAATAAATACTGGTCGTCTATGCTCTCTGCTTGCTTTTATATAGAGCTTCAAGAGAATTCATAGCTGCAAGGTAGTCGTAAGCCTGAAAAAGTTAAGGTATTAAGCATATTTAGGTATTAAGCGAACACAATTTCACCCTCACCACCTGCACTGGTAGCATGGGCGGGAGAAATTTTATCCCCGGGAAAAGGATAAAACGTTTATCCCCTCGCTTAGTTTTATCCACCCGTCGAGCATGGGCACAGCGGTGGAAATAACACTCAGTGGATATACTTATAGAAATATACATCGCCTTCTCCTCTGTCGCCATGCTTTAGCATTAGGAAAAAGATAATTTTATCCCCTGTCAGTGGATGAAATCGGGGGATAAAACTTTTATCTCCTGCCCATGCTACCAGTGCTGGGTGCCTGGAGCACTTCGACCATCCGTTGCTCCACATCTTTTTTTCCACGTACTACCAAATTGTGGAATCATCTCCCTTCGACAGTGTTCCCACTCAATTACAATATGGGGTTATACAAGGGACGAACCAATAAGTTCCTGAAAAGCCGGCAACGCATTGGTGGTGCCTCTGGTATTACAAGTGTCCATGGGCGGCGGTAATCACTTTACATCAGGTGACCCACCAGCTCGTTTGCCCGCTATTCATATAAAAAAAAAAGACGTGTGGCACTCAGGGACTGCCGCGGTAAAGCTATTACATAGCATTTTTTATTAACGCCATCTAGCGGTGAGAGGAGTCCGTGTTCCCGTCGAGACTTAGGTTTTTTTCGTTACGGAATTTCTGGATTCGGTCTCCACGCTCAAAGCCCGCGATAGAAGCTATGCAATAGCTTAAAAATTAAGTTAAGTATTAGTAGGTAGGTAGGTAGGACAAGTTAAGGTATTTCTTCTACTTCTTTATCAACCGATAGACGTCCACTGCTGGACATAGGTCTCTTGCATGGACCTCCACAGGTCTCGGTCTTGCGCCGCCTGAATCCAGCGGCTCCCTGCGACTCGTTTGATGTTTTGACGATCTCTTTGGCGCAGTGGTGAGCGCTGTGGTCTTATAACTGGGAGGTCTCGGGTTCGATTCCCGGCGGGGGCAATTTAGGAATTTATAATTTCTAAATTGTCTCTGGTCTGTTCTGGTGGGAGGCTTTGGCCGTGGCTAGTTACCACTTTACCGTCAAAGACGTGCCGCCAAGTGATTTAGCGTTCCGATACGATGGCGTGTAGAAACCGATTAGGGGTATGGGTTGAATTTACACTGCTATACCCTTCCAAGTTAGCCCGCTACCATCTTAGACTGCATCGTCACTTACCATTAGGTGAGATTGTATTCAAAGGCTATCTTGTCATCGAATAAAAAATAAAAAAAAAGACGTGTGGCACTCGGGGACTGCCGCGGTAAAGCTATTGCATAGCATTTTTTATCAACGCCATCTAGCGGTGAGAGGAGTCCCGTGTCAGGTTATTTTCGTTACGGAATTTCTGGATTCGGTCTCCACGCTCAAGGCCCGCGATAGAAGCTATGCAATAGCTTAATATATTATATTGTAGGTAGTTGTACAAAAATAATATGATGTATATTGTAGGTAGTTGTACTTACAGTTAATTTTTTGTGCAACTCTTGACCCGTGCGCTTCCCTATTACATCTTCTATAGAAGTAGGTGGTTTGGTAATTTCTTCATAATCCGGGGATGGCCCCACGAGCTTTGGCCTATTAGTGTTGGGTAAATTGGATTCAATGACAATGTAAGGCTCATGTGTATCGTTTTTAAAAAGATCATCTATCTCAATTGCTGGTTTAAAATCTTTGCTAACTGTTTTATCCTGTCTTTTGGAACCGTACGACTGTGGGTGCAACCTAAATTCGTTTAAACTTGTTGGGAGGATGTAGTAGTCGTAGTTTTTGTAATTTTCCTTGTGGCCTTCTGGATGTTTGTAATACAGGTGAGGGTTTCGCTCGATAGAAGCTGCACTGGTGTTTAGTCTGGAACAAGGGTTTATAATTCGATATCTCCTACGTAAGTTGTTGTATCCCCAATGCTTACGTGACGCGTTTTAAGGTGGTTTGATCCGGTCAGCGGTCACATCAGCGCCAATAGATGGCGTAGATTTTGTAATTAGACTTATTTTATTTCTTTTATGAATGAAAATGTGAATATTTTTTTATAATAATATGGTTCCCGGTTGTAACGGTATATTTGTAATATATCTAACTACGTTTCAGATGTATTTTAATTTTCAAAATACTTTCATTTGTACTGATAATCACGCGGTGGTAGCAGCACTGCTGCTCAATATACTTTATTTATATCAGGACAAGTGATGTTGTGAAGGTCAATACAATGGTTTTAATAACGATGCAACTTTATACGTCTTGAACATTCTTGAAAGTATGTTAAATAAGGGTTCCGATGTTTTTTCGGAACCCTAAAAATGCTGTTTTAAATTTTTTTTTAAGCGAACACATAAAATAGATAAAAAGACGTGTGGCACTCGGGGGCTGCCGCGGTAAAGCTTTTGCATAGCATTTTTTATCAACGCCATCTGGCGGCTCACCGTAGAGAAGTCCCGTGTCAGGTTATTTTCGTTACGGAATTTCTGGATTCGGTCTCCACGCTGGCCCGCGATAGAAGCTATGCAATAGCTTAAAACAAATGATATAGTCAGGATATAGTGCACAAAACCTAAAATGCTAACTTTGTGGGATACCACAACTTACGTAGGAGGTATCGTATTATGCCTGAAAAAAGGAGTATATTATTGTTTTTAGGGTTCATGTATGTATGTATGCGTCACCTTCCGTCGACCGCGGCACAGAATGTTATTTTACCTCAAAATCGGACATCCCCTTTTTATGATACTAATCGAAACTTTAAGCTTTTTTTAATGCTAGATTATGTAAGTTTTAAGGTTTTTAACCGACTTCCAAAAAGGAGGAGGTTATCAATTCGGCCGGTATTTTTTTTTTCTATGTATGCCCACCGATTACTCCGGGGTTTCTGAACCGATTCACGCGATTTTTTTTTAATCGACAGAGGAAGCTCGCGAAATGGTCCCATAATTTTTTTTTTTTTTTTTTTCAGTAATGTAAGTATACACTACAATATATACTCACTAATATTACAATCTAGCGGAATAATATGGCTAATGAGCAATTTTACTTTAACCTAAACTTATAAAATATCTTATATACCAGGGGTTCCCAACCTTTCTCAGTCCGCGGCGCACTTACAAGTTTAGGAATTTGTCATGGCGCCCTAACCTAGCCAGTCGAAATATTAGTAGGTTTAGTAGTAATTTTTTTCAATTTTTTGTTGAATATTCCGAAGTACAGAGGAGCGCCTCACGGCGCCCCTATGTACTTCCTACGGCGCCCCAGGGCGCCGCGGCGCACAGGTTGGGAAGCCCTGTTATATACTAAGAATTAGTCCACTGACGTAACTTAGTCTTTCTTTATCGATTGAAGACACTTTGTTCTTGTGTTCGTTGAAACTTTAAGCTTTTTTTAATGCTAGAGTATGTAAGTTTTAAGGGATGTAAGTAAGGGATGTAAGTTTTTGTTGATTTTGCTCCATAACTTCGTCAAATCTACTGAATATTATCGGAGATAGAGGACATAACTTCTCACGAATCACAAGTCACTCTAAACTTTTTCCACGCGGACGAAGTCGTGGGAATCAGTTAGTCTTAACTTAAATGACTAATACTATACTCACATGGATAAACTAGCCAGTAATAATATAAAACACATCATTTTCGGAGTAACCTTGCAAGTTTGGAACCAAGACGTTTGAACTTTGAACTGAGAAAACCTTATGATCCAATTTTTCATCCTCTGGGGTATTTATACGAGATGCTCATCTTATAAAAATGTAAATCATACAATTATTTTCATGATTACCAATTGGAGCTGGAATTTTCTTTCAGGAATACATTAATTTTTATTTTGAAATTATATTATTACTAGGTATAGCTGATGCCCGCGACTTCGTACGCGATGACGAGGTTCAGGGTTCAATTCCCGGGCAAGGCCAAACAATGTATACGCAATACATTGTTTGGCCTTGCCTTTCCTTTCAAGAAATTCTCAGTAGGTATTAAATTCACAATTGACAGTTCCTAAATCCCCACAGTTTAGTCGGGCAGAACTCCTGCAGCATCAGGATTGAGGAGTTGGAAACCGAAGTTTTATGAGAGCGTCTCACAAAGTTTTTGTGTCGATTAAAAAACATTCACGCAAATCGGTTAAGAAATCACGGAGATATCGATATACAGAGGTAGAAATATGCAACTCCATCTCCTCCTTTTTCGAAAGTCGGTTAAAAATGTAGTCTATATTACACCCGGTAATATTAGCTATCTACCAGTGAAAGTCCCGTCAAAATCGGTCCAGCCGTTCCCGAGATTAGCGGCAACAACAGACAGACAGACAAAAAAAATTAGACAGGCATAAAAATTGTTTTCTTGTTATAAGTACCGTATTTACTTTCGTATGCAGTTAGTAAAAAGCTGTTCTTTTGATATTACAAACAGACACTTCAATTTTATTTATTTAGATGTATGTATAGTCGGATAGATTTAGTAGGATTAGTATTCTTTCTAACAGTAACTGTTACACTGCTTACTAGGCTATCACAACAGCTGTGATAGTCTAGTAAGTAGTGCTTAAGAGAGGGAGTTAGATCCCGCGCACGCACCTCTGACTTTTCGGGATTACTTCAAGGGATTAGGTAAGTAACTACAAATTGCTTTAACACAGTATACTTGTAGTCTACAAGTATACTGTGTTAAAGCAATATTAAATATCACGGTGAAGGAAGAATTGCGAGGAAACATGCACGCCTGAATGTTTTCGATAGTGTTCTCTACTAACTAATGCCTATAAGTCTTCTCAGAGAGGAGACGAGGCGAGGAAGATGCTAAAAAATATGTTAGGTATAAGCTTAATAAGAAATAAATATCCTAAACAATCTAATTTGCCAAATCTGGCAAAATATGTTTAATTGGCAACACTGTTTTAGCCAATAGCGAGTATCGGCCAATCAGCGTTGTTTGCGATCGTCACATTGTAGTTGTCATTTTTAGACAATCCTGCGGCCGGACTCATGAAGTCATTTTGGCACGTCAAAGAAAATAAAGTTGCCAACGTATAAAATTTCCCTAGAATATAGCTCAAATATTACAATAATAATTTCTGTATTGAGTATTTCATTCTTTTCTTTCTGATATTTTTCTTTTTTAACAAATGAATTGCAATTTTAAATGACAAAATTGGCACAGTAAATCCAGCTCCTACTCTAAAGTTAAGTTCTTGTTCAACGTACATTTGACACGTAAGTCGCTAGGAGTCTTTAGACACCACAGACGTAAGATCATTTTCTTTGACGATCTTTGCAAGAAACCAGTGTCCTACTGTTGACATCTATCAGCTGTTAGGAAAGCTAGTACAAATTAGGAAGCAATATTTTATACAATAATAAAACGTAAGCTATTCAAATCCGATAGTTGGATCGGACATTCAAGTCATTGTGTTGAATGTTTGGTTTTACCCTTATTTTTTTTTTTTTTTTTTAGCTAAATACTGTGACACCTTCAATAGTTGTACATTTTAATTATGTTTCTTTGTGTAATTTTTAAGTATTTTATGAAATGTAACAAATTTTGGTTGTCCTAATAAATAAATGTTCCGACAAAATAATGGCTTCAATGCCTTCCGGTAGCCGGATCAGACTATCGGATCCGACTATCTGAAGGCTATCTTGTCGTCCAATACAAAAAATATAGTCCTGTTTTTATGAAATTTGGGGGTTTCGGCAAGATTTAACTGGCAACACCAATTTTAATCTACATCAAAAAATTACAATGTGGCAGCAAACAGTAATAACTAACTTCAGTGCAGTTCGGTTAGTCATTCTGTTCGGTGGGAGGTGTTGACAATGTTTTGTTTACATTTTAAAAAACACACAATATTCCTGTAAACCCGAATTTCAGCCTTAGTAAACAATCTTAGATAACGTGTGTTGTGTATCCTGTGATATTTATTGTAAAACATAACCTGTGACATGTTTTTATAATAAGAAAAAGTTTGTTGAATGGCTAAATGGTCTTTCGATTGTGATTTATTTTGTTTTTTTTTACAATATTGTGTACTTTGTAACGTTGTACGAATGTGTTTGTGAGCCAAATCAGCACTATTCGGTAAGTTTAACAGTTTGTGTCATGTTTTCTTTTATTTTTACTTTTTAAAACTCGTTCAAAACCTGTAGTGGGAGGGAGGACAAGCGTTTTTTGCCTTATTTGACTTTCATTGCAAAATTTTTTTCGCCTCTCGGTAGTTGACCTCGATAAAGGTAAAATCTCGTATGAAATAATTACACATGAACTTAAATCGCTTGGTTCTTTACAGCTTGTTGTTAAAGCCACAGCTTATGTAAATAAAAAAACTCAAGTTGGTAACTTAAAAACTTTTTTAAGCAATTTTTATTTTTTTTTATTGGTAAGTGGTTTATACGGTGAAGGAAAATGTGATGCTGCATGATACCTGCAAGCTTCAGAGTTTTTAAGGGTGTGTGAAGTGTGCCAATATGCTCTTGGCTAGGATGAAATAACGGAAATAACCAGTCAAATGCGAGTCAGACTCGTATACGAAGAGTTCCGTACCAAAAAACGCCGAAAAACAAACACGTTTCTAGCAGGGGAGCCCCCTTTTAATTTTTAATTTGTTTTTATTATTTGTTTTAAAAGCAGCGACAGAAATACACATTGTATGAAAATTTCAACTGTCTACCTATTTTCGATCATAAGATAGCCCGCTGACAGACAGACAAACAGACGAATAGCGGAGGCT
This sequence comes from Hipparchia semele, assembly GCA_933228805.2. Taxonomy (NCBI): domain Eukaryota; kingdom Metazoa; phylum Arthropoda; class Insecta; order Lepidoptera; family Nymphalidae; genus Hipparchia; species Hipparchia semele. Next base: position 1,963,855 of record OW121733.1, on the reverse strand, counting down.
TAGTAAAAAGTGATGATAAGTCTCAAGTAGTAGTTTAACTTGTATGGTAGTATACGTTAAATCATACTCCTAATCAGTTTTTTCACACCAACATACCAAAACTTTTAAAACATAATTCAAACACCTAGATCGAAAGTCCGAGAACTCAAGTAAGTAAGTATTCCTGAATCTATTGTTAGTTAAGTTATTAAACTTAGTTTTATTTTAGGTCACATTTCACAACATTATTTGTGACGTAAAATATAAAATACACATAATGAATAATATAATGAAGCCTCAATAGCTCAACGGTTAAAAGTGCGGACTGAAAACTGAAAGGTTGCAGGTTCAATCCCCATCCATTGCACTATTGTTGTACCCACTCCTAACAGAGACGTCTAGGGAACAAAGACCTTTTTGAGTTCTCTCACTTTTGATCTAGATGTGTGATATGTCAAGTTTGATCGCTCTTATGGTCACATTAAAAATTATAAGTTTATTAGGTTTTTTTATGTGTTCCTCCCTTTTTTCCTCCAACAAGGTAATTGGAGACTGCTCTAAGTCGGTACTGAATATGGCTTTTTTTCATATTTTCTTTTCACTATACTTTTTGGTTAACTTACTACACATGGGTGCAGTTCGTATCTTAACAACTTTAATATTATCAGTTAATTAGGTTAATCTGAACTGAGCCACAAGTGAACGGTATATTGACCTCTGTCGTCTGAGAGCCACATAAGAGGCTGAAAGTAGATGATACAGCGTAACAAGTGCTAAATTACTGTTGCAAGCATTATGAATGCTCATTGCTCCTTCACTGTTTAGGCTGACTACAAACTATTTTTTTTTATTTTTCATAAAAAACTAGCGCTTGACTGCGATCTCACTTGATGGTAAGTGAAGATGCACCCTGAGGTGGTGCACTCATGCCTAGAAGATGCCTATTTACTCTTGATTTAAGACACCCACATTATAGTTAGTTGGAAAAACGGAAGCTAAGCATTCCAAATTTTCTCTCTTTACTTTTTTTTTATAACCAGCAGGTGGGTCACCTGATGTTAAGTGATTACCGCCGCCCATGAACACTTGTGGTACCAGAGGCACCACCAATTTGTTGCCAGCTTTTCAGGAATTTATTGGTCCGTCCCTTGAATAACCCCATATTGTAATTAAGTGGGAACGCCGTTGTACTGCATATATTTGATGTAAAATAAGAAAGCAGTAGACAAAAAATAGTTTATTTTTATTTTAGCAGCTCTTCTGTAAAAAAAGTGTAATTTTGATTTATGGTAGTTTTTAATTGAAGCAGCGAAGTGTGCATTTTTGTGCGTCAGAACTGTCGCCATTCTATAGGCAGCCTTACACAACCTCTTGAGACAAACATTAGTAACATCGCTACAGTTACCATGTGTGAAATTGGGACGCCCCGCAGGATGTTCGAAGATGCTTACTATGTATTCTTTATCTTAAATAGTCTATGATGTAACTTTCATGAGAGAGATGTTGGCAGTTGGCATTAGTTAATCAAAATAACAACTCTTTAGCAAATGTCAAAACGCAAAACGTGCACATAGTACAAGCCTCAATAGCCCAACGGTTAAAGGTGCGGACTGAAAACTGAAAGGTCGCAGGTTCGAACCCCACCCGTTGCACTATTGTCGTACCCACTCCTAGCACAAGCTTTCCGCTTATTTGGAGGGGAGAGGAGGATATTAGTCAACTTCAGCTTGGCTAATGTTCTTTTAAAAGAAAAAAAATAGTATAGTGTGACATAGTTATAAAATTTTTTTTTTATTCGATGACAAGATAGCCCTTGACTGCGATCTCACCTGATGGTAAGTGACGATGCAGTCTAAGATGGTAGCGGGGCCAACTTGACTCAATTTTAATCCTTACTAATATTATAAATGCTAACGTGTGTTTGGTGTGTGTTGGTTTGTCCTTCGATAGCGCTGCAACAGAGCTACAGACATGATTTTTTGCATGGATATAGTTGAAGACCTGGAGAGTGACATAAACTAAATCCACGCGAACGAAGTCGCGGGCATCAGCTAGTATCCAAGTATATTAAAAAAATATATATATTCAGATATTTCCTTCCATCATGGTAATATGTGGTAATATGAATCTGTAGACCCATTTGAGTGTTCATTGGCTTAATTTGTGCAGCTGTGAACGATCCAATTTATTGCTTTGTTGTGCCTAATTTGCTTCACTGTTAGCCATAAAGTGGTCTAACTCTACATAAAAAAACCTGCTAAGTGTGAGCAGTAAAAAACGCCGAAAAAATCACGTTTCTTGTGTGGGAATTGGGGACACTCCTTTATTTTTATTTTTTGTTGTTGTTGTAGCTGCAATAGACATACCCATTCTGTGAAAATTTCAAATATCTATCTATTACGGTTCATGAGATACAACACGCTGACAGACAGACGGTCGGACCGACAACAGAGGCTTAGTAATAGGGTCCTGTTACTAAACAACAAATATGCTCCGACATAAACCTGTCTCGTTTTATCTCTGTCTTGAGTCATGCTCGTGAACGGGTGCCACCAACGGGAATGGGTCTGCTTTGTCTGCACATCTTGACATGCTTTGGATTGTGTGTACCTACGTATGCATTTTTGAAGCTTCATTGTGGAAGCACTGTATACATAGCATAGTTGTGGTACCTATTGTAATTTTTTTTTTTAAAGAGCAACTGCTGAGTTTCTTGCCGGCTCTTCTCAGCAGAATCTGCATTCCGAACCGGTGGTAGATTTATGACGTGTCATAAGAGCTACAAGTTGGCCTACTTGAAATAAATTTTGAATTTGAATTTGAGTCTGAGCAGAGTGAGGGTGCGGTCTATAGATTTCTTAAAATAGTTTTTATTTGCGGAACTCCAGCAGTCATCTGTGTCGACATCCAAGCTGAATTAAAGATGGCCGAATTGCATTCTCGTTTCCGCTTCCTGATTCCTGAAAAAAAGTATAATTAAATACTTGGAATATTGTAATTTATGACTTGAAACAACTTCCTTTCTTATCTGTAAGAATGTTACCATTTTAACGAGTTCTTAGAAGCTGTTTTTGATAACGAAGTTTGATATCGTTATTGTACATTTAATTCAATCAATAGTAATAACAATTTAACGTTGGTTAGAAAATATTCTCACTAGATAACTATAAAAATAATATGAATTTAATATCAGCATCATTTTCTCACGTACTTTAAGATATCACCCGCTTATGAATGAACCAATTGTAATTATTGCAACAAATCATTTCAATGCCGACCGAACTGAACTGACCAAAGCACGTTTTTTTAATTCAATGACAAGATAGTCCTTGGTTGCGATCTCACCTGATGATAAGTGACGATGCAATCTAAGATGGTAGCGGACTAGCGGCATAACTTGGAAGGAGGATGGCAGTGTAAATTCAATCCATACCCTAATGCTTCTACACGCCATCGTGCCGGAACGCTAAATCACGTGACTGCACGTCTTTGACGGTAGAGTGGTAACTAGCTACGGCCAAAGCCTCCCAGCAGACCAGACCAGAGACAATTCAGAGATAATAAATTATAGTTTGAAATATTTGTGGAGTGAATCTTCTGCGCCTGTACCATTATGTATTCTGTGCCAATGCCGATAGAGTATCTACTGGCCAATTAGAGATGATAGCGATTGTCACATTGTTGCAATCAATTTACCACACTTGCACTACTGGGCTACACTTTATCTTGTGGTTACCGGCGAGTTAATGGTTGAACTCGCTTGCGGTTTTGTTAGACTACCGTTTGACGTAACTAAACTACGTCTTTGTTAATAACATTGATCTGTATATTTAATCCATGATTAACACTGTATTTGCTGACGCTATACAAATGACAGCACAATTATGGTTCAACGTTAAGCGCCACGTTTGACATACGAGTGTCTCTAGAACTAACGATATTGAAATAAATGCAAGCAAATAAAACAAAAATTATGTATCATACCGATTTTGTTTGAAAGGGGAATTAGTCGGGAGTGTTCTTAGCTATGTTTGATGAAAATCGGTCCAAGATGGCCGCCGCCACAAAATGGCGGATTACATTTTACTGTCACAACTCCCTCAATATGGGTATCAAATGAAAGGGCTTGACTAGTAGAATACTATACAGTATGATAAATTTCAAATCCAAGATGGCTGCCACCACAAAGTGGCGAATTACATATTTTTTGAATTTCACAATATGTGGTTACTCACATATAGTAAAATTTTGTTGCTACAGATTTTCTATTTAAAAATTATTTCAAATGACGGTAGTGTACAGTTGCTAAAATGCAGATCCGTCGTTGTTCTACGATCATGATGAAATATCCGAGTTCTTTCAGCAAGTCACTAACAATGGTCTCAAACAAAAGCTGATGACGGCTTCGAGTAAGTAGTTATCTATTCTAGTTACAATTGAGATCGTTACCGGCTTATCTTTGTATCCTCTAGGTATTTAGGCACAGTGTAGAAAATTGATTACAGTATTTCAACTGCCTTCAGCCATACTTGACGATATTGATTTTGGCTTTAGTACGACTGCAAATTAATTTTATCAGAAAAATCTTGGATACGTGCCGGATGGCACTCTCCTACATTTTGTATTAGAGCCCGCAACAAAAGGCGTTTCGCCATGTCTTACTTCCCTTTCTGACGCCCGTCGGATAAATGAAACAGAAAATTTTCCAACATACAATTTCCTATAGTATACTGCTGGCTGGGTTAGTTTGTAATATTTTTTCTCTTCAAAAGTTAATACTGAAAAATTACAATATTAAGTAAGATTTCGAATTTCTCACAGAATTAATTAAAAAATAGTTAGATAGTTTTAGAAGAAGTCGGAAATAAACAAATCCAGTGATATTTTTCTTAATAACTCTGTTGTTTTTCTTAGTAAATCTGTATAATTTAGTTATTATTCGATTTCGTTGTCTAAGGATTAAAAGTCAGCTGTAATTACTCGAATACACAGTCAATTCACGTTTTAATCAAGTCAATTTATCGAAAAAGGCCTATTGGTCGAGTAGTGGGTTTACTGCTTGTTTTTCTTACACTATGATTCACTTCTGCCTATAAAATGACTAACCTCCTAATAATTTATCATAACAACAAACTTTATCGACTTTATCGTTGTTAACATAGAGTTTATTTTTGCTTGTGCATTATATTTATTTGAACTATTTGCATATTGTAGATGTATTAAGCACGATTAGTTGAAAGTGGACACTATGTATGATAATTGTCTTTCTGTCTGTGTATGACTGTCTCTTAAAGGTTACACCCACTCTAAGTAAAAGAAAAGAAAGTAGGTTCGTTACAAATCTTATCCTATGATTACAATTCCGATTTCACAAACGTCGAGTTTAACCGCGGAATAAATTGTGCGTTCTGACAGTTTTTGTACTGAAAATCTGCCAAAATATTTTTACGCACGGATAAGTCTTATAGGTTGACTAGCTTTAACCCGCGGCTTCGCTCACGTTAGGTTCGATTTTATAAACCCCTATTTAACCCTCTTGGGGTTGAAATTTTTAAAAATTCTTTCTTAGCGGATGCCTACGTCCTAATAGCCACCTGTATGCCAAATTTCAGCTCGATCGGTCCAGTGGCTAGAGCTGTGCGTTGATAGATCAGTCAGTCAGTCAGTCAGTCAGTCAGTCAGTCAGTCAGTCAGTCACCTTTGCCTTTTATATATTTAGATGAAATCGGCCCTAATGCTGAGATCTATAGAGCGTGCTCTGGCTTAGCTCGGACTCAGGATAAGAGTTAAAATGAGACACAAATATGCTCCGACATAAATCTATCTCGTTTTATCTCAGTCTTGAGTGTGAGCAGAGTGAAAGTGCGGTCTATAGATTTCAGCCTTAGTATTTTTAATTTATTAATGAAGTGTTGGAAATTTCGAAAAATGTTTTAGCTAACTTAATTTTAGTGTCTTAGTAACTGTAAAATAGTTGGTTATATACTCAAAGGTAAAATACAATATTCTAGAATATTGTATCTAGATATAGAGAAAAACTTTGTCTCTTTGATCAACAGCCAAAAAATTGGATTTTGTAGAATCTATGCTATGCTATTAAGTTATTAACGAATGACGTCACACCTAACTATTATCTTTGAATATAATTTCTAACTAGAACGTGTTTATACAAATTTTTATTCATAAGAAATTAAAGGCGGCCTTATAATAGGGCCCCTATAATATAATAATAAATATCTCATTTAAATTCTAATCTTAAGTTATTAGCATAAAGATGGATTTGCGTCAACACAATAAAGTCGTTTTTTATATTCTGTAATATAAATTGTTATGATTACGTTTTATATAATCGGCTATTAGATTTGATTGTTTTTATAAGTCGTTCTTCAGATTGAGATAAATTGGTTTCTTTGGTAGTTCACATAAAGCATGATTCATGTTACTCCACGCCGGAACCGTTTCAAAAATCTATAGCATGCTTTTGAACGAACTGATTGACGTCCGACCGAGAGCTGAGTTCGTGCCCGATAAGGCAAGTTTATTTTTTTTTATTTATTTATTTATACATGTACTTAAAATTATATTGGTATTTGATAGTACTGTGATGTAATCATAAACTCCAAAGTGTTTTACTGTACACCACAGCGCCGTCGACAAAAGATGTTTGTTGAATATTAAATCTTACGTAACTTATGCCTAGATATAACTCAAAAACAAAAAGTAATACAATACAGAAAGATACAAAAAAAATACTAAGTTAACAATGTTTACAAGTGGGTAGGTTAAGAAGTTGTAGACGCGACGAAGAATATTAAGATTATTAAAGACTAGACGATGCCCGCGACTTCACGTGGATTAACGTTTTTTTAATTCCCGCGGGAACTCTTTAATTTTCTGGGATAAAATGTACAAGTCTATGTGTAAGTCCTGGGTATGAACTATCTCTATTCCAACTTTCAGCCAAATCGGTTCATTCGTTGTAGCGTGAGGGAGTAACAAACACACAAAGACACACACACACACACATACACTCATACAAAGTTTCGCCTTTATAATATTAGTGTGTGTTACCAACCAATAGCCGCTACGCCATGCTAGCCCTGTCATACATACACGTTATTTCCGGATTACATCAGATAGTTTGATTATTATTTATATTTAGAAGTGATAATTAATAATAGTAAATATTATTTTGTTATGAATGTTTAATATCAGAATATTTTATTATAACTTGCGTTAATCCAAATTTCTGATTAATAATTGTTGTGATACCAGTAGAAGTTGATTGGTATTGAGTTACTTAAATAGTAAACCATTATTTAAATAGTTTATTCAATTGATTATAATTCTAATTTAGTTATATTATGTTTTTACGAATACCTACTTTAATGATATTTAGTTTGTAAATAATACTCTGGAAAATTGATATCATGAAGATTACTTTGTCCGTTTGGTTGGCTGAATTGTAAATATTAAATCACAGGAATTTGATTGATATTGAGCTGCTTGAATGTTTAATTGTTATTTAAATCGTTTATTCAGTTGACTATAATCGTAATTCAATTATTTCTACATTGTACATAGCATTCGGAATACTAATATCACTGTTTGTTTGGTTGGTAGTATTGTAAGCCTTTTGTTTGAATCATGTATAAAAGTAAAGGAACCGCGATGGCGGGTGTTCATTTTGTAAACATAGAATAAGAGGGTAGAAACTCTGCTCGAAATATAGTGAAAAGTATAATTTTGGACTCTCATTTCAACTATCTCTCCTACGTTCTGTCCATGTGATACTGTGATATTTGAAGACTCAGGCTGGTGATGACACACAATGATATTGTAACATTTTGTTTTGATCAGCTGCTGAGTTTTTTGCCGGATCTAAGCAGAATCTCCTTTCTGAATCTGTGATAGTCTTGACTTTATTTGGCTCGTTAGCATAATGTTATGTACTGTAAAATAATGTTAACAGTCAAAAAGTGTACAGTGTGTACCTGTTTTGATTAATGAATTTCACTCTTGACTTTGAAATCTTTAACATCGCCCCGTCTGCGGCACGCCCCGGTGCGGCGTAACATGAATCATGCTTTAGTCTTTTTTTTTCATTTATTTTAATTACAAGGCGATGCAGTTTTACGCTTCATTACAATCTCATCTCGAAAAAAGTATTTACCTTTGTTTACTTAAGATTCTAAATTCCTAGTAAGTATCTATTTTTCATTTGCGACTTCATCATTAGGTACCTACCTATCCGTGAAATTCGCGGAAAATCCTTTAAGTTTTAACAGGACGTTAAATTCCCAGAAGACTATTGAAGAAGACACTCACTCAACCAGTTCAAAATTTTTTTTTTTTTGATATCAACATAATATTACGTTCCCTCAAATATGGTTGAGCGAGGCAATGGCTGGATCATGCGTCATGCTCGTGAACGGGTGCCGCCAACGGGAATGGGTCTGCTTCGACTGCCCATCTTGACATGCGTTGGATTGGTGTACCTACGTATGGATTTTTGCATTTTTGAAGCTTTATTGTGGAAGCACTGTATACATAGCATAGCTTTGTAAAAAAAATTTTTTTTGAAAAGAGCAACTGCTGAGTGAGTTTCTCACCGGCTCTTCTCAGCAGAATCTGCATTCCGAACCGGTGGTAGATTTATGACATGTCATAAGAGCTACAAGTAAGCCTACATGAAATAAATAAATTTTGATTTGATTTGATTTGATATATGTATAAAAATACGTATAAATTAATTTTAGTAAAAAAATATATTATCGTCAGTTAAAGTTTATATGGTTAAATTGACCCTAATAAATAATCGTAAACAGATACAAAATACAATATGATCTAACAGCATTGGCATGCGTCTTGATTCCTAGAAGGTGTTGGCATCTATAAATAAATTATACTAAGTTTAGTTTAGGTTCACTTCAGAGAACTGTATGTTTATTGACGGACGGTTTAGAGTTTAGGCACTGTAAGTGACATTTTCTGTGTTGTGCCACATAATATACTGTACATATCGCGGGTTTGCGAGAATATCGACGTAACTCAAAATTCCACCAAACTGAACTAAGTATGCCAAACGCTCATAAATCTTTGATATTTTGTAGTGAATAGAAATTACAACACCGACATCAGTAAAGTCAAATCCTAATAATTTACTTTTTGAAGTATGCACAAAAACATTAATAAAAAACATCTAAATATATAAAAGGCAAAGGTGACTGACTGACTGACTGATTGACTGACTGACTGACTGATCTATCAACGCACAGCTCTAAGCACTGGACCGATCGAGTTGAAATTTGGCATATAGGTAGCTGTTAGGACGTAGGCATCCGCTAAGAAAGGATTTTCGAAAATTTCAACCCCAAGAGGGTTAAATAGGGGGTTAAAAAATCGAATCTAACGTGAGCGAAGCCGCGGGTTAAAGCTAGTTAATCAATAAGTTTCAAAACGCCATTTTCTTAAATCATTAATTTTTTTAGTTCCGTCACTGCTCTCGCAAACCAGCGATATGAGTCACATATATCTATACTAATATTATAAAGCTGAAGAGTTAGTTTGTTTGAACGCGCTAATCTCAGGAACTACTGTTTCGAATTGATAAATTATTTTTGTGTTGGACCGTCCATTTATCGAGGAAGGTTTTAAGCTATATAACATCACGCTACGACCAATAGGAGCGAAGCATCAGTGAAAAATATTGCGAAAACGGGGAAAATTATCCATATTTAAAATATATTCTTTTAAAAACTTCTTAATCGCGATCATAATAACAGAAATTGACGCGGACGAAGTCGCGTGCAACAGCTAGTTGTATATATGTACGTGTAATATCTTTGAGCTGGGTAAATTTTTACCCGATTACGGAAATTATATTATACATGCATATAAATGTATTATACATAGACTCCAAAATAAAAGGCTCCAAGGAGGCTCCAAAATAAAAGGATTTCGTATACTCAGCCATACGAGTATGTTGCGCTTATCAAGTTGGGATGCTGTTAGCCTGTTAACTGATAAGATAGTAGGGCGAATCTATTTAGTCAGTAAGTTTGCTTTACCTACATACCTGTACCTATTGCGAAATAACGGTTAAAAGGACACCCGCCATAATCTAAATCTAAATATATAAAAGGCAAAGGCGACTGACTGACTGACTGACTGACTGACTGACTGACTGATCTATCAACGCACAGCTCAAACTACTGGGCGGATCAGGCTGAAATTTTGCATGTAGATAGCTATTATAACTTAGGTATCCGCTAAGAAAGGATTTTTGAAAATTCAAACCCTAAAGGAATAAAATAGGGGTTTGAAAAATCGAACTTAACGTGAGCGAAGCCGCGGGAAAAAGCTAGTATTATATAAAAGGAAAAAGTGACTGACTGACTGACTGATCTATCAACGCACAGCTCAAACCACAAGATGGATCGCATTGAAAATTGGCATACAGATAGCTATTAGGACTTAGGCATCCGCAAAGAATGTATTTTTGAAAATTCAACCCCTAAGGGGATAAAATAGGGGTTTGAAAAATCGAATGTGAGCGAAGCTGCGGGCAAAAGCTAGTATAAACATAAAAATTCTTTTTAAAAAACCGATTTCAAACGACGACACTACAAAGTATTCCCCATGTTCTAAACTGTACCAATACAAATAATTTCGGGTTCCTATGGAATTTTTAAAAACCTATGTGGTTACATAGATGAAGATACGGGGCATCTGCTGGTAGGTACATATATATACAAGCTAGCTGTTGCCCGCGACGTCGTCCGCTTGGATTTAGTTTTTAATAATCCCTTGGGAACGCTTTGATCTTCCGAATTAATAAATAGCCCCGTTCGGTTCTTGTTCGGTTCTCGTCGGGTGACCGCCCTCGACCACCGACTTACCGCATCGCATTGTTCGCCCGCGCTATTTTTTCTTTTTGCTCGGCTTCTAAGACTCGTACCGAGATATTGAATAGCCTATAACCTTCCTCAAGAATTGGGCTATCAGATACAAAAAGAATTTTTCATTACTCATACACGGAAAGTAGGTCTGAAGTTGCCTGAGAAGCGGGTTGAAAGTAATACTTTTCAGCCCTAGGGAGAATCGTTTTCAACTGACAGCTGTCAAATAATTAAAAAAAACTAGTTGTCACATTTTTATTGGAATTCAAATGAAACACGACATACCCGAGTGCATCCATAGACAAGAAGAAAGATAGAAGACCTACTTTCCGTGTATGAGTAATGAAAAATAAATATCTCACCAAAGTTGTTGATTTATGTAAAATAAAGTTCACTCAATTTTCTTTAGCTAATTTCTATTTTTATTTTGACTTTCCTTATATTCGTAATGAAAAGCACAGTGTTTACCTCGGGATAAAGACTTATTTAGTCTTTGAACTATAGGCCCCCTCGCTACGCTCGGGCGCCAAACCCCGTCTCGGGACTAAATAAGTTACTTTCATCCCTAAGGTAACAATGTACTATTTCAAATCCGACTGATAGTTACAGAGATTAGCGCGTTCAAACAAACAAACTCTTCCACTTTATTATATTAGTACAGATTAATCTAATTTTTAAACACAATATCTGTAGTATCCTATGCAATAGATTGCAAAATCTGTTTGAATATTGAGTATCATTTAAACTGGGCCGATCTTTAGTTATAGAATTATGCAATTTTCCAATGCAAATTGCCACTTACTACCATATATAGAAAAGCTTTGTTAAACATCTAATTGTCTTACATAATGTTAGCATTTTTCGCGCCACGCCTTCCGCGCCGCGCAGCCGGCGCCAGATCATTCCAGACCCAGCGGTCGTAGGTGCGACATGTGGGCCTTCATACCGAGCTTGAGTTGTAAAGTGTTTATGTAACTAGTTGCAGAATATTAAAGTTCAAATCTTATCACGCTGTTTTATTCAGCACGGCCTGAGACGACCAAGTATCTTGAGTAGCCAGCACTTGATGGACGGAGGTGATCGACAGAGTGGAACTAAGGCCATTTATCCTGAGGTGGCAACACATCAGAAGTGGTAAGAACCATAAAGGAAACCTTTAGTGGTATGTACAACCTTTGTATTTTATTCATGGACCTGTTTAACATAATTATTGTTTTGTTCTTTTTTTTTGCATTGTGTATATACCTACCATACGCAATATACGCAATCATATTATTATATCTAGTAAAACGCCCAGCTACTCGATAGTGACTACCTACTGTAAGGATATGTTTATGTCCCAATGTCCCGCCAAAGTGACTCGCTACGACTGGGGTCAGAGCGGCAACGTCGCATTAATTACCTTGTGCGATCGGCGAAATACGCCGGCCACTGATGTTTAGGCCTCAGACATTCCCCGTGACGCGGGCGGGCGCATAGAGTAAAATAATAGAATGCCGAATGCGGGTGCGCGTCGTGTAGCCTTACTTGTTGTAGAGTACTTCTGCCTACTGTTTAAGCGATATATTTATTTTTAAGATACGAATACTAGTTATAGGCTACTCTGTGTTGAGCGATAAGAATATTACGAGGTGGTGCACCTAATATCACGTTATACTACTTTAGTATTAAATCTTTAAAAACGACTTACCACACATATGGGTACCTTAATGATATGTGTACAAACTATACTAATTATTTTGTATACCTGAGGTCATAGTAATTACAATGAAAAAATAAGTAAGTAGTAGGTATACGTGTAAAGCAAAATTGTTGTTAAAATTGTGGCATTAAGGATAAATATTCAATTTTCTGTTATTTAAGTTAAGTACATAAATTATGTGACGGCCCATATGGCGCACTGGGTTGTGGGTTTACTAAATGCGAGTTCGATTCTCGCTACGAATTCAATATATTAGACGATCAGTTATATTGAATGTGGATTGAATGTTTGTCTTCATCGTTAATAACGATGGTCGCTTCTACAAAAGAGAATGCCAAGAAGTTTGAGTGTTGTACTGACCAACTAATTACTACAAAATTTCATCATATACGACAAAATACCACTTTGATCATATCAAAACGTCTAATGATCAATATAAAGACCTATCTTCCGATTTTAACTACCTGGCTATGCCCATCATGTAACCGTGGTCTATGGTCTGGTAAAACCAATATTATACTCCGTTATGTATCTCATTGAAAAACGATATCAGGGTATTAATTATGTATTGGGTAGGTATTAATGTGAATAATAAAAAAAAAAAATAATAATAATTATCGGACAGTGATACTAGTATGACAAATGATTAAACAATCAGATTATGTTCGTCAGGTTGTTAGAGAAGAATTTCACTTCTTGTTAAAGGAAACATTATATGTCAGTTTTTTTTAAATCGGTTCATTTATTCATTTATTTTGCATTCATGTATCTACTTACATGTCTAATACTACATGTTTGATTGTGAGCAAGATTACATGAAGCCCCGTCAGGGCAAGTTGTATCAAATAATTGTAGTTGATCATATAAAATTATCAATAAATTAAATTAAAAAAAAAAATACAATAAATTAAACATACAATAAAAAAAAAAAAAAATTAGTAAATTTCACATGCAATTAATGGTTATAAATTTGGATGTCTAGTTATAATATAATAATAATTGGTTATATCAATATGTCATAAGAACAGATAGTCGAATTATTTATAGTCATATTAAGTCATTTGTCATTCGTCTAGTCATTTTACATTTTTAATGTTCAATTAATTAATTAATTTATATCGTAACCGGACGTGCAATTGAGGTCTAATAGTTTGGTCAGAACTTGAAGGATATCTCTGATTAACTTACTCAAGTTACAAATTCCATATTTTTTATGGATTAGCAACACGAAGATTTAAAGAAAGAACTTCAATATAAGATCAAGAGCATTAACATGTTGGAAACCGAATATAAAATTTTATAGGACTTTTGTCTCACGAAGTTACGGGCGATTTAGTTGTGGTTATGTTGTATACATGCACATTGCGTAAGTGTGTGGGCCTGTCGGGATCCTAGGTGGGAGCGGTCAGGCGCGAGCAAGTTCGCTCACACTTATACAGATACTACACGCACGAGACCATGAGCCACGCGCCGTCGTGAGTTACAAGAACTATACAAATAAACTTCAATTCAATCAGTACAAAACTCGCGAGTAAACAATATTGAAATACAGTGTCTTCCAGAGCATCGGAATGAAAGTTTATTATCGATGGTTAATCAGATATCAAACACAATTAAATATAATCTTAAAGAATTTGATGTTCACTTGTGTACAAGAACTGCGAGTTTGGTTGTCCAAGGGTTCGGGTTTTTGGCAGCAGCGATTAACTTTAATAGAAACACTGAGTATAGTGGAGATAAATTGAATACTAGCCATATCGGATTAGGTGGAGACCTTAAAGAAATCTATATTGCAGAACGCTCTGCATGCAACTCGTCTGAAGGCTAAGGAACTAAAATATAAATAGATTTGTGTGGGTTAAATGAGGATTGTATACATACGCAAAAATGAATCTTCTGATCATATTTTTAGAAGGAATAAGGACTCTTTAAATAATCGTAATTAATAATAAATTTAAGTATTTTACTGCATAATAATTTTATTAATTTTAAAGTTTAAAAATTTAAGACGATTAAAGAAGATTATAATCAGAATGTTAGGGGACTTCGTTCATGCACTAATGAATGATAATCGTAACCTATCTCAACAGTAAATTTGACATTATAATATTAACCGGGTTATAGTTAAATGATAGTATTTATGTAAGAGAAATTTTTGATAGTCGTTACCATGTTGACAGACGTGATAACGGGGTTAGCTCTGCTAGTTTTGGATATAAAAAAAAAAAAAAAAAAAGTGGTGGAACGCTTGGTGGGTGGAGTGCAAATATATGCATATTTATATGCGAATTTATGCATAGGTACTTATCCGCACCTGTCAATATCACTTTACTTGAAAATTTTCTTGAGAACATTAACAAAATATTCAATAATAGTAATTGTCCCATACTAATTAATAATTTAATTTAAGTGGAATAATTTGGTCTCCTACTGATAACGCTTTTGACGCCTTAATTATATTACTTGTGCATTGATAAGCTTTATTATCGATTAATGGTTTAAAACAATATAATTTAATATATGATCACAGAACTAAAATTCTTGATTAAGTTTTAACAAATAATTGAATAACAGTAAGTGAATGCTTTAATCATTTAAGAAAGATTGATCATCCATTGGAAATTAGAATACCTCAATCAGAACTTAAAAAGTCTACTGTGAAAAGGTCATTTATACTCTAAACTGTAATTTTTAGATGGATGAAGTTAGTGGTTATGAGAATATTAATGCTATGGCGTCTAAATTTTATAATATCTTGTGTGATATGATCAGCGCTCATATGTCTTTGAGTAAGCCTGAAAACAGGCCTTATCCTGTGTAGTTTACCTCAGTGAACTGAGCTACTAAAATTGAAACATGGGCATCGCGTAAAAGTGGGAAGATATAAGGACCCGTTGAATTTGATTGAATTCCAGTGTCTGCGCAAAGATTGCGAGGATTAATATTGTTATGTTACAGTGAATACATTTATATAATGAGAAACAGAAAAAGTAAGTAACCCAAAGTATCTTTGGCGCATTCTTAACAGAGATAGTGCTTATCTGCCTGTAATGGTTCTAAATGACAGAAAGGCTACCGATCCTGCGGCTGCTTGTGAACTATTTGCGGCTTGCTTCGTTTCGGTATATGAAATGGACAATTATGAATTGGGCTTTAAAGTTCCTGATATTCATGATGAAATGGATTGTCTACAACGTTCCCGATCAACTGTTTTTAAGAAATTGGAAAGACTTGTCAAATGCAAAGGGCAACTGTTACCATTTTAATAGTCTAGTCTTTAAAGTTATGATTACACAGTAATACTTAACGTGTAGACACAGTCCAAGTCTGGCAAGGGGAAACAAGTGCAAAATTATCACCCAATATCTATTTTGTCTACCATGGCGCTAGTGTATCAGCACATATATGGCCATCTGAATGAATATATCAGTGAAAAACAACATGGATTTATGAGTGAACGCTTGACATCTAGCAATTTGCTACCTCGTACTACAAATGTAACGTAAATGGAATGTATAGATAACGGGAAACAAATCAATGTCGTGTGTATCGACTTTTCAAAGGCTTTTGGCGAGATTAATTATGGTGGCTTTCTAAGTGAACTGCAAGCGCACGGAGTATCGCATAGCTTGTTAATGCGAACGAAATCATATCTTGCGAATAGGAGGTCTGGAGTAGTCATGAACGGCTACCAATCTATGGCTCAATTGGGAGTGCCCCAATCCAATTTGGGTCTTATCTTCTTATAATGTCTACACTGACGAAATCTTTTATAATAATAGCAATATAAGCATTTGTGCGGATGATCTAAAATTGATACGTCGTATTATTAAGGACAATAAAGATGTTCAATTATTACAGTATGATTTATACAGATTGAGTGAATGATGTAAAATAAATAAAATGTGCCCAGGCGTTCACTCGCACATTGGATGGGATACTAGATAGGATGATGTGTATGCATGGATGACAATCGACTGGCCGAAGATGATGCAATTAGGTAATACTTTGGAAAATAAACTGGGCCTTATTCCCCACAGAGCTAAAGCTTTGGGCCTTACAAATAAATCACTTGGGTTTGTTCTTAGGTGTTTTAATATAATTAAGCTTTTCGATTGCTGTGTGCGTGCCAGACTGGAATATTGCGCTTTGATCTGGTCTCCGTTCACTGAAGTCCACATTAAAAGAATTGAGAGAGTGCAGTAACGATTTTTGCGCCAGTTGTCAACCATTTCAGAAAAATCTGAATGAATATTCTCTTTCCAAGAAACATATCCTTGAGGATAGAAAACTGATATTGTCATTAATGTTTTGTTTAAATTATTTAAGAATAAAGTTGATTGTTCCGAGTTGCTTATTATATATTTGCGCTTGAAACACCGCGAGTGAATGGTTCACGGCAGCCTTTCAAACTGTTAAATGTTGGATGGTGCAGAACTAAGCTAGGCAAACAGTCTCCTATACTAAAGGTTGCTAACATTGTATTGTTAAATAAAGGAAAGAAATAGATTTACTTTGTAACGCTATGCTCAATTTAGGTGTCATATTATTGACAGCATTATATACACTAACTGACTTGACTTTTCAATATTTTGATATTTTCATTACATTCTGTAATGAATGAAGGTAAAATCTCGTAAATAAATATAATATATTTAGGTAAGGGTAATAACAAATTAATTCAAGTAGTTTTATTGTTAACACGTAAAGTTAGTTATTATATAAACTTAATAATCGTTCAATATGTGTGCATGTTGTGTAAGCCTACAATTAACTGAGCGTTTAATCATATGACCCTCATAACTTGTGATGAATATCTACAAATGTTTTAGAGTATTCAACTGTTGGCTTTCCAAAATAGACAATAGAAAACGTATAAATGGTTATTAAATATCTGAACTGCTTCAATATCTTATATCTTATACGGAATCACGAATGAAAGCCGAGTGGATACCGTCGCCGCGGACGGAGCACGTGGGATACAGGGCCTGGATAGTACCTGCAACAAACCGTTCAAATCGAACGCAATTGGTTCGCGCTAATCTCGGTTTATACGCTTGGTTCAGTTTGAGGTTATGGTTTGTATTTCATCAACGAGTACTGCTCAGTTAGAACTGAAAAAGGTTTAGATTCTAAACACCCAATTTTGAACGTTTGGCGTCCTCAAATGAGTTTAAAGAGCTGTCAGGGTCAACAGTGTCGATCTTTGTTTATGGTGGACGAGATATTATTATTGTATTCCTGTTGGCTCATGATTCACTATTATTTACCTATCTATTGTTTTTTTTATTTTTATTGTATGTATGTTTCCCACATAGAGCTTTTAACTTTCAATAAATATTTATTATAAAGGCGCGTAATGGGCGCTGTTTAGTGTATCAATATGTTGCAGATACAGGATACATCGAGTTTTGTTTTGTTGCTGACACGGTTTTGTCTGTGATCGTGACAGCACCTCATGTAAGCTAGTAGTTTTGCTAAACGCGATTTGTGTGGAGCTGGTTAAATTGGTTCGACTTACTCTGAGATCAAGTTGTACGTTTAAATTCTGTTAAGCTAAATTTAGCTAAGCTAAAGTTGTTCTTTTTAAACTATGTTTCTAGTGCGAATGGTGGAATCAACCCTGAGTTAACGAATGATTGAGCCGTGCCGTGCCCCCAGTGTGGAAGGCGCTCGGTCGTCACCTATTGCCAGCTGGTTGAATTCGGCTCTTGGGAGAATTGAGCCAGATGTGGAGTGTATACGTCGTACCCCCAGTGTGGTACTTATGTGAAAAATGGCATACGTCGTACCCCTAGTGTGGTACTCATGTGAAATGGACATCTATAGTACCCCCAGTGTGGTACCTATGTGAAATATGGCATACATCGTACCCCCAGTGTGGTACTCTTGTGAAATGGACATCTGTAGTACCCCCAGTGTGGTACTTATGTGAAATATGGCATACATCGTACCCCCAGTGTGGTACTCATGTGAAATGGACATCTGTAGTACCCCCAGTGTGGTACTCATGTAAGAAAAACTGACATGCGGCGTACCCCTTGCGAGGTACTTATGCGAAATGTAATATAATACTTACTCATACTATTATTGTGTTCTATTGTTCATTGTTTATTGTTTTATACCCATCTATTTTACCTAGTTACATTTTTATCTTTTAACATATTTTGCAATTATTGTGTAATCTGTTTGGCCTTATTGTATAACTAACTATATATTAATTGTATACTAATGGGATGTAACGCTGTTGATTACTTTCTAATGAATAAATAAATAAATAATTATGTCGTGCCCCAGTGTGGTACATATCATGTGAAAAGGCAAAAAGCTAGATATAACCTGCTATGAAAGCTGTATAACCCTAGTGTAGTAATCTGTAATCCAGGGATGATGTAATTGCTCCTAGTGTAGTAGAAACTAGAATTATTTTGATTATAAATTTTATGTGATAAATAGAACAAATATAACTCTGTCAATTAGTTGTATTATAATGTATAATAAGTCTTACAATAAGTTGGAAATGAATCAACACATAAATCAAATTGACTACTTAGTATTTGGATGTATGTAACAATAACAGGATAGTATTACTGTCAGATAGAATTATTTTTGGAATTATTTCTCTTTGTCTGTGCCAGTGTCTTTGTGCCAGTTTAACTCAATACTTTTGTTAACACTGCTAATAATTTTGTAATTTGAAAGTATTGTATTAGTTTGCCTCAAGAAATTGTTACTGAAAAGCCATTTGTAACTTAAAAAAAAAAAAAAAAAAAAAAAAAAAAAAAACTTAGAATGCATTTTCAAAATATTTGTGAATTAGTTTTTTTTTATTTTGTTTTATAGTCTTACGTTCTCTGTAAGCGAGCAAATTGTTCTTTGAGAATGAATTCTTTAAACCTAAAACCTAAAGTAGGTATGTGTCATTCAGGAATTGATTATTTATTTTTGTACCAATATATATATATTTTTTTTAATCTTATTAAAATAAGCTTAAAACATACCTTATATTAGACACTTATGTATGAATCTAAGATTGAAATTGTGATTACCTCAATTTTTACTAATTTTTTTTTGTTTGTATCCTTTTAACCGGTATGAGGGCATACCTACCTAACGAATGGCCGAGCTGATATTGGGGATGGGGACATCCCCGCGGCAGAATGGCCGTCTGTTAGCATTTTTCGCGCCACGCCTTCCGCGCCGCGCAGCCGGCGCCAGATCATTCCAGACCCAGCGGTCGTAGGTGCGACATGTGGGCCTTCATACCGAGCTTGAGTTGTAAAGTGTTTATGTAACTAGTTGCAGAATATTAAAGTTCAAATCTTATCACGCTGTTTTATTCAGCACGGCCTGAGACGACCAAGTATCTTGAGTAGCCAGCACTTGATGGACGGAGGTGATCGACAGAGTGGAACTAAGGCCATTTATCCTGAGGTGGCAACAATAAGAACTATTCTGTGAATCTTGTGGTTGCGATATTTTTTCGTCTTGATATAACTAGCTATGGCCCGCACGTAGTTAGGTTTTCAAAAATTCAATAAAAGGTTGCCTATATCACTGTCCTAAATTGGATCCACGCAAAAAAATCACTTGAGTCCCTTGCAGCCTTAGACTGCATCGTCACTTACCATCAGGTGAGATCGCAGACGAGAACTATCTTCTCATCCAATAAAAAACTAGCTCGGAGTTAGTAAGTTGGTGGTGTGTCAACTCCGTGCCTCGGAGTGCACGTAAAGCCGTCGGTCCTGTGTGTATCTCTCTGCGGTCGTGTCAAAATTTTGTGCACTATAAAATCTCCTGTAGAGATAGCTTACTTCTGTGGAGTTTGTTCGCCGTTGCCGGATTGGGTACGGGGGCATTGTTATTATTATCACAAACAAATGTGCAAGCGACTGTAGTCACGACAACCATGCGCCTAAGTGCCATTATCGTGTGCAATGTAAATTGTAATGACAGATATTATCAAAAATTACCCGTAAACGATACTCGGGTCGTTTGAACAATCGACGATTAGCGTTTGGTGCAAATGAAAAGATTATAGCGATCTTTTAGAATTGATATAGCAATCACTGTTCTTCGAACGTGATTTCGTCCCACGTGGACGGTTTGTAAAATTCCCGTGGGAAACTTCGTTTTTCCGGGATGAAATGTAGCCTATGTCACTCTCCAGGTTCTCAACTATACCCATGCAAAAAATCACGTAGGTCTGTCAAAAATTACGTCTTTTGAAGCGCGACAAAATGGCAGCGTTTATTCCGAATCGAATTGTAGTTGTAAAATAAAAAAAAACGTGTAGCACTCGGGGACTGCCGCAGTAAAGTTATTGCATAGCATTTTTTATCAACGCTATCTAGCGGCTCACCGCTAGATGGCGTTGATAAAAAATGCGCCATCTAGCGGCTCACCGTAGAGGAGTCCCTAGTCAGGTTATTTTCGTTACGGAATTTCTAGATTCGGTCTCCACGCTGGCCCGCGATAGAAGCTATGCAATAGCTTAATAATTTTGTATATAATATTTACGTTTTCATTGAATGACGCATTTTTTCTTGTGCTATGTGAAGTAAAAAATGAAATACAAATAAAAGAAAATACATGCAAATACTCTCATTATTAGCAAGTACAAGTAACAACCCATAAACTTCACTACTAAGCGCAAGTCGTGTCTCAAAGAAGGGTTATAGACCTCACTCCTCCTTGCTAGTGCATACGGGCAGATCTTTAAGAAAATTATGTACTCGTAGAACTCTAAGGCGCGTGCAGTTTTCTTCACAATGTTTTTCTTCACCGCTAAAAAGCACCAAAGTGTTAAAATTTAACACTAGAATATTCTAGTGTTAAGTTTTCACACTTTGGTAATTTTCATAATTTTATAGTGTAACTAAGTCGCTACCTTGAACCAAACATCGCGGTGGGTATATTAGAAAGTGATCGCCAATTGCTACATATATAGGTAATGCAGACAATTTATGTACATTATACATGCCTTCTTCCTACATTTATACAATGCTTTAATGGCGGGTCAGAGAAAGGGATAAGGTCCATAAGCCTTAGGGCCTATTAGAGATGATAAAATCATGGCATGCCACACGGTAAGTAGCTTTGCCACGATGCGTTGCGAATCCGGCCACGGCGGCCAACCTCCATAGAGATTTCCTATCTGCGCGGGAGATTTTATAGTGCAAACAGTGATGCACTCTCTATTCCCTCACTCTCATAAAACCGATGGGACGGAAATCCGACACGACCGGATAGAGCTCAGGACCGACAGCTTTGACATCGCCACCCCAACCGAATAAAGGCGTAATCGAAAAAAGTCAATTTTACAGGAGAGCCAAAAAACCGTAGAAATGATCTACCTTCTTTGCTATTTACACCTGATTAAAGTTATATATCGTACCCTTATTGCAAAAACCGATTATCTGCACCAAAATTTGAGCGAAAAGTTTTTGAGTTATAAGCATTTGAAACTTTAACGACTTAAAAATTAGTTATAATGATGTCCATTTTTAAACAATAATAATTTTTATAAACAAGAAACTATTCAAGAAATGTTAAGTAGGTTAATAATTGAAAAAAACTTACTATTTTTTCAACAAAAAGAAGAAAATAACCGGTAAGGAGCTCACTTAGTTAGTTTTTCCTGAATGTAGAAAAACTACCAAATTTTCAAATTTACCGTTCTGGTAGCTCTAATGGCATTTTTTATTTAATCACTTGTTTTGAATAGTAATAATCATCAAGACAAAAATCGTTTTAGTTCAACTTTAGCCAGTACAGGTGTAAAATAAATATCTTTAGTCGCTTTTGGCTGAAGGTAAAGTAGATTTCATTTAACTTTGTACGTACTAACTGCAGCGCCCTATGGTTTTACCCGAGGAGTTCCCGTTCCCGTGGGAAATGGGCAAGCCTACATTATTTCTTATAATCTCAGCTATCTTTAAAAGAAAGTTTCGTTGAAATCGGTCCAGCCGTTCTAGAGATTAGCTCATTTAAATAAAAAAACTATTTCGTTTTATTATATTAGAATAACTAGCTGTGCCTTGCGGTTTCACCTACATTTGTCCCGTTCCCGTAGGAATTTAGGGAAACACTATAACTGTAAACTTTCCTCTCGAATCCCTCTATCTACTGATGAAAACTGAATTAAAATCCGTTGCGTAGTTTAAAAGATCTACGCGTACATAAAGAGGGCCAGACAGTGGGAATCGATTTTGTTTTATACTATGTAAAGATAACATATACAGCAGAGCTAAGTTTGCCCGCAAGCGTTGCTATATGGGTGCCCCATTGTAGCTTTGAATCCAGGGTTAATCCCAAGAACACTTTGGAGTCCTCAGTTTTCAAAGGTTCATTATTTATCTTTAAATTTTTACTGACAGTTCTCGGGTTAGGTAATAAAAACTCAACACACTTTGTTTTTTTAGTATTTAAAAGTAGATTATTTGCCGTAAACCATTCAGAAACTTGAGATAATGCATTATTTACGTCGTCAAAATTGTCTTTTATCCTATCGACTTTAAAATTCAAAGACGTATCATCAGCAAATAGTACAATATCGCAAGTATTGTGGACAAAATGTGGTAAATCATTTATGTAGACCAAAAACATGAATGGACCTAGAATAGAACCCTGGGGTACACCCATTACTGAGGCTGATCCGGATGATTTTACATCATTGACACATACTCTTTGGACTCGTTCACTGAGATAAGACGCAATGAGACTAAGTGCAAAATCTTTAATGCCATAGTGGCTCAATTTAAGCAAAAGTGTCTCGTGATCAACGCATTCGAATGCCTTTGACGACAAATCACAGAAAATACCAATGGCACTCTGTGAGTTCTCCCATGCATCGAATATGTGTTGTAACAGCCTTGCGGCTGCATCGGTTGTTGATCGACCCTTTGTAAAACCATACTGCTCAGTGTGTAGGATTTTATTTAAATTAAAGTGTAAAAGCAGTTGGTTGAGCATTATTTTTCCGAATATCTTGCTGAGAGTTGGCAAAATTGAAATTGGCCTGTAGTTATTCGGGTCACTTCTGCTTCCCGATTTAAAAAGCGGTATTAGCTTACTACATTTCATAAGGTCTGGAAAAGATCCAGAATCTACTGATTTATTAAAAATTAAAGCAAGATATGGCGCAATAATATCAATTATGTTATGAATTATTTTAACTGATATCCCCCATAGATCTGCTGTTTTCTTATTTTGTAAAGATTTAAATGTTTTGACTATGTCATATGGGGTAACGTGTTCAAACCTAAATAACTTATTGCACTCAGAGACATTGCTCCTTAGAAGACGATAGACTTCTGCTGGCGAGGAATTCAGAGAACTGGTTGTAGTAATTGGAATATTTTTGAAAAAGTTCTCAAATGTATTTACAATTACTGTATCGGAGTTAATTACATGATTATCACTTTTAAGCTCCAATTTATTATTATTATGTACCTTATGTTTACTCATTTCATCGCCGATGATGTCCCATGCTGTTTTAATTTTATTATCAGAATTGGCAATTTTTTGTTTTATGTGAAGTGACTTTGCTTGTATGCACACATTTTCAAACAGTTTAGAATAGTTACTAAACTTAAGATCTTTAGACAGTCTTTTCTCTATCACCTTAAAGATAGAGTTATATTGTGAGCTTAAAAAATCAAAAAACTTTTGATTTGTGAAGATGTTCAAAAACCCTCTACCTGCAATAATTTTAACAAAATATTGAGTTCATTATTCTGCAAAAAGCAACTAATGTTGTTTAGTTCGTTTTAATTTTTAGATATATCAGCAATTTCTAGTATATTAATAAAAACTCAAACCTGTTAACGCAGGTTAACATGTATTAACAGAATAATATTGACATAATGATAAATCAAGCAACTACATCTGAAAAGTATTATAATACAATACATTGTTTTTGTGGTATAGATTTATAAATCTAAATTATTTAAATGAGTTTAGTTCTTTTTTTAAGAAGGTAATTAAATCATACCTGTAGGTAGTTGCTTTTAACTCTAGCTATCTCCGTAAAAAAGCGTCGTATCAGATCATGGGTTTTACCTACAGCTTCGCCGTGAGTTGAGGAGTCGATTGATATATTTAACCTAATTTTGGTACAAAAATGCAGATAATCGGTTTTTGCAATAAGGGTACGATATATAGAAAGGCGAGTAAAAAAATAACGCTTCTTTTACTCTATTTGCTAAATTTTTAGCCTTATTTGCAAAAGAGATATTCAAGAAAAATCATCTTAAATTTTTATTCGTCTATGAACTTCGGCATTTATTTTTTGTAAAAAACAGTACGCCTTTATTCGCCTACAAATGCTCTAGTGAGCGAAACGCATCATTTTTGTGCATAACTTATTGAGTCAAATTTTGTATCGTAATCTGGCGCGCAATTATTTGTAACGCCGTTATTCTTGTACTTTTTGAATGATGCTCGAATCGTTTTATAGATTCACGTCTATATTCGTTAGTCAATGCGAAAAATATAGATTCGTAATAAATGTTTACACTAAACATGAAAAATAATTTTTAATTAAAAAAAAGTCGTTAAAAATAACAAAAACTTTAATATTTTTTTAAATTAACAAGGAAATAATACAAAAAAATTATGTAAAACTTCATTAGTCCTTAATTAATATGGCAATCTCAAAATGGTAAGTACATTCTTACCACCATCGATATTATTCACAAATAATTGAGCCAATTACTTAGAATTTCTTTGGAGATCAAAAATCGGAAATATAATCATTTATATCTTAATTAAAACAAATATGACTGATTTATGATAATTCTTAATGACAAAACTGAATAGAAAATGCCACTATACCGGTTCTTTTTAGTTAATTTAATTATGAAATCTATCTTATACTTTGCGCTTAAAACCAAACATACGCGTTTGATGATGTTGGTATTTTATTAGGAACTTAAGTTCTAATACAATTAACAATAACATAAATATGACATTAGTTATTGTGTTAATAGTTTAAAATGCAGTTTTATGCAGTTTCTACTTCTGGCAAAAAAAAAAAAACAGAAAATAGTAAAATCTTCTCAAATGTTCATTAAAAAATAAAAAATCAAAAGATAATAATGTAATAAAGTATCAACTACTAATAAAACTCCTTTAGGAACAGGATTTCTTTTAAAAGCTTTTATTTATCTTGCAATGTATGCATGCAGCTATGTTTGTTCGGGTGGAATCTTGCAACTCAATTTTGAAGCAGATATCTTAACCGATTGAGCTGAAATTTTGTATACACGTTTAGTTTGGATGACAATGCATGGTTAGTTGTGTGTCATCATTCTAAATCCAATATGGCGGAACATCCAAGATGGCGATGACTAGTTATTTTTAATGCACTCCTACAATATGGGTATCAAATGAAATGCCTTGCTAAGAATAACTTGAAAAATAAAGTGACATCACTCTAAATTCAATATGGTGGACTAAGTTTTTTATGCTTTCCTACAATATGGATATCAAATGAAAGGACTTGCTGAGAATACGAATGCGAGTTAAATTCCTTTGCTCCAATCAGTTTGAAATTTTGGTGTACTGGGGGTTTTTAGTTATCATTCGAAATAAATTTGTAGACGAAAAAAAGACGTAAACGTTATTCACTCCCGACAACAGATCCGGCAAATTTAGGTAAGATTTTATAACACCTTTCTTCTTCTAGAAAATGTGCAGTAAATTTCTATAGAATAAAGCCGCCTTCCTTCATATTTTTGTCATTTTCAGAGATAAAATTCTAAAAAAAAATTAGCCTATGTAACACGATTTCCATCATCAGATAATGAAATAAAAAAAAATTCGCGTAAATGATCTTACGCCTTTATTCGGTTGGGGTGGCGACATGTTCTCCGAGGTACGGGGCTGACTTGCCGCCTACTTCCTAACCTACTGAGAATTTCGTGATAGAAAAACCCAATATTGACTCGATCCGGGAACCGAACCCGGGACCTCGTAATCCACAGTCGAACTTGCTAACCACTTGACCTACGGGGCAGAGATGTCCGCGACTTCATTCGTACGCGTGAAATTTTATCCCTTGTTAATAATTTTTATCTTTGATTTTCCGTGATAAAAAGTAGTCTTTGTTACTCTCTAGGGCTAACATGCGCGCCACGAGAAAAATTTGTCTACGCTTTACTCGTGAATCTCTGTAGAGATTCACATAGAGACTACGAGTAAACGTGTAGACAAAACTTTCTCGTGGCGCGCATGTTAGCCCTACAGGACTACAGGTCCTCCAATAGACGGATAAATAAAGCTTCTAATCTCGATATATTTTTGATTAACCAAAATCGGCACAACAAAACCATTTCGCGTTACAATCACACAGTCAACCTAAATATTTAAATGTAACCACCTGGCGAACGGGAAACGGCGGCCGGTAACCTAGTAACGGTCCGTAACCGTGATACCGACGGAAGGCGTTAAATTAAAAGTTTCACAATACGCGGAATGTTGGAGTCGACGAGACCATTAAAAGTTCTGTCCTATTTTAAAATCTGAGGCAGAAAATAAATTATTGGATACCAAAGCAGAATCTGTATTCGACTTGTCGACCTCCCTGGCGCAGTGGTGAGCGCTGTGGTCTTATAACTGGGAGGTCTCGGGTTCGATTCCCGGCGGGGACGATTTAGGAATTTATCGTATACGTGTCGTAAGTGCTACAAGGTAGCCTACATGAAATAAATAAATTTTGAATTTATGATTTCTGAATTGTCTCTGGTCTGGTCTGGTGGGAGGCTTTGGTCGTGGCAAGTTACCACCCTACCGTCTAAAGACGTGCCGCCAAGCGCTTTAGCGTTCAGGCACGATGGCGTGTAGAAACAGATTAGGGTATGGGTTAAATGTACACTGCCATACCCCTTCTAAGTGAGCCCGTGACCATCTAAGACTGCATCGTCACTTACCATCAGGTGAGATCACAGTCAAAGACTATCTTGTCACTGGAAAAAAATTGAATATTTTTTTGTTTTGTCCGTTTTAATACATAGATGGTTTAAAATAAAAAAATAGGAGAACAGTTGAAAATTAAAAAAAAATCAAAATTAGTAATTTTTCATGGAAAATAGATTACGGGAGCGAAGCTGCGGATAAAAGCTAGTTATAAATAATGCGAAAGTGTGTTTGGTTGATGGTTATTCCTTTAATCACGCAGCAACGGAATGACGTGATTTTTCAAACAAAATCAATTTGGTTTGTAGTTTTTAAACTTTTTTCTTGTTATAATTCATTTCTGTAGATCCGCAGCATATACATAATTATATGATAGACGCGATACATATATAACCTGGCATTCAGAGTCTACTAAAACCTTATATGTGCCGGCCTCACATATTCATGCACCTACTCTGCCTATATCGACGATACGTAGGAAGCATGGCCTTACTTTGGGGGCCTTATGCCGGTTTCGAAACAAGTTGCCACTAACATATTTATTGTCTTATCCTACGATTTATTTTCCGAATTATTTTGAACTAGCGACCCGCCCCGGCTTTGTCTATCCCTATCCTGGCTGAGGCGAGCCTCAAGCTCTACAGACGATTCTCTGGCTCTCTAAACAGTAAAGGATAAAAAATGGTTATTGTGGGTTATCCCTAAGAGATAGACATATACCATCGCGGAGTGTTTTTTAGACCTTTTTAAGGTGTACAATACTGTAGTACATGATTTTGATCTATCTCTAGGGTTCAGCCAAAGAGTGCGGTCTATAGAACAAAGTATCTGTCAGTCAGGACTTGTTTTTATAAGTATCTAAACTAGACTATAAATAGTCAGATTAATTTGCCATCCATTACGCCTGACCTTTGTACCAGAACCGTATTGGCCTGGTTCTAGACGCAGGCATCTAAGTAGGTGTACTGTTTACATTGGTGTTTAGGTAATAAACATTTAGGGTTGTCGACATCATCATGTCAACCTATCGTCTGCCCACTACTGGAGAATGGGTACGGGTCTCCTCTCGAAAGAGTAGGGTTTAGGCAGTGCCGGATTTACCTATGGTGCAGGGTGTGCAACGCACACGGGCGCAGGGATTTAGGGGGCGCCGAGCCGCGCTTGCTTGCTTCCCGACATCATTTAAAATTGCACCATTTTTTGCACCTGAATTTCCTTTCACTGATATAAATGATGAAAATATAACTGTAAGTCAAACGGTATTCTTGTATTGTAAGTATGTATTCCATTTTGGCCGCGCGTCTACTAGATGGCGCTAAGGTATTGATTGCACACGGGCGCTACATGGGCTAGAGCCGCCTCTGGGTTTAAGCCATACTCCATGGATGATTGATACTCAATCACGCCGCAACGACTGAAACGATTTGGTTCAAATTTCAAATAAATGAAATGAAAGGGATAGATTGTAGTCTGGAATAACACATAGGCTATTTTTTTATCGCGGAAAATCAAAGAGTTCCCGCGGGATTTTTAAAACTAAGTCCACTAGGACGAAATCGCGGTCATCAGCGAGTAAATTAATATAGTTGTCGGTGATTTTGGAGAATAAATAAACATGAAATTCATTGATTTGTTTTGGACGAAGAAAATTCTTAGTTCAAAGTGGCAAGTGGCAACCCTGTTCGATGAGTAAACGCGCTGTTTACAATGGACCGCAATTGAGGCCACCGGGGTAAAAGTGGCATAACTCAAATGTATCTGAAATTGATCGAGCTAATGGTGCGAGACTAAACACTAAATTGTCTGATAGTTTTGTGAGTGTATTTCCTGCTAACTTTTAATGTTTAGCTATGTAACTAAGATAACGCAATGTAGGGCTTATGTTTTTTATAGGCGTTAAATATAATTGAAATTTTTTCATACAAACACATTTGATTGAAATTAAAATTCATATTTAATTAAATTTCATTATTTTGCTTTGTTATTTGATTCTAAATCCATTATGTAGTTAATTTTCTGGTAGCTACTTTCTTAATTTACTTATTTGATATTTTTTAGTTCTATAGACAATTAATAAACGGCCTTTCTTAATATGAGAATTACGTTCGACTCTGATTCTACGAATAATAAAACAGAGCTGTTAGAATGATGGTAATCTGAACCAGTGTTCATTAGACTATTAAATCTAAAAACACATTCGTTATTAAGCTATTGCATAGCTTCTATCGCGGGCCAGCGTGGCGACCGAATCCAGAAATTCCGTAACGAAAATAACCTGACACGGGACTCCTCTACGGTGAGCCGCTAGATGGCGTTGATAAAAAATGCTATGCAATAGCTTTACCGCGGCAGCCCCCGAGTGCCACACGTCTTTTTTTTTCTTTTTTTTTGTGGGGATAGATAGATAGAAAATTCTTTATTGCTACACACAAGAGATGATTTGTTTACAATTTATTGAATCTTGTAGTTAATTACGATGCGCAAAGGCGGTCTTATCGCTTTAAGCGATCTCCTCCAGACAACCTTAAAAAGAATGCTGACAATGTCAACCTCGTAAGTTCATCAACACGTCACAATGATTACAATATAATGTGGGTTTTGATAAAATAACAGTTAGGTCAGGTTTTTGAAGTAGGTATCAATTTATTACGTTGTTAAACAGAACGCGATGGTGTTAAACGTTATGTTGTCAACGCTTACGTAACACCCGCGTCGATTGTTATTTGTAATAACTTTTATCGATTGCATGAGAAGAAATATGCCTAGAATTTAAGATATTATTAAAACTTAAAAAACATTGGAAATACTCGGGAATCCTGCCCTGAGGGCGTTGATCATTTTACACTACGGCCACGGCTCAAATGCCGCTCACAGCACGGAAATTAGTGGTAGTGTAGGCTTCATCAGATGAAGGAAATGTTTGTTGTTAGCTAAAATATAAAGTACTTAATTATAGTCCTATGTACCCGTCTACCACATTAATTACATTTTGATTGAAATTCTTTAACAAAATCCTAATAATATAAATGCGAAAGTGTTGTTTCTTGATTTGTCCTTCAATCACGCTGCAACAGAGCTACGGATCGACGTGGTTTTCTGAAGAGTGACATAGGCTACTTTTTATCCAGGAAAGTTAAAGAGTTTCCGCGGGATTTGAAAATCTAAATCCATCTTTGACGATCTCCCTGGCGCAATATTGAGCGCTGTGGAATAAAGGAATAAAATTAAGTACAGCATACTTTTAGTGCAAAAAGTTTCGGTTAGTCTGGAAATTTGACTTAAGTCGCTTTTATAGATGTGATCAATTAAGAACTATTCGATAATAAAATCGCGTCAGAGTTAATTAGAACTGTTAACACTAATTGTGTAAGGTATTAGTTGGGTCGATTGTGATGGAGAGAATTTGTGTCCAGTGTAGGTTAGAAGGTTAGAATTAGCTTAGGTAAAGTCTTCTTTAGTTTTTAGTTCATATTAGTTATTAATCTTTGACTGGAAGTGACATACACTTCCATAACTTGAAAAATCTTTATGGCTAATGAAAAGGTCTATGGTGTGATATAATATTATGAACGTAAAAATTCTTTTAACAAAACCGACTTTGAAACGCCACTACAAAGTATATCACTTGTGCCGCCTATAAAATTTGAAGAGTTCCCTCGATTTCTCCAGCATCCCATCATCAGACCCAGATCTGATGACAATGGGACCACCTGGGAAGTATACCCTTTCAAACAAAAAAATAATTTTCCCAACCGGTCCAGGCGTCTTCGAGTAATCAAGGAACATCTGGGAACATACATTAAAAAAAAAAAAGATTTAGAAGTATTGAGAAGCTCCTCCTTTTTTGGAAGTCGGTTAAAAATTGCATCAGTCAGCACCTAATTAGAACTCTAGTTTTTAATTACGCTAATTATTTACTGAGTAAGGCCTCAATACCTATTCTATTGTGTATCGGTGAGAATTTGGTATTGGTGTCAAGCTTAGAGCACTTATCTAACTAAGTGCTTTAACGTGTCAAGTGTAGAAGGTTAGGTTTTTTATTAAATGAAATGAATACACTTTATTGTACACAAATTAAAAAAAAGACGTGTGGCACTCGGGGACTGCCGCGGTAAAGCTATTGCATAGCATTTTTTATCAACGCCATCTCGCGGTGAGAGGAGTCCCGTGTCAAGTTATTTTCGTTACGGAATTTCTGGATTCGGTCTCCACGCTCAAGGCCCGCGATAGAAGCTATGCAATAGCTTAAAAAAAAAACAATTAATCCTTACTATTACATAATTATATTAAATGCCAAAGTGCGTTTGTTTGTTGGTTTGTTCTTCAACCACGTGCAACGAAGTACGTGCGTGCGTGTGTGTGTGTGTGTGTGGCATCATAGCAGCCGAAAGGATGAACCGATTTTTTTGTTTGAAAGGTGAATTAGTCGGGAGTGTTCTTAGCTATGTTTGATGAAAATCGGTCCAAGATGGCCGCCGCCACAAAATATTATGTTGAGGGCAATATGGGTATCAAATGAAAGGGTTTGACTAGTAGAATTTCAAATCCAAAATAGCCGTCACCATAAAATGACGAATTACACATTTTTTTCACATGACGATTGTGTGGGGTGTATTAAATTTTCATAACAATTTACACTTGTCCATAGTTTCGACTAGGGTTGCCAGGTCTTCAAACCGAAAAGTCGGACAGGCCAGCCAGTTTAGCCGGACATTTGGGTAAAAAGGCCGGACACCCTTATTTTTTAGACCTAGCACAAAATGGCAATTTTTTTAAAAGCTCGTTTGCGCAAGCGTAGCGATACAAGATAAGGCGAGCGGAGCGGAAACCAACACATGACAAATATGTAAAAAAAATGGTTAAACTTAAAAAGCTTAGCAAAAGTCAGATAGGCCGGACACCGTCTAATTTGGCCGGACACTCAACCAAAAAGCCTAACTGTGTCCGGCTTTATCTGAACGCCTGGCAACGCTAGTTTCGACTATGTTAAGTCGAAAGAAGTTTAAAAACTTTAATTCGTTGGTTTTTAAACTTCTTTCGACTCGACTGCCCCAGATCGACTGTCCACTTAACCTATTAACCAAAATTGAATGTAATGACCCCCATGCCTCAGTGAGTAATCGGGGTATTGGGTAATAGCAATTTATGGGTTCTAAACGAAAATTTATGTGTTCAGCAATTGCGACTGTTTGAACTGAATTAAATAAATCCTTGTAACAATATTATGAATGCGGAAGTTTGTTTGCACGTCGGTTTGTTCTTTTATCACGCAGATGAAACTGAACTCCACGCGGACTAGGCCGCGGGCAAAAGCTAGTATAGTCTAAATGTACCAATAAAAGGAAATGGTGACTGACTGACTGACTAATCTATCAACAAACAATAAATCCACATCCATTGAAATGTCGCGCGGACTGTTTGACATACTTTTAAGCTATTGCATAGCTCCTATCGCGGGCCTTGAGCGTGGAGACCGAATCCAGAAATTCCGTAACGAAAATAACCTGACACGGGACTCCTCTCACCGCTAGATGGCGTTGATAAAAAATGCTATGCAATAGCTTTACCGCGGCAGTCCCCGAGTGCCACACGTCTTTTTTATCAAGGAAGGAGATCTTCTGTAGGTACCATTAGGTACTTACTTCTGTGCCTGCGCTTAGAAGTTAGAAGTGAGCCACTTATGAGCTGCAAGATGATGATTCTGTAATTATTGTTTAGTAATGACGTAGTCAATAATTAACTTTAAGCGTAGTCTTAAGAAATAATTGTTTTTAACTTTGAGTATATAACCAACGTTTTTACAAGCGTATAAATAACTATAATGATATTGTAATTATATTTTCAAACCTTTCGATGTTCAAATGAGTTTATAATTGTAGATAAAATTATATTTCAGTTATTATTATTTAAGTACACAGCCACACTAATAACATGTGAATAGTTATCACTCAAAAAACACCTGGGGCCCAAGTCTGCTATTGCAATTGTAGTTACATTGCCTATCAATGACATCCCAATTGCTACTTTTAGCAATTTTGGTAGTCTACTAATTCAATGGCGTCACAATTGTTTTCCGATGGTTTGCCACTGACACATTTAGCTTTGAATCTAGCTTAAATAAACGTTTTTAATATGTAGTTTTTTTTTAAACTCATTTCGGCAAACGCTTTTTAAGCTAATAGCAATACCGAGGTATGATTGAATTACAATCCAATTATAAAAAATCAAACGACCATTGTGAATTTAGTAGACTACGAAATTTTTGACCATGATAATTGTATTGTAATTGTATTGCGGATCAATGACAATGACATGTAAAATAGCAGACTTGGGGCCCTGATGGTAAGTGACGATGTCTAAGATGGTAGCGGGCTAACTTGGAAGGGGTATAGCAGTGTAAATTTAACCCATACCCCTAATCGATTTCTACTCGCCATCGTGCCCGAACGCTTGGCGGCACGTCTTTGACTGTAGGGTGGTAACTAGCCACGGCCAAAGCCTCCCACCAGACCAGACCAGAGATAATTTAGAAATAAAAAATTCCTAAATTGCCCCCATTTATTTAACTAGTGGTTGTAGTTCGAGTTAATCCTATTTCCTATTAATATTATAAATGCGAAAGTTTGTATGTTTGTTACTCAATCACGTCGCAACGACCGAACCGAGATAGTTTATAGTCTGGAATTGGACATAGGCTGCTTTTTATCCCGGGACATAAGAGAGGAATAAAAAACCTTAACCCGCTAGATTAAGGGATTGTGATAGCAATCGCGCCCTAATCGAATAAATATCTATTACCCGTAGGTTTAGATGAGTGTAATTGATTAAATAATACTTAGATATGTTTGATAGTTACCCTCACGTTCAGATGGTGGTTTGTCTGACGTGTAGTGGTTAAATAGGTTAGATGTGAGGACAGGGGCCGTTATAGGGGCGGTTGGAGACGGCTTTAGGTTGGGTTTCAGTGTTTTTTTTTGTGTTTATACACGCGAACGAAGTGGCGGGCATCAACTAATAAAAATATCTCAATGAGTTGATTATTATTAGAGCATTGACCAAAACCAAAGCCGTCGCGTCGCCCCAAAAGGCGTGACCATTATAACTGTACCACAGACCACACTGCTAATGTGACCACAATGAGACACTGTAGGTACATTTTGAAACAAAACCACGTGTGCGACCACCTTAATCCACTTAGTATTCGATTAACAGTTAAGTAGTCTGAGAGGGAATGGACTTTCAGTGTTTTTGTTAGTCCGTGATAAAAAATAACACATCCCTTGCTATGTTACTACTTTGTTTATTCATAACTAGCGGCCCGCTCCGGCTTCGCGCGGGTATAAAATATATAGCCTATGTCATTCACTGTCAATGGATGTTATCATACATATAAACCTTCCTCTTCAATCACTCTATCTATTAAAAAAAACCGCATCAAAATCCGTTGCATAGTTTTAAAGATTTAAGCGTACATAGGGACAGAGAAAGCGACATTGTTTTATACTATGTAGTGACAAGGTAGCCCTTGACCGCGATATCACCTGCTGGTAAGTGACGATGCACCCGTCAGATACTAGCGGGCTAGCTTTTTTTAATAGTGTCAACCAAAACCAAAGCCAGGACTGTCAAAAGGCGTGAACATTATAACTGTACCACAGACCACAGTGCTAATGTGACCACAATGAGACACTGTAGGTACATTTTGAAACAAAACCACGTGTGGGACCGCCTTAATCCACTTAGCATTCGATTAACAGTTAAGTAGTCTGAGAGAAAATGGACTTTCAGTGTTTTTGTTTCTCCGTGATAAACAAGTGTAAATTGAAAAACACCCCCATGGGGAATTTAAAAAAAATATGTAATTCGCTATTTTGTGGTGGCGGCCATTTTGGATTTGTTTATCATAGTGTATTCTACTAGTCAAGCTCTTTCATTTGATACCTATATTGAGGAAAAATATGTATTCCTGGACCGATTTTCATCAAACATAGATAAGAACATTCCCGATCAATTCACCTTTCAAACAAAAAAAAAAACAAAATCAAAATCGATTCATCCGATCGGTTGCTACGATACCCCAGACAGACACACGCACGCACGCATCGACGCACACACCCACCTATGCACTAACACACACTTGGTACAAACAAAAAGTGCTTTTTATTATCCTGGACAATCTAAGACATCCCTGTTTAAAATACTTCAAAAATATTTTCACCGGCTCTGTGTCTATTACGTAACGGAATTAAGCAAACCAACTTCCTTTCCCAAATAGATACAGCAAGATTCGCGTACCGAATTTTAATTTCAAACTGTTCCTTTCAGATAATGATCCCGATTGGCTGACGGTGGCGCCGCGTTGACGCGATCTCGTCTCTGATTGGTAGGCGATAGCGTCACGCGACTAGCGGCGACCGTGATTGGTGCACGATGTCAGGGCTTCCGAACAGAGGTGATGACGCGATCAATGGAGTCGATGTTCGCGAGCAAGGAAGCGCTTTGAGGTCAGTGAAGTTACTTTGATTACATTTCTTGGTGTATGCAATCGATTTTTAATCTTATAGACTGGTTTTAAGGTTAATGTTAAATTTTAATTTTGATTGGCATTCATATCCGCTGCTCGATACGAAAACCTACTGAGAAAAGTTTTTTTTTTTTTTTTCAAAATAATTTCCATTCTTAGTGAATACAATAATTATAATTTTATAATTATGTTTTATTATGTATAAAGTAGGTTCAACTACTGACTTGGTTAGTACTTTAGCCAATAATTTTCAAAACTCTTTAAAATTAAAATTCTCTAGGTAATTCTGTAAACTTAATTTTATGCATAATATAATATTATTATTATTACAATTGTGTACTTAAATATTTTTTATTCATTTACTAGCCCTAAAATATAATTAATGTATACATTAAATCATACTTTAGTCAGGTAAATAAGAGCAGAAAACGCATTTTATACACAAAACAGATACAAATCGTTGTTAGCGAGCGACTCTACTAATTTCTCGCTCCGTTGACGCTCCACGGATGCGTTAACCCAATCATGTTATGCTATTTTCTACCTTATCGCTTTAGCGATAGAGTTTAAAATTACTATAACACAGATTTTAACACAGTCGTACGCTATTAACTACCTTAAAGCTTAAGTCATAGAGTTTAAAATGGTTAAAATACAGATTTGCCAAGTAACCGAACAATCGAAATTAAATGTTTTGCTTTGGTGAGCAATTGCAACGCATATTTTGCGGTAAAGAATTTTCAATTTTGGAAATACCAGTATACCACCGTTACGCGATAGGTTTCGCTGTCATTTTATAATCTACTAGTAGATGCCGGCGGCTTCGCTCTCGTGGAATTAGTTTGTAAAATCCCGCGGGAATTCTTTGTTTTTCCGGGATAAAAAGTAGCCTATGTCACACTCCCGGTCCTCAACTATACCCATGCAAAAAATCGCGTCGATCCGTTGCTTTGTTGCGGCGTGATTGAAAGACAAATCAACAAACCAACAAGCTAACACACTTTCGCATTTATAATATTAGTAAGGATTAGCTTTTGCCTACGGCTTCACTTACGTTAAATTCGTTTTTTCAAACCCCTATTTTCCCCCTTAGGGGTTGAATTTTCGAAAACCCTTTCTCAGATGTCTACGTAATATTATGTATCTACCTAATAGCTATCCTGTATGCCTTTCAGCCCGATCCGTCTGATGATTACAGCTGTGCGTTGATAAATCAGTTAGGCAGTCATTTTTTCCTTTTATATATTTAGAAGTTACTCTTGTATGGACTGCCACATGTCTTGGTCTTGTGCCACCTGTTTTCAGCAATTCCCTGCGACTTATGTCGTCGGTCTTAGTGGAAGGTTCTGCCAAAATTGCGCTTTCTTGTGCAAGGTCACTACTCCAGCATTTTAAGACCCCAAATCCCTTCGGGTCTTCGAACAATGCTGTCGTCCGCAAGCTGTCATGCCGTTAACTACCAAAACCATATTTCCTAATATAAACCCTAATTTAAATGCTTTTGGGTTTATATTAGGAAATATGGTTTTGGTAGTTAACGGCATTATAGCTTGTGGACGGCAGAATGTGCTGCGTCTTTTGCATGAACTTCCACAGGCCTTGGTTTTCCACCGCCTGAGTCCAGCGGCTCCCTGTGACTTGTTTGATGTCGTCGGTCCACCTAGTGGGGGGTCTGCCAACAATGCGCTTCCCGGTACGTGGTCGTCACTCCAGCACCTTGGGACCCCATCGACCATCAACTCTTCTAACTATGTGCCCCGCACATTTCCACTTCAGCTTCACGACTCGCTGAGCTATGTCGGTGACTCTGGTTCTCCTACGGATCTCCTAGTTTCTGATTTGATCTCGCAGGGATACTCCGAGCATAGCTCTCTCCATCGCCCGCTGAGTGACCCTGAGCCTTCTTATGACCAATTAGCTAGCTAAACGTAACTATTTGAAGTTATGTAATTAATAGCGAATTATGTTGAAACAATGTACCTAGTTCAGATCTGCTAGACTTACGTCATTCGGCCTTGGGCTGTTATGAACACAAATTGCGAATGGTAAGATTGATGTTTAAATCTTGTTACTTATGTTATATACATATAGGCACTACTTAAGATCCGAAACATGGTCGCTAACTATGGGCCTCATAAGAAGGCTCAGGATCACTCAGTGGGCGATGGAGAGAGCTATGCTCGGAGTATCCCTGCGAGATCAAATCAGAAATGAGGAGATCCGTAGGAGAACCAAAGTCACCGACATAGCTCTGCGAGTGGCGAAACTGAAGTGGAAATGGGCGGGGCACATAGTTCGAAGAGCTGATGGTCGATGGGGTCCCAAGGTGCTGGAGTGGCGACCCCACACCGGGAAGCGCAGTGTTGGCAGACCCCCCACTAGGTGGACAGACGACATCAAACGAGTCGCAGGGAGCCGCTGGATTCAGGCGGCGCAAGACCGAGGCTTGTGGAGGTCCATGCAAGAGACTTATGTCCAGCAGTGGACGTCCATTAGTTGATGAAGAAGAAGAAGGCACTACTTTATGGTTATGTTTTCTGTAGTATATATTTTTGAAAATAATGCCCTCCCTTATGCCCTCCTGAGCGAATCCGACCACAGCGGCCAATGTTTTTTCTTTTTTTATTCGATGACAAGATAGTCCTTGACTGCGATCTCACCTGATGGTAAGTGACGATGCAGTCTAAGATGGTAGCGGGATAACTTGGAATGGGTA
This sequence comes from Hipparchia semele, assembly GCA_933228805.2. Lineage (NCBI taxonomy): Eukaryota > Metazoa > Arthropoda > Insecta > Lepidoptera > Nymphalidae > Hipparchia > Hipparchia semele. Next base: position 1,925,114 of record OW121733.1, on the reverse strand, counting down.
TGACAGTGTATATTCAATCCATGCCCCTAATAGGTTTCTACACGCCATCGTGCCGGAACGCTAAATCGCTTGGCGGTACGTCTTTGACGGTAGGATGGCTCCAGACTAGTACTGAGAATTTCTTGATAGAAAAATAGATTCTTTCATTTGAGATTCTTTGGCTCGACCTGAAATTGCACCTAGAACCTTGTCATTCGCAGTCGTATATGCTGAGCACTAGACCAACAAGGCTGATATAATAGACATGTCATAACTAATCTGCGTTACACTGCATAATCCCATTGCTGCAAGGTTCCTACTACGTTACAACTAGAAGCCTTAGTGTAGATACACACGTGAGCTTGTATTGTGACCTTGACGACCTTCCCAATCCGTCTGATGTCGTCTGCTCATCTGGGGGGTCTGCCAACATATCGCTTTCCGATGAGGGGTCGCCATTCCAGTAACTTGGCACCCCAACGACCATCAGTTCTTCAAACTCTGTACCTACCTACCCCGTATATTAATTACAATATGGGGTTATTCAAGGGGCGAACCAATAAGTTCCTGAAAAGCCGGCAACATATTGGTGGTGCCTCTGTTACTATAAGTGTTCATGGGCGGCGGTAATCATTTTATATCAGGTGACCCGCCAGCTCGTTTGCCCGCTATTCATATTAAAAAAAAAAATATTGTTGCCTGACAAAAAATCTCAAAATTCAAAATTAGGTACTACCCGTCCACGTCAAGTTGGCCGCTACCTCGCCCCGCGCTTCCCCGCACCGCACCTCAAGTCAGACCCGCTTAGTACAGATAGCAACGTAGCGCTCGCGATTGTCACTCCCAAATTTTTTTAAAGTTATCCACACGCAGCAACAAAGCAACAGATTTACATGATTTTTTGCATGGGTATAGGTTAAGGACCTGGAGAGTGACATAGGCTACTTTTTACCCTGGAAAATCAAAAAGTTCCCGCGGGATTTTCGAATACTCAATGAATGCGGACAAAGTCGCGATGAATACAATGTAAAAATCACAACCCTTCCCATTGGCTCTGGCGTGGTCGGGTAAAAGTGCAACAATGTCTTACGCAACTCTGTCAATTGTAGAGTAGTTACGTAGGTAGAGGCAGTACACTGACTTCCCGAATTACGCACTCCACTCCGGAAATGGGTGTTTATTATTTAACTTCATGTCCGGTCGAATGCTGTTTCTACATTGTAACTACTCTACGGGTTCCTACTACTTAGGGCTAGTACATCTAGCCCTAAGTAGTAGGAAGACGGTTTTTCTTCCTTTCATCGACCGATAGACGTCCACTGCTGGATAAAGGTCTCCTCCATGGACTTCCACATGCCTCGGTCTTTCGCCGCCTAAATCCAGCGGCTCCCTGCAACTCTTAACCGACCGTTTGAGAACCGACTTCAAGCGCCACTACTAATTGTGCCTATAAAATTTGAAGAGTTTCCTCGATTTCTTCAGGACCCCATCATCAGATCCTGACCTGATGACAATGGGACCACCTGGGAAGTATACTCTTTCAAAAGAATTTTCAAAAGAATTTTCCAAATCGGTCCAGGTGTTTTCGAGTAATCGGGGAACATACATAAAAAATAAAAAATAAAATACGACGAACTGAGAACTTCTTTTTAGAAGTGGGTTAAAAAGTGTTACCTAAAGCTTAAGTAGGCCGGAAAAGTTAAGCAACGTTACTGAAAACGGGCATAAAACTTCCTGAAGTTTATTTCGAAACCGAAATAGAAAAATTCACTTTGTCTCTACGTACTAGTACAAGTTTTAATGTGAGGCAGTTTGAACACACATTCGTGAGAGGAAGCGCATTTAACCGACATCAAAGAGTGTAAATAAACAGTTTGACCGACTGCACTGACGATTAATACGAATTGATGCAACTGTGGGTCGACGAACTGCGTCTATTCCTGGCTATGATCATAGATTAGTTAATTGGATAGATGCGGAGCGTGAAACTTTGTGTTAAGATACCTAATTATGGAGAAATTTTAATTAGACACGCATTGTTTGAGTGTGTTATTTAAAGCACAACAGCAATATGTATCTAACCAAGTTCTTTATAGCTAACTGTGGAACCTTCGACATCAGTAATAACGGGAGAAACGTCATTCGTAGGTTCAAATTTACATTTGGGGATGTTGAAATATGCCCATAAATAATAATTAGATGATCCACCTTCGCACGAGTGGAATTTCTGAAAATCGGTTAGGTGGTGGAATTTTCAAAAAATTCTGAACCACGTATTTTTTCATTGAAAACCCAAATACTCTAATCTTAATAAGCTTATGACGTCATTAGCGAGTAGCGCACTTTATGTCTAACAGGAAACTTTAAATCTGTATATTTTGGAGACTAGTTAAGATATTAAAAAAAGAAAAACGGACGAAGTCGCGGGCATCAGCTAGTCATCTGTAATGACACATCGGATGCTCAGAGTGTTGTCTGTCCGTTTATTTATTTAATCTTTGACAAATCTTAGCGTGACGAAGGAATGATAGCCAGAATGTGTTTTCATATTTTATGTTTTCTTATTTTGTTTCCACATTCAAGTAATTAATTAACCCCGGTAGTTTAGTGCTCTAAAGGTGGCCTTTCGGGGTGTTTAAAGAATATTATCCTCATCGTCTAATCCAGAGATTCTCAAACTTATTTCTGTTACCGCCCCCTTTGAAAATCAATTATTTTTCAGCGCCCCCAATTTTTTATACATTCCTAAAACTTAAAAACCACTATTTCATTACTTTAATTAATTTAGTTATGGTGTGCTATATTAGTCGGTTCTGGTCTTTAAACTTACATTCTAAACTAGACATTATTACCAGTGAGAGCAATTAAAACGCAACTTTGTAATATTAAGAATATATTTTAATCAAATCAAAAGAAACAATAAAGATATTTAATCAACTTTAGTTTTAAAACTAATTTAATGAGATGGATGAATTTGATGATTTTTAACAAGTTTGTTGATATCAGGTTCGATTTTACCCAAAAACAGTCGTAAGTCAACGCGTTTAATAAACCTCACGTAAGACAGCAACAATGCTTCATTAGTTGGTAAAGTGGACTCATCCAACTGAATTGAAAATTGAGTAGTCTTCAGATGATTGCACAATGACTCTTCAATGTTTTCAGCCATTTTGTCTCGTCCATCAATTCGTCTTTGCACAGAACTATTGCTCAAAGGAATTTTTCGAATTATGTCTGCCGCCGGTTTATAGAGCACAGTAGTTATAACTTCTTTTTACCGGCAAAATTAACATTTCTCCGATGGCGTGTGGTTTACAAAGAGATGTTGTAAGAAGCTCCAAGTCCGTCATCGGCTTGCTTAGCAGCCACCGAAAAAAGTTTTGATACACTTGGCTGAACATTATGCTTCTTTTCCAGGTCTTGAAAATAGGCTATATTTTTCATTAAAAATTATTACGAGCTTTCATATAGGATTTAAATACAATACGCACAAACTCGTTTATCTCTATCGACGGTCAAACGTACTGAGCTAGTTAAGACAAAATATATCGATGAACCAGCCGATTGCTATTGGATTACACCAATAGCGTTATTTAACAAAAACTTGTTACAACTTTATTGCGTACGGGCTATCCTATGAAATCTATGTTAAGTATTTTTAGTTTTTAAATAATAACTCGCTGCGCATTAACCCCTTTCTGAAAAATTACAAATCAGCCATCGCCCCCCTAAACCACGCCAACGCCCCCCATTTTTTTCTGGGCTCCTTAACGCCTCCCTCTAGGTCTCCAACGCCCACGAGGGGGCGTTATCGCCCACTTTGAGAAAGACTGGTCTAATCCAATAGAACGAAGACGTAATGGCAAAAACTCGTAATAGATTTTTTTTATGTTATAGGTATTAATAGTGATTGTTCTATCTAACGAAAAAAGCATAATAGTAAATTAGACCGACCTTATTATCTTCCTTCGGCAGTCGGGTAAAAACAATTTCTTTTCTAGTGATATAAATGCGAAAGTGGATTTGTTTGTTGGTTTATCTTTCAATCACGCAGCAATGAAGGAACGGATCGAAATGATTTTTCGCTTGATCTTTTATCCCGGAAAAGAAGAAGGTCCCCCCGGGAAAACCTAACTCCACGCGAACCAAGTCGCCGCCATTCGACCATTTAGCCGGGACTTGCCTTTACGCAGATTCAGTACTGAATATATTCTGCCACTTTCTGCGGTGAGGTGGGGTAATCTCGTACAGCACACATTTACTCACTTCCGCATACTCTTGTAAACGCACACTAACTCAAAAGCTGTCACACTTACAAGCTAACACGTACGTTTGTACATGTACTTCGGCAGAGGGGAATGCGTGCGCTTACCACGTCCCGGCCAAATTGTCGAAGGAAGCCGCCAGTAAGAGCTAGTATGTATGATTAAAAAACATTATCAAGCCTATAAATAAACATCATTCCTTGACAGCGCTTTCATCTTGGCTGATTCATTTTCCGAGAAGCCGCGGCGCGTCGCGAGCTCACAACGCACGCTTGACTCACTTGTTTACTAACAACAATTGCCGCGTTGGTCTAGTCACCTAGTGGTTAGCATGTTCGACTGACGGACGACGAGGTTCGGGTTCGGTTCCCGGGTCGGATCAAGAAAAAGTATTCCGGTTTTCTGGCAAAGAAATTCTCAGTAGGTACCAGCCCGGAGTTAGGACGTAGTACGAGATGTTCAAATTAACTTTTTTTTATTCGATGACAAGATAGTCCTTGACTACGATATCACCTGATGGTAAGTGACGATGCAGTCTAAGATGGTAGCGGACTAACTTGGAAGGGGTATGGTAGTGTGCAATGTACATTCAACCCATACCCCTAATCTTTTTCTACACGCCATCGTGCCGGACCGCTAAATCGCCTGGCGGCACGTCTTTGACTATAGGGTGGTAGCTAGCCACGGCCAAAGCCTCCCACCAGACAAACTAGAGATATTATATTTAACATTTCTGTGGTGGTGTCGTGTGGTACGGGTTGTTACGTTCCCTCAAATATGGTTGAGCGATCAACGGCTGGATCATGCGTCATGCTCGTGAACGGGTGCCACCAACGGGAATGGGTCTGCTTTGTCTTCCCATGTTGACATGTGTTGGATTATATGTATTGCATTTTTGAAGCTTCATTGTGGAAGCACTGTATTATATAGCTTAGTTTGGTTATTTATTGTAAAATTATTTTATTTTTTGGAAAGAGCAACTGCTGAGTTTCTTGCCGCTTCTTCTCAGCAGAATCTGCATTCCGAACCGGTGGTAGATTTAAGACGTGTCATAAGAGCTTCAAGGTAGCCTACATGAAATAAATTTTTGAATTTGAATTTACTTGAACCTCATTCGTAAAGTAAACGAGTGCTAATACGATTCTATGTTTGATGTTATCTAATCTACAGGCAAGTCCTTGAGCTCTTGTAAACATCCTCTCATTTGCATTACACCTTGTACTTAGGTCACATGTAGTTTACAACTTTATAGTTTACCTGTAGTCTCTGCGTCATAGTCCTCATTGTTGAGGGTCGTGACCCCTTTTCATTGATCAAACGGCCTTGTGAATCAGTAGTAGTGTACGTAAAGCTGTCCGGCCTGTGCCTGATCTCTCTTGTTCGTGTCGGATGAGAGTAAGGGAATAGAGAGTGCACCTGTGTTTGCGCACACACTTGTGCACTATATCGCCCGCGTAGATGGCAAATCTTTGTTGAGATTGGCCAGTCAGTCAGTCGCCTTTTCCTTTTATATATTTAGATAGGTTAAGGAAGTCAAGATACTAAATATTGTCTCATAAAATATACCCTAAATGGTTCGCAAACTTTCAATCGTGCAAATATTCCGCGTCGAATCGTTTTAAATTCAACCAACATCGCCGTGATGATTTCATACTGACGTCACCGCGTGCCGAAATGATTTTCGATGACAGGGTGACCATAAAGTCAACACGTCAAGAGGTGAACCAATCCGAAGGCATAGCGAAGGCCGTGAAATCCATTTCTTTTAAAGCATATGAGCCAAGCTGAAGTTGACTAAAATACTCCTATCCCCTCCAAATAAGCGTAAAGCTTGTGCTGGGAGTGGGTACGACAATAGCGCAACAGGCGGGGTTCGAACCTGCGACCTTTCAGTTTCCGGTCCGCACCTTTAACCGTTGGGCTATTGAGGCTTTCCAATTCCAATGTTCAAAGCGAATTCGCTTTACGTTGTAGGTAACTATAGTACATTCATTCTAGATTTGAATGTATGTAGATGATGCCCGCGACTTCGGTCGCGTGGATTGAGGTTTTTTGGATTCACGCGGGAACTCTCTTATTTTGCGGGGAAAAAGTAGCCTATGTGTTATCCCACACTATACCCTATCTCTATGCCAAATTTCAGCTAAATCGGTTCAGTCGTTGCAGCGTGATTGAGTGATCAAACTTTCGCATTTATAATACTAGTTGACTAGTTGATTGAATAGTTGATGCTCGTGACTTCGTCCGCTTGGATTAAGGTTTTTTGATCCCGCGGGAACTCTAATTTTCCGGGATAAAAAGAAGTCAATACCTATGTGTTATTCCAGATTATAATCTATCTATCTCTGGGCCTTTCAGCCAAACCGATGCACTTGTTGCGTCGTGATTGAATGACAAACATCCATACATCATTTTTTTTTTGATTGATTGATAGTATTCATTCTAGATTTCAATACCCTTTCAAACAAAAAAAGAATTTCCCAAATCGGTCCAGGCGTCTTCGAGTAATCGGGGAACGTACGTAAAAAAAAAAAAAAAAAGATTCCGACGAATTGAGAACGTCCTCCTTTTTTGAGAGTCGGTTAAAAAAAGGTAATCAAACCATGTAGTAACATGATAATTAGCGTAACACAAACCTTGTAATACTAGACTCGTACAATATCGATACGCCTATCTCCTTCATTGATCATGTGGGGTGCGTGCCTGCTCGATAAAATACCTATATTTGAACGAGCGAAGCGAGTTCTCTGAGTCAACTAGGGCGCTTGCCTACTAGACAGAGAAGTGTGTACGTCCAAATGTCTGTCAGAGCCCTATAACTTCAGAATTACTGAATATTAGAACGTGAAACGTGGTTGAAAATTCAGTTATATCCTGTACTTGAACAACAAATACTAAAATTAGATAAATGTTATAAAAAAACGAAATTATTTAATTTTAATGCGCCATCTATTAGCATTATGGTGAAGCTAATAGCTTCACTATAATGCTAATAGATGGCGCTGTGTCAGTAAAACAGTTTTATGTCAACTATTATTTTTTTATTGCTTCTAATGTTAAAAGTTAATTATTACAATATATAATTAAAACTTTTGGGAATTATGGGATATCGCGAGGTCTCAGTTCGGGGCGAACCACTAGTTTATCGAGCAGGCACGTGCTTATGCAATCTATTTGTCTCTGGCCATTTGACGTGGTATTTGACTTTTTTTTTTTAATTTTATCCGAAACTAGCTGTTGCCTGCGACGTCGTCCGCGTCAATTTTTTTTTTATTCGATGACAAGATAGCCCTTGACTGCGATCTCACCTGATGGTAAGTGACGATGCAGTCTAAGATGGTAGCGGGCTAACTTGAAAGGGCTATAGCAGTGTAAATACGCTAAATCGCTTGGCGGCACGTCTTTGACGGTAGGGTGGTAACTAGCCACGGCCAAAGCCTCCCACCAGACCAGACCAGAGACAATTTAGAAATAATAAATTCCTAAATTACCCCCGCCGGGAATCGAACCCGAGACCTCCCAGTTATAAGAACACAGCGCTCACCACTGCGCCAAGGAGTTCGTCAATTTCTGTTATTATGATCGCGATTAAGAAGTTTTTAAAATAATATATGTAATACATACTTTAGATATGGATAATTTTCCCCGTTTTTGCAACATTTTTCACTGATGCTTCGCTCCTATTGGTCGCAGCGTGATGTTATATAGCCTAAAGCCTTCCTCGATAAATGGACTATCCAACACAAAAAGAATTTTTCAATTCGAACCAGGAGTTCCTGAGATTAGCGCGTTCAAACAAACAAACTCTTCAGCTTTATAATATTAAGTAGGTATAGATAGGCTTGCGCTTGACGACAATCAATACTGGATAGCACTGATGAGGTCTAGGTTCGAGCGCGCTTGCCTAGAAGATGCCTATTCACTCTTGCCTTGAAGGTACTCAAATTATAGGGGGCAGGAAACAAGGATGCTGGAAGAGTGTGCCACACCTTAGCGGTTCTTATCAGAAACGTTGAATTAAAGCGTTTCGTTCGAGAAGGTTGGATTTCTACCACATAAGGATGCCAACGCTTACGATTTCTCGCACTTGCTTACGATTGACGATTCATTTATTGATTGCATTAGCTGTGTAACAAGATGTTAATATTTACGAAAGGCTCTAAACAGTTTGCCAATTTCTGGCGTGCAATCTAAATAATTAATATCTACTAAATTAACACATTATAACAATCCATTACAATAACAATAAATGTCCAACGGGATTCATTATAAAAATTCCGACGAATGACAACCTCCTCCTTTTTTGGAAGTCGGTTAAAAATACGAAAGAAAGAAATCTGAATCGAATCTTAACTCTTCTATTAGATAAGAAATAAATCAAAGCAAAGTTCACTCACTACTTAAAATATTTTTAGACCAGCATAAAGTTGCACATGTTGGCAACTTGTGAAAACAAGTTTTTATTCAAAAATACTTCTTATTTGCATCATATATTAAGTGTAATGTAACGTAGCTGCAAACACATTTTGGTGTCATAACTTTCAGAATGAATATTTGCTTTACAATGTAAAATAACTTCTAAATTTGACAGCATTAAGGTGTAATTCGCTTGCATTCTGTATATGTTTCATGACTATTATTGAGTTAAAGCAAGCAAAACTATAGCTTATGGATATAGAAATAGAGGTTATTAAAAGAGCAAAGCTTATTTTGCCGTTGCGGTCATAAATCACATTTAACATTGCTGTCCAAATTACGCCCTTACAGGCTAAATGTTAAAGGTGATTCAAAATTAGGCGCGAATAGGGTGACCAAGAAGTTTTTTATCGACTATGTACATTAAAGAGAAAGAGTAATCGACTATGTTTTGGGCAATAACATAGTATCCCTTACTACAGTTAGTAGACGGATAAAGTGTGCGAGCGAGAAATATCTCCTTTATGGAAGTGTTTTGTGTTAGAAAGAGCAAACCAGAAAAAATTATATGAGCTATCTTTTGAGCTGAAAGAAATACATACTTACCTGTCAAATTTTATCTACAACAACAATCGGTGCCTATTTCACCACCTTCACCTGTCAGTTAAAGTTTACACTTTAACTGACAAATAAAACCTCATTTTTATTTGTCGGTTAAAGTTTTCTTGTGAAACTGGTGAAACAGGTTTTAGTCTAGGTGATTGACTGACTGACTACTAATCAATTAAGGTACTATTCAAACCACTCGACGTATCGCGCTCAAATTTGGCCTACAAATAGCTATTATGATGTAGGCATCTGTTAAGAAAGGATTTTTGAAAATTCAACCCCAAAGGGGATAAAATAGGGGTTTGAAAAATTGAACACAACGTGAGCGAAGCCGAGGGCAGAAGCTAGTCAAATATATAAAAAAGCTAGTCAAATATATAGGGGACTGCCAAAAGAAGTCAAAACACGTCATATACTACTGTATATCTGTAGCTTTACTAGCTACAGGGCCCCAAGTCTGCTATTTTACATGTCACTGTCATTGAACCGCAATACAATTACAATTCAATTATCATTGGTCCAAAATTTCGTAGTCTACTAAATTCACAATGGTCGTTCGATTTCTTATAATTGGATTGTAATTCAATAATACCTCGGTATTGCCATTAGCTTAAATAGCGTTTGTAGAAATGAGTTTCAAAAAAACTACATATTAAAAACTTTTATTTAAGCTAGTTTCAAAGCTAGATGTGTCAGTGGCAAACCATCGGAAAACAATTGTGACGCCATTGAATTAGTAGACTACCAAAATTGGTAAAATTAGCAATTGGGATGTCATTGGTAGACAATTGAACTACAATTGCAATAGCAGACTTGGGCCCCAGATGTACTGTCAACATTAGCATGTCGGTGACGTGACCCCATAAGATTTCCTTCTACCAAAAATGGCTTACCGCGTCTAAAGAAGTTATCACTTCAAAAATCACGACGATCAGTTGCTCCGTTTCTGTGTGATTGAAGGACAAACAAGTAAACAAAGATTCTACATCTTTAATATTACTAGGCATTAGGTGAGATACATCAAGCGTTTTCGACAAAAACATTACACTGTCACTTTTTCATTAATTCTAAACTAAATCGAGCGTTAAGTTTCACTGATTTAAAATCAGTTTATTAATAATGTACGACTTCTTCCTATTAATAATGTATGAGTGGTTCCGACCGAGAGCGTCGTTAAGAATTAGCAGTGTTGAAAGGAAATCGACGTGCATGGCGCCAACGGAATGATGATTTAGGGCCAGCGCACATCGGTGGATGAGACGGCAGGGGATTTGAATCAATTTATGTTTTATATTAATTATCCAATTGAAATCCTTACTTAACATTATAAATGCGAATGTTTGTTGGTTTGTTTTAAACCACGCCGCAACAGGGCTACGGATCGTGATTTTTTGCAAGGGTATAGTCAGTGGCGTGCACAGATGTACTTACAGGGTAGGCAAATGATACAAAATGGAAAAAATCTTCGGTGCGAATTTAAAAAAAACTTAAGGGTAGGCATTGTACAAATTATAAAAAGCCTACCCTTAAGTTTTTATAACTCGTACTGGCGCTTTTCTCCATTTTATATCATTTTTCCGCATTATGCCTACCCTGTGTGCACGCCACTGGGTATAGTTGAGGACTTGGTGAGTTACATAGGCCTTACCTTTTATCCTGGAAAAACATTAGTAGGCTTGGAGGTTTACTTCGGAGCATCGCATTACTGGCGGACGCGACGCTCGCGCGCGGCGGGGATTTGTCTGTTCAATGTGGATTCAAGGTATCCCCCTTAATCCACACTGAACAGCTCTCCCCTGCCGTCCACCAGTGTGCGCTGGCCATTACGCATCTTTTTTATGTCAAGTTCACTTTTTGCGTCGTCTTTCACTTTTGCGCTAAAAACGTGTCTAATTTTGTTTTCATTTGCACTCACCGCTCAAGTATTTGTTTAAGCAGATACTATAACTTCATTGATAAACTTTTACTTTCGATATTGGAAAGATCGATGTTAATATATTTTTTGTGTTTGTCTGGTGGGAGACTTTGGCCGTGGCTAGTTACCGTCAAAGACGTGCCGCCAAGCGATTAAGCGTTCCTCCACGATGGCGTGTAGAAACCGATTAGGGGTATGGTTTGCATTTACACTGCTCTACCCCTTCCAAGTTAGCTCGCTACCATCTTAGACTGCATCTTCACTTACCATCAGGTGAGATCGCAGTCATGGGCTATCTTGTCATCGAATAAAAAAAATGAACGCGATTTTAAGCTATTAAATATCACTTGCTCTAGCGGTGATGAAGGTATATATCGTACAATCCTACATGACTGAGAGTTATCCATAATGTTCTTGAAGAAGAATGAAAGCTGCAATTAACTAGTGTGGTGGAGTTAGCCTAAACCCTTTTTATTCGATTTTATTCTCATTTTTTGAACGAAAGAAGGAACCATTCTTTTGGAAGCTACTATTTCCGCACTTTTTAGAAGCTTCTTAAGAAAATATTCTTTTTATAATTTGAAGCCTCAGTAGCCCAACGGTTAAAGGTGTGAATTGAAAACTGTAAGGTCGCAGGTTCGAATCCCGTTGCACTATTGTCGTACCCACTCCTAACACAAGCTTTCCGCTTATTTGGAGGGGGCAGGACAATATTAGTCAACTTCAGGTTGGCTAATATTCTTTAAAAAAATGTTGCCTTACTTTTTAGTTCTAGCAAAAAAGTTAAGAGTAATTTTATATAATGAACCGTTTACACGTGTACACGCACGTACGTATGTGAAGTAAACTCCCTGAGTACACGTGCTCTTTATAAATATTCTTCTTTATATTACCTTTAATAGAGATCACGTTTCATTCGCAATCACATGTTGATTCCTCATTTAAATATAGCCGTGGTATTGATGCAAGTTAATATTCCTATCACATCGGAATCAAGGCAATTTGTTTTCTTTATCTCAGTGTCAGTCATCTGTTATCATCGGATCGAGATACAATGGAATTTCACTTGCCAGATCTTTTACCATTTCATGTTTGCCACTTTCGTCGTGTTGTGTTTTCGATATTATTTCATTTTAAATCAGTGTGTTACTGTGATATTGTGATTGTGTTTATTGCGTTTAGTCGTTTCAGTTTTAATACTCAGTAACAGTATAAACCTCAGTCAATGGTTTCAAATCTTTTTTATGTAGTGCTACATTTGTTTTTGTTATATGTTTATGATCTCTAGGTATCTTGGAGATCTATAGAGAGTGCTCTGATTTAGCTTGGACTTGAGACCCAGTTAAAACGAGTCGCAAAAATAATATGTCGTGAGTCGTGACATTAATCTGTCTAAACATAACATTGCTATTGATTTTTTTTAAAGAGCATCCGTTGATTTTCTTGCTGGTTCTTCTCGGTTGGTACTTCATTCAGACCAAGTGGCAGATTAACTTGACGACTCAAAAGCATTCTATTCTCGTTTTAACTCTGCAGCTTTGTCTCGAGTCAGAGCAAAGATCTTGGGATAGAGTGCGATCTGAGGTTTCAACCTTTTTGTCTATTATACGAGAAATGTGTTTAGTTGGTACCTACACCTAAAAGCCTCGGGATAAAAAGTGAATTCAATAAGTCTTTTTCGAGGAAGTGAAAATAAATTCATAATAGTTAAAAGAAATTAAAAATTGGTTTATCGATGGTTAACCTTTTTCAGGCGTTTTATTTGACTAACAATTATTATTTATGTATTTTGAAAAAGTGCAAATGCGTGTCGATGTGGTCAAAGTGTGGCTCTAGGAAAGAGAGATCGAGGTAATTTTCCCAATTTTTTACTATGTAGTTATGATTGAAATAAGCCTCAATATTTGGAGGGAACACAGGAAGATATTAGTCAACTTCAGCTTGGCTAATATTCTTAATTAAAAAAAATATATATATAGTCTTAAGTTCTCTGTAAGTGATCAAATTTTTCTTTGAGAATAAATTCTTTAAACCTATAAACCTATAGCCATGTAAGCAGAATATTATACCCAGGTAATAAAGAAACTTGTTCAACGAATGATCATAATATTCAATGCAAGTTGCATACAGGTAATTCCATTAGTGAGTCAACGAAATTGACCTGAGACCCCAGTTAACAGCCTGTCGAGCGGTATAACTGAATATTAAAATTTCATAATACAATTTCAATTCAAACGATTAATAAATAATAATATATGTACTTAAATTCAAATATTTAAACGTTTAATATCTTCCTGTGTTCCCTCCAAATAAGCGGAAAGCTTGTGCTAGGAGTGGGTACGACAATAGTGCAACGGATGGGATTCGAACCTGCGACCTTTCAGTTAAAATTAATATAAAAAGTACAATCATATGAAAAAACAAAAAAAAAGCAAATATTTTAATACGCTTTGAACAAACCTCAGGTTTAATAATTCTACACTAATACTCGAGTTTTATTTGCCTGCTCAAAAAAATACGCTCTAAGTACTTAATTAGAGAGAGCACGTGCCTCCACCACTTGACACTGACAGATTGAACGGAAACATGTTTTCTGTCCCGTCTTTGTTTATATTCATGGTATCACTAGTGCCGAAAATATCTCCAACAGATGCACGTAACTTAGACGTGAAAAAAGTTGTTTTATTTGTGTGTGTGTGGCGATTTATTTTCTATCAATTACACTAATGTATAAACAGATTCCGCTTCTGCGTTTTGAAATGTTATTTTGATTATGTCAGTCAGTTTTTTCCCTGATATATTACTTTTGCGTTGGAGTTTGGCCACGTGGAGTTAGGATTTTTAAAACCCTACAAATCCTATCCTACTGTTCTACTAATATTATAATTGCGAAAATTTGGATGTATGGATAGATGGATGGATGGAAGTTTGTTACTCAATCACGCCGCAAAGACTAAATCGATTTGGTCAAAATTTGGCACAGAGATAGATGAATTATAATCTGGGATAATACATAGGCTACTTTTTACCCCGGAAAATAAGCGAGTTCCTGCGGGAATCAAAATCCTCAATCCACGCAAACGAAGTCGCGGGCATCGGCTAGTGTTCGCGTTCGCGTGCTAGTGTTATCCCAGACTATAATCTATCTCTGTGCAAAATTTCAACCAAATCGGTTCAGTCGTTACTTTGTCACTAACAAACATCCATCTATACATCCAAACTTTCGTATTTATAATATTAGTAGGATTTTGTATGTCCTGAGTTTTGACATCATCATGGTGTCTCTAGTGTCAAAAATATCCCGGACATATGCACGTGAGGCGACACACGAGTGCGGCCAAACGGCAGATTGTTTTTATTACTATTTTGGGAATGTCTAATTTCGTAATGGCGATAATTTGTTGTGGTGTGATTTATTTCATTTTAATTTTTTTTTTCAATATCATCAGGAAGCATCCTTACTTATATCCTTACTTTCTTACTAAGATGATAAATGCGAAAGTGTATTTGTTTGTTGGTTTGTCCTTCAGTCACGCCGCAAAAAGCAACGGAGCGACGTGATTTTTTGCATGGGTATAGTTGAGCACCGGGGGAGTGACATAGGCTAGTTTCCGCGGGATTTTAAAAACTAAATCCACGCGAGCGAAGGCGCGTGCATTAACTAGTTTCATAATATTTCACAACATTATTACTAATAATCTCTATAATTACATATAGAGTACTTATTATTATGATACTCTAGAGATATGTATTTAACGGCAGGATCTCCGAAAACAGCCTGTTTTTGATTCAGTAGTAAACAATCAAATATTCTTTGTTTTGATAGGTTAAAAATATATGTTGTAGTTTAATACATGTTCTAAATTATTTTACCGTTCAAAAGTCCATATTTTGAACTTCACTCGATCAAATAATATTCCGAAAACAGTGTAGTTTTTAATTGTTTTTCAGGTTGTATTTATAGTAGGTATATCAAAGTTAAACTAAAAAAAATGTCAAAAATAGGCAAAAGCTTTTAGAAGAATATTTTACCGTTAATTTTTCTCTAAAAAGTTTTCTTTTTTTTATCATGACTGTTTTACTTTTTTTATAACAAAGTGGCTCGTGCACCTCACTTCAATTGCTTGCAAGTTACTGCGGCCGAAGATCGTGCCCTTAATTCAATTGAAAACTAACGACCCCTCCTTTTACTTTGGCAAAGTCGGATAAATAGTGAAAATCTCTAACCTGTTAGTGCGAGTGAAATCGGTGTCCTATTTTAGTTTGGTCGTCAGTATAATGTGACATGAGTAAGTGACCGATCAGAGTCAAAGCTTCTAATGACATTGTATTTGTACCTATTTTGTCGCTCGATTCAAGCGCTCGCTTATATCGCGGGGCAGAGCTGAGATCGCTTAAAGCGATAAGACCGCCTTTGCGCACCATACATTGACTACATATAAGATTCAGTAAAATTGTAAAGATCGTCTCTTGTGTGTAGCAATAAAGAATTTTCTATCTATCATCGTCCTGAACTCTAGTTAAGGAAATTAAAAATATTTATTTTAAAACTAGCTTTTTCCCCCGACTTCGTTCGCGTAGACTCGGGTTTTTGAAAACCCCGCAGGAATCCTGTGTTGTTCCGGCTTGTATCACTCTTCAAATCCTCAACCATACCCAAGAAATAAAGTCGATCTGTCGCTCCGCTGCGTGATTTAACAACAAACCAACAAACTTTGGCATTTGTTATATTAGTTTGGATGCTTAGGTCGACGGTCTTTACTGCTGTAAAAGTTGAAAGTTTTTTTTTTAAATACTTTGGTGTTGTTAGCGTGATACCCTGTTGGCTGTTGGTATAACTATAGATAGATGCAGATAGGTATAAATACACTATCAGCACGGTTGTATGAAGTTCGGTTTCTACTCAGTTATATACTCACATAGTAATGTTATGTTAGTGTAATGCAAATAAAAGCGCCGCGGCGAGCTGAACAAAAGCGACGTTCACAAAGCCTGAAAATAGACTGCCGCTTCCTGTGACGTCATGCATCCGTGAGCACTCCGCCTAAGTCTACTCTTAGGTATTACTAAGGTTAAAATCTATCTAGCCCAGTCTCAGGATTGAGACAAAAATGGTACTTTTAGTAATCAAAAACTTTAGTTTTACTATAGACATTTCTTTGTCTGTCTGTAAGTTTTAGGCTGAAATCACACCTGTGTGCCTCGATTCGCATTTTGTCCATATAAAATTGGTATTCACAACACACACACACACACACACACACACACACGCACACACGTGTTCGCGTGGATTGGGGCGCTCTTATTTTCCGGGATAAAAAGTAACCTATGTGTTATCCCACACTATAATTTATCTTTGTGCTAAATTTCAACCAAATCGGTTCAGTTGTTGCGGCGTGATTGAGTAACAAACATCCATCCAATCATCCATCCATACATCCATACTTCCGCATTTATAATATTAGTGTGATGTGATATAAATATGTTTTTTCATTCCAGGGTCGCCACAAACACCCCCCACCTGGTCAGCCTCGGCACCGGCCGCCTGAGCACCGCCGTCACTCTACACCCCATCAAACAAGGTAGGGGGATGCCCACCGCTGGACTTAGGTCTGCTGGGACCACCATAGTAATCATTAAAAAAAAATGTCCTCTCGACCGAATCCGGCCACGGCGGCCAAACTCCTCTGGGAATAGCCATCTGCGTGGAAGATATTATAGTGCCCCTATCCCGTCTATTCACTCACTCTCATAGTCCGATGAGACGAGAGATCAGCCGCAGCATCGACGGCTTTACGCGCTCTCCGAGGCACGGGGGTGACACACCTCCAACTTTCTAACTCCGGGCTAGTACTGAGAATTTCTTGACCGAAAAACCCAATATATTTTTTGGGCTGACCCGGGAATCGAACCCGGGACCTTCCAGCGCCTTGGGTCCCCAACGACCATCAGCTATGTATGTGAATCGCCCATTTCCACTAATTATGGTACTGCTGCTAGTAATACATATCACTGGTAAAACGCACTGTTCGAAGACTTTGTTCTTTAGACACTGATTCTGAAATCTATAGACTGCACTCTCGTTCTGCTCAGACTCAAGACAGAGATAAAACGAGACAGATTTATGTCGGAGCATATTTGTGTCTCGTGTTAACTCTTATCTTGAGTCAGAGCTAAGTCAGAGCACGCTCTACAGATCTTAAGGCCCAAGACACGGGTCTGCCCGCGAAATTCAAATTTAATTTGGTTTTTCGCCATTTATAAACGAATACGACAAAGTAGGCTTATGGTATTCAAATTGCGATAATGGCAGTATCATCTTCACAGGTTTATATACTAATCTTTACGTAAAAGTATCCAGTTTAAGAAATTAATCAAAATAATGACTAATTTGTAAGTAGCTCACGTCAAACTCATTATTTTGACTAATTTCTTAAACTGGATACTTTCACGTAAAGATTAGTATATAAACCTGTGAAGATGATACTGCCAATATCGCAATTTGAATACCATAAGCCTACTTCGTCATATTAGTTTACAAATTGCGAAAAACCAAATTAAATTTGAATTTCGCGGGCAGACCCGTCTCTTGGGCCTTAACATGAGGATACTTGGACGAGAAGCCAGAAGCCCTAACAGTAAAATACAAACAATGGTTTTTCCAGGTCGCGTCACAATCGGCTCGGATCCAACATGCGACATTTATGTAGTGGGCACCGGAGTGGCCAACGTGCACTGCCGGGTTGAGAACTCGCACGGCGTAGTCACTTTGTACCCTATTAGTGGCACCACGCTGCTGGACGGGTTACCTGTGGACAAACCCACGAGGCTCTCCCAAGGTAAGCATCTAGCGTGTACTGCAGGGTTGAGAACTCACAGGGTGTGGACACTTTGTACCCCATCAGTGGCACCACGCTGCTGTAGGTTACCTGTTACAAACCTACGAGGCTCTCCCAAGGTAAGCATCTAGCGGGTACTGCAGGGTTGAGAATTCACAGGGTGTGGACACTTTTACCCCATCAGTGGCACCACGCTGCTGGACGTGTTACCTGTGGACAAACCCACGAGGCTCTCCCAAGGTAAGCATCTAGCGGGTACTGCAGGGTTGAGAATTCACAGGGTGTGGACACTTTGTACGCCATCAGTAGCACCACGCTGCTGGACGTGTTACCTGTGGACAAACCCACGAGACTCGCAAGGTAAGCTTCTAGCGGGTACTGCAGGGTTGAGAAATCGCGCGGCGTGGTCACCCTGTCCCCTATTGGTGGTACAACGCTGCTGGACGGGTTACCTGTGGACAAACCCACGAGGCTCTCCCAAGGTAAGCATCTAGCGTGTACTGCAGGGTTGAGAATTCACAGTGTGTGGACACTTTTACCCCTTCAGTGCGACCTCGCTGCTGGGCGGGTTACTCGTGGACAAACCCACGAGGCTCTCCCAAGGTAAGCTTCTAGCGTGTACTGCAGGGTTAAGAACTGGCACGGCGTGGTCACTTTGAATCCCATTAGTGGGCTACAACGGTGCAATGGTACAATTTCATCGGTCTTATCGTGATTTTGTCAATTTTTTCTTAAGTTTTTGAAGCTTTTTAATTAATTACGACATTTAATCTTGATATGTATAACATGTCTCAACTTTATTAATTGAAAAAACAACAAATGACAATACGACACGAAACAGCAATGTAAGATACGCAAGCGATCAGCTATTCAGTGTTACTGTAGATGGCGTTCATTCGTTGTTCAGGATGTTTTTAGGATACATTGCGCGCTCAAAAATTACAATATTGGTATTCCATCATTTCGTTAACATGTCCCTTCCACCCTGTATTATGCAATCTATAAAATAATATTCACTAATTCTTTTTTTTTAGTGCAGTCATCTGCAAAAAGTACCACTGATTGTGATATAGCAGATGGCAAATCATTAATGTATACCAGAAATAATAACGGGCCCAGAACGCTCCCTTGTGAAACGCCAAACTTCCGAACGTGGAATTCATTCATTAATTATTAATATTACAGGCAGTATGCTTACCATCGGCCGGTCCAACTACCTGCGCTTCAACCATCCCGAAGAAGCCAAACTGATGAAGTCAGTGTTACCATCAGGACATGTGTCAATGGCACCCATACAGTTCCAACCGAACGAACAGTGCGTTCCTACAGGTGAACGGGTTTTTTTTATTTACCATATTTAACGTCTATTGCTGGACAAAGGTTCTTGCGACTCGTTTGATGTCGTCGGTCTACCTACTCTTCAAATCACTCAAAATATTAACCCTGCCCTGCATCTACATATTAGAAGCTTCCAAATTCGTAAGAAAACAACCACAAAATTTCACAAAACTTCAAGATGTACCACGATGTTATGAACTTCGGCCCACACGTAAACATAATCTAGTCATACCAAGCTCCAATCTGAAGATCCACAGTACCGGTCCTAACCCGATGTGCGTTAAAATATATAATAAAATCCCTAGTAAAATAAAAGAAACTAAGAATGATACGGCGTTTATCAATTCCCTAAAAAAATTCCTTATAGATAAAGCCTATTATAAAATTAATGACTTCCTTAATGAGTAACTTGGCGTCCGTCTCTCTACTAAGCCAATATTTTGCTGTGCCCCAACGGGGTTCTGATGTAAAGGGTAGTCTCTAGTTTTTAAGAATCATTGTACCTATCTATGACATTGGAATGCAAAAATAAATGAATGAATGAATGAATACCTATCTAGTGGGGGATCTGCCAACACTGAGCTTTCTGATGCGTGGTCATGACTCCAGCACCTTGGGATCCCAACGACTGGTAGTCGTTCCAAGGTACGTTATAAGACCACATAGTAATTGGAGGTCTCGGATTCGATCCCCGGCTGGGGCAATTTGGGATTTATATAGTTTCTAAATTGTCTCTGGTTTGGTTTGGTGGGAGGCTTCAGCCGTAGCTACTTACCGCCCTACGGTCAAAGACGTGCCGCCAAGCGATTTAGCGTTCTGACACGATGGCGTGTAGAAACAGATTAGGGGTATGGGTTGAATGTACACTGCCATACCCCTTTCAACTTAGCTCGCTACCATCTTAGACTGCATCGTCACTTACCATCAGATCAGAGCGCAGTCAAAGACTATCCTGTCATCGAATAAAAATAATGGTGCCGGTGACAGGTTAATGTTACATACGAGTATTTTTGCATAAGGTTCAGTTTTTTTTGCAGGCTATGTTAACCACAACTCAGACCCAAGTACCCAATGTTACCAGAGCACCAACATACAGAAAATATACAAAGAGAACTCGCTAACGCAACTCGATCACGAACTAGACATGACGCTGAAGGAGATGTCTAGAAAAAAACCGCCCGTAGCACCTAGGAAACCTTACAAAGATCTAGACGCATCAGACTCAAACTCCGACCAAGAATCTAGACCGAAAATAGGCAGTATAATGGCTAAAGTATCCAAATTCGAATACTACGCGAAACAACACAAAAATGTGGGTAGAAGTCAATTTTACACGTCCAATGAAATAGAAATATCCCCAAAAGTCTTCAGTTCTAACTCGTTAACAGTCAACACGCCAGCAAAAGACGTACTGGGCAACAGAAACATACCGAATTACATGAACAAAAGGCAAGAGCAAAAAATGATTGTGCTAAGCGAAAATAACTTGGAAAATAAAAATTGTTCGTACGCAAATGTGGGTATACGACAAAATAATAAGACGAAAATCGACGATATAGTTAGAAATTTCGATGACACTACAAGAAACGATACGAAATTACCCAAAAAGATTAACAACGACCAGCAGAGTCGACCCGACAATAATATATACGGGAAGATTAATACAGATCGGAAGGATAAGAATAATTTGGATTGCAAGAGTGAGGGAAAGAGTTTGAACGTCGATCTGAGTGATTACGGCCGGATATGTGGTGTGGGAAAGGTTGTGTGTCTGTCTTCGCCCTCATACGACCGGAATCCTCAGTATTCACCCGTGTACGCCAATTGCTATGAAAGAAGCGTCGAAGCTGAAACTATGAGGAAGAAGGTAAGCATTTTTTTTTTTTTTTTTTCAAAATTAAAAGTCAAAGCATTTATTTCATAACTAGCTTTTGCCCCCGCGACTTCTTCCGCGTGGAATTAGATTTTGGGGTGGAATTTTCAAAAACTGTGACACACCTACTTTTTTATTTTTAACTGAAAGCTCAAATACCAACTTTGATGGAAACAGCTTGAAAAATGACGGAGTTTCATATAAACTTCCATCCCCTATTTAAACCCCTTAGGGGTGGAATTTCCAATAAATCTTTCTTAGTGTGCGCCTACGCCATAAAAGGAACCAACTGTAAAAATTTCAAGTTTCTAACTTCAGTAGTTTAGGCTGTGCGTTGATATCTCAGTCAGTCAGTCAGTCAGTCAGGACTTTGAATTTTATATATATAGATAGCTTTTGCCCGGGACTTCGTTCGCGTAGAGCTGTGCGTAGTTAGGTTTTAAACAAGCTATAATTTAAGGAAAAAAGAATCATTAAAATCGGATGACTCTGCGAAAAGTTTTGCGTGGTCATACATACAAAATATATATATACGCGACGTATTGAGAACCTCCTTCTTTTTCGTCGGTTAAAAATTAAATCGACTTCAATATACCGAAATAAAGTATAACTGAAAAGAGTCCATGTCTTGAAAACTACTGAACAGATTGTGATGAAATCTTTATTATTTCCTAAGTTGATGTAAATGTATACAAATAATAAACACATTACCTTTCTTGGCGTCGCGCAGTCGGATAAAAAAATAATGATCACAATCTGATTACTAGTGTCCGAGAAATGCATGGACAAACATACATACATCACTACATAGTATAAAACAAAGTCGCTTTCTCTGTCACTATGTACGCTTAAATCTTTAAAACTACGCAACGGATTTTGATGCGGGGTTTTTTAATATATAGAGTGATTGAAGAGGAAGGTTTATATGTATAATAACATCCATTAACAGTGAATGACATAGGCTACATATTTTATACCCGTGCGAAGCCGGAGCGGGCCGCTAGTATATCTCTAAAATTTTGCATATGTGAATATTTTCAATTCGATATTTTATATATATATTATTCAGTATCAATTTCTAAAGACAGTGAAAATACAATAAGTGTTATCTTGAGATAACGCGCCTATTACGTACATAGATAGCGACTATACGGCATTGCAGTGTTTTAGTATTGTTTTAGTTATTAATTAAGACCGAACTGTATGTACACATTAATTTAGTGCCAAAATTGTTTAATTTTTTTTTTCGGTTTAAAATCATTTAAACGCTTACGAATATAAAATTTTATGGTGTTAATGATAAGTTAATCAATAAATAAAATGAAACTAAATTTAAAGAAAAATGGTGAAAAAATAAATCTAAAGGAATAAAAATAAATCGGTAGTTTATTTTAATTGAAAAAAAAAAAATTGGCGTGGTAAATGAGTGTTGCTAGATTAATGTTTGATAACTAAAAAACTTCATTAGAATTTAATTACTTATGTGATATCCTTGTGAAAAAATTACAGCTACAAATATTTGATTCAAATATCTTTCAGTGTGTGATTATTTTAGAAATTACCAAAAATGCCGTTTCATATAGAAAACAACTAAAGCGAACTCGAGAAAAATGCTTAAACTTAAATTAATGTAAAACAAAAAACTCGAAAAAGTGCAAAAAACTTCAGTGTCAACAATGACTCTAAAATCGACACAAATGAACTCAAACAAAAATGTGTCACTCAAAAATCTTTTAAAAGTGTTTGTTACAAATATCAAGAAGAATACACGAGCTTTGAAAGCATTAAAAACGATATTCGAAATCAAATGCAAAATAAGAAAAGAAAACTACGAACAAATATACGAAATAGCGAACTCTGTCAACGAAAAACTCGAAGTTGTGCAGAAACTTCGAAATGACATCAAAATATACAAAACAATAAACACTATATTAACAAATCATTACATAAAATTGACTAGAGACCACGAAAGTAATATAGATGCGAAAATAATTAATATCGAAAAGCAAATTCTGCAGACGTACGAAAACTTGCGGTGTGACATATCCAAGATGGCGGACAGCTGTGTTGCCAGTGACAAAAATTCGACAAATAATATTTCTGCGCCCGTGCATAATAGCAACATTTTCATGGTCGGAAATGATTTTAAAAGTAATCAATACAGTGAATTGTATGTCAGAAATCAGATCTATAACAGTATTATACAGAAAATTGATAAGTTATTTTGTGGTTTGGTAAGTGTATTTACTTTTTGGTGAATAAACCTTTCGAATAAACAGTACAAACTTGTACAATATATGTTTTATAAAGGTTTATATTAATAATATTTAAATTAACTTTTGCTAGTGACTTCGCGTAGAGTTAGTTTATTTTTTCCGGGATAAAATGTGGCTTATGTGACCTGAATATGAGTATACCTAGCTGAAAACCTGGACAGGTTTTCAACTATACCCATGCAAAAAATCACGTCAATCCGTACCTCTATTACGGCGTAATTGAAGGATAAATAAACAAACAAACTCACTTTCGCATTCATAATGTTAGTAAGGCTTGTAAGGAATTATGTTTTAGGATATTTGTAAAAGTAAAGTAATTATTCAGTTTCTTGAGAGTCGGATTAAGTTACTATTTTTTTATAGTTTGTCACGTGCAATAGTGATAAACAAAATTACTATTAAGATTATCTCAACTATTTGGTGATTACACTAAAATATAACCATTGTTATCGCATAATAGGCCACTATGTCTTTCTATAATTTTCTTCTTCTTTGATCCATTCCACTTCTGACACTTATGTCTAACTAGCTGTTGCGCGCGACTTCGTCCACGTCAATTTCTGTTATTATGATCGCGATTAAGAAGTTTTTAAAAGAATATATTTTAAATATGGGTAATTTTCCCGTTTTTGCAACATTTTTCACTGATGCTTCGCTCCTATTGGTCGCAGCGTGATGTTATATAGCCTAAAGCCTTCCTCGATAAATGGACTATCCAACCCAAAAAGAAATTCGAACCAGTAGTTCCTGAGATTAGCGCGTTCAAACAAACAAACTCTTGAGCTTTATATATTAGTATAGATTTTCTTTATTGAGAACCAGTTTTTACCTTTTGCATTCCTCTCTCTCGCACATTCTAATATTTTCGTGGTAGATTTATGACGTGTCATAAGAGCTACAAGGTAGCCTACATGAAATAAATAAATTTTGAATTTCAATTTCAATTATTTTAAAAGTCTCAGTATATTTTTGACCAAAGTGGTTCATTACTTGACAATTGAATTACGGATATTTTAGACATATTTTCACTGTCAAGTATAGTTATGAACAATGATATGTAATGAGTATAATTTTTATCTATATTTAATATTTATCTTTTTCAGGCGTACCAGGATAGAATAAAGGAGGAGGAGCAAAAGGAAGTGGAAACGGCGAGGTTGGAGGAAATATTGAACATGTGCGCCGAATACGAGAAACAAATCGCTTCAGGTTGGTATTTCTATGATTACTATTGGCTTTAGATTATACTCGTACTCTGTTTTATAAACAGAATGCGAAGCAATAGCTGGATCATGCGTCGTGCTCGTGAACGGGTGCCGCCAACGGGAATGGGTCTGCTTTGTCTTCCCATGTTGACATGTGTTGGATTATATGTATTGCACTTTTGAAGCTTCACTGTAGAAGCACTGTATACTTAGCTTAGTTTTGTTACTTATTGTAAAATTATTTTATTTTATTTTTTGAAAAGAGCAACTGCTGAGTTTCTCGCCGGTTCTTCTCAGCGGAATCTGCATTCCGAACCGGTGGTAGATTTATGACGTGTCATAAGAGCTACAAGGTAGTCTACATGAAATAAATAAATTTTGAATTTGAATATAAAGCGTGCTGTGACTCAGCTCAGACTCAAGACAGGGTTAAAACGAGACAGATTTATGTCAGAGCATATTTGTGTCTCGTTTTCAGTCTTATCTTAAATTTGAGCCGAGTCAGCTCTGTAGATCATTAGTATTGGGAACGTCGACTGATTTTTTTTTTTTTTTTTTTAAAGAATATTAGCTAAGCTGAACTTGACTTATATTCTCCTCTCCCCTCCAAATAAGCGAAAAGCTTGTGCTAGGAGTGGGTACGACAATAGTGCAACGGATCGGGCTCGAACCTGCGACCTTTCAGTTTTCAATCTGCACCTTTAACCGTTGGACTATTGAGGCTTCAAAATATGTTATCTTTGTTCGATTGGCAAAAAAGAGTAGAGAAGTCTGACGACCTCCCTGACGCAGTGGTGAGCGCTGTGGTTTTATAACTGGGAGGTCTCGGGTTCGATTCCCGGCGAGGGCAATTTGGTATTTTTTAATTTCTGAATTGTCTACGGTCTGGTCTGGTGGGAAGCTTTGGCCGTGGCTAGTTACCACCCAACCGTCAAAGACGTGCTGCCAAGCGATTTAGCGTTCCGGCACGATGGCGTGTAGAAATCGATAAGGGGTATGGGTTGAATTTACACAGCTATACCCCTTCCAAGTTAGCCCGCTACCATCTTAGACTGCATTGTTACTTACCATCGGGTGAGACCGCAGTCAAGGACTATCTTGTCATCGAATATAAAAAAGGTCGTTTTCGTAGCCGGAATACTCTCGCTTGCTATCTCTCCCTTCTCTTTCTAACTCATACATCCATCTCTTTCACACACTTACGTTCCGTTTTCCGCAGTAATTTTTAAACTTCTTTATAATAATAATAATAATAATAAAACATTTATTTAGTAGCAAAGCACAACACAACACATTTTAGTAGATAAAAAAAAAAATATAAAATAAAAACAAACAAAGTAGGCGCCCTAAAGATTTTCAAAAAACCGAGGGAAAGATAAAAAAACCATCGGTTCTCTGAGAAGCCAGGCGCCTACCAATATCTAGGATGCATAATGCCACTAAATAGGCCATAACTAACTAAATAAAATGCCTCAGCTTGATGCCACAGCCAAAAATGACCATAGCGCTGGTTTTCAGGCATGACCCCACGGTGACGTCTTTCTTGTTTTTTCTCATATTGCAGGAATACCCATCACCCCTACAGAGAAAAGGCCGCACAACAAGATAATCACCAACGGGTCCCTGCCCCGTAGTGTCACGCTGAACAACCCCAACTTCATACAGACCAGTGATGGCTACTACAAGTAAGACCAATACTTACTTCCTCTTCTTTATGACTTTTAAACGTCCACTGCTGGACAAAGTGACTTTAGTTCTCCCACGGATCTCTTTTACGATCTGGCCACTTTTTTAAAACTCCACAAGCACGAAGTAACGAAAAAATAAAAAGTCGTGGGCAAAAATAACGCATACGTGGATGACGCGTTCACATGTTTACATATAATTTTATCTTTTAATCAAACACGGAACTTATATTTATTTATAACATGCCCGATAATAATTTTATCATTCGATTCAACAGGTTCGAAACTAGTCATAGCAGAAATTCATCTATGAGTCAATCGCTACCCGTACAAAGAAATGTTTCAAGCTACGAAAACTTTGAGACGGCCCAATCTCCGAAACCAGAGCCTATCACACCAGAAGTTACTATAAAAGATAATAACTACGAAAATGTGGGTAGAATGGATGAAATAGGAATACCGGTGTTCGATGAAATGACTCGAAGTGTCGATCTCTCTAGTCCCTTAATGATAAGAAAACTCCAAAACCAATCTCCTATAGGTAGCCCGTACGAAAATGTTTATTACAAAAACAATATAGCCTTTAAACCTAAATCTCCAAATACTCAAAGCCCAAGAAGCAGGATAAAAACTTCGTTCGCTCACAAAAATCTACCGTCTCCACAGTATTTCATATTCCCGACTCCACCTGTAGATGGTACAAAACAGTTTGGTACCGATATGTTTAGTACAAATGTACCGGATAACATTAATGCTAAACCGAATTGTGAAGGTATCGAAAAACAGTTGAGTCTCGAAGAGGAAATACCTATGATCGATGATGCGGATTTAACGAACGACATCGAGTTTCGGTACTCGAAAGTGATCGATAAAAATGACGACACCACACAAAATGACAGCAAAATTGACAAAATTGACAACGATATCGATTCAAGATATGCGAAAATCGATAAACATGATCGACAAGATGTTACAGACAATAATGAAGTAGAATTTGCGATGGTTAAAAATAAAAGTTTTGATGATGTAAAAAATGAATTAATGGCTGACATACCAGAGTTAGAGGAATTTGAGAAAGAGTTGAAGCAGAATAAGAGAGATAAGTTTATTAGGACAATAACAGAAGACATAAAAATGGTGGATTTAGAAGAAGAGTCAATAAGAACGGTAATGGATGAAACGGTCGATGAACTGAAATCGAAATATGAGAATTTGAAGGAGGAGAGACGAAAATTGGTCACACAAATACATGAAATTAAATGTAAGATGACAGAGATTAGGTCGCAGGAAGATGATATATTAAGAGAGGTAAGTTACAAAAATAATCATTCTTTATGAATTTAATCAAAATACTTAATTTTAACACTTAAAGATAGAAAAGAATCATTAAAATCAGTTCATAATCGGAGAAAACAAAAAATTAATAAATAAATAATTGAAAACCTCTTTCTTTATAACGATCAATATTGTTTACAGTTGGAAATGGAAAAAGCCTTGATCAAAGGAGAATACGACTCTGAAATAGCAATACTCAATATAGAACAGAAGAAGAAAGCTGAACTAGTGGATAGAGCGAAGAAGATAGAAGAAGAAATCAGACAGTTGAAGGAGAAACAAGAGTTAAGGCACAATGAGATGAAAGACCGAGTGGAGATCGCCACGTTGAAGGCTGAGAGGTAAGAAGTTGATAAAAATTTATATTAGCTAACTAACTAACGTTAGCTGAAATAAATTTTAATAAACTTCATTTAACACTAGGTTTAAGGTTTAACATAAAAACATTTTTTAAAGCTAATGTTACTCGTAGGATTGAAAAAGACTTGAAAGAAAACAAAGCGACATTAGAAGAACTGCAGAATGCTCAAGATATTCTGGACAACGAAACGAAAATCTCTGAAGACCTGGAATTCCAACATTTGGAGGAAGAATCTGAACTGTAAGTTACTTCTCTTAAATTCCATTAAAAGTCACTCAAGTGTCCTTAGAGACGGAGTTTAGCTTTAATTTAGAAACAACATTTTTATCAAATATTGCAAGTAATGGTGTTTGTAATGAAAAAAATGAAAAGTTAATAATCATGGAAACTCGAGTTTACTCGAGCTTAGGGATGACTCTTAAATTCATTGATTGAATTGCTGATTCAACTATCACTTTTAAAATACACGGTATCTTACAGATTGGCTAACAGAGAAGATTTGCAAAACGAAATAATGCTTTTGTCCAAAAGGATAGAGGCCCAAAAAACTAGAATACTTACACTAAAATCCGAAGCGAACAACAATCTGACATCCGCGTTAGAAGAAACCAAAGTTTTACAGGCAGAATATGTGAAATTACTTAACCAAGTTGAACATTTGACTGGTAAAGTGCAGATAATTGAGAAAGAGTTAAAACCTGTAGTTGCTAAGTTAAATGATATTGAGAGAACTCAATCACCAGATAGTGCCTTTTATACAGATCAAACTAGAGCCAAATCAGGCGAATTTGGATACTCACCACAAAGCTCCGATAGCGATGATTTAGATGTGGCAAAAATGTCTAATTTTGAAGATCATACAAAGCTATTAAAAGATAAATTCAACTCTATAGACCAAATGTCTCAATCGATGATTGTTGATATAGAAAGACGAGTTATAACGGATTTGGACGATCCAATCGAAGTTGATAGTAGTCCATCTAAATCATCAAATTCTTCTAAAGAAAAGAAAGGTTTCTGGGAAAGGAATTTTGATTCCTTGAAACGTAAGAGTAAAGACAAGAAGAAATCAGAAAAAGTAGATATAATGTCTCAAAGTTTAAATGAAAACATTTTCTTCAATGATAACATAGAAGTTGACGTATCGTTAGATAAATTTAACAGTTTACGAAATTCTAAAAAGAAAGATAAGAAAGAAAACGGACCTGTGAAAAGTAATTCTTCTTCAAAAATACCCACTTTTGCTGCTTTAGGAAAAATTATTAAAAAAGATTCTTTAAAAAGGAAAGAGATGAACGCTCAAAAGGAAAAAGATAAAGAAAGAGACAAACACACGCAGAACGAAGAAGTAGAACAGAATAATGTTAAAATTCGTTACGTTAAAAATTTCAAACCAATAATAGCAGATAATAAATACGTTAAATCAAAGTCTTTATCGCCTGATAAAATATCTAACGAACCTATCAAAGAAGAGGAGGATAACGAACACTGTACTACTGAAAGCATTTTCAAGAAATCGGATAAAAGTGCCAAGATTTTGCACAGGAAAAGTTGCGGCGATGAACCGAATGTAAGG
Organism: Hipparchia semele; assembly: GCA_933228805.2. Lineage (NCBI taxonomy): Eukaryota > Metazoa > Arthropoda > Insecta > Lepidoptera > Nymphalidae > Hipparchia > Hipparchia semele. Next base: position 1,895,442 of record OW121733.1, on the reverse strand, counting down.
ACCGATTTTCATAAGATCACCGATTCTGGGAAGATACCATCACAAGGTAATATTTTTTAACTCGTATTTATTAAATTATTAGATAGAGCGAAACGTTCGTACGAGTATTTTTCGGACGGTTTTTATGGTGTTGTGATGTTCTTTGTTCTAATGACGCAACGCTCAACAAACAATGATACCAACGTTAATCTAAATCTCTGACATATAAAATTCTACTCTTCTCTAATACTTTTGATTTTGATTTTGTTTTTTTGTTTGAAAGGTGACCTAGTCGGTAGTGTTCTTAGCTATGTTTGATGAAAATCGGTCATTGAATTAATTACATATATTTTTTTTATTTCACGTGTCGGGGGTGTTGTCAATTTTCAATTTGCACTTTTGGTAGTTAACGACACTTTAGCTTTAGGGCGGCCGAAAGTAAGTTCGGGTTTGTATTTATATATGTGTAGGTATATGTATTAATTATTAGATTTTATTAATTTTTGTAAGACTTTAATTTATTCTTTTTTTTTTCTTTTTTCATTTTCATTCTCTTTATGAATAATGTGTGCACCTTCAGTTTCATTCCTTTCATAATATCCACCATGCATCATGGTTGTCTGGAAGAGATCGCTTATTATAGGTTGTCCAATTCTTTATTTTCTTTTTGGCAGATCACGCCTATAAATTACCGTTTTTTTGTTTTCGGAATAATGTACTAAAATAATGTCGTACTTTATTGACGTTTAGTGAAGTGCCCTGTGCATAACAAACAACCACAGACTAAAACACAGTTCTTGAAAGACGATTAATCATTCACAATTATGATAAAAATAATTTGACTTTGTGTAAGTATTGTTTCTGTAAATTTAATAAAAAAAAGGAAATAAAAATAGTAACTATGACTCCAATATTGAATATTTGCAAGGAATTAAGCTGAAATCTTGGAATTTAAGTTCAAACCAAGAGTGAAGAATTTTTCTTTTCATTTTTTTTTTTGACGGCTGCCTTAAAATGTAACTTTGCACGCGTTAGTGAAGTGAGTTAACTTCAAAACGCGTGGTTAATAACGTCTAAACCAAGTTTAAATCAAGAGTTATAAGCAAATATTGGAAAATCACATACCTACCTACTTATTTATTTAACAAACTAGCTACGTAATTGGGTATACAAATGAAACAAGTAAAATTATTAAATACTAGCGGTTCGTCCTGGCTTCGCACGGCTGGACATTTATTTTTTAAACATTTTGGCATAAACGTACAGTAAATGCAGGACAAGTGACATCAACGCGTAATTTTTAAAAACATTTCACTGAGCAATTTTATTAAACTCGTAATATGTTTCGAATGGAATGTCCGATTTTAATAAACTAAAAAGTAATTTACAGGTATTTAAACTGCCTTGCTTGAGAAATCATTTATTTAGGTAAGGATTAAGGCAAAGGTATAAATAACTTGATCTGATTTATATACACTATACAATTTAAATTAATATCGTTAGTTAGAGTTATCAGAAAATGAATATTTCCGCGTGATAAAATAATAAAATGGTGCCAGCCGGTGCGGCGGGGCAAGGTGGCAGGTATCGGCGCGGAAGATTCCTGTGGTTCCTGTGGTGATCTTATTAACAATCGTTTCCTATAAGAAGCTCTGTGCGATCAGCCCCGTAAAAACAAATATTTAATATTTCAACCCAGACGAAGTCGGGGCAGGTCGCTAGTTAAACATATTTTGAAAGAAAACCTTAATTATTATTATTATCGATAAAGAACCCAAATCAACTTATTATTTTTTTCTGTTTGTCTGTTATCGCAAACATATGTCAAATTAATATATCTAAGTGATTAAAAATATATAATAAAATATAAGTACGTTAAATCAAAATTAAAAAATATTTCATTAAATCGATTGAAAGTTCTTCTTAAATAAAATCGATTATTACTTCAAATCGAATCGGTAACGTGTGAAGGCGTCACTAAAGTCAAAATTTCTTGATCTGCCAAAAAGAAAATAAAGAATTGGACAATCTATAGCGATAAGGCCGCCATTTGTGCTCACATTCCTTTAATTTACTTTAAGTTAATTTTATCTTTTGTTCCCATTATGTAATGTGGTGTACAATAAAGTGTATTCATTTTCATTTCATTTGGGGCCTAAAGTAGAATTTTTGTTAATGTAGATGACATAGACAGGATATCCAAGGTGACGATGGACGCGCCGATCCTGTCGAGCGACACAGACGTCAACTCGCTGGGCAAAAGGACGTTGGACAGCCTGATGGAACTCGAGAGGAAGAGGATGGAAATGTTGGAGGAGAAAGGTAGGAAAGATTCATATTCATATTCATTTATTGCATTCCAATGTTATTACAATGATTCAAATTCAAATTCAAAATTTATTTATTTCATGTAGGCCAACTTGTAGCTCTTATGACACGTCATAAAGGACATGACCAGTGATTGCCCTTGGGATGGGGAAAATGTGCAAGGTTACAGCTTTTACAGAAATATTAAAAAATTGAGGCCTAATTTACTATGGATTTATTATTCCGATAAAGGCATGATTTAAAATATCAAAAAAAACCAGAATGTTTATTGTTTCCGCTTTCTCTTTAATGCACTACTTCATACTTCAATTTCCGCTCATTTGTATTAATGCCCGTGATACACATGCTAGTGGATGGTATGCTAGGTGCTGGTAAGCTGGCATGCCAGGTACTGACAGAATATCAGCGCGTGACATACAAGCTTGCGAATGACCTTGCCAGTGACATGCGAGTTGAAGTTCACAAAATGAAGAAATAAATAGTGTTACAATACAACTCGCAATTATATTAGGCAAAAAACAAGCACAAAAATTAATAAGATCTTAGCAGATAGTTGAGAGTTGCGATTTACAAGCAAATACGTTACGACCTGCCTTCGATTCTGTAACTCAGTGCCTATCAAAAAATGAAAGCCACTGACATATATTTTTATCCATTGAAGGTTTACTATGAAAAATGCTTTGCTCTGGCACGTGAGTTACTATCAGAATCTCGATACACATGCGAGTAGCTCATTATTGCTTGTAACTGGCATACTTTTGTGCGAGTAACAAGCATGTGTATCACGCACTTAAATAGTAAAGAGAAATTCCGCTTCGCGACACTAGATAGCGCTTGTCTGTTGAAAAATTAAATTATTCGTGCAAATAAAGTTGTATTATTCCGTGTCCTAGGATCTGTACAAAAATATTAAGCAATTTTTTTCTAAGCAGCTTTGCGCATAGATGGCATGTTTAATAGCAGAAAATTATTCTTACGACTCGATAAACATATCTTAACGCCATCTTGTATCGAAAGGGAGAGGTATTTTTTGAAAAGTTTTCTTATTTTTTCTCAGTTTTCAAGGCTTCAGACTCCTAAAACTTTCATCTCTGAAAACTATAGAATATAACAATTACAAAAATAAAACTATTATTATTGCACGTTGATTTTAACATTTTAGACTTGATAACCACAATAATTAGCGCCCTCTAGTATCGAAAGGCAGAGTTATTCCGTAAAACTTTTCTATTTTTTTTCTCATTTTTCCGAGCCTTTAGACCCCTGAAAGTTTTTTATCTGAAAACTATAGAATATAAGAATTCAAAAAATAAAACAATCTTTGCTGCACGTTGATTTTTGACACCTAGGCGAGAGCCCTTTGCTCCACTGGTCATGTCCTTTACCACCGGTTCGGAATGCAGATTCTGCTGAGAAGAACCGGCAAGAAACTCAACAGTTGCTCTTTTCAAAAAGATTTTTACAATGGTTAACAAAACTATGCTATGCACACAGTGTTTCCACAAAGAAGTTTCAAAAATGCACACCTACCATAACCTAACACATGTTAAGATGGGTAGACACAAAGCAGACCCATTCCCGTTGGTGGCACCCGTTCACGAGCATGACGCATGATCCAGCCGTTGCTTCGCTCAACCATATTTGAGGGAACGTAACAACTAGGGATTAGGGGTAGGGTTTGAATGTACACTGCCATATCCCAAGTTAGCCCGCTGCCATCTTAGTCTGCATCGTCACTTACCATCAGGTGAGATCGCAGTCAACGACTATCTTGTCATCGAATAAAAAAAAATCAGAGAAGATTGAGTTGTGAGCCGTTGATGGGATATAAAGTAGCCTATGTCAGTCTCCAAGTCCTCAACTATATCCGTGCAATAATCACATCTATCAGTAGCTCTGTTGCAGCGTTATTGAAGCACAAACCAACAAACAAACACACTTTCGCATTTATAATATTAGTAAGTATAGGTATTTATAAACCAAAATTCCTTACACTAGCATTCTTTACCAGGTTGCCAAGTTATAGAAGATGAACGCGAAAAAATATCCGAACTTAAGAAGAGAGTCCAAAACGAAACCAAGAAACTTTGGGACCAGCGAACCAAGGAGATGAAAGCTGACAGCCAAGTGTCAAACAACCTGTCAAACGGGTCCAACAACCTGTCAAACGTGTCTAACAACCTGTCAAACTTGTCAAGCGAGTTTGACAGCGAGGACAGGTTTGGGCTGGAGGATGTCAGTTTCGAAGATCCCTTCAACGTGACTAACTCTACGATTTATGAAGAAAGGTGAGTTACATGTCTTTATTGAAAAAAAGTTAATTAACCTCAATAGCATAACGGTTACAGGTGCGGACTGAAAACTGAAAGGTCGCAGATTCGATTCCCACCCGTTGCACTATTGTCGTACCCACTTCTAACACAAGTTTTCCCACAATACTAGCTTTTGCTCGCGGCTTTGCTCACGTTAAGTTCGATTTTTCAAACCCCTATTTTATCCCCTTAGGGGTTGAATTTTCAAAAATCCTTCCTTAGTGTGCGCCTACGTCATAAAAGGAACCAACTGTAAAAATTTCAAGTTTCTAACTTCAGTAGTTTAGGCTGTGCGTTGATATCTCAATCAGTCAGTCAGGACTTTGAATTTTATATATATAGATTAGGCAAGTTCAGCTTGACTAATATTATTTAAAAAAAAAACTACCTTCATAAGTGAATTTGACAGTCGGGATAGATTTTAAAGCGGGCCGGGATAGAAAAAGAAGAGATGGGCTCGTGAGTTTCGCTGGTGGAAATCCATGTAGGAGACCTTTGTTGAACAGTGCACGACTGTCGGTCATCGAAGAAAATAGTTAACTCTCTGCTTTTTGTCTACATGTATTAAAATTATGCGTGGTCATACATAAAAAAAAAAATGAAAGAGAAATATACAACGTGTAATGAAACTCCGAAATAATACTGAAGGAGGTCAATGTGCTCATGAAACTGAACAACTTTTCCCAAGGAACATAGGTCGAAATGTGAAAAAAAAATGTGGACCTCCCATACAAAATTGACGATCAGCTGATTGATTTACTATGCGAGGTAAAAATTTTTTTTTTCACATTTCGACCGAGGTTCCCTGGGGAAAGTTGTTCAGTTTCATGAGCACATTCACCTCCTTCAGTATTATTTCGGAGGTTCATTACAGGTTGTATATACGCGACGAATTGAGAACCTCTTTGAAGGACTTCACACACGGCAGCTATAATGTATATTAATGTACATTACATCCCGGGATATATAGCTTTACATTATCTTAACCTATCACACACAGAGCAGGTAATGTAATATATCTTTCCCTTTATTCCATTGGTGTATGTCTCAAAATGATATGTATTGGAATATAAATGTATATTTTCGTATCGCTCTGTATCTTACGATACGAAGATGTAAAAATATACATTATAGCTGTCGTGTGTGGTCTCCTGACGATTTATATGGAAAGACTAGCTTTAACCCGCGGCTTCACTCACGTTAGGTTCGATTTTTTAAACCCCTATTTTACCTCCTTCAGGGTTGAATTTTGAAAAATCTTTTCTTAGCGGATGCCTACGTCCTAATAGCTACCTGTATGCCAAATTTCAGCTCGATCGGTCCAGTGATTAGAGCTGTGCGTTGATAGATCAGTCAGTCAGTCAGTCAGTCAGCTTTGCCTTTTATATATTTAGAAGATGTAATGAGATGTATCGTGCTATAATATACATCTTTAAATTATAGCTGCCGTGTGTGAAGTCCTTTGATTAATAACTTACCATAACTACCTATCTGTTAAAAGCTAAACCCGTGCAAACACTCGCAATCTGTTTGATAACTTATCAGTTGGTGTAGAATCGCGAACGCGTTGACACGCTCGGCTTCTTATGTACCTGCCTAAAATACCGTTTACAATTAAGTGTATGTGTAGATTTGTGTAATATATGCGAGTGAATAGAAGAATGAGCGGTAGTTTGAAAAAAAGGTTCGAAAATTAAAGTTAGGAGCAAAAATTGTACAAAAATCGTTAAATGACTTACTCAGATCCATTTACGTGTAATTAATTTAGGATTAAAGAGCGAAACACAGTTCTAAATTTTTTTTTGTGAATTGTTTTTTTTTAATAATTAGAAAAAAATTGTTGGAATCCTAGTGATTATGATTTTTTTTCCTAATTGGAACGTTTTCCTAAGTGCTAAAAGCGCTTTCATTTCTCATTACATACCATATAGGAAGAAAAAAAATATAAGAAACGAAAATAAAAACAAGAAAATTTCAAGTTTTTGTAACGTTAAAAAAATTATTATTAACTAATTATTAAAAATAATATACAGTATATTTTGTTACAAAATCGATATCGATAGTCGATAAATCGGCTCTCCATTAGTAATAGCGGCGAGTATGACACAATCAGGATGACCTAATTCAAAAATGTCGTACATAATATACAGGGTGTTTTCAATTTGTAAAGGGGCAAAGTTCTTAAAAACTTTTTCAGCTTGCTCAATTGGGAAGGAATTTTAATTAAACACGCATCGTGTGAGTGTGTTGTTTACAGCCTTAGACCATTCAATTGAATGATAATGTACCTAACTAGTTACTCATAGCTAAACTTGCGATGACGACTTTTGCAAATATTTATTTTGGGTGTGGACTGATAACTGAATTCAAATTCAAATTTTATTTATTTCATGTAGGCTACCTTGTAGCTCTTATGACACGTCATAAATCTACCACCGGTTCGGAATGCAGATTCTGCTGAGAAGAACCGGCAACAAACTCAGCAGTTGCTCTTTTAAAAAAATAAAATAATTTTACATTCAAAAGTCAACAGTCCAATCCCCTATTGTCGTACATACTCTTAACACAAGCTTTCTATTTATTTGGAGGGGAGATGAGAAGCTCAGATTGGTTTATATTCTTAAAAAAAACATATTTTTTGTTTGAAAAACTACTAGGCGATTCCCGCGATTTCGTCCGCGTGGATTAAGGTTTAATAATTCCCGCGGAAACTCTTTAATTTTCCGGAATAAAATGTAGTGGATGTGTTAATCCTGGGTACGAGCTATCCATTCCCAGCCAAATTAGGTCATTCGTTGTAGCGTAAAGGAGTAACAAATACACACACACAATATTTGTGTGAAGTGTGATATCTAGTTGAATACAGAACATCCTGTAGTCCTTGTATTGGCGACTTCCTTCGCTTGTGTCAATTGTGCTCACAGATGTTTTAACTTCGCGCGAACTATGTATGTATGTTTGTCTTTGTGCGCACGTAACGTCGAAACTACGAAGTCTAAACATTCGCTTGTCCGCTATTTGTTTTGGTTTCGTTTTCCGATTTATAATATTAACTTAGCATTTTCCCGCGACGTCTTTCGTATGGAGTCTAGTTTTTTCAAACTCCCACGAAACTTGGTTGTTTTTCTGGGATAATAGATAGATAGCCTGTGTCACTATCGGTCGTTAACATAAAATGACATGGATTCCGTTCTGCGTGATTAAAGGACAAACCAACAAACAAGCACATTCGCATAATTCATATTGGGGATAGGGAAGTATGCCTAAAGTAGGGAAGTAGGTATATAATATTACTAGCTGTTGCCCGCGACTTCGTCCGCGTGGATTTAGTTTTCAATAATCCCGTGGGAACGCTTTGATCTTCCGGATTAATAAATAGCCTTCGGTTCGGTTCTTGTTCGGTTCTCGTCGGGTGACAGCTCTCGACCACCGACTTACCGCATCGCATTGTTCGCCCGCGCTATTTTTTCTTTTTGCTCGACTTCTAAGAGTCGTACCGAGATATTGAATGGCCTATAACCTTCCTCAAGAATTGGGCTATCAGATACAAAAAGAATTTTTCAAATCCGACTGATAGTTCCAGAGATTAGCGCGTTCAAAACAAACTCTTCCACTTTATTATATTAGAACAGAAGAACAGATAAAGTATAGATTTTGCGGAGTAAATCTTCTGTAGCTATTCTATTATGTATTCTGTGGCCATATTACAGTGTTAAGATTACCGTATTCGCCTTGAGAACATAATCTTCTTGACATGGTAGAAGGTTATTTGTATTAAACATGTTTCTTAAGCTGAATTATCATGGTATTGATTTTGCCGAACAAAATATGTTGACATTATAGTTTCTCACGTTTTCAATACAAGTGCCTAAAAATACATCGTTTGTTTGAGTAAAATCTTTTTTTTTATTCGATGCCACAATCTTATTTGATGGTAAGTGACGATATAGTCTAACTCCAAGCTGAGTTAACTTTCAAAGGGATATGGTATTATTACTAAAGATTTACTAAAAAATAGACAAATAGCACAGAATACTATTAGGTACTCTGCAAAATGATTTAAATAAATAGCGATTCTTGTTACCACACATTAAAGTGCAATTCAGGTTGACACAGTGCTACTTACCTACCGTCTTATTCACCTAGACTTTTCTCTCTTTCTATCACGTAACTACCACACAGTAAAGTACAATTCAAGTAGACACAGTGCTACTTACCTACCGTCTTATTCGCCTAGACTTTTCTCTCTTTCTATCGCGCAACTCTTATCCCTTCGCACTCTCTGAATTTAGGCCCTTCGAAGATGTACGCCGTGTACTTGTAGTTCCAGGTCTGGAAAAAAAGTAGCCAGTAAGGTCGTGTTGATACCATTATCAGATTCCACGAGATGTCAGTTATCTTTATGATGAATGAATTATATTTATCAAATACATATATAGTTAATTAATCATGATTAACTATTATCTGACATTGCACTTGCAATATTTTGATAATGTTTAGTTTAGTCAGGCACTTCTATTCGCTTATCCTTACAGATACGAGTAATTCAATAGACAATAGACAATTATAATTCTTTATTAAGTACTTAACCTATACATATACTTATAAAACAAATTAATGACAATCACAATTAATGACATGAATTTAGACAGGTTTAAGAATAATAATCTATAATTTTTGAGATGCAGTTAATATAGCTGATTTATGTAAAGAGCTCACAGTGCTCAAATATGGTTGAGCGAAGCAATGGCTGAATCATGCGTCATGCTCGTGAACGGGTGCCACCAACGGGAATGGGTCTGCTTTGACTGCATCTTGACATGGATTGGTGTACCTACGTATGCATTTTTGCATTTTTGAAGCTTTATTGTGGAAGCATTGTGTACATAGCATAGCTTTGTAAAAAAATTTTTTTGAAAAGAGCAACCGCTGAGTTTCTTACCGGCTCTTCTCAGCAGAATCTGCATTCTGAACCGGTGGTAGATTTATGACGTGTCATAAGAGCTACAAGTTAGCCTACATGAAATAAATAAATTTTGAATTTGAATTTGAAATTGCTTGGACATAGAGAATCCCAAAATGTTACTTAAATTAAATTAAGTCGTTGTAAACGTAACCGTTGGGAAGAAACCTTAACTTTTCTTCTTATGTTAATTAGCCATTACCCTTTTGAACTCTGATAATATTTTACTTTAATCACTACTAGATAAGTATCCAAGTTGATATACCTAACGGTGGATTTAAAACATAAATAAAATACATAGATGCTCATAAAAATATAATTTTCCGACTAAAGGTTGTGTTTTAAAGAGAAACAATGCACTTGGTTCCAAACTAAACTAATACGGTTTTTTTGTGGAAGAATAATATAAATAAATACGTTTGTAGTACTTATTAAATTAAAGGAAGTAAAATAAAAATAAAAAAAAGACGTGTGGCAGTCAGGGACTGCCGCGGTAAAGCTATTGCATAGCATTTTTTATCAACGCCATCTAGATGTCGTTGATAAAAAATGCGCCATCTAGCGGCTCACCGTAGAGGAGTTCCGTGTCAGGTTATTTTCGTTACGGAATTTCTGGATTCGGTCTCCATGCTGACCCGCGATAGAAGCTATGCAATAGCTTAAAAATCAAAATAATAATTTCCAGAAACTTTCCGTATCAAATAAATAATAATAATTAAAGAAAAGTCACACTAAAACTTATAAAATAATAATTAATCTGGAAATAATTATTATAGCCTTCATAAAAATTGGGTGTTAAAAATATGTGATATTTAAACACGAGTGTCATAAACTATTTTACGATCTCATTTAAACGTCCATAGACAGTAGACAAATGAGGTGATACGATATTATAGAAGGATGGAGAAAAATAAACGGACGCTATTATGCTGGTATGTAATATATTCTTAAAAAAAATGAAAAAAAAAGCAGGCCAAGTGCGAGTCGGACTCTCGTACAAAGGGTTCCGTACCATCGTGACAGCGATTGTTCAGGTCTAGCAAAAACCGCCGAAAAAATCACTTTTTTTATGGAGACTTTTTTTTTATTAATTGACAAGATAGTCCTTGACTGCTATCTCACCTGATGGTAAGTGATGATGCAGTCTAAGACGGTAGCGGGCTAACTTGGAACGGGTATGGCAATGCAGATTCAACCCATACCACTAATCTGTTTCAACACGCCATCGTGCCGGAACGCTAAATCGCTTGGCGGCACGTCTTTGACGGTAGGGTGGTAACTATAAGCCACGGCTAAAGCCTCCCACCAGACTGATATTGTAGCAATCATTTTAAAATAAACCAGCAGCTTATAGATGAAAATACAAAATTATTCATAATTTTTTTTTAAAAATAATATTAGCCAAGTTGAACTTGACTTATGTTCTCCTCTCCCCTCCAAATAAGCAGAAAGCTTGTGTTAGGAGTGGGTACGACAATAGTGCAACGGGTGGGGACCGAACCTGCGTCCTTTCAGTTTTCAGTGCGCACCTTTAACCGTTGGGTTCGCTCACGTTAAATTCGATTTTTCATCCCCCTTTTTAATCCCCTTAGAAATTTTCAAAAATTCTTTCTGAGCGGATGCTTACGTCCTAATAGCTACCTGTATGCCAAATTTCAGCTCGATCGGTCAAGTGGTTAGAGCTGTGCGTTGATAGATCAGTCAGTCAGTTAAACAACCTTTGCCTTTTATATATTTAGATTATTTAACTGTATGTATGTTTGTATTGTTGCAGTTCCGGATTTATGTCATCGTCTATAGAAGAGGTGAGTCAGACAACACGTTATTCATAATATGATTCTTACTATGTGTATATGCGAAAATGTGTTAGTTTGTAGGTTTGTCCTTCAATCACGGAGCAACACAGCAACGGATCAACGTAAGTGGCCGGCAAAAGCTAGTATACTTAATATAGTCAAAATAAAGTAGATAATAATATAATACAATATAATAGTATGCCGAAATGCTTAACATCGTACATTATATTAATATATATATAGCTACTCGTGCTGATTCACTGATTCACTCACTCACTCACTCACTGACTCATTGATCACCTCTCCTGTAAAATTTTGTATGGAAAAAATTTTTTTCAGTCACGGTTTCGTATAGAGGAGAAAAATTCATTCGGAGGAAAAATATGGAGAGAGCTGATGATTGAGGATTTCGGAGACGGGTGAGGAGCACCGGCCAGGGTATCGAAGATAGGTGGGGGGTGTTCGACCAAATGTCACTCGAAACCTCATCCAATTGGCAGAGAGCCGAAAAAAAACTCCAAAATGGCGGATTCAAGATGGCGGCCATACAAATTTCGTCGGTGTCTATCTCGGAAACTATAAAAGATGGAAGAGTGGTTTCTTGGAAAAGGATGATCAGGACTCGAAGGTCTAATTGATGAATAGAAAAAAAAATCAAGATGGCGGAATTATTTTTTTTCCATACAAAATATATGCAAGACTTTATGCGGCGCCTTTTCAAAATTTCTGATGATTTCGTATAGAGGACAAAAATTTATTTAGAGGAAAAATATGGAGAGAGCTGATGGTTGAGGATTTCGGGGACGGGTGAGGAGTACGGCCAGTATATCGAAGATAGGTGGGGAGTGTTCAAACAAAAGTCGCTCCAAACCTCATCCAATTGGCAGAGAGCTGAAAAAAAACTCCAAAATGGCGGATTCAAGATGGCGGCCATACAAATTTCGTCGGTGTCTATCTCGGAGACTATGAAAGATGGAAAAGAGGTTTCTTGGAAAAAGATGATCAGAACCCGATGGTCTACTTGATAAATAGAAAAAAATTAAAGATGGCGGAATTTATTTTTTTCGTACAAAATATATGCAAGACTTTGATACGGTTCCTTTTCAAAATTTCTGATTATTTTGTATAGAGAACAAAAACTTAAGAAAAATATGGAGGGAGCTGATGATTGAGTATTTCGGAGACAAGTGAGAAGCACGTTCAAAGTATTGAAGATAGGTGGGAGGTATTCAAACAAAAGTCACTTGAAATATCATCCAATTAGCAGTGAGCTGAAAGAAAAACAGCAAAATGGCGGATTCAAGATGGCGGCCATACAAACGCCGGTATCTACCTTAGAGAGTGTACAAGATGGAATAGTGGTTTTGTGGTAGAAAATGATCAGGCCCTGAAAGTCTAAGAGCAGAAAAACCGCGGTCCGCTGCAGCGGGCCGCGCACCCACGCGCCCTACTAGTTACTATATATATAGCTACTCGTGCTGATTCACTGATTCACTGACTGACTCATTGATCACCTCTCCTGTAAAATTTTGTATGGAAAAATTTTTTTTCACTCTCGGTTTCGTATAGAGGACAAAAATTCATTCGGAACAAAAATATGGAGAGAGCTGATGATTGAGGATTTCGAAGATGGGTGAGGAGCACCGGCCAGGATATCGAAGATAGGTAGGGGGTGTTCGACCAAATGTCACTCGAAACCTCATCCAATTGGCAAAGAGCCGAAAAAAAATTCTAAAATGGCGAATTCAAGATGGCGGCCATACAAATTTTGTTTGTTTCTATCTCGGAGAGTATAAGAGATGGAAGAGTGGTTTCTTGGCATAAGATGATCAGGAGTCGAAGGTCCACTTGGTGAATAGAAAAAAAATTCAAGATGGCGGAATTTATTTTTTTCCATACAAAATATATGCAAGACTTTAAAACGGTTCCTTTTCAAAATTTCTGATGGTTTCGTAGAGAGGACAAAAATTTATTTGGAGGAAAAATATGGAGAGAGCTGATGGTTGAGGATTTCGGAGACGGGTGAGGAGCACGGCCAGGATATCGAAGATAAGTTGAGGGTATTCAAACAAAAGTCACTCGAAACGTCATCCAATTGGCAGAGAGCCAAAAAAAAATTCCAAAATGGCGGATTCAAGATGGCGGCCATACAAATTTCGTCGGTGTCTATCTCGGGGACTATGAAAGATGGAAGAGTGGTTTTTTGGAAAAAGATGATCAGGACCCGATGGTCTACGTGATGAATAGAAAAAAATTCAAGATGGCGGATTTTTTTTTCATATTACATGTGTGATGGTTTCGTATAGAGGACAAAAATTCATTTGAATGAAAAATATGGAGGGAGCTGATGATTGAGGATTTCGGAGACGGGTGAGGAGCACGGTCAGGGTATTGAAGATAGGTTGAGGGTGCTCAAACAAAAATCACTCGAAACCTCATCCAATTGGCAATGAGCTGAAAAAAACACCAAAATGGCGGATTCAAGATGGCGGCCATACAAATTTCGTCGGTGTCTATCTCAGAGAGTATTAAAGATGGAAGAGTAGTTCCTTGGAAAAAGATGATCAAGACCCGAAGGTCTACTTGGTGGACAGAAAAACCGCGGTTCGCTTTAGCGAGCCGCGCACCCACGCGCCCTACTAGTAATATATCTATTTGTACCCATGTTGAAGCAAAATATAATACTATTTTGTTTTTTTTTAAATTAAGTTTAATTCTCGTTTACTTCATAATTATTAAGAACGTTTCTTATTAATTATATTGATTTTAAAAAAGGTTTTGATACACTGACAGACAGACGGACAACCGAATGAGCCTCATTCGGCTGTCCGTCTCGGTCTTCGGTTGTTCGGTTCGGTAAGGGCGGAACCCTAAAAATTGATAAAACTTTCGTTCAGAGGCACTGAAATATTTTTACTACTCCGATATTCAAAACACCATCGGCGTCAATTTATTTTCGGTAGAATAGTTTATTTTGGGTCACTCTACGCGAGGGTGGCCATCAAACACTTTTTTTTTAAATTTTATTTTTTAGTCGATGTCAAGATAGTCCTTGCCTGAGATCTCACCTGATGGTAAGTGACAATGGTAACGGACTAACTTGAAAGGCGTATTGCAGTGTAACTTTAACCCATACCCCTAATCTGTTTCTACACACCATCGTGCTGGAACGCTAAATTGCTTGGCGGCACGTCTTTGACAGTCTAGCCGCGTCCAAAGCTTTCCACCAAACAATTCAGAAATTATAAATTCCCAAATTGCCCCCACCAGGAATCGAACCCGAGGAAACTTAGGATTTATCCGGGAAAACCAAAAGGGATGTTTGCCCTACACGCGTGTTCTTGTAAAGGAAATAGCGGCATCCGCCCGCGACCACTGTAGGAAATCATTTGTCATGTCTGTATAAAGAAAAAATTCTTTTTATAGTCAATTTTAGGTGGACATACTGACAAATTGATCGATACGTTATTAGTGATTTTTATAAGTTATCCGGTTTGTATGAATACTCTCGTTTTCCGTGCCCCGAAGAGCACGTTAAGTTGAATGACCTGTTGAGACCGCGCGTAATGGGAAATTAGGTGCAGTCGGGATTTTTATTATATTTTTGGAAAAATTGCTTTTTCATCATACCTATTCGAAAAACGAATATTGGCTTCAGAGGATAGTGGGAGCAAAGTTTAATTTTTAGGCCCATGGGAGTTTTCATTTCTCTCTTCTGATTGGTCCGCGTTCGTGCTTTAGTATGTGTTTATTAATACTGTCAAAACCCAACTGTCTCAGTCCCAAATAAAACTAAGCTATTAATCTATCTTTCTCAAATTGTAAACATGTATCCAACATAAATATTAATGTTTAATTAGGTATTTCATTATAATTTACGTTTGTTTTATTTAAATTTTCAATAAACGCATAGAATAGAATAGAAATATTATTTATTCAAATAAACTTTTACAAGTGCTTTTCAATCGTCGATGAATCTACCACTGGTTCGGAATGCCCTTCCTGCCGAGAAGAGCCAGCAACAAGAAGAAGAGCATAGTTAATGTATATATATATAGTAGGTTGATACTCCTAGCTTTTTCTCATAGGTAGGTAATGTGGAAAAATAGCGTTTGTCACTCGGGGCCGAAATATTTTTAAGCTATTGCATAGCTTCTATCGCGGGCCAGCGTGGAGACCGAATCCAGAAATTCCGTAACGAAAATAACCTGACACGGGACTCCTCTACGGTGAGCCGCTAGATGGCGTTGATAAAAAATGCTATGCAATAGCTTTACCGCGGCAGTCCCCGAGTGCCACACGTCTTTTTTTTTTCTTTGTGCGTACCTATATTGAATTCCTCGCTACGCACAGGATTCTACTTTACTCTACTTTTTACCTTCACTTCAAAATAACACCCTCGGGGAGCAAAACATTTCTTTGGCCTCATATAACGCAAATAACTATTTTATAGTTGCCGCTGAAATTTAAAATTGTCTTCAATTAATTTTGTTTTTCACTTCCCTCTGTGCGTTGAGGACGATGTATTGCTGCGTTGATTGAGAACCACTTTATTTTGAATTTTGATAAACATAAAAATAATCCACATTTTGTAGCGATAAGATGTCCTTGTACACGTGCTTTTCATTTTTAACCGACTTCTAAAAAAGGAGGAGGTTCTCAATTCGTCGGAATCTTTTTTTTAATATTTTTTATGTGTGTTCCCCGATTACTTGATGACGCCTGGACCGATTTTGAAAATTCTTTTTTTGTTTGAAAGAGTATACTTCCCAGGTCGTCCCATTGTCATCAGGTCAGAATCTGATAATGGAATCCTGAAGAAATCGAGGGAACTCTTCAAGTTTTATAGGCACAATTGATATACTTTGTAGAGGCGTTTGAAGTCGGTTTTGTAAAAAGAATTTTTACGTTTAAATTATTATCCTAGGGAATATTGTAAAAAGCACTATATTTAGACCTGTTTAGTTTAATTTAGTTAGTTGTTTCTCAAATAATATCAAGCTTTCTAGGTATAGATAAAATCAGAGCTATCTCGACAAGTACAGTGAAAACAAATACACAAGATAACATGTTATCAAAATGATAGCACGCGGTGTGAATTCTTGCAATTCACGAGGGCGCGTGGCTCATGGTTGTGTGTGTGTCGTATCTGTATAAGTGTGAGCGAGAGCTTGCTCGCGCCTGACCGCTCCCACCTAGGCTTCTGCCAGGCACGCACACTTACGCAATGTGCATGAACACGACGTAACAACAAGTAAGCTCACGCGCCCTCGTGAATGGCAAGAACTTATACTACAAGGGTAGGGTTGTACAGGAATACCTGCTCAAATCACAAAACTTTCTTTAAGAGAGAGAAAAGAAAAAAAAAATTCTTCTCTTTTATCTCTCTTTCTTTATCTTCGGCTCTTTTTTGCTTCGTCTACATTTAATGTAAAGGAATGCCTATGTCTTCATCTATACAATTAAATAACAATTTTTAATATCAAATAACAGCTTTTTACTAAATGCATATGTAGGTAAATACGTTACTTATCACAAAAAAAAACCAATTTTTAAATTTTTGTCTGTCTATCTGTTTGTTGCCGCTAATCTCGGGAACGGTAAGACCGATTTTGACGAGACTTTCATTGGTAGATAGCTGATGTTACACTTTCGAAAAATGAGGAGAAGCATTTTTCTACCTATGTACCTACCTATATCGATATCTCTGTGATTTCTAAACCGATTTGCGTGAATCTTTTTTTAATCGATACAGAAACTTTGCGAGATGGTTCCATAAAAATCTCGGGTTCCAACTTCTCAATCCTGATGCTGTAAGGGTTCTGCTCACCTAAACTGGGATTTAGGAACTGTCAACTGTGAATAGTTATTGGAGGTACTACCAAGTAAAGACTACATCGTTGAATTCCAGGACCCAACTCCTCAATCCTGATGCTGCAGGGGTTCTACCCAATATTACGGGTTTACACAAAACAACAACATTAATATGACTAATGTGTAGAAATAGAAATATTCAAATAAACTTTGACAAGTATTTTTGAATCGTCAACGAAGCTACCACTGGTTCGGAATGCCGTTCCTGCCGAGAAGAGCCAGCAATAAACTCGGCGGTTGCTCTTTTCAAAAAAAAAATAATATTTTTTTTACAAAAGATAACAAATCTATGCTATGTATACAGTGTTTCCACAATAAAGTTTCAAAAATGCAAAACAATCCAATGCATGTTAAGACAGGCAGGCAATAGCAGACCCATTCAGTGTTGCTGATAACAATTGAATCAGCACCAAAGTATGGTTTTGTGTAATGACAAGCGAGCTAATATTCGCACGTCCAAGGAACCCTAAAAACCGAGCTATTAAATCGAAACTACGCACGTCAACATTAATAACACTCGCATATCCAAGCGGGTTCCGCCCACGTTTTCGGGAAACCAAAATAAACTTCTTTTTCTTTTCACATAACATGGCAACTCCCCTTTTGAGTGAGCAACTTTCCTCTATACGACATAGTACAGGATCATATGGTCTGAAACTATGTCTAACTAGAAGCTTTTACATCTACTCGGTTCGGAATTCAGATTCTGCCGAGAAGAGCCGGCAAGAAACTCAGCAGTTGCTTTTTAACCGACTTCCAAAAAAGGAGGAGGTTCTCGATTCGCCGGATTATTTTTTATGTATGTTCCCCGATTACTCGAAGACGCCTGGACCGATTTGGAAAAATCTTTTTTTGTTTGAAAGGGTATACTTCCCAGGTGGTCTCATTGTCATCAGGTAAAGATCTGATGATAGGATCCTGGAGAAATCGAGGGAACTCTTCAAATTTTATAGGCACGTTGATATACTTTGTTTATTTGCGTTTGAAGTCGGTTTTGTAAAAAAAAATTTACGTTTATATTATTCCCGGGATATCCCATTGTCATCAACAACGACGGAACTAAACCGTTCGGGCGGCGAGCTTAAATTACTTTCGCATCGGACGTGAGCTTCGTGTCCTCTTAAACGTGTATCTCAATGCGGAAAACTAAAATAAACCCCTTTTTAAATGAATATTTAGTCGTCAAACGGCCAACAGTCCGTACGCGCGGTGTGCCTTTGCCGGTGTCAAGGCGATGAGAAATTAAAAAGTTATTTCCGACGTGTCGCTCGATATTAAAAAGTTATTCTCGAATTTATTGTGGTGTTTCGGTTGGCGGGAATTTCTATGTTGTTTTGACAAGTGAGGTTGTGGTGCGTGAAAAAGTTGTGTTATTAAATACTGCGCTTCAGAAACTTTGGAGTAAAAGCAGCTAAATAAGATAAACTTTTTAAATTAGAAACTCCATACACATCTTTTAGAAAATTCCAATCTGATATTATTAAATTAAATCAATAAAACAATTTTCGTATTGGGAAGTTCAAAAAAAGAAAAACTCTATGAATCTTTCGTTGGATTTGAAGCCCTAGTGAAGTACCTATTATAAACATTTTAAATTGGAAAAACTATCTGCTCTATCGTAAAAATATTCAGTCTATGAAGTCTCTTATAAAAAAAATTCCAATTTAATATAATTTGGAATTTAAAAACTAAATCATTAACAATTATAGTATCCACTTATTAAAAAAATCGGCTTACTTATATGAATTTTAAAAATTTCGAACTCGTCGTTCTAATATGACAGACTTTAAAAATATCTTTCAGAAAATGTTTTAATCAGAATACTAACAAAAAACTGCTTTTTCGACCTACCCTACCTATTATCCCGGAAAAACAGAGGGATTAAAAACCACGCGGGAACCGTCGGGATCGGATCGGGATTAAAAAAGGAATATAATAAGTCGACCAACAAAATTTATTTTTTGGCATCAAAACCTAGCTTCTAATTTAATAACTCAGCAACGGGAAAATGATGAAGCTTCTAATATACTAACTCGGCTTCTTCACAATGGCCACAAAATATTCCAAAGAAAGCATCAAATAAAGAGCCACTATTTTTATTATTGTCCACTGCCACTGCACGATTTGGTGCGAGTGAGATGGATACGACTGGCAATTTGCACGATCTCGTTGGTTATGGCTATTTGCACCAATCAGAGAGCGCCATTCAAAACATGCATTTGTTTTTTTTGTTGTTCTGTTGTTAGTGTGTTTGTATTGCAATTATTTTTGTATAATTTTTTCTTTAAACTAAAGTTAGGTTAGGTAAGGGTTATACATGAATAATCAGGTGCCCGGCCGAAGGCCGCGCACTTAGGTTCTGTTGGGATCGTAAACCTACCTAAAACTAAAAAAAAAAGTTGAAAAAAAATTTGATTTTTTTTTTTCAAAAATGTTATAATGTTATGTGTAGGTATTTATCTTGAGTTAAATGCTAATATTTAAGTATTTTAGGAGTTCACGGTTTGAAGCTAAGTTATAAATATAGATGCTAAAATTATATTTTTTAGAGGCTCACTAGTTGAAGCTGACTTAGTAATTGAGAAGCCAATAATGGTATTAAATAGAAGCTCGTTTAATTACATGCCATTAAAAAATACCGCGGGATTTTTTATACACAAATCCATCATTATGATGCATTACCGGGCTATTGTAAGAGTCATTTAACGCATCAAAGATAAAATATCTGCTTTATATTGTGCGCATTTGTATGCAGCCAAAATGTTTGATCAGTGCCAAGACCAAAAAAAAGCGCATCACCAAAATAAAGTGGCAAAAAACACATGAATTTTGTACACATTAATTATTTCCATTATAATAATATTCTTTAACATCTTACTGTGTACTCATATTCAGCACATTTTCATTTCATTTCATTTCTTGTCAGTGGATAATATCGGGGATAAATTATGTATTGGTGGTGCCTCTGCAAGGCTAGCATAGGCGAGAGAAATTTTATCCCCGGGAAAAGGATAAAATGTTTATCCCCTCGCTTTGTTTTATCCACCCGTCGAGCATGGGCGCAGCAGTGGAACACTCAGTGGATATACTTATAGGAATATACATCGCCTTCTCCTCTGTCGCCATGTTTTAGTATAGGGAAAAGATAATTTTATCCCCTGTCATAATAATTTTATCAGTAGATAAAATCGGGGGATAAAATTATTATCTTCTGCCCATGCTCGCTATGCAGGTGTTACAAATGTTCATGGCCGGCGGTAATCACTTAACATCAGGTGACCCGCCTGCTCGTTTGCTCGCAAAAAAAAAAAAAAATTGTCTCTGCCCGTGCTCACTCTGCTGGAGTTGATGAATACAAGTTGAAACATTAAAACTACCTACGCAGTGTTTAACGTATTCCGGAGTAATTGAGAGATTATACGGTGTCATAAATTTATAAGTAGGTATTAAAATTTAATCATATTAACGATTCACCCATCAAAATTTTTGACAGAATTCATAGTCCGGGAGCCGGTCACAATGAAAGCTCGTCATGCGGAATCGAAAATTCTTTTTTTTAAAATATGAATAGTGGGCAAACGCGGCGGGTCACCTGATGTAAAGTGATTACCGCCGCCCATGAACACTTGTAGTACCAGAGGCACTACCAATGCGTTGCCGGCTTTTCAGGAACGTATTGGTTCCTTGAATAACCCCATATTGTAATTAAGTGGGAACACCGTCGAAGGGAGATGATTCCACAATTTGGTAGTACGTGGAAAAAAGATCTGGAGCAATTCTTTATGGGAATCAGTAGTTAACAATTGTACGATTTAATTTAAGCTTTTTTTTAAATTTATTGTTACATTTAGATGCACAAATAAGCTTAAGATTAATATCTCGCCAAACTGGACAGCCAGTTTGATGGCGAGCTGGCGCTCTTATACACAAAATTAATACCTAATTCACCTAATTACAATTTTGGAAAAAGAACAAGAAAAAAATATAAAATAAGTAAACTAATAAACTGGGAGGTCTCGAGTTCGATTCCCGGCGGGGGCAATTTGGAAATTTATAATTTTTGAATTGTCTCTGGTCTGGTCTGGTGGGAGGCTCTGGCCGTGGCTAGTTACCACCCTACCGTCAAAGACGTATGGCCAAGCGATTTAGCGTTCCGGCACGATGGCGTGTAGAAACATTAGGGGTATAGATTTAATGTACACTGCCATATCCCTTCCAAGTTAGTCCGCTACCATCTTAAACTGCATCATCACTTACTATCAGGTGAGGTCGCAGTCAGGACTCTCAAGCATACAATTTTCCTCACGATGTTTTTCTTCAACGTTAAATCAAGTTGAAAGTAGCCTGGAATTCAAATCAAGGACCACCAAAAAGCCGGCCGAAGTTCTAGCCACTGGGCTATCACGGCTTTACTTGCAGCGTATGAATCCAAAATAATTTTATTTATGTATCTACCTAAATAAGCGATGAAAACGTTAATAGATTCCTGCGTGTAATAGCGTTGATATAAATAACACGAAACAGCTGTTATGCTCATTTCCTCTCTATATTAGTGTAATGTTTTGATTAATAATACAACTCACGAAGACGGTGTTCCCACTAAATTACAACATCTTTATCATTTATTTATATTTTTAATATCAAAAATTATTCTAAAAATCTCAAAAAATTATATAATATACTCTAAAGTTACCTAAAGCTTCGTGTTAGTTTTATTTCTCTAGCTCAATTAGTTTTTGAGATATATTTTTTTTTGTGAAAGTTGCGTCTACGGTTATTTTTCCCCATATCTCAAGGTCAAAAAGGAATTTGGCCGCCAAACCTACATAGATCGTGTTGGTACATCAAGTAAATATTACAACATAAGTTTCGATATAGGTTGCCATTTCGCCATACTTATCTGGCCAGACCCTTTCCAGGATAACCCAGGATTTTAGATATACATTCCAAATTTCAGCCAAATCGGTTCATTCGTTGTGGCTTGAAGGAGTACCCCACACACACACACACACACACACACACACACACACACACACACACACACACACACACACACACACACACACACACACACACACACACACACACAAACTTTCGTCTTTATAATAGTGTGATTTAATGTGATTTTATACAAGATTTTATACAAACAAAATTAATATACCAGGTGCGTTACATACAATTTTTAAATTAGTCAAGATATAGTTCTAAAAACATTTTCTTGTTATTTTTTTGTCTGTAAATTAAACAAACTTTTCTTTTCATTAAAGACATTATTTATTTATATGTACTTGCTTTTCCTGACATATTTTTCAGTCGCATGCGTAAAGCTCGCGTGTGTTTCGCCTATGTATAATAATAATTAATTATCTAATTTATATGTACTAAATATTATAGTAACCTTAATTCAACCGGCCGAAGTCGTAAGCATCAACTAGTATATCTACAATGGGTAATGCGTACAAACTCCGAAAGCTCTGAAATAGAATGAAGCGATAAAATAATAATATTATAGTTTTCAGCAAAATACACCGAACGTTTAAAACCGTATAATTGAGTGTTGAAAGTTGAAACTATAATCTCCGTTGTTCATTTACGATGTTTATTACGCAAATGTTTTTAACGCTTAGTAATATTCATAATAGTAACTTCATAGTCCGGGAGTCGGTGACACTTAAAGCCCCGTCGTGCGGAATCGAAAATTCTTTATGGGAATTTGTAGTTAACAATTTTAATTATAAGCTTGGTATGCGTCAATCTAAATTGCCGAAAATACATATGTATTTTGAAAAAGAAATATTTTTTTAATGCAAAAAAAGTTGTTTGCGCAACATTCTCTTGAAAGACTACTAAACTTTCTATCGTATACACTGCAAATAATGCCATTTACCATTTCTAAAAATTCATTTTTTTACATTTTTCCGGCTTTTTAAGTAAACCCCTTCGTTTTCCCGACAACATAAAGTATCCTATGCCACTCTCTAGATCTTTAACTATACCAAAATTCAATCAGTCAGTTGCGGCGTGATTGAGGGATAAACTAACAAACAAATACACTTTCACACGTATGATTTTCATATTAGGTGCTTACAAATTACAACGGATTTTTACGATTGTGAATAAAAAGACGTGTGGCACTCGGGGACTGCCGCGGTAAAGCTATTACATAGCATTTTTTATCAACGCCATCTAGCGGTGAGACGAGTCCCGTGTCAGGTTATTTTCGTTACGGAATTTCTGGATTCGGTCTCCACGCTCAAGGCCCGCGATAGAAGCTATGCAGTAGCTTAAAAACTCGTAGAACAAAGAAACAGTCTAAATTGATCTTTATTGGATTGGTATATTGTGAATGTGTTTGCAAAGTGAACATAATATTAAAAACTAAATAAATGCTAGCAACATTATGTCTATGTGGCTAACACTGATAAAGAGTTCGCGCTGGGGACTACATTGTTCACCGAAACCTTTACTTGTGAGTATCAGAAATAGACGCACACACACAATAACATTTCAACCCACAAACCATTGTCAAATAAAATACATACTTAATGTAAAAGGAATAAAGTTAACTTTTCAATTGATATAAGTTGTGTTGGTTGACTCTTTATTGCATATGTGCGTCCAAACCAGTGCAGTATGTATTGTTTAGCGCTTGAAAAAAATTACCTACATAATAGGTAAAACATAGATCAATTTAGAACAGATATGCGACGTGATTTATGTTGTTTTCGCTTCGCTGCCGTGTTAATACAATGTATCTTTAGAAGTTCAGATACAGTGTTTTATCGTAACAGCGATAAATGGGTTCCTCGCACATGTTTACATTATAATGGCATTTAAATATTTCAATTAAGTTTAAAAAATACTATAAGAAACTTCAAATGGAAATACTCTCTCTATCTAAGACATAATGGTCTAGTTCAAAATTCAAAATTTATTTATTTCATGTAGGCCAACTTGTCTCTCTTATCTTACGCGTCATAAATCTACCACCAGTTCGAAATGCGTATACTGCTGAGAAGAGCCGGCAAGAAAGAGCAGTTGCTCTTTTCAAAAAAAAAATACAATAGGTTACAAAACTGTGTAACTATGTACTATGTGCGTGTCGTATCTATAGTAAGTGGGAGCGAGAGGTTGCTCGTGCCTGACCGCTCCCACCTAGGCTCCTGACAGGCACACACACTTACGCAATGTGCATGTACACACGACGTGACCACAAGCAAAGCTCATGCGCTCTCATAAATTAAAAGCTTGACAGCCTAGTAATTTGTCCAGTTGGACTGAGAATGTTCGATTCCATGATTATTGAGTGACGATTACTGCGTACCCTCGACATGGGTAGTTTTAGATTAGAGCTTCTTTCTTTCTTTCTTCGTACTGGGCTGGTTTCCACACTTAGACCAGTCATTGGTTTGTTGTGTGTGATACACCAATCCTTTCGATGTTTTTACTCCAACCATCCCAGCTCTCTCCAGAAGTCTAGCAGGCCGCCCAGGTTGCCAAGGACCTCTTGAAGTGATGCTGGGGATCCGAGATGGTTTTTGCGTTGCTCTGCTACGCCCGTGCATCCTAGGAGCACGTGCGTCGGTGTTTCATCTGCCTCCATGCAGGCCCTGCATAGAGGACTGTCGGTGACACCTATAATGAAGAGGTGTTTGTTTAGTGGGCTGTGCCCTGTTATAATTCCCACCACCTTCCTGAGTTTACCTCTATCCAGGCGGAGTAGTTTGTTAGTTAGGTGTTTGTCTAGATTAGGAAAGGCCTCCCTGGTCTGTCTGCAGTCTGTCGCAGTCGACCATAATAGGGACTGTTCTTTGAATGTTAGTTCATGCACCCAGGTTTTATACTCACTGAAGGGGATTGGAACAATAGGTTCCGGCCCTGCTACCTTCAGTGTTGTAGCCTTACGTGCTAGTTCATCCGCTGCCTCGTTTCCTGGGTCACCCTCATGCCCCCTGATCCACCTTAAGGTGGTATCATTGAAGGTAGAGAGTGTCTCCAGCGCCTTGTGACAGTCTAGTATGAGTTTGGAAGTTGTCGAGGGACTGGCCAAAGCTTTGAGGACGGCTTGGCTGTCTGAGTTAATGTTTATTTTAAAGTTTGTTACCTTTCTGTTGATTATAGCTATCGCTGCAGTTGTGATGCCGACACACTCTGCTTGGAAAACAGAGTTATCCTTACCAAGTGTGTAACTTATCCTCATGTTGAGTTCTTGGCAGTAGGCTCCAGCGCCTGTGCCAGATTTAGTTTTCGATCCATCCGTGTATACTTCTATTGTGTTCTGGTCTGCTTTCGGATTCTTGCCTCCTTTTGCGTTTATTTTGTAGTTTCTCTCCAGTGTATATTGTTTGCTGGCTTTGTCGCAGTTCCATTCCAGTCGTGGTTCTTTTTTGAACCCTTGTACTAGTATTTTGGTATGTGATGTGTTGTGCCCTTTCCACACGCCCGAGGTTTTCAGCCTCAGGGCAGAAAGTGTTGCTTCTTCTTTAATGTATAAGTGTAGGGGCGGAATTCCTAGTATTACTTCTAGGGCTTGCGTAGGTGTTGTGTTCATGCAACCAGTAATGGCTAGACATGCTTGTCTCTGAAATTTCTGTAGTTCTTGCTGGGCAGTTATAAGAAGCGTTCTCGGCCACCAGACCAAAGCGGCATACGTAAATGAGCTTCTTACTACTGCTAGGTATAACCATTTCATGATCTTTGGTTTTATACCCCAGGTTTTCCCCAGCATGCGTTTGCATTGGTTTAGAATAATGGTCGACTTTTTTATCTTATCTTCTAGGTGTCTTTTCCAGTTGAGCTTACTTTCTAGGATTACACCGAGGTACTTTACTTCGGTAGACAGTGTAAGTTTTGTGTTAGCTAAAATTGGTGGTTTGCCAAGATCGGTTTTCCTTTTGTTTGTAAAAAGGACCATCTCTGTTTTCTTTGGATTGACCGTTAATTCATTTTCTTTGCACCATCTCTCGATTAGTTGCAAAGCTCGTTGTACTATTTCATATAGTGTCCGTTCTATTTTGCCACTGATGAGAATTGTGATATCATCAGCATAGCCAATTGTGTAAAATCCGGCTTTGTTTAGTTTCTTTATTAGGTCATCGACTACGAGATTCCACAGGATCGGTGATAGCACACCTCCCTGTGGACATCCTCTTGCCACTATACCTTTTGTAGTTCCATTTAAATCAATGTGTATTATTCTATGCTCTAGAAGTGCTCTTATCCAGCTGCGTAGTGTACCCGGTACGTTGTATCGATCTAGGGCTTTGTCTATGCTATCAAATGTTGTTTTATCAAAGGCGCCTTCAATGTCAATGAAAATGCCTAAAGTTGATGTGCTGTTTTCAAGACCATGTTCGATCTTTGCTACAACAGAGTGCAAAGCTGTTTCCGTTGATTTTCCTGTGTTGTAAGCATGTTGGTTTGGGTGTAGAGGTATGTGTTTTAAACATCCGTCCCTTAGAAATCGGTCGGCCAATCTTTCGAGCGACTTCAGAAGGAAGGATGTGAGGCTAATTGGTCTAAAGGATTTCGGTGAAGTGTAGTCACTTTTGTCTGGTTTCGGTAGGAAAACGACTTTGACTTCCCTCCAGGCTTTTGGGATATACTTATGTGCAATACAGGCCTTGTATATCGGTTCTAGCCATGGTGTTAGTTGGGTTATTCCCCATTGTAGAAGCGCGGGGAAAATACCATCTATCCCACTTGATTTAAATGGGTGGAAGGTATCAATTGCCCATGTTATTCTATCTAATGTGATTATTTTGTTCGCTAGATCCCAGTCATCTTCCGATGGGTGGGTGTTGTAGTTGTTAATCCAGTCTGGTGAACTGACTATTCTACAGCCTTGGAAGTGTGTTTCGATTAATGTTTCGCAGACTTCTTTGTCATCTTTTGTGTAGGTTCCATCAGCTTTCTTCAGCGAGCCGAGTGAGTGTGTATTGTCGTTTGCTAGAATCTTACGAATGCGAGCAGCATTGTCGTTCGATTCTATGCTTGTACAAAACCTTTGCCAGGAGTTTCTGCTCTTCTGTCTGACGCGTTTATTGTATTTGTGTTGGGCTTCTTTAACCTATCCCAATCAAGTTCTTGTCTGGTGTTTCTGGCTCTATTGAAAAGCTTCCTGAGGTTTTTCCTCATTCTTTCCAGATCTGGGCCCCACCAGCTGTTTTTCGGTGTTTGCTTGGTGTTGGATTTTGTTATAGGACAAGCTTGTTCGTAACATTTGTTCATTTGCTTTGTTAAATCTGTAACTTTGTGTTCTATTGTGTCGGTGTCGATGACATCATGTGGTTTTCTTGTGCCGATTTCTTTGCTCAGCAGAGTTTTGTATTTCGTTTTGTCGGTTTTTCTAGGATTTCTCTTTGGTATGTGTGGGGTTTTTGTAAGGTCTAGCTTGTAGCAAATCCGTCTGTGGTCGGAGAGCGAAGGCTCGTCGCTCACATGCCAGTTTTTTACCTGGTCTGCGATTTTGGATGTTGCTAGTGTTAGGTCGATAATGGTTTGATACCTGCTTGAAACGAAGGTAGGTTCGTTTCCTCTGTTTATGATAGTCAGGTTAGTTGTTAGTAAGTAAGAAACGAATGTCTCACCTCTGTTGTTATTGGTTGGGCTCCCCCATAGGGTGTGATGTGCGTTGCTGTCGACAGAGATAATTAGGTCTGTGTCGTTGTCCTCACAGTGCAGCGTGAGGTCCACTAAGGCTTTTGTTGGTAGTTGGTCTTCAATAGGCATGTAGACTGAGGCTAGCACCAGTGGTTTTGGCGGCCCCCCCATGCCGTGTTGTATTCCGTTTTTTATTTTTACTGCTGTTAGGTCTCTGGAACAGTATTGTGTTAGTAGTGACGCTGTTATACAGCGTGGTATGTAAATACATGTTCTTGGCGGTTCGTCGTTACTGTATGAAAAAATCTTAACATTACAGCTTCCGTATCCGCATATGTTGTTGCCCCTGACCCACGGCTCTTGGATCAGTGCGATGGTCTCGGCTTCAACCTCCAGATGTCTGCGTAGTGTGGCCGTGGCGAGATGTTTGTGCTGGAGGTTGGTCTGTACGATGTTTATTACGGAGCCGCCTTTTCCGCTGAGGGTTGGTCAGCAGGGGCAGTTCCGTCTGTGGCGTTAGGTCTCGCCTCTTTCTCTCGAGGTTGTGGTTGGTCCTCTCGAGAGTCCGTCAGCACTGCCTCGATGTTATCTAGGACAGTGCTCACGGAGGGCTCTGGTGTTTTGGGGTGCTGGCCGGTCGGTTCGTCCACTTCCATGTTCACATTCCCACCAGGCTCATCACGGTCTTCAGGCGCTGAGTTTTGTCCGGGCGGTACATCGCTCAGTCCTTCACGCGTGAAGAACCTGATGTAGATTGTGCCCGTGGAGTAGGCAATTTTCCTACCGCGCGCCAGGGTTGTTGGCAGCTCATCCTTCGGTATTCCCAGAATTAGGAACACGCCTGGAGGGCTGCTGGATGTTTTTTGGTAGCTGAACAGAGTCCACCGCGACACGTCGTACCAGGGATTTTGGAATGATAGGACTTGATGTAGTTGTCCTATCTCCCCATCGTAGTCGGGCACGTAGAGCCCCGACCTTATCCTAACTGGTATTTCGGTCTGACGTATCACAGTGAGCCCCGTTCCGTCTCTAGGTGGTGTGAGTTTGGGTACCACGGCTTTAAGCCAGTTTAAGGCTTTTTCGTCGTGGCACCATATCTTTAGTACACCCTCACTGAGGAAGGCCTTACCCTCAAACGCCGGGGCGTATCGGGTTTGGCCTGGTGCCAGAGGTTCGATACAGGCTGCGAAAATCGCCTTCTGTATCTGCGCCTGTATGGCATCCGCCTCAGTTTGGGTTAGGTCTAGTCTGGGTGTTGTGGTCACGGCCACACTCAGATGCGACTGAGCTGCTCTAGAATAGGAGCCCGTCGCCTCATGAGTTGGTCGGTTGTCCGTCCGTGCACGTTTGTGTCCCCCTCTAGATTAGAGCTAATAATATCTTTAAATACGTGTTCCCTTCTATGACCTGGTTAATTTGAGGGTGGTTATCACCATACCACCAGTTGTACCTTTAAATAATAGACCGTGGCAGTGAGTTTATAATAAAACTATATAAAAAAAAAAGACGTGTGGCACTCGGGGACTGCCGCGGTAAAGTTATTGCATAGCATTTTTTATCAACGTCATCTAGCGGCTCACCGTAGAGGAGTCCCGTGTCAGGTTATTTTCGTTACGGAATTTCTGGATTCGGTCTCCACGCTGGCCCGCGATAGAAGCTATACAATAGCTTAAAAATCGCGATTTCTGAAAAATGCTTGTTTTTTAGATACAGTATATTGTCTTGGCACGGCCAGTCCACGGTTTTCAAAATTCTTATAAGTCGTGTCTCTTGTCCTCAGCTGCAAGTGCGCAACTCCCGCACAGAGTCCACGGAAGATGACAAGCGCAGCGACGACAGCCGCCCGCTCAGCCACGCGTCCGACTTCAGCAGGGAGAATATCTGTAAGCTATTTATCTTTTTTTATTTATCTTTTTTAAAAAGAATATTAGCCAACCTGAAGTTGACTAATGACTAATTCTCCTGTCCCCTCCAAATAAGCGGAAAGCTTGTGTTAGGATTGGGTGCGACAATAGTGCAACGGGTGGGATTCGAACCTGTGACTTTACAGTTTTCAGTTCACACCTTCAACCGTTGGGCTATTGAGGCTTCAAAAAAAAAGCTATGTTTATCATCGTAAAATGAAATGAATACACCTTATTTTACACCACGTTAGAATGAAACCGTAAACAGGTTTCGCCATTTTGTCGCGGCGGCCATCTTGGATTTGAAACTTATTGTAATGCTAGTCGAGCCCTTTCATTTGATACTCACCTTGAGAGAGTTGTGAAAAAGTATGTAATCCGCCATTTTGTGGCGATGAACAAAACTATGCTATGTATACAGTGTTTCCACAATGAAGTTTCAAAAATGCAAAACAATCCAATACATGTTAAGACGGGCAGACAAAAGCAGACCCATTCCCGTTGGTGGCACCCGTTCACGAGCATGACCCACGATCCAGCTATTGCTTCTCTCGACCACATTTGAGGGAACGTTTACCCTCAAATATGGTACATTTATTTATCTATTTATTAAACATATTATAATATTTCTTTCCAACATTGATATATTTATTACGTACTAACCAAGCATAAATAAAACATTGTGCCACTAATTTAAGAATTTTCCGTGCTAATATACCGGTAAAACTTTTGGACCCCACGATACAGACCTCCTAGTGTGGGATCCACAGTTAATATTATGTGGATGTATGTAGTTTTTGTTAAATAAATATATTTTTTTTTCATTTTCATTAACATTAGTAAGAATTTGATTTGCAGTGTCGGGCGCCAACGCCCCCCGCCGCAGCCGGCGCGGTCTGGCCAACGAGTGGCAACGTCCCCTCACGCGCTACTTGCCCGTTGACCGTGACGACTTCGACCTGCGCCGCCACGTGGAGTCGGCCGGCCACCAGGTCGAGCTGTGCCCCTACGTGATGGTCAACTCGACCTCCTGCCGCGGATACTTGCACAAACTGGGCGCCAAGTTTCACACGTGGTCCAAAAGGTTACTAATACTAATTAATTTTTTTTTTAATTCAATGACAACATAGTCCTTGACTACGATCTCACCTAGTGGTAAGTGATGTTGTACCTCGTAAGAAGTGATGCCTATACTCGGCCTTTTGCTGCTGGTACTTGCACAAACTGACTTTTACCTTCAAATTTGTCAAAAATAATAACACTTTAAATCATCTTTGAACATGGAATTGGGATAGGTAGCCGTTGCGTATTGGTTACCTATCCTAAATCTTTACTTCTTCCATCGCCCTCCGCAGTTCGTTCAATATCGTTCAAGCCGAAGGTTTGGTTGAAAGTGATATTTTTGACTGAAGATGGCCAAAGCTGAAGACTTTTCGGTCGGACACTACTGTGCTATGACCTAAAAAGTGTGTAACATCCAAATGTAACTGTTTCAGGTGGTTCGTTTTCGATCGAGAAACGAAAACGTTCGTCTACTACTGGGACAAAAGCGAGAAGAAACCGCGAGGCGGCGCTTACTTCCAGGTATAATACGTTTATCTCACGAAGTTGCGGGCGCTTTACTTGTGGTTACATCGTGTACATTGCGTAAGTGCGCGCGCCTGTCAGGAGCCTAGGTGGGAGCGGTCAGGCGCGAGCAAGCTCTGGCTCACATATACAGATACGACACACACACAACCATGAGCCACGCGCCCTCGTGAATTGCAAGAACTATTGTTGTACTCCTTCTAGATCCAAGAATCGAATCTACTCGAACGAAACGCTTTAATTCAACGTTTCTGATAAGAACCGCTAAGGTGTGGAACACTCTGTCAGCATCCGTGTTTCCTGCCACTTATAATTTGAGTACCTTCAAGGCAAGAGTGAATAGGCATCTTCTAGGCAAGCGCGCTCCAACCTAGACCTCATCAGTGCTATCCAGTACTGATTATCGTCAAGCGCAAGCCTATTTCAGATTTTAAAAAAATGCCTTTTTTATTCGATCGTCGACTACTTTTCTAATACCGATTATTTATATTCATGACATTACTATATGATACCCGCGACTTCGTTCGCGTGGATTAAGGTTTAATTCCCGCGGGATCTCTTCGATTTCCCGGGATAAAATGTAGCCTATGTTTTAATCCAGGGTATGAACTATCTCCATTCCAAATTTCAACCAAATCCGTCCAGTAGTTTTTGCATGAAAGTGTAACAAACATACACACACACATACAAACTTTCGCCTTTATAATATTACTAGATTACTAGACTAGACTAGATACTAGACTAGAACTAGAACTAGACTAGACTAGACGAAGCCCGCGACTTCGTCCGCGTGGATCAAGTTTTTTCAATTCCCATGAGAACTCTGTAATTTTCCGGGATAAAATGTAGCCTATGTTTTAATCCTGGGTATGAGCTATCTCCATTCCAAATTTCAGCCAAATCGATTCATTCGTTGTGGCGTGAACGAGTAACAAACATACACTCACACATACAAACTTTCGCCTTTATAATATTAGTGTGATGTGATAATGTGATGTGATGTGAAGTGTGATTTTTTTTTTTTTTTTTCCAGGTCATAGAAGAAGTATACCTAGACCACGGTAACACATCTAAATCTCCCAACCCCCAAACAACTTTCATAGTGAAAACCAGACAACGGCGCTACTACCTCATGGCGCCGTCCGGAGAGGCCGCTAGAATATGGATAGACGTTATATTCACAGGGGCACAAGGATACACTGAATATCTGGAGTGAATATTACCAATATTCTATTCTAGAAAAAATATTGAAATATCGGATTATGAATATAATCGCTGCAACATTTTCGTTAAACCTTATGATTGTTTAAGGATGTTCAAGAATGAATATTGATAATATTCAATTCTAGAATTAATATTGTGCTGGATTCTGCTGGATTATGAATATAATTGTGAAATGTGGTACATATTACATACAGATTTTTGAGGATATTTAGAATGAATATATAAATAAAATCATTCTCGTCCTAGCAAGCTGAATAACCAGGGTCTGCTAGTATTTAAAACTATTAGTGCCTAACAATTTTGAAGAATGAATTTTCCACTCTGGTTGTAATATTTAAGAAAAATCGTTGTATCGTATTATGGATGTGATATTGATACATTTTGCGTATTTATTTATTTTCAAGAATCTTTTCAAATCGATAGTATATTTTTATCGGCTTATTATTGGATACTTTGAGCGATTATGAAACCAATATTGAGAGGTTGAGTTTGAGTAAATCCTTTAATATAATTGAGGCATTATTCTAAAAATAATATAGGTCATAAATATGAAAGTGATATTCCATTCTGAACTGAATATTCTGAATGTGAATATTGCGTATTATTGTGATCTTTGTATACGTATTCATAATGTTTACTATATTGAGTTATAGTAAAAGGTTTTGAGAGACTTAAATAATGAAAATGCTTGCTTATGTAGGTACAAAATACGAACGACATTATTAATAAAGTATACATACATATACTTATAATCATATTATTAAATATAATTAAATGATCAGAAAAAATATACCTGTGATGAAACGATACTTAGGTTTATAATTACTGGAGAATGGACTATTTTTGCGGATTTCTGATAAAATTTATACTTATTATAATTAGTGGTGTTTAAACATAATATTATAATAACATTATAATTTATAATATTATCTATATTTAGAAAGAAACATTTTGTATTTACTATATTATGGCTCTATACCCATGTTTGCAATGTATATCTCTATATTATTAAGTAGGTACATATATAAATAACGTTATTCAGTATGAATATTTATATAAAATCGATTTATATACGATTTCAATACCATAATATTCCTATCAAAAAGTGCTTATTCTTAAAATTAACCGTTCAGTATTTATATGATAATAAAATTGTATAGACAATAAATTATAAATTACCTGTGCCAATTATTAACTTAATATTCCAATATGGCGGCTATTTTTATACATTTATCGGTTAAATATTGGTGCCTTGTAGAAGACTGATTAATTTCAGATATACCATTATTGAATTGAAACTAATAAAACTATGTATTTATCCTTCATATTAAAAAGTCAATTTTAAATATTTTTCTTATTTATTAATAATAATAATATCGCGTTTAAATTCTGCACGCTTAGTTAATTAGTAATATAATGTTACCATGGTAAAAAAGTATTGGGACAACTTTTACATTGTCTATAAAATCGAATACAATTTTTAAAAACATACATTTTAATTATTATTTTTAAATAAAATAAACATTTTTTCTTTGAAGGTACAGCTGATAGTACAGTTAGTCAGTTACTTAACATTTTATTATGTAAATACGCCTACGTCCATATGAAATTTGGTTGCATTTTAAATATATTTTTTTAGGTAGGAAAATCATCTCACTAGATACCTATTCAAGTATCTGCCCTTTTAGTTAAAACTTAACTCACTTTTATTTTATATACTTAGAATATTATTTCCTAATGCATTTACACACTGCATACATTGTAACATAATTTTAAGTACAAAATCGTAATTTTTACTACGATACTTTAATACCAGTGTATAAAAAAAAACATTTTATTTTTAAGGCTTGCAACACTATTTTAACTTTTTTTTAAGTAACGGCTGATACCAATATTTTAGGTGTAAGGTCACAGTATCATAACGAATCTAATCAATTAATTGCATCCTTGAATAAAATAATATTCAATTTATGTTGTCGTTTTTTTTTTTTGTATTCCTCCTTTATCATCGTTACCTAGACATCCACTGTTAGACATAGGTCTCTTGAATAGATTTCTACAAGCTTTGATCGGTATCCAGCGGTGCCCTGCAACTTGTATGATGTCGAGCTGCCTAGTGGAGGGTCTCATATTTCCTAGGCGAGTTCGTCACTCTAGAACTTACTTTAGCTACTGTTTCGAGACGAAATAATAACAGCCAGATAGACAGGCCTGGATAAAACCATGCTTATAATTTAATCTCAATCTTAGTGATAGATGCTCGCTACTGACACAAGCTAAACGCTTAGAAAAATGAACGAATGTTATTTCTTATTTTTTGTGATCGTCGAAGTATAATTTAATCAGAAAAATGCAGATAGGTACTTATTTTTCTCTTACCCAGCCTGAGTTCCTACTTATGTTTTTCCCTTCATCCTGCTAAAATGTGCGCATAACATGGAACTTGCAAATAATTGGGAAAAAAATATTAATTTCATTGAATTTTGATACTTAAAGCTTATTCATAGAGTCCTCCCTATGTTATTATACTCTGGAGTCGTCTCCCCTCATGAGTCAAAAGATATGAAAGCTCTAAACTAAATTGTTTTATTTGTCATCTGTGGGCGACGGACGTAACCGGACCGTAGAGAGAGAAGACATAGAGCCAGTGACGATTTCTTTCTCACTCACACTAAAAAGAGAGCAGAAATAAAGTTATTAATGTGATAAACAGAGACGCAGCTACCCAATTTTTTGTCCCTCATCGTGTAACCAGTTTTTTCAAGGTCGACACACTTTTGTGCGAAACAAACTGACAGTTAATAAGAAAATTTAGTATCTATGTGTGTTGCCAGCTTTAGGTACCTATACAATGTCCCGATTTTCCCTATCCTACTTATATTATAAATGTGAAAGTTTGAATCTATGTATGGCCATCCATACATACATCCAAATTTCAGCCATATCGGTTTAGTGTGGCGTGATTGAGTAACAAACATATGGATGTTTGTTACTCAATACGCCACACTAAACCGATATGGCTGAAATTTGGCACGGAGATAGGTTTTTTTAGTAATGTCCTCTGACATACCGTAACGGCGGGTTACTTTGGCTACTTTTTCAATTTTTTTTTTTAATTTTTGTTGAAACAAAATAAAGTCGTGATGGAAGAAATGAATATTATGAGAAAAGAAAAGAAAGATGATGGATACTAGAATATGATATATGTCGGCGATGATTAAAGTGTATTCAGTTAGATAGTGTCGGTTACTGTTCTGAATCATCCTGAAGTTTCGTTCGAATGTCCAACGACCAGTCGAGAACTGTTGGCGATCTTAAGAATTATTTTATTTACAAAGTTCTTAATTTTTAAAGCCATTTTTAAATAGCTAGAGGCAGACTTTTAATGTTTTTTAAATAATTATTAACTTAAACTATGAAGAGTTGCAGTTTTATACGACTGCCTGAAAAAAGGAATATACTGTTAATTTCATTAATGATGATTTTGATGACTAAATATACAATTTTTGTTGCTTTTAATTCAATAGCATTACTCGATCGAAGGAAAATTTTAACTGTTCATTAAAAATTATTTTGTGTAACATTCTTACTAGTAACGAAAAAAAATTTTCCTTTGTGTTACATACATCTTTTTTCAAAGTGACTCACATATGCTAAATTTCTATTCGGCATTTCAATATTTTTTTTAAGGAGCAAATAATTATCTAGTGAATTGGTCCTATGAAACTACATTAAAAAACTTTAGTATAAAAAAAAATATTTTTAAAAAACCGACTTACGTGTACAAACTAAAATTATTTTATACTTTTAAGTGGTGGTTGAAGTTAATATTGTGTGCAATAAAGAATAATAAATTCTTTATTGCACACAATATTAAGATATATGTAAAAAAATAGGAGCTTACCCTAATAGGTATGTCTCTCCCAGACAACCTTATATGTGTAGGTATGTTATTTAAAAAATAAAACAGTTCAGCATCTGTTTTGTCGTTTTATTTAAAAATCCTGGGAAGAATTTTCCATCTAATTTGGGGTACTAGGGGAGTGCAGTTATTGTGGCAACATTAAACTCGAACTTGTCATGTGACGTCATCGTTACGTCATGTTATCTCTATTTCAGTCGCGGTTACACAGTACCTTGGTCTATTGCCTTCTCTGTCTACGAACCGGACCTACGTCGGTACCACAAACATATACAGTCTTATTACAAAAAACTTAATAAACCTTGGTTTAAACCTGTACTATCAAGTCCAGGCTTATCTGCAGAACCATGGTCTAAATATGTTCGTATTACAAAACATATATAAACCGTGGACTTCTTAGTACCGTCATTTGAACCATTGCTTAAATATCGACCACAGATTAATACAAATATCATTCGTTCACCACGTAGACAGAGAAGGCAATAGACCAAGGTACTGTGTAACCGCGACTGAAATAGAGATAACATGACGTAACGATGACGTCACATGACAAGTTCGAGTTTAATGTTGCCACAATAACTGCACTCCCCTAGTACCCCAAATTAGATGGAAAATTCTTCCCAGGATTTTTAAATAAAACGACAAAACAGATGCTGAACTGTTTTATTTTTTAAATAACATACCTACACATATAAGGTTGTCTGGGAGAGACATACCTATTAGGGTAAGCTTCTATTTTTTACATATATCTTAATATTGTGTGCAATAAAGAATTTATTATTCTTTATTGCACACAATATTAACTTCAACCACCACTTAAAAGTATAAAATAATTTTAGTTTGTACACGTAAGTCGGTTTTTTAAAAATATTTTTTTTTATACTAAAGTTTTTTAATGTACTTTCATAGGACCAATTCACTAGATAATTATTTGCTCCTTAAAAAAAATATTGAAATGCCGAATAGAAATTTAGCATATGTGAGTCACTTTGAAAAAAGATGTATGTAACACAAAGGAAAATTTTTTTTCGTTACTAGTAAGAATGTTACACAAAATAATTTGTAATGAACAGTTAAAATTTTCCTTCGATCGAGTAATGCTATTGAATTAAAAGCAACAAAAATTGTATATTTAGTCATCAAAATCATCATTAATGAAATTAACAGTATATTCCTTTTTTCAGGCAGTCGTATAAAACTGCAACTCTTCATAGTTTAAGTTAATAATTATTTAAAAAAAACATTAAAAGTCTGCCTCTAGCTATTTAAAAATGGCTTTAAAAATTAAGAACTTTGTAAATAAAATAATTCTTAAGATCGCCAACAGTTCTCGACTGGTTGTTGGACATTCGAACGAAACTTCAGGATGATTCAGAACAGTAACCGACACTATCTAACTGAATACACTTTAATCATCGCCGACATATATTATATTCTAGTATCCATCATCTTTCTTTTCTTTTCTCATAATATTCATTTCTTCCATCACGACTTTATTTTGTTTCAACAAAAATTAAAAAAAAAATTGAAAAAGTAGCCAAAGTAACCCGCCGTTACGGTATGTCAGAGGACATTACTAAAAAAAACCTATCTCCGTGCCAAATTTCAGCCATATCGGTTTAGTGTGGCGTATTGAGTAACAAACATCCATATGTTTGTTACTCAATCACGCCACACTAAACCGATATGGCTGAAATTTGGATGTATGTATGGATGGCCCTACATACATTCAAACTTTCACATTTATAATATAAGTAGGATAGGGAAAATCGGGACATTGTATAGGTACCTAAAGCTGGCAACACACATAGATACTAAATTTTCTTATTAACTGTCAGTTTGTTGGGCACAAAAGTGTGTCGACCTTGAAAAAAACTGGTTACACGATGAGGGACAAAAAATTGGGTAGCTGCGTCTCTGTTTATCACATTAATAACTTTATCTCTGCTCTCTTTTTAGTGTGAGTGAGAAAGAAATCGTCACTGACTCTATGTCTTCTCTCTCTACGGTTCACCATGATAACATTCTATTGCAACGTTCCGTATGCTCAGAAAAGAAAACATTTTGATAATATGTTAATGATTAAATGATGTTTAGGAGTGTTAAAAATATCGAGACTGTTATTTTGCATGGATATAGACATTACTTAGTTATTTCGTCAATTGCAGTTTTGTTTTATTTCGTATTAATTTCTAACAAAACATCTAAGTACGTGTAACGAAACGTAACATTTTCGCGCGTTATATGAAACCCTTACAATAAACAAAACCATCGCAAGTTGAACAAAGTTCTTAAAGCCTTGGGATTTTTAAGTGTTTGTAAGTCTATATTAGAACAATGGCCTCTTCACACAGGGCATCCTCGAGCATCTCTACTTAAATCTTCTCTTAATAAGTCCACTATTTTCATTGCATAACGATTATTAAACCTATACTTTTGCCTGAAATCTTCATCGGATAAATCTACGAAGGGATTGACTCGAACACGATTTCTGTTGTGTCGGCGTGGCGTTTCCAACAACTCAGCTGCTTCAATAGCCTCAATTTCAATTAAATCGACCATGTTAATATCCATTTTTGAGTTAAAATAACACAACACAATGAAAAAGATGATAAAACGTAGAAAAAAACTATTGCTTACAATTAGAGAAACTTTGACAGCCAATTGACAGCTATGATTTAGACCATCGTTGTTGTTGTTGTTGTTGTTTTAACTTTCTGGCTTTATTTAGTGCCAGTTCAGCACAATGCACTTCGCCAATGTCACGTTGCACAGAAGAGCCACAGAGGGGAGGTTCAAAAGTTGACGATATTTTTTTTTTTTTTTTTTAAACTTGCAGTAGCAGGAGAATCTTGTTAGTCACAATATCTACAACAGAACAAAAAAAAAATACACAGATAAATACAGAGTTATATACAAATATATATCAAATTCTTATTTTGTTAGTATGTACATATTTACAGACAAACTTAACATAACGACTAAAAACTAACATTAAGAAGGACTCAACATTTATAGGACGGGGTATGCCAGAAGGGAGAGCATCGTAAAGTTTATAGAGGAGTTTTGGACAGGAGAAAAGAATATGAGTGACCGACCCATCGTCAAGACCACACTCGCACAATGAGTTATCTCTGATTCTTAATTTAGCAAGATGAACAGGGGTACAAGCGTGACCAATACGAAGGCGGCATATCACAGAAGTAACCCTGCGATCTGTGTTTCGATAAAGAAAGAACCAAGGACGACGTGGAATGTCAGGCTGAATTGCCCCATAAAATTTACCCTTAACTGATTTTGATGCAATCCACAAAGAATTCCACGAGTTACTAAGGTCAGTTTTGGCAAGAGACCGTAGGTCCTGAGTGTGATTCTTGAAGTGACCTAGAACGCCTGACTCGATTGCAAGTTTAGCACACGCATCTGCCGATTCATTACCTTTTATACCCATGTGGCCTGGAACCCAAGCTAAGGTAATGGAGAGGCCTTTCTGTTGACAGGAGTATAGGGCTTCTCTGATCTGAAAGATGATGGAAATAGGGGGTTTACTGCGAAAAGGGTTTGCCTTAAGGGCTTGGAGACAACTTAAAGAGTCGGTCAGAATAATAGTGCGTTCAACGTTATGGGCTTCAACAAAAAGGATTGCTTCCAGAATAGCTACAGACTCTCCTGTAAATACCGATGATTCTGGGGGACACTTGAATTGAAGAGAAATTTTATGTTTAGGAATCCAACAGGCAGCACCAACACAGGATTTTACAGACAGTTTTGATGCATCTGTGTATATTGCCAAGTGCTCAGAAAGACCTTTATTGTCCATAATATGATTAAATTTAGCATTTGCTTCTATAGTATCCTTACTAAGACCCAAATTAATTATATCAGGTTTAGTAATAAGACTTTCAAAACTAGAGGAAAATAAAGGTAGGATAGGTGAAGAGAGAATAGGATGAGGGAGCCGAGTAAATTTAAGAAAACTTTTTAAGAGGCATGTAGGCTTCTGACTGGGCCGCAGAGATATTGACAGTTGGCCAAGTTTGTCCAAAAGAGGATGGGAGGAAAGTTGCAAAGTTTTACAAATAAATCGATCACAAAGATACTGACTACGGAGAAGGATTGGAGGATCAACACACTCCACCTGAAGTGCATTAGTAGGGGAGGATTTCATAGCGCCAAGTATTATCCTTAAACATTTAAATTGGATTTTATTGAGTTTATCTATGGCTGATTTGTTAATGGGGTCTAATACAAAAAGGCCGTAGTCCATATGACTACGTATTAAAGCATTGTACAGCAGTTTTTGAGTATAAGGGTGGGCACCCCACCATACCCCTGATAAAGCTCGCAAAACATTAATATTTTTTTCACATTTTTTAATAACATATTCTATATGAGAAACACCGTTTAACCTAGAATCTAGAAAAACACCAAGAAATTTAATTTGACTAACAAGTGGAATGGGTTGATCCTCAAATACTATATTTGGAAGGGGAATATGTCTTTTTCTAGTAAATATGACTGCCTTGCACTTAGCGACTGAAAGAGAGAGACCATGATCGGATAACCACTGACCTAGATAATACAAAGCAGAGTTCAAATTAATACAAATTTCATTCATGGAGTTAGAGCTGGAGTAAAGAGCTACGTCATCAGCATACTGTAATATATTACAAAAGTTGTTGACAGACAATTCAAGGTCGTAGGTATAAATACTGTATAGAAGAGGACTGAGCACAGAGCCCTGAGGGAGACCTTTCCAGATTACTCTGGGGGGAAGGCTTAAAGAGTTAGTTTTCACCAGAATAGTTCTAGATGAAAGAAGGTTGCATATGATTCGTGTAAGTCTCGGCGGAACACTCAGCTTTTGCAATTTCTGCCTGAGTACCGGGAGTAAAACGTTATCATAAGCAGCTGCTACATCCAAGAAGACACCCACAAGAAACTCTCCTCTGGCTAGGGCAATACGGATGTCTGTCGAAATCACTCCAAGGTTATCTAATGTACCAAGCCCCTTTCTGAATCCAAACTGGGACTTAGCCAGAGAACTTCTGCTTTCCATTATCCATTCCAAGCGATTTTTAATCAAGTGCTCCATAATTTTGGCTAATGCAGAGGATAATGCGATAGGGCGATAGGAATTAGGATCTAAAGGGTCCTTACCAGGTTTCCTAATTGGAATTATTATTTGGGTCTTCCAAGGTTCCGGGACGATTCCTGATTCAAGAAACCTGTTGACCATATCTAGGTAGCATTGCTTCGCCTTATCGCTGAGATTTACTAGAAAAGAGTATGGAATGCCATCTTCACCAGGTGAAGAGTCTTTTAAGCCTGATAGGACACACTGTAATTCAGGGAACGAAAAAGGGGAGTCCATTCGGTCAGAGCTGGGAAGAAGAGATGTGGATGTAAGGCAATCTTCGGAAGGGACAGAAGGCGGGGCCAATTTGTCTGCAAATGCTTCAAGCCAAACAGACACATCATTAGATAAGGGATCATTGGAGGACACAGAGCGGCGGAATCTTTTAATCCTATCCCACACTAATGTGGATGGGAAACGAGGATCCAAAGACTCACAGAACCTAGTCCAACCCTGTTTTTTCTTCCTAGACAATAATCTTTTATATTTGGCATTAGTATGTTGGTAGCTGATAAAATTCTCCCGAGACATACAAATTTTGTAATTTCTCTCTGCATCCTTGCGTTTAATTACCATGTCAGTACACTCTTGATCCCACCATGGAGGAGAAACCATAAAATCCCGTTCAGTCTTTTTGAGTGGTATATGGAGGTCAGCAGAAAATTTAATAATCCTAACAAAATTACTATAGTAAGAAATAATATTTCCATCATCAACCATCTCTGGCAGAGTATCCGTGAGACAGTCAACAGAGTCTGCAAAAGCAGACCAGTTGGCTTTATTAACTCTATGTTTCAGGAGAGGATTGGGCCTTGAGACAGGAGTAGATCTCTGAGCAATAGAAAGAAGGATAGGATAATGATCACTACCATAGGAGCTAGGAAGAGTATTCCAGGCAATGAGAGAAGCAAGAGAAGGCGAGCAAAGAGATAAATCAACAGCGGTTTTAGGGTTTTGATGGGGAAATACTCTTCTGGTTGGTGATCCATCGTTTAGGATGCATACATCATTTTCATCAAAGAGTTCCAAAAGAAGAGTAGCAAACCCATCACAAGAATGAGATCCCCATGCTGAGTGATGAGCATTAAAGTCTCCCATCACTAAAACAGGAGGTGGGAGTGAAGTAAGAACTAATTTTAAATCAGGAATCAGGGAAGAATGAGGGTGGGGAATATAGATTGAAATGAAGGAAATGTTGAGGGATCTCACAGCTACAGCGTTAAACTGTTGACTGTGAGGGGGAAGGGAGATAGAAGAATATGCAAGGGAGCGCT
This sequence comes from Hipparchia semele, assembly GCA_933228805.2. Taxonomy (NCBI): domain Eukaryota; kingdom Metazoa; phylum Arthropoda; class Insecta; order Lepidoptera; family Nymphalidae; genus Hipparchia; species Hipparchia semele. Next base: position 1,852,540 of record OW121733.1, on the reverse strand, counting down.
TGATCAAGATAGCACTCCCAGCATACCCATCATCCCTGTCATCCCTCAAGCAGGCATAGCCCGGGACCCGAAATTGGGAGCCAGGCAATAGCCATGACTCAGAGATGGCAAATATGATGGGTTTGAATTCATTAATAAGAGAGAGTATTTCGGGTTTTTTTGATCTGACACTGTTACAGTTCCATTGAAGGAGCTGAACCGAGGCCATTGTTTAGTTCTGAAGCGATTTTGACAAATATTTGAGCAACGTTGGGCGGTATACCATTTTGGTTGAGCATTTCAATAATAGGGGTAAGAGATTTGATAAAGTTAGAGATAAGGTTATCATTTGAAGAGGAAACACAGGAGTGTTCATTGTTGAGGGCACAACCATTGCCCATGGAGGAGGGGACATTGCGAGTGAAGTTGTAGTGGGCCTGTTTATCAAATCCCTTAGCTAACGGGGCTCTTGGACGAGGAGAACGGAAAACAGTTTGCCTATAGGACTTGGATGGAGTTGTTGGTGAGGATATGTAATTAGGGATGGACCTAGTTGAATAAGAGGGAGGGGTGAACATTTCCTTAGCCATTTCGGCATAGGAACGACGCACAGGAGGGAAACGAGAGGAGGCTTCCTGGTAGGAGAGGTTCTCATCTGACATAATAATTTTAATTGACTGCTGTCGGGCATGTTCTGGGCAGCTTTTATTGGAGGCTTGATGCTTACCAGAGCATAAAACACAAACCGACAAATCTAAGCTCACAGTGCACGTATCCCCTGAATGAGATTGTGCACACTTAAAACATCGTGGGGAAGATCTGCATTGAGCCTTTACGTGTCCAAAACGGCAGCAGTTTACACACTGAATAGTAGGCAAACGGTACGTCTCAACAGGCAGAGAGGTGTGATAGGAAAAGATTCTGGATGGAAGGGTTTGGCCACGGAATGTGATAACAACGGATTGGGTAGGGACCCAGGATATTCCACTTTCATTCATTTGCTTACGATTCAAGCGTCTAGCCTTAAGAACCTCCCCACAACCAGAGGGAAGTTCAAGCGAAGCAACAAACTCATCCAAATGCCAGTCACTGGGAACACCTCTTACTAGTCCCATGCGGGTAACATTAAAAGTTGGGACATACGCCTTATACTTAGCTTTTTCCAAGATCTTGTTCTCTACGAACTCATTTGCAGACTTATAATCTAAAAACTCTACAGATATTTTATTACGACCAGCGTTTTTTACTCCATCATTTAAGATTGATGCGACCTTTTGTTTGTGCAGAAACTGCCCGAAGGAGATTGCACGAATACTGGTACCTGCCGACGGGTCGGCCACTTCGCGGGAGACATAGACGATAAAAGGCCCTTTGTCTTCTGCTAAATACTTTTTGGGTGCCTCGGATAGGGAAGGGTGCAGATATAATGACTGGATAGAAGGAGCGGACGAAGCTGGGTCACTAATTTTGGAGTCGTATCCGAGATATTACTATCCCCGCCACGCTTGCGTGGAATGGGATTTTCACACATATAAAGGACTTCACACACGGCAGCTATAATGTATATTAATGTATATTACATCCTGGGATGTATAGCTTTACATTATCTTAACCTATCACACACGGAGCAGGTAATGTAATATATCTTTCCCTTCATTCCATTGGTATACGTCTCGACTGACGCACTTCCCAGCTACTAAAGTGCTATACAGGGTGTTATTATTTTTAATATGGATCTGTCAAGTTATTTATTACTAGATTTACTAGGTAGTTCATCAGAAGATGATTCAGATTGTGATTATGATGCGGGTATTGCCATATGTGCCAAAAATAGAACAATTTTCAGCGAGGAATATGCGTGGCAATATTTGATCTACCTTAAAATACAAACCTACTATAAATTAATGATAAAATTATTCCTACATACGATTTAATATATATATAAAAAATAATATAGTTACCTAAATGTTAATTTTTACATGTTCGATCTATTTCAATTCAGAAACGATTTTCGATAGTCTGTAGTTGTTCGATACGCATGGTACTTTACCAAGTGGGCGGTTCCCATCAATGAAGTACCACATTATCTGTACTTATTACATTTTACCGGAAAAAAAAAACGAAACTTCCTGAACGTAATCTGCCAAAATTATCATCCTAAATTTGAGAAAGTATAATGGTTTGCACCGGAGCAGTGATCACCGGAAAATCACCGGTGATTCTCCGTAGAAAGTAATCAATTGAAAACACCGGAGAAACACCGGTGTGTCACCGGTGATTATTAGATCATAAAGGTATGCGCCATCAGTACCGAGTACGTTTATTCACGAATGCATTTCGTTACTCGCATATTTCGTATTTTCGTACTGATTAAAACTAACGATGTAACTATTTATGTTTTGCAACGACCATCTCTATTTTTGAACACCCTTGCTATTGAGTAAATATACGGAAATATGTAAAGATGTATTGAGATGTATCGAGATGTATCGAGATGTATCGAGATATAAATGTATATTTTCATACCGCTCGGTATCTTAAGATACGAAGATGTAAAAATATACATTATAGCTGTCGTGTGTGGTCTCCTGTCAATTTATATGGAAAGATGTAATGAGATGTATCGAGATGTATCGTGCTATAATATACATCTTTACATTATAGCTGCCGTGTGTGAAGTCCTTGAGGCTCTTGAGGGCCTGGCGAGTTAGGAATTGTCACATATTCACTAGGATCCGGAGGCCCCGGATCAACCTCCACCTCCATCTTCACTTACCCCACCACCAACAAACACAATTAAAACACCAACTAATGCAAGAAATAGAGAATAAACACTGAAAATTAAAATAAAAACACTCCGTATCCCACTAACACGTGGGTCCTCCAAACAAACGCAGAGCGAAGTCCCCTAGACCATCGTTAAACTAGGGGTCGCCGAGGTTTAGCGTTAGGCCATGGTTTAGTCTATGGTTTATCGAAAAACCACGTTTTGTAATATCATTTTTGATTAATCCGTGGTTTACAGAAGTTTAAACCAGGGTTTTTAGTTAAACCGCTTTTTGTAATAAGACTGATAATGTTTGTGGTCGGTACCTACATACCTACCTATAATGAAATGAATTAGGTAGGTAGGTCAGGTAGGTACACACTCTTTGATTGTCTGTAGATTCAAAATAATTACATCTTTCAAAGTTTGAAAGTTCAATTCAAATTAATCAAATTGAAATTATTGAAAATTGAAATTTCAATTTTCATTTTTCAAACATTTGCAGTGGTCGGTGGTCGTGTTTTCATATTTAAATACTAAATATAATTAATAAAACATACTTTATTTGTGATTCAATGGATTTTTTTAATTATAATTGCTTACTTTTACCATAATACAAAACTGTGTAGGACCAAAAGTTTGAAGAAATAAAGTGGCACCATGGAAGCAACGAATACGAATAGACCAAAGAGAGTTGGCAACTTCTTGAGCCGCTGGTTCACGAGGTACTTAATGTCAACCGAACTGTACATGGTGGAGCCTTGGGAAAAGGTGTTTATACGTATCCTTTTTATTTAAAGATATTTTATTGGGATTTTCGTCCAGTGACATTTTCATTCAATTGCCTCGACCGGTCTTCTCTTCATCAACTGATAACATTGCTGAACAAAGGTCTCTGCATAGACCTCAACAGGGCTCGGTTTTGCGCCGATTGTATCCATTATTAGGCCGGCCCCAGCCCAGATAATATGTATCAGAAACTAAGAACCAACTCGTTTCGTACACGCTCAATTACTGATTAAGATATTGATATTTCCATACGAAAGTACCATAATTTCTGACTTTTCTGGTCAATTTTACAAAAATTTTATTTCATAGAACCAACAAACCTTGTCTTGATAATAGCGAACGAAACAAAAAAAAAACAGCTATATAAGTCGAGCCAGTTTAAAGTAATGATCTTTCATACATGCAGTGATTGATTATTATTTATTATTGAGGGTTGTGATCCTTGCTATGAATCCCATAAAAGCAGGGGTTTTCTGGGGGAAATTATATACCAGGTAGAACTTAAAACTAAATTCTAAAACAATCGTCATTCCACATCCAAAACAGGAAAGCAAAGTGGGTTCTTACGTGGGACAAAACATCTTAGTCACTATTAATACTTGAGGAAAATACAGTTAGATTAATTAACATGTAGTTAGGTGCCTACTTTGCAGAGTAATTATTTTGATGACCTTAGTCTAGTACCTATTGGTATGTGTGCATATTATGTAAAATTAGTGTATGTGCTACTGTACCACAGCCTAAAATGATACAACTAGTCATCCAACAGAGGAGTTTTATGTCACTCTCCAGGTCCCCAACTATACCCATATAAAAAATCATGTTGATCTGTAACTCTGTTGCAACGTGATTGAAGGACAAACCAACAAACAAACACACCTTCGCATTTATAATATCAGAAAGGATGATTATTTTTGATAGACAATTATCCATCCATTTTCAATTATTTTAATGAGAAATGTAATTAAAAGAGCAATAAATATTACTAGCTTTAACAATGAAGGGAAACATTTGAGGAAACTTAAGCATTGGGTTGAAATGATGGTGTTTATTTACAATCTTTTTATATTTCTTTGAAAATAACGTTCATCTGAATATATAAAAGTGACTGACTGATTGATTTATCAACCCACAACTCAAATCACTGGTTGACTCGGGTTAAAATTTGACAAACTGATAGCTTGTATGACATAGGCAAAGAAAGGATTTTTGGAAATTCAACCCTTAAAGGAGGTAAAAACCGAACTTAATGTGAGCAAAGCTGCAAGCAAAAGTTAGTTTTTAATTCAAATTCTAATCACAAAACTATGTTTATGGTTCTAATGCCAGCTATGGCATTACCATGCACTGTGATTTTAAAGGAAAAATCATCAGAAGGAAAACCAATATTCCGTACACAACATAAGCTCAATTATTTCCTTAACGGCAAAAACCCAGATGTTATATTTGCTATTGTATTCAGCTTGTTCTGGTATTTCAACTACTCAATTATCATCAACATCATATCTCGGATAAGGGAATCAACGGATGTTCAACAATTATATAATAAATAGATTTTAAATAATTTTCATGTTATTATTAAGCTTTGAAATGTTATGTTGTACAGAGTTCTATTCAGATATGGTATGTGAATAAAGTGGAAAGTGCCTATTTTTGAAGTTTTATTTCTAATAAACAGATAAGTGCAGCTTGATTTTTTATAAATTACACCTATGTAGACTACACTTTTAAGTTACATGACAATTATTCCAGGTAGAAGGTAATCTCGTAAGTATGCATCTATAAACTAGTAAAATATAAAATAAAGCTCATTGCAATACAAATGCTCATTAGGAAGCGTTACAATGACGCGTACGGAACATTAGTAAGAATGAAAGATAACAGAAGACATCTTTACACTGTATTTCATTATTTCCTATAAGAATTAAGAAAGGTTGTATACCTTCCTGCAATAGGTAGGTAGGATATCTAAAGTGAAGTTGTACATTTGAAAGTTGTGGAGTAAAATACATGAAAAAATAATAAGTAATATTCCTTCATTTAAATGTTCATTACACATACGGACATACCTACCATTAAACTTAAATATTGCTGAGGAATCTGAGGATTAACAATAGATGGCACTAGTATCAATATATTATATGGCAACTTTGCTATTCAAAATAACTTTTTTTGCAGATGACAACACCGTTACAAAATGTCCGACGGGAATTGCCAAAGCGACGTTATTGAACCGCCTTGCGCAAAGAAAATTAAAAAAGACGAACAAAATGAGAACGGTGTAAAGGAATCGCAGTTGCAATTGAAAGACTTTATTCCTAGTAAAATATTAAACAACAATACGAATAGGAAAATTGTTTGTGTTCTTGGAAATTTTAAAGACAAAAGTGGTTTGGCATTGGTTATCTTGGAGAAGAACGCTTTTAAAGAGGAAGAACTAACAGAGAAGGGGTATTTTTCGGAACAGAGTGAACTTCAAGCATTCTTCCAGAACGATATTTATGGGAACTACGTGTGTTTTCCAAATTCCAGCTTAAACGGTGAGCCAAATCTTATGCTTTTCCTCAAAAATCTTGCACTTTCATATTTCAAGGTTCCATACAAACTTGCGCTTATTAAGTAGTTATTTTGGTCTAAACGTGAGTAATACAGATATTCTTGTTCCCTTTGTCATAACTCGTGTACTTACGTTTTAAGTTATCGGGAAATTCCCATTATATAGCGTCGATACTAATGCTAATTAGTTCAAAAAGTAGTATTGATAACAATATGTTACCACAATAAAGATAAAAGCGCTGATAAACTGAACTCGGGAACGCTTTCTTTGTGTTCAAATGTATATAATAGAATCTTATACATCATAAGGACCTATCCTTACTAATATAAATGCGAAAGGGTGTTTGTTTGTTGTCTTGTCCTTCAATAATGCAGTAACTTTTGTAAAGGTGTAGTTGCAGACCTGGAGAATGTCATAGGCTAAGTGGAAATCTTTTATCCCGTAAAAATATGTTCCCGCAGAATTGATTAAAACTCGAACCTGCGACCTTTCAATTTGCAGTCCTCACCTTTAACCATTGAGTTATTGAGGCTTCAACTATTAAACAGACCACTATGAGGCATGGGTACCTCTCAGAATAAAAAAGGATCTAGGCATTCAGACACCTTTAAGAACTACGCAGCTTGCCTCACGATGCTTTCTTTCACTTTTAACAAAGTATAAATAGAAAACCAAGCCCAGTTTCACCACTATTAGTTGATTAATTATTATTTTATTAATTACAGGTGTGAAAACAACAATAATCTTCCCAGCAACCGACAAACATATAGCAAAGTACAGCCAACAAGAAGTGCACATAATATTAGAGACTCCAGAGTTGTATGAGAAGTATACATTGCCACATCTTGACAAAGAACAGTTTAATTTACAGGTGGGTACATATTATTTATTTAATTTAGTGAGATAATTAGTGATTTTATCTGTCTGCTATATTTAGCACTACTGATATTATAAATGCTTTATTCTTACTGATATTATAAATGTGAAAGTGTGTTTGTTTGTTGAATTGTTCTTCAATCACGCCACAACAAAGCGACGGATCAACATGATTTATTGCATGGGTATCGTTGAGGACTGGGAGAGTGACATAGGCTACATTTTATCCCGGAAAATCAAAAAGTTCCAGTGGGATTTTAAAACTAAATACACTCGAGCGAAGCCACGTGCATGAACTAGTACATGAATATGTCAAACATAATTAAATAAAACTTAACTATTTCCAGTGGGTATACAACATTCTAGAGGGCAAGAGTGAGCAGGACAGAGTGATACATAACAACAAGTGTGACAAAGAAGGCTTCGTACTCCTGCCCGACCTTAAGTGGGACGGCCTCACCAAGGAGACGCTATATCTACTTGCTATCGTCAGACAAAGAGGGATAAAGTCATTGAGGGACTTGGATGAGGGACATCTGCCCTTATTGAAGAGGGTGCGTGACGAAGGGAAGGTCAGTAATCAACATCACGAGCAACCCGCTAACGTCACCAGCACCATTACCACACTGGTCAAATGCAAATTGGCAGACTTCACACACCGTTGAGAACTCTCAGGTGTGCAGGTTTCCTCACGATGTTTTTCTTCATCGTTATTTAATTGCTTAAATTGAAGTAACTCCGAAAAGTCATGTCCCGGATTGTACAGTTCAGAAAAATATAGAAAATTACGTATTTGCTCTTTTCTCATTTTAGCATCACATGGACAAATCAGTTTTTGTTTTTAAGCTCTTCAATTAATTAATTGTGTAAGGTAATGCAAGAGCCGGACTAACAAATTCCTGAATATCCGGCAACACATTGGTGGTGCCTCAGGTGCTACAAGTGCTTATGGGCAGCAGTAATCACTTAACATCAGGTGCCTGCTCATTTGCTCGCTAAAAATTTAAAAAAAAATTAAAAAAAAGGAGCAAATATGAATGTCTAATTTCATTAGTCCTTTAACTCTACAGGCATATTAATTCAAATTTTTCCAATCTTTCCAGAAAGCTATCCTCGAAAAGTACAAAGTTCAAGGCAGTCAGTTGAGGATCTACCTCCATTACCAGCCATCTTTCTACCACCTTCACGTGCACTTCACCTACCTGAAGCACGAGGCACCCGGCATATATGCAGAAAAATCACATTTACTTGACACGGTTATTGATAACATTGAAATGTTGAGCAATTACTATCAGAAAGCTACGTTACCATTCACCATCCGTGAGATGGATACCCTTTTTAATGTTTACGAAACAAACGGTTATATCAAGAGAATCAAGGAGAATTTAGAATTAATTGATAAATAAGTGATAGTCTAAATAGCATCGTATCTGTCCAATATTGTTGATTTGGAAAGATAGACTAAGTACATCTCTTTGGTCCAAACTAGCTAATTTGACACAATATCACAGATTTGGTCCAATATTGTTGATTTGGAAAGGTAGACTAAAAATTAGTTTGGTCCAATATATAGTTAAATTGGTCTGGTATCTCAGATTAGGTCCAATATTGTTAATTTTGAAAGAAACACTGCATCACTTTCATCAAATTGGCTTAGAAACGTCAATAACACTTTAGTCCAACATAAATTTGGTCCAATATTGCTCATTAGTCCAAATTATTTTGGTTCTATATTGTTACATTAGACCAATATCATTGATTTTGTCCTGAATATTAAGAAAAATCAATAAATTAGGAAGATTCCTAAAAAAAAAATTAAAAAAAAATGCTTGTGAAAAGTGTCTTTATGGAACTCCGTTCTAGACTAAGGAGTTGCAATGTCTATATTACAACTAATGTAGATTTTAAAAAGGATTGCAATTTAAAAATCAGTATACAATCGAATTGTATCCTACTTAATTATTATGATAAAGAATTGAAAAGACATAACAGTTGGTCGTCTATTGAAAGTCTTTCTGATTATTCTGACGATGAATCCGATGCCACATGCGTTATTCCAATACAAGAATTCTGTTTCATCATACCCAATTCCATGTCATGTCTTAAAATTGAAAAAAACACTGTATCATTTAGGATTTTGACTGAACCGAAGAACGGTGGCAACTTCTATTCAGAAATTATTCCGACAAGTAACTTGAGCAAGGAAATTAAAGTAGATAAATTAGATATAAATTTCAATTCGAATGAAGATGTCAAAATCGTGTGCGGAAACTGTTCGAATGTAATTTCTGACGGTTTCGTGAAGTTTGACAGAATTCTGGAATTGCCAACGGCTAATTTGGATATGTCTGAATGGTTCTGTCACGGCCACTCGCATGGTACAACTCACTCTGTGCAAAGTGATGTTATTAAACCAAATAATCTAGATTTTTTATACAGATTGACACACTTTGTTGTCAATAGTACAATTTTATCGGATAAAGTGAATCATTTTAATTCTAAAAGAACGATTTATCATTGCAACAGATGTCTCGCATGGTTGGGTGTTAAAAATAAGAATACAGTTAAATTATACAACTCGGATGTTAAAATACATCACGATTCCAATAACAAACATATCTTTACACACAAAAAATCAACGGACAATGTTAAAATAGACGATTTCATTTACACAGTAGAGAGTTTGACTCGTGAATTCAATTTAGGCTTACAGTATACGATGATGTGCAAAATTGTTCTGGAATGCACTATGTCGGTGTCAAAGAAGCAATATCTGTTAATATGGGTGATGGATAAAGAGTTGCAAGTGCTGAGAAATGAAGAGAAAAGGGTCAACTCGGATAGAGTTGTGTTGAAATCGAGTTTTTTGACCAAAATCTTGTTTAAAATCGAGTTGGAGTTGAACGACGAAGTTGAAACATGGTTGGCGGACCCTAGCGTGGTCAACTCTGATATATCCAAAAGTATGTTTAGTGAGGGTCTCAAGCACTTGGAACAAATGTCTCAGAAAGTTCCGGAGTCTTTCAGATATGCGAACGGTTATACTGTCAGTTATTTGAAAGCTTGAAAAGTTAATAAAATCCTGAATTCTATTGTTGTTATTTTTTGTACCTAACTTTGTTAAACGACTAAGTATAATCTAAACAACTGTCTTAAAAGGTAAACAAGTCGATTCTCGCAGAAAGGCGTAAGCGACATCCTAAACAAAACGCATAGGACTTTCTACTGTAGATATCAAAATCAAAAAATCAAAATTAAAATTTATTTATTTCATGTAGACCAACTTGTAGCTCTTATGACACGTCATAAATCTACCACCGGTTCGGAATGCAGATTCTGCTGAGAAGAGCCGGCAAGAAACTCGGCAGTTGCTCTTTTCAAAAAAAAAATTTTTTACAATACGTAACAAAACTATGATATGTATACAGTGTTTCCACAATGAAGTTTCAAAAATGCAAAACAATCCAATGCATGTTAAGACAGGCAGACAAAACAGACCCATTCCTGTTTGTGACACCCGTTCACGAGCATGACGCATGATCCAGCCGTTGCTTCGCTCAACCATATTTGAAGGAACGTAACAACCCGCACCACACTTCTATGAAACCGTGCTGGAAGTGAAAATGTGCCAGATCTTTTTTTCACGTACTGTGGAACCAACTTCCTGCGATGATGTTTCCCACTAAATTTCAACATGCGGTTATTCAAGGGGCGGACCAACAAATTCTTGAAAAGTCGGCAACGCATTGGTGGTGCCTCAGGTGCTACAAATGTTCATGAGCGGTGGTAATCACTTAACATCAGGCGACCCGTCTGCTCGTTTGCACGTTAAAAATATAAAAAAAGTGAAAAAAAAATTACTAAAAGTCGAATGTGCCGGCCAAAATTTATAAAAATCCAATTTTTTTTTTATTCGATGACAAGAGAGCCCTTGACTGCGATCTCACTTGATGGTAAGTGACGATGCAGTCTAAGATGGTAGCGGGCTAACTTGGAAGGGGTATAGCAGTGTAAATTCAACCCATACCTCTTATCGGTTTCTACACGCCATCGTGCCGGAACGCTAAATCGCTTGGCGGCACGTCTGACGGTAGGGTGGTAACTAGCCACGGCCAAAGCCTCCCACCAGACCAGACCAGAGACAATTTAGAAATTATAAATTCCTAATTTGCCCCCGCCGGGAATCACAGCGCTCACCACTGCGCCAGGGAGGTCGAAAATATCGTAGAAAACGTGATAAATGCAGCCAGTCACCACATTTGAGACTAGCAATGATTGATAAAACTTTTACATAATTCAGACTGTCGTCTGATATTTTTAAAGCGGCTCCATTGTGCAATCGTCAGTGAAAGGCCGGTGATCAATTCACGTCTTAAGTGACGGTCGTGTTGAATGGAAGCTGAATTAAATAATCTCCCATTCATATCTCATAGACGCATTGTGACATTGTCCACTTTGGATCAACGAGGAGTTAACCGGCTCCAAAAAAAGGAGGTTCTCAATTCGTCGGAATCTTTTTTACCCGACTCTGGCACGCAAAGGTGGGTAATGTGTTTATCAGTCTGTTTTTTTTTTTTTATATTATCACTATACAAATATATAATAAATATTAAATTTATGATATGTGGCGCTCTGGAGACCAAACACGTGGACCGATTTTGATGATTCTTACATCAATCGATTCGTGTTAATCTTGAGAGTGTCACTAAAGACATTAGGTATAGTAATCAGTAATATCCAAGCGAGATCAAATCAGAAAGGAGAATCAAGTTCACCGACATAGTATTTAGCTCTGTGAGTCGCGAAACTGAAGTAAAATGGGCTAATTCGACGAGCTAATGGTCGTTGGGGACCCAAGTGCTGGAAGACCCATTTGGGTCAATTTGTAAGATATTTTTAGGATAAAAAAATATGTAACATATCGCTTCTTTGCGACAAGAATGACATAATTCAAAATCGACGATGAGAGAATTCTCTCGTTAGAGATTAATGTTTTGTGGATGCTGCGGTCTCGAAACAACACAGCGGCCAACAAAGCGACAGAGCATTAAGTCACAATCTCTCTCGCTTTTATTTTTCTGTGCTTAACGTAATGTTTTTATAGCAAAAAGTATAAATTTTCGACACTAAAATTGGTGAATTTTGAATTATGTCACCCTTTTCGCAAATGAGCGATATTTTTGGGATAAAAATAGGTATAACATGTAAGATATAGGTACGCTGCGAAAATCATAACCCTTCCATTTGGCTTTGCCAAGTCGGGTAAAAAAAGAAATTACATATACCTACTTACTTTTCTCTTTCTAAGCGGTCGTAACGATAGACCACACACAACTTCTTGATGTTTGTAGATAACTCCAAGAAATTCCAAATCAATTCCGATTTCACACGCTTTATAAACGGTTTAATTGTCGGGAACGGGATTTGGGAACCGCAATGGCGTAGCGGTTAGAAAGTGAGAGCTTTTACAAAATGCGTCGTAGCTTCGTAACCGAAATAATTTTTTATTTCAGAATAGAATAGAAATATTTTTTATTCAAATAAACTTTTACAAGTGCTTTTGAATCGTAGATGAATCTACCACTGGTTCGGAATGCCCTTCCTTCCTGCCCTTCTTTACCTGGTTTTTCTTTCTTCACCCGTTGCACTATTGTCGTACCCACACCTAGCACAAGCTTTCTGCTTATTTGGAGGGGAGAGGAGTGTGGGAATCACTTTCACATACACACACACCTACGCATACTATACATAATAAAACACAATATCGGAACAAACACACAGACACACACCCATCAGCGCGCCGCTCTCCAGTGTGCGCCGAGCATTATCACCTGCCGATGGAAACCGGTCCGTGTGACGTCAGCGCTCGCTGCGCGGCTGCTCGGTGCCTTGCGATTTGCCAATTTTAATATACTTAGTCCTCATTGTTTCGCGAATGCGATCGGGCCTCCGCGTTGCTAGCGACATATACTTAGTTCCATTCCTACACTGGTGACCCCGCTAAAAAAGACAGGATGCAGGAGCATAGTAGTAGCGACGCTTCGGATGCTACCGTGAAGTCGGAGGCTGAGCAGGGCGAGCATATTACAGTGCGGCGGCAAAGGAGACGAGCCCGAGCGGATCGTATGAAGATTCGAATACCACCCTTCTGGCCGGAGGACCCGGAACTTTGGTTTGCCCAAATCGAAGGTCAGTTCGAGATAGCCGGAGTGGTATCAGAAAACACCAAGTTCTATTATATTATCAGTAACTTGGATAGCAGGTACTCTGTTGAGGTTAAGGACCTTATCACATCACCTCCAGAAACAAATCGTTATACCAAGCTGAAGGAGGAGTTAATCAAGCGCCTATCTGCTTCGCGGGATCGCAAAATCCAGCAGCTGCTGAAGCATGAAGAGCTGGGTTCGCGGAAGCCATCGCAATTTTTGCGGCATTTGCAGGGACTGGCTGGGTCTTCCGTACCCTCAGACTTTATAAAGAGTATTTGGTGTAGCAGGCTCCCCGCGAACATACAGACGCTGATCGCGTCACAGCCAGCTGGACCCCTTGAAGACCTAGCAGATCTGGCGGACCGGGTTTTCGACATCATTTCTCCGATTCCACAGGTATCCGCCACCACTTCAGCTGCGCCTGCATCATCTACAAGCATGGAGGCTATGGCTTTAGAAATAGCCGAACTTCGTGAAGCAGTTAGGAACCTCACCACGCAGCTCAACAGGCGAGACAGGCAGCCTAGACCGCGGGAGCGTTCAACCAGTCGGCGTCCACGGTCCCGTTCCAGCTCGAGCTACAGGAAATATCCAACGTGTTGGTACCACGCTAAATTCGGACCTAAGGCGACGAAGTGTTCGAAACCGTGCGACTACAACACCGCGGGAAACGCGCAGAGCGGTCGGTAATGGCGGCCGACGACTGCTCACCTACATCATCAGGTCGCCTGTTTGTAACCGATCGACGATTAAATATCGATTTTCTCGTGGACACTGGAAGTGACGTGTGTGTTTTTCCTAGGGCCGTATTTCGTGACCGTCGTGCCAAGACTAATTTTCAATTAACCGCAGCAAACGGTACAGTGATAGAAACGTACGGGTATGTGCAACTTAACTTAAATATTAATTTACGTCGAGACTATCCATGGAACTTTATAGTAGCCGATGTGACTCGAGCGATTATCGGAGTAGACTTTCTTTGCCACTACAACCTAATCGTGGACGTTAAAAATAAGCGTTTAATAGATAATAACACATCTCTGTCTACTGTAATTTTTGTAAATAATAATGTAAATAATGTTAACTCTGTTAAAGTACCGACTGGCGACACACGGTACCATTCCATTCTGTCCAAATACCCGGACATAACTCGACCGGCCGGCACACCCACCGTCACAGTACACAACACTTTACACTATATCCGCACTACACCTGGACCCCCCATATCGTGTTCTCCCCGCAGGTTAGCCCCGGATAAACTAAAAATAGCGAGGCAAGAGTTTGACCTGATGCTGAGCAACGGGACGGCACGACCATCTGAGAGCGCCTGGGCATCACCCCTGCATTTAGCCCCCAAGAAAGATAACGGATGGCGGCCTTGCGGGGACTACAGGCAGCTCAACGCACGTACCATCCCAGATAAGTACCCTATAAAACATATACATGACTTTGCTCATAGTATATCTGGATGCACGATATTTTCTACAATCGACCTAGTTAAGGCCTATAACCAGATCCCGGTGTTTGAAGAAGATATCCCGAAAACAGCCATTACAACACCATTTGGACTTTACGAATTCCCCTTTATGACCTTTGGACTCCGAAACGCAGGTCAGACCTTCCAGAGATTCGTCGACGAAATGACTCGCGGACTTGACTTCTGTTATTGTTACCTAGACGATTTTTTAGTATTTTCTAGGGATGCCACAGAACACGAAAAACATTTAGAACTTCTTTTCGAAAGAATAAAAAAATATGGCGTTCTAGTTAATACGTCGAAGTGTGTTTTTGGCGCGTCCGAGATTCAATTCCTAGGTTATCACATCTCAGCCTCAGGTACTAAGCCACTAGAGTCCAAAGTCCAAGCTATTAAGGAATTTCCTAAGCCACAGACTATCAAATCACTTAGGAGATTTTTAGGTATGATCAATTTTTATCGGCGATTTATACCTAACGCCGCGAAAATTCAAGCCCCCTTAAATGCCCTACTGTCCGGTTCAGTTAAACCGTCGACCACGGTAGATTTGACCGGGGACACACTAACAGCGTTCGAGCAATGCAAGAACAGTCTTTGTAATGCCACCTTACTAGCACATCCCGATTGCCAAGCCAAACTCGCCCTTGTTACAGACGCGTCCGACTTAGCATTGGGTGCCGTGCTACAGCAATACAAAGATAATTCCTGGCAACCTCTCGCTTTCTTTTCGCGAAAGCTTAGCCCCTCGCAGCAGAAATATTCGCCCTATGACCGCGAATTACTAGCTATATACGAAGGGATAAAATATTTTCGTTATATGCTCGAAGCGCGGCACTTCATAGTCTACACTGACCACAAACCTTTATGTTATGCCTTCCGCACACAGAAGAGTAACTGTTCACCGCGTCAGTTTAGACATTTAGATTTTATATCACAGTTCACGAGTGACATTCAACATATTTCTGGCAAAGATAACGTTGTCGCAGATACGTTGTCTCGCGTAGACAGTATACAGAACCCGGTTGAGCTCGAAGTGCTTGCTAAAGCTCAATCAGAAGATTCTGAACTTTTGCAGCTCCTTGGCGATGAATCCTCACTCCGTTTCAAAAAACTGAAGGATCCGAGCAGCGGCGTCGAATTATTTTGCGACGTAAGTACTGGTACTGCTAGACCCTTTGTCCCAACACCCTTACGCAAGCAGGTCTTCGACAGTCTTCATGGTCTAAGTCATCCCGGCGCCAACGCCACTGCTAAACTCATCGCGCAGCGTTTCGTATGGCCCGCCATCAGAAAAGACTGCCGAGAATGGTCACGCACGTGCTTATCTTGCCAGCGCTCCAAGGTACATCGCCATGTGTCATCACCTCTAGGCACATTTGAATTACCTCGAGCCAGGTTTTCCTTCGTGCATATCGACCTCATTGGACCACTGCCATACTCGAACGGTTTCCGCTACTGCTTAACAGCAGTAGACCGTTTTACAAGATGGCCAGAGGTAATACCTATAGCGGATATTACAGCTGAAACCGTAGCCAAAGCATTGCTGTCTGGCTGGATTTCTCGCTACGGAACCCCTTCTGACGTCATAACGGACAGAGGCGGCCAATTCCAATCGGGATTATTCAGCTACTTGTCCAAGATGGCTGGATTCAAACACCGCCAAACCACGGCTTATCACCCCGCTTGCAACGGCCTAGTGGAAAGATTCCATCGGCAGCTAAAAACAGCTATTACTTGCCACGCTGATAGTAATTGGACGGAATCCTTACCACTAGTGCTATTGGGCATTCGGAGCGCCTTCAAAGCCGATCTGCAGTGTTCTTCAGCAGAACTCGTATATGGTGAGCCTTTAAGACTTCCAGGTGAGTTCTTTGAAGCAAACACCCATACCACAACTGACGTTACGGACTTCGCCGCTAGAATACGTTCATTTTGCGAACGACTTCAACCTTGCCCCGCTTCACGCCACAGTAAAAACAAAACATTTGTTTATAAGGATCTTACTACTTCTAGTCACGTTTTTATCAGAGAAGACGCACTGAAGAGTACATTCCATCCTGCATACTCCGGTCCACACGAAGTGACTGAAAGAGGCGATAAGGTATTTAAGGTAAGGGTAAACGGTAAAGAGGTGAGCGTTTCTATAGACCGCTTAAAACCGGCCTATATATTAAACACCGACCCGCCTAACATCACTCTACGCAGAGAACCTAGTCCCGCTCCCAAAGCCACCAACAGCGACTCGGAGGTACCTAAAACAACAAGGTCCGGCAGACGGGTCAAATTCCCGGATTTCTATCGTCCGTAAGTACGGCCTCCGGGGGGGAGTGATGTGGGAATCACTTTCACATACACACACACCTACGCATACTATACATAATAAAACACAATATCGGAACAAACACACAGACACACACCCATCAGCGCGCCGCTCTCCAGTGTGCGCCGAGCATTATCACCTGCCGATGGAAACCGGTCCGTGTGACGTCAGCGCTCGCTGCGCGGCTGCTCGGTGCCTTGCGATTTGCCAATTTTAATATACTTAGTCCTCATTGTTTCGCGAATGCGATCGGGCCTCCGCGTTGCTAGCGACATATACTTAGTTCCATTCCTACAAGGAGGATATTAGTTAACATCAGCTTGGCTATAAAATTCTTTTTTAAAAAAGATGTAGAAATCATTGACCGACTTCCAAAAAGGTTCTCAATTCGTCAGAATCTTTTTTTTATGTATGTTCCCCGATTACTCGAAGACGCCTGGACCGATTTAGAAAATTCTTTTTTGTTTGAAAGGGTATACTTCCCAGGTGGTTCCATTATCATCAAGTCAGGATTTGATGGTGGGATTCTGGAGAAATCGAGGGAACTCTTCAAATTTTATATGATACAATTGATATACCTAGTAGTGGCATTTGAAGTCGGTTTTGAAACAGAATTTTTACGTTTATATTATTACAGAATCGCACCACCATGTAGTGAGGTGGCGATACTCGATAGCTTGATGATAATAATCATTACAGAGCAAGGAAGTGTTCGTAAAGTCGACATGCGATCCCGAAAGGCGTCTTAAATGACTAATCTTGCTTTAAATGCCGACTCCTTTATAAAGGTGAATCAATTAATTGACGGGATGCGAACAAGTTGCGGGTACACCGAGCTCTACATTCAAGATCAATAAACCTCGATAGCCTAACTTACTGGTTCAAGGGTTGAGCTTATTTAAGCTTATTTGGGGCGGAGAGGGGAATACTGGCCAAGTTTACCATGACTTATATCCTTATGGTTGTTTATGTTGTAAAAATTAATTTATTCTTCAAATAAAATAGGTGACATTGTTATAAAATTCTTTTATTAACAGTTTATTGGTTTGTCGTTCAATCACGCTGTAACAGAGCTCCGGATCGACGTGATTTTTTGCATGGGTATAGACAACTATAAATAAAATCCGTGACATAGACTACTTTTATCCCGGAAAATTAAAGAGTTCACGCGGGATTTTAAAAACTAAATCCACGCGGACGAAGTCGCGGGCATGAGCTAGTCTAAATATATTTAAATTCAAATTCAAACCACTGGATCAGGTTGTTACATCATACAGGTAGGTAGATGTTATTACGTAGGCATCCGTTTAGAACCGATCTTTGAATATTTAACCCCTCAGGGGGTAAATATTCAAAGATCATAGCAAAAGCTTGTAAAAAAAAAAACTTTTGCGCATGACTTCGTCCATGTGAAGTTAGGTTTTTAAAAATCTCTCGGGATTCCATGTGTTTTCCCGGGATAAAAGGCAGCCTCTCTCCAAATCCTCGACCTTGCAAAAAATCACGTCGTCTTTAATTATGAGTGCGGTAAGAACGTTCTTTTGCGTTGCGCTTAGCGCGTCGTTTACGCCTTTGTGCGAGAATCCACTTGTTTAAAACTGAGAAAAAATTGATTAAGTATAGGTAGATTAAGAGACCAGTATACCCAGGTTCTGATTTTGACGCATTTTGGAACTGGGTTTATGCTGCGCTACAATTTTGGAGTAGTGATTCTGCACCGAGAAGCGCCGTGTTAGTAGACCTACTAGATGGGCCGACGAGATCAAACGAGCCGCAGGTAGCCGCTGGATGCAGGCGGCGCAAGACCAAGACATGTGGAAGGCCATGAAAGAGACTTGTTTGACGGTCCTCTATCGGTTAATAAAAATAAACAGATTTAATTTATGAAATACACCCGTTGTGCCCACAGGACTTAAATGTACTCATTGAATGCGCGAGCGCGGGTGCAGATGATCGTTGTTCTTTTACGCAGCGGCGCGCGTGTTCCATGACAATCGTTCAAAATTCGAACGGCATTTATTTTTCACAGACAATAATTGTTTTTTTTAAATGAAGTGATTTTTTTTTTTTCAATTTTCAAACATCGAATGAGGTTTTATATATTTTTTAATATGTTTATTCTTTAGTATGCTTTCTATTATTATTATCAGAAGAGTGTTATTGAAAACTGACATTGTTTAAAAAAAAATAGGCTTTTTTTACCTAGTGATCACACATTGAGTTGATGAACAAAAATCTTGTGAAAACAGTAGGTACTTGCGATATTTGGTAATAGTGTTGTGATTAAAAACATATTATCGATAAAAAAATTGTGTGTTTTTTTTTGTAAAACTGTTTTAGAAACTTATTTAAAAGAGTTATAGATATTTTGTGGTGCTAATTAAACATTATTAAAATAGAAATGGCTTTTTTAAAACTTATTACATTAATGTTGTATGTGCAAACGGTTTTAAGTGAAAAAGTGTTTAAAAGTGTGCCCGTAACTGTGAAAGCATACGAAAATGATACGGTGACTTTACCTTGTTATACGGATAATACAGGTTAATATATTTTGACTTTTGAAAAATATTTAAAATTGAAATATTGAATTTGAAGTAACTGCCTTTGAAAGAGTAATATTTGACCGATATACAGCATAATCTAAATTCTAAACTCACATTTTAAAGAATTTTGTCTCTTTGTTAGTCCGGACTAATCTTCGAAACGGCTGAACCGATTTTGACAAGATTTTTAGAGGTAGAAAAAAGACTAAACAAGGAGCGATCTAGATTCTAGATGGACTACTTAAAAAAAATGTTAAATATACATTTTTTAAGTTCTAACCGCCGAAAATCATTCTTCTTCTTCTTCCTCAACTTATGGACGTCCACTGCTGGACATAAGTCTCTTGCATGGACCTCCACAGACCTCGGTCTTGCGCCGAAAATCATTATTTTTATGAAATTTGGAAGAAGATGGACAAAGGTTATTTTTATCGTTGTCGGAAAAATTTAAGGTTTCCCAAGAGAATTTAAAAAAACGTTAATCCAAGTGGGAGAAATCACTAACGTTAGTTACTAAAATATAAGTGAGCTACATAAAATGTTTGAAGAATTTTTCAATACCATTTGGGATTTGCATTTTAATACGTCAACGCAAAGCTAAGGCACGTTTAATTTTGTATGCATACAATGACTAGCTTTTACCCGCCGCTTCGCTCCCACCATCTACTAAAAGTAATCCGTAAGCCGTAATAAAAGGGGATTTCATTGCTATACAAAATTATTTATTTTGATTTTTTCGACTTTTCAGCTTTCTTTTAGATATTTACTTTTTTTTTATTTTGAGCCACCAGGCGAATAGAACAAAATGATTTTTTTGTTTTCAAATCGGTCAAACCGGCCATTGATGTTTATGTAAGATAGAATAGGTTTTACTTTATGAATCTAAGACACCGAGATGCAGCGGCACGATCACGTTAGCTTTCAAACGGGAAAAACCGCATCAAAATCGGTCCATTCATTAGGGAGCTACGAGGGAACAGATAGACACACAGATACACGCGTCAAACCTGATGAAAAAATGATGTTACCTATTATACGGTTCATTATTCGATGTCATAATTCCGAATGATCTCAGAAATAAATTATTGTTATTTATACTTTAGAGCTTATTTAAGTTATTATAGTCCGACTTGGCTTTACAACCGTTTTATATTATAATATTAGGGCTCTCGAAAACGAAGTAGGTTAGTATAAAATTGTTGTGTCAAAAAGTTCATAAAATTGTCAAACTCAATTTATTGTCTATAGTATAGTTCTTTCAATTCACGAGGGCGCGTGAATCATGGTTGTGTGTGTGTCGTATCTGTATAAGTGTGAGCGAGAGCTTGCTCGCGCCTGACCACTCTCACCTAGACTCCTGACAGGCACACTTATGCAATGTGCATATACACGACGTAACCACAAGTAAAGCTCACGCGCCCTCGTAAATTACAAGAACTAGGTGTATCTAGGTAACTTGATAAATATATTAAAAGTTTCAAAAAAAAAAAAGAAAAGTTCAAACAGCCTTGTATGTAAGCAGCCTTATACTTTCAAATTAGTTTAAACAAATAGGTGGCCCACTCATATTTTCTGTAACAGTCGTTTTTATTAATGATTAGATTATAGTCTACTGCTGTGTTCATGTAATTTATTTTTTACGCCCAATCCCGTGTTAAGAAAGACTCATAATTTAATGTAAACAATATTTAAAGTAGCTTTAGTCAAATCCATTGTTTGTCTATGGTATGTACCTAGGGAAGTTTTATCCGAAGATTTTATCGATATTCGACTAAGAACATTTAAGTTAGGTTTGATTTAATCTATTTTATCTTCGTCTATCGTGTGTACCTATTCCATGTATTATAACTGACAGACAGACGCACGGATGTACACACACCTACATAAAAAGGAAAGCAAAACTAAATGAAAAAAATATATATAATTATATAATGAGCGTTATATTAACGAATTGGTGCAAATAAATTCGCTACCGGAAATATTTTACATTTAACTTAATAATTATTACATTTTGTTATCTCCATAATTTGCAAGTCGCAATCAGATAGAGCAACTGTTGTTATGTAATGTTGTGTTCACAATAACACAAAGCAGGAACACAAAAGCATGACAGTTTTGTGTTATCCACGCGCGCTTGGAACCCCGTGTCACCGCGGCGTGAAACAGAGATGTGGACGTTGCGTGAACTATTTGTTTGGATACGGTACAATGTCGCTAATTGGATATTTGTTTTTTTTTTAATATACTACTTACATGTACTTTATTATATGTTTGTATAATAAACTATATTTATGATATTATTATATGTTTGTATATTCTTTGCACCACCTACCTCTAGTATCAGTCTGTAGCTATGACCGTTAACACCATTGGTCGCCTGGAAGAGATCGCTATGTAGCGATAAGGCCGCCAAATTGTATACTATGTATTTATTAAGCTCATTGTGTATATTCTTATATTATGTGTAGCGTACAATAAAAGTATATTCATTAATACATTTTTTTAATTATTATCATCATACAAACATATTTAAAACATTTTTTCTTATTAACATTCGACATCGTATTTAACATTATAACACAATGTGTTTTATTCTTGTATCTTAACTAGTCTCGAAAATGTTACATTTTTAATTATAATTAACTAGATGATACCCGCGACTTCATTCGCGTGGATTAAGTTTTTTTATTCCCGCGGGAAGTCTCTTATTTCCCGGGATTAAAAGTAGCCTATGTGCTATTCCAGACCATAATCTATCTCTGCGCCAAATTTCAGCCAAATTTGTTCAGTCGTTACAACGTGATTGAGTAACAAACATCCATCCATACATCCATCCTCACAAACTTTCGCATTTCTAATATCAGTAGAACAGGATTACGTCGCAGCAAATACTCGTCCAAAGGATAAATACATCAATGTGCTCGTTACGGGCAGGAAGCGGGCATAGATTCGGATCTTTGTGTACCAATTGCGTGCCACCGGGTCCAGTGTATAAGTACGAGGGTCATAAAAAAAAGTCCAAGACATTTCTTGCGGATAAAATCTTTTTATAATAATAATAAATCGTCACATCCACGGAAAACTTGCGCAAGAGTTGATGAGTGCATTCTGGAAGCATAGATAATTTTTTCTTTTTGAAGTGAAAACTTCTTAAAGTTGTACCACTCCATCGTTTACGATATTAAATTCCGAATTACTCGATACTTTTATCTCATCACTAGATTGCACATGTTAGACAGCAAACTATAGTCTATACTATTCTCTTTCGGTATACCTAGCGTTATTTCTCTCGATTTAGAAAATGGAAGTTTTAAAATAATAACACTGGGTATACGTATACATATTCAACTAGCTTTACCCCGCGGCTTCGCTCACGTTAAGTTCGATTATTCCAACCCCTATTTTATCCCTTTAGGGGTTGAATTTTCAAAAATCCTTTCTTAGCGGACACCTACGTTATATTAGCTATCTACATGCAAAATTTCAGCCTGATCCATCCAGTGGTTTCAGCTGTGCGTTGATAGATCAGTCAGTCAGTCAGTCAGTCAGTCACCTTAGCCTTTTATATATTTAGATTTAAACATTTTGATAGGCACAGCTAAGATAATGCCCACCGGATTTGACCGCCAAAAGGCGTCCTGAACGATGGACCCCCGCATTAGATCATTCCAATACGGAAGCACCTATCTAATAGACTCTCATCACGTGCAACTTTGGTCCCGACTTTTTGACACGTAAATAACTAACTATAACTATTTCGGCCTATAAAGGTGATGGAAAAATCCTGCGGAGGTTTCGTCATGCTTTGAGAGTTCTCCATAATATTCTTTTTTTATCTGTACTAATATAATAAAGTGCAAGAGTTTGTTCGTTTGAACGCGCGCACGTTAATCTCTGGACCTATCAGTCGGATTTGAAAAATTCTTTTTTTATCTGATAGCCCAATTCTTGAGGAAGGTTATAGGCTAAACCAATATCTCGGTACGACTCTTAGAAGCCGAGCAAAAAGAAAAAATAACGGGTGCGACAATAGTGCAACGGGTGGGGCTGAAAACTGAAAACTGAAAATTGAAAGGTCGCAGGTTCGACCTGCGACCTTTCAATTTTCAGTTCGCACCTTTAACCGTTGGGCTATTGAGGCGTCATTGATATAATTTGGGAGGGTAAGCTGTAATAATACCTGCTGTGATCTACGAATAAATAATAAGTAAGGAAGTCTAACTGCGTTAAAAAAATTACCGCAACAAAAATTGTGCCGAAGTGGGTAGAGATTAAAATTGAGCCGTTAGAGGCGGGGATTGAAACCAAAAATACCACGTCAACAGTTGGTCATTTTTCTTGCACGTCAAATTTTTATAACATCGTCCAATGACTCAGCTGTCATAGCAAACATAGCAGCACGCGCACGAACCAATCCCTGCTTTGGTTCTAAATTTGAAACAAGCACCAAGCATGTCTATCTGTAACTTCGAAAGTGATTCGTATTCGTATTTTAAATCATAGGCCATTTTTTGGGTGGATTTTGTTCTGAATTAGACTTCCGTACTTATTATTTATTTGTAGGCTTTGATCTCTTCTCCAGAAGGCGACCTCCGCATTCGCTGGTACAAGAACAACACACTCCTCGCTGATAGCCGGGACCCCAACCTGCTGCTGCCGCTGCGTACGCGGATGTTCGCCAACTTCAGCCTGCAGATCGAAGAACTGGTCGCGACTGACTCCGCGCTCTATACTTGTGAAGTAAGCCATACATTATCGTCGTCATTAATAAATAATGATTATAATCATCGTAATTAACAGAAAAGCATTTTTTGTAAAAATTTTGCAAAAAATGCTTTGTGTCAGTGTTAGTTTTTAAATCAATTAAAACGGTTAAGGCCGCCATTCAATTATACATTGCAAACGGATGCCATGGTAACAACAATTAGCTTCATCGCCCGACAACCCTTTGAACGGTCTTAAAGCGCCATTTTAAATAGGGATGTAACTATAACTTAGAATCCGTTCAAAAAGAGAACTATAGCCTAAGCTCGAACATTTTGACTTTCGAATAGTAAAGGTGAACTAAACGTCAACAACAAATTTTGTATGAAAACTAGCTAATTCCCGCGACTTCATCTGAGTGGAAAAAGTTAGTAAGTAAAAAAGTAGAACTCCGGGTCAATATATGGGATACTTTTTATTCTGATAAACAAGGTTTATCCGGGATAGGGGATGAAAGTTTTTGTTGATTTGCTCCATAACTTCGTCAAATCTAAATCGAATTTGATAAAAAAAAAACCAAAATTTATTTATTTCATGTAGGCCACCTTGTAGCTCTTATGACACGTCATAAATCTACCACAATAATAATTCTTTTTTTAATGTAAATTGCGTAGGTACTATTAGAAATATTTTGTCCAATTTTGGTGAAGATCTAGTAGGTAGTTAATATTATCGGAGATAGAGGACATAACTTCTCGCGGATAGTAGCAAGTAACTGTAAACTTTTTTCAATTTAGTTCAGAATCAGCCGCTTAATTAAACATTTTTTTATCGATAAGTTTTTTAATCGCGTGTAACAACACTACGCGGTTTCAAACAGTATCGTATCGTGCCTACAATTACGCAATTAACCAATTTGATCAAATGTTTTGCGATGCGTCCCGTATGTTGTACAAAATACAATTAATCTATGTACCCATGTTGTTAAGAGTTTAAACATGCCGCCTTGTTTGTTACTTTGTAGCCTCGAGCTCAATGCGTTGCATGCCCACTGCCCACATTTAGTTGCCTGTTGCGACAATCGGCAACTCGCAACTAGTTAGTGTGTGCAACAGTTGTATTTACGATCACACGAATCACATCACATCACACTAATATTATAAAGGCGAAAGTATGTATGTGTGCGTGTGTGTGTTTGTTACTCTTTCACGCAACAACAAATGAACCGATTTGGCTGTTTGGAATACCCACGATTTACATAATATTATATTGCTCATTTGCGACAAGAGTGACATAATTCAAAATCGACGATGAGAGAATTCACTCGTTAGAGACTAGAGAGTAATGTTTTGTGGATGCTGCGGTCTCGAAACAACACAGCGGCCAACAAAGCGACAAAGCATTAAGTCACACTCTATCTCGCAATTATTTTTTTGTACTTAGCGTAATGTTGTTTTATAGCAAAAAGTATAAATTTTCGACACTAAAATTGATGAATTTTGAATTATGTCACCCTTGTCGCAAATGAGCGATATGTAGGCTACTTTTTTGCCGAAAATTAAAGGGTCTAAGCGGGAAGTAAATAACCATTTTCCACGCGGACGAAATCGTGGGCATCATCTAGTGATTCATATATGTATTTTATCTCGATGTTTTATTTTTAGATAATTCGTCCAGAACCTTGGGGTCCTATTAGACAGACGCATTCCATAGAAGTACAATGTAAGTAAAAAATATTATTTAAACCTCTTATACCGGGAAAGACGTATCGCCAAGCGATGTAGTAACCGATATGGGTAAACTGGGTAAACTGGCATACCTCTTCCAAGTTACCCTGCATCGTTGCATGCCAGTTGATTAGATATATTGTAAATGAAAACCGCTGAGTTTCTTAATATATAAAAAGGCAAAGGATTATAAAAATTTCTAAATATATAAAAGGCAAAGGTGACTGACTGACTGACTGACTGACTGACTGACTGACTGACTGACTGACTGACTGACTGACTGACTGACTGACTGACTGACTGACTGACTGACTGACTGACTGACTGACTGACTGACTGACTGACTGACTGACTGACTGACTGACTGACTGACTGACTGATCGATCTATCAACGCACAGCTCTAACCACTGGACCGATCGAGCTGAAATTTGGCTGAAAGCTGTTAGGACGTAGACATCCGCTAAGAAAGGATTTTGGAAAATTTCAACCCCAAGAGGGTTAAATAGGGGGTTAAAAAATCGAACCTAACGTGAGCGAAGCCGCGGGTTAAAGCTCTTTATAAAAAAAATAAAAAAAAAAAGAATGAAAATCCGCATTTGACAACACTCAAATACCTAATTTAGAAGTGCATTAAAATAGGTCTTTTCCAGACCCACCCAGCGTAAGGACGGTACCAGATGACGGGTTCCTGGAAGTGAAGAAGGGGGAATACGTGGACATAGGGTGCGAGACCACGGGCACTCCTGTACCCGTTGTGAACTGGAGGAAATATGTACGTGAAATGATATGAAACTTTCATTATCATCAGAATTTGATAAGCGAATTTCTGTAATTGTTTCGTGGAAAAATAAAAGGCATTCTCTATCTATCTATCAATCTACCAACGGCTCACTCAGGCGTGTGGTCTTATAACTGGGAGGTCTCGGGTTCGATTCCCGGCGAGGGGAATTTATAATTTGTGAAATGTCTCTGGTCTGGTTAGCTTTGGCCGTGGCTAGTTACCACCCTACCGTCAAAGACGTGCCGCCAAGCGATTAGCGTTCCGGTACGATGGCGTGTAGATCACTGCCATACCAGGGGGTATTCAATAGTTAGCTCGCTACCATCTTAGACTTACACACTTACCATCAGGTGAGATCACAGTCAAGGACTATCTTTTATCTTGTCATTGGAGACCTGCGCTCAGTAGTAAGCCGTTGGTGGAATAGAATAGAATAGAAATATTTTTTATTCAAATAAACTTTTACAAGTGCTTTTGAATCGTCGATGAATCTACCACTGGTTCGGAATGCCCTTCCTGCCGAGAAGAGCCAAGCAATAAACTCGGTGGTTGCTTTTTTCAAAAAAAAAAAATTTTTTACAATAGGCAACAAAACTATGCTATGTATACAATGCTTCCACAATGAAGTTTCAAAAATGCAAAACAATCCAATGCATGTTAAGACGGGCAGACAACCCATTCCCGTTGGCGGCACCCGTTCACGAGCACGACGCATGATCCAGCCGTTGCTTCGCTCAACCATATTAGAGGGAACGTAACAACCCGCACCACACGACACCACCGCAGAAATGTTTAAAGAGTGGGTTGCTGATGATGTTGATGACGTTGGTTTGAATGTGCAGGGTGAGCCAATGGCGTTGCTGGAACACCGGTCGCGAATTCGATTCCGCGCTGAACACCGTCTGCTGGCCGGCGTGTACGAGTGCACCGCCGACAACGGGGTCGGTGACCCCGTCACGGCGGCCATTACTGTCATTATACAGGGTGAGGGGCTCAAATTCAAAATCAAAATCCATTTATTTCATGTAAGCCAACTTGTGGCTATTATGACACGTCATAAATCTACCACCGGTTCAGAATGCAGATTCTGCTGAGAAGAGCCGGCAAGAAACTCAGCAGTTGAAAAATTTAAAATAGGTAACAAAACTATGCTATATACACAGTGCATCCACAATGAAGCTTCAAAAATGCATACGTAGGTACACACGATCCAACGCATGTCAAAATGGGCAGACAAAACAGACCCATTCCCAATCAAGAAGTATCTTGTCAAAGAATAAAAAACAAATTACCCAGGTAATTTGTTTTTTATTAGGTATTCTAAAATATTATTGAATTTATTTTCCATCAAAGGCAAAATTGCATGAAATTGCGCTTCAGTGCGTGCCAAAAACATAAAAAGGTATTTCTCGACGATCATTTTTTTTTTCAATAATTAATGCCTTTTTTTACTTTTTAATGGAAATCCCAACGAGCACAGATTCAATAAACACAAGTTTATTTTTTAAAAAAATAAAAAAAAAAAAATTACCTAGGGATGTGATTTTAGATGCTCCGGTAGTAACAACGGACCGAAGCTTCGTTCACACCGCGCTGGGCTTGAGGGCGGCCCTCGCCGCTAAGCTGGAGTTCGCCGTACCGTCCGCGAGAACCGCGTGGTACAGAGATGGAAAACCTGTCAAGACTGACGACAGGTAGGTTCATTCATTCATTCATTTAGTACAGCCATTCGTCGACTCACTTCTGGGCCGACGATAGGTCTCTGTAGGGTTCAGCTTACGCTTCCTAACTTAACTGTTTAGTTTTTCACTTGTAGCATGGTTTCAGCTGTCAACGATAGGTCCATTCGTTCATTCATTTATTACAGCCAATCGTCGGCCTACGTCTGCGCATAGGTTTCTTGAATGAGAAGGTTTTAGCTTCTTAACTTCACTTTTTGGTTTTTCACGTGTAGCATGGTTTCAACTGTCAAAACAAACGATAGGTAGGTTCATTCATTCATTCATTTATTACAACCAATCGTCGGCCCACTTCTGGGTAAGGTCTTTTGAATGAGAAGGGTTTAGCTTCTTAACTTCACTTTTTGGTTTTTCACTTGTAGCACAGTTTCACGTATCAAAACAAACTATAGATAGACAGCTAAGAAAAAATAGACAGTAACCGGACTTGTAATTTCAAGTTGGGCAACTAAATCGCATTTTTTTGTAAAAGTACCTACGTACGCAATTTAGTTGTTTGATAGTCTGCAAACTTGAACTTGTATGTCTCAGGTCACACTTGTATAGGTGACGTCTGGTATTTATTACTACTAGGTACTATTTGTTGATTAGCTACTACTCGAAATTTTTTATAATTGCTTTACGGCACTTAGTAGTCCATTTTTGGCACCTACAATAACAACGTAAAAGCAACATTTTCGCGAGCAAACCGAGCGCGAAATTTTTTATCATTGCATTACGGCACTTAGAAGTCCATACTTGGCACTTACAATAGAAATGTAAAAGTGACATTTTCGCGAGCGTAGCGAGCGCGACATTTTTATGATTGCTTTACGGCACTTAGTAGTCCATACTTGGCACCTACAATAGAAAAGTAAAAGCGACATTTTCGCGAGCGAAACGAGCGCGAAATTTTTTATAACTGCATTACGGAACTTAGTAGTCCATTTTTGGCATCTGCAATAGAAATGTAAAAGCGACATTTTCGCGAGCGAAGCGAGTGCGAAATTTTTTATTATTGCAATACGGCACTTAGTAGTCTATACTTGGCACCTACGACAGAAAAGTAAAAGTGACATTTTCGCGAGCGAAGCGAGCGCTAAAATTTTTATGATTGCTTTACGGCACTTAGTAGTCCATACTTGGGCACCCATGAGTACAATAGAAACGTAAAAGCGACATTTTGGAGAGAGAAGCGAGCGCCAAATTTTTTACGATTGCATTACGGCAATTTAATTTAATTTCTGTAAGACATAAATAAAAATTTTGTCCCCAAATTTACTGCCCCTAAAATCTGCTACCCTGGGCTCCAGTCAACTCAGCTTTTTGGTAAATCCGCCACTGTCTGTAACCTTTCTTGTCCCAAAGAATGTCGTTTATATTATATCAATTTTAATTTTGAAATTAAAATTGATATAAACTTGATTGATTGATTTGGCTAGCCGTAGTCACAGGAATGGCTATAAATCTTAGGATCATCTTGTGCTTCTGGCCTTCTCTGACCGGGGCCCCTTCCGGCTGAGGCCCGTGGCATTTTGCCGTCATGCCACCCTATAGTTACGCCTCTGCTACCAAGACCATATTCCCTAATATAAACCCTAAGTCAAATGGATTTGGGTTTATATTAGGAAATATGGTTTTGGTAGTTAACGGCATTATAGCTTGTGGACGGCAGTACTAGTTACTACTACTGTTGTTGTCAGGATCGTGATAATGGTCCGCGACGGCGTTCACCAGCTGATCTTCCGCTCTGTGCGGAAGGCCGACCTCGGCAACTACACGTTCCGGGCCGAGAACAAGCTGGGCATGGCGGACGTGGCTTTTAAACTGACAGGTAGCTTAACCAAAAAAAAAAAAAAACTAATTTTTTTAGCGAAAGCTTTTGCTAAGAGTGGGTACGACAATAGTGCAACGGGTGGGGATCGAACTTGCGACCTTTTCAGTCGGCACCTTTTACCATTGGGGCTATTGAGGCTCGAAATTCTATATAATTCCATATAACTAGATATAGTTCTTGGAATTCACGAGGGCGCGTGGCTCATGGTTGTGTGTGTGTCGTATCTGTATAAGTGTGAGCGAGAGCTTGCTCGCGCCTGACCGCTCCCACCTAGGCTCCTGACAAGCACGCACACTTACGCAATTTGCACGTACACGACGTAACCACGAGTAAAGCACCCGTAACTTCGTGAGATAAACGTACTATACCACCCTACCGTCAAAGAAGTCCACTAAGCGATTTAGCGTTCCGGCACGATAGCGTGTAGTTTATTAGTGGTATGAGTACACGGCCATACCCCTTCCAAGTAAGCCTGCTACCACCTTAGACTGCATCGTCACTTACCATCAGGTGAGATCGCAGTCAAGGACTATCTTGTCGAATAAAAAAAGCTCTGAAAAGTATAGTCTTGGATTCGAATTTCAGACCTCCCGTTAAGGGAGGCGAAATCTAAACCACTGGACTGTCGTCGCTGCAATAACATTTTATTGTTAACTAGCTTTACCCGCGGCTTCGCTCACGTTAAGTTCGATTATTCCAACCCCTATTTTATCCCTTTAGGGGTTGAATTTTCAAAAATCCTTTCTTAGCGGATACCTACGTTATAATAGCTATCTACATGCAAAATTTCAGCTTGATCCATCCAGTGGTTTCAGCTGTGCATTGATAGATCAGTCAGTCAGTCAGTCAGTCAGTCAGTCAGTCAGTCAGTCAGTCAGTCACCTTTGCCTTTTATATATTTAGACTAAGACTACAAGTATTTTTGTCCAGGTGTACCCAACGTGGCTTCCTTCAAAGTAGAACCCTCACTGAACAAGGCTACATCTACAAGCTTCACGCTTATATGGGAAGTTGATTCCTACTCTACAATAATAGGTGAGTGAGTCAAATCTATACATCTTAACTGTACAAATAAATAAATAAATAAATAAAATTGAAGTGCCTGTTTGTAATATCAAAGTATATGTACGTAAGTATATATGCATATGTAAGTAAAGCAACAATTAGGGCAACAATTTTTTAAATTTTTGTCTGTTTGTTGTCGCTAATCTCGGGAACGGCTGGACCAATTTTGGCGGGACTTTCACTTGTAGTTTGCTGATGTTATCGAGAGTAACATAGGCTTCCTACTTCAACCGACTTTCGAAAAAGGAGGACAAGGAGTTGTGCTTTTCTACCTCTGTATATCGATATCTCCATGATTGAGTAAATCTTTTTTCAATCGACACAAAAACTTTGCGAGATGCTCCTATAAAAACTTCGGGTTCCAACTCCTCAATCCTGATGCTGCAGGGGTACTGCCCCCCTAAACTGTGGTTTTCAACCTATATTTATCGTTTCATTTAAGGTCCAAGACACGGAGCTGCCCGCGAAATTCAAATTTAATTTGGTTTTTCGCAATTTGTAAACTAATACGACAAAGTAGGCTTATGGTATTCAAATTGCGCCAATGGCAGTATCATCTTCACGGGTTTATATACTAATCTAATCTATAATAAAATCTAAAGAAATTAATCAAAATAATGACTAATTTGTGAGTAGCTCACGTCAAACTCATTATTTTGATTAATTTCTTAAACTGGATACTTTCACGTAAAGATTAGTATATAAACCTGTGAAGATAATACTGCCATTGGCGCAATTTGAATACCATAAGCTTACTTTGTCGTATTAGTTTACAAATTGTGAAAAACTAAATTAAATTTGAATTTCGCGGGCAGACCCGTCTCTTGAGCCTTAATACGAAAAAATCGTCATTTTTGAGTTTCGATGATTTACGTATGGGCCGTCGATTTTTCAGAATATAATCTATGGCTCCGGCCGTACTACGGCCGCCTGTCCACTCCGGAGCCCGACGCGTTCACGACGGAGGCCCCCGCCAACCTGTGGAGCAAGATCGTGGTGCCCGGGGACTCCAGTGACGGTACTGTGCCCCCAACTTGGCAGTTCAGCGTCCCTAGCCATATTACAAACGTGTTGTGTTTTTCTACGCTAAAGGGGGGCTCCTAAAGTTTTCTATCGTACGTTATGGCATACGCATAGAATTCCATTCTACGTGACTGTACGATATTAGATTATAATTAATAACATAATTTCCTCATTGTTTAATCAGCACTTTTAGCACGTAGGTTTAAAGCAACAATAGTTATCCCCACTACTTCAGATATTATTTTCTTAGTATATAAGCGCAATGTAAATTTGTAAATATATTGGATTGGATATTGGATATAGCACTTATCACTTAGTACCAACAAGTCTGTGTATTTTCTACACTCTCCCTAAAACCTTTCTTCTGCAAGAACACGCATGTTACACTCCAGCCGTGGTGTAACGCAACATACGTCCTATCCTTTCAGAAGGGAAGCGTGATAAAAAAACTTTGGGAGCCTGTAAACGCTGTAACGCCTCCAACTGTGATGGCGTCGCTGTTGCGGCGGGGTTTGTGGCTTTCTAGCGGATAAATCTCATTACCACTTATGCACTCCTAATATTTTAACTTGATTTTTGAGCACAATTCTATTTAAAATTGATTAAATAATAAATAAGAGAAAAATATAAACTATGTTAGTGCGTCTACTCGTGATCGAGGTCCAAGGGGAAGAAGACATGCATGCAAGTGTCCGTGCTTGTCAGGAGCCTAGATGGGAGCGTTCAGGCGCGAGCAAGCTCTCGCTCACACTTATACAGATACGACACACACAACCATGAGCCACACGCCCTCGTGAATTGCAAGAACTATACCTAATTTTGTTTTTGTTTGCACAGGTCCAATCCACAGTGCAACATACACCGTGAGAAGTCTCACGCCCTCCACGGTGTATGAAGCTATCGTGACATCAAGAAATAGGTATTTTATTGCAGCAAAAACAGTTCATTTCAAATGGATAGTACTTAATAGCATATTTACTTTAACTACGTCGTCTATACGAGTATTTTTATTTGAAAGAATTAGGTACTTCATTGATTACTTGTACAGAAAAAGAAAGAATACCTAGTGGACCCATTATATTATTTATTTAACAGACAATAATGCAAGTTAATTTTTTTAGGTTTGGCTGGAGCAAACCGTCGGCTGTTTTGCATTTTGCGACTGAACCTGGAGGTAGTTAATATTACACTACTAAAAGAAAGTAATATTTTGCTGTAATCCGCCAAAACAGAAAAAATCTATTAGTACTTATAGGGTTTTGCATAATTTTTGTTTTAATTAACTTTCTACCTATATATTTTTACAGCTGGAAGAACTCTTCCTGCGACGTCAGAATATACAGATATCACTCCAATTCTAGAAGAAATAGAACCTCAAGACCCTTACAATATTACACAGGCGCATATTTTTGAACATCTCAATGAAATGTCAAGCGGAGCGCGGGAAACGTCACTTTGTGCGGCCATCTTTGTTTTTACATTTATGATTTTATTTGTTTAACTTTTTAGCGATTGAGATTAATTTAAGAACCCTGTCTCTGTAGATCAGATATACAAGTAAAATCATTTTGTAATCCGTTTTTCTTGAGTTTCAGAAACCATGCACAGGTACCATAGTAGGTAGGTATTTCTTACTACCGCAGGTAAATAAGGAATTTTATCTTTATGATGCAACATAATCATCGATTTATAAACATAACTTACTAGTAAGTAGTTAGGTGAATATTTTCAAATGACTTGAAGTTTTAATCAATTCATATTATAAAACAAAGTCCCTCGCCGCGTCTGTTCGCAATAAATTCAAAAATTACTACTACTGAACAGATTTTCATGCGGTTTTCAGCAATAGACAGATGATTCATGATCGAGGTTTAGTTGCATAATTTAAAGCCGTTTGGAAGCTTAGGATAGCACTTATTGTAGCTTATTGCCCTAAATCAAAAAACGCAGTTTGGAAAAATCTGTGTTCATATCCTTACAGTCTTATTCATAAAAATTTATAGAAGCTTTATTAGCTTGTTATAAGTAAAGTTCTCAAAAACATTATTCATAAACTAGGAGGATTAAGCTCTGGAGTGGCCATAGGATGCGTACCCCTCTGTAAGTTTTTATTTGACGGGTATGCCCAGCGGTCATACCCGTTATATAAAACTGTTTGACTCGCGTCACGCGCCTGTCAACAACGTATGGTTAGCGGAGGATGAGCTCCGGTATAATATGCCGACTATGAGTGATTTTCCTTCTAAAAAAAATACCAAAAATATCCAGTTTATGAAAGGATAACATTACTTTTCTCCTGATATATTCTTTTATCCAATTAATGCACTATTTAAGGAGAAAACTTAAAAATACTGTTGATCCGAAAATGTTGCTACGGAATCGTACAAGAAATAATTTCGGGAAATTTTAAAAAATTAACCAATCTACTTATTACTCGATTGGAGCCCTTTATCATGAACTGCATAATGATTTGATTACATACAATTAAAATTACGATCGAATAGGAAAGGTTGGGGGTTTATGTTTATATTAATTTACTAGCGGACCCGACAGACGTTGTCCTGTCTTAAGTTTTTTTACATCCTCTTTGACGAAATTGGCAGCACGCATTCTGTCAATGTTATGTCAAACGCCATAAGGTTACATCAAAAAAGTTTGAATTGTAAAAGCGGTTACATTAGAAATAATTTAATATGGTGGTTAATATTTCTTAAATTTTCTAATTTTCCGCGCAATTTTCTTAATTTTTTCTTTCATAAGAACCTTCTCCTAACAATAACAAACACAATAAAAAAAGAATTAGCGAAATCGGTCCAACCGTTCACGCGTGATGCGCTTACCAACACATTAAGCGATTCATTTTTATATATTAGATAAACTTTAGGCAAACAATTTAATCGGTTATTTTGAAAAGGACGAGTCACACATTTCGTCAAAACTGAGTTAAGTAGAATATTCGTTAACATTTTATAATATTTTCTTGTCGTGTGACTGAGATTTTGTTGGTCTTGCATAGTAAAAATATATCATTAACTGTAGTAAACTCTTACTAGTAAACTGAGCTACTATTGTAGCTATGTCACTA
Source organism: Hipparchia semele (assembly GCA_933228805.2). Lineage (NCBI taxonomy): Eukaryota > Metazoa > Arthropoda > Insecta > Lepidoptera > Nymphalidae > Hipparchia > Hipparchia semele. The sequence goes on along the minus strand of OW121733.1, from coordinate 1,817,082 downwards.
TAACTACTTTTTAACATTTTAAAATTTAATAGAAATCCGACCAAAATCAGACCAAGTTATTTATACCTTTGCCTTAATCCTTACCAAAATAAATGTTTTTTCAAGCAAGGCTGTTTAAATACCTGCAAATTAATTTTAGTTTATTAAAATCGGACATTCCATTCGAAAGATATTACAAGTTCATTGATGTAATTTATTCTGTTATCATTTTGTTTTCAATCATCAAGTCCCATACCCAAAGGGAGCCAGCGATACACTATTGCTAAATATATTAGTATTTAGGTAAGTATGTCCTGCATTTACTGTGCGTTTATGCCAAAATGTTTAAAAAATAAATATCCACCCTTGCGAAGCCGGGACGGGCCGCTAGTATAATATAAGTAACCGATATAATTGCATGCGCAAAAATCATTACAAACATACACAGATTTGTGATTAAAAAGCCTTATTAATATTCAATCGCCACAATTAAATGCCCTCGTGCCACCTCGGTTTATGAAAAATTAAATTGTAATAGGTATTGTACCCATTCATAAAGTTGGATAAGCTTATCATTAACAGTATTTTTAAGGTAGTTTTTTGTTCAAAAATGAGGATTTTATTTTAAAGAAGTTGGTCACACTGCAAGAAAATTAGGGATGGAAGCAGAAATTATATCGATATTGATATTTTCGGTGTGTATGGTATAGGTACATCATGTATTTTTTAATTTTCTTATAGAACCAGTTAGTGTTCCAACAAATGTCTACTATCCATTGATAAAACATGGATAAAAGTTTAAAAACTATAAACTTGACTACAAAATTGTATGTGGCATTTCTTAAATTTATTTATTTACTAGCTGATTTCCGTGACTTCGTCCGCGTGGCGTAGTTTAGAGTAACTTGCTACTATCCGCGAGAAGGTATGTCCTCTATCTCCGATAATATTTATTAGATCTTCACCAAAATTGAATAAAATAGTATTTTTCAAAAACTTTCATCCCCTATCGTGGATGAACCTTATTGTTTATTAGGATAAAAAGTATCCTATATATTAGATTCAGAACATTCGATTTAGATTTATATTCTCATTTTATACAATTCATTAAAAACTTTTTAAGTCTTAGCCAGACCAACGAACAGTAATTGATTGCTAAATTGATTTAACAATATTTTAATTTATGCTATTAGTTGAACTTCATTAATTCATTAATTCATTTAGAACTTATCGAAAGTCGATAATCGATAGTGTCGCAGCCCAAAATTGCTTACATAAATGACATGATTGTTTCGTGTAAGGATAGAACGTCCCTGTGTGTGAATTTGGTTGTGTGCGTATACTTTAAGGTTGTGTTTGGTAGTTTTGTCGTGTGCGTGCATAGCGACGTGATTGAAAAATGCACCTGTAGTAAGAAATTGTTTATGTGTGCTACCTCGCCCCGCACCGTAATTGACAGATTTTTTTGCAAAGAAATTAGACGTCAAGGCGTCTCCATCTAAAACACAAAATTTTTTTTCCTCCGAGTTCATAAACGTTCAAAAGTGCTATAATGCTCTATAAGGACTCAATAAAGGTTCCATAACTTATAACAGGCTGAACCCTACTATAAGCCAGGCAATACACGTCAGGTTTTTTCATCCGATTGTCTGATCCGGTAGCCTGATCAGGCTACCGGAAGGCGTTGAAGCCATTACTTTGTATGAACAGTCAATACACGTCCGATCCGGTGGCCGGATCGGACGTCCGAGTCGGAAACGGGCGCGAGGCGTTTCCGATTTTACTGTCGGTCCGATTGTCTGAAGGCGCGGTCTACATACTTCTAGTATGAGACAAAATAGACATCCGGTTACTCCTTCCGATTTTGCCAGTCAGGGTTCCCAACTTAGGGCTTTTAGCCCCTTTAGGGCGGAATTTTGCTTATTGGGATTTTTTAGGGCCCAAAAAATCTGGCGCTGACACTGTGTGGACGCATCGTTGTGGTTCGAATAATGGGCGAAAATTATGAAAAAAAAAAAAAAATAAAATAAAATAATTCATAATAATAAAATTATTATTATTATGAATTACTAGACGATGCCCGCGACTTCGAACGCGTGGATAAAAGTTTTTTAATTTCCGCGGGAACTCTGTAATTTTCCGGGATAAAAAGTAGCCTATATTTTAATCCTGAGTATGAGCTTTCTCCATTTCAAATTTCAGCCAAATCGGTTCATTCGTTGTGGCGTGAAGGAGTAACAAACATACACAAACACACACACACACACATACAAACTTTCGGCTTTATAATATTAGTGTGATTTTGGATGTTTTAAATAGAAATGACTCTCAGTAAGTCTTGTCAAATTGATTGGATGAATCCAATAGCGACGTTTTTTCTTCTTTCTCTTTCCTCTCTTTAAAATTTCTGTGGTAGTGTCGTGTGGTGCGGGTTGTTACGTTCCCTCAAATATGGTTGAGCGAAGCAATGGCTGGATCCTGCGTCATGCTCGTGAACTGGTGCCACCAACGGGAATGGGTCTGCTTTTGCCTGCCTGTCTTAACATGTTTTGCATTTTTGAAACTTAATTGTGGAAACACTGTATACATAGCATAGCATTGTTACCTATTGAAAAAAAAATTTTTTTGAAAAGAGCGACCGCCGAGTTTATTGCTGGCTCTTCTCGGCAGGAACGGCATTCCGAACCAGTGGTAGATTCATTGACGATTCAAAAGTACTTGTAAAAGTTTATTTGAATAAAAAATATTTCTATTTCTATTAACTCGTCATCCATCTTCTTTTCTTCTGCTTTGCTCCAAACGCAAGCACTCGGGATGATAGCTCGGGAACGACTGAGTTCAGAAAAAGCCTGACGGAAAAATCGGATGTGTATCGAGTAAATACGATCCGGTTGCCTGATCAGACAATCGGAAACAAAATCGGACGTGTATTTCCAGGCTAAACCGTGAATAAAATATAAATATGGCCGCCGTCTTGTCTTCAGATGACAGCTGATTTAAATAAATAAGATTAATTAATTATTTTAAATAAATAAGAAATAAATAAATAATCATTTAATTCAGAAAAAATCCATAGCATTACAATAATAATAATAATTTAAATTTCATTAGTATCTAAGTTAGTGTGTTAGTAATAAAATTTCCTATTTCTATGTTAGTATTGTTGCGTAGAGAGAGAAGACATAGAGCCAGTGACGATTTCTTTCTCACTCACACTAAAAAGAGAGCAGAAATAAAGTTATTAATGTGATAAACAGAGACGCAGCTACCCAATTTTTTGTCCCTCATCGTGTAACCAGTTTTTTTCAAGGTCGACACACTTTTGTGCGAAACAAACTGACAGTTAATAAGAAAATTTAGTATCTATGTGTGTTGCCAGCTTTAGGTACCTATACAATGTCCCGATTTTCCCTATCCTACTTATATTATAAATGTGAAAGTTTGAATGTATGTAGGGCCATCCATACATACATCCAAATTTCAGCCATATCGGTTTAGTGTGGCGTGATTGAGTAACAAACATATGGATGTTTGTTACTCAATACGCCACACTAAACCGATATGGCTGAAATTTGGCACGGAGATAGGTTTTTTTTAGTAATGTCCTCTGACATACCGTAACGGCGGGTTACTTTGGCTACTTTTTCAATTTTTTTTTTAATTTTTGTTGAAACAAAATAAAGTCGTGATGGAAGAAATGAATATTATGAGAAAAGAAAAGAAAGATGATGGATACTAGAATATAATATATGTCGGCGATGATTAAAGTGTATTCAGTTAGATAGTGTCGGTTACTGTTCTGAATCATCCTGAAGTTTCGTTCGAATGTCCAACAACCAGTCGAGAACTGTTGGCGATCTTAAGAATTATTTTATTTACAAAGTTCTTAATTTTTAAAGCCATTTTTAAATAGCTAGAGGCAGACTTTTAATGTTTTTTTTAAATAATTATTAACTTAAACTATGAAGAGTTGCAGTTTTATACGACTGCCTGAAAAAAGGAATATACTGTTAATTTCATTAATGATGATTTTGATGACTAAATATACAATTTTTGTTGCTTTTAATTCAATAGCATTACTCGATCGAAGGAAAATTTTAACTGTTCATTACAAATTATTTTGTGTAACATTCTTACTAGTAACGAAAAAAAAATTTCCTTTGTGTTACATACATCTTTTTTCAAAGTGACTCACATATGCTAAATTTCTATTCGGCATTTCAATATTTTTTTTAAGGAGCAAATAATTATCTAGTGAATTGGTCCTATGAAAGTACATTAAAAAACTTTAGTATAAAAAAAAATATTTTTAAAAAACCGACTTACGTGTACAAACTAAAATTATTTTATACTTTTAAGTGGTGGTTGAAGTTAATATTGTGTGCAATAAAGAATAATAAATTCTTTATTGCACACAATATTAAGATATATGTAAAAAATAGAAGCTTACCCTAATAGGTATGTCTCTCCCAGACAACCTTATATGTGTAGGTATGTTATTTAATTTCCGGGGAGAATTTGAAGGGAAGAATTTTCCATCTACTTTGGGGTACTAGGGGAGTGCAGTTATTGTGGCAACATTAAACTCGAACTTGTCATGTGACGTCATCGTTACGTCATGTTATCTCTATTTCAGTCGCGGTTACACAGTACCTTGGTCTATTGCCTTCTCTGTCTACGTATTGTTGGTTCAATCTCGTCATCATATCAAAGTATCATAATAACAGACTGATTACATTCTCTTGGATTATAATGCAAGCTCTGCAAGCTATAGCCGCCATTGAGTATGTCGAAAACCCTACACGTCGTCAGAAGCTGTACCAGAGGAGAAATAACCCGTTTTCTTTGCCGGAAATCGAGTTTAAACGGCGATGAAATTTCTTCCTGTTTCCATTTTAATTAATTAAATGAATCCAAACAAAACTCTGAACCTATCTATTCTCCAGACAGTCGACACTTTTGGCGGAAAACAAATGTCACACATGACATGTGTCACTTTTTGTATAGAGCCCAGTAGTATTTTTGCCATTTTGTCTATGAATTCATCAGAACGACAACATAATAAAGCGAAACTAGCCTATAGCGCGAATTTAGTTGTGAGAGATTTATTGAACCTTTATGAATAAAGAAAGTTATGAAACGTTTAAGGACGGGATTTCGCAAAGAGTAGGTATAAAAACGCACTTCTACACATGCACCGTTCACACGCACACACAGGCGCGGGCAAGCTGCGTTAAAAATGAGTGAATTAACTTGTTTTGATACTTCGATATAAATTTTTTATGTTTTATTTTTTTATTTTTAATTTTCGTCCGGACTTGCTGTAAACTAAGTTAGACTTAGATTTAGTCTTAGTCTTAGACTTCGATTTAGACTTTTTTAAGCCACTGGGAAATGCATTAGACTAAGACTAAGTCTCTTTAAGTCTAAGCCTAAGTCTAACACTAAGACTAAGACTTAGACTTAGTCTTAGTCTAAGACTTAGTCTTAGTGTTAGACTTAGGCTTAGATTTGAACTCAGACTTAGTCTAAGTCTAAGTTTAATTCTTAATCTAAGTCTAAGTTGAGCAAACCAAATTGATAATATATTGAAAAGAAGAAACTAAGTACTAGGTACCTATGGTACCTTCAATATAATAGCATTATTTTAATATTTGATAGAATTTCGAAATTTCTTGCAAAGTTACATTCCCCGAATGTAGTACTGACCTGCATGTATACCTCGAAAACTTCTATTGGAACTCCTAGATCTTTAGAGTTAGTTGTATCGAGTTTGGGCTCGTTTTGTAAGTTATGATGAGATCTTACCACTGGACTTGTTAGAGTGACCTGATGGTATACTTCGAAGACTACTACTGGATCTTCTAGACGGCTACAGCTAGTTATATCGAGTTTGGGCTCGTTTTGTAAGTAATGATGAGATCTTACCACTGGACTTGTTGGAGTGACTTGGTGGTATACCTCGAAGACTTCTATTGGAACTCCTAGATCTTTACAGCTAGTTATATCGAGTTTGGGCTCGTTTTGTAAGTTATGATGAGATCTTACCACTGGACTTGTTGGAGTGACCTGATGGTATACTTCAAAGACTACTACTGGATCTTCTAGACGGCTACAGCTAGTTATATCGAGTTTGGGCTCGTTTTGTAAGTAACGATGAGATCTTACCACTGGACTTGTTGGAGTGACTTGGTGGTATACCTCGAAGACTTCTATTGGAACTCCTAGATCTTTACAGCTAGTTATATCGAGTTTGGGCTCGTTTTGTAAGTAATGATGATATCTTACCACTGGACTTGTTGGAGTGACTTGGTGGTATACCTCGAAGACTTCTATTGGAACTCCTAAATCTTTAGAGTTAGTTATATCGAGTTTGGGCTCGTTTTGTAAGTTATGATGAGATCTTACCACTGAACTTGTTGGAGTGACCTGATGGTATACTTCGAAGACTACTACTGGATCTTCTAGACGGCTACAGCTAGTTATATCGAGTTTGGGCTCGTTTTGTAAGTTATGATGAGATCTTACCACTGAACTTGTTGGAGTGACCTGATGGTATACTTCGAAGACTACTACTGGATCTTCTAGACGGCTACAGCTAGTTATATCGAGTTTGGGCTCGTTTTGTAAGTAATGATGAGATCTTACCACTGGACTTGTTGGAGTGACCTGATGGTATATTTCGAAGACTACTACTGGATCTTCTAGACGGCTACAGCTAGTTATATCGAGTTTGGGCTCGTTTTGTAAGTAATGATGAGATCTTACCACTGGACTTGTTGGAGTGACCTGATGGTATACTTCGAAGACTACTACTGGATCTTCTAGACAGCTACAGCTAGTTATATCGAGTTTGGGCTCGTTTTGTAAGTAATGATGAGATCTTACCACTGGACTTGTTGGAGTGACCTGATGGTATACTTCGAAGACTATACTACTGGATCTTCTAGACAGCTACAGCTAGTTATATCGAGTTTGGGCTCGTTTTGTAAGTAATGATGAGATCTTACCACTGGACTTGTTGGAGTGACCTGATGGTATACCTCGAAGACTACTACTGGATCTTCTAGACGGCTACAGCTAGTTATATCGAGTTTGGGCTCGTTTTGTAAGTTATGATGAGATCTTAGCACTGGACTTGTTGGAGTGACCTGATGGTATACTTCAAAGACTACTACTGGATCTTCTAGACGGCTACAGCTAGTTATATCGAGTTTGGGCTCGTTTTGTAAGTTATGATGAGATCTTACCACTGGACTTGTTGGAGTGACCTGATGGTATACTTCAAAGACTACTACTGGATCTTCTAGACGGCTACAGCTAGTTATATCGAGTTTGGGCTCGTTTTGTAAGTAATGATGAGATCTTACCACTGGACTTGTTGGAGTGACCTGATGGTATACCTCGAAGACTTCTATTGGAACTCCTAGATCTAATCATCATAACTTACAAAACGAGCCCAAACTCAATACAACTAACTCTAAAGATCTAGGAGTTCCAATAGAACTCTTCGAGGTATACCATCAGGTCACTCCAACAAGTCCAGTGGTAAGATCTCATCATAACTTACAAAACGAGCCCAAACTCGATATAACTAGCTGTAAAGATCTAGGAGTTCCAATAGAAGTCTTCGAGGTATACCACCAAGTCACTCCAACAAGTCCAGTGGTAAGATCTCATCGTTACTTACAAAACGAGCCCAAACTCGATATAACTAGCTGTAGCCGTCTAGAAGATCCAGTAGTAGTCTTCGAAGTATACCATCAGGTCACTCCAACAAGTTCAGTGGTAAGATCTCATCATAACTTACAAAACGAGCCCAAACTCGATATAACTAACTCTAAAGATTTAGGAGTTCCAATAGAAGTCTTCGAGGTATACCACCAAGTCACTCCAACAAGTCCAGTGGTAAGATATCATCATTACTTACAAAACGAGCCCAAACTCGATATAACTAGCTGTAAAGATCTAGGAGTTCCAATAGAAGTCTTCGAGGTATACCACCAAGTCACTCCAACAAGTCCAGTGGTAAGATCTCATCGTTACTTACAAAACGAGCCCAAACTCGATATAACTAGCTGTAGCCGTCTAGAAGATCCAGTAGTAGTCTTCGAAGTATACCATCAGGTCACTCCAACAAGTCCAGTGGTAAGATCTCATCATAACTTACAAAACGAGCCCAAATTCGATATAACTAGCTGTAAAGATCTAGGAGTTCCAATAGAAGTCTTCGAGGTATACCACCAAGTCACTCCAACAAGTCCAGTGGTAATATCTCATCATTACTTACAAAACGAGCCCAAACTCGATATAACTAGCTGTAGCCGTCTAGAAGATCCAGTAGTAGTCTTCGAAGTATACCATCAGGTCACTCCAACAAGTTCAGTGGTAAGATCTCATCATAACTTACAAAACGAGCCCAAACTCGATATAACTAACTCTAAAGATTTAGGAGTTCCAATAGAAGTCTTCGAGGTATACCACCAAGTCACTCCACCAAGTCCAGTGGTAAGATATCATCATTACTTACAAAACGAGCCCAAACTCGATATAACTAGCTGTAAAGATCTAGGAGTTCCAATAGAAGTCTTCGAGGTATACCACCAAGTCACTCCAACAAGTCCAGTGGTAAGATCTCATCGTTACTTACAAAACGAGCCCAAATTCGATATAACTAGCTGTAGCCGTCTAGAAGATCCAGTAGTAGTCTTCGAAGTATACCATCAGGTCACTCCAACAAGTCCAGTGGTAAGATATCATCATTACTTACAAAACGAGCCCAAACTCGATATAACTAGCTGTAAAGATCTAGGAGTTCCAATAGAAGTCTTCGAGGTATACCACCAAGTCACTCCAACAAGTCCAGTGGTAAGATCTCATCGTTACTTACAAAACGAGCCCAAACTCGATATAACTAGCTGTAGCCGTCTAGAAGATCCAGTAGTAGTCTTCGAAGTATACCATCAGGTCACTCCAACAAGTCCAGTGGTAAGATCTCATCATAACTTACAAAACGAGCCCAAATTCGATATAACTAGCTGTAAAGATCTAGGAGTTCCAATAGAAGTCTTCGAGGTATACCACCAAGTCACTCCAACAAGTCCAGTGGTAAGATCTCATCATTACTTACAAAACGAGCCCAAACTCGATATAACTAGCTGTAGCCGTCTAGAAGATCCAGTAGTAGTCTTCGAAGTATACCATCAGGTCACTCTAACAAGTCCAGTGGTAAGATCTCATCATAACTTACAAAACGAGCCCAAACTCGATACAACTAACTCTCAAGATCTAGGAGTTCCAATAGAAGTTTTCGAGGTATACATGCAGGTCAGTACTACATTCGGGGAATATAACTTTACAAGAAATTTCGAAATTCTATCAAATAATAAAATAATGCTATTATATTGAAGGTACCATAGGTACCTAGTACTTAGTTTCTTACCTTTCTTTTCAAAATATATAAAGTATCAATTTGGTTTGCTATGAACTATTTCGTGTTCGTACAGCGATGTTTTTCGATACCAGCATCTGCTTGCAACCAGCGCAGCTTCCACTCAGAAAGGCGGTCAAACGCCGACTGATTGATATTTGAATTTTGAATTTTGAAATGGAATCCAAACCAGTGACCGAGTAAAATCAAAATAAGCCTTATTGCACATTATTTTAAGATTCGGTTTAAACCAAAATTTGTGAAAAAATTACACGCGATGCTATATTTTTTTTTTTATACTATTTGTACTATTTTTTATATTTTTCTCTCCAAGATTTTGAGTTGAACATATCTGCTAACAGATAGTATTTTTTAATTACATAAAACCGGTATATTATATACAAGAAATGTACCTAAAGTCGCCCCAAAATCGTGAATTTTGTGTGAAGAGGTGACGGGAAATAATTTTTATAGTACTAAAAATTGAGATTTTGAACAAAATCAACTCCCAAGATTTGGAGATTAAGGACCAATCTATGTGTAGCAATTTTTATTTCCATCTTATTTGGTTTAACTTAGTCACAATATGTACCGAAAGTCACCCGATATGCGGAAACGCACTCTTAATAGGCCTATTGAGCATTTTAGCTAATGAACGTTTTAAACCTATAATAAGGGATTTTTATGAATAAGACTGTTAGTCTTTTACTCCTTTTTAGTTCCTTCCCACAAAGTAATATAACTTAGTTAAGACCTTTGTAAATAGTATGCAGTAATATTAATAATGGTGATTAATTTTTATTTTTTTATGTATAAGTAGTATTTATGTGATAAGATAAAAAAGTATTAAAAATAAAACAATTTCAAATGATTTGTGTACGATTATTTATTCATATGTCAATACATTTATGTAAACAACCACATTCGACCGAGCTGAAAGCTCCGTCACATACATAACTTTGGTTTTATTTAAATGTGATTTACGCTTACAAGTATCATATTATAGAACACTAAAACACATATACTTTAACCTTTCTTATCAGATACCTATAAATAGTCTCTTTAATATTCTAGTTAACACTTAAAAAACAGGAAAGAAATTATGATTTTTTTTTAAATATTATATCGTATATTTTAAAAATCAGTTAAATTTTATATGATTTTTTTAGTAAAATTTTTTTATTAATTCAAATTCATAATGCAGAGTAACAATAACGGAGAGATTTTAGGTATTTGTTGTTAGGCGTCCCACGCTGGGAAGTTTCCGTGATATTGGACTGTGTTCGGTCCTGACTTTCATTGGAACGATACCAAATAGTTCAGATATCGTTGCAGTGAAACTTTATACAAAATCGACAAGAATTATCGCAAGTGAGCCCTTTTTCTTGCAAAAATTGTGTGGATTTTATATAGCTACATATAGTTTTTTATTAATAAATATTGTTTTTCATGTTTTTGTTCAAGTGTGCGAGGCCCAACGACTTCAACCTAAAACGATTCCGTGGAAAATCTTATTTTTATAAATATACAAAAATGCTTGGTCATTTTTTTTAATGAAACTGAATTATTTATCTTAAAAAATGAGTATGAATGTGAGAAACATTGAAAAAATTAGACTAGAATTGAAACGGAAAGAATGAGAGTGATCTAAAATTTATGAACCTTAACAACTATAAGGCAGAAACATACTCTAATACGCGACAGAATCGATGAAACGCGACTCGTGATGACGTAAATCAGCATGACCAGTGTCACACTTAAGACATTTAACACTTATATTTAATTTCATCACATGTCGCACTCCATCTGTTCGTGTCTCGTTTTAAAAGTATGTTTTTTGCCCTAGTGAAATACATGTAAATACCACATGAACATTTATATTTGATAAAATTTTAACAGATTAACTGTAAGAGCTAATGCAGACCAAGCAACAAACGGTTCGAGCAAATGAGAACAATTTTGAGTGTAATATTGTCTAACTTTCACATTTATTCAGTTCAAGTCATTTCAATAATGATACTTAGAAAATTACAACTTGTGTGCACTCTTTATTCCCTCACTCTCATAGTCCGATTGGACGGAAAATCTGACACAACCGGAGAGAGATCAGGCGCAGGACCGACGGCTTTACGTGCTCTCCGAGGTATGCGGATGACTCACCACCGACTTTCTAATTCCGAGCTAGTACTGAAAATTTCTTTACAGAAACCCCTATACATTTTCTGGCCCGACCCGGGAATCGAACCCGGGACCTCGTTATCCGTAGTTGAACTAGCTTACCACTAGACCAACGATTACAGCAATATTTAAAGGTCTGTTACAATTTTTTTGGATGCTAGAACAGTGACCGCTTGGTCAGCGTTACCGCTAACACTAATTAATAATAATATGTTAACCATCGTTCAAAGTGACATTACGATTATTTTTTGATTAAATAGTAAGTATACTCACAATTAAGTATAGTGAAAAGTAAAAAATCGAAAATTCTTGTAATGATTGAAAAATTTCAATTTAACGAAACCCGTATGAAAAATCAGATCTATTGAGAAATACAAAATTTGTACACAACAACGATTTAATCTAACTTCAAACTTTATGACATATAAGAAATAAGTCTAAAATCATCAATTAATGACATAATGTTCCCAATTATATCTTACAAATGCAGCAAAATGTGCAAATTTTAGTATATAACGTACTGCGTAAAGTAGTAAAAACTAATTTGCATTAAGAGTTTTCTAAAAATATTCTAAAATACAAAACAAATGTACTTCACACACAAAAAAGCTGTTTATTTAACTTACAAAATATTTTTCATCCTAGAAAAATAAAATAATTTTATCTTAAAATATAATATAATTTAGAGAGACAGAAATATAGTAAACGCAAGTTATTTTTTGTTGTTTGAAGATAGACTAAATATACAAAATACATAATAATAGCATAAACATTGACAAGATATGTTAACTTGTATATAATTTTTATTCTAGAATAGAATAAATAGAATTCGCGAAAATATAACTAATATTTTTACATATTTTGTAACATTAAATACCGATTTCACCAACATCAAGTGCCTTGAAATAAATTGGGTGTTCTGACAGGTTTTGTATTGCAAATCTGCCAAAATATGCTTGGATAATACTTATTATCTTATATTGGTGATATCGGCTCTAAAACAAATACATTAAGACCCGATTTCACCATATTCTATCATTCTCGAGATTATTAATGATACTTGTTATTATTTTATAATCTCCAGTAGCTCTGATTTACTCGTGAATAGCAATTTTTAGACTATGCTAAATTACTCGCGAGTAAGACTTATTTATTCCATGTTGGTGAAATTGGGATTAAGTAAAACGAATTCAAGTATTCAATAGTCGTCCATGGAAGACTCAAAATTTTCTCAAATCACTTAAAAACATGCACTTTAGACGGAATTGAAAAAAAGAACAAGCTTTTTAAAATGATTATACATATATGGCACATATATCGAATAAGTGTATGTGATCCATGGCGAGTTAAAAAGCGGATTTTGTTAGTTTATCTTTTAAAACACCATCAATTACAGTATATAATGTACTTTTTCTCCAAACATAATTGTTATAAAATAATACGAGTACGATACCACGGAAATTATTTTAGTTGGCAACACCGCAGTCTTTTCGTGACCACAGTCCGTGCAATTGGATTGAAATAACGACAATCCCAATGAAAATAATTACCCTGGTATGTACTTGTATTATTTTATAACAATTATGTCATTAAACCACGAATCAAGTCTTAAATCGTTAGTTTTTCTCCAAACATTCAACGTGGCGGCATGGCTATAAGACATGGAATTATGATTTATTATTTAATACTGGTATAAAAATGTGATTTAACACTAAATCTCCCACATTTTGATTGATGCCATTACCACATATATATTAGTCACGTGTTCCAACCAGCACTTCACTACAGTGTTGCCGCAATACAAAACTGTCCCAACACTAATCTTTTTATTAAATACCTTTTTCACAAATGCACTGTTTTCATACCACTCACAATTTTTCAAAACCTTCGAAATTGAGACTTTCATTTATTATACATATATGTATTTTGTACCAATCACAGTTTCATGTGAAAAATGTCTCTTCAATAAAAGAATTAAATTTTGTGTCCATGGTAAAAATATGGTTTTAAAATTTGTAAATATTCATACAACTGTCTTATTTTTTAAATACTATATAAACAAAGTAACTTACTCGTTACTTTGGCCAATCGGTTCATTAACCTTATTTTGTGTTTTAAAAAATGATATAGTAAAAGCATATCACTAAATCTGGATTTTATTAAAATAGTTTTTCATAAATACTTACACACTGATTTGTAATTAAATAGATTTTCTTTCAATATACTTTTATACATATAAAATTAAGTAGAAATAGAATCAATATAACGATAATTGCAAAGTTAAAGCAATTTTCTGATTTCTGGATAAATGTTCTTCTAGATAATCAAATACACTGAATAGTTCTTTTTGCTACAAAACGTTTTGTGTTTCAGACAACTTGTGCCACAGCATTGAAATAATTTGTGCGAGCAATCAAAGTAAATGTCTAATTTGATTTACTTTTTTAATCCATCTAATTCAGTGTTGCCACTTCACAAATGCAATGTTTCGTTCCATTTCAGCCACTCGTATTACTTCCAGACACTATAACTTTATTTTTATTAATCTTCTGTTAAATCTATTTCTGTTCATTTTGTTGCAATCATTTGCCATAGTAATAATTATTCGTTAGAGTGAACATTGTTTCATTGCTTTCAAATATTTTCATTGTTCCGTTACGTTTATTTCCACGGAGAGAAATTAAATTCATTGCTCAATTGTACTTAGGTTACAATTTTTTTTTTGATCGGTCTAAGGTTAAAAACTTTTTTTAAATAAGTTCTCAGTTACTTGTGGCATATCGTTAAAACCATTTCTCGCAATGTATTAGATGCTGTTTACATCAGGATCCAAGCAACGGAGACTGCTTTGGCACCCAGCATCATTCCTCGAACCTCGACTTTACGTACATCGATCGCGAACTGTGGTCCATAATCAGAGGTTAGAAGTTGTGGCAAGCCGTTTCTTGTGCAAGCTGGGAGTCTATTTATGTTGTGGAGCGTGCACACCGCCCGCGATTCTAGCCGCTCGCGCCGCTCGGTGTGCGCACCGCAGAGGCACGTAACACCAGAGACACGGCACTAGCAAACTTAGGAGAGTTATGCCGAGCCACCTGGGGGAAAAAATTAACATTTTAGTATTAGAATGGAGAATTTTAATTTTAGCTCTTCGTATTCGTATCTGTTAAAAATAAAAAATAAACGTCCCGAAATATGGAGTTTTAAAATGGATGCTGGGAAGGGTCGTTTCTATGTGAGCGGAGCGTTAATAAATGTCGTCACACTGTGATCACGGGGCTGTTAGTGGGACTCGATATTTAGAGAATTTTAAATGTCTGTAAAATGATAACTACTTGCTTTTTTGAATGAAACAAAAAATAGTGCATCTGTGTACATATAAATTCTACTGTGACAAACTTTCAAGCTATTTTGCATACCTAGTGACATTCTCCATTCAAAGATGGTTTTAGAAAAACCATTATTTTAAGTATATAAAAAAAATTTAGTCAAATACTCAATTGCCCCTCCGGGAATCGAACCCGAGACCTCCCAGGTCGACGAAAAGTATTAAAAGTTACCGTTTAGCGCAGTGTTCATCCGGCGGTCCACAAGTGCACGGATGCATCGCGAATTCACCCTCCGCGTCCGACATACAGTGATACAGCATACACTGGAAAACAACATTTTGGTACTTTTAACTATTTTTTTCAAGACTGCGATCTCACCTAATGGTAAGTGACGATGCAGTCTAAGATGGTAGCGGGCTAACTTGGCGATATGGCAGTGTGGATTCAACCCTTACCCTCTAATCGGTTTCTACACGCCATCGTGCCGGAACGCTAAATCGCTTGGCGGCACGTCTGACGGTAAGGTGGTAACTAGCCACGGCTAAAGCCTCCCACCATACCAGACCAGAGACAATTTAGAAATTATAAAATCCCAAATTATCCCGTTGGGAATCGAACCCGAGAGCTCCTGAGTTACAAGACCACAGCGCTCACCACTGCGCCAGGGAGTTCGTATTTTGACACGGTTCGGAAAGCAGATAATGTTTATTTAGTATAGTACGATTGTCTCACGAAGTTACGGGCGCTTTACTTGTGGTTACGTCGTGTACATGTACATTTCGTAAGTGTGCGTGCCTATCAGGAGCTTAGGTGGGAGCGGTCATGAGCTTAGGTGGGAGCGGTCAGGATCTTAGGTGGCAGCGGTCAGGATCTTAGGTGGGAGCGGTCAGGATCTTAGGTGGGAGCGGTCAGGAGCTTAGGTGGGAGCGGTCAGGAGCTTAGGTGGGAGCGGTCAGGAGCTTAGGTGGGAGCGGTCAGGATCTTAGGTGGGAGCGGTCAGGATCTTAGGTGGCAGCGGTCAGGATCTTAGGTGGGAGCGGTCACGATCTTAGGTGGGAGCGGTCAGGAGCTTAGGTGGGAGCGGTCAGGATCTTAGGTGGCAGCGGTCAGGATCTTAGGTGGGAGCGGTCACGATCTTAGGTGGGAGCGGTCAGGAGCTTAGGTGGGAGCGGTCAGGAGCTTAGGTGGGAGCGGTCAGGAGCTTAGGTGGGAGCGGTCAGGATCTTAGGTGGGAGCGGTCAGGAGCTTAGGTGGGAGCGGTCAGGATCTTAGGTGGCAGCGGTCAGGATCTTAGGTGGGAGCGGTCACGATCTTAGGTGGGAGCGGTCAGGAGCTTAGGTGGGAGCGGTCAGGAGCTTAGGTGGGAGCGGTCAGGAGCTTAGGTGGGAGCGGTCAGGCGCTTAGGTGGGAGCGGTCAGGAGCTTAGGTGGGAGCGGTCAGGATCTTAGGTGGGAGCGGTCAGGAGTCTAGGTGGGAGCGGCCAGGCGCGAGCAAGCTCTCGCTCACACTTATACAGATACGACACACACACAACCATGAGCCGCGTACCCTTGTGAACTGAGAGGTATACCATAGTTTCATTAACGACTGTAAACATTTTATTTTTTTTGAAAAGAGCAACCACCGAGTTTCTTGCTGGCTCTTCTCGGCAGGAACGGCATTCCGAACCAGTGGTAGATTCATTGACAATTCAAAAGTGCTTGTAAAAGACTATTTGAATAAAAAATATTTCTATTTTGTAACACCGGCTAATTCCATAACCGCCAACTAGATGGCGCCACCGGTCAGCTGCCTCGCGCTAAGATCGTAACCGTGGACCATCCTTATATAGGCCGACCACCTGGGGCCCAAGTCTGCTATTGCAATTGTAGTTCATGTGTCTATCAATGACATCCCAATTGCTACTTTTAGCAATTTGACTTGGGGCCCAGGGGTTCAATTGCCTATCAATGACATGACAATTGCTAAAAATAACAATTGTAATGTCATTGATAGACAATTGAACTACAATTGCAATAGCAGACTTGGGCCCCTGATGTAAATTGTAAAGTCAATCTACTCGCACTACTGCGACGTCGTGGCATACGTAGCTTCCATCTTGATGGGACTACGTTACGTAGAAAGCGTCCCCAGCAATACACGCGAAATACTTGTGGTAAAGATTCCGCTTCCACCCTTGCTGGGACGGACATTTTGAAAGCAAGTACTTTGTCCTAGCACTTAACTAGTCTAACACGTATTCTATGTATAATGTGTAATAAACCCGTACCAACGACGTCACGCGTTTTCTTTGAATCTTCGCCCCTACAATTTCTATTTCTATTACCTGTGCGCACTTGATGCACGACACGCAGTCTATGCAGGACTTGAAACAGTCCGGCGCGAACTCGCAAGCGCCCGCTCGGTTCGCGCTCTCCAAGTACCATTCGTGACAGTGCCTGCAACATTAACAATTATATTTTCTCACACATTTACGTTATATTATTATTAAAAAATGTTTACAAAAATACAATATACCTATATAACATCCTCAAAAATAGATATTTTTGAACGGTCATAACGTAGCTTGCAAAACAATAGTTATTTGTTCAACAAGATATCAAAGCTCTTTTTTGTTCCGTGTGCCTAGTTTGAACCCCGAGCGGGCGAAGGATTCTAAGTTAGAATCCTGAGTGTAGTGAGGGATTCAAAGGCACAAGAAACAAAAACTTTGCCATCGTGTGATAGAACTTTTCTCCTCACTAGCTCAAAAAGGGCGCCTTTGCTGTCTAAAACCAGTGAGCAAAAGTCGTTTTTGCTCACTCAGTGAGAAAGTGTTGAACTTTTCTTGAGACAACTAAATTAGAATCTAATAATCATATAATATTATGTTAGAATACAAGTAAGATCTAGAACGTTCAAAAATAGATTTAACATCATAACTTTGTGTGAAAAATAACAATAAAGAGAGCAAAAGAAAATTGGACTGGACCTGCACTTGACTCTTGCTTGGAAGGGTTCGGAGGGTTGCTTCTTGTCCGGCAGCGGCGGCGGGCCGCTGTACCCGCATTTCTTTATTGATCCTGCAATACAAATCGCATCATTTTAGGTTCAGCAAAAAAAAAAAATGGAGCTCAATATTTTCTATTGCCTCTGGTGAGAGAGCGGTTTAGAGATTCGTTTTATGATTTAGCGATTCGTATCATGATTTAGTGAATTCGTTGCATGATTTAGCGATTCGTTTAGTGATTCAGCGATTCGTTTCATGATTTAGCGATTCGTTTCATAATTTAGCGATTCGTATCATGATTTAGCGATTCGTTTCATGATTTAGCGATTCATTGCATGATTTAGCGATTCGTTTCATGATTTAGCGAATCGGTTCACGATTTAGCGATTCGTTCCATTATTGAGAGATTCATTGCATAATTTAGCGTTCCGGCACACTAGTGTTTAAAAACTTTGTCCACGTGGACTCATTTATTTAAAAATCTCGCGGGAACCCTTTGGTTTCTGGATGCTAATCACTATCGAAGTCCTCAACTATACACATAGATCAGTCAGTCACCTTTCTTTTTATATATTTAGGAGATTCTTAAAGTATTCAATAGTTTTTTTTTTATAAAGAATTGTTTCGCTTGTTTTGTGAGTATATCTTATCTAAATATATAAAAGACAAAGGTGACTGACTGACTGATTTCTATCAACGCACAGCTCTAACCGGACCGATCGAGCTGAAATTTGGCATATATTTATTATTAGGAAGTAGGCATCCGCGGTTTAAAAAATCGAACCTAACGTGAGCGAAGCCACGGGTAAAAGCTAGTAATTAATATAAAATAGAATTAGATAGTTACCGGAATCTCGTTTGAGGAGCGGCGGTTTGGTGTTGGGCGAGGATTTCTCCGAGCTAATGACGCCTCCCGGACCCACTTGCGGGTACGTGTACTCGTGCACCTGCAATGTAGAATAGAATAGAATAATTTTTTATTCAAATAAACTTTTACAAAGTACTTTCGAATTGTCAAATGGATCTACCACTGGTTCGGAATGCCGTTCGAACCGAGAAGAACCAGCAAGAAATTCGGCGGTTGCTCTTGTCAACCAATAGTCGATGAATGTCAGCCAAAAGTGGCAGAATGTCGACCAATAGTTGGAGAATGTCAGTCAATGTTCCCAACATTGGCTGCCATTCTGCAATTATTGGTCTGTCATGTCATGTCATGTACATAATGTCAGCCAAGAGTGGAAGAATGTCAGCCAATACTGGCAGGATGTCAACCAATAATCGAATAATGTCAGGGAATGGTGGAAGAATGTCAATCAATAGTGGAAAACTAAGTGTTTTTTTATCCAGTGAGCTGTGCGTTGATAGACCAGTCAGTCAACTTTTCCTTTTATATATTGCTTAAAATGAACCTTCGAAATGAATGACCCATAGAAATGTTTTGATATCGCCACTTACTGCTGAGAGGTGAACGTAGGGACACCTGTCGACTTCCGAGTCGTCCAACTTATCGTCGTACTGCAAGTTCAATGATTCTGAAAACAACGTAACAATTAATTAAATTAAAGTATTATAAAAACTTCAGCCAATAGTGGAAGAATGTCAGCCCATAATGACAGAATGTCAACCAATAGTGGAAGAATATTGAAGACAAGAACAAATTGGCAAACTGTTTAGAGCCTTTTGTAAACTTTAACATCTTGTTAAACAGTTTATGCAATCAATAAATGAATATGAATATGAATATCAGCTTGGCTAATATTAAAAAAAAAGAGTTAGCAATAGGTGGAAGAATGTCAACCGATAGTCGAAGAATCTCAGCCAAAAGTGGCAGAAGCTTTTCGCTTGTTTGGAGTAGAGAGGAGAATATAAGTCAAGTTCAGCTTGGCTAATATTCTTTAAAAAAAAATGTCGACCAACAGTTTTAGAATGGCAGCCAATGGTGGGAGAATGTCAACCAATAGTGGAAGAATCAGCCAAAAGTGGCAGGATGTCAACCAATAACTGAAGAATGTCAGCCAATGTTACACTTACCGGTGAGTGGATGCTGCGGCAGTGTGATGGCGGACAGTATGGGCGTCTGTGTCAACTCGTCATTTCGGCGGACGCGGCTGGCGGTCGAGTTTTCCGAACTCGAGTGGGAATCCGTTGGCAGGTTCAGACACTGACAATAAAAACGGACATCCTTACTAATATTACAAATGCGAGTCTTGTTTGTTGGTTCGTCCTTTAATCACGCAGCAACTCGACAGATTTTTCTGGATAGTTACACTTGAGGACTTGGACAGTAACATAGGCTTTTATCCCGGAAAACACAGAGATTTTTAAAACTTTACCCCACGCGGACGAAGTTCTGAAGACCTCCCTGGCACAGCGCTCACCAGAGCGCTGTGGTCTTATAACTGGGAGGTCTCGGGTTCGATTCCCAGCGGGGGCAATTTGGAAATTTGTAATTTCTGAATTGTCTCTAGTCTAGCCTGGTGGGGAGGCTTTGGACGTGGCTAGTTACCACCCTACCGTCTAAACGAATTAATGTTATGGTACGATGACGTACACAGATTAGGAGTATGGGTTGAATATACACTGCCATACCCCTTCCAAGTTAGCCCGCTGCCATCTTAGACTGCATCGTCACTTACCAACAGGTGAGATCGCAGTCAAGGACTATATTGTCGTCGAATAAAAAAGAAGTTGCTGGTAAAAGTTAGTAGAAATAAATACATTTATGTTATACACCGCCCGATATAAGATGTGAAGCCCTTAACGTTATGTATTGTTTACTACCTGAAAACTCCAAGGAAAAATATCTATTTTTAGTATTATTTTCTTCACGAGTGTGTTGAAAAACGTAGTATAGTACACGTGTGTATTGATGATTACCGTCCTCGGCTATCTTAAGACCTTCACCTGTCGGCTCGGGTTTCAATGGCGCCTCAGCGGTAATCACCAACATTACACACTTGTACCATAATGTACTATTAAATATGATGATACATTTTTCACTGATGCTTCGCTTCTATTGGTCGCAGCGTGATGTTATATAGCCTAAAGCCTTAAATGGACTATCGAACACAAAATCAATTTTTCAATTCGAACCAGTAGTTCCTGAGATTAGCGCGTTCAAACAAACAAACTCTTCAGCTTTATGATATTAGTATAGATATAGTATATATGGGTACTCACTTCAAATATATTATTCTCTTCGTCGTCCTCTTTGCCCTTCTTCCCTGCGTATCCGTACATGGAAGGCCACGCACCACCCAGACCTGAAGCAAGGATTATGTTAGGGAATTACATTTTTGCAGTTAATCTGTTATATACTTACTTCTTTTGAAAAGGTGATTACAAGGGTCTGGCCGGATAAGTATGGCGAATTTGCCCCCAAATGGCAACCTATATTGAAACTTCTGTTGTAATATCTACTTGACTAGCCCAATACCACTAGCCCAAACAACGGCACGCTCCGGCTTCGCACGGGTATAAAATATATAGCCTATGTCATTCACTGAAACAATGATTAAAATCGATCCAGTAGTTTTGATTTATTCATTACTGCCCGTGGCCCGCACGCGTTAGGCACGCTCCCGCCGCCCCGGCCGGCTGGAACCGCCGCAAGCGCTACGTCCCGCAATTTTTAAATCTGTAATATCTTCGAAAATATTCATTTAAATCATATGCTGTAAAGGGCCATATAGATCTATATTAAATCAACAATGTATTTAAGGTATTTAATTAGATAAGGATTAATGCTGTATTGGTTAAAATCGCTTCGAAAATTAGCCATTATTTGTCGTAAAAAGTAAATGACAAAAAAATGTTATTGTGGGATATCCATAAGAGATAGACATATACCATCGCGGAGTTTTCTGTAGACCTTTTCAATGTGTACAATACTTAGTACATTATTTTGATAAATCCTCGCGTTAGTTTTATTTCTCTAGCTCAATTAGTTTTTGAGATATAATTTTTTTTAGTGAAAGTTGCGACTACGGTTATTTTTTCCCATATCTCAAGCTCAGAGGAATTTGGGCGCGAAACCTACATAGATTGTGTTGGTACATCAAGTAGTTATTACAATAGAAGTTTCGATATACGTTGCCATTTGGGGGCAAATTCGCCATACTTATCCGACCAAACCCTTATAGATAGTATTTTAGCTAAGCATTTAAACTATGTTAAAAATTCATTCAAGTTATAAATTTTGTTAAGTTAAAAATTTATTTGTTTAAGTATGGGTTAGTACATAATATAAATTATATACTCACCACATAGGAAAGCAGTAGCGGGAAAGCAAAGAAACACATTAGATAAATCAGTTATATATTAAATTATTAATTTAAAAGTTTTACATTAGGTAATTTGAAAGCTTTGAAACTTGAAGTTTCACTTTTAGTCCATTGATACTGTCTCACTGCTAGGCTTGGCTAAGATCTTAGTTTTCTTACTGTATATGCCTTAAAACTATTTAATTAAAAAACTGTACGTGTATAAGGAAAAAGGAGAAAAGACAAAAAATAAAAAGAAGTGACTAATTAATGCACCAATGAACTTGGGTGCATTATCAGAATAAAGATTCTTATGTATTCCCCGACGAGAAAAATCTTCGTATAGCCTAAGGGTACGAACATGCCAAAGATGCCTCACTGCGATACCTCGCGGTCGCGGTTTAGCTCGCTATCTCGATGACACCTCCATGTAAAACAAATGTATGCAAACAGACGAGCACGAACATGCCGAAGATACCTCGCTGTACCGCGATGTATCGCAGTGAGGTATCCTTCGGCATGTTCGTGCTCGTCTGTTTGCATACATTTGTTTTACATGGAGGTGTCATCGAGATAGCGAGCTAAACCGCGACCGCGAGGTATCGCTGTGAGGCATCTTTGGCATGTTTTGGCATGTTTTACGGAATTAATAAGCTTGTAACGAACCGAATACTTTGATACTAGTAATGAAAGCGTATTTTATCCAGACTATTGATTGGGAGTTGGATATAGCTTTGAGTATTTCATAGGTATTATTGAAAAAAAAAAAAAATGTGGATTTAAAATTAGTAGGCTAACAGAGGTTCTTAAAATAGTAATAAGTTAATAACATTTGATTTCAATACGATTTTTAGTGACATTTTGCGACCGATCGCGTTGCTATTGCTATCGCTGTTGCAAATTTTTACGTAATCAGGGTGCGGGTGTGGTGGCGCTGTTTGGGAAAGGCTTATGACGTCCGCAGGCTGAAATGATGATGGATGATGATGGATGATGATGATGATGATTGGTGATGATATCAACGGCAGCAACTCACGGTACAGTTCGCTGACCGCGGTGCGGACTCCCTTGTCGAAAGCGCGCGCGTCTGCCGCGGTCTGGAACGTGAGACCGAAGCGCTTCTCATCCGACACCCAGTGGTGGAACGTTGGCATCACCTTGTGGTACTGGAAGTCGTCCTTTACAGTGCAGTCCAGCACCAACTGGAGAAGAGATAACGGTGTTCTGAGGTATAGATCGAACAGCTAGAGATACAATACAATTTATCACCTAAAATCTACAAATAAATAATAAGTAAGGAAGTAACTGCGTTGAAAAAATGACCCCAACAAAAATTGTGCCGAAGTGGGTGGAGATTAAAATCTAGCCGTTAGAGGCGGGGATTATAAACAAAAATAGCACGATAACAGTTGGTCATTTTTCTTGCACGTCAAATTTTTATAACATCGTCCAATGACTCAGCTGTCATAGCATACAGCAGCACGCGCGCGAACCAATCCCTGCTTTCGTTCTGAATTTGAACCAAGCAACAAGCATGTCTATCTGTAATCTCGGAAGTGATTCGTATTTTGAATCATACGTCGTTTTGGTTTGAAGTAGGGCCATTTTTTGAGTGGATTTTGTTCTGAATTAGACTTCGTTACTTATTATTTATTCGAAGCCTAAAACCCAATAGCCCAAAGGTTAAAGGTGTGAACTGAAAACTGAAAGGAGGCAGGTTCGTGCTCCATCCGTTGCACTATTGTCGTACCCTTCTAGCACAAACTTATCGCTTATTTGGAGGGGAAAAGGAGAATAGAAATAGAAAGGAATTAAATATAACAATCTTCAATGGTTCACCGAAATTTGCACGCCTGAGAGTTCTGAAAATTGTTCTTAAGGGTGTGTGAAGTCCGCCAATTCACATTATGGTGTGGTGGACTATCTTCATCTTCTTGCCTGACCTGTGACCTATACTGCTGTCCACAAGCTATAATGCCGTTAACTACCACGACCATATTTCCAAATATAAACCCAAAAACATTTAAATTAGGGTTTATATTAGGAAATATGGTCTTGGTAGTTACGGCGTTATAGCTTCTGGACGGCAGTATAACCCTTCTCTGAGAGGAGACCTGCGCTCAGCAGTGAGCTGTCGGTGGGTTGCTGATAATGACTGCGCCAGGGCGTCGTCTAAATGGAGTAGAAAGGTGTATTCACCATATTATCGCTGATCCGCCGCCCGTGGATGTAGTACTCGGTGTGCGGTGCGCTCGCGGACGAAGGTGCTGCGTCGCTACTGATCTCCCCACTGCCTGCTCACAAACAAACACGCTTAACGCCCGGCCATAGTTTTTTTAAAGATTTTAGACTTGATTCGTGGTTTAATGACATAATTGTTATAAAACTAGTGGTTCGCCCCGAACTGAGACCTCGCGATATCCCATAATTCCCAAAAGTTTTAATTATATATTGTAATAATTAACTTTTAACATTAGACGCAATAAAAAAAATAATAGTTGACATAAAATTGTTTTACTGACACAGCGCCATCTATTAGCATTATAGTGAAGCTATTAGCTTCACAATAATGCTAATAGATGGCGCATTAAAATTAAAAAATTTCGTTTCTTTATAACATTTATCTAATTTTAGTATTTGTTGTTCAAGTACAGGATATAACTGAATTTTCAACCAAGTTTCACGTTCTAATATTCAGTAATTCAGAAGTTATAGGGCTCTGACAGACATTTAGACGGACACACTTCTCTGTCTAGTAGGCAAGCGCCCTAGTTGACTCAGAGAACTCGCTTCGCTCGTTCAATAATACGAGTACGTACCATGGTAATTATTTTTGTTGGGATTGTCGATATTTCGATCCAATTGCCACTCCAATTGGTCTCGTCGTGACCACGGTCCATGCAATTGGATCGAAATATCGACAATCCCAACAAAAAAAATTATTACCGATGATAGTGCTGATAGGTGCACGCGAGTTCGTTCGCACCCAAGCGGTTATTATGGGAAACAACGCGGCTATTACGGGAATCTATCACTACTTAAATGTAAAAGCGTGAGAACGCGCGCGAATTCACTCGAATAAGCGCGCATTCGTGCAACTTCGCTTTAATTGGGAAGAATTTGACGCTTCGATTCGTTTCGACTCTGCGCTAGTTTGAATTGACCTTTAGGGTAAAAACATGCCATAGATGCCTCACAGCGATACCTCGCGGTCGCGGTTTAGCTCGTACCTCGATGTCACCTCCGCGTAAAACAAATGTATGCAAATAGACGAGCACGAACATGTCGAAGATACCTCGCTGTACCGCGATGTATCGCAGTGAGGTATCCTTCGATATGTCCGCGCTTATCTGTTTGCATACATTTCGCTGCTTCAAAACTAAGGAGCCACATCTCAAAATTAAATTTTTTTCACGAGAGCAGATTGAAAATTTTTTTTTTTTTTTGCTTTTTTGGCTCTCCAACTTACAATGTATGAAAATGCTAACAGGGCGTACGCGTAAATTATTGTCATTTAAAGGCCGATTTTGACAAATGTTTTCGCGTTATGGCCCTATTTCCAAATGCACTTTTATTTCAAATAAAAGTGAATTTGGAAAATTTTGTTTTGTGGCCCTTTTGTACTGAAGCAGCGATTTGTTTTACACGGAGGTGACATCGAGGTAGCGAGCTAAACCGCGACCGTGAGGTATCGCAGTGAGGCATCTTCGGCATGTTTTTACCCTTAGGCTAGAGCACAGATAAATGGAAGGAGCCAGTTCTTACCTGGGCCGCGGCGGCACACCATGACGTCGGCCAGCCCGCCCCCGCCCAGCGCCATCCACCCGCCCGTGCCCTCGTCGCGACACATCACCTGCGCCCGCACGCGCACCAAGTAGGCACTGCACACAAACACGGACGTTACACAGGGTGCTAAGTAATATGGAATAGAATAGAAATAGAATAATTTTTTATATAAGGATCTGTCATCCCGTCTCATAGAGTCCACTGGTGACCGGAAGGCTGGAAGTTACCTCGGCCAGCATATAAGTTTGGCCATTCAGCGGGGTAACGCAGCCAGCATTCTGGGCACTTTTCCTCGTTCCAGTGGTTTAGATGATATTTTTTATATTTAGCTTTTATTTTTGATATTTATGTTTTAGTTTTATATTATATTAAGTATTAAGTATTATTACATATCTCTTATATTGGGAAATAAAAATATAATAATATTAAAAAAAAAAAAAATTTATTCAAATGAACTTTTACAAAGTGCCTTGAAATTGTCAAATGAATCTTTTTTTTTATATGTAGACTAGGCGGCTGACCCATTTCAAAACCTAGTATGCGTAATTGACAAAATTTTACAGGAGACCAAAAAAACATGTTTTGTGGTAGATCGCTTAGCGAAGTAATAAATGTATCCAATAAAAGCTTTCAAAGTAGTTTATTTACGAAATTCATCAACAGACACTGAAGACATCAGAAGGGCTGCCACAAATATGTTTTTTGATCTCCTGTCAAATTTTGTCAATCACACTTACTAGGTTTTGAAATGGGGCAGCCGTAGGCTTGGCTGCGATCACACCTGATGGTAAAGCCGGGTTTTCACTATACGAGTCGTTTCAGACCAAGCCCATTCATGAGCTGGATTGGATGAGCCCACTCGGAATTTGGTTTTCACACATACAAATTACAGCATTCAAGTAACCTAATCTTTGTCTCCGCAATAAGATGACTACAACTACTCTGACTGATTTTTCTTAGCGGTCACCATTTCTGTTTTCTAAAACCAACCGGGTCAGCTCGTGAAAGTAGAGCACTGCACGAGTCGACTCTGAGCATATACCAACGTCCGAGTGCACTTGGATCACGTGTTTACACAGTATGAGTAGCATCCGAGTAGTCATCTGAACACACTTGGTCCGAGACAACTTGTACAGTGAAAACCCGGCTTAAGTGAAAATGCAGCCTGAGTTGAAGCGCTCTTGCCTAGAAAATGCCTATTCACTCTTGATTTGAAGGTACCCAAATTGTAATCATCTAGAAAAATATATTATAGTTATCTGAATCTACCACTGGTTCTATTACTTATTTAAATTGTCTTTAAACACTGAAGACTTAGGGTGAAAACATGCCAGAGATGCCTCACTGCGATACATCGCGGTACAGGGAGGTATCTTCGACATGTTCGCGCTCGTCTGTTTGTATACATTTGTTTCGAGATATCACAGTGAGGCATCTCTGGCATGTTTTCACCCTTAGCGAGTCAAATTGGTTACCTTTTTCCCGAAAACCGGGAATCTTAAATCTCATGGGATTAAAGACAAAGTCACGGGCAAGAGCCAGTGTACAATAAAAGTGTATTCATTCATAGCGATCATTGTAAAGTATGTACTATAAGTTGAACTTTGTTTAGTCTGTGTGTGTATATATATAAGTTACATCCTGTCCACTTTCCTTGATTAGACAATTGTCTAATAATGTCCCATTCATGAGTAATCTAATTAAGTACTACAATGAGCTCATTGCTCATATTTTTACTAGCTTTTGCCCGCTGTTTTGCTCACATTAAGTTGTATTTTTCAAACCCCTATTTTACCCCTTTAGGGGTTGAATTTTCAAAAATCCTTTCTTAGCAGACGTTTACTTTTTAATAGCTACATTTATGAAAAATTTCAGCCTAATCTGTCCAGTAATTTCGCTGTACGTTGATAGATCAGTCAGTCAGTCTGTCACGTTTGCCTTGAATAAATCTAAATATTTTTAAATATATAAAAATATTTAGATTTATTCTTCAACGGAGGAGGGATTATATGGAAATACTCCAGCGATATCAAAATTCATTGGTGTCGTTAACCACATGTATTAGAATAAATAGGCTAAAGCGAACCACAGTGGAGGAACTAGCACTGCAAAAAAAGGCCAGCAGTTGCATAATGGGAAGTGTTCTTATGTGGAGTAACCTTTGCACAACCCACGACGCCTACATCAAATCTACTCAGTTATAGATTGACTGATTATTATAGATGGCTGAAAAATAGCAAAACAAAAATAATAAGTATATATTTTTATCCATTTTTCAACAATGGACGGATTTGACACTCTCTCTGGTGCATTACAGAGAGCTATTTATTAAATATATAAGGATACTAGTTGATGCTCGCGACTTCGTCCGTGTGGTGTTAGGTTTTCGAGTCCCTCGGGAACCCTTTGTTTTTCCAGGATGAAATGTAGCCTATATCCAGGTCTTCAACTATACCCATGCAAAAAATCATCTCAATCCGTTGTCCATTGCAGCGTGATTGGAGGATAAACCAACAAACAAACACACTTTCACATATATAATATTAGTAAGGATTTTTTTATTTAATGTAGATAATTTTAGCAAATCTACCTAAAGTAAAAATACCTAATACCTAAATACTACTGAAAATTAATCAAAATAGTAAAATTGATTATTGTGAAAGAAGATCAGCTGTTGAATTTATTTTATGAGGAAATTAATTTGAAAATCGAATAATGTTAAGTTTAAAACCCAAAATAATCATCATTCGATTTTTAAAACATCAGTTTACTACTTAAAAACTTGAATGAATGCTCTTTTGGCAAACAGCACGTAAAAATTTGGTTCAGCTTTTAATACTGAATGTAATTCATTCAGCAATACACAAGCTCGCACGATCCAGCTCGGATGACCCCGTTATATAGCAGCCTATGTACTTTATTGTGAATGAAAGTCGAGTCATTGATTATACCTATCCTATACGCCACATAGGGAACCAAGGGCGGCGGTCTAATACTGAGCTTAACATACATTTCTATTCGGATAAGTAGAGTGCAGACGCTTATTTGAGCTTAAATATGCGCTGGTAGAGCTTAGGAGAGCAGTAGAATCCCCCTTACACGTCTTTCGAGCTCAGAAAATGGCCGGGGTAAGGCCCTACCTACTTCGAACAAGTACGTACGAAAACTCCGTTTCGGCCTCTACTTACTTTTCAGATTCCTCGGTCATGATTCGACACGTCGAATATCCTAATTTCTACTCGCCACTTCACAGATTTCACCATTTTTAAGACATAAATACATCAGATTCACTTGCAAACCGTTCTTAATTCGGCCCTTTGTCGGGCCTCAGTGCGCGTGCGTCAACACAACAGTCCGGGCGGGTTTTCAACTTTTCAATGAAAGCGGCGTGAGCGAGCGACAGGTGGCGCGGGGGTCGGCCGGCGACTGCAATCCTCGCTATCCTATTGGCCAGCTAAGTCACAGCTGCAATATTGACCAATCACGACACCGACACCAAACTTAAACCAATGATATTCATCTGCAGATAAAAAATAAATATTTGGGCGGCCTATTTTAAAATATAAAATCAGTGAGAACTACTTCTATTGCTCTGCTTAAAAAATAATTCACGAAACGTTTCGAACACGTATTGTGGCACTGAAGCTAAGATTTTCAGATAAATATACTGCGAAAACTGTGCTTTTCGCGCCGGTAGCGGGTGATACCGAAATGTAGGTCACGTCGACCTCGGAACTTCGTCCGTTACTGAATGGAGGTTTGGTACTAGGGTAGGCCCCGTTCATGCTACAGCTTCATTGAAAAATAACTAGGTCAAATCATTGCAGTGTATCCCCGGCTGCAGGGTGGTTGCACTTAGGTTCTAGTTCCCTTTATAGCTCGCTCGCAGGTCATACGAAACGGCTAAAGTAGGTTACCTGGTTTTCCTAGATAATGGTTGTATGACGTCATTCCCATCTGTGACGTCAGCGGAAATAATAGCATTTCGAATTTATGCGCTGCCATGTATGTTAAAAAGGTTTTCTTTGTTACAATATTTAATTTTTTTTGATCGTAAGTAAATAAGTCTTAGCAAAGTAATAAAATATTTATTAAAAACATAATTACTTGGATAAGATTACATCAATTTATTAACTCATTAGTTGTCTTGTTTGTTATTTACTTACAATCAATGTTTGTGAGTTACATAAATAATCAACAGTTAAATAGTGTTTTTAATTAATTTATTCAATTTATAAATATATTAATTTATTCAATTTATAAATAATTTCAATCCTTTCAGAAAACGTATTTCCTTCCATCTATAACTTGAGTACCTTCAAGGCAAGAGTGAATAGGCATCTTCTAGGCAAGCGCGCTCTAACCTAGACCTCGATCAGTGCTATCCAGTATTGATTGTCGTCAAGCGGAAGCCTATTTCAAGCTATTAAAAACTTTTGCCCGCGGTTTCACTCACATTGAGTTCGTTTTTTCAAACCCCTTTTTTGCCCAGGATTTGAATTTTCAAAAATCCTTTCTTAGCAGATGCCTATGTCATAGTAGCTATCTGTATGCCAAATTTCAGCCCGATCCGTCCAGTGGTTTGAGCTGTGCTTTGATAGATCAGTCAGTCAGACAGTCAGTCACCTTTTCCTTTTATATATTCAGATAACACGATAAAAATAGTACTTTAAGAAATACCTCTTATTTTACAAATAATAAATAATTAATTTTACATCATTAAAAAATATTTAGTAAAAATATTATCATCTACTTACTTACTTGTTTGTTTTCTATCTTATAAAACCCTATATAAAACATTTTTTTATATAAAAAAGTTGTTATATAAAAGAAATTAATTACATAATATTATGTAATTAATTCTTCATAAGCATTATAATATTATTATGAAGATATTATATTTAAAAATATATAAAAAAAACTTTGCGGAGCTTCTTATAAATCTGAAGAGAATCTGGCTTTCCGAACCGATGGTAGAGTCTTAACTTGTCATAAGGGCGACAATTTTGTTTCCTTTTTTTAGGGTTCCGTACGCAAAGGGTGTCAACAAGTCCCTATTAAGCTGGCCATCGGTCCATCTAAATGTCAGCGAACTGTATATCTTATTCTATATATTCTTGTATAGATACTTGAAACTTTCACAGAATGTGAATTAAACAAAACAAATACTTAAATAAAAAAAATATACTTAGTTAAAAATTAAAGAGCGCTCTCAAATTAAACTAAATAATAACATAAACTTTTGTTTTTACTTGATTTGAATAATAACTAGTGTTTAATTTTTGAAACTTCATTGTGGAAACACTGTATACATAGCATAGTTTTGTTACCTATTGTAAAAAAATTTTTTTTTAAAGAGCAAC
The DNA here is from genome assembly GCA_933228805.2 of Hipparchia semele. Taxonomy (NCBI): domain Eukaryota; kingdom Metazoa; phylum Arthropoda; class Insecta; order Lepidoptera; family Nymphalidae; genus Hipparchia; species Hipparchia semele. Next base: position 1,785,769 of record OW121733.1, on the reverse strand, counting down.
CGCCAAGTTTATTGCTGGCTCTTCTCGGTAGGAACGGCATTCCGAACCAGTGGTAGATTCATCGGCGATTCAAAAGCACTTGTAAAAGTTTATTTTTATTATTTCTATTCCTATTTCAAATCGTGTACGTCGATACGGAACCCTTCGTGTGCGGTTGCGACTACGGTTGCAAAATTACGTAATTTTACCGAAAAAGCTTGTAAAATACGGATATTTTACGGTAATTTATATATATTACGGTAAAATTACCGGCTACGTATGTATGCTGAAAAGTATGGCGGGGGGGTGAGACGAGCGTGTAGTTGAAACATACGTACTGCGAGTCGCGCGGCGCGACTCGCACGATGCGACGTTGCCGTTTAGTGCAGTTTGCCTTTATGTTTTGCGCTGTTGCCATTCCGACTGAACAGTGAGCATTCGGCAAGCCGATCGGCGATCAGTTGAATTGTTTTGACTGACTGCACTATACGTGCATTTAGTAAATTATGCCACGAAATCAAGCAAAAGTGTGGGTCACAATTAGGGTGCCAGATTTTTTTTCAGCCTATAAGGGACAAATGGTCAAATGGGCAAAAAAATACGGGATTTCAGTTTTATACCCGGGACAAATAAAAAAACAAAATTATTTAGTGTCATTTTTTTTAATATTTTTCCGAGGATCGAGTCAGTTTTAACATATTTTTATTTGTTTGAACATGGGTATCTGTAAACGTCAATACAATAACACACCTACAAATTATTATTTTTTCCTTTTTTGATGTCAGTGCTGATTTCTTGGGTTTTGGAATCTCCTAATGACGAATCTGAAGTCAGTTTGGCTCTATCACATCAGAATACATCAGAATTTTTCACAATACACATTTATAAAAATCAAGAATGTATTGGGGTATTCAAGAAAAAAAAAACAACCAGAAGTAAAGAAATAGCTGGATAGTTAGTATTATTTTTAGTATCCGAATAGTTAGTCAAGAGGAACATTTTAAAATACTAGTGCAACTTGAGGAACTTTTTCTTTTTAAAAGTTAAAAAAACTTAAATACCTTCATTACCTAATTATGCTTACTACTAGCACGTATACGCGCATAGTAGCTGCGTTTTGTTGAAGATTTTCTAAGAACTCAAAGAAATCTATATATTTTTTTAATAAATAAACAGGGCAATTATCCATCCGATCAGACAAACTTCATTTTATATCATAATTATAAGTTTAACTAAATGAAAATCACCGTCATGCTATATTCATGTAGAAAAATTTTGCAAAATAAAAAAAAATATTTCCTCAACTCACAAAAATCTAGGAGAAACGTTACTTGAACTTCAAAAAGGAATTTCGTTGTAGGACTGTGTAATTATAATCGTAATTAAAATCGATTTCATAATGAAAAACGAAGTACGGTTCAAATACGGGACAGAGTCAGTCCCGCCGGGACATTTTAAACTATGTCTAAAATACGGGATGTCCCGGGAAATACGGGACGTCTGGCAACCCTAGTCACAATAGTTTTGTTAGAGAGATAAATCGTATTTTACCCAATTTTACCGTAATTTACGTAATTTATTTATATTTTACGTAAAATATGGTAAATTACCGAATTTTACGAAAGTAATATTACCGCTTTACATCCCTAGTTGCGACTCGCACTTGGCTGGTTTTATTTTGACTTTTCAACGCACTACAAATCGTTTACAAATTGTCAAATTCGGTTTCTGTTTTAGTAGCGGTCGCCATGGCCGCTTTTTTCAAGTCTTCACTTTGCAGCATCGCCTGGTTAATTAATTTCTGAAATTGATAAAATCTACGCTTGAAAATGATTTTTTTATTTGATCTACTCTTTCTGTTTCGTATTTCGTATTATAATGTGATTCAAATGAGAATAGGAATGAGAAGCCGCCATTTTCTCTTTCTATCTCACTCAGTGTAAACCAGAACGAGCAGGACAGAATTATAAAATGGCTGTTTGACAGTACTATTCTCATTTGAATCGCATTGTATAGCCGGGAATTATATCAGCGCCATCTATGAAATGGAACTCGAGTATTATACTAGCGCCATCTTTGAAATGGATGCGGAAGAAGATCAGAAGAGACGTCATTATTTTTTAATTTTCTTCCATTGAGTACATAGTTTTTTCATTTCTATATATTTTCTCCAAATTATCGATCAACTAGCGGACGCCCGCGACTTCGTCCGCTTCTTCAATTTATCGACAGTTCCTAAATCCCCACAGTTTAGGAGGGCAGTGCATCAGGATTGAGGAGTTGGAACAAAGTTTTTGTACCAATTAAAAAAAAATTCATGCAAATCGGTCTTGTCAGCTTTGTTTTTCTCGATTGTAAATCTGCCGTTTTTGCTATGCAATAGCTTTAAAGACCGCGGCAGTCCCCGAGTGCCACGCGTCTTTTTATTTAAATTTAAAAATCGATTTAATATCATGAACAAATTCGTTTCGCTTCGGGAAGACCACCACTAAAGTTTCAGCGTGTATAATATACAAAGAATATTAGAGACTATTTTTTACCAACTTCCAAAAAAGGAGGAGGTTCTCAATTACTCATGGGCGGATTTGGAAAATTCTTTTTTTGTTTGAAAGGGTATAACTTATTCCAGGTGGTCCCATTGTTATCAGATTAGGATCTGATGATGAGATCCTGGAGAAATCGAGGGAATCTCTACAAATTTTATAGGCACGATTGATACACTTTGTAGTGACGTTTCGAGTCGGTTTTGTAAAAAAAAAAGACGTGTGGCACTCGGGGACTGCCGCGGTAAAGCTATTGCATAGTATTTTTTATCAACGCCATCTAGCGGCTCACCGTAGAGGAGTCCCGTGTCAGGTTGTTTTCGTTACGGAATTACTGGATTCGGTCTCCACGCTCAAGGCCCGCGATAGAAGCTATGCTTAAAAGAATTTTTACGTTTATATTATTTCGTAATAGTCTCTGTTAATACTTACAATATGTTCCAATCCATCCTTAGTGGGTCTACTCTGCGAGTACACGAGGGACTTTTTGGTCATTTGCACCGCGACTGGACTCTTCGAGGCAATATTTTGCGCTATCTCAAGTACTTGCTTTAGTGCGCTGAAATTAGATACATGTTATTGCTAATTTATGCCCGCGACTTCGCTTTTGGTAAAACTGGACTAGGTTTTTTGGAAATCCCGCGGGAACTCTGTTTTTCCGGTACAATAGATAGCCTATGTCACTCTCCATCCTTCAATTAAACCCGTGCAAAAAATCACGTCAATCCGTTGCTGTGTGATTGAAGGTCAAACCCACAAACAAACACATTAGTAAGGATTATTTTCAATAATTATTTTTTTAAAGTGATAAAATAGCCCTTGACTACAATCTCACCTGTTGGTAAGTGACGATGCAGTCTTAGATGGTAGCGGGCTAACTTGGAACGGGTATGGCAGTGTACATTCAAACCATACCCTCTAATCTGTTTCAACCTGTATTGTTGTTGTGTTAAATTTTGTTTGGTTTTTGGGACAACCTAATCTAAATATACCTATTGGGTGATGTGTGGCACAATTTATAAAATAAACGTTTCTTTCTCTCTTTCTACGCGCATCGTGCCGGAACGCTTAATTACTTGGCGGCACGTCTTTGACTGTAGGGTGGTAACTAGCCAAGGCCAAAGCCACCCACCGGACCAGACCAGAGACAATTTAGAAATTATAACTTTCCTAATTTCCCCCGCCGGGAATCGAACCCGAAACCTCAAAACCATAGAGCTTAGGTTGTCAAACCCTGGTGGTGTTGTTCCTTGTGTAAGAACTTTGACTTTGACTTACGTATCTTTGTCAGCGAACACTCTGCTGACAAGTCCTAATTCGGAGGCCTCTTTTGATTCAACTTTTCTCCCAGTGAAACACCACTCTCTTGCCGTAGAAGTGTTACCAATTACCTGAAATAAATTATTTATCGACGTGAAACGTCTTTAAAACCACACCAAAACATACCACTAGAAAACTGTACCAATGGGTACCAGTCAGAAAAATGTACCGTAACGAAAAGGTCTATTTTTTGAAAACGTCGATGAATTTTGATATAGCAATAGATTAGACCTTGGAAAAGGGCATTTTCCACCAATTTTTTTTTTTTAACTTGAAAGTGTAAGGGATGATAGTTTTTGTCAATTTTACAAAATCTAAATTAACGCGCACGAAGTCGCGGGAAATAACTAGTACCTATAGTATAAATAGGTAATACCTTAGGTAGCCTTTGCAGTGTTCCTACATCAGCTGCTAGGCCTAAATCCACTTCTTTAACTTGAAACCACGCTTCTTCTGTACAGTATCTGAAATATTCCAATTTATACATAATATGTATATTATCTGGTGACAGAAGAGCTGGCTCATTTTTTGCGTAGAGAACCAGCCTGGCTGTCCAACGCGGAAATGCAGCCAATATTCTTGGCACCACTCTATGCAAGCATAATCATGCTTGCATAGAATGGTGCCAAGAATATTGGCTGCATTTCTTTTGTAGGTATTTTGTATAGTAAGTTTAATTGGAATAAAAGTCTTATTGATAAGGCCTTAAGAAGCGTGAATGAGTTTAACGGCACATAGCGACGGAGCAAGCACGTTCGCGCAGATTTAGGTGAATTTCGGGATAAAAATTACTTTACTCGTATGTAATACGGAATAAAAATAAAACTCTCAAGTAAAAATATTACTATTTTCAAGACCTTTTTTGTGTGCAAGAATTAATTAAAAAGCTTGTGTCGTTTTGGAGAACATTTGCAATTTATGACAAAAATAGCTACTCTTTGGTGATTTTTTTCACAAGAGATGGTTTTTAAAAATACAATTTTGTTCCAGTATAAACATTTATTGAACCTTTATCTTTAATTTTGTATTTTTTCTGTACGGCTCAAATCAAGCATTCTGTTCACAATTTGATTTAAATATCCATGCTTTTAGGCACCTCTTAGCGCCATAACATAAAAAAAAAAATTATACATACTCCGGTATTTTATTTTTTACACTTTTTAATTTCTATCAAAATCCTTACTAACATAATAAATGAGAAATTATGGTGGTTTGTCCTTCAATCACGCAGCAAAGGTGATTTTTTGCATGGCTATACTTGAGGACTGGGAGTGACATAGGCTACTTTTTATGCGGGAAAATCAGTTTTTAAGACCCTTTAATCAAGTAGGGAATGAGCTAATGATCTTCAATGAGCAAATGTTCAAAAATCATATTGTCTTTGTTATAATTTATGAACATCGATTACGTTAGCTTTTCAAATAGAAAAAATCGCATCAAAATCGGTCAATTCGTTAGGGAGCTACGAGGGAACAGACAGATACACAGACACAACCATCAAAGTTATGACACCCCTCTTTTTCCGACGGCGGTTATAAAAGCTTTTCTATTCTATTCTATGGATCTCCCCATTTTATGATAGGGTAGTGTAGATACCTTACCTCATATCGGCGGCAGTGACGAGATCGACCCCAGCCCCTATACAAGCACTGTGGACAACGGCTAGTACTGGCTTTATACAGTCCTCTACGCTAGTTATACCGTCCTACAAACAGAAATTCCATCTTTAGTAATTTTTTTTTAAGGCCAGGCTGAACTTGACTTATATTCTCCTGTCCCCTCCAAATAAATCATTCAAAAAAGTTTGTAAACTTTTTTGAAAAGAGCAACCGCCGAGTTTATTGCTGGCTGTTCTTGGCAGGAAGGTCATTCCGAACCAGTGGTAGATTCATCGACGATTCAAAAGCACTTGTAAAAGTTTATTTGAATAAAAAATATTTCTATTCTATTGTCTAAAATTAGTTAAGTTACATTAGTTTAGGAGCTTAGTTAGTAAGACTAAAAAGATTAAAAAAAAAAAAAAAATTATATTTTATTTTTCCCTTTTTAATAGTGCTTCTATCGTCGCTCGGTTCAATTTTATGTAAAAAGTGATTATTTCAGAAATTTTTTTTGTTTTTCTATGATAATGATAGGTGCTTTTATCACATAGGAGATATTAAATTTTTAATGATAATATATTAACAGAAAAACCCAATAGTATTTGTTATAGATAGATAGATCATTTATTCATTAGATCTAAATATACTTACTTGACAATACCCAATTAGGGTATTGAGAACTCGAGCCTTGCGTGCAATGTCATCAAAATCTTCTGCTTGGCTCGTCTCTTCCAGGAGACTGTTGAAATCAATCCCTGCAACAAGTCCACACCAATACCAATAAAATGTCAAAAAATAGTTAAGGAAAAATTAAAATATACAAAAGGAAAAGGTGAGTGACTGACTGATCTATCAAAGCGCAAAGTTTAAACCACTGGACGAATCTTGCTGAAACTTGGTAATGAAATGAAATAAATGATTTTGAATTTGATTAAAAGAAACCATGAAATACTACCAGCAGTAAAATGTTTTCCTTGGCCAGACAACACTATGACTCTGCATTCAGGATTATCATTTAGAGTTGAGAAACATACTCCCAGCTCCCTGCAATAAAAAAAATATATAAAAGGTTATATATATATTTGTCTGATGGGAGGCTTTGGCCGTGGCTAGTTACCACCCTACCGTCAAAGACGTGCCACCAAGCGATTAAGCGTTCCTGCACGATGGTGTGTAGAAACAGATTTGGGTATGGGTTGAACATTGCCCCTTCCAAGTTAGTCCGCTACCATCTTAGACTGCATCATCACCTGCCATCAGGTGAGATTGCAGTCAAGGACTATCTTGTCATTGAATAAAAATAAAATAAATAAAAATATGTGAGTGATGCAAACCCATAAGCTTTCTTTAAGCAAAAGTCCGAACATGCATAAAGAACTTTTTACTTTTAACAAAAATGCTCAACCAACAAAATCAAGTCATAACTAGGTCACAGGTCTAGCTAAGATGGTAAAGAAGATGATGATGGTGAAGAAGATGGCAAGATGGTAATATGGTACTCACTTCCACATCGCTTTGTTAAAAGTATTCAACTTCTTGGGACGATTCAACTCAACATGAAATACATTCTTGATTGGCATAGATACTGCTAGTGTTTCAAACTGTGGGATGGCTACATTTGAAGAGTATAACCTTGTTATTATTCCCTTCACTGAAAGTAATGTATAAAATTATAAAATGGGCCAGATATATCGATGGCCAGCAAACTTTACAGCTAAATAGTTCAACTCTTTGGTAATTCTCTAATGATAAAATCGCACATTGTAAAACCCAACACTCAGTTTTATTAAGTATCTAATGTAATAAAAGATATTTTAAACGCTCTTTCATCAAATATTACGGTATTTTTTAGTATTTTAATTGCAATTTGGCGATATTAAATAGCAGGTTCAACTCTTCTTCTTTAACTAATGGACGTCCACTGCTGGACATAAGTCTCCTGCATGGACCTCCACAAGCCTCGGTCTTGCGCCGCCTGAATCCAGCGGCTCCCTGCGACTCGCTTGATGTCGTCTGTCCACCTAGTGGGGGGTCTGCCAACACTGCGCTTCCCGGTGCGAGGTCGCCACTCCAGCACCTTGGGACCCCATCGACCATCAGCTCTTCGAACTATGTGCCCCGCCCATTTCCACTTCAGTTTCGCAACCCGCAGAGCTATGTCGGTGACTTTGGTTCTCCTACGGATCTCCTCATTTCTGATTTGATCTCGCAGGGATACTCCGAGCATAGCTCTCTCCATCGCCCGCTGAGTGATCCTGAGCCTTCTTATGAGGCCCATAGTTAGCGACCATGTTTCGGATCCGTAAGTAATCACTGGCAACACGCACTGTTCGAAGACTAGTCTTCAGGCACTGAGGAATTTTGGACGAAAAGACATCTCTAAGTTTCCCGAACGCTGCCCAGCCGAGTTGGATTCGGCGGTTGATCTCTTTCTCGAAATTGGACTTACCTAGCTGGACTGTGTGTCCCAGGTATATATACTCGTCTACAATTTCGAGTGCAGAGTTCTCCACGATTACTGGGTGGAGCGGAGCATGAGCATTAGACATGATTTTCGTCTTGCTCATGTTCATTTTAAGGCCCACCTGTTGAGAAACCCTGCTGAGGTCATTGAGCATTGTATTGAGGTCTCCCAGAGTCTCTGCCATAATGACTATGTCATCGGCAAATCGAAGGTGAGTGATGTACTCGCCGTTTATGTTGATGCCAAGTCCGTTCCCATCCAGAAGCTTAAAGACGTCCTCCAACGCAGCAGTAAAGAGCTTCGGGGAGATTACGTCTCCCTGCCGCACTCCACGCTGCAATTGGTGCACGCTGCAAACGGTTCAACTCACCGGGTGCCAATTTCGAGGATCGAACCAAAACAATTGATTTCTTTAGAAGTGCCATTTTGGATTTAAATTATGCAATTAAAATAACAGTAAAATTAACTGAAACAAATAAACTAAACAGAAGAAAACCGAATAAAGTCCAAAGCAGTGTTGCCAACTTGTGTTTGGGGAAAGAGCTAGATCAAATCTAAAAAAGAGCTAAAAAAGAGCTAAATTTCTTTCAAAAAAAGAGCTAAATTTCTTTCAAAAAAAGAGCTGATGTTTTAAAATGATTTTAATTAAAAAATCAAAAAAAATGCTGCCATAGTAGGTACCTATTTTGTTCAAAATCTCCTTTGAAATTTTGCAAATATCGCAGCATTTTTTTAAACGCCTCAATCGCTGTCTTTAATTTTCATAACTTAATTTTACCAATTGCGCTTTACTTGTGCTTGGGCTTGGAAAAGGATCTTCACTGAGCCATTCATTTCGAAATTTTTGTGTGTAAGGCTTACTCAATGCCATTTTACCAATAATTTGCAAAATCACTACGTAGTTCGAATAAAATTATTAATACGTAATGTCAAATCTATTAGAAAAAATTAAGAATGATCTTACAATGAGAGACAACTGACAAGTGAGACAACAAATAGCTATGAGAAATTAAGGGGATGCCCGCGAAAATGCCAATATAAACCTGAGTTGACTTCTATGTTCGGATATTCTTATCGCGTAAATAAAAATTAAATTTCAGGTGTGTGATTAAAATAGAGCTAAAAACGCATAAAAAAAGAGCTGAAGAGCTAAACACAATTTTTTAGAGCTAGTAACGTGAAAATAGAGCTAAATTTAGCTCTAAAAGAGCTAACTTGGCAACACTGGTCCAAAGTCCCAAATTTTTTGAATTAAGAATATCTACATTCTACAATCAAAACAAAACGCTGTCAAATGTCAATCAATGTCAAGTGTCAACGCTGTCAACATGCTGTAAAGATAAGTGTCACTTATGACGTTCAAAATATTAGTTTAGAAACAAACTGCCAGGTTAAACAAATTGTTTATGAGAGATTTATAAGGCGCTTGTGTACTGCAACCATCTAATAAAACAGATTAGGTACCTATTGATTAGATCTATAATATAATTCTATGAAATAAACACGTACTTTTTATTTTTATTGTTTATTATTATTGATTTCATTTGAACTTTAGCGAAGCAAGCTAATTTCTACAAGTCGAATATTTCCCTACAAAATCCGCCTAATTCGAAATGTCGAAAACTCTACAACTCGAATTTTTTGGCGTACCTACTTATCCCTTAGAAGTTCGACTTATTTCTGTAAGTACTGTAGTAAGATAGTATTCGGAAAAAAATGAAATGTTAATTAGTATTTGGGACACGTTTCTATACGGGACGTTGTACCAAAAACCTGAACGCGTGATGATTAGTGAGTCAGTGGATTGCGGTATCAGTGTCACCATTATAATATTATGATGATGATTCAGTCATTTCCACTGTAAAGATGACTGGATTGTTTTAATAGTCTACTTTCAATGCTGTAGAAGCCTTAGATTGTTTTAAATATGTACCTACTAATACAAAAACATAAAGAGATAGAGTACAGTGTTGAGTTGGTCTTAAAAAACCAGTACCTAGTAGGTACCTACATTTCTTTTTATTAGATAGTCCTTGACTGCGATCTCACCTGATTGACGATGCAGTCCAAGATGGTAGCGGGCTAACTTGGAAGGAGTATACAGTACATTCAACCTATAACCCTAATCTGTTTCTATACGCCATCGTGCCGGAACGCTAAATGCGGCACATCTTTGACGATAGGGTGGTAATTTTATTAATTTTATTACCACCCTATCATTATCATATCATTATAGGTGGTAACTAGCCGCGGCCAAAGCCTCCCACCAGACTAGACCAGAGACAATTCAGAAATTATAAACTCCCAAATTGCCACAGCCGGGAATCGAACACGAGACTTCCCAGTTATAATACCGCGTCCGCATGCTTGTGGCAAACGGCAAACGCCAAACCTCTACAAACGTTTGCCTTGAATTTGGGAATCATCCGCACGCTTGCGAGGGCGTTTGTATGTTCTGAACAGGCAAGCATGACGGACGTCGAACTTGTGTCGGCTTTATTATTTGGCTTAAGTTATTTTTACAAATGTTTTAAGCTCAGTATCGATCAATAATCCTACTAAAATGGAATATGGATGGATGGATGGATGGATGTTTGTTACTCTTTCAGCCACAACTAATGAACCGATTTGAATGAAATGTGGAATAGCGATAGCTCATACCTACATTTTAGCCCGGAAAATTAAGGACTTTCCGCGGGAATTAAAAAACCTTAATCTGCGAGGACGAAGTCGCGGACGTCATCTAGTTGATAGTAAAGCGTCCTCTAATTAAAATTTTCAAAACATATTTCATGTGCACAATTTGTCCAGTTACAGTTTTAGTATAATATTATAGATTAGTAGTAGTAGCTAGTAGTATGTTCGAAAACACTTGGTACCTACCTAGTTTATTTATTTGAATAAAAAAATATTCTACTCTATTCTAGTATGTACCTACTCAATAGATATTTTGTTTTTTTTCTTTATCAACCGATAGACGTCCACTGCTGGACTGTTTATTGCATGGATTTCCTCAGGCTTCGGTCTTGCGCCACCTGTACCCAGTGGCTCCCTGAGGGTCACCTGATGGTGTCGGTCCACCTATTACCATACCATTATATACCATTTCCCGGTGCGGAGTCGCCACTTATTATTATTAATATATAAAACTAATTAATTAATTAAATTATATAAACAAATCGTCTACAAAAGTCTTCAGTCGACCAGTCATTCATTTTACGTTTTTACCCACTCACAAAATGAAGATTTCTAAAGGTGCGATACGTAAATCGTAATACAATAACACGTCTAATCGCCGCCAGTGCACAAACGAGACTGAGTGCGCGCAAACGTGTGGACGGAGACGCAAGCGCTTGTGGCAAATTCCCTTTGGTTTGCGATCAAAAGACCGACACTCGATGGATCGGCCACAAACGCTCGCAAGCGTAGGCAAACCATGGCAAACGCTCTATCCGCACGTTTGCGTTTGTGAAGGTTTGCCGAGGTTTGCCAAGCGTGCGGATGCAGCTTAAGACCGCAGCGCTCACCACTGCGCCAGGGAGGTCGTCAAAACATACCATACCACATCGATGCAATACCATAAACATTCTTATACATATTCCTTACCACTGTAAGGTTTTGAAAGCACCTATGTTTGCGAACACTCTTGTACACTAAAAAAATTTTTCGTTGGGTTTGATTGCCCAGGCCATTAGGGGAATACATTATGGTCATACTACCATTTGGATATCCAAATTGGTATCGAATGGGAAATCAATGATGTCATTAGCGGAAGCCTACAGGTATAATTGTTGCCTAACCTAGACATCAAAGCGGTCTAGATTTTTGGCAGTATGAACGCATTACCTACTCGATACCAATGACCTAGCGTTCGATTGAATGGCCGATATTGTATTTTTAGTACACTATTTTAAAAATTTATGAGCGAATTGCGCATCTTTTATTTCGATCTACCTATTTTAATTTACTGCGCATAATATAAGAAAATATGTTCAATCATTCTATGTTTAAATACATAGACAGGTGTATTATTAAGCTATTGCATATCTTCTATCGCGAGCCTTGAGCGTGGAGACCGAATCCAGAAATTCCGTAAAGAAAATAACCTGACACCGCTAGATGGCGTTGATAAAAAATGCTTTGCAATAGCTTTACCGCGGCAGTCCCCGAGTGCCACACGTCTTTTTTATCTACCTAACATTGTTACTTGTTAGTAGTTATTAGTGTCTACTCATCTACATTTTTTTGATTTCATTTTTTCACTTTTCTAGTTATATCCTTGTAAAAAACAAGTCAATCTTCGATCAATCCTTTGCCTCGTTTCTGCTAAATTGAATTTTTGAAGGAAAAACCAACAAACCTGTATTAACACTTTCACATTATTTTACTCGCAAGTACTTACCACAGACATTCCTATGGACACCTTATCCACAAAAAAAAAATCGATTGTTTTTCTAGGCTAGGCGACACTTTCGAGGTCATGCTTGGCGAAAGAATTGACAAGTATCGTTTTACATATCAAATAGGTGTGGTATTGTTACATTGTTAGCCAAAGCAATAAATCAAAAATAGGTATATCGATATGGACACGCGACCTACCTACTGGCAACTACTGGTAAAAGTAGCACAACACTAGATCACTAGTGATGTTTGAATTTGAACCAGGCGGACTATTCAGAAATGTACCTATGTTAATTGAAGGACTTATTTTCCCATAGGTAGGTACCTAATACACGTTGTAGAGTCTATTCAATAAGTTTTGTCTGTCTGTCTGCCTGTTTGTTTGTTGCCGCTAATCTCGGAAATGGCTGAATTCTTTGACTCTTTCACAATGTTGTGAATGTTGCTACGACCTATTTTTCCATTCATTTAAGCCGAATTTACACTGCGAAATTAGTGGCATGAAATTAGTTTCATGACATTAATTTCATCAACAATTTCACGTGTAAACTTCTAATTTCATGATGCATGCATCAATTTCATACTTCAATTTTATATGTACCTATAGATGTATAGATTATACCACACATTTTTTTTTTCTACATTTTAATACCTACCTAGATCTAGTATAACTAGGTCGGTAGTACCTATTTAAGACGTGGAAAATTATGTATGACATCAATTTATTAGAAGCTAAGTATGACTAACTTTACCTAAGCTCAATGCGTGATACATAACATACCTATATAAAGTCCAATAAATAATTTAAAAAAAATGCAAAGGTATTTTTATGACTAAACTCCATGTTTAATGTAAATTATTTTTATGTATATTAATTCTAATAAGTCCTATCCCTATATAGCATCTGTCTTTAAAATCGGTTGAAAATTGGCGAAATATATAAATATTATCATGTAACATGGTAACATAGTTGGTACAGAAAAAATACAGTCGCATTAAAACCACAGTCATCATTTTTATTAAATCGGTTAAAATATAATATTTAGGTAAGTAACTAAGTAGTTACTTCTTTTTATTGTTGTGTTATCCCACTTGATATTATTATGATTTTGATATATTTTTAGAATAACAAGTGAAATTGAAAATTTAAAACATCCCCTACATGTGAAATTAAAAAAGAAAATGTAATTCGCCATTTTGTGGTGGAGTTATTCTTGGATTTGAAATTTATCAGTGTATAGTATTCTACTAGTCATTTGATACCCATATTGATGGAGTTGTGAAACAGTGTGGAATCCGTCATTTTGTGGCGGCGGCCATCTTGGACCGATTTTTGTCAATCATAGCTAAGAACACTCACGACTAATTCACACACACACATAATTGCACAATCGTTTACGTGACTAAACTATGTAACGGTTTTTAGGTTTCAAAAATAAAGTTAATTTTCAAAAAGCCTCTATCCACAAACTAATAATAATTCATTGTAAAACATTTATAAATGTGCCATGTTATGATTTCTTCCAAGAAACTCTTAAGATGTCATTTACTTGTAAATAGAACTTTATCTTCTTAGCGTTGCAACTTGCATTCAGATGTACCAGTGCACATTATATGCAACTTTGCTGTTTATAAATAAACATTGCATATTGCACAGGCTCGTCTCTAGCCACATGTTTTCATCATCGTGGAAATATTTTTTATTTGTAATTTTATTAGGTAAGTTAATATAAATAGCGGTGTGCCATTTTTTATGCCACAAACAAAGTAATAATAGTTCTTATTTATTATTATTTATTATTTATTTATTACCAGTTACAAAGTTATATACATTTAAATGATAATTCGCATCGAAAAAACCACAGAGGTTTGTCCTCGATGCCACTCTGCAACATAGCATTTAAAATGAGTAAGTATGTACAAAACAATATATAGCTAAACTAAGAACTAAACATCCCAACTAACAAAATGGTCATAAGATTTTAAGCTTTTATGATTATTTCGTCACATAGGTGTCGTATATTAGCAAGTTTTAAAATGTGACGTTGTACAGGCATCATGTATATTGCATTTAAGTTTCAATGCAATTAGGTAATAAAAGTCGTTGTACAAACGTCTGTATGAAATAGCTATAAAGCAATTTAATCGTAGAAAATACACAGTCATACAAACGTTTTAGGCGAGACATTTTGGCTGGTATTACAACCTTAATAACGCTGCTATAAGACTATGCATGTGAACATGACATTTTAAATATATTCGCAGTAATGTAAACCAGCCAAGCCCAATATACGCGACAGAGAGTGATGGTTCCGTACCTATTTTTTAACCGACTTCCAAAAAGGAGTAGGTTATCAATTCGGCCGGTATCTTTTTTTTCTGTTGAAAATCGATGTCAACACGAATGAACCGATTTGGCTGAAATTTGGAATGGAGATAGCTCATACCCAGGATTAGCACATAGGCTACATTTTATCCCTGATAATTAAAGAAACCTTAATCATGTCAATCAAGTCATTATGGCCATACCTCCCATGGTTAACGACACAACACAACGGCCCCTAGTCCCCGGATAAAGTTGGGAACCGACAATTATGTCATTTTTCCACGTTGACAAAATATGTTTTTTGCCGCATTCCCAAAAAACTTATGGTCTCTAAAATGTTCTGTTAATGTAAAAAACTATTTTTTGGAATGACAAATAACGGTTTACTAAAATGTTTTAGGGAACTCTGATAGGTTCGTAATGAAAGAACGCCATGTTCTTTAAGAGTTTATAACTCTTAACACAGCAGTATTCATCGTATACAAGTATTTTGTAACTTATAATGGCACGATGAAGGGAGTTTTAACTCTTAACACAGCAGTATTCATGGTATATAAGTATTTCGTAAGTCATAATGGCATTATGACATATAATAATTTATTTTTTATTTAAAAAATAATAATTAAATACACAATAAATGAAGGGGGCATTTAAAATTTATTAATAAACCTAAAAAGTTGGTCCCTAAAGTAATATTCGCATTAAGTTTTCCAAACTTAAACATAAACACATCCCATTTCAAACTTGTAAATAATTTGATTACACTTATAGTATAAAAGTATAAAAATATTTCTGCACACATGCAGAATTTATTAATAGTTAAATTCTATTACTTATAATTGAAAGCGCTTCAATACTGCATCAAATAGATTCATTGGTCCGGTAAACATCTGCGCTATGAATGCTATGGTAACTATACGACTAAATACTCATACCAATGATAATATTACAACACTACTATGTTCTCGCTTATGACTTTTGAATGACAGCTATACGACTTTATAGAAATAGTAACTGCGCCAAAATCGCGTTGTATAAGCGTTTGTAAGCCTTATTTTCATGCCATTCAGTTTTTTGAAAACGTTTACACAATTCTTATATGACTTATATTAAGACCATTTTGTTAGTTGGGATACGATCTCATTCATTTAAATAGGTAGGTATACATTCTTGCAATTCACGAGGGCGCGTGAGCTTTACTTGTGGTTACGTCGTATACATGCACATTGCGTAAGTGTGTGCCTGTTAGGAGCCTAGGTGGGAGTGGTCAGGCGCCGAGCAAGCTCTCGCTCACACTTATACAGATACGACACACACACAACCATGAGCCACGCGCCCTCGTGAAATGCAAGAACTTAAAGTAATGTAATAATAATAACAAACATTGAAGCCTCAATAGCCCAACGGTTAAAGGCGTGGACTGAAAACTGAAATGTCGCAGGTTCGAATCACACCCGTTGCATTATTGTCGTACCCACTCCTAGTACAAGCTTTCTGCTTATTTGGAGGGGAGAGGAGTATATTAGTCAACTTCAGCTTGGCTAATATTCTTTTTAAAAAATAAAAAAAAACAACTAACAGCGTCATCTATTATCAATTTCCTAAACTAATGTCCTTTAGAGGAAATGCGGGTAGTCTTTTCTCCATACAAACGTTGGATGAATGGATGTATGTTTGTTACTCCTTCACGCCACAAAGAATGAATCGATTGGGCTGAAATTTGGAATGGAGAAAGCGCCTCTTCAAGCTTCCATATCTTGGAAATACATATCTGGCAGGATTTTAAAAAGACGTGTGGCACTCGGGGACTGCCGCGGTAAAGCTATTGCATAGCATTTTTTATCAACGCCATCTAGCAGCTCATCGCTAGATGGCGTTGATAAAAAATGCGCCATCTAGCGGCTCACCGTAGAGGAGTCCCGTGTCAGGTTATTTTCGTTACGGAATTTCTGGATTTGGTCTCCACGCTCAAGGCCCGCGATAGAAGCTATGCAATAGCTTAAAAACCTAATTCTACGCGGACGAAGTTGCAGGCAAAAGCTAGCTTCTAAATACTTATAAGTAGGTGGATATTATGTTGTAAGCGAGCCTGTATTTCCGCGCAGTCAGTCATAGTTAACTGTAATGTTATCTGCCGCGACCTTACACCAATTAACTTTTACAATGAGTTGCGATTACAGAACACTTTTGATACGCCGGTTAAAATTAACACATTACACAATATAACTCAAAAATTGCGGTTAACACATACAACTAAGTAATGTAACTCAAAAATTGCTCTACCTACTAGTGGAATTTGAACCCATGTTTTTATGAAAAGGAAGAAAGAAAGAAAATCATTCATTTAAGAAATTGTGCCATATATCACGATACACTAATGTACCTACGTTATCCCGGCACTTTAAGCTTAGATGCGTTAATAGATGAGTCAGTCAGCAGTCACCTTTTTCTTTTATATATTATATATTTAGATACAGATACATACCACAAACATAACCGTCAGTTAGTCGGTCAGTCAATTTTTTTTATCATGACAAGATAGTCCTTGACTGCGATCTCACGTGATGGTAAGTGACGATGCAGTCTATGATAGTAGCGGGCCAACTTGGAAGGGGTATGGCAGTGTATATTCAACCCATACCCCTAATCTGTTTCTACACGCCATCGTACCGGCACGCTAAATCCTAACAGAAGAAAAGTACAAAGTATAAATATTTAATTTTGCGTTTCAAAACTCTATGTCGCTATTAAGTAAATATTATGTTGCACTACAGTCTACAAAAGATGTAAACTCATCAAGGGTGATACAATTAGCATTGACCTTGCGACCTCGCGACCCGCCTACCCACCGTAAATTATAGCTAATTAGCGATTTTATTTACACTGCATCTATTTACCTACTGACATAAATATTATAAGTGTCGACATTAACTGCTCTTACGTTAATTAACTGTTTTTTAATTAGCAAGAAAAGGTTAGAGTTATTTTGCTATAATCCGCCAACAGAAAAAATCTGGATGGTCAAACATGCAGTTACAAGCTAAGCACCGCTTACCTCCCCAACCAAACAAAAAAGCCAAGTTCCCAAACAAGCAATGAGATCTCAACTTTACAATGCTAGACAGTACAGCATTGTAAAGTCGATATCTCCTGAGGATGCCCCGGTGTCGGGGTGATACGTGCGTCGAGATTAGTATAAAAGTCTTGTGTGGTGGACTTACATTATAATTAAGGAAAATGAAAAATTATGTAGGTACTCGTAGCGAATGTTTTTTTATTCGATGACAAGATAGACCTTGACTGCGATCTCACCTGATGGTAAGTGACGATGCAGTCTAAGATGGAAGCTACCATGGCAATATAGATTCAACCCATACCCCTAATCGGTTTCTACACGCCATCCTACTTACCATAAGGTGAGATCGCAGTTAAGGACTCTCTTCTCATTGAATAAAAAAAACCATTATTCATGAATTTTCCCATACATTTCATAACCAGGAATTTTTGTTACTTATTTTTTTGGGATTTTACTTTTCATACTACATAGTACCTACCTACTTATGAATACGTGAGTACTAAGTAATCTATATATATAAAATTCAAAGTTCTGACTGACTGATTGACTGACTGAGATATCAACGCACAGCCTAAACTACTGAAGTTAGAAACTTGAAATTTTTACAGTTGGTTCCTTTTATGACGTAGGCGCACACTAAGGGGTTCAAATAGGGATGGAAGTTTATATGAAACTCTGTCATTTTTCAAGCTGTTTCCATCAAAGTTGGTATTTGAGCTTTCAGATAAAAATAAAGAAGTACGTGTGTCACAGTTTTTGAAAATTCCACCCCAAAATCCACGCGGACGACGTTGCGAGGGCAAAAGCTAGTAGCTTTATGAAAATAGTGCATAAAATGGAGGGTACATACCGTACATAGATTGATAGGTAATGAGGAATAGGAGACCCAAGTTAGTATTTTTCTTAATTTTCAAAAATAACACCATCTAATTTGGTTCAAAAATGTGATACAAAGAAACTACAAGACCAGAAGTTTCAGTCATATTTTTCGACGTACTTTATGCGTTTTTCAGAAAGTGTGTACAGTTTTCACAGTTCCTTTCATCTTTCTTCAAATAATGATGTAATCCCACATCACATCATAGTCTCATCAAAAGGCGACATAACACTGTGATAAGCGAAACATCGAGACAATAAAAATTGCTGTAATGTTTGTACTGAAAAACGTCATCTATTTAAAAAGAAATCATTCGATTTAGAACTTTAGTTGTGTAGTAATAGGATTGATATTTGATTTGGCATGAGCTGAAGCTTTAAGCTCTGGTTACGTTGTGTGCTAGTGTGCGTTCAGCAAATTTGTGTATGGGATAATGTTTCGGGTTAGGGATGTGTGGTGTTTTTATCGATGGCTTTGTTGATAGTATTTTAGGTTTTTTTTCAATTGAAAAACATAGTAGTATATCTACTTACAAAGGTTGACTCAATGTTTTTTTTTTTAAAAAAAAAAGAACATTAGCCAAGCTGAAGTTGACTAATATCCTCCTCTCCCCTCCAAATAATCGGATAGCTTGTGCTAGGAGTGGGTACGACAATAGTACAATGGGTGGGGTTCGAACCTGCGACCTTTCAGTTTTCAGTCCGCACCTTTAACCGTTGGGCTATTGAGGCTTGAAGTTTAAGTAAGTTGTTTCTTTCAGTACAGCGCCGTCTATTTTAAATTACGAATGGTAGTGTTACATCTATTAAAATTGAAGTGTCTGTTTGTTGCCGCTAATATCGGGAATGGCTAGACCGATTTTGACGAGGCTTTCACTAGTAGATATCTGATATTATCAGGAGTAGCATAGTACTTTTTTAATTTTGAAAAAAGGAGGATAAGGAATTAAATTTACCTTCCTATGTATATCGAAATCTCCGTGATTTCTAAACCGATTTGGGTGAAACATTTTTAATCAATATAACTAAAAGTTTTCGAGATGCTCCCATATAAACTTCAGGTTCCAACTCCTCAATCCTGAAGCTACAGAGGTACTTTTCATTTCATTTCATTTCATTTTTCGTACTGTCCCCCAAACTATGGAGATTTAGGAACTGTCGATTGTGAATTGAAGAAGCGGACCGCTTCTTCAATCTTGTAGTCCGCTTGTAAATAATAAAGCGATAAATCTTATAAACACTTAAAACAATCTTGTTTATAATTATTATGTCAACAAAGTACCATGTTATAGTTGTATGCAATTTACTGTACAAATGTTGTATACGTATACAAACATGATACGTTTTTATACAACTGATAACGGTTGCTTATGAAACAGCATGCATGTTCATTGAGCCGGCTTATCGATAGCAATATTGTCGATACGATGTCCTTCACTAAACCCACACATACAACCTACAAGCTAGAGATGCGTATATTCAGAACGTTCAGAAAGTAAAGCGTCGGAAATACGTTCGAAAGTAGCCGAGCCTCAGTTCAGTTTTCGAGCGCGCTGGAATAGTCGCGTTTTCACAACCGCCCGGTATGTGCGCCCAACTTTATAATTAAAAAAGTTTATTATTTTAAATGCGTTCCATTTTTCATAATCTGTCAAATCGCGATGCGTTCAGAAAAATATTAAAACTTCTGTTTTTTAATCTTTGTTGTTCTATTTACTTTTTTTTTTAAATTTAAATTCAGTGCGAAGGTTTAAAGTGATGTGCAAATATATATAAAGATCTGTGCATATTGTGTTCCGCCAGGATGGTTTTGGTTTTATTTTAAAGCTTAGCGCGCGTTGTCTTATTGCGAAATCTAAAATAACTTCGGTACAGCGGCAAGGAATTTATTTTAGACTAGAGTTGGGATGCAGTCGGCTACGAACTAAAATGATTTTATTTATGGAATGAGTTAGTTTTAGTTACTGACGGGTTTTATTGGCATTTCTCATGAAACATACTTAGGTATCTGTTGCCGGTAATAAAGTTTTATGGGCAAGACTTTATGATTGACGATTGTATAAAAATGCTATAGATGTTATTTTTTCATATTGATTTATAATGATGTAGATTTTATCTAACAGAAAGATTAGGAATTAATTCGTACTGTATAGTAGGTAGGTACTGTATAGTTTTTTTTTTAATTCTATGACAAGATAGCCCTTGACTGCGATCTCACCTGATGGTAAGTGAAGATGCAGTCTAAGATGGTAGCGGGCTAACTTGGAAGGGGTATAGCAGTGTAAATTCAACCCATACCCCTAATCGGTTTCTACACGCCATCGTGCCGGAACGCTAAATCGTTTGGCGGCACGTTTTTGACGGTAGGGTGGTAACTAGCCACGGCCAAAACCTCCCACCAGACCAGACCAGAGACAATTTAGAAATAATAAATTCCTAAATTGCCCCCGCCGGGAATCGAACCCGAGACCTCCCAGTTATAATACCACAGCGCTCACCACTGCGCCAGGGAGGTCTTCAAAAATGCTATATTATAGATATTATTTTTTCATATTGATTTATAATGATGTAGGGTTTATCTAATAGAAAGATTAGGAATAAATTCGTACTGTATAGTAGGTAGGTACTGTTTTTATTTGCATTTTTATTCATCTCAACGGAGACTAGCTTATCACTCAGGAGATATTATAGTAAGTGTGTAAGCACACTGATGCACTCTTCATTTTGGCTAGGCACGATGGCAAATCAAAATTCAAAATTAGGCAAGTCTGTGGATCTTATGACAAGTAAAGATTCTACCTACCACCGTTTGCGAAAGAAGATTCTTCATTACCGAATGGTAGCGGTCCAGCTCGGAAAGGGGTATCCCTTCCAAGCTAGACCGCTACCATCTTAGACTGTATCGTCACTTACCATCAAATGAAATCGCAGTCAACTTTCCATGGAATAAAAAAAATATAGGTAGGTAGGTAGTTACTTTTTTTTTTTTAAATAAGTAGCTTAATTTATTTAAGCCTCAATAGCCCAACGGTTAAAGCAGCGGACTGAAAACTGAAAGGTCGCAGGTTCGAACCCCACCCGTTGCACTATTGTCGTACCCACTCCTAGAACAAGCTTTAAGCTTATTTGGGGGGAGAGGAGAATATAAGTTAAGTTCAGCTTGGCTAATATTCTTTTAAAAATCTAAATATATAAAAGGCAAAGGTGGCTGACTGACTGACTGACTGATCTATCAACGCACAGCTCTAACCACTGGACCGATCGAGCTGAAATTTGGCATACAGGTAGCTATTAGGACATAGGCATCCGCTAGGAAAGAATTTTTAAAAATTTCAACCCCAAGAGGGTTAAATAGAGGTTTAAAAAATCGAACCTAACGTGAGCGAAGCCGCGGGTTAAAGCTAGTAAGATATAAAAAATAATACTTGCAAATATTAGTTAGAGGGGGAAAAGGGGAAATATGAGTACGTGTAAAACAACACGTTTAGATCAAATCCCGAAATCAATCAAAACTTATCTAAAACGTTATTTTATCTTCTATTCTCGAGATATTTTGTCAAAACACGTGTATTTATCCGACTGCCGAAAATGCGTAATGGTTCTTGAGCATTTTGAGAGTATGTTGGTATGTAACTATATCTAAATATATAAAAGGAAAAGTTGACTGACTGACTGATCTATCAACGTATAGCTAACCACAGGAAGCAACGGGCTGAAAGGCGTACAGCTATTATAACATAGGCATCCGCTAAGAAAGGATTTCTGAAAATTCAACCCCTAAGGGGATCAAATAGGGGGTTGAAAAATCGAACTTAACGAACGAAGCCGAGAGCAAAAGCTAGTAATGGCACGCTCTGAAAAATAATTACCTATGAGGTTTCATTTTTGATTTGACTTCAAAGATAAAATTTATATAATCATATAAAAACTTTTTTAAAGTAGATTTTAGCCAAGTTGAACTTGACTAATATTCTCCCCTCCCCTCCATGTAAGCGGAAAGCTTGTGTTGGGAGTTGATAAGAGTATAGTGCAAGGGATGGGAGTCGAAACTGCGACCTTCAAGTTTTCAGTCCACTGAGTTATGGAGGCCACAAGCGGCAAATATGGCGTCTTCGAAAAAAAAATGGAACCTCTATGGATTTTTTTGAATTTTCAGTTGATATTTTAAAACAGTCGTGTTTTTATTTTTTAATAGTTATTTCCAAGCTTAAAATAGCTGAAATTCAGAGCTTGTTAAAGTCAAGACACTTGAATAGGTATCTGAGATGTCAATGTTAACTGTCAAAAATTGTTGTATCAGTGTTTTATCGAAATAGCAATTAACTTAAAAATATATGAATAGGTACTCAAACACCTACTTAACTACGTACTTTAACATTGTGGGTGCGGAAATTATACAGGAAAAATATATTTATCTTACCTACATTACGTATACTTAATAATACCTAATAGGAGAGATCCTAATCAATTTTGTACTCGAGGAAAAAGAATTTTAATTCTAATTTCGCTTTAGGAGCATTAACTAATACCTACTAGGTACTCTTATGTAAGTATTTTATTTTACAATTATTAAGTCTGTTTTAAATTCTTTTCGCCACCACACATAATGCTTTGCACAGGAAATACGATATGGATGCTAATTTATGCAAATACACAATTGCGTAATTAGCGAAATATGCATTTATTAGCGTTATGGCCGTCCACGCTACCTTGACATTCAATATTACCCGGGCATAATAAATAATCATGGCTTTTGTTTGAAAAACTCCTTTGTTTATTTCCGATTCTAACTAAAACAATAGGTTTCTGAACGAATTTTCGGGGGTTTTTGTCTATGCCTTGATGTCAAACATGACATGTCATTCATTTCATTCCCGCCAATTTTAAAACAGGATTTTTTTTTAATTTGGCTTTGAATAGTAGTCTTTTTAACCTTATTTTTTTTTAAAGTTTTCACTTCAAAAAAACCTTCAACGGTATTTAAAATCATTATAACATAGTGAGTTTCGCATGAAAACTCGTTTCTAGCGTTAATAATAATAATAACAGCTTTATTGTTTCCTTAAGTATAATTAAAATAAAATCTTTTGAAATTTTAAGCATATTAAAAAAAAAGGATTACAATTAGGTTATTAGACTATGTTAGTATTATTAAAACAGTCACTGTAAGGACTATGGCGGTATAAGCCTCCTCGATTTACAGCCATTTCTTTCTATGTATAGCTACTCTCGACCATGTTTTTCCTGCCACGCTATGTCGTCATGTCGTCATACCACCATGTTGTTTCTAGCTATTACACATTGCTAAATTAGCAGAAGTAATGGCATACTTTGAACTTTCTTTTAAACAGTCACAAACTATTTATATTTAAAATAGGTAACAAAAAAAACAGCTGAGAACCGTGGGATATATATAGCTTTCTAACCTTGAAATCCAATATAAAAAGCCATTTATCAAACAAGGGGTGCAAAACAACACAGTGATGCAATATGACATAAAAAATTTAAAGGTGTCAAAATAAATGAAGGGGAAAAGGGCCTTATAATTTTTGAGGGTTCTTTTATATGGCCGCATGATTAGAATTCGTTTGAATTTGAATGGATTGCTTACTCATTCACAAAATACCGCGATGAATACCTAATTCATTCATTCATTCATTCATTCATTGTCTACCGATGGTTGGAAACCTGTACCTAGCGATGGTTTGAAATACATAAATAAAAACTAAAAGCCTAAGCCACAGATTAATGATACAGTTATAGGTACACTGACCTCTATAATTAGTCTATGATTAACACTGGACTCGCTGTTTGTATACAAAATATGACAGCTTAAATTATGGGTCACATTTGACATGTGCGTCATGACATGGCGGGAATATAGGGATGCAGGAAGTGCCAAAAAGTATCAACTATCAATTGCCAACTAGTGCTCTCACTAATTTTAGTTCCTTAGACACTCTTTTACAGTTTACAGCACCCACATGGCGTCAATCAATGTTGATCAAAGCATTGTTTTATTTTTTTTGTTTCGGCTAGAGGCAAAGGAATTTATCATACAGCCGAATTATTATAACCTCTTTTTTCGTGTATGGGCGGCACCGTCACAGATTATACGTATATTAACTTATGAATGCATGCATGCATTGTATTTACGATGCAGGTGTATTTTTTCAGGTCTTTACAATCTCAGGTAATTTCAGATTCATCAGGTATATGATGACCGTACATTAAACCACTTTTTGCTTCATATTCTCGGGTTTTTGAAACAAAAGTTAGTGAAAATAAAATTTCTGTAAGTATTTTGGGTAGAGGTTACTCTGTAGAATTTCATGATACACAAGAAAGGATTGTTCCAAAGGAGAAGGAAAACAGCGTAAGGTGTTATTTTGAAAAAAATTCGCAAAAATATAGTTTTGTAAGTCTACAAAATCGAATTTTACTATCGCTGCAATGTGTAGGCAGGTATACAACTATCTTGTATTTATCTAGAGTGATAAGAGATAACAATTGATAAATTTTCAAACGTCTAGTATTTGGCATATATTTGGAAATCGGTTCACGATACCCAAATATTTAATATCTCTCACGATTTAAGATTTTTATGAAGTAAATGACGATGTAATCTAGGATGGTATAGTTCTTTCAGTTCACTAGGGCGCGTAAGCTTTATTTGTGGTTACGTTGGGTACATGCACATTGCGTAAGTGTGCGTGCCTGTCAGGAGCCTAGGTGGGAGCGGTCAGGCGAGAGCAAGCTCTCGCTCACACTTATACAGATACGACACACACACAACCATGAGCCACGTGCCCTCGTGAAATGTAAGAACTTATAGCTAACTAAGGCGCTGCGCAAACGTGGTTCAAAGTAGTATGCATGTAAGTAGTATTCGCATAAGTAGTATGTAAGAAGAGTAGGTTTTAGTCATAACCATTACTCTAGAACTCTAGCCTATTACTGGTAACAACTCAGTAGCAAATATTCAGGCTTATTGCAAAAATATAAAACAAAAAAAAATTAAAATTATTTATTTCATGTAAGCCAAGTTGTAGCTCTTATGACACGTCATGACTCTACCACCGGTTCGGAATGCAGATTCTGCTGAGAAACTGAGCAGTTGCTCTTTTAAGTACAATGTTCTTGGAAAAAAAAAACGTGTCATCACATGAAGAATCCAATTTACTTCGGGAAGTTAAAATTTATTTTTTTCATTATTTTTTATTATTTTAGTTTACTAATTAACCACCATTTAAAAAGAATTCATCTCCCTTCGACGGTGGTCCCATTTAATTACAATATGGGGTTATTCAAGGGGCGGACCAATAAATTCCTGAAAAGCCGGCAACGCATTGGTGGTGCCTCTGGTAATACGAGTGTTCATGGCGACGGTAATCACTTAACATCAGGTGACCCGCCTGATCGTTTGCCCGCTATTCACATATAAAAAAAAAGGATGCGACGGATTGTAAAAACCGTCCCATCATTTAGTTATTCAATCAATAAAATTACTAGCTCCGTTGCAGATGCATAATAATTTATTCGCAAGTAAAAATTGTTATTGATAAGCAATTATTATATTACGTAATTTAATTGATATCAATTGTTGACATGCCATGTGTTTTAAAACGTGTCCAATGCGATTACGAATTACGATAGCTATTTGTAATAAACTTGGAACTTACAGTGTAAAATTACAGATTAAAATTAGTGAACGATCGTGCCAAAAAATAACTACAAATAATTCGAATAATTTGCTTCTTAATTATAATATCATTTGTTACCATTCATCATTCATTATTGCAAAGAATAATCACATCATAAATTCTTTGATTTTCCGGCTGTACATAATTTTTCCTTATTTTTTCTAAGATTTTTTTATTCTAAAAAAAACGTTATGGCACCATTTTATAAGCTTCTTCTGTCGATAAAAAAAAATCTCGTGAAAATTGAGTGGTTTTTGGATCAATGATCCAAAAACCACGGACAAATCGGTGGACATACAAAAAAAATACCAAGAATTGATAACCTTCTCCTTTTTGGAAGTCGGTTAAAAATCTCAAATAATTGTGGATAATATTAATGATCTTTTTCCTCAAAAATAAACAATAGTATTGGTTTAATAAAGTTTGTGTTAGCACGAAAACAGTGCTCTATAAATGTAGGGTTTGAACTGTTGACCTTTCAGATTTAAGCCGCTTCTTACTCATTGGGCTAATCAGGCTCGATTGGGTACTCAGGAGAAGTGAAAAGTAATTACATTTGAAAGTAACAAAAACGTTATAGTTTTTTAATTGCCACCAAAAACCACTTAATTGTCCAGAACGATAAAAGTTTGATGCAAAAGGAAATCGACAACCAAGTAGTTTAAGGCTGACTACATACTTAAGGGCTTGCGACAATTTTGTCTTCTAATCCTATTAATCCTATTTATTTAATATTATACCTAAATGCGAAAGTTTGGATGTATGGATGTTTGTGATTCAATCACGCTGCATCGACTAAACCGAGATTATAGCCTAGAATAGTAAATAGGAAAATAAGAGAGTTCCCGCGGGAATCGAAAAACCTCCTTCCACGCGAACGAAGTCGCGGGCAATGCGGGCATCAAATCAACTAGTCAACTAGTACAAAATAAATTCTAAAAAGATTATTTGGAACCTTAATACAATTAAAAAAAGTTACTTAGTTTATTTGCTTCTATAACAAAATGTACAAATAAAAAGAAAGCATTTAAAATTGGCTTTTCCGCCCATTATATCACACAAGCAAAAATTTTATTACTCAGCATTATTGCTGTAGCTTTTTGATAACCTGAGTCCTGTAGCGTTAATATAAGATTTAATTCAATTGATCGAATTCGTATTCGATGATATTAGCGTCAAAGTAAAATGATCCTTAACAGTATTGATTGAAAGTCAGAACAGCCGTTTTTTATTTGGAGCGTAACCGTATACGTAAACATAAAAGAATGCATTCACGAAATTGAGCTCTAAGTCAAAGCTGTTATAGTTCATTTTACTGGTAATCTGTTGGTACAAGATCAAGTGTAGTACGCACGAGTTTACATTTTTCTCTCCGGTCTTTACAAGTTTACGGTCGGAACTTTTAGTTATTTTTGTGCGACAGATACCCGTTTGAACCATCGTAAAAAAGCTGAAAATCGAAAGGTCAAAGCTGGTCCTGTTGCACAAAAGTAACGTAACATTCCGACCTAATTTCGGCGAGCAACTTTCTCCTTTAAAGAAAAAAAAATTCTTTATCTCCGTCTTCCGGCTGGCCGATTGCGGAAAAAATGCATCAATCAGTGCTACAATCCCAATTGTGGTGATTGGCCGAATTTAAAGCATTCTTTTTAGACAATCCCAAAGTCTTGGAATTGTGATCGGCCTTAGTAATTAAGTAGCTCTCGTTTTTGTACGAAAAGCCTTTAAAATGCAAATAAGATGTAGAAGGTAATTGTGCTAAGTAACGGTTCTTAAAGATCGTGCAGGAACGCTAAGTTAAAAACGGCGGTTCGAAACAGTTTAATCGATTTTTCGAAATCGATGTTCTAGTCGATTTATTGAGTCGGTCAAACGCCCTGACCTCTATAGTTAATCTATGATTAACACTGGACCGGTTTTTCCTACACAAATGTCAGCTTAAATTATGGATCAATTTGAAGCGCCATATTTGACATACGAGCGTCTCTTTAACTAATATCCCTATAGAGATGCAGGATGTGTCGAAAAGTATCAACTATATCAGTTGTCAACTAGTATCCCCACTAATTTTAGTTCCTTGGACAGTCGTAAGTCGTAACGCTTAAGATTCATGAGAATGGCTTAAATTGTTTGGTAGTTTATTACTTTGTAAATATTTTGAACAATAAATGAAAAAAAAAACTGCTAAAAGCGTCAAAATGGCGTCAATCTACTTGATTGGCCAAAAATATGACTGCAGCATGTACAGTGTTAATATTTGATTATTTATTTATAGAGATCATTGGGCAGTGTAAATTAAACCCATACTCCTAAAATCCTTTACACGCCATCGTACCGGAACGCTAATTCGCTCGGCAAAATGAATATCTATATTTTTTGGTTTTTTAATTTTAGGTCGAAGATTAAAATGGAATTTTCCCGATGACAAAACTTCTGCTTCGTAATAAAGACTATACTTATGTAAAAAAAACTATATAAATATTTAGGTGCTGTAGGTCAAGTTTCTTGTTGATTCGCAAGTATTTACTTTGGTAGCGATAGGAAAAAACAAAAAATAATAATAATACATACATAGTACAACTCTTCTTATCATCAAGAGTTTTAAGTACCTGTTTAAGTACTGTACTGTAAAGCTATCATTCTTACATTTTTGCTGAAAATCGCACACATACGACAAAATTATTTTATGCACCTCTACTCTCAGTCGACTGTAGTAGAGTGTGCTCTAGATGCTCTAAAACTCTAAAGTGTCTCTATTAACGAATCCTTCATGCAACGGATTGAACTGAATTTTTGCATATACTTGAGGATCAGGAGAGTGACATAGGCTACTTTTTATCCCGGAAAATGAAACAATTCCCGCGGGATTTTTAAAAACTAAACTAACGCGGACGAAGCCGCGGACATCAGCTAGTCATCAATATTTTAAAAAAGTAAAAAAAAAAGCGCTACCGCAAAATCATTGACATAAATCATTTGCACAATCATTGAGATTGCTCTGAGATAAATCTGTCTCGTTTTAACCTTTCTTGAGTCTGAGTACGGTCTATAGATTTCAGCCTAAAAGCTCTCCGTAATGTTTTTTTTTTTATTTGATGACAAGATAGTCCTTGACTGCAATCTCACCTGATGGTAAGTGACGATGCAGTCTAAGATGGTAGCGGGCTAACTTGAAAGAAGTATGGCAGTATACATTTAACAAAAACCTCTAATCGGTTTCTACACGCCATCGTGCCGGAACGCTAAATTGCTTGGTGGCACGTCTTTGACTGTAGGGTGGTAACTAGCCACGGCCAAAGCCTCCCACCAGTCAAAGATTGTTCTCAAATTATTGATATTTTTCTGCAGACGCTACCAAAAACGTGTTAAGAACCGGTACAAGCGGTTATGTGTTAAAAAATGAATGAGCCATCTCGACTTTCTTCAAACAAAATGCTAAAAATTGCCTTAACCTTGTTTTAATGTCACAAGGAAGTTTCCAACAAACGAGTTTACGAGTTTTTATCGAAACATCGATAAGTGAACAACTTTTTATCGATATATTTTATCGACAACAATCGAATGAAAATGAATTTTACGAGTCTGGATATTTTTGTAATTTGTGTTTATTTATTTTATAGTATGGGCAAATTCTAGAACTCGTTTATTTTAAAGTTTTTGTAAAAACCATAGTAATTATTGCTATTATACAGTACATTTAAATTAATTGTAATATAAGTACATATAATTAAACTGTAATTGAACGAAATTTGTGGGTACTTACATTAAAACAGGTAGACGAGGTTCTGACAACCTTCCTAGCGCAGTGGTGAGCGCTGTGGTCTTATAACTGGGAGGTCTCGGGTTCGATTCCCGTCGGGGACAATTTGGGAATTTAAAATTTCTGAATTGTCTCTGGTCTGGTCTGGTGGGTGACTTTGGCCGTGGCTAGTTACCACCCTACCGTGAAAGATGTGCCGCCAAGCGATTTAGCGGTCCGGCACGATGGCGTGTAGAAACCGATTAGGGGTGTATGGGTTAAATCTACACTGCTGCTATACCCCTTCTAAGTTAGCCCGTTACCATCTTAGACTGCATCGTCACTTACCACCAAGTGAGATCGCAGTCAAGGGCTATCTTGTCATCGAATAAAAAAAACGACACTCAGACATTCTCAGATTTAGATTTATGGATATACGAACTGTGTTAAGTAAACAAGTTAGCCTTTACATAATTGATGAAAAGTCTATATGTGTAGCAGAATCTAGAATATATGAATTGATATTAAGAGTGCTTGAGCTATGTCAAGGTAGATACGTACTAAATTATCAGCGTACAATAAACAACAGAATTTTTATATCAACAGAATAAAAGTTAACTGACTGACTGGACTAACTGGACTAACTGACTGACTCACTGATCTATCAACGCATAGCTCAAACCACTGGACGGATCGGGCTGAAGTTTGGCATACAGATAGCTTTTATGACGTTCGCATCCCCTAAGATAGGACTTTTGAAAATTCAAGATATAAAGGGGTAAAATAGGGTTTGAAAAATCGAATTTAACGTGAGCGAAGCTGCGGGCAAAAGCTTGTTAGACATATTATCGGAAAATTGTCTGGTGGGATGCTTTGGCCGTGAATAGTTACCACCCTACCGTCAAAGACATGCCGCTAAGCGATTTAGCGTTCCGGAACAATGGCGTCAAGAAACTGATTAGGGGTACGGGTTGAATGTACACTGCCATACCCCTTCCAAGTTATCCCGCTAACATCTTAAACTCCACTCCATCGTCACTTACCATCAGGTGAGATCGCAGTCAAGGACTATCTTGTCATCGAATTAAAAAGAAATGTGCTTGTAAGCAATGTAATATCACTTGCGGTAAAGTAAAACATCGCGAGGAAAGCTTCATGCCTGCTTCTCCAAAATGTTCTCAAGTGTGTGTGAAGTCTGCCAATTCGCATTAGACCAGCGTGGTATGTCCTATAAACCTTCTCTAAGAGGAGACTAGGGATGGCGATTCGAGATCGATTAATCGAAGAATCGATTTTTTAAATCGATATGCAACACTGAATCGATTCAGTGAATCGATATTTTACCCTAGAGAATCGAAATTCGATTTTTTCTATTCACGAGATGGCTGTGTGCCTAGTTTCCTGACTTCGCCTCTCTTTAATAAATAAATAAATAAATAAAAAGTTACGTTTGTAGTCTTTGACTTTTTGTATCTGTGGTATATGTTTATTGATTGTAAAAATAATTGTGATTATTGAATTCCCTGAACTAAAAAATCCCTGATTTTACTACTAAGTGATCGTTTATTATGGTATCTTGTTTTTCATTAAATGGATTTATATTTACATTGTAAATTCAACTTAATTTTTTTTATGAATCGATTCATCAAGTTACGATTCGAATCGATTTAAAAATCGATCTTTTTCGGAAAGAAACACCATCCCTAAGACCTACAGGACCGCAGTTCTACAGACATAGACAATCCTAACCACAGAACACTATTCTTACCACAGACTAAACAGAATAATAAACTTAGAACAGGAATGCAATAGTAATTTATTTGTAGCTAGTTATCACCGTCTTTATATTATGAGAGTGATAGATGTAAGTAGGATAAAGTGTAAAAACTGTAGTTACTCTTTCAAAGGAGTTTAACATAAACTAAGACTAACGCAACTGTATTTACGTAGCCGTGTGTACAAATAATGTCAACTCCTGATAAGGTATCGATTTTATATTCTCACTCCGGGCGTAGTAGTGTAGTACTTTACCGAAGTGCTTGTTACCAGTAGGTCACAAAGTTATAGGCGCATACATAGACAGAGCATAGACAAGCTGTCAATCTCACTGTGGTTTGACCATAAAGGGGTGAGTAAAAAAAAGTAATGGGTATATACTACGTTTATGGGTTTAAAACAGGCAGGTCAATTAATTTAAAAGTAATGACCGCTGAATTTCGGCCAAGGCTAGAGAGTAAGAATAAATAGATTGTTAAATCTTCGTATGTATCAAATTACGCTAAAAATATCATAGATGGCGTTACTATGACTGCAGATCTCGCTCGCAAGGAGTTAGAAGTTGCAGCAGTTTTAAAATTTCAAAAAATTCTGAAAACCTTTTCTAGTGATTATAATTACCTACTTAGATGCCATATTTTAAGTCTCTACATTATTATAGTTACGGAAATATTCAGGGAAAAACTGTCGTATATCGGTTTCATCGTTTCTATTTAAGCCCGCACGTTTTCAACACCACACAATTATTTTTAAAGTTTGTAGTGGCGTTTGAAGTTACCAATATCGACCTTCGGTCTGTCAAAGGAGAAGTTAGGTTATAATATGTAAACACCTCCCTACAACTTCAACGACAAAGATAAACGCTAAATTAGGTCACAGCATAGACAAAGAGTCCACCTTGTGTTGTGTATCAATTACAGATAAACCAAAAATAATAAATCTTTCGTCTCAACGCGCTATCGCTTATCATAACGAGAAAGGCCCAGTGCCCTGGGGCCACTATTTCACAACGGCACTAAATTAAAACGATATTTAAGTGAGCCGGACATTTCTCTCTATTTTGTGTTTTGGGAGTGTTGATACACTAAATCCAAAGATCTTCAAAAATTACTCTACACCAACGGGAATGGGTCTGCTTTTCTTAACATGTATCGGATTGTTTTGCATTTTTGAAACTTCATTGTGGAAACATAGCATAGTTTTGTTACCTATTGTAAATTTTAAGCTATTGCATAGCTTCTATCGCGGGCCTTGAGCGTGGAGACCAAATCCAGAAATTCCGTAACGAAAATAACCTGACACGGAACTCCTCTCACCGCTAGATGGCGTTGATAAAAAATGCTATGCAATAGCTTCACCGCGGCAGTCCCCGAGTGCCACACGTCTTTTTTATTTTTTATGTATGTGCCCCGATTACTCGGAGACGCCTGGACTGATTTGGAAAATTCTTTTTTTGTTTGAAAGGGTATACTTCCCAGGTGGTTCCATTGTCATTAGGATAGGATCTGATGATGGGATCCTGGAGAAATCGAAGGAACTCTTCAAATTGTATAGGCACAATTGAAATACTTTGTAGTGGCGTTTGAAGTTTGTCTGTCTGTTTATCTGTTTGCTTTTTGTCTGAATATATAAAAGGAAAAGGTGTCTGACTGGCTGACTGACTGCCTGATCAGTCTGTTTGGAATACAGACTATTATGACGTAAGCATCCGCTAAGAAAGGATTTTTGAAAATTCAACCCCTATGAGACGATAAAAGAGGAGTTTGAAAACTCGAATTTAACTTGAGCGAAGTCGCGAGCAAAAGCTAGTTAGATATAAGTTATAATAATTTGCAATTTCGTTGCAAAAAATTTAAACAACTGTTGATAGGTAGCTTGTAATTTTGATGTAATTTTCATATTATTATTTTCCACCGGAATTATGTGATTAGATAGCACTTTGAAACTGCGTTCAAGGTACATATTATTACTGTAAAGTAAAAAATATATTGTGTAAAACTTAAGAAAACTATGTTTTATACAACGTGTATTGAAACTCCGAAATAATACTGAAGGAGGTGAATGTGCTCATAAAACTGAACAACTTTCCCCAGGAACCAAGGGCGAAATATGAAAAAAAAGCTGATCGTCAATTTTGTATGGGAGGTCAAAATTTTTTTTTTCACATTTCGACCTATGTTCCTTGGGTAAAGTAACAACTTTACCCAAGGAACAAAGGTCATTTTTATGAGCACATTCACCTCCTTCAGTATTATTTCGGAGTTTCAATACACGTTACTAGCTTTTGCCAGCGACTTCGTCCGCGTGACTTAGGCTACCTACTGTTTTTCCGGTGTAAAAGGTACTTTCTTTGCCGTCAAAAAACCCGTTCAATACAAAAAGTATGACAAAATGAAATTTTCCCCTTTTTTTTCCATCAATTTTCCCATGTTTTTAAAATTGACGGGGGAAAAAATGAGAAAATTATTTTCCCATGCTATTCGGAACAGAAACAAAGCTCTGTAAAGGGGTAATTGACGAACAAACCAACAAAAACACACGTTCGCATTTATTTAGTAAGGATTCCGAACTTGCGACCTTTGGTATTTCATTCCATGACTACTACTTTGTTATTAAATAATACTACTACTACTTATAATATGTTTCTTGTTACAAGTAGGTACAAAAACTTTTATGGGGCCATTTCGCAAGCTTCTTCTGTCGATTAAAAAAAAATCGCGTGAATCGTTCCAGAAACCCCGGAGTAATCGGTGGACATACATAGAAAAAAAAAAGACGTGTGGCACTCGGGGACTGCCGCGGTAAAGCTATTGCATAGCATTTTTTATCAACGCCATCTAGCGGCTCACCGTAGAGGAGTCCCGTGTCAGGTTATTTTCGTTGCGGAATTTCTGGATTCGGTATCCACGCTGGCCCGCGATAGAAGCTATGCAATAGCTTAAAAAAGATACCGGCCGAATTGATAACCTCCTTTTTGGAAGTCGGTTAAAAATAAAATAGAGTATTCACTATGATTTGTCTAGGTTTATCTAGTGATAACCACTTATCATGTTTTCAAGTTCTATGAAGTAGGTATTTAACGATCAATCAATGATCTTTTGCTGGAAATAACTTAATAGAATAAACAATAGATTATTATACTCATCTTAATTGTAGTTTCAAGTGTATTTAATACTAGCTGATGCCCGCGACTTCGTTCGCGTGGATTGAGGTTTTTTATTCCCGCGGGAACTCTCTTATTTCCCGGGATAAAAAGTAGTCTATGTCCTATTCCAGAATTCACGAGGGCGCGTGGCTTATGGTTGTGTGTGTGTTGTATCTATACAAGTGTGAGCGAGAGCTTGCTCGCGCCTGACCGCTCCCACCTAGGCTCCTGACTGGCACGCACACTTAGGTAATGTGCATGCACACGACGTAACCACAAGTAAAGCTCACAAGCCCTCGTGAATTGCAAGAACTATAGTAATATTAGTATTTTAACTTTTTTTTTAATTACAATTTATTGCATTCCGAACCGGTGGTAGAGTCTTGACTTGTTATAAGAAACACAGGTTGGCCTACATGAAATAAATAATTTAAAATCTGAATAAGTAGAATCACAGTAGAATAGTTCCTTATTGTTATACATACCAAACATTTCAGCACAATACATTTCGCCTACAAATATTTAAGAAAAGAAGATCCTTACTATCCTTTCTAATTATTATTTCCTTACTAAGTAATAAATGCGAAAGCGTGTTTGTTTGTTGGTTTGGCCTTCAATCCCGCTGCAACAAAGCTACGTGATTTTTTGCATGGGTATACTTGAAGATCTGGAGATTGACAAAGGCTACATTTTATCCCGGAAAATCAAACAGTTCCCGCGGGATTTCATCAGCCAGTTTTATATTTATTAAAACCAACCATAAAGTTAACATTCCAGGAATGCTAACTTTATGATTAAAACTTAATTGGAAAGGACTCGTTCCAAATTCAAATAGCTGTCATACATCTTATAGACTAAACAAGATTCAACCGTAAAATAACCCATCCATCGAACGTACAGAACGGAAATCTGTACTTATAAAGGGGGGATGGTGGTACAAAAATAACCGTATATTTATTATCGCATACGTTTCCTTCCGTATCTTTGATCTCTGTAACGATGTATTGAGAAAACATTACTTATTTGTATTGCTTGTTGATGATGTAGATTTGTCTTTTTTAACATGAACGATGACTCATTTGCGTATGTTTTAAAGTAGGATTAATCATCGGTTAAGTAATGTTTAGCTTGTAAGTTAAGTAGGTAAGTAGGTCCAATTATGAGAAAAAGTTTCGGGAAGTTTCAACTAAATTTAAATTTAATGAATACTGGTATTTTTAATTCTGTTTTTAGCAAACCTTCGAGTAATTCGGCTGTCAGAGATATAGATTTGTTAGTGATTTTTTCAAATTGGTATACATATATAGGTAGTTGATTTTGTATATAGGTAATTGTAATATTTTGTGTGTACCGATGACATAAAGGTCACCTTTAAAAGCCCCATATTAAATAATGAGAATTAAAAAAAATATACTTACCTTACCTATGTTTTTTCGACCAAAAGCCCTATGTTCAGATCTATAAAAAAGCTCTGACTCAGCTCAGACTCAAGATTGAGGTTCTCTGATAGAGGTTGATTGAAGAGGTTCTCTTCTTCTTCTTTATCAACCGATAGACGTCCACTGCTGGACATAGGTCTCTTGCATGGACTTCCACAGGCCTCGGTCTTGCACCGCCTGAATCCACCGGCTCCCTGCGACTCGTTTGATGTCGTCGGTCCATCTAGTGGGGGTCTGCCAACACTGCGCTTCCCGGTGCGGGATCGCCACTCCAACACCTTGGGACCCCATCGACCATCAGCTCTTCGAACTATGTGCCCCGCCCATTTTTACTTCAGTTTCGCGACTCGCTGAGCTATGTCGGTAATTCTCATTTCAGATTTGATCTCGCAGATATGCCAAACATAGCTAAGCTATAAGACATAGGCATGTCTATGTACTTAGTATGTACAGATCATGAGTAGTTAAATACATATTCAGCAACCTGGCCTGCCTTATCTCGGTTACGTGCGTATTTGGTCGCAGTTGACCCGGTCTATCTGTTTTATTGCTCTCAAATAGGAACAGGCTATGATTTCATCTTAATATTATGTTTATGCACTTTGGAGTGCATAGCTATTACTTGGGGACGGTTGTACCAACATATATTAACGTAGACTATATTACTTTAGACATGTATCGAAAGAACGTTTAGTGAATTAAAAAAAAAAACATTCTTAGTTAAGATCTATGCCCAGGCTGTATGAGCATAGATTTTAGCCTGAAGAAAGGTTCAAACTTTTTAATTGTTGTTGAGTCCCGTTTGAAACAGGCTAAGATCTATGCGTATACAGCCTATTCAAACTTCGAAAATTTGAGGAGTCGGTATTAGTATAAATATTAGGTAGGTATCATAAAGTGGCTATACTTATTATAGTTTTTTCAAACGATATAAATTACGAACATTGAACACGCTAAACTTCCTGATACGAATTACGATGTGCACAGATAAAAAACAAGGATTTAAAAAATGGAACGCATTGTATTTTTAATACGAATAAATCTCAGCAAGGTCTTACATTTTTATTTTTAATTTCACAGATCAACGAAAACCAAGTGCCTGATGCGAAGCTAGTGATGTGCCTTGTGTGACAGTGTACCAGTGCCTAGTACCTACTAAATATAATATTTTTATATTTAACCAGTTACCAGTGGTATTAGTTAATCGTTTTAAAAAGTGACATCAGAATGGAGTTGAAAAGGCTGTCTATATGTTTGGCGTTCTTCGTGCTGGCCTACATCTCACATTGTTCAGGTAATACCATTTTCTTTTAATGTTAGTGATAAAATTAACGTTATTTTGTTTAAATTGAATCGAGAATGCATTTCGCTGAATGAACTGTGAGCGACATAGCATAGACAAACAATCAATAAACAAGGAAAATGCCAAGGCCCAGGTATTTACTAGTCTCTATGATATGTTATCTGTGTAAATATTTTAAAGATCTGTTGTCTTTGATGTGCCAATTGGCTCTGGCGATTCTTGTAGTTTTAGATTGACATAAACAATTGTAGGCGATAGTTCCTAAATAGTTCCACTTATGACGTAGTATTTGATAAGGTACGGCTTATTTCACCGTCCCGAACATGAAGTAAACTTTAATCGGCAAATAAATTTGAGATTCTGATAGCAATGTAAAAACGGTCAAAATGTCAAAATTATGTTGAAGTTTATTTGGCGTTAAGGAAAACCCCATTGTAGTGTCCAAAATGCAAGCTATCCCTATACCAAGTTTTATCAAAATCGCTTCTGCATTAGCGTTATGAAAAAGTAACAAATGGATCTAGCAATACAGAATAGGATGAACTATTTAGTTCTTTCATTTCACGAGGGCTCGTGGCTCATGGTTGTGTGGGTCGAGCTTGCTCGCGCCTAGGCACGCACACTTACGCAATGTGCATGTACACGACGTAACCACAAGTAAAGCGCACGACACTTCGTGAGATAAACGTACTATACTTATACTAAATTGACACTTATATAACAATTTTAGTCGGAGTTACATTTTTACGCTAGTTTCATGACAAAAAGCGGCTGACCTCGCCCGAATGATGTTTTGTTATTTAAATTATTTAGGATCTAGGGTAAAGCGGTTTCAGAAATAGTTCTTATTAGTCATCCCACGTTTTTCTTGGAAGACTATTTCTTCTCAATGACTGAATGAAGAAAGACAATAAAAAATTGCTTGTTGAATTTGCAAAAAAAAAAATACCCATTATTTTTCACGATTCAATATAATAATTATTCTATACTAACCGATGCCCGCGACTTCGGTCGCGTGGATTGAGGTTTTAAGCATAGCTTCTATCGCGGGCCAGCGTGGGAACCGAATCCAGAAATTCCGTAACGAAAATAACCTGACACGGGCCTCCTCTACGGTGAGCCGCTAGATGGCGTTGATAAAAAATGCTCTGCAATAGCTTTACCGCGGCAGTCCCCGAGTGCCACACGTCTTTTTTTTTTTAATTTCCGCGGGAACTCTCTCATTTTCCAAAATAAAAAGTATCTCCAAAACATATCATATACAGCCAAATCGGTTCAATCGTTGCGGCGTGATTGAAAAACAAACATCAATCCATCAAATCCTTTCACATTCATAATATTAGTAGGATTATCATATTATAGGAATAAAATCTATGATCTGAATTTAATAGATCGATGACTTATCATTATTTTGACGGTGTATAGTCACGGTCGATCCGTCAATTTAATAGCACAGATTTACATAAATACCGTAAAAAATCACAAACCGGATGTACCCTACTTTATTGGCTCCATTCATATTTTTGCGATTTGTTCCAATATAAATAAATAATAATAAATAATAAAACATTTATTTAGCAGCAAAGCACAACACAACACATTTTAGTAGATAAAAAATAATTATAATACAAAAACAAAGTAGGCGCCCTAAAGATTTTCAAAGAACCGAGGGAAAGATAAAAAACCCATGGGTTCTCTGAAAAGCCAGGCGCCTACCAATATCTAGGATGCATAATGCCACTAAATAGGGCGCTGCCTCAGCTTGATGCCACAGCCAAAAATGACCATAGCGCTGGTTTTCAGGCATGACTCCACGTTTATCGTTTAGAAATGTTTTTAAAGTCGAATACTTTATTCGCATGGATTTAAATTAAAAAAAAAAAAATCTTTCTTCAGACTTAGTCACTTAGTTTTGACGATCAGACGACGTCTTCTAGGCAAACGCATCACACCTTAGACCACATCATCACTTTCCATCAGGTGTCATAGTGACCAAGAGTGTGTGAGTGTGTATTTACTAATATTGTTTTTACTATTTATTTCGACCTAACGGTGAAATTCCCGACCTGTACCTTCCGTGAGTTTGACAGCTGCTCTGTCATGTTGACAGGTGTTTGACGTGACCTGTCATCGATAAGAGCTACCCTAATCCGTTAATTGAACCGCAGATTATACGCTTTAGTGGTAATATGACGAACGGATGGATTATAATAACGGTTATTGTGTAGAGTTTAGAAAACTAGTTTTATTATATGCCTACCACCCTACGTTTTTGACGACCTTCCGGGCGTAGTGGTGAGCGCTGTGGTCTTATAACTGGGAGTTCTCGGGTTCGATTCCCGGCGGGGGCAATTTGGGAATTTATAATTTTTGGATTGTCTCTGGTCTGGTCTGGTGGGAGGCTTTGGCCATGGCTAGTTACCACCCTACCGTCAAAGATGTGCCGCCAAGCGATTTAGCGGTCCGGCACGATGGCGAGTAGAAACCAATTAGGGGTGTGGGTTGAATTTACACTGATATACCCCTTCCAAGTTAGCCCACTACCATCTTATACTGCATCATCACTTAACATCAGGTGAGGTAAGGATTATCTTGTCATCGAGAGAAAAAAAATTTTTTTGGCCGAATATATCACGCATATGTACTTCAAGTATATGATACATAGGGGATAAAATTTCTTCATCATCTCGTGATTTGCGTAGGGTGACTTCGCCGGTTACGCGACCAGGGTCAGTTACGCGACCACTAACAGGACCTACGGCATTAAAACGAAAATAATAAGAATTCTATTCTTCTTTTCCAAATGAAATTCACTTAAGTAAAGAGGGGGATAGACCTATTAGTTTTACCTACAATAGTTGGCAGCTTTGTGTTTACCCGAAAGCAAACAAATCTTAGTTCAATCCGCCGCTCATACTTTCGGCGCGTACACGTTCCCAAAACAATGAAAAAAATAGTGAGTAAGTGATGCGTTCGAGGTAAGTAGATCGTGATGTATTTATTTGAGTCAATTTTTTAATGTTCTATTAAGTGGATATATATATGTTTTACGTTATTTGTACATTTATTACATGTAATATACAAAATCAGGTAAAAAAATTGAATGGTCGCTAACTGAAATTGGAATTAGCCAATAACTTCAGTTGGCGACCACCTGGCCGCCAATAGACATTTAGAAAGAAAAACATTTATTTTTATTTTTTATAGACTACAAATCTAATTCAGAATTTAATCACTTTCAATTTAATTTGTTTATTTTTATCCGTGTATCTTTTAGTTTACGACCACCGAATTATTATTATAAAACATCTTAAAATGTATGGGTATCAAGTGGTCGCCAACTAAAAATGAGCAAATTAATATGTGGGTTTACGACCATTTGCAATCACTACTTATAATCTTATCTGTTTTTTGCATAATGTAGGTGTTTAATATATAATATTTTCATTACAGATGTCCTCCACAAACCGTATTAGAAAATAACACCGGCTTATTCCTAAAGAGATCTGGAATGTGCTTTAAAAATATAAGAGAAGGAGGACACGGTATTAGAAAGAAATATAAAATGTATAACATCCCGAGATCTGATGATCTGATGATTTGATTCTAAACTTTTGTAATTGTTGTTTAAAGTGATATTTGTAATTTTGTACTTGTGTAGGAAAATGTATTATACTTGCTAAGATTCATTTAAGCTTAAGCTTGAATATTAAAGTGTACCTTTGATCTCATGAAAAAATGTGTTTTAATAATTTATTATAATGTATGAATAATAAAGCATGAATAATAATTATTTTTTAAACATTAACACGTTCATGTTTTTTATTTTTAATTAATCAAATTTAGTTTTCCCTAGCAAATCGAGAGGTCGCCAACTAGATAAGGGGGCAGTCGTCAACTAGCAAAAGTGGTCGCCAACTAGCATTTCACATAGTTTTTAAGATTTATTCAATTTAAAATGTTTTCACAACTGTAATTCTTATTTTTTTACTTTTAAATATAACTTGATAATATCTAGGACCCCGTCATATAACTTTAATACATGTGCTATGGGTGCAACATACTTAAATATTGACGTAAAGTTGAATATCCCGCTAATCGGTCGCCAACCGGCGAAATCACCCTACATGTTTCTTCACTTATCATCAGGTGCGATCACTTACAAGGGCTAGTCTATATATATATTTAAAAAAAAACCGTAAGAGAAGATCATTAGTCAGGTTCGACTAAAAAAGAAAAGTTAACTTAGGGATGTTGAAATAGGCTCTAATTATTTTTTTTTATATTTTGTTCTCATTATTTTATACGGGACTTTTAAAGGTGACTTTTATGTATGTATGCGATAATAATAAAAGGTTGGCAACACTGCCGTCAAAGAATCTGTGGTGTTCTGTGGCTCGCTGTCAAACGGTGTAATTATATTCTCTCTGGTAAACTCTAAATTAAAATCTGTGTCTCATCTATCAACTTTGTTAATAATCGAGAAAAATAAATATAATAATTATTTATCAAAGGCTATTTTTATTCGAAAACATCTCGAACAATGTCAGCCCCATCGGTACACACAAAATAATGCAATTAAATATACCTATACAAAATCTACTACCTATACATCTTTACCAATTAGAGAGGCCCTAATTCTTAAATATCGTGATAGACTCTAATAAATACAGCTACCGCGAAACTACCCACCTAATATCGGCTAAAATCCAGGCAGATATTAATTAGCCGGCCCGCCTTAGAGTTCAAGGGCCTCTTACCTGCCTCTCCAATTAATTAGGAACACTACGCCTCGCCAAGCGCGTTATCGGAACGCGACACATTTTAGTGACACGTCGAACGTCGAAGATTGGACTATGGAGTATGGATATGGTGTAAACCTTGAGCATAGTATAACTATAGTCTGATTTTTAATTCGGTGGAATTCTGACAGTTGTCATTTTATAAATAGAGCGAGTTATTTGTATGAAAAACAGTATTATCACCTGTAGTTCGATTTTACCCCAAACTATCTGTCAGGCATTTGTCATAATGTGGTCATAATATCTACGTGCGACAATTGATTTTTATTTGTATAAGTTTCAATTTATTATCTTTTTTGTGGGATTTTTTAATCTGTGGTAACATTAAGATACGTCAGAATTCCACGCAATAAAAATCAGACTTTAGCTTATGTTAACGTTCATTCATTCATCGATCCATCCATTCATTTACTTCTCTTTCTTTTTTTTTTTAAAGAATATTAGCCAAGCTGAAGTTGACTAATATCCTCCTATCCCGTCCAAATAAGCGGAAAGCTTGAGCTAGGAGTGGGTACGACAATACTGCAACGGGTGGGATTCGAACCTGTGACCTTTAAATTTACAGTCCGCGCCTTTAACCGTTGGGAAATAAACTCTAAAATTATAACGCAATTTATGTGATTTCGTGTCCGACCGTGGTCCGACCAAAGTCAAGGTGTAAGAGGTAGCGAGATGGTGGCAAAATATTCAAAAAAATAAAAAAGATCTTAGTAATAAATTATAATCGTGTTCTATTTTATGCGATAGTTCATTGACCGCAGTAGGTAGTACATGGGCAGTATGACTTATGATAATAGCCTACCCATAAACATAGCTAATCCGAATTATTATAGTCTATGACCATTTTTGTTTTTTCTTCTTACGCGGCGATTGTAATTTATGATCATTTCCATTTCCAAATATTTTTATCGATGGCAATATTAGACACGCTGGCTTTCATTCAGCGTAGTTTAGCTTAGTAAGACTAAACACCCATGCAGAATCGATTTTTGTTATCTGAATTAATAGTTTAAGTTTTCCGGTACTAAATCTATACTATTATAATAAAGAGAGAGCGCGAATTTTGTGAGTTTGTATGTATGTCCGGAGCAAACTTTGAAACCACCGCACCTATTACAATAATTCTTTTACCATTTCAAAGGTACATTATTCCAGATGGTTATAGGCTATAATTATGTTAATAAATGTATTATGGCTAGATATTATGTGTAAATTTGTTAAAGAAGTCGGAATTTTTTTTGACTCTTAAACGTTTTCAAGGCGTGCGCTAGGTCATATACTGTTATTGGATGAAAATGATGTATAGGTGAATTGTTCCTCTTAAAGAGTTCTAAAAAAAAGTCCGCGATAGCATATGTCTATATTCTCAGGATAACTTACAGTAACCATTTCTATCTTTCAAATTTTGATTAAAAATAATGAATTATTTTCGAAGCTTCTTTAACCGATGTGATGTCAATCTATATCTAAATAAATATGTTTATTATCGTAAGTATTTAATTTAGAACATATTTGCCCTTTACACTATACAATTTAAATAAATATCTAAGGAGTTATCGGAAAATTCTCCTATAAGAAGCTCACAAGAACAAATATTTAATTTTCAACCCGGACGAAGTAGGCGCGGGATTCTAGTAAATAAATAAATTAAAACAGTAGAGAGATGTGATGTTAAATAAAAAAATGCATTCTACTCTGTGGCAGAATATAATAGGTACCTATAAACTATTAAATGTACTTATATGACTTTATTTACTCAATTTTCACAAATATTTAAGTATGTAAATGAATTGTTGAATAGAATTACCAACTCCACACATTTTGTAAATGAATGTGTTAAAGTAGTTTATAGGTGGGAATAAAATGTTTATTGCACACACATAATTATACGCTTAGTGGCATTTTCACTTAACAGTACCAATGTATTCTTACGTCATTTGTACTTTTGGTATAACGACGTAATTCATGATTGTTATTTACAACTTGTTTTTTATAATAAACTGGATGATTCCCGCGGGAACTCTCTTATTTCCCGGGATAAAAGTAGCCTATGTGTTATTCCAGACGACAATCTATCTCTGTGCCAAATTTCAGTCAAATCGGTTTAGTCGTTGCGGCGTGATTGAGTAACAAACATCCATTCATACTTACAAACTTTCGCGTTTATAATATTAGTAGGACTACCAAATCTGAATATAATATAATATACACGTAAAAATTCTTTTTACAAAACTGACTTCAAACGCCACTACAAAGTATATCAATTCTGCCTATAAAATTTGAAGAGTTCCCTCGATTTCTCCAGGATCCCATTATTAGATCTTGACCAGATGACAATGGGATCACCTGGGAAGTATACCCTTTCAAACAAAAAATTAAATTAGAATTAGGGTTAATAGGAATTAGAGCAAATCGTATCCAAGAATTTTGTCATTAAAATAGTCTTTTAAATT
Source organism: Hipparchia semele (assembly GCA_933228805.2). NCBI lineage: Eukaryota > Metazoa > Arthropoda > Insecta > Lepidoptera > Nymphalidae > Hipparchia > Hipparchia semele. The sequence continues at coordinate 1,740,823 of OW121733.1, read as the reverse complement.
GTTGCATGGCAATACCGTATTCAATCACGCACATTCATTCGGTCATTCGATTGTTGAATGAGTGATTTATTGAGCGAGTGAGCGGATTATCCGAACGAACCATTGTGTTTATTGTAATGTGACCGATTGTTCGCCGGAGTAAAGCTGGTAGTAGTTAGTACTCGTACCTAATGCTTGCGTAATTCACTTTACATTCATGAATCTCTGTTGTTACTTTAACGTATAAACTGGGAAAAGTTGTTTTGCTTTATTTATTTATTCACTAGTAGATGCTTGCGGCTTCGTCCGCGTAAAGTTAGGTTCTTAAAAATCTCGTAGGGGTTCAGTTTTTCAGGATTAAAAGGTAGCTTGTGTTACTCTTAGGCTGAAATCTGCACTGTCACTCATGATGAAAATCGGTCCAAGATGGCCGCCGCCGCCGCCACAAAATGGCGGATTGCATATTTTTTCACAACTTCCTCAATATGGCTGCCAAATGAAACGGCTTGACTCGTAGAATTAGAATACTATGATAAATTTCAAATCCAAGATGGCCGCCACCACAAAATGGTGAATTACATTTCATTTTTAATTTCACATGTCGGGGGTATTGTAAATTTTCAATTTACACTTGTTATATATATTATTATGCAGTGGTATTAGACCTAACAGATTATTCTCAGATATCTATGAATGAGCCATACAAAATCGATGCTCATCTATGACTAATGATGCTTTATAAAAGATAAACATAAACTTACGATGTTCTAACAAGCGAGATTACAAAACGAATTTGAATATTGTGAAACCATATCGCAATCAGCTGAGCCTGAGCGAGGGAATGTCGTTTAACTTGTTACATGGTGGTACTAAGTTGAGTTAAATACCTTTGGGTTAAATTTTGCCCTTTTAGTTACCTACTTAATCTGTTTTTGTTTTAGAAAAACGTCTTTTAATATATCGCTCATTTGCGACAAGGGTGACATAATTCAAAATTCACCAATTTTATTGTCGAAAATTTATACTTTTTGCTATAAAAACCAATATTACGCTAAGCACAAAAAATAAGAGCGAGAGAGATTGTGACTTAATGCTCTGTCGCTTTGTTGGCCGCTGTGTTGTTCCGAGACCGCAGCATCCACAAAACATTACTCTCTAACGAGAGAATTCTCTCATCGTCGATTCTGAATTATGTCACTCTTGTCGCAAATGAGCGATATATAGTTTAGATGAGAACAGAACTTGGAGAGTGATATATGGTATTTTTATCCCGGAAAAACAGGGTTCCCGCGGGAAATTTAAAAACGTAACTCCACTCAGACGAAGTCGCGATTAAAAGCCAAGTATAACTATAAGATTATAAGCTATTATCATACAAAATACCACATACAATATGCCTTGCAGCCTCAGTAATTGGTTAAGCTCTGAACTCGGTAACGTGGTCCACTTTTGGCGTGTTTTCAAGTCCGGAAGACGCTTATCAGCCATTTCATAACAAAGATAAAAAATTTCTTCGACCACTACTACAGTTTCTAAGTATTTCGCTTCGAGTCGTGATCGAGTTTATGGCAAAATCCCTATTAACATTTTATAATGCGAAATGCGAAAGTGTGTTTGTTTTTTGGTTATATAATATCAGGTTAAAGAATTTATTTTCTCAAAGAATTCACTTACAGAGAAAACAATAGAAGTATTACATTTACATACATATTTCAGCAGTCAAATGTGGTTACAATAATATCGACTGCTGTATTACAAGTTTGACATAACATTTAAAATCTAAATTAAAACTTTTCTTTAAATATACACAACTAAATATCTTAAATAAATAATTTAACATTAAACTTAAATCTATATCCTTATCCTTACTAATATTTTAAATGCAAAGTGTGTGTTGTTGGTTTGTTGGTTGGCCCTTCAATCACGCCGCAACAAAGCAACAGATCGACGTGGTTTTTTGAATGGGTATAATAGAAGAGCGAGAGAGTGATATAGGCTACTTTTTATCGTGGAAAATCAAAGAGTTCCCTAGAGATTTTTAAACGACATCCACGCGAACGAAGTCGAACGAATCGAAGCTACAAATTTTTTCTTTCGAGTTCCACGAGTAGCGGGTTCGATTAATACCGCTTACAACACAACAGCGTCGCCTCAGTAGGGTGTTTGCTCAGGACTTACCAGGGAACACATCGACAAACACGCTTTATCTTTTAACTGGAGAGCGTGTTTATACTTAGAAACTTTTGTAATAAATACCTACTCAAGAAATTCTAAGTATCTACCTACTATAATAGTATATTATAGTTAAATTACCAGTATCTACCTACTATAATAGTATATTATACTTAACTACCTCGTTGATCTAGTGGTTAGCAAATTCGACTGTAGATGACAAGATCCCGGTTTCGATTCCCTGGTCGGTCCATAAAATTCTCAGTACTAGCCCGGAGTTAGGAAGTTGGCGTAGAGTCAACCCCGTGCCTCGGAGAGCACGTAAAGCTGTCGGTCCTGCGCCTGATCTCTCTCCGATCGTGTCGGATTTCCGTCCCATCGGACTATGAGAGTGAGGGAATAGAGAGTGCGCCTGTGTTTGCGCACACACTTGAGCACTATAATATCTCCCGCGCAGATGGCTAATCTCAGTTGAGATTCCCCGCCCACCCGAATATAAAAACTCACATACACACACATACGGTCGCGGACAGAAAATGTTTACCACCTTAATATTCATAATTACATGCACACGTCTATGCCTGACAGTCGATATGCTTTCGATATTCTATGGCGTTATAGACCTTACTGCACGCAATGTGATATAGAATCTACTTTGAAAACTGATAAACATTTTCTGTCCGCGACCATACATACATGAACCCTGAAAACAATATACACCTTTTTTCAGGCAGTCGTATAAAAAAACTCTGTCTTTTGTCTCTGCCATAGTTGAGTGTAAGCAATGGATGTTTCCGTGTCATTCAATCGCTGTGAGTTTGTCGCGATGCCCCCGAGACCGACTGAGCAAAGAAAGGGTGTGTATTTTTAGCACTGCGTCATCTGCGCTCTTTGCTTAGCACTTAGCTTGGTTGTCGCAGACTTTATTGGCTTTAGTACTTAGGCTGAAGGCTATAGACCGCACTCACACTCAGCACAAACTTAAGACAGAGTTAAAACGAGACGGATTTATGTCAGAGCATATTTGTGTCTCGGTTTTACTCTATCAAAATCAAAAATTTATTTCATGTAGGCCAACTTGTAGCTCTTATGATGCGTCATAAATCTACCACCGGTTCGGAATGCAGATTCTGCTGAGAAGAGCCGGCGAGAAACTCAGCAGTTGCTCTTTTAAAAAAAAAAAGACGTGTGGCACTCGGGGACTGCCGCGGTAAAGCTATTGCATAGCATTTTTTATCAACGCCATCTAGCGATGAGCCGCTAGATGGCGTTGATAAAAAATGTACCATCTAGCGGCTCACCGTAGAGGAGTCCCGTGTCAGGTTATTTTCGTTACGGAACTTCTGGATTCGGTCTCCACGCTGGCCCGCGATAGAAGCTATGCAATAGCTTAAAAATATACGCTACGAATTGAGAACTTCCTCCTTTTTTTTCGTCGGTTAAAAAGATAGGTACGATCGAAAAGCAATTTCCAAAGAACAAGCGAAACGTTAGTAACTTTCGCTGGGCATCGTTTGTTTTGTTGACGTATGTGTACACAGCGCTTACGTCATCGAGTAAACGCAACGCGTGCTCTTTTCGAACACCGAGCTCGGCGAAAAGTGACAGTTTAGCGACTGGTACTAATGACCTAAATATCTATACAAAAGCTAAATATACTGTACTAGCTGTTGCCTGCGACTTCGTCCGCGTCAATTTCTGTTATCATGATCGCGATTAAGCTATGTTGATAAAACTCTTTGGCAAATAATTGGCAATATTGCATTAATTTCGACCAAATTTGATTACCATAAAAATGGTTATGAGTCAATCTTAAAAAATAGACATATACTGTCACGGACATTTTTTTAGATCATTTAAAGAGTAAAAAAAAGACGTGTGGCACTCGGGGACTGCCGCGGTAAAGCTATTGCATAGCATATTTTTATTAATCCTCCTCCATCCTCTCCTAATAAGCGGAAAGCTTGTGCTAGGAGTGGGTACGACAATAGTGTAACGGGTGGGATTCGAATAGGGTTGCCAGATTTTTTTTCAGCCTATAAGGAACAAATGGTTAAATGGGCAAAAAAATACGGGATTTCAGTTTTTTACCCGGGACAAATAAAAAACAAAATTATTTAGTCTCATTTTTTTAAATATATTTTTCCGAGGATCGAGTCGGTTGTAACATTGTCATTTTGACACACTGTCGTTGGTCGATGCGGGCGGCAAGTGCAAGTAACTTCACACTACACAGTCCCTCGAGCCGAGGCGAGTCACACAATGTAAACCGTACGTTTTACGAACGTTACGAGTACGTGTGTGAATACTTAGATCGATTTCATAATGAATGAAAAACGAAGTAGGTACGGTTCAAATACGGGACAGAGTCAGTCCCGCCAGGACATTTTAAACTATGTCTAAAATACGGGATGTCCCGGGAAATACGGGACGTCTTGCAACGCTAGATTCGAACCTGCGACCTGAGTTTTCAGTCCGCACCTTTAACCTATAGACTATAGACGCATTGTTTGTGTCCATTATGCCACGTTCAAATTCAAGGCGAAATCGTTACATCACCGTAATTGATCAATTAATATCAATAGAGCGCGAAACTATTTGGAAATTGTATGAATTGAGTATCAAGACCATATCATTGTAATTTCAATGTCACTGTCATTTATATAAGATCCTCTTATAGCCCGCGATCCGAGAACATCGCAACTCACTTTGCGATATGTCGTGCGATATATCGTTGTCGTAACAATCTCAAAAGGTTGAGACTCCATCAGGTTCGTCGATCCATTTGTAATGTCTATTTGATTTTTTTTATATACTTAAAATAAAGTTTTTTAATATTTATTTATTTATTATACCTACATATATGTATTAAAACATTCTTTACAAGGATATTATACTTTGGTGTCAACATAAACTCTTTAAGAGTTTTTCCGTATATCATTAGCTATAACATAAATTACTATAACACAATAATATCTTAACTAGTCTCGAAAACATGAGCTTTTAAGTTGCCTGTTAGAAAAAGAGAGCGCTATTGCAACATGACGTCACGATTCAGTAGCTCCATACACTCTCTATGAAGTGTTGGCAGACACCTCCCCCCACCTAGGTGGACCGACGACATCGTTGATGGATTCAGACGGCGCAAGACCGAGACTTGTGGAAGTCCATGCAAGAGACCTTTGTCCTGCAGTGGACGTCTATCGGTTGATAAAGAATAGAATAGAATAGAATAGATTTATTTGCATGATTGTAAATATACGATATTACAAATTATTCGTTTTGACTTCACAATCAGCCATATAACTGGCGAGCATTTAACATAGTTAGTAGTTAGTACAATAAAAGTTACATTTACACAATTAATATCTAACTTATGTTTAATTTTTTAAATTAAAGTAATCTTTTATAGAGTAAAAATTATATGCTATGAGCCATTTGTGCATTTTATTTTTAAATAATTTTATTGGCAACAGCTTTAATTCCATGGGCAACTTATTATAAGTCTTAACACTTATGGCTGCACAAGAAGAAGATTAGTAAGAGTAGTTAAGTAAGATAAGTCGTATAGTGTAAAGTGATCATAGTAGGTACGTGGTATGTACCTATACCACTCAAGCAATAATACGTTAATGGCAACGCCTAGGCGCGAGTTGAAATGATGACAATCAGTAGCAATCACTATTGAGTCGCCACTCGCCTTCCGGGTTGCGAATTAATTGAGCCTGAAAGCTAGAGTATCATTCATTTGTTTTGAGTATGACAAACAATTAGTAAACTACATTGTTATAGTTCTTTTAATTCATGAGGGCGCGTGGCTCATGGTTGTGTGTGTGTCGTATCTGTATAAGTGTGAGCGAGAGCTTGCTCGCGCCTGACCGCTCCCACCTAGGCTCCTTACAGGTACGCACGCTTACGCAATGTGCATGTACACAACGTAAGCACAATCTTGTTTTTAGACATAAGCTTCACCAATGTCCACATCTCTATGTTTTTTTTCTTGTAATTATTGTATGTAGGTATATAAAAATAAAAAAAAGACGTGTGGCACTCGGGGAATGCCGCGGTAAAGCTATTGCATAGCATTTTTTATCAACGCCATCTAGCGGTGAGAGGAGTCCCGTGTCAGGTTATTTTCGTTACGGAATTTCTGGATTCGGTTTCCACGCTCAAGGCCCGCGATAGAAGCTATGCAATAGCTTAAAATTAATAAATAAGTAGAAAAAAAATACCGATAAAAATTGATAATCTCCTTTTTGGAAGTCGGTTGAACACCCTTTCCTTCCTTCCAGCTGACTGACTAACTGGTTCCCCTGTCGCTGTCGACCCTTCTAATTACCCCCATCAGAATACAAAATGTGACAACGTGACGACAGATTTATTTGATACGGGTAGAAAAAACAAGAAAAAAACGCACCGCATGGCAACTAGCTATAAGGGAGAAGGCAGACTAGCTCTTTTAGCGGTAGCGATTGGCGTTTTTATGGGGGTACACAACAATTGTAGAAATCAGCGTTCAAAAATCGCGAAAACGCGATGCAGACGCAAATGAACATAAAAAGCCCACCGCTGCCACTAAAGGTAGATTAAATCCGGCCACGGCTGCAAATCTACATAGAGATTAGCCATCTGCGCGGGAGATATTATAGTGCAAACACAGGTGCACTCTCTATTCCCTCACTCGCATAGCCCGATGGGACGGAAAGTCCGACACGACCGGTGACCTTTGCCTGGTGGGAAGCTTTGGCCGTAGCTAGTTACCATCCTACCGTCAAAGACGTGCCGCCAAGCGATTAAGCGTTCCGGTACGATGTCGTATAGAAACAGATTAGGGTTATGGGTTGAATGTACTCTGCCATACCTCTTCCAAGTTAGCCCGCTACCATCTTAGACTGCATCGTCACTTACCATCAGATGAGATCGCAGTCAAGGACTATCTTGTCGTCAAAAAACAAAACCCGGGATACGAACCCGGGACCCGTCGTCCATAGTCGAACATGTTAACCACAAGACTAACGAGTCAGAATGTATATTGTGACAACGTGACAACAGATTTATCCGATGCGGGCACAAAAAAGTAACCGCGTGGCAACTGGCAACTAGCTATAAATAAAACATTTATTATTATTTCTTATAACTACCCTTGTGTGTTAAGCGCAAGCTCGAACTAAGCTAACTTAGTTTAGCTTTAGACTATACAACTTGCTAAATAAGGCCGCTAATTGTTTGAATGTAAATTTTTATATTATGTTGTTTTCGTTTTCCCCCCGTTTCATCGTTTTCATCAATTTTAAGGGAAAAATTAAAAAAAATATATTTTTGTACTCAGTTCAAAGTTGTCTTTAAAAAAATATATCGCAAGTCTATGTAACGCAACAAACAAAATTTTACTTCAAACACGCTTCTATGAGAGCCCCCCTGAAATAAAGCTTTTTATATGTTTTTATACAATGTTCGGCTGAAGGCCATCAGATTACATATTATATTTAAATTTGAAGTAATTACGTTCAGTGATTCAGAAGTTATAAGGCTCTGACAGACGGACGGACGGACAAGTGCAATTTCACTCAAGCAGACTCAGAGACCTAGCTTCGCTCGGTCAATTATTAAGATATACCTACAGGTATCCCATCCAGCAATTATTGTCAATGGTAAATTCTTGGTACTAACTTGTACAATCACCATCAATCAGCGATGCACCGTTATTCCGAGAAACCGCATTATATGTACCATTATCAGTGATGCAAATCAGAGGGCATTATACCACCCCAATGTAATGTATGTACCTACTGACACTTCCGAACTATAATAGAGTTCCTTAGATATTTTTAAGATTTAACGGAGTTATAGTTAAAAAAAAAAGACGTGTGGCATTCGGGGACTGCCGCGGTAAAGCTATTGCATAGCATTTTTTATCAAAGCCATCTAGCGGTGAGAGGAGTCCCGTGTCAGGTTATTTTCGTTACGGAATTTCTGGATTCGGTCTCCACGCTCAAGGTCCGCGATAGAAGCTATGCAATAGCTTAAAAATTCGCGTCGAATTGAGAACCTCCTCTTTTTTGAAGTCGGTTAAAAAGAGCAACTGCTGAGTTTCTTGCCACCTCTTCTCAGCAGAATTTGCATTCCGAACCGGTGGTAGATTTATGACGTGTCGTAAGAGCTACAAGTTGGCCTACATGAAATAAATTTTGAATTTGAATTTGAACCCATAACCCTTATCGTTTTCTACACGCCATCGTGCCGAAACGCTGAATCGCTTGGCGGCACGTCTTTGACGGTAGGGTGGTAACTAGTCACGACCAAAGCCTCCCACCAGACAATACAATGGTGAAATAGGTTCTCAGCCTTACAGTATCTTTGTAAGTAAGGCAAAGAGCGTTTTAAAGAACCCCAATTGAAATACGGCTCACGCTTAACCGAACTGAGTCGCTGATTCATGCACAGGGAATGCATGTCAAATGCATGCGTGAGGGAGAGTTCACTTTTATAAGCATCTATCTATACGCATACATGCAGTCAACTAAAGCTAGTAGGTGTCAAAAAATATCATAAATCATAATATTATGTAACAATAATATGTAAAAATGTGTTTCTACTTCTAATTTAGGCACTAATTAGTTTAATAATTCGTGAAATATAGTTGTCTTCTGAAATCACTAATCAGGACCCTTTATAATCTGAATTTATATCTGCGTAGATCTAATTTTTAAAATCCCGCGGCAGCTCTGATTTTCCGGGATAAAAAGTAGCCTATGTCACTCTCCAGTAGGGCTAACATGCGCGCCACGAGAAAGTTTTGTCTACACGTTTACTCGTAGTCTCTATGTGAATCTCTACAGAGATTCACGAGTAAAGTGTAGACAAAATTTTCTCGTGGCCATGTTAGCCATACAACTATACCTACCCATGCAAAAAAATCAGGTCGATCCGTAGCTCTGTTGCACCAGGATTGAAGGACAAACCAACAAACAAATACACTTTCGCATTGATAATATTAGTAAGGATTCAGAAAACTTAGAATGCATTTTCAAAATACTTGTGTCTAGGAATTAATCTTTTTAGGTTTTTCTTTTTTTTTTTTTGGGTGATGTGTGGCACAATTTCTTAAATAAATGCTTTTTCTTTCTTTCTTTCTAAAACTTGATGTACCTCCTACATGTACTTGTATAAATCGAATCAAAAAAACCAGCGATGTCACCACTACGAACTACGTAGATGCCAGGGCATGGCATACCAGATCGGATAACATCTATAACATCCACTACCAGAAGGAGCAGGGTTCAAAAAGGACAAAGTAAACGCTGCGCGTGATATTTGTTATACGTGTCGCCGGGACAAATATTTGATGCGCGGCGCGGGCACACGTATATGCTGGGATACGTGTTGGGAATACGCGTATACTAGCTTTGTTTATAGAATAGATAATAGACATAGACTACAAATATCACATCACATCACATCACATCACACTAATATTATAAAGGCGAATGTTTGTATGTGTGTGTTTGTTACTCAAATTCAAATTCAAAATTAAGTAATTTATTTCATGTAGGCTAATTTGTAGCTCTTATGACACGTCATAAATCTACCACCGGTTCGGAATGCAGGTTCTGCTGAGAAGAGCCGGTAAGAAACTCAGCAGTTGCTCTTTTCAAAAAAAATTTTTTTTTACAAAGCTATGCTATGTATACAGTGCTTCCACAATAAAGCTTCAAAAATGCAAAAATGCATACGTAGGTACACCAATCCAACGCATGTCAAGATGGGCAGTCAAAGCAGACCCATTCCCGTTGGTGGCACCCGTTCACGAGCACGACGCATGATCCAGCCGTTGCTTCGCTCAACCATATTTGAGGGAACCTTACACCTTCACGCCACAACGAATGAACCGATTTGGCTGAGATTTGGAATGGCGATAGCTCATACCCATTATCATACATAGGCTACATGTAATCCCGGAAAATTGAAGAGTTGACGACCTCCCTGGCGCAGTGGTGAGCGCTGTGCTCTTATAACTGGGAGGTCTCGGGTTCGATTCCTAGCGGGGGCAATTTAGTAATTCATTATTTCTAAATTGTCTCTGGTCTGGTGGGAGCCTTTGGCCGTGCCTAGTTACCACCCTACCGTCAAAAACGTGCCGCCAAGCGATTTAGCGTTCCGGCACGATGGCGTGTAGAAACCGATTAGGGGTATGGGTTGAATTTACACTGCTACACCCCTTCCAAGTTAGGCCGCTACCATCTTAGACTGCATCGCCACTTACCATCAGGCGAGATCGCAGTCAAGGGCTATCTTATCATCGAATAAAAAAAAAAGTTTCAAAGTTGCGTACATCATCTTGTTTATAATATTAGTAAAATAAGGATATATTATTATAGGCCAAAAGAGATGGTCAACCATTTGACCCTGGCGATTATAGAGGTAACTTAAGAACCGGTTATAAATCAACGTTACCTGGAACGGTTCCCGGGAGAACACTGTCTTAATCAACTGTCAGGCCGTTACAGCTTACAACCAGCATGACAGTGACTAATGATCGTTATAATGTTATGGTGTTTCCATACAGGCATAATCGTGTTTTGATTTTAATGACGAACTCAACTTACAATAACTTCAAAAGTTAGGTTTAAAGAAATTTATTCTCCAAGAACATTTTGCTCACTTATAGAGAACTTAAAACTAAAAAAAAGACGTATGGCACTCGGGGACTGCCGCGGTAAAGCTATTGCATAGCATTTTTTATCAACGCCATCTAGCGGCTCACCGTAGAGGAGTCCCGTGTCAGGTTATTTTCGTTACGGAATTTCTGGATTCGGTCTCCACGCTGGCCCGCGATAGAAACTATGCAATAGCTTAAAATTTATATACAATAAAATTACAAACATATTATGAAAAAACAAAAAAATGGTGACTCCTTACAATAAAAAGTTAAACCTCAAATCTCAATATTTATTCTATAATTGCATTATATTATTAAATATTGACTAGCTGAGTTGAAAGTCGTGCCGTCAAGCGGTTGAATGTTTCGGCACGATGGCGTGTAGAAACCGATTAGGGGCATGGGTTGAATCTACACTGCCATACCACTTCCAAGTTAGCCCGCTACCATCTTAGACTGCATCGTCACATACCATCAGGTGAGATCGCAGTCAAGGACTATCTTGTCATCGAATAATAAAATATCCGACTCATTGATCAGACATCTATGTGTAGAGACAACGGGGACAACGCTCTACGATCAATGTTGCCTACTCTTAGACTACTAACTAGGGTTGCCAGATTTTTTTTCAGCCTATAAGGGACAAATGGTTAAATGGGCAAAAAAATACGGAATTTCAGTTTTTTACCCGGGACAAATAAAAAACTAAATTATTTAGTGTCACTTTTTATTTTTTTGATATTTTTCCGAGGATCGAGTCAGTTTTAACATATTTTTATTCTTTTTAACATACTTATCTGTAAAAATCAATACAATTATAATCGTAATTAAAAACGGCCATCAACTCGTTTTTTATTAAATTAGGGGTAAATTTATCTTACATCAGTCCACTTAATTACAATCTGTGAAAAAACCCTTTCCACGAAACAGTTTGACCTAGGAATACTAAAAACGAAGGATAAAATTCGGAAAATGTTATGTCATGGTTGAAATATGGGACAGAGTCAGTCCCGACGGGACATTTTAAGCTGTGCCTAAAATACGGGATGTCCCGGGAAATACGGGACGTCTGGCAACGCTACTACTATCTTTTCGGCGTCTTAAATAAATTTAAACGAGAGACGACAATTTCGGTTATTCCCGTTATCACCCGCATGATCTGTTGATAAGAGCGTTTAATTAAACATTGTAAATTATTAGCTTGTTTAGGAGAATTATCTCTCGGTCTAGAGACACCTCGACCCCTACCCATACAAACAAAGTTTAAAGTCAATGAAATTTTGTAGACAAGCTCTAGACATAAATATCTATGTCTGTGGTTTTCATATTGGCTTTTTGAGGGAACGCGGCCTGCCGTTTTTCCATACAAAAACGTATTTTTCTGTTTCTTCCGTGATTAATAACAATGGAGAAAATATTGTTGTGGCACAAAATTCTTTTCAATAAATTAACAATTAAATAAGAACATCTTTCAAAACATGTTTTACCGCAATTTTCTTCCACTGTAATTAAATTAAAGTCTTATTTTTGTTGAAGTCGGTTGAAACCTGTCAAATTAAATGAAAACATTAATAACAGTTGCGTTAAATAGTTTTAAATGTAACCCCCGTCCTTGTCAAGCTACGTATATTAGAAAGGGAAGGGTTGCTCTAAGCGTGGGAAAGGAATTTTGTTTATTACTCTATTGTTTATGTTATTGTCTGTGCCCCGCCGCCATATTGGTTTTAATTGGGTGTTAAAGTGGCGACGGTTTAATAAGCGTTATTCCTAATTCTGTAGGTGTCAATTTAAAAAAATGCTAGTGATGTGTCTGTCTATGATTACATGTCGATAAAATAAAACTATAGGTACCTAAAAGAGATAATAAAATAAAATTTAAAAAAAAATACTTTTTGTAGCATTTTTATTTTTATTTTCAGCATTAATATTTTTTTTAATACTTTTAGTGACTTACCTATTCTGCAAAATTGTTAAAATAAGAAAAAATTCAAATATACTATATACATGTGTAACTCCTCAGTATTGGCGATAAAATAAAATGTAATAACAACATTCAATCAGTCAAATTATTGTTACACGATTGCTTGTTATTACTTAACGGTCAGCTAACACTTATAACGGTATTAATTAATTAAGAAAGGGCAACTTAATTGGTAGTGCCTTTGCAGTAATCATTTTGTTCAGCTTTTAATTGAAAATGTTTAGGTTATGAAAAGAATGTTGATTATATTATCATCGCGTTGTAGCTGTCAATTTCAAAATTTCGAAATAATGTTAGGTCATTACTCGTTATAATCAAAAACTACGCATCATCTTGGCTGGAAATACTGATAGTTTGTTAGTTATTTGTCTCACCATACATAATTTTGATAAAAAATATTTTATACCTACTCTTCATGTCAAATATCCTACCGTCAAAGACTGTGCCGCCAAGCGATTTAGCGTTCCGGCACGATATGGGTCGAATTTACATTGCTATACCCCTTCCAAATTGGTCCGCTACCATCTTGGACTGCATCGTCACTTGCCATCGGGTGAGATCGCAGTCAAAGGCTATCTTGTTATCGAATAAAACAAAAATCTAAGTAACGATTGAAATACATTGAAAAAGTTAGAATAGAGGCGTCAAAGTCAAACAATCTATTTCGATAAAAGCAATTTAATTTAGCTAACACGCACTATCGATATTCATCAGCCAATTTCCCTTGAATAAAGACGTAAATACATAAATATATTGGAAGGGCGATGCCCCTATACAAACCAATTTATTTTAGCATTGCAAATTGTATTGGACATTTTGAAATGGGAATAATTTCGATATGGTGTAATTTTATATACTCGTGTGTATTGGAATCGATTCGACGAGTAATAAAAGAAAAATAAAGACGTTTTGGCTGTTTTTGTATTGTAAACTTTAGGTAGACACTGTTACGGTTTCGATAAATAATGTTCACTTCATACACTTTAGAACAATTTCTTTTAGTACGTGTCTTAAGTAAGTAGTAAGGAATTAAAAATCTTTGTTTCGTTTAATTTTAAGTTCCGAAAATTTATTATAGCTAAAAGTGATTAGTGTTGTTCATTGCATATCGATATTTAACTATGTAACGTAAAACAAATTTTTGTGTGTTAATTTTTGTAAATGTTTTTTAAAGAACGCAATAGTGGTTGCGCTAATTTAACCGGCATTTAAAACAAATCTTGAAGGTTTGCCGAAATAACATCTCTTCTATAATTTCACTTTTGCCGTTTATACTGTAATAATGTCTCTTTATAAATCCTGTTTGAACTACGTTGGAAGATGTTCATCAAGAGTTTGACCCAGTTTTACTTTTTATAGTGTTTTCTCCGTCTTTGACCGGGGTCTGCTATTAACCTAATTTAAAAATGCCGGTGTTTCAGTTTTCAAGTGAATCGCTTGTGAATGTCTCTATAAAAGATAACGATCTAGATTCATCAAGCTGTCTAACCGCAAACATCACTAACTTATCTAATCCAAAATATGATTTAATCCAAATATCCTTATATGAATGCAAAAGTGTGTTTTTTTGTCTTTTGGTTTGTCCTTCTTGGATCGACTTGACTTTTTTCATGGGCATAGTTGAGGATCTAGGAATTGACATTGGAAGGCATCTTTGATACCCGAAGATCTTAAAGTTCCCGCGGAATTTTTAAAAACCTAACTTTACGCGGAAGAAGTCATATAGAGGTAAAGCTAGTAAAAGATATTGTATATTGAGATTGGTACTTACCCAACTGATAAATATTTTACAGATATCTATAGTTTTCGACCTTCAATGGATCTTAAACTCTTATGCTATAAGGCTCTTTGAACTGTACCTATTGTAACACAGTACCTTAGTAAATATCTTTGATCATCCTGATAACCTTCCTTTATTTAACTTCAAGGACACTGTACTTAAATACCAATAAATTAATCAAACACCGTTCAATAAGGATTGGTATTAGTATTCACAGCAGTCACTGGTATCAAGTATCCATAAGTTAATTGCACACGAACATAACTTACTTAATCAAACGCTTTAATTAAATCGATTGCAAGCACTGACTCATGGTTTCTGCCGATCAATGAGAACGCCAGATATATTGAGATACAATTCGGTTTTATATTACCACTGACCATATGTTAGGGCATTTGGTTAACTGTTTAATTAAACACATTTTAAACATGAGTTTATTCCACTCATTTATCGTTGATTTATAAATATTCAGTCCTCTATGAATATATTAAAAAGATCAGGGTTGATTAAATCTCCCTGTGTGACTTCTTTAATAGGGTAATTGATTATCCCTGCGTTTAGTTATTTTATGTATGTAAAACTAGCTTTTTCCCGCGGCTTCGCTCACATTAAATTCGATTTTTCAAACCCCTATTTTACCACCTTAGGGCATGAATTTTCAAAAATTTTTTCTTAGTGGATGCCTACATCATAGTAGAGCAGCTGTATGACTAAGTCCGATCCATCCAGTGGTTTAAGCTGTGCGTTGATAGACCAGTCAATCAGTCAGTTACTTTTTCCTAGATATTTTTTTACTAGACTTCGTTATGTTCCTCTTCCTACTAATTAATTAAACTCAAAATCAAATATTATTAGGGTTCCAACCAAATGCGACTTGATCTGAGAAATTCTGCACTTTGTTTATAAATATGTATTATTTTGTTTAAGGAACACTCCTAGGTATATTATCACAAACCTAAAGTATTTGATTTGTCAAGTAACGAATACAAGTCAGATGTTATAATTGCCAATATTACTCCAACTTGAAACCGATTGATTGAAACACCCCCCAGGGTCTTATGATTGAGCGACGCGACCTTTTCATATTATCATTCACGACAAATGAATGTCAATTTTGTCACTAAGAGCTTAAAGTAGAAAATCTATTGATAAGATTTAGAAAAATTTGACAATCCCTAAATTGCTCTTACTGCTGTTATTATTTAGAAACACTCCCTTATTACTTGAGGGATAAAGTTCAGAATTGAAATTAATACTGTGATAGGTATTAATATTGTTAGTTCGTTTGAGGATATTGGTAATTCACGCCATGCGACCGACATAAACATGGGTGCGGAATTTCTGTTCATTTGTTTCTCTGCCTATTGCTTTTGTTATACTATGTACGTTATTCTTGCTAATATTTTCATTAACTTTAACGAAATCGGAAAAAATCCTGAGTAAATATTTTTAAAATTCCAAGTTATCTGTATTCAGTTTAGCAACTGGTTTGTTAATGTCCATGACTCTTTTTCATGGATTCAGGTATTCAGGATTGAATCCATGAAAAATAGTCGTGGACATTGTTTAAAAAAACTTTTCCACCAAACCTGAAAGAGTGAAAATTGTTTTTCTTCGTTTCTTTTTTCGAAAAAATTCTTCCTAATAAAAAAATTCTTCCTAATAAAAAAGACACCTAGTCTTTTTTCCGACGGAGATTTTATACAAAAGGATAACACTATTTTTATATCTATCAGCGTAGTTTTGAGATTGCATATGATTATAATTAATAACAATTCGGCGGATAGATGAAAAGAAAAAATATGTTGTAGAAGATTCTAGACTCGCTAACAAACAAGCCCACCAGTTTAGCGCGATAGTACATACTAAACATATTTGTTTTAATTATCATGATTATATAAATTAAAAAAAAGAAGTTATGTGTGTTTGCAAGTCATGGATAAGTAACTTTATGTAGAAAACAAGTATTGTTCATAAGTCATAACTACATTGCGGGACGTAAATTACGAAGTTAGTGTCGGATGACGATTTGAATTGGTTGTCAACATGAATTAATCTGGTGCCAATGGATTCCGCATTCTTGACATCAATACCAGCGATGACCGATGGAATATGGACTCAAACTCATTATTGAGAAATTCACGTTATGTTGTTATGTTTTTTATAATCAAGTTGTAAAAATGTTCCCTACTTTACCCACTTTATAATTTTTTTTCTATTACATATTTCAATCGATATTTTTCAACGTTGGTTTGTACATCCCTAGTTCAATGTTCGCTTTTAGGAACGTTATAGATTTTTTGTAAATATTTTTTTTACATCTACAATTTTATTGGTTTTCTAATATATAAGATATGTAATAATAATACTTAATATAATATAAAACTAAATACTAAATTAAAACTATAACGTAAATAACAAAAATAAAAGCTAAATATAAAAAATATCATCTAAACCACTGGAACGAGGAAAAGTGCCCAGAATCTACAATTTTCATTATATAATTTCTACCTATAAGTACCTACTTACCATTTAAATTATGAAAAAAATACGTAAGAGAAATGTTCTAAATTTTCTTGAACATTTTTTTGTGTTAGTTCAATTTTATGTAATAGGTAATTTGTTTTCGAAAAGAGTATCTGCCTAATTTCTTGTCGGCTCTTAGATTATGTCTTTTCTACCAGCAGTAGTCTTGAGTCTTGACTTATTATAAAACCACAAGTAGAAAAGTTGTAAGTTTGTTAAAAAAAACATTTATTGAGTAAATGTACCTACTAAGCATAAAAAAAACTATTTCTTTATATTATTTCAAACCTCCTTGAAACTAATTTGCCATTATTAAAAATAGGTATACTTACCTACTAAGAAAATTGTAATAGTAAAATTTATATCAATAAGCTCAGAGAATTCATTACATAAACAAGGAAAATATAGCTATAATTAGCGCCCCATCTCATATGTAAAACAAGACATCAGAGATACGAACGTATCCTGTGCTGTGACAGCTTTTTATTTTATTTTACAGAGGGTTGATAGATAAATTTAGCTTATATCTAAAATTGGTGAATACAATTTTGGTATCTATTTTGTAAGCTATACAGTAGATTTTCTATTGTTAAAAAATTACAGTGATTGCATATTAAGATTTGATTATTATAATATCAATGATTTCAGTTTTAAAATAGAACTAGATTAATGATTTATATTTAAGGGAAGCTTGAATAAAGATCGCCAAATAAAATGTACACATAAATAAATATTTGACGAGGAAAATTTGATCACCAACATCAATAACCTTTGATTTGAATTTCTTAAGGAGTACTAAATTTAGTAGGAAGAAACATATTTTAAACCTAAATCCACCAAGACAGAGAGTTAAAAATAAATAATTAAAGCCGTTGAAAAATTAAAATAACATGTAGTTCATTAACAAAATCGATTAATCTTTTCAAAGCTCAAATGAACATGTCGAAAACATCAAAAGTTGATTTCAATAAAATATCCCTGTAATCGATTTTGGAACGAACGATAATAATGATCGGAATGCAACCGAATCGAATAATAGTTAACGAGTTGTTACTGGTAGCTCTAACACAATTAATAAACCATCGAGAAAACTAGTTAACCGTTTGTAATTGGGAAAGTTGTTTGATGGTCTTCGGATGTAGGACAGTTTTATTTGTCAGTTCATACGCGAGACGGGCTTCAGTATGTTTGTGTGTTATCTACATCGTAACTGTTTAATACGGGTTTATACGGTGGCTTGAGGTTTTTTAATTCCCGCGGAAACTTTCGTTTTCCGGGATAAAAAGTAGCCTATGTGTTATTCCAGAATATAATCTGTCTCTGTGCCAAATTTCAGCCAAATCGGTTTAATCTTTGCGGCGTGATTGAGTAACAAACATCCATTCATCCATCCACCCATCAATCGATCCATACCTACATCCAATCTTTCGCATTTATAATATTATAATAGGATTAGTAGGATCATAAAATAGAATTATATTGAAATAAGCTATGTAGAGTTCATTACAGGATTAGAAAAAGCAAATGAAAAAACGTAATTATGAAATTAGCATTTTTAAATGTCTAAATAATGCATTAAAAATTTGATTTTTCAAGTAAAAAATACAAAGTTGCGTTTTAATTTTCTAAAATATAATATAATTGTTTAATAATATACTATGAATATACTTCTGTAAGTAGTAGATGCTTAATTTGTTTTATAATATCTTGCATAAACCATTCACATTATTCCGTGCAAAATTACTAATAGGCTATTCATTGTTTTCAGGTAAATCTTCTACAATCGTTCAAAATATCAAAAGAAAGCACGATTCGGTAAAGTTATTAAGGTAAGAAAATAGCTATTATAAGCCTAAAACAAAAAAAAAAACAATAAAACCACTACATAAAAGCAACCTGCTACAAGAACACAAAATATCGACGCGGCAACATCACTATAAAGCCAAACAATGCCATAGAGAATGTGTTTTATTTTTAAAAGTATTCAACATTCGAATTTCGAACTGTCAAACGCATTTGCTTTTTGTTCGAGTCAAAAATATATGGCCGACTTCCGACATTTCGGATACGGTTCTAATTTTGAATTGTACAAAACAATATGGCTACCGCGTAGATACGCGGGGTATAGATATACAGGTAGGTTAACGTATGAGGTAAGTGCAATAACTCACGCTTTTTATTTGATTTGTTACTCAATAAGTGTTTCGAGTAGGACTTGAATTATTACCAAATGTGAATGAGTTTCAATATTTTCAATGACTTTTATATTAGGCTCGATTCATACAAATATTTTAATGATTTTTGAGGTGAAATATTAAAGATTTTTTTAGGCTTGCGCTTGACAACAATCATGATGGAAAGCAATGATGAGGTCTAAGTTTACTTAACCTTCTTCAGTTTTATTTTTTTCCCATCTGACAAAATTTTAAAAACTTAGCCTTGCTGCCCAAAATCCACTCTTAAATAAAACTAGAAAAAATTTAAAAGACATTATATATTTTTTTTAATTTATAGCAAATAATGACAGTAATTTAAGGCTCTATTGCTGTACCTATCCATGACCTTTGCCTATCCCAAAAGAGTTCAATAAAAAAAAAAACTAGTAATATGTCGGTAACGTTGTCGGCTCTATCAAAAGATCTGAGCACTCTGACCCCAATCCGAGCCAATTTTCGTTAACAATATACCAACAATAGGCTGGTCTGTCGGTCTGTGATTCACAAGGGATTCATATGCTAACCAGCGATCTCCATATCTATTATACTGCCTTGGTAAATTACTGTATCAAAATTTTGACGACCTCCCTGGTGCAGTGGTGAGCGCTGTGGTCTTATAAGTGGGAGGTCTCGGGTTCCATTCCCGGCTGGGGCAATTTGGGAATTCATAATTTCTAAATTGTCTCTGGTCTTTTTCAGCAACAGGGCTTTCCCCTTCAGAAACTTTTTTTTCTATATCTATACATATAATAAAATTGTAGAAAAGTGGTGTCTGTACAATGGAAATATATAAAAAAAAGTAGCAGGGGTTGTTATTATATCGATGCTGAACCCGAAATTGTAATTAATTTTTTTTTGTCTGTTTGTCTGTGTGTTTGTGCACGCTAATATCAGAAACGGCTTATTCGATTTGGATACGGTTTTCACTAATATATTGTAGTAAGCTTCATTTAACATTTAGTGTTTATTTCATGTCAATCGGTTCATAAATAAAAAAGTTATGTCAATTTAAAGAATCACGGCGAACATTTTTAACGTACAGAGTACGTACTACACGCCTCGCGCCTGAGCGTCCGTGGCTATATTATAAAGCGCGCTGAGAGCCGCGCCCCGAAAAGTCACTATTCCACGCGAACGAAGTCGCGGGCACAGCTAGTCTTCAATAATCTTCAGGTTTTCATTTAGCTATGTTGAAGGATTTTCTAGACCTTGTATGTTGTGAGAAAAAAAGAATTCAAACACATAAAATTCTATCAATTTTAATGAACTAACTCATGAATGTTGTACGATATAAAAATCGAAAATATGGATGATTGTGATATTTTTTTTTGTGAATTATGATAAGTCCATAGTTCACTATGAAATATGGAAAAATATGGAAAATAAAAATTACTTTTTCTAAATATGATAATCGATGTAGAGAATACATTCGAAACCGAAAATCGTGTAAATTTAAAATATGTATGTATTTACATATTAATCCGGGCCCTAGTTATAACAATCATCAAACATCAATCAAGATTGTTAGTGAATTCGATAAACATAGATAGACACAAGTTTTCCTCACGTCCAATTTACGATCAGTTTCCACCTGAAACGTTATAAAACGTAATTGAAATACACAACCATTTAAATAAACCAGGTCGAATAAATAAACTAGAAACCCGATTATTCGTTATTGGATCACGTCTGTACATTTCGGGGTTTAGGTAATAAATAAATCGGTTTATTTTCATAGCAAGCGATGAATTGCGACTGTGGTTTTTGAATTGCGACTGTGGTTTTTGAATTGCGACTGTGGTTTTTTACTAGAATTACTAGATCATGCAACGTGACTTTGTCTTTTAAAAAGGGGTCCCGCGGGGTTCACACAAAAACCTAAGTGAATATTAAAAATGCGAAAGTGAGTTTGTTTTTAACAGACTTCCAAAAAAGGAGGTTCTCAATTCGTCGGAATCTTTTTTTTTATGTATGTTCCCCGATTACTCGAAGACGCCTGGACCGATTTGGAAAATTCTCTTTTTGTTTGAAAGAGTATACTTCCCAGGTGGTCCCATTGTCATCAGGTCAGGTTCTGATCATGGGATCCTGGAGAAATCGAGGGAACTCTTCAAGTTTTATAGGCACAATTGATATACTCTGTAGTGGCGTTTGAAGTCGGTTTTGTAAATAGAATTTTTACGTTTACATTATACGTTGGTGAAATCGATCCTAAGTAATGAAGTAGGGGTAGAAAAATTACCATAATATTGCTGGCTGCTCTGGTAAACGGCCAGAGTAAGTTAGTACCTACTCCCTCAATGTGGTTATCAAATGAAAGGGCTTAAGGCCCAAGAGACGGGTCTGCCCGCGAAATTCAAATTTAAATTGGTTTTTCGCAATTTGTAAACTAATACGACAAAGTAGGCTTATGGTATTCAAATTGCACCAATGGCAGTATCATCTTCACAGGTTTATATAGTAATCTTAACGTGAAAGTATCCAGTTTAAGAAATTAGTCAAAATAATGAGTTTGACGTGAGCTACTCACAAATTAGTCATTATTTTGATTAAGCCGTACTTTGTCGTATTCGTTTATAAATGGCGAAAAACCAAATTAAATTTGAATTTCGCGGGCGGCTCCGTGTCTTGGGCCTTAACTAGTAGAATACACTATGATTTTCAAATCCAAGATGGCCGCCACCTCAAAATGGTGAATTACATATTGATTTTTTAATTTTTCATTTTGCTAAAAAAGCTGATGGATGTTATATCATAATATGCGTGATTATTATGTAAGTAATCACTTCACCTGTTTACCGAATTTGTGAAAGGGTGAAAAGGGCTTTCAATAGAATATATTTGAATAAACTTTAACTATTTTCGCTCTACTGCGCGTGACCATTGTCCGGAGTTAATAGCGTGGAAAATGTGGACACATTACTGACTTTATTGATAGGGTGACCAGACATTTTATCATTAATGTGGAATAATTGTCGAAAAATGATTTTTTTATTCGATGAAATGATAGCCCTTGACTGCGATCTCACCTGAGAGTAAGTGACGATGCAGTCTAAGATGGTAGCAAGCTAACTTGGAAGGGGTACGGCAGTGTACATTCAATCCATAGACCTAGTCGGTTTCTAAACGCCATCGTACCGGAACGCTAATTCGCTTGGCGGCACGTTTTTGACGGTAAGGTGGTAACTAGCCACGGCCAAAGCCTCCCACCAGACAAAGATGATTGCTACAGTGTGACCTTTTGTTTTTGCGGGATGAAAGCCTGTGTCACTCTCCAAGTAAAAACTAAAGTAAAGACCTCAACTACATCCATGCAAAAATCACATTGAAACATTGCTCCTTTACTGCGTGATTGAAGGACAAACACTTTCTATTCTTTGTCTAAACTACGTGGGGATTTTTAACTGACTGCGGAACTATACAAATATGATCTCAATTAACGGAACTCGATTCTGTAAAGTGTTCAAGAGAAATGGACCAGAAAAACTATTATGTAAAAAAATATGACTCAAAAGCCGTTTGTACATTACATTTATAAAACGTTGCGGTTTTTTTTCTTATTACGGCAAAGCCAAAAGAAGAGGGATTTAGAAGTCTATGTATGTTTGTTAGTATTAAACTATTCAGTCGATTTTGATGAATAGATTCGTTATTATAGTCCATGTGACAAGTCACAAGTTACATTTTTTATGATTAAATTTACTTTGATAGATGTGATGAACCCAATTTTCCTTCGCCAGGTCATAATAAACCTGAAAACTTCGATTTTAAGAACACACCACCTAAACTACTCAGCATAAGTTTACACCACGCCAGATCGTTTTTTTTATTATTCACAACAAGATAGCTCTTGTCTGCGATCTCATCTGATGGTAAGTGACGATGCAGCATAAAATGTAGGATGTAGCGGGCTAGCTTGAAAGACGAGCCATACCCTTTATCGGCTTTTACACGTCATTGCAATCGTGCCGAAACGCTAAATCACTAGGCGGCACCTGTAACGGTAGAGTAGTAACTAGCAACGGTTAAAGCCTCCTACCAGAAAAACTTGCGTTTATCGATGCGTTTTCAACCAACTGTGTGAACCGTCCTAACATTCGAATTGCGCAATGGATGGATCCGAGCCAAAACTGTGTTATGCAAGGGGTGATGCATTCTGTGTCAGCATAATTGATGCTGAATGTCTCCCTGGAAACGCTGGAGGAGAATTCCCACTAAACAAATATCCGCATGCGCTTTCTGTTTCATGATTCCCATGGCTGAAGGTCGTGTCCCGCTCCATTAGTATCTTTACTATAATATTATAAACGCGTGTGTTTGTTTGTTGCTTTGTCCTTCAATCGAGCAACGGATGAACTTGATTTTTTGCATTACATAGTTGAAGATCTGCAGACTCAAATAAGTTACTTTTTATGCCTGAAAAACAAAAACCTAACACCACGCGGACGAAGTCTAGGGCAAAAGTTATTGTTTAGCTAATATTATAAATGCGAAAGTGTGTTTTTTATTGGTTTGTCTTTCAATCACACGAGAGAGCAACAGATCAACGTCATTTTATGCAATTGAGAACTTGGAGAGTGGTATTATATTTTATCCCGTTTTGACTTAAGTAACTGTATGACTGGTTAGGAGCGATGCTATAATTCATCTATATATATAAAATTCAAAGTCCTGACTGACTGACTGACTGACTGAGATATCAACGCACAGCCTAAACTACTGAAGTGAGAAACTTGAAATTACAGTTGGTTCCTTTTATGACGAAGGCGTACACTAAGGATTATTGGAAATTCCATCCCTAAGGGGTTTAAATAGGGGATGAAAGTTTATATGAAACTCCGTCATTTTTCAAGCTGTTTCCATCAAAGTTGGTATTTGAGCTTTCAGTTAAAAATAAAGAAGTTCGTGTGTCACAGTTTTTGAAAATTCCACCCCAATACCTAATTCCACGCGGACGAAGTCGCGGCGGCAAAAGCTAGTACTTGATATAACAATAAAATGGGAGGCGTCATTACACATAGGCTATACCTTTTAACCCGGAAAAACATAGGGTCTTTGCGGGGTTTCTAAAACCTAGGTACGTAACTACTATTTTCAAAACTCCACCCGCATGAAGTTGCGGGCAAAAGACAGTATCATATAAAATTAGCTGCGGTTTAAGCCCTTAGCGCTCAAAAAGCTACGCGTCATCACGCACAAAAAAGCTGCGGTAAGCCACACACAAAAAGTACCAATGTTACCACGAACTTGATACAATCTCAAGTCCGGCCGGGCGGCGCGGCGGTGTAGCCTGCCCTTTGATCTATTGTCTCTTTCTAACGAAGCATCGAAGTACATGGGTACCTTTATACTTTAATGTCGATGCTTGTTCTCGAATTCTTGATCATAAAATTATGAATGTCCGACAATGGAATCAATGGGTTTCAAGTTTAAACTAGCTCCTCTTGTCTAAGGCTGAAATCTATAGACCGCACTCTCACTTAGCTCAAACTCAAGACAGAGTTGAAAAGAGATAAATGTATGTCAGGTCATATTTGTGTCTCGTTTTAATCTCTCTCTTATCTTGAGTCAGAGCATGCTATGGGATTGCCTAAATATGTGGGAATGTCTAAAGATGATTGCATCAGACGTGGAATTGTCTAAAAATGATTGCATCCGCTGTGGGATTGTGTAAAATAATTGCATCAGATGTATGATTGTCTAAAAATGACTGCATCAGCTGTGGAATTGTTTAAAAATGATTGCATCAGTTTGACAAAGTGAACTCTGATTTTTGATGAAAATGCATTGATATATCCATAAATTCAGGTAATCAGAGGCGATTGCTATCGTTACACTGCAATTGTTGCAATCATTTTAAGGCAATTCTACTGTCTGTTATGGGGTTGTCTAAAAATGATTGCCACAGCAGTGTAAGTATACAAACTAACATACTTGCGTGTTTATAATTTTAGTAGGGATTATATATATGGACAGAGTTATAACGATGAAAGCCATTTTATATTAATATAAGTCATTCGGTCAATCAAGCCGTAGAATAATCATTTTCAAATTATAACCAATCATCCGAAGATCGAAAAATGATAGTTCAAAAGATGATTTTGATTACTCGCTTCATTCAAATGATTTAATTCCAGAAGAGATTAAAATATGAAAGTGATTGACTACACTAAAACTTTTTAGTTCGTATGGATTGAATGGTTTTACTTTTTTAACCGACTTCCAAAAAAGGAGGAGGTTTTCAATTCGTCGGAATCTTTTTTTTTTATGTAGGTAACTTCCCGATTACTCGAAGACGCCTGGATTGATTTGGAAAGTTCTTTTTTTGTTTGAAAGAGTATACTTCCCAGGTGGTCCCATTGTCATCAGGTCAGGATGTGATGATGGGATCCAGGAGAAATTGAGGGAACTCTTCAAGTTTTATAGGCACAATTTTGATATCTAAGTTACTTTGTAGTGGCGTTTGAAGTCGATTTTGTAAATAGAATATTTCTGTTTATATTATTATTTTTACTTAGGTATTACTTTAATCAGAAATGTAGTAATAAATTTTGGTTTTTACTGTGCATGACTGCTTACTGTATTGTCGTCGCCAGTAATTTAACAGCCCGGTTAATTATTTGCGCAAAAATTAAAAAGCTTTTTTCACAAAGGCATATAATATGACGACGAATATATTAATGAATATAGACAAAATAATAATTATTATAATTTGCTTGTTGATTTAATGCTTTGTTAATGCTGTAATGCTGAGAGGACCTAGAAAATAAGTAGGATACTTTTTATCCCGGAAAATCAAGGAGTTCCCAGGGTATTTTTGAAAACTAACTCCACGCGGGCGAAGTCGCGTTTATCATCTAGTAAAATATAAATACAGATTGCCCACCACTTAGCAGTGAGACGTAAGTTATATAATCCTACGTGATACCATAAAATAGTACCTATTGAACCTCAAACCCCATGGTTTATGGTGGTCTTTCGGACTGGTTTATAGTGCGTAGGCGATCGGGTCCTAGCAGGAGATATTACCGTCGACATAGTCCCTTATTTACACGATTAATAAGAAATCCAAATAGACTGGTGGTTCCTCAACTACGCCTCGAGAAAGTCCGAAAGACGTTTGTGGGAATGGGCGTGACGTTCTATAATAAAATCCCACAGTCAATTTTAGACTTGACTTTACACAAGTTTAAGATATTCGTCAAAATTATGTTCATAAACTAAGTACATTACATATATACAACTGAAGATTATATCATACTAGTTTTTTCCCGCGGCTTCGCTCACGTTAAATTCGATTTTTCAAAACCCTATTTTATCCCCTTGGGGATTGAATTTTCAAAAATCCTTTCTTAGGCCTATTGCCTAGGTCATAATAGATATCTATATGCCAGACAGCCCGATCCGTCTAGCGGTTTGAGCTGTGCGTTGATAAATCAGTCAGTCAGTCAGTCACCTATTTATTCCTTTTATATATTTAAGATAGATAGGAGAATAAGAAGAGATTTAAGATGAAGAACCTAAAAGTTGGTAATAACTTTCTTTCATTTTTTTTTTAAGAATAATAGCCAAGTTGATCTATGCAACTGACTCTACAGAAAATGCATAATGATTAAAATAAAATATTAAATTATAAAAATAAAAAACCCGACTGCTTAAATTAAAACTGAAAAGGAAAAAACAAGTTCCATAATCTAGAATTCTGTTAAATAATATTGACTAAACGGGACCCATTATTGGGAAAATTTGAAACAATCTGGATTTTTAATGGGTCTGTAAACTGTCGCCAATAAAAAAATATGTTTTCCCCTTAATTGAATTCTCACAACTCACCAGCTTATCTCGCGCTATCTAATTTATCGTCTTATAATGCGTGTTTCACACGTAATAAAGAGGCACTATCGATCTAAATAAGGCCGTTTATACACTTGAGAGGGACCTTTGTCTTTATCCTTTCGGAGAATTGATATTGTCTCCCATTATACTGTAGGTCAAATGTGAATTATGGCATAGCTTTTTATAACCAGTCAGTTCAAAGTCAATTTTTTTTAAACCACTTTTTGAATTACTGTTTTCGGGATAGAGGTACTCACAGAAAATCTCTAAAAAAAGCTAAATTAAAAAAAAAAAAGACGTGTAGCACTCGGGGATTGCCGCGGTAAAGCTATTGCATAGCATTTTTTATCAACGCCATCTAACGGCTCACCGTAGAGGAGTCCCGTGTCAGGTTATTTTCGTTACGGAATTTCTGGATTCGGTCTCCACGCCGGCCCGCGATAGAAGCTATGCAATAGCCTAAAAACAGAAAATGAAAAAATGAAAGTCGACGAACTACGTTCAGTAGGGTATCATTGAATAGGTATTTGAAAATCGTTGTTAGGTTTCTCTTATCATTTTTCATTTCGAATGACCATGTACGATCTATTGTCATAGAAAATTTATAACTTGGAATTGTCATTCAAAATTATAAATTTTCTGTTGGTTTAAAAGCTTGTTAACATTAATTTAATATATCCTTACGCTTCAATTCACATACATAAAAGTTCTTCATCATTATACAAAATTACTTGTAGTGGTATTCATAGATGTAGTATAGCCAATTTTCGACCGTTACATTGGTCGTCTGTCCTACCTGCCCTTCTAAGAACACCTTTATCTATATCCTATACATGCTTCGTTGTAAGTTTTTGCATGCATAGCAATTCCTTTATTTTGATGGCTATTTTTATTAGCTGAATAGCAAGCGATTTTGCCCGCATGGATTTACTTGTAGATTTTTTTATATAGTGAATTTTTTTATATTGCATAGTGAATAAACGAGCAGACGGATCACCTTATGTTAAGTGATTATAGTTAGTAGTTGATTATAGTAGTAGTTTAAGCCTCAATAGCCCAACGGTTAAAGGTGCGGACCGAAAACTGAAAGGTCGCAGGTTCGAACCCCACCTGTTGCGCTATTGTCGTACCCACTCCCAGCACAAGCTTTACGCTTATTTGGAGGGGATAGGAGGATATTAGTCAACTTCAGCTTGGCTAATATGCTTTTTAAAAAAAAAAATGTAATATGCCCCTAAGTATGAGCGAGAGCTTGCTCGCGCCTGACCGCTCCCACCTAGGCTCCTGACAGGCACGCACACTTACGCAATGTGCATGTACACGACGTAACCACAAGTAAACCGCGCGTA
Source organism: Hipparchia semele (assembly GCA_933228805.2). NCBI lineage: Eukaryota > Metazoa > Arthropoda > Insecta > Lepidoptera > Nymphalidae > Hipparchia > Hipparchia semele. The sequence continues at coordinate 1,712,325 of OW121733.1, read as the reverse complement.
ACTTCGTGAGATAAACGTACATTATACATGTATTCGGAGCTTCCATTTCGGTGAGTCAGAGAATCAGTATTTCTCTCGTATTACAAACTAATAATAAACAAAAGATCGTGTCAGTCGGTCAGTTTTATATGAACGCCCAACGGATCTCGATATTTCATCGTTTTTGTAACAGCATAGCTCACGCGTGAGTCTCCATAAAAATATTAAAAACAACATCGTTACCGCCCATATGAACATATTTCACCTTATTTCACCCACGGCTGTGGGTACAGGCGCGGAGACAATTGTAAATTAAAAAAACAAAGTGTAAATTAAACATTGAAAACACCCCCGACATATTAGGTACAACATCCTAATCGCTGGTCAGTAATCGCCCAAATAAAAATATGTAATTTATTTATTTATTTATTAGGTTTGCTAGTGATTTTTACACAAATTAAACTAACATACTACTTATATAGTTATATATGCTGATCAAAGCATAAGATACTTACTATAATTAATTAAATAATTACTTAAGACACACTATTTACATACAATTTTCATGCACAAAGTATGCAAAATCGTTTGCAGCAAACACTGCATGCTTATAAAAATTCAATTCATGTAATCCGCCATTTTGTGGCGGCGGCCATCTTGGACCGATTTTCATCAAACATAGCTAAGAATACTCCCGACTAATTCATCTTTTAAACAAAAAAAATCAAAATTCATCCGTTCGGCTGCTATGATGCCACAGCCACACAAACACACACACAGACACGTCAAACTTTTCTGTTTTATTTTCCTTCATATTTGTCGTGAAAAAATATGAATAAGTAAAAATAAATAGAGCGACTTATTTTCTTGACGTTCCTATTGGGGAGATTTAACTGAGCTTTTTTTTACGGGATAGGATACCTACTCTTAAGTGGATTCTTTCGTCTGAAGCATTATCGCAGACAACACTAGCTTCTTTGTGTTAATATATGTTTTGAGTGTTGTATTTCATAGTTCTAAGTAAGCTGATATGAATTATTCGTTTATCTTCTTGTAACTTAAACTAACGTGTCGGCACTTTTGGTAGGTGTTTATACTGCTATGCTTGGATTTATGGGAACTAAGTTGGATTCTAGTTAGGAGTTTAGAAAATATAGTGGACATTATTAAGCTCAATAAAGTAAACACTTTAATAAAAATATAAAGTACTGGCTTTTGCTCGCAGCTTCGCTCACGTTAAGTTGGATTTTTCAAATTCCTATTGTACCCCCTTAGCAGTTGAATTTTCAAAAATCCTTTCTGCGGATGCCGACGTCTTAACAGCTATCTGCTATGCGATTCTGAAAAGTAAGATACAATTTGCATCGGTTGCGCATCGGATGTTTCTATATATTTAGCTGCTACATCTAAAGTAACATCCGATGCGCAACCGATGTAAGTTGTATTTTACTTTTGAGAATCGCATAGCTGTATGCCTTTCAGCCCGAGGCAAAAGAGAGGGTTTCTGCGGGATTTTTGATAAACACGCGGCTGGAGTTGCGAGCCAAAGCTAGTTGTATAGTAAAAATATAATGATAACGTGTATTTTTTAACCGACTTCCAAAATAGGAGGAGATTCTCAATTCGTCGGATTTTTTTAAATGTATGTTCCCCGATTACTCGAAGACGCCTGGACCGATTTGGAAAATTCTTCTTCTGTTTGAAAGGGTATACTTCCCGGGTGGTCTCATAGTCATCAGGTCAGGATCTGATTATGGGATCCTAAAGAAATCGAGGGAACTCTTTTATTTATTTTTAATTATTATTTTGTATGTACATATATAAGGATTTACAAGACAACATATATTAGAAGAAGTAGACATAAGCAATTCTAGAGGCACAATTGATGTACTTTGTAGCGGCGTTTGAAGTCGATTTTGTAAAAAGAATTCTTAATAAATATAATATAGGTATGTAATAATTAATAATAATAATAATTTCGTGCGCGCTTGTCCCCGCGCCCTGGTGGTCCTAACCCTATAATAATTGGTAATTTGGACTCATTACGGTGCGCCGTCACGGTCTGACGGGGTGTGTGATGTTCACTAATTGGGAGTTGGGTTTAATATAAACACAGATAAGTAGGTACACTCCAGGTGACGTCCACTCGTAGCGGGGAGTGCTATGCGAGTGAGACATCACCCTGTTGTGTATACACATTTAATTATATTGTATATATCACATCTCTTCCTTTTTATAAGATTAAATAATTATTTTAACACAATATTTAACATGCAAGATAAACAAATTTTAAACTAAAATCAATCTATTCAGTAACTTCTTTATCAGAAACTCCTTTATCCGAAACTTCTTTATCAGATTCTTCTTCATTATCGACGACTTTCCATTGACCTTCTACTTTCTTTAGGTGAACGATATTCCTTCTGTACTGCTGACCAGTTTCATCATTTCTTATATTTATTTCACTGCCTTGAGTACTTACAACAGTGTGAGGTGTGGGATTAAATTCTGAAGCTAATTTATTTTCTTTAATTAAATTCTTAACATATACTTTCTCCCCAATTTCCAATTCTCTATCTACCGCTTTTCTTTTCCGGTCTTCGATTAACTTGTTTTTTTCTTTTTTTTCTTTGTCTCGATCTCTAATTTCTAAATCATCATATCCGTTTTCCAGGTCTTTTAAAAAAGGTAATTTGTCTCTAAACTGTCTCCCATAGAATAGCTCGTGCGAGTGAGACATCACCCTGTTGTGTATACACATTTAATTATATTGTATATATCACAGGGTGTATTGACGTACCTTGAGTCCTGCACACTAACATCAAATGCCTTTTTGATACGGGTGTTACTGTTCAGAGGCGGCTCTAGCCCATGTAGCGCCCGTGTGCAATCAATATCTTGGCGCTCTCTAGTAGACGCGCCAAAATGAAATACCTACCATACAAGAATACTGTTTGACTTACAGTTATATTTTCACCAGTAAAAGGAAATTCAGGTGCAAGAAATGGTGCAATTTTAAATGATGTCGGGAAGCAAGCAAGCGCGGCTCGGCGCGGCGCCCCCTACAACCCTGCGCCCGTGTGCAACGCACACTCTGCACCGTAGGTAAAGCCGGCACTGTTACTGTTATATTATACAAACTAGCTTTTTCAGCGGCTTCTATCACGTTAAGTTTGATTTTGCCTACCACTATTTTATCCCCTTAGGGGTTGAATTTTCAAAAAGCCTGTCTTAGCGGATGCATACGCCATACGTCTTAATAGCTCTCTGTATGCCAAGTTTCAGCACGATCCGTCCAGTGGTTTGAGCTGTGCGTTGATTAACCGGTCAGTCAGTCACCTTTGCCTTTTATTATACATTTAGATTTAGATTAAATTTTTTTTTTTTTTTTTATTCTATTACAAGATAGCCCTTGACTGCGATCTCACCTGATGGTAAGTGACGATGCAGTCTAAGATGGTAGCGGGCTAACTTGGAAGGGGTATAGCAGTGTAAATTTAACCCATACCCCTAATCGGTTTCTACACGCCATTGTGCCGGAACGCTAAATCGCTTGGCGGCACGTCTTTGACGGTAGGGTGGTAACTAGCCACGGCCAAAGCCTCCCACCAGACCAGACCAGAAACAATTTAAAAATTATAAATTCCTAAATTGCCCCCGCCGGGAATCGAACCCGAGACCTCCCAGTTATAAGACCACAGCGCTCACCACTGCGCCAGGGAGGTCGTCAAATATCGTTTGTAATGAAAAAAGAAAAAGAAAAAATGTCGCTTAGGTACCACATGTCACCGTAATGGCTCAATATGACAGTAGGTACCTATCGTTATGTTTACAGTCCATTACGTAAATTTAGCATAATTTGATACGCCCATCAATTTGGTAGGTATGCCTGCGACTTGGTACGTACCTACTACATAGTCTATAACCTTCTGCGCAACTGGGTCATCGCGTCGGTACATTAAACAGACCATTACGCCGATTTGTTTACAATATCATAGTCAAGGACTTGCTTGGCACTCTGTCATAACTTACCATACCTTAGTACTATTTTATTTAAAGCATACAGCATTTTGCTGAGTTGGGACCTTTTTTCTGGGTTGTGCCACACATGACTTAGTTGTTCCGGCGCTTCTTCTGCTTGACGACTTTGTGGTGGAGGCGCCGGGACAACCTAATCTAGGTATTACCTATTGGGTGATGTGTGGCACAATTCATAAAATAAACTTTTCTTTCTTTCTTTCTTTCTATTATGTTTTCTGTGCCATTATTTAACTCGTTGGTCTAGCACAAGTTCGACTGCAAATGACGAGGTCTCGGGTTCAATTCCTGGGTCGGCCCATAAAATGTATTGGGCTTTTCTGTCAAGAAATTCTCAGTACTAGCCCGGAGTTTGGTTAAGTTGGTAAGTAAGGAGAGTACGTAAAGCTGTCGGTCCTGCGCCTGATCTCTCTCCGGTCGTGTCGGATTTCCGTCCCATCGGACTATGAGAGTGAGGGAATAGAGAGTGCACCTGTGTTTCGCACACATTTGTGCACTATAACATCTCCCGCGCAGATGGCTAATCTCTGTAGAGATTGGCCGCCGTGGCCGGATTCGGTCGGGAGGACATTATATTAGACCAATCAATCAAATCAAATCAAAGTTTATTTATTTCATGTAGGCCAACTTTAAGCTCTTATGACACGTCATAAATCTACCACCGGTTCGGAATGTAGATTCTGCTGAGAAGAGCCGGCAACAAACTCAGCAGTTGCTCTTTTCAAAAAAAAAATTTTTTACAATAGGTAACAAAACTATGCTATGTATACAGTGCTTCCGCAATGAAGTTTCAAGAATGCATATTGTTAAGACGGGCAGACAAAGCAAACCCATTCCCGTTGGTGGCACCCGTTCACGAGCATGACGCATGATCCAGCCTTTGCTTCGCATAGTAATAATAATTTTGTACCTACCTATACCTTTCGGTCAAACCTTTTGTCATTGCAACATCACGGCACGCTTCGAAAAAGAAATATGGCCGTTTTTGAAAAGGCAACCGGCACACCCGGTCAGGCAGGTGACGTACCGACTAGCGTTGCCAGACGTCCCGTATTTCCCGGGACATCCCGTATTTTAGGCATAGTTTAAAATGTCCCGGCGGGACTGACTCTGTCCCGTATTTGAACCGTACTTCGTTTTTCATTATGAAATCGATCCAAGTATTCACACACGCAACGTTCGTAAAATAGCGAGTTGTGACCGTTTTTAATTACGATTATAATTGTATTGATTTTTACAGATATGTTGAAACGAATAGAAATATGTTAAAACTGACTTGATCCTCGAAAAATTATCAAAAAAATTACACTAAAAATTTTGTTTTTTTATTTGTCCCGGGTAACTGAAATCCCGTATTTTTTACCTATTTAACCATTTGTCCCTTATAGGCTTAAAATCTGGCAACCCTAGTACCGACACGCGCCTCTATTATTATTTTACTTGTATTGTAGGTTAAGCAGTAAGCTAAGCGAAAATCGCCTTTTATTATACCTACACTAGCGGCCCGTCCCGGCTTCGCACGGGTGGACATAAGATTAAACATAGCCTATGTTACTCAGGGTGAATGTAGCTTTCCAGTGGTGAAAGAACTTTTGAAATCGGCACAGTAGTTTTTGAGTTTATTCACTACAAACATACACACAAAAATACAAATCTTTCCTCTTTGTAATAGTAGTGTAGATAGTGTAGATAATGTAAGCATTACATAAGCGGGGATTTTTTGTCATCAATACAAGAATTGTCAGAAGTCAGAACGCCCATTTTTTCCGGTTTTGCCTCTGTCAATAATCGAACCCAAGTCCCTTCCCCTTATAAATGCATAGCGCTCACCACTGCACCATTGAGGTTTTCAGTTGGACCAATCTAACTGGCAAACATTGGAAATTGGGTCAAACCAGACAAACATACATAACAGTAAAGCCATCGTTTACCTCTAGACGTTTAAAATACATCAAAACTACGGATAGTTTAATCAAAATTAGTTTATTATATGCAAAGCTTTGATGTATGAAAGTTGCATTCTATTTTATGAAAATCTCCTATATCTTAAAAGTATAACAAACAATGTGTAAAAACACATTATTTATTAACCTAGTCGAAATTATTACACAACTAAATATTTATAGTGAAAACTAGCTTTAACCCGCGGCTTCGGTCACGTTAGGTTCGATTTTTTCGAACTCCTATTTTACCTCCTTCGGGGTTGAAATTTTCCAAAATCCTTTCTTAGCGGATGTCTACGTCCTAACAGCTTTTCGATAGATCGAGCTGAAATTTGGCATACAGGTGTATGCCAAATTTCAGCTCGATCGGTCCAGTGGTTAGAGCTGTGCGTTGGTAGATCAGTCAGTCAGTCAGTCACCTTTGCCTTTTATATATTTAGATGTATGGAATGGAAGTAATCCGTCAGCTTTGGATTTAGCTGCCCACAAGATAATAAATAGATAATAGGATAGATAATAGATAGATAATAGAGACCATAATATATTTTGGTAAGTTTACTTTTTTGTCTGTTTGTAATATCAAAATAACTGCTAAGAGGTATGAGTTGAACACTGCCATACTCCTTGCAAGTTAGCGCGCTACCATCTTAGACAGTCACTTACCATCAGGTGAGATCGCAGTCAAAGTAATGTAATCGCTAAAGAACAGTATAGCTTGAAAAGCTCAAAAAGGTCACGCGGCTACCCATCCACATGCCATACCTCAATCTGTTTCTACATGCCATCGTGCCGGAACGCTAAATCGCTTGGCGGCACGTCTTTGACGGTAGGGTGGTAACTAGCCACGGCCAAAGCCTCCCACGGGACCAGACCAGACCAGAGACAATTCAGACATTATAAATTCCCAAATTGCGCCCGCCGGGAATCGAACCCGAGACCTCCCAGTTATAAGACCACTGCGCCAGGGAGGTCGTCAAAAGCGGGATTTAGCAGTTATGCGAGCAAAGGGCGCGGGTTCGATGACCGCGCGGGTCATTGTTTGTAAACAAGTCTCTCGCAAGTTGAAAATCTCGTACTTGTTTCGCTTTTTTTGTTTTACATCTTAATTCTTTACAGAACGAGATTTTTTTAAGTTAACCTCCTTGATACTAAGTTAAAAAAATCTCCTTGGCGAAGTGGTGAACGCTGTGGCCTTATAAACGGGAGGTCCCGGGTTTGATTTCGTCTTATAACAAATACCTAATATTACTTAGGTTCGTGATTCCCCAACTCCACCTCAAGAAAGTCCGGAAGTGGTTTTTGGGAATGGGCGTGACGTTATTATATTGTAATATTTCGCAATAATAGATTTACCTTAATTATACATTTGGATACTATACAACAAATATTTGGATATATTATTTAACCTCAATAGCCCAACGGTTAAAGGTGCGGACTGAAAACTGAAAGGTCGCAGGTTCGAATCCCACCCGTTGCACTACTCCTAGCACAAGCTTTCCGCTTATTTCGAGGAAATAGCAGGATATTAGTCAACTCTGTAGTATCAATCTTATATTTTTTTTAAATAAAGAATATTAGCCAAGATAAGTTTAAGAAAGTAACGCAGGAGTAACATTATACTTTTGTAAGTTTTTTATTTACCTGCTAAGTAAATGTCAGTAGGTACCTACCTAAGTTGAAGTATCTAAGAAGAGGCAAAAAACAAGCTACCTACTTAGAAGTTGCATTGCAACTTCTATACAACAAATAACAATACACTTCAATAACTTGGATTTCGCTGAAGGTAAAACTGTATTAAAGAGATCTATTGAATACTTGACAATAGATACTTTTGGAGAAATTGAATGTCTATAATAATATGTTTTTTTTTTAAAGAATATTAGCCAAGCTGAAGTTGACTAATATCCTCCTATCCCCTCCAAATAAGCGGAAAGTTTGTGCTAGGAGTGGGTACGACAATAGTGCAACGGGTAGGGTTCGAACCTGCGAGCTGTCAGTTTTCAGTCCGCACCTTTAACCGTTGGGCTATTGAGGCTTATATTATTATAACAGTTTTTGTAAATTAGAAATTTAAAACACCCCCGACATGTTACAACATCCTAATTGCTAGTCAGTAATCGTTAAAATAAAAATATGTAATCCGCCATTTTGGGGCGGCGGCCATCTTGGACCGATTTTCATCAAACAAAGCTAAGAACACTCGACTAATTCAACTTTCAAACAAAAAAAAAACAAAATCAAAATCGGTTCATCCGTTCGACTGCTAGATGCCACAGACAGACAGACATACATACGTAATTTTCAATAAACGTGAAAATTCTTGTTAAAAAACCGGCTTACAACGTTCAGATTAGTTATTTACGGCATGTTAAAATGGCGCCAAAATCAAAGCGCGCATTCCAATAATATGCAGCGGTCAAAGAGAAAATTAGACAAATGTAAAACTTACCGGTTTCTATCAAAAATCACTTTCATTCGTGAAATTATCAAACACCTTTACGCCAGGTATCCGGCGAAGAATTTTTTACAAAAAACGAAAAACACCGTGCAGCAAAAAATTGTGACTGTTTATCTGAGTGTTCCGTATGTATCCTTATAAGTATCAACTTAAATAAACTTTATAATTTGTAGGTTAATAGTTATGTAGATACTTATAAGGTTGCTTATCTCGATAATCGTAAAAACGTAAGTAGTTTTTTGTGTTATAAAGCTTTACGGCGTTTACGGCCTTAGGACAAAAATTAACTTGGTTGGAACGATATTCCAAACCAGTGGTAGAGATTCACAACAATTTTTTTATAAAAATTTTCTATTCGATTTTGAAGGTTTGCATTTTTCCGCTTTTGGGACTGAACCCCAAAAATACAGCGGTTCTTTTGTGTTTGGAGTTAACAGGGGATTACGAACAATGGGCAAACTTCACTGTATAGTTCCGATTTTATCATCATCTCGAAAGAAACAATGCCTTGTCGTGACCGCTTGATTGTTCTTACACATCAGTTTAAAACCATACAATTTCAGACCTTATCTTCAAAGTGATAAGAAGTAGAATATATTTTTTAATTTGTTTTCATATTCGTAATTTTTTTTGCATTCACTCAGATCAAAATTATACAAATAAGAACTTTATTTTTTAAGCAATAAGGCAGTGTTTGGGTTTATGGATGTGTCGGTTAAGTTGTGATGGATTCGGTGTTTATCTGAAGGGACTGTACGAATTGGCCTCGCTAAATGCCCATAAACGTTGATGGCTTGATGACTCTCTTAAGTACTTACCAGTGTCCTCTATAAAAGGACTCTTATTTATCAGAATTAGGTCGTTAAAGCTAAAAATATGATATCAGACATTGCTTTATTTTGTTTTTAGTATTATGCTTCATAAATAAGTATAGCAACTACTTTAGGAAAAGTATCATTCATCTTTGGCCTTGGCCTTATAAAAAAGACACCTATTTTATTATCTTTTATTAGGGATTTTTATTTTATTATCTTTTATTAGGGATTTTTATAATATTACACACAAGGGGATAACTCGGCCATTCGGACGAAAGTCTTTCGGTCGACTAAGTTGTTTTTGTTGAATATACGAGTGTGTAAAAGTTACGCATAGCAACAAACTGTCGTTTGTACCACCGTTCACGTCAAGTTGGCCGTCGTCGATCGTTACAAAATGATGTCACAACGTACCGTTGAGAAGAAAATAATAATTGTATTTTTTACTGTAACCACAACTACGACGGAAGTTTTCTTCTCTGGCAATGATTTTCACGGCAATGACATATTGAAAGTGTAAAGGCGTAATTTTTAATTAATGTCTGGTGGGAGGCTTTGGCCGTGGCTAGTTACCACCCTACCGTCAAAAACGTGCCGCCAAGCGATTTAGCGTTCCGGCACGATGGCGTGCAGAAACCGATTGGGGGTATGGGTTGAATTTACACTGCTATACCCCTTCCAAGTTAGCCCGCTACCATCTTAGACTGCATCGTCACTTACCATCAGGTGAGATCGCAGTCATGGGCTATCTTGTCATCGAATAAAAAAAAAAAATATTTTTTATTAAAAAGTAAGTAAGTAATTAATAGTCTGCGCTATGAAAATTTTCCTGTTTTACTCATCTTAGAAAACGATATGCTAACAATAGTAACCAAACAAAAATAAATGACTAGTTTAAAGTTAACAAAAACATTTAAATTGTAACAATAACAAAACTTTGAAAAAAAATTGGTAGTGACAATCGCGAGCGGTACATTGCTATCTGTACTAAGCGGGTCTGACATGAGGTGCGGTGCGGGACGAGGTAGCGGCCAACTTGACGTGGACAGATAGATACAAACGACAGTGAGCAACAATTTTCAATTTAGCAGTCGATTGGCACAGAGTAATCTGATATGTTATCCTGTTATCTGATACGGAATCTTTATGTTTGTGCTATGTACTGTAGCGCAGCTGCTCTTTTGACCTATTGCCGGTCGCTTCCTGATTCATATATGCTATAGTGGTATAGTCTATTGCGAATATTATTAATCTATATATATATAAAATTCAAAGTCCTGACTGACTGACTGAGATATCAACGCACAGCCTAAACTACTGAAGTTAGAAACTTGAAATTTTTACAGTTGGTTCCTTTTATGACGTAGGCGCACACTAAGAAAGGATTATTGGAAATTCCACCCCTAAGGGGTTTAAAAAGGGTATGGAAGTTTATATGAAACGCCGTCATTTTTCAAGCTGTTTCCATCAAAGTTGGTATTTGAGCTTTCAGTTAAAAATAAAGAAGTACGTGTGTCACAGTTTTTGAAAATTCCACCCCAAAATCTAATTCCACGTGGACGAAGTCGCGGGGGCAAAAGCTAGTTATTATTAAAATCCTTCCGACATTTTATTCTCAAAAAAAAAAAACAAATCGCACCTTTAGAATTAAGGTGACCTAACTCAAAAATTGTAATTTGTGGGAAAGGAGACAAAAAAGACTTCAAAAAGTATAGTGTTGAGTTTTAAATGTATCTCTGGCGTGTTTTATTGGAAAAAGACTGACGGAAAGAAACTCACTTCATCCGCGTGGATTAAGGGTTTCTTGAATCCCGCGGAAACTCTTTTATTTTCCGGGATAAAATGTAGCCTTTGTGTTAATCCTGGGTAGAAGCTATCTCCATTCCAAATTTCAGCCAAATTGGTTCACTCATTGTGGTAGCGTAGCAAACATACACACGCACATGCACATACAAACTTTTTAATTAGTGTGATTTAAATGTATTTAAACAGAAGTTACAGGAATTTTGAGTTAGGTCACTTTAATTCTAAAGGTGCAAAATGTCATCGATACAAAACTACAGTAAAAAGTATTAAAAAGTTTGTCTGGTGGGAGGCTTTGGCCGTGGCTAGTTACCACCCTACAGTCAAAGACGTGCCGCCAAGCGATTTAGCGTTCCGGTACGATGGCGTGTAGAAACCGATTAGGGGTATGGGTTGAATTTACACTGCTATACCCTTTCCAAGTTAGCCCGCTACCATCTTAGGCTGCATCGTCACTTACCATCAGGTGAGATCGCAGTCAAGCGCTATCTTGTCATCGAATAAAAATAAAAAATAAATAAATGTAAAGCAAAGTTTACTGGGTACTAAACTACAATAAACTAAATACGATGCCAAATCCCCCCATAAATTATGTTAAACATTAGTTTCATTTATCCCAAATACATTTCCACTCAAAGTTCCCTAATTAGTAAACTAGCCGTTTAAAATGGTATTTATAATATTAACATATTGTATTCCCCTAATCAAGATGTGTGGCTGCCAAATGGACTGCAGATGTACAATTTAATGGCCGCCATGTTGTAATGACGTCACGCTTTCTAGGCATATTTCAATCGGATATACAGACCTATCCCTTTCCCCTATTAATATTATAATAAATGAAATTATGTTTATTTGTTGGTTTATTTATTTATTCTTTATTGCACCACAAATAGAAAAAAGTAAACTTAACAGAATATATTATGTCACTACAAAAAGGCGGCCTTATCGCTAAAAAGCGATCTCTTCCAGACAACCTTAGTTAGGCGTTGGTTTGTTCTTCAATCACGTAACATCGAGCAACGGATCGACGTGATGTTTTTTCATGGTGTAGTTGACGAATTGGAAGGTAATATGGGTTACTTTTTATCCCGGATTTTTTTAAGGAAGCCTTCAAATAAGATTTGATAGGTTTTCATTAGCGGGATGTAAAATCGTCATTTTTCAGTTTCCATTATTTACGTAGGGGCCGTCGATTTATTTTATCATGGTAATAATAATAATGACAAGATAACATGGCACTTGTGAGAGCAAACACTGTTACCATGGCAACGCGCTTCCCGACGCGACGTCCCGGCGCCTCTCTAGGGTTGCCAACTATTATCCGTTTCAAATGACAATAGGAATAAGATGCCGCCATTTTCTGTTTCTATCTCACTCAGTGTAAACCTCATATGAGCAGGACAGAAATATAAAATGGCTGTTTGACAGTCCTATTGTCATTTTTAACGGACTATAGGTACTATTACTACTATAGTTCTTGCAATTTATGACGGCGCGTGGCTCATGATTGTGTGTATGTCGTATGATGTATAAGTGTGAGCGAGAGCTTGCTCGCGCCTGACCGCTCCCACCTAGGCTCCTGACAGGCACGCACACTTACGCAATTTGCATGTAAACGACGTAAACACATGTAAAGTTCACGCGCCCTCGTGAATTACAAGAGCGTATTGACGTATTATATCCGTAACTAGCGGGCCCTAATGACGCACTGTCGAAACGTTTTTAAATTATGAAATGCTTAACAAGAGTAGGTTAAAATTATTTTGCTATAATCCGCCAACAGAAAAAAATTCTGTATGGTCAAACATGCAGTTACAAGCTTAGCACCGCTTACCTCCCCACCCCAACCAAGCAAGAGAGTAAAATTCCCAAGCAAGCAATGCCACCTATCTTGTGATCGAATAAACAAAAAACTAAGCATTCACCGCTTCAAAAAGAAAATACTAATTCTTATAAAAAAAATATTATATTTAGCCGAAAATTTATTGACAACCCTACCTCGCGTGGCATACCCCAAAATCTTGAGAAAGTATAATACCTACTTATTATTGTAGACATCTTAAATCGACCAAAGCCTCTTAAGACTTCTTTGTCTTGATGCCCACAAGTGGATGAAGGATTCTTGCATGCACTTCCACAGGCCTCGGTCTTGCGCCGCTTGTATCCAATATCCCTGCAACACGTCTATTTCATCGGTCTAGTGGTTAGCAAGTTTAATTGCAAGACGAGGTCCGAGTTCGAATCCCAGGTCGGGTCATAAAATGTATTGGGTTTTTCTATTAAGAAATTTTCAGTACTAGCCTGGAGTTAGGAAATTGGCAGAAATTGGCGGCACCCTTGTGCGTCGGAGAGCACGTAAAGCCGTCGGTCCTGCGCCTGATCTCTCTCCGGTCGTGTCGGATTTCCGTCCCATCGGGCTATGAGAGTAAGGGAATAGAGAGTGCACCTGTGTTTGCGCATACACTTGTGCACTGTAACATTTCACGCGCAGATGGCTAATCTCTGAGTAGATTGGCCGCCGTGACCGTATTCGGTCGGGTATGCGTAAAGATAAATCGGTCAGTAGAGCCGATAGGCCGATCGCCTAACTGTACTCGTTTGAAATCGGATAACCTTGGATCAAAGCAACGACCAATGTCTGTGGTCGGTGTTAGGTGTTAACTACGCGTTAACTCCACAATTCAACTAATTACCGTGCAAATAAGTTGGCTTGTGCCCCTCAAATATTAGCTTTGGCTTTACGTGTTATGATGACATGATAAAAATAAATAAAAAACATTAAAAAGACGTGTGGCACTCGGGGACTGCCGCGGTACAGCTATTGCATAGCATTTTTTATCAACGCCATCTAGCGGCTCACCGTAGAGGAGTTCCGTGTCTGGTTATTTTCGTTACGGAATTTCTGGATTCGGTCTCCACGCTGGCCCGCGATAGAAGCTATGCAATAGCTTAAAACTTTTTAAAAAACTAACTTCAAACGCCGCAGCAAAGTATAAAATAGTTTTAGTTTAGTGGCGCAACCAAACCAACCTAGGCTGCACGACGAATTGAGAACCTCATGCTTTTTTGGAAGTCGGTTAAAAATACATTGTTGCAGTGACAAAACCAAACTTCCCTGCGCAGTGGTGAGCGCTGTGGTCTTATAACTGGGAGGTCTCGGGTTCGATTCCCGGCGGGGGCAATTTGGGAATTTATAATTTCTGAATTGTCTCTGGTCTGGTCTGGTGGAAGGCTTTGACCGTGGCTAGTTACCACCCTACCGACAAAGACGTGCCGCCAAGCGATTTAGCGTTCCGGCACGATGGCGTGTACAAACCGATTGGGAGTATAAGTACACTGCCATACTCCTTCCACGTTAGCCCGCTACCATCTTAGACTGCATTGTCACTTAGTATCAGGTGAGATTGCAGCACTATCTTGTCATCAAATAAAAAAGAAAGGCTTTTACTCACACTACTGTACAGCCGCGGCAGGCCTTTGGAAGAGGACAGACTGGCTACTTTTTTGCCCTCCTCAAGCTATAATGTCGTTGACCAACATTGGGCCAAATACGGATTTTTAATGCTATCTTACTTAGAAAAAAAAAATCTCTATCGATCCATCTAATCTGTATTCTTCTTACTGCTGTACTTTTTGATATAACAATATGAAAAACGGTTAAAAAAGTATCTAGCAGTGAAGTGAAGTGGATTGCAATCACTGTAGCAATGATTTTTGGAGAATCGACCACAGGAGATCTCACTTCATCCGGTCAATTAAGTTACAAGCAAGTGAACATTTTTACGCACTTATTAAGTTTTATAGGCGTCTTAAACTTTATGACTTACTTAATTGTCATTCAAAAGGCGCACAACCGTTAGGGTTCATGATAATCACATACACAAGTGGCAGGAATAGATTTATTAGTAAATCCGATCACGCAAACTTTAGGCAAATGCGTTTACTAAGAAGCTACGGCCAGTTATTTTAAAAGTTTTTCCTACTGTGATAGGTCTACAGTGTCAGCGGAAACATGAAATGAAATGAATACACTTTATTGTACACCACATTAAATAGGAACATAAAAGATAATCTAAATATATAAAAGGCAAAGGTGACTGACTGACTGACTGACTGACTGACTGACTGACTGACTGATCTATCAACGCACAGCTCTAACCACTGAACCGATCGAGCTGAAATTTGGCATACAGGTAGCTATTAGGACGTAGGCATCCGCTAAGAAAGAATTTTTAAAAATTTCAACCCCAAGAGGGTTAAATAGGGGTTTAAAAAATCGAACCTAACGTGAGCGAAGTCGCGGGTTAAAGCTAGTAAATTATATAAATGAGAGCACAAATGGCGGCCTTAACATGGGACTTTTTTTTTAAATATGTAGACTAGCGCTTGACTGCGATCTCACCAGATGATAAGTGAAGAAGCAGCCTAAGATGATGTGCGCTTGCCTAAAAGGCTATCAAGAGTGAATACACTCTTGATTTAAAGACACCTTATAGTTAGTTGGAAAAACGGAAGCCGGAAGGGCATTCCAAAAAATGCGGTGTGTATTAGGAACGAGGAAGCAAAGCGCTTGGTGCGAGATTGTGGAATTTCGGTGCAGATTCGTACGATGCCTTACGGTTCGGTGGTAGAAAGGTGATGATGGACATGTTTCTAAAAAGTCTCCTCTACAAAAATTGTTTGTTTGTTTCATAGCTCATGATTTCAGTTAGCTCTTACTCTATGTCTATCAAATCCTTTTTATAATTTCTACTATTCTACTAATTTAATGCGAATTAATCCGAAAGTTTTTGAGGATGGATGGATGTTTGTTACTCCTTCACGCCACAACGATTTGGCTGTTTGGAATGAAGATACCAGGATTAACATATTATAGGCTACATTTTATAACGGAAAATTAAAGAGTTTCTACGGGAATAAAAAAAAACAGTCCACGCAGACGAAGTCACTGTATCATTTACTCGTACTTAGTTAAAAGTATTGTCAATCAATTGCTTTAATAAGCACAAGGTTACATCGACTTAGTTTCAACTTTATCTAAATAAATGCGGTTAATGAATTTGCAGAGATTGAATAACTTTATTATTGTGTTTGTTTATTTATTGTGTTTGTTTTAATTCGACAAAACTGGTGGACTGGTGGGAGGCTTTGGCCGTGGCTAGTAACCACATTGCCGTCAAAGATGTGCCACCAAGCGATTTAGCGTTCCGGCACGATGGCGTGAAGAAACTTTTACTTTTATTACTATTGTTGTGAATTTTCAAACCTCAATGCGAGAACCTTTGCTGTAATTCTGACCATACCTTGCGATGACTTTACCAAGTTACCCGCTACAAGAGCGACCAAACCCAATACCGCCCGTTTGCATTTACAATGTTGGTTTTACGTGATGTTATTCCGATGTTTGGAATTTATTTTTTTGGGTGAGGAACCGTTCGATCGATGGAGTTTTTGGATGGTAGTGGGCTAACTTGGAAGGGGTATAGCAGTGTAAATTCAACCCAAACCCCTAATCGGTTTCTACACGCCATCGTGCCGGAACGCCAAATCGCTTGGCGGCACGTCTTTGACGGTAGGGTGGTAACTAGCCTTGGCCAAAGCCTCCCACCAGACCAGACCAGAGATAATTCAGAAATTATAAATTCCCAAATTGCCCCCGTCGAGAATCGAACCCGAGACCTCCCAGTTAAAAGACCACAGCGCTCACCACTGCGCCAGGGAGGTCGTCAATTCTATTTTATAATCAAACTATTATGAATTTGCTAGCTTTGCAAGTCAAAGCAGTCTGTAATAATAGTACGTGGGTAGTTGTATTTAAATATAGCTTTTCGGCAACGTTCAGCTATTTAGTCGTACCAAAAGCACGCAAAGCCAATGACCTAGATATTATTCGAGCGAGCAATACTAAATTGTCTGTTCCTATAACCTATTTTTTTTATTTTTAACAATAGGAACCGCGCTGAATTCAAAAGTGAAACTACTGGACGGATTTGGCTGAAATTTGGAATAGAGATAGATTATATCCGGGATTAAGACATAGGCTACTTTTTATCCCGAAAAATAAGGTAGTTCCCGCGGGAATCCACGCGGACGAAGTCGCAGGCGTCAACTAGTGTTCTATAGAAAAATTATTTTCAAACGCCACTTGAAATTATAAAAATAAAATTCTAGTTTGTATACGTTTGTTGAAGTCGGGCGGCTCAAATAGAAACGATGAAACCGATACGCGATGCTCGCCCGACTTCAATAAATGTGTCTCTTATATGCCACCGTAAGGTGAGCGTCGCGCATCGACTTCATCGTTTCTAGTTAAGCCCGCCCGACTTCAAACTAAATAAAATTAAGTCCCGTTGATTTAACTTTATAGAGCACTTTAGACGTCTGTGTTTCCGCGCCCAAAAAATTGATTGTCCAATTTTGGCGATCCGAGTTAACCATTAAGCGGTCATTGACCCGCTCCACCGCGCGGAACGCCACATGGTCGAGGCATGTGACCATACGTTAAGGAAAACACCGGCCAAGTGCCAGTCGGAACCGCCCACGGAGAGTTCCTTACTATCATAGTACAAGATTTAACACCAGGTATTGTTAAAATATAAACAACAAAATGAATAAAAATAAAAGTTTATTGTATGGAGATTGGAGATCTTCTTTAATTTTTAACCCCCGACGCAAAAACGACGGGGTGTTATAAGTTTAGGGTCCCGTTGGCACCCTTTGTATACGGAACTCCAATTAAGTCATTTGAAAGTATTAAAGTCTCTTCTATAATTAACTTCGCTAATTAATTGTTCTAGGGTATTCTTCAATTATGTCAATGTTAACAAGGATTAATCAAATTGCTGTCATACATCATTTGACATAGTTGAAGAATGCCCTAGAAGAATTAATTAGCTAATAATTACTATACAACAAATACTAAAGAATAATTATAGAACTAGCTTTTGCTCGCGACTTCTTCTGCGTGGAGTAAGATTTTTCAAAAATTCTGCGGGAACTAATTTTGGTTCTCAACAGGAAAAATGAAACTATACAACAATTTTACTGATGAGAAACAGAAATAATTACATCGATTGTGCAAAATCAATACTAATAAAGCGGTTTTATTGGCGAAGGAATTGAGCTTAATTTGTTTATAGTGAACTTTATGAGTGATGGTTACAGTATAAATAAACTAACCAGTATAACAACTAGCGGATACTTAGTTAAGAAAGAGAAAGAAAGAAAGAAATCTTTATTATTTGATCGACGTAATTTTTAGCCTCAACCTTTAGCGTGACGTAAGATTTTTTATCCCGGAAAAATAAAGGAGTAATCATCCCGGATCGCGCCTATCCCTATTTGTGCCTAATTGTACATTTAATACTTACTAGCTTTAACCCGCGGCTTCGCTCACGTTAGGTTCGATTTTTTAAACTACTATTTTACCTCCTTCGGGGTTGAATTTTGAAAAATCCTTTC
Source organism: Hipparchia semele (assembly GCA_933228805.2). Lineage (NCBI taxonomy): Eukaryota > Metazoa > Arthropoda > Insecta > Lepidoptera > Nymphalidae > Hipparchia > Hipparchia semele. The sequence goes on along the minus strand of OW121733.1, from coordinate 1,693,825 downwards.
TTAGCGGATGACTACGTCATCATAGCTACTTGTATGCCAAATTTCAGCTCGATCGGTCCAGTGGTTAGAGCTGTGCGTTGATAGATCAGTCAGTCAGTCAGTCAGTCAGTCAGTCAGTCACCTTTGCCTTTTATATATTTAGATTAATCCTTTCTGAATATTATAAATGCACAAGTGTGTATATTTGTTGGATTGTCCTTCAATCACGTAACGAACGGATCTTCCTACTCTGAATGGATATAGTTAAGGACCTGGAGAGAGACGTAGGCTACCTTTAATCCAGGAAAAAACATGGAGCTTATTATATATTTTAAGATAACCTAACGTCTAATTCGAATGCTGAGATCTATAGAGCGTGATCTGGCTTAGCTCAGACTTATATAGAACTAGCTTAATCCGCGGCTTCGCTCACGTTAGGTTCGATTTTTTAACCCTCTATTTAATCCTCTTGGGGTTGAAATTTTCCAAAATCCTTTCTTAGCGGATGTCTACGTCCTAACAGCTACCTGTATACCAAATTTCAGCTCGATCGGTCCTGTAGTTAGAGTTGTGCGTTGATAGATCAGTCAGTCAGTCAGTCAGTCAGTCAGTCACCTTTGCCTTTTATATATTTACATTAAAACGAGACACAAATATGCTCTGACATAAATCTGTCTGAGCAGAGTGAGAGAACGGTCTATAGATTTCATCTTAGTCTGTCGCAGGCAAAAGTCGGATATACAAATCTTTAAACCGTTTCTTTCCTTTTGTTAAATTAATTAAATTAATAAAATGAAGCAGAAATGTTAGGTTTTTTAAATCGCATTGTGCACTTACATGTCAGGCTGAATATGAATCTTTGTACAAAAAAAAATCTACAGCAAAATAAAAGTTGTTCTACTGCATTGTTTTACACTGTGTCATGATACTTAATGATTGCAATTTGCAGCAATTGATTACTTCTACACTTGAGATTAACTTCCAGGCTTCTTGAGGACACATTGACACATCAATCATTATCCGAAATGACTTTGACATAACTGTCAAAATAAGTGTGTCACCTACTTGTGACCTCTCTGGCACAGTGGTGAGCGCTATGGTCTTATAACTGGGAGTTCTCGGGTTCGATTCCCGGCGGGGGCAATTTGGGAATTCATAATTTCTGAATTGTCTCTGGTCTGATCTGGTGGGAGGCTTTATCCGTGGCTAGTCACCACCCTAATGTCAAAAACGTCCCACCAAGCGATTTAGCGTTCCAGAACGATGGATGATGATATCCCTTCCAAGTTAGTCCGCTGCCATCTTAGACTGCATGATCACCTACCATCAAGTGAGATCGCAGTCAGAACTATCTTGTCATCGAATAAAAAAATTTTTCTTTTTTCGTAATTTACGAATTAAAATAAATTAACAAAACTTACAACTATTTACGAATGTTTGTTTCCACCGTAATGTATAAATTACTAAGTCGAGTGCAGGTCGAGTGATACTGAATACATCACATCTAATTACGTATTTCACATCTAATTTTCCGTTGTAAGTAGGTATGATTTTTAAACTTTAATCCTTGTTAACAAAGTTTTTCTTTTTACAGGTAACAACAAACATCCTTCGCCTCTTGTCTGGATTTTGTAAGTCGATCTTGGGAATCAATTTTGGGAAAATTCTTTTTTTGTTTGAAAGGGTACTATACTTCCCAGGTGGTCCCACTGTCATCAGGTCAGGATCTAACGGTGGGATCCTGGAGAAATCGAGGGAACTCTTCAAATTTTATAGGCACAGTTGATATATTTTGTAGTGGCGTTTGAAGTCGTTTTTGTAAGAGGTATTTTTACGTTTATATTATTTGAAGTCACCCTACTGCAATATAATCTTTGACACCGTTGGTCACGGGCGGCGAACATCAAGGTGTGGCCACAATTATCTCCCATCAGGCTTCAATTGTTTCCCCAATTTTAAGATAATTATACGCATTTTAATGTTCTCATTCAGAGACGGGCATGACATAAATCTTATAATACTAGCTGATTCCCGCGACTTCGTACGCGTGGAAAAAGTTTAGAGTTACTTACTATACTACTGTTAGTAGGTACTGACGATTTGAATGAAATTTGGTATAGTGGTAACTGGTAGCTGATACTCTGGGTCAATATATAAGATACTTTTTATCCTGATAAATAATGAGGTTTATCCGGGATAGGGGATGAAAGTTTTTGTTGATTTTGCCCCATAACTTCGTCAAATCTACACCGAATTTAATAATTATTTTTTTATTATGAATTGTGTACTATTAGAAATATTGTATTCAATTTTACTGAAGATCTACCAAATATTATCGGAGATAGAGGACATGACTTCTCGCGGATGGTAGCAAGTCACTCTAAACTTTTTCCACGCGGACGAAGTCGCGGGAATCTGTTAGTTGTATCTATAATACCACTTTTCATTATTTACCGATTCCATAAATCAATTCAAAATCTAGTTTATATCGTTATTTTTATAAAATCTTAATTACAATATGGGGTTATTCAAGGGGCGGACCAATAAATTCCTGAAAAGCCGGCAACGCATTGGTGGTGCCTCAGGTGCTACAAGTGTTCATGGGCGGCGGTAATCACTTAACATCAGGTGATCCGCCTGGTCGTTTGCCCGCTGTTCATATAAAAAAAGACGTGTGGCACTGGGGGACTGCCGCGGTAAAGCTATTGCATAGCATTTTTTATCAACGCCATCTAGCGGTTCACCGTAGAGGAGTCCCATGTCATTTTATTTTCGTTACGGAATTTCTGGATTCGGTCTCCACGCTCAAGGCCCGCGATAGAAGCTATGCAATAGCTTAAAAACATTATAATATAGTAGTTTCTGCGTTCACAACTGACGTAATGCTTCCATTATTAGCTTCATTCACGCGTCTTTATCTTTGCAGGTCACTTCTGCGTTTCCTTTAGTTTATCGATGTGTTGTTATTTATTACATAATTATACGTTATTCATTGTTAAAAAATCAAAACACTTTGTTTGCGTGATCTACTTTTTTATTTACTTGAAGTAAATAGGTATACGGGTTTCGAAGAACTGATAGTTTAGGGTCCCAAGGTGCTGTGCGCAGTGTTGGCAGATAGCAGAGACACTGGTTACAAGCGACGCAAGACCGTGATAAGTGGAAGTTTCTACAAAAGTTTCTGAAAAATATCCGTATAATGACTAACAATGTGTAACCAAAAATGTAAGGATGCCCAAATAAAAGGATGCCCTTATCTTCTTCTTTATCAACTTATCGATGTCCACTGCTGGACGTAGGTCTCTTGCATGGACCTCCACAAGTCACGGTCTTGCGCCGCCTGAATCCAGCGGCTCCCTGCGACTCGTTTGATGTCGTCGGTCCACCTAGTGCCCCTTATAATATGTTCACATTCGATAATAAAATTGCTTCTGATTTATTATTTCGCAATCGCGATGTAGGATCGCCTGTTGTTGTGCGGTTCTGCTTTGGATATTAGTGTGGATTGTAAAGCGCCATCTAGTTCCATGGTTATGAACTTTTGCTTGCTTTGAATGTTGAGTTGTTACGTCGTTACGTTCCCTCAAATATAGTTGAGCGAAATTTTTTTGAAAAGAGCAACCGCCGAGTTTATTGCTGGCTCTTCTCGGCAGGGAGGGCATTCCGAACCAGTGGTAGATTCATCGACGATTCAAAAGCACTTGTAAAAGTTTATTTGAATAAAAAATATTTCTATTCTATTCTGAGTACACAAACAGTTGCGAGTAAGTTTTCTTCAGTCATACAGTGAGTTTAAAAATATGGATGTGCACAGAAAGCTTTGGATCGACCTATATTGTCTGTTCATAAGCTTATCTATAGCTGTCCGGTTCCATTGTTCGTACGACACGACAATAATGTTATATCACAAAATATTTAATTATTAAAAATAAAAAATAAAGTAAGCTCAGTAGATTAGGCGCTACGACGAAACTTACGTAAATACATACACATACATATTTATAGACTTTTTTATTCGATGACAAGTTAGTCGTCGACTGCGATCTCACCTGATGGTAAGTGACGAAACTGTCTAAGATGGTAGCGGTCTAAATTGGAAGGGGTATGGCAGTGTACATGCAACCCAAACCACTAATCTGTTTCTACACGCCATCGTGCCGGAATGCTAGATCGGTTGGCGGCACATCTTTGACGGTACGGTGGTAACTAGCAACGGTCAAAGCTTCCCATCAGACCAGCGACAATTTAGAAATTATAAATTCCCAAATTGCCCCTGCCGAGAATCGAACCCGAGACCTCCCACTTATAAGACCACAGCGCTCACCACTGCGCTAGATAAGTCGTCATAAAACGCTAAAAATAACCCTTTGTTTTGGTAATGATGCCATAATACAGTACTTACTACTTCCTGCGACGGTGTTCCCACTAAACTACAACATGGGGTTATTCAAGGGGCGGACCAACAAATTCCTGAAAACCCGGCAACGCATTGGTGGTGCCTCAGGTGCTACAAATGTTCATGGGCGGCGGTAATCACTTAGCATCACGTGACCCACCTGCTCGTTTGCTCGCTAAAAATATATTAAAAAAAGTAAAAGGACGTACCGTACAATGGGCCCGTGCTCCCCCCTTGCGCAACGCACATGTGCGTTATGATATAAATTATTTCAGGATACAACCATCAGCCGTCGTTCTTTTAATACCGTACTGTGCTGGTGAACTTTTATAATTGTCGAATTTACCCGACTTACCAGATTTTTTTTAAATCGTTGACAAGATAGTCCTTGGCTGCGATCTCACCTGATGGTAAGTGACAATGCAGTCTAAGATTTTGTCTGGTGGGAGGCTTTGGCCATAGCTAGTGACCACCCTACCGTCAAAGACGTGCCGCCAAGCGAATTAGCGTTCCGGCACGATGGCGTGTAGAAACCGATAAAGGGTATGGGTTGAATCTACACTGCTATACCCCTTCGAAGTTAGCCCGCTCCCATCTTAGACTGCATCGTGTCTTACCATCAGGTGAGATCGCAGTCAAGGGCTATCTTGTCATCGAATTTTAAAAAAAAGATGGTAGCGACTAGCGAGCTAACTTGGATGGGGATATGGCAGTGGGCAATTTGGGAATTTATATGTCACGTTTAGTAGATTTGTGACAGATAGGTAGCTAGACTAAGGAGATAATGGAAAGAATTCAAATGATTTAATACATTTAATTAACCTAAACTATTTACAAATGTACAAAGTTCCTACTCGTAGTGGATAGCTAGGGACAAATTCCTAAAACCATAGTCGCATCCCTACGTTATTTAAAACCTACACATTACAATTATTAAAATTAAGTGGAAGCTAATTACTAAAACATTAAATATACTAATAATAAACGGTCTACGTTAAAATAACTCAGTCGCAAAGCTGGTCGTGGATTCGTACCAGGTTTTATTCACAGGTTAGACTTGGAATTTCGCACAATCAGTAGAAACTGGACTGGAAGAGTACTGATCTGATAAAGCCGACCGCGGTTCAGGTGCGCGTCGCTCAGGCCACGCAGATTGGAGGTGAAGCAGCGAAGCTCAGGCTGAAGATGAAGGCTTCTGCAGCCCGCAGTGTAGACTGAGGCCGCCAGGCGCAGCGTTGAGTTGAAGCCGTAGGTGCCGGTAGGCAGCACCCAGCCGTAGGTTGATTCGCCAGGCTCGTAGTGACAGCCTGGGACAAGAGTGCCAGACCCGCAGCGTAGCCGCTAGCCCGGTGTAGGATGACAGGCTCAGCGAAGTGGCTAGCCTGGTATTAGAATGCCAGACCCGTAGGAGCAGTCTGGTACTAGAATGCCAGACCCGTAGGAGCAATCTGAATCTGGTACTAGAACCCTGTAACGTGATATGCGTCGTCTGAGCTAGATAGACACTTAGGTTGTCTAACGCAAGGCCAGCCGAATTCCCTAGTCCGTTCTGCCTACTGAGGTCAGTACTCCCTCCAGCTGTAGCCCTTGGCGTTAGACATCACAAGTGTTAGGTATTAGTTACAAATCACTAGTTAGGTTGTACCTTTCGAAAGATTAGACCTAGGTAGGTAGGTTAATTATACTGTAATTGAACACTAGGTATGAAAATATTGCCTATAAAATATTCAAATCCTACTCCAGAATTACAAGAGAACACAATAGATTTAACCAGAATAATCTAGGACTTATGCTAGAAAAATGTTAGAACTAATTACTAGAAAATACGCCTAAGAATTAATTTCTAAGAACTCACCGAGACGGGTTTATCAAACTTCACTCAACCTAGGTAGTTAAATTCACTTAAGCACTATTTACATGGTTTTACCAAGCACTTGTTCACTCGCGACGTGCGACCTTATTGAGGATCCTTCACTCCACTAGGCCCTACTTATAATAATTTACTCAGTATATTTTGTTCGCGACTTTTCTAGAATATCTACCTACTTCCGTTTTGACATTTTATTAAAAGATCTACAAGGGCTTAATAGACACTGGACGCTAGATGTCGTTGATTACTATGAACATGGATTTTTCTAGAAACAGGAAATCATTAAATCGTTTTCTAGAAGGTTTTTTATGTATGAAAATAGTTATCTACGGAATTCCCCGCCAGATGGAGATGCATGCAATGCGCTGGTATCAGCTAATTCAGTCACCCAACACTAGATGTCGTTGGTAGTTTTATAGAAGCTTTAAAATAGTACGTAAAACGTTACATATTCCCCTTTTTAGTTCAGGATTTTTCTTAAAAAAATCCGTACTCAACTGCAATATTACTGCAAAAGTACTACAAACATCCATCGACTGCTATACATACAAGTATTCTTCCCTCTCATACTTCCACATCTATAAGCAACTACTTTTATAATTAAAGCGTTGCGACCTATCATACAGAGCTTTAGTTATATGTGTACCTATTGCTCACTCCTACAGTAATAGGTGTAAATGTGATTGTCTGCAATGACAAAGTGACATAGTATAAGATTATTCATTTCAGTAAGTAAATGAACAGTAGCAGGATTGTCTCCTTGTGTGTAGGCACAAGGCAACAATAAGAGATAACACTTTGAGTTTAGGCTCAAAGCAACAATAGTGAACACTTAATCAAGAATTGTCATTATAGAACTCTAGTAAGTAATTCGACCGATATACTAAGTTAGTGTATATTGATACGTAGACGTGTCAATCCATCATTACAGACAATGTGTAGGTATAAGTATGTTGAGTTGGGTAGCTATAAGGAGAATATTTAGTTATTATAGTTTGTTAATTTAATATCCTTAATATGCCAAGTGCCTAAATTGTTACCGTTGAGATCGGCAAGGTCATAGACTAAGGGTGATCTTTTTTTAATTATTTTACACTTGATGTATTTAGGGGCAAGTTTCTTAGCAAATCTATTGTCCTTATCGCTCAGATAGTACGTACGTTTCCAAACTATGTCTCCTAATTCAAATTCAACATTTTTACGTCGTAAATTATAGGTGGTACTATTTCTAGAATGAGCTTTAAGTAATTCAGATTGGACTTTATCGAATATCTTATGTAAGGATCCTAGGTTCTCGGCATATTCGTCCCGAGGTGTAAATATGATTTCATCAGCGGCGACAGAATCGGTAGTTGAATACTGAGATCCGCAAGTTATTAGTTCCCTACCGTAGACTAAAAATGACGGTGTAAATTTAGTAACCGTGTTAACTGAGCTATTAAGTGCAAATTGTATTTTAGGTATGTTAACATCCCAAGTCCTGTGATCGTTATTGATAAATGAAGAGACCGCAGTCATTATAGTCTTATTGTACCGTTCGACAGTGTTAACCTGTGGGGTATATTTAGGTGTATAAAGTACATTAGGTATTTTGTAAGTGTGGAATAGTTGCGTTAGGATGTTCCCTGTTAGTTGTCTACCATTGTCCATTAGTATGATTTTTGGAATTCCGTGGACTAGGAAGATATTTTCTTCTAGAATGCGGGCTATTATGGTCGCGGTAGCACGACGTATAGGAAATAGCAAACAGTATTTAGAAAAACAACAAACCACAACAAACAAGAATGTGTTTTGGTTCCTAGTTGCAGGTAAAGGTCCAACCAAGTCAATGCTTATCATTTGAAATGGTCTTGAGCAGTCTTTAGGTTTGCCCATAGTTCCTAGAGTTGTGTGATTCGAGTGTTTATGAGCGTTGCAAATGTCACAATTTAATACAAAGTTTGTAACATCGCGATGCATAGTCGGCCAGTAGTAATTGAGACTTAAGCGTTTGAATGTCTTAAAAACTCCAAAGTGACCAGAGGTAGGCTCTGAGTGATTTTTAGATATTAACTCATTCCTAAATTCACTAGGTATTACTTCCTTCCACTCAAAATCTCTAGTTAAGGGATTTAAGCTTTTTATATATCGGTATAGTTTATTATTAGTCACCCTATAGTTTAAGTATGATGTTGGTGAGTGTTGAGAACCATGGTATATGTTTAGGTACCAGGGATCTACAGTTTGAGGTGTAGAATGTATAGTAGTGTTATTGTTAATAGCTAATATCGGCACTGATCGAGATAAGCTATCTGGAACCACGTTATCGATTCCTTTTCTATGTTTAATTTCAAAATTATAGGCAGATAGTCTAACTCCCCAGCGAGCTAATCGACCTGTAGGGTTATTGAGATTAAGAAACCATTTTAGCGCGGCGTGATCAGTGAAAACCGTAAACTTCTGACCGTTTTCTAGATAGCAACGCCAGTGTTCGATAGCTGTTAAGACTGCTAAAGCTTCGCGCTCAGTTGCACTGAAGTTTCGTTCCCGATTAGACAAGGATTTACTCATGTAAGCTATGACTTTCTCTTCACCGTTCAGCGACTGAGTCAACACAGCGCCGATACCATAGTCACTCGCGTCTGTATGTATCGCGAATGGTTCAGAGTAATTTGGGCAAGATAATACTGGGGCCGAGACAAGACACTCTTTAAGTTTTAAGAACGCCTCATTAGCTTTAGAGTTCCAAGTGAATGGAGGTGCGTTTTTGCCTTGAGATGTTAGTTTGTTCAAGGGAGAAGCTAGCGAACTAAAATTGGGTATGAACCTACGATACCAAGAAGCTGTGCCTAAGAAACGTCTTAATTCTTTACGGTTAGTTGGTGTTGGGTAATTAGTGATAGCCTGTACCTTATCTGGATCAGCGTGAAGACCGTTAGAATCGACAATGTAGCCTAAGTATTTTAATTGTTGTCTAAAGAATTGACTTTTAGTAAAGTTAATTGTTAAATTAGCTGTTTTAAGTTTATCAAATACGCGTAGTAAGAGTGCTATGTGTTTTTCAAATGTTGGTGAGACTATGATGATATCATCTACAAATGCGAAAACCATATGTTCGAATTCGGGACCATAGAACAAACTATCGATTAAGCGCTGCTGAGTTGCAGGTGCGTTAGTTAACCCGAACGGCATACACTTAAATTGATACGTTCCGCGAGACGGAATGTAAAAACTGGTTTTGCATCTGTCTTCCTCCTTGATAAGTATTTGCCAAAAACTTTTAGATAAGTCTATACTAGTGAGATACTTAGCGTCACGTAAGTTATCTAGAATTTCAGACATATAGGGTAGACTGTATGCGTCTTTTTTTGTTATCGCGTTTAGTTTACGACTATCTAGACAGAAACGTAACTCGCCATTTTTTTTAGGTGTTAATAGAACTGGAGAAGACCAAGGACTATCGCAAGGTTCAACGATGTCTTCCTTCACCATTTGATCTAATTGTTCAACTAGAAGTTTTTGTTTACTAGGTGACATTCTGTAATATCTCTGGCGTATAGGTGGTGAATCGCCGGTGTCAATGGAATGAGTGATTAGTGAAGTGCGACCCAAACCTTTATGTTCGTATGATATATTATGAAATTGTGCTATTATGTTGTCAGCTGTTATTTTCTGTTCAGAAGTTAAATGATCATAGGAACATAATTGTTTAGTATCTTGTGTAGATAGAGTGGATATGAAATAATCATGTTGAGTTAGAATTATATTTTTCATATTTTTAGGAAATATATCAAATGTAAACCAAAAATCCATGCCTAGTATTAAGTCATTCGTGATCTCAGGAACCACATGAACTTTGATTATGTGTAATTGGTTAGCAAAGCGGATAGGAAGATTTAAAAAACCGATAGAATCCAATTTAACACCGTTAGCGGCTGCGAATGTTAAGTTTTCAGAATTAATTAGTCTGTAGCCTAAGTTAATAAATTTCTTATGTAGTGTATCACTCATGATAGTGGCTGTGGAACCGGAATCAAGTAAACCAAACAGTTGTAGACTGTCAACCTCAATTTGAGCATATGGACGTGTGGAGTTGTTGGTGGTCTGGATTGCGGAAACGGAATAACAAGAGAAATATTTAGATATTGTCTCTAACCACTCTTCCCATTCAACCTTGTTGAAATTCTTATTAGAATGAGTGTTAGATTCATTTCTACAATCCAGTCTTACGCGTTTTTTGAATTCTGTTTAGTAGAACTACAGCGAGTACAGTCGGGGTATTTGACTCCCTTTAGGCCACACTTGAAGCAAATGGGATAGTGAGGTAGTTTACATTGGCTTAGAGCGTGAGAAGTTACCCTACAGCGTGGACAGAAGACTGGTTTAGCGCCAACTTCTTGACTATTTTGTGTAATGGCAGCAACTTGAGACGTGTTGAGCTGAGCGTTAGTGTTTTGAGGTTTGGTTGAGTGATTAGAATAAGGTTTGTAGTATGATTTGTTACTGAAATGTGAGTTAGTGTTCCTATGAAAATGTTGTTTGTTAAAGTTAGTGTTGTAGTTATAACTAGATGTACCGGGTTTGTTATATGCAAACTCAGGAGCTAATGTGTCAGAGTTAACCCTAGGTGGCTCTTGAAATTGTGTTAGACGTGAGTGAATGTTTTCGTAGTTATGGCAGAGTTGTTGCAGTTGATCTACTGTAGTGATTTCACTAACTGAAGCTAGTGTACTAGCGTAATTTGGACGGATGTTATGTAGTAATATCTCTAATTTCTCATCGTCAGATATACCACGCGTTAGTCTAGAGAACATTCCCTGCATAATGGATAAGTATATGTTAATGTTTTCTTTCTCGCCTTGCGTACGAGCACGAATTTCTTTCAAAAGACGATAGTCGTAATCAGGTGTACTGAACACTTTTTTTAGTAATTCAACCAACTCGCACCAACTACTGATTTTATCCTTAACACTGCGGTACCAGTGTAAGGCGTCATCGGTGAAGATCTCGTAAGCATAAGTTAAAAGTTTCTCGAAAGTGATACCTCGCGATATGACGAACTCTTCAGCTTTCTGTATAAATGCGCGAACACAAGTTTTGCCCGAGTACTTTAGTTTACTCAGATCAGATATTATATTTTTCTCGCACGACACCTGTATTCCTGATGTCTCTTGCTTAGGCGGGGTAGACGCTGTAATGTTGCCTTTAAGCGCTAGTACTTTAAGGTCTTTGTATAAAACTTTGAAGTTAGTATTAGTCGATTTGAATAAATCCGCGGTATCCGACGTGTTATTTATCCTATTCAAGCGATGGTATAAATGATGTAATAGGGTTTCGGTTCGTAGGTATAGATTCTTATCGAATTTCGTCTTTAAGAATGACAGGTTATTACTAGCTTTTGTTAGGGATTCGTTCGTCTGTCTTAAGTCCTCTATAGGTTCCAAGTGAGATTCGAGTATGTCCTCCGGTTGTATGCTTTCCGAAATCTTAACAATTTGTCTCCTAAGTTCTAAGACCGAATCGCCCGGAACATAGCCACGAACCGCGACTTCATATTCGAGTTCAGTTTTTTGTAGTGATAAGTATTTTATAGGAAAAGACATGGTGTGAGTATGATAGTATGTGCCTAGTAAAATCAATCAAATGAACAGTGATAACAAAGTAAGTTATGGTAGAAATATCCAGGTGAGTTCCTAGTTACAACAATCAAATAATAGTACACAGTAAAATCCTATTGTCCACCACCAATTGCTACAGCGGATAAACACAGTAAATAGCTGCTTATACAAAATTCCAAGTATTTAGATTCTAAACCTGTGAATTGTTCAAAGTCTACTAGTTTGACCGTTTATAAAAAAAATAATTTAGAAAATGGTTAGGTGGGCGCCACTGTCACGTTTAGTAGATTTGTGACAGATAGGTAGCTAGACTAAGGAGATAATGGAAAGAATTCAAATGATTTAATACATTTAATTAACCTAAACTATTTACAAATGTACAAAGTTCCTACTCGTAGTGGATAGCTAGGGACAAATTCCTAAAACCATAGTCGCATCCCTACGTTATTTAAAACCTACACATTACAATTATTAAAATTAAGTGGAAGCTAATTACTAAAACATTAAATATACTAATAATAAACGGTCTACGTTAAAATAACTCAGTCGCAAAGCTGGTCGTGGATTCGTACCAGGTTTTATTCACAGGTTAGACTTGGAATTTCGCACAATCAGTAGAAACTGGACTGGAAGAGTACTGATCTGATAAAGCCGACCGCGGTTCAGGTGCGCGTCGCTCAGGCCACGCAGATTGGAGGTGAAGCAGCGAAGCTCAGGCTGAAGATGAAGGCTTCTGCAGCCCGCAGTGTAGACTGAGGCCGCCAGGCGCAGCGTTGAGTTGAAGCCGTAGGTGCCGGTAGGCAGCACCCAGCCGTAGGTTGATTCGCCAGGCTCGTAGTGACAGCCTGGGACAAGAGTGCCAGACCCGCAGCGTAGCCGCTAGCCCGGTGTAGGATGACAGGCTCAGCGAAGTGGCTAGCCTGGTATTAGAATGCCAGACCCGTAGGAGCAGTCTGGTACTAGAATGCCAGACCCGTAGGAGCAATCTGAATCTGGTACTAGAACCCTGTAACGTGATATGCGTCGTCTGAGCTAGATAGACACTTAGGTTGTCTAACGCAAGGCCAGCCGAATTCCCTAGTCCGTTCTGCCTACTGAGGTCAGTACTCCCTCCAGCTGTAGCCCTTGGCGTTAGACATCACAAGTGTTAGGTATTAGTTACAAATCACTAGTTAGGTTGTACCTTTCGAAAGATTAGACCTAGGTAGGTAGGTTAATTATACTGTAATTGAACACTAGGTATGAAAATATTGCCTATAAAATATTCAAATCCTACTCCAGAATTACAAGAGAACACAATAGATTTAACCAGAATAATCTAGGACTTATGCTAGAAAAATGTTAGAACTAATTACTAGAAAATACGCCTAAGAATTAATTTCTAAGAACTCACCGAGACGGGTTTATCAAACTTCACTCAACCTAGGTAGTTAAATTCACTTAAGCACTATTTACATGGTTTTACCAAGCACTTGTTCACTCGCGACGTGCGACCTTATTGAGGATCCTTCACTCCACTAGGCCCTACTTATAATAATTTACTCAGTATATTTTGTTCGCGACTTTTCTAGAATATCTACCTACTTCCGTTTTGACATTTTATTAAAAGATCTACAAGGGCTTAATAGACACTGGACGCTAGATGTCGTTGATTACTATGAACATGGATTTTTCTAGAAACAGGAAATCATTAAATCGTTTTCTAGAAGGTTTTTTATGTATGAAAATAGTTATCTACGGAATTCCCCGCCAGATGGAGATGCATGCAATGCGCTGGTATCAGCTAATTCAGTCACCCAACACTAGATGTCGTTGGTAGTTTTATAGAAGCTTTAAAATAGTACGTAAAACGTTACATATAACTTCTAATAATGAATTCTGCGTAGTCAGCCTTTAAAGGCTTACTAAAAATGGCTTTTCACTGACTATTTATTACACTTCTTGCGTTATAGTTCGATGGTACGCCATTACGTAGCATAAGCATTTTTCTACATACATCAAAATAATGTACTACTAACAGTATTGTACACATAGGTCTACAAAAAAGGCCGCGATGGTATATGTCTATCTCTGAGGGATAACCCACAATAACCATTTTTTATCCTTTACTTTTTAAGAGAAAATAAAGACATTCTGTAGTATAAGTATTTAGTATCAGCATTGCACCCGTGCGAAGCCGGGGCGGGTCGCTAGTTTGTATATAAGTCGAATTTAGTATAATATTATTCTAAACTGAAAATTGTTTACATTAAAAATATTATCAGATGTTCTAACAAAATATTATGTGGATATTTAATCATCTGCAATACCCATTAATCTAAACTATAGCGCCTAAAAATAGGCCAAGTTTATGTAAACACTACAGAATATAAATTAGCTACAATATTAGACAGTCTTATTATATTGGCCCAAATATTGGTCCCAAAATGTTCAAACGAGTATCTTCCTATCTTATCTTTTAAATATATAAAAAGAAAAGGTGACTGGCTGACTAACCAACTGACTGACTGATCTATCAACGCACAGCTCAACCCACTGGACGGATCTCTTTAACATCCGTTTAGAAAAGATTTTTATAAATTCAACCTTTAAAGGAGTAAAATAGGGGTTTGAAAAATCGAACTTAACGTGAGCGAAGGTGCGGCCAAAAGCTAGTAAGTAAAAGTATAATAAATGCGAAAGTTTGGCTGAAATTTGGCGCAGAGATAGATCATAGTCTGGAATAGGACATAGGCTACTTTTTATCCAGGGAAATAAGAGAGTTCCCGCGGGAAAAAGAAACGTTTATCCACGCGAACGAAGTCGCGGGTATCAGCTAGTATAAATGCGAAAGTTTGTTTCTTTGTTGGTTCGTTGGTTTATTATTATTATTGGGAAATTTTTTTGATCCATATTGTATCCATGTTGGGTGGAGAGTATTGGAACCAACATTGGAGCAAATGTTTGGAGCCTTGGTAGGCTAAAACAATGGTTCGTATGTAATATGTTGATAATAAACGTGGAGTGTTTACACGGGGCAAGCGGCTGTAAGTTGCTCTTGAACTTTATTTTAAGCCTGCTTATGAAATTATTTTAGGTTGCTATGTATAAATTGCAGTATAGGTAGAGTTTACCATACTTTACCTTGGCTTGGATACTTCTTATATTCTTATATTCTTGTGTATTGTCAAATTCGAAATTCAAAAGACAATATTGGATAGAAGCAGGCGTTACTCTGCGGAATTCTATGATAATACTGAAAGAAAGAATAATATTTTGCTGTAATCCGCCAAAATCCGTCGTTTCTCCAGAAAAGAAGAAACACAAGAACGACACAACGCCACCAATACGCAGCGCCACAAAAACTAGCTCAAAAGTTTTGAGTCAAAACACACTCGATGTACTGTTAGTTACATCCCTAAATTCACTTATTGCTGAGACACTACTACATATTTCAAAAAGCGTAATTCAGCGAAATACTCATGAATTGCTGAGGTGCTATTGAGGAAAGTAATATTCAGCAATATAGACCTCTATAAAAACGTTTGATTGACAGAATTCAAACCAGTCGTAGCTGTATGTATTTATATTTTGTCAAATTTTTAGTCTCAACCAGTTTTGTGTGCCTCTTTAATAAATAAATAAGTAAATAAGTCGTTTGAGAGTGAAATAGGCTCTTTATATCTCGGAAAATTGACTAGATTTTTTATCTCGGAAAATCAAAGAGTTCCCGCGGGAATTCAAAACTAAATCCACGCGGACGAAGCATCAGCTAGAAAATAATATAAAAATTTTGAATTTTGAGTACGAATTTGAGTTTTGAATGATCCACGATCAAAATATCCCGCTCACATTTAGCGCGATGACAGCGCTGGTAATTTCATTGATTACCAAGTAACTGTGATGCAAGCCTTTGTCGCTGGCAAAGCGCCAAGTCATCTTAAAGACGTGATCTAACTGTGTTAGATCTATGCTGAATTAGAATAGGTACTTAGCAGGGCTGTACTGTATTTAGTTCGAGGAATTAATAAGTAGAAGCTATTACGCAGTTAATGAATTCCTCAATGACAAAGTTGCTTGGAAGCAATCTGCTTTGCTTCAGCTGTCCATCTTGTGCACATATAAGCTACTAAATGTTATATTTGTATTTTAAAAACTGGCTGATTCCCGCGACTTCGTCTGCGTGGAAAAAGTTTAGAGTGACTTGCTACTATCCGCGAGAAGTTATGTTAGTTAGATTTGACGAAGTTATGGAGCAAAATGACCAAAAAAATTCATCCCCTATTCTTTAAACCTTATTGTTTATTAGGATAAAAAGTATCTTATATATTGACCCGAAGTATCAGCTACCACTGCACTGTACCAATTTTATTCAAATCTGTTCAGTACTTTTCGCGTGATGCGCGCACAGACAGACAGACAAAAAATTCAAAAAAAATTGTTTTCTGCTCAGCATCCTCCGATTAAAATTTTCAAAATATATTTAATGTACAGAATTCGTCCCGTTACAGTTTTATTATACTTAAGTATAGAAGAACAACTGCTGAGTTTCTTGCCAGCTCTTCTCAGTAGATATATAGATAGCTTTTGTGTACAATAAAGTGTATCCATTTCATTTCACATTAGCTAAAACAAAGTGAAAACGATGAGTCAACACTTACTAGAGAAAGTCCCTAACCAAAAACGCTAACATGTATATAAAACCTTTCCTGCTATGTCTGTACGTCACTGTGTCTACCATTTAAGGCCGATCTGCTTTTACCTTTGATTCATGAATAGTGTTGTGCCTGCCTCACCGTTACATCGATAAAACAGTCGATAGCCGGGCAAAAACACGTCAAACTTTCTAAAAGATAATTTTAATTGACAATTGAATGAAGGGACTCGCGACTTTCAAAATCGATGCATATCGTAGGTACTGCTTTAAATTTTAAGTGAGCTTAGTTACTTTAGACCAGAAAATAAAATAGACAGCCTCAGATTTTCTAGTCAATTATATTTAACAACTTCGCTGATCTTACGAGCAGCCAATCAAAAAGGTTAGTTCTAGTTACAATTTCCGGTTAAGAAATTCTAGGAAATTATATTTCCAAATTGTCTTGAGTCTTGTTATTTGATAGACGACAGTTTGAGACGTTTTCTTCCAAGAAAACCCTTAACGATATGATTGAAAAAGTATAAACATAACTATTAGTAATATCTATTGGATAGAATCAGGCATTACTATGTGGAAGTTCATGATTAGCAAGAAAAGGTTTTCTATAACCCGCCAACAGAAAAAATCTGTATGGTCAAACATGCAGTTACAAGCTAAGCACTGCTTACCTCTCCAACCAAGCAAGAAAGCCAAGTTCCCAAGCAAGCAATGCCACCACCACTCACATGCACCACCACATAAGACTTTTATTTTACTCTCGACGCACGTTTCACCCCGACACCGGAGCATCCTCCGGAGATGTCGACTTTACAATGCTGTTTTGTCTAGTCATCATATCGATAACTCTGCACATGGATACGGTCACATCACTATTTCTGACACAATTCCTAATAGGACATCACGATCTACGATCTACCCTTATAAAGCTAAGCTCGCGAGGTATTTTTATTTATTAATTGCCATTGAAAGTCGCAACACGTCTTACCTTTCGCGGCAGTCGGTTAATTTCTCTATGATAATTGTTCTCCAACAAAAACTTGTTTGTACTTACTAGTTTACACGAGTTACTTTTCCTGCTTTTATTTTTAAAAAAAGCTGTCCTTTAGTGGGTTACTAAGATAAGAATAAAGTTTAGAACACACTATGTGATGGCGTGAGTTTTTTTCAACCGACTTCCAAAACGGAAGAGGTTCTCAATTCGTCGGAATCTTTTTTTAAGTATTTTTTTATGTATGTTCCCCGATTACTCGAAAACGCCTGGACCGATTTGGAAAATTCTTTTTTTGTTTGAAAGGGTCCCATTGTCTTCAAGTCAGGATCTGATGATGGGATCCTGGAGAAATCGAGGGAACTCTTCAAATTTTATAGGCACAACTGATACAAGTACCTTGTAGTAGCGTTTGAAGTCGGTTTTGTAAAAACAACGTAGTTGAAATCCCAAGGACGCGCACTAAGCGCTTTGCTTCCTCGTTCCTGATATGGATTGCCCTTCCGGCTTCCGTTTTTCCCTTTAACTACAATTTGGGTAACCTTCAAATCAAGAGTGAATAGGCATTTTCTAGGCAAGCGCGTTCCATCTTAGGCTGCATCTTCACTTACGATCAGGTGTAATCGCAGCTAAGCGCTAGTCTATATATTTAAAAAAACACATCGCTCATTTGCGACAAGGGTGACATAATTCAAAATCGACGATGAGAGAATTCTCTCGTTAGAGTAATGTTTTGTGGATGCCGCGGTCTCGAAACAACACAGCGGCCAACAAAGCGACAGAGCATTAAGTCACAATCTCTTTCGCTCTTATTTTTTTGTGCTTAGCGTAATGTTGTTTTTATAACAAAAAGTATACATTTTCGACACTAAAATTGTTGAATTTTGAGTTATTAAATCCACTAAAGAAATGTATTGAACTTCATTGTAGAGTAGGTACCTACAGTCCTACATGGGTGTTGAAACAAGCTCAACAAACTCCGTCTCGAACTTTTAACCTCCTCAATCAAACGGTAGCTTTAAAAATAAGAGCAATAAATCATAAAGTACTCACGACTCACGATAATCGAGCATTACACAATCTGTGGTACTCGCGGCGCGGGCGGCTGCCGGCCGGCACGCGCGGTAACTTGAGAACCTATGAAAGAACCCTTTCATTCCCTTTGAACGTACTTGTAGTTCTGTACTTGACTGGGACTTTTGACTTGCCAAGTAAGTTTACTAACTTTTCACCCGAGCTTGCTTAGCTAGTAATCGTGAGCGATGGCAACCATACGTGGTTGAAATTCAATTTACTCGTACGAAACGCTTCAGTTCAACGTTTCTGAAACGAACTAGTCCAGTCAAAAAACCTCAAAAAATGGCCCAACCTCTGGAAAATTGCGAAAGTTTTGAAACTTTGCATATTGAATTATGGGTACCTAGGGTTGAATATACCAAAAGTCCTCATGCGTATGAGTCGAGCTCTAGCGACAATTACTGGAAACAAGACCCTTTTTTTGATTTTTTTTTAATATCTCGAAAATATTTGGTCGGAGGTAAAAGTTTACTACTACATAATTGAAGCTTATTAAATTTGCAACAATAATTATTTCTTACATTTACTTGTATTCCTAATGATTACCGAGTTAGAGGGCGCTAAAAGAACTTTTTTTCTAAAACCGTCGAGGAGCGCACGATGATATTTCACGGTTTCATTGAAATTGTATAAATGTTGTAATTTACTCAATGTTGTAATTTAGTGGGAAAAACGTCGTAGGAAGTTGTTTGTATGAAAAGTTTCATAATATCAAAAATTCAGAACAGAGTCGACGTAACTGTATCAGTTTGTACAAAGGTTTGTATGAATCGCACAGTGCACGCGCCGAAATTAAACGGTGACGGGGGCGCGGGAATAACGGGAATAGGCTCGGATATAAAAACGTAACCGGGTTACAGGAAGCGGCACGCTCAATTTATACATACATACAAACATACAGACGTACGTAGATATACCACGTTACACGCACTACGCGTGCGATGCTATGCTAGCCTAGTAGTTAGAACTTGGTCTCCTATTTCCTAGGTCACAGTTTCGGGTGTGACAGGGTTAGCCGTCAACAGAGATGAATAAAATTCTGGGTCGGGGTTCTAACCCCATCACTTGGTCACGTCACTTACCATCAGGTGAGATCGCAGTCAAGGGCTATCTTGTCATCGAATAAAAAAAAAACCATTTAATACTTTCTTCCACCTATCCACACCGCATAGTTGCCTACTGGAATGGGATAATAGAATAGAAATATTTTTTATTCAAATAAACTTTTACAAGTGTTTTTGAATCGTCGATGAATCTACCACTGGTTCGGAATGCCCTTCCTGCTGAGAAGAGCCAGCAATAAACTCGGCGGTTGCTCTTTTCAGAAAAAATTATAATACAATATAGGTAACAAAACTATGCTATGTATACAGTGTTTCCACAGTGAAGTTTCAAACATGCATACTTACAATCCAATACATGTTAAGACGGGCAGATAGAAAGTAGACCCATTCCCGATGGTGGCATACCCGTTCACGAGCATGACGCATGATCCAGGAGGATAATAGAACACGAATCACTGGTTGAGCAAGACGCTTCGCAAGCCTCCGAGGGTCTCTGGAGTCAGCCACTGGTCTAGGCGCCTCCCTCCTGCACAGCGCGGTACCAGTGATTCCGTGGCGGTATCGGCCACGAAGTGAAGTCTGCCCGAGCAATATTGAGTTGTAGCCGGCCGGTAGACAGCCAAGATCGAGCAGAAAAACCTTTGTCACACCTTTGACTTTCCAAAGTTGTGTGCGTTTAAATCAAATCAAATCAAAATCAAATCTTTTATTTATTTCATGTAGGCTAACTTGTAGCTCTTATGACACGTCATAAATCTACACCGGTTCGGAATGCAGATTCTGCTGAGAAGAGCCGGCAAGAAACTCAGCAGTTGCTCTTTTCAAAAAATTTTTACAATGGTTAACAAAACTATGCTATGCACACAGTGTTTCCATAAAGAAGTTTCAAAAATGCACACCTACCACAACCTAACACATGTTAAGATGGGTAGACACAAAGCAGACCCATTCCTGTTGGTGGCACCCGTTCACGAGCACTTTAAGCAATTTAATATAGCACATGCTTCTACGTTGAAAGAATTTATCGTGAGGAAGCCTGCACGCGTGAGAGTTCCTTATAATGTTCTGGAAGGTATGTATCCGCCAGTTTACATTGGGCCAGCGTGGTATACTATAGTCTATATCCCTTCTCTGAGAGACCTGCGCTCAGTAGGGAGCCAGTGATGGGTTGCTAATGATAATGATGTGTGGTGGTGGTTTGACGACCTCCCTGGCGCAGTGGTGAGCGCTGTGGTCTTATAACTGGGAGGTCTCGAGTTCGATTCCCGGCGGGGGCAATTTAGGAATTTATAATTTCCAAA
Source organism: Hipparchia semele (assembly GCA_933228805.2). Taxonomy (NCBI): domain Eukaryota; kingdom Metazoa; phylum Arthropoda; class Insecta; order Lepidoptera; family Nymphalidae; genus Hipparchia; species Hipparchia semele. Next base: position 1,672,917 of record OW121733.1, on the reverse strand, counting down.
TTGTCTCTGGTCTGGTCTGGTGGGAGGCTTTGGCCGTGGCTAGTTACCACCCTACCGTCAAAGACGTGCCGCCAAGCGATTTAGCGTTCCGGCACGATGGCGTGTAGAAACCGATTAGGGGTATGGGTTGAATTTACACTGCTATACACCTTCCAAGTTAGCTCGCTACCATCTTAGACTGCATCGTCACTTACCATCAGGTGAGATCGCAGTCAAGGGCTATCTTGTCATCGAATAAAAAAAAAGATGTAGATGAAGTGGACCGACGCCATCAGACGAGCCGCAGGGAGCTGGATACTGGCGGCGCAAGACCGATGATGACGAGATGGATCTTTGCAAAGTGAAAGGGCTTGCTTAAAATTCGTGAACATTAATTTTTACCCAAAATCTTCCATGTGCATATGTCCTGTTTGGTATTATGATATACAACATACATATACAACAGACGGATAGACTGGTCTGTTTATCTTGGCACATTTCCAACACGGACATCGTAATCTAGGAATAGACACAGATGTTTTTTTTTGTCTGTGACGCTGGTATTTTTAATCTGTCGTCGATAAATCTTTAAACTAACTTTTATTTTCAATCCATTTTTTGAATTCTTCGTTTATCAAACGCATAGCGTCTTGATTATAATCAAATAAAAAAAAAAGACGTGTGGCACTCGGGGACTGCCGCGGTAAAGCTATTGCATAGCATTTTTTATCAACGCCATCTAGCGGTGAGAGGAGTCCGTGTTCCCGTCGAGCCTTAAATTTTTTTCATTACGGAATTTCTGGATTCGGATTATGCTATTGCATAGCTTCTATCGCGGGCCTTGAGCGTGGAGAACGAATCCAGAAATTCCGTAACGAAAATAACCTGACACAGGACTCCTCTCACCGCTAGATGGCGTTGATAAAAAATGCTATGCAATAGCTGTACCGCGGTAGTCCCCGAGTGCCACATGGCTTTTTTTAAGATACATAAGTACCTATGTGCGATTTGAGATGTTCTTGCGTCATCTTGCAATAGTAAGGTAATATTTAGTTTCGCCCACTGTGTATATTAAAGACTTGTGTTGAAATGTGCCTCTCACACCTTTGTCTTTTGTGTTAATGGGTGACGGCCATTTTGCGAAACCTATTTAATATACTAGCAATGCCCCGCGACTTCGTCCGCGTCAATTTAAGATCGCTAAAAGAAGTTTTTAAAAGATTATATTTTAAATATGGATAATTTTCCTCGTTTTTGCAACATTTTTCTCTGATGCTTAGCTCCTATTGGTCGCAGCGTGATGTTATATGGCCTAAAGCCTTCCTCGATAAATGGACGATCCAACACAAAAGTAATTTTTCAATTCGATCCAGTAGTTCCTGAGATTAGCGCGTTCAAACAAACAAACTCTTCAGCTTTATAATGTTACTATAGATTATTTATTTATTACTAGCTTTTACCCGCGGCTTCGCTCACGTTAAATTTTTCAAACCACGATGTTACCCCCTTAGGGGTTGGCCACCTGTTGGCCACCCGTGATCTAGAATATCTACAAACATTCTAAATACTAGATTACCCGTGTTTATTATGTTGAATTAACAAATAAGCGTTATTCTATCCAATTTATTTACCTCTAGCCAAGAACATTAGTTCACGAAACCGTTATCTACTCCTTATTGAGAATTGGACCCTTGGTTAGCAAGCATTGTAATACGTAGGGCCGGTTGTATCACTTCATTGTGAATATTAAAAGATATAGTCTAGGAGCTGATGGAGAGTTGTATTGACGTGTGAAAAATTAGGAATTATGACGAGGATGCAATTTTTGGGACGCCGTGGCATGAAAACTGTTATTGACAATGATTTTCATATTTAAATAAGTTTAAGCTTTTTTGGGTGTTTAATCTGAATTCATTTTGAAATAGAAAAATAATTTTAATTTCCTGACAAAAACTTTCTCCTCTTTATATTTTGTGTTGTTGAGAACAATTTTCAAAATTGTCATTAAATTTTTTTGTACATTTTTATAGATTACTCTTAAAACAATTAACTTAATTTGATTTTACGCTTACTCAGTAAATGGACACGGCAGCGTATAATTTTCGTCTTCTGAAAATTTTTGCTAAAAATTAGGATCTTTGTAGTTAGGCTGTTAATTCAAAAACAATCGCTTTACATTAACTATCCCGAATTGTTTTCTGTGTTTTATTAAATCAAGGACTATTTAATCGAATATAATCAATGAATAAAAAAATATTACATTTTAGACAGCTCGATAAAAATAATTCATAACTCCTTAAGTCATTAATTAATTGTATTTCACAATATTATGTTACATGTACAGTTCACTAAACCAATATCATACAACATTAGAACCCCTTTGGGGCTCAGCAATTGGAAAGATAGATATACTATCTATTTGGCAAATAAATTTTGTTTTCGACTCGGCAAATACATTTTGTTGTCGACTTTGTGTCCTTCTTTTTGACTTCTTTGTGACTTTTTGTGACTATCGCTTTCGTGTAGCTGACATCGAAGCTTTTAAACTGTCGTCTCTTGCACTAATTAGTTCATCAATGAAACTAAAATAAATTAATAATTCATACTTCGTATCGAATTTAAATCATCCATCGATTATGACAGCCTTCGATCCAAAATTGAATGAATACGATCCAATATCTTCGAGTTCTATAGTGGATTAGAACCATAGATTAGAATAAAAAACGCCGCGAATTATCTAAAAATCACTAGACAATGGCCGCGACTTCGTCCGCGCGGATTAAGGTTTTTAAATTCCCGCTGGAACTCTTTAATTTTACGGGATAAAATGTAGCCTGGGCATGAGGTATCTCCATTCCAAACAGTCAATTCAGTTCATTGTAGCCTCAATAGCCCAACGGTTAAAGGTGCGGACTGAAAACTGAAGGTCGCAGGTTCGAATCCCACCCGTTGCACTATTGTCGTACACACTCCTAACACAAGCTTTCCGCTTATTTGGAGGGGATAGGAGGATATTAGTCAACTTCAGATTGCCTAATATTCTTTTTAAAAAAATTGTTTGTGGCGTGAAGGAGTAACAAACATACACACATACACAGACACGCATACACATACAAATGTGGATGCTTTTAGTAGGTATGATTTTGTGTTGATGAAGAATATGTATTATTCTTCATCCAAACCACACTTTTAATGTTGTTTCCTTCTATATTGATTGTAGGGTTGCCAGACGTCCCGTATTTCCCGGGACATCCCGTATTTTAGGCATAGTTTAAAATGTCCCGGCGGGACTGACTCTGTCCCGTATGTGAGCCGTACGTCGTTTTTCATTATGAAATCGATCTACGTATTCACACACGCAACGTTCGTAAAACGTACTCGTCTCGCTACTAACTTGCACTCGCAGCCCGCATCAACCAATGACAGTGTTAGTGTCAGAATGACATGTTAAAACTGACTCGATTCTCGGAAAAATATAAAAAATAATAAAAAATGACACTAAATAATTTTGTTTTTTATTTGTCCCGGGTAAAAAACTGAAATCCCGTATTTTTTGCCCATTTAACCATATGTCCCTTCTATATTGATTGGTAAATATTAATTGGAATCGTCGTTATCATAAATACAGGACACAGACGGAGCGAAAAGCCCAAAATTCTGGAAAGTCGGATTCTGTACGTCCATCTCATTTTCATCTTGGAGCTCGTATCTCGTGAACAGCGACGCGATTTCCACCTTCATTAACGCTTGACTTTTCCTGGATAACCTTTTGAAGTTTTTGGCGTAACTTAAAAAGAATAGGTCTACTTCGTCGAAACTTCTCTTCTTTGATAACTTTTTGTTTATAGTTTTAATTTTAGTCCTTCTAGGTCTGGTTTCGAGGTTTCTGACGAGGATTTTGGAGTCAGAAACCTGGGTCTGTTCTGCTTCGTGTTCGGGGGAATTTTCCGATGTTCTGGCGTTTTGGGTGTCCTGAGTTAGTGAGGAGTTAACGCTGGAGAAATATGTCTTTGTGCAAGCATAGTTATCCAAGAACTTCATGTGTTCTGCCCACGGCCAGTTTCTATACTTCTTGTTGGATGGATTGGTCGAGGATTGTTTGGTTTTCTTGTATTTATTGTAGTTGTCTCTGAGAGATTTCCATTTTGCACTCCAGTACACACCTGCAACAGAAAGATGTTTCTGGTAAGAACCGCTAATGTGTGGAACCCTCTTCCAGCATCTTTGTTTCCTGCCACCTATAGTTTGAGTACCTTCTAGGCAAGAGTGAATAGGCATCTTCTGGGCAGGCGCGCTCCAACCTAGACCTTATCAGCACTGATTGTCGTCAAGCGCAAGCCTGTTTCGGATAAAAAATAAAAAGAGTTTTTCGCTCAGTTAACTTTGTAATGGTAAATCTTTAGGTTGGTTATATCCTTCAAGTTAGATGCAGATTTTATTTTAGGAAAATCAACAGCGAATCATAACAATATTTGTTGACTTGAAAGCTAGTGACAATTACATGACCAATTACAGATTTTCTCAAAAAGAAAAATAACTTCAGAAAAACATATATTTTGTGAGAGTGACTAGGAAAATCTAAATATATAAAAGGCAAAGGTGAGTGACTGACTGACTGACTGACTGATCTATCAACGCACAGGTCTAACCACTGGACCGATCGAGCTGAAATTTGGCATACAGGTAGCTGTTAGGACGTAGACATTCGCTAAGAAAGGATTTTGGAAAATTTCAACCACAAGAGGGTTAAATAGGGGGTTAAAAAAATCGAACCTAACGTGAGCGAAGCCGCGGGTTAAAGCTAGTAATAACATAAAATTACAGGGAGAATATTGGAAGCATAACTAATGTGAACTAAAATTTACAAAATAATTTGAGTAGAAGTGTTCAATAAGCCAATATGTGAGTGTAGGCGTATGTGTGTGTGTGATCGTATGTTTGTGTGTGTTAGAAACTTTCGATAGTAACTGAGATAGAGAGTAGGCCCTAGAATAAAGCGCGTAGTCGACGGAGCGGGGTGAGGGGGATAGAAGTTACAACGCTTGTGCGATCGCGACCCGATGACGTCACGCCCAGACACGCTATCGCTGCAGTTAGCTTTATAACCCCGTCCTTTTCCGTACAGAACATTGTGAAAAGGACAGCATTACCTTCCGACTTGTCAACTTTAGAAATTATGGAATAACAAACGCTGAGCTGACATTTACATAGTCAGATTACAGCTAGGCATATAAGCGCCAATAGATGGCGCTGGTTTTGTAATTTTTTTAATGAAAGTAAAACATACCTATTACGCTCATTTTCTGCCGATTTTTCAAAATATGCTAAGTGTGTAACTGTATATCTAAAGATTTCAAATATACCCTATTTGAATCACTTGCTATTAATTATTTTTCGAGTTGAAAACATTGTTGCAGCTAAAAATGAGCGATAGAAATAATATGAGAATTATCGTTCAGAAATACAAAGTTTAGCTCACCGCTTTCATAACCCATTTCATTGGCGATTATAATCCAAGTCTCCGCTTTTTTCTCACGATTTTTGTAGTCTGCGTCGCTCAGATCGTAGAGGAAGTTCCTGAGTCGAACTTTGTCTATGAGTTTCGCTGTGTCTGATGTTTGAGACATTTTGAACGTTTTTGGATGTTCGGCGAACTCGCGCAGAACGTGCGTTCTCGCTGACCGTCGCGGTCTGACTGCTTATGTGGTTGTGTGCGTGGATATATCGCTGCGCGTGGAATGTCGATCCGGTCGGGAGTTACGAGAGTTCCGCGGCGTTCAGCTATTCATTTTTCTTATTAAGGGCACGATCTTCGGCCGCAGTACCTTGCGAACTATTGAAGTGAGGTGCATGAGCCACTTTGTTATAAAAAAGTAAAACAGTCATGATAAAAAAAAAGAAAACTTTTTAGAGAAAAATTAACGGTAAAATATTCTTCTAAAAGCTTTTGCTTATTTTTTGACATTTTTTTTTAGTTTAACTTTGATATACTACAAATACAACCTGAAAAACAATTAAAAACTACACTGTTTTCGGAATATTATTTGATCGAGTGAAGTTCAAAATATGGACTTTTGAACGGTAAAATAATTTAGAACGTGTATTAAACTACAACATATATTTTTAACCTATCAAAACAAAGAATATTTGATTGTTTACTATTGAATCAAAAACAGACTGTTTTCGGAGATCCTGCCGTTAAGGAATATTAGCCAAGCTGACCTTGACTTATATTCTCGAAGTCGGGCGGGCCTAAATAGAAAGGATGAAACCGATGCGCGTTGCTAGCTTTGAAATAATATCTTTGTTTTTTTTTTATTTAAAAAAAAAACTTCGTCCCATTTTGGCCGAACCCGAAGTAAGGTGGTATTTTGGCTGCATTTGAAGATTCGTTCGGACTATCTAAAGTTGATTGCGACAATGTGACGATCGCTATCACATACAAAACTATAGTTCTTTCATTTTACGAGGGCTTGCGGCTCATGGTTGTGTGCGTGTCGTATCTGTATAAGTGTGAGCGAGAGCTTGCTCGCGCCTGACCGCACCCACCTAGGCTCCTGACAGGCACGCACACTTGGGCAATGTGCATGTACACGATATAACAACAAGTAAAGCGCCCGTAACTTCGTGAGATAAACGTACTATAAGATAATGTAAAGCATTATACATTCCACCAACCCTGAACTCCTTGGCTTAGCGAGCATCCAAAAAAGGTGTAACTCTAGTTACCATACAATAGTAATACACTGAGAGGTCAAGGTTTTCTGGTCTTCCTGTTCAATATCCTTTGAACCTCGTACAGGTATTTCGTGTGTGGGAACTGGGATCAAGCTTAACTGGTCCTATTTGCCTAGATAAGATCTAAAGGTGTGACAAGACTAGTTGGTTATTGGTAAGTCATAATTATAATGTGATTTGCGCGTGTGAATGTTAATAATGTTAATTAATTAGCCATATAATATTCATAAGGCTTTGCGTGTTTGTGGTCAGCTACCTGGGTATTTACGTTAGAATGTACTTAGGTGTTATTGTTTTAAGGCTTAGTAATAGGGTCCCTATTAGGTACTAAGTTGGTGCGGGTTGTTACGTTCCCTCAAATATGGTTGAGCGAAGCAATGGCTGGATCATGCGTCGTGCTCGTGAACGGGTGCCACCAACGGGAATGGGTCTGCTTTGTGTTTTGTATTAGGTTGTGGTAGGTGTGCATTTTTGAAAATTCTTTGTGGAAACACTGTGTGCAATAGCATAATTTTGTTAACCATTGTAAAATTTTTTGAAAAGAGCAACTGCTGAGTTTCTTGCCGGCTCTTTTCAGCAGAATCTGCATTCCGAACCGGTGGTAGATTTATGACGTGTCGTAAGAGCTACAAGTTGGCCTACATGAAATAAATAAATTTTGATTTTTTTTTAAGCCTCGGCTGGCCGTCCGTCCGTCCGTTTGTCAGCGGCATGTATCTCAGGAACCGTAATAGGCAGGTAAATATTTGAAATTATTTGTTGTTATAGCGGCCATAGATATACACATTCCGTGTTCAATCAGGAACCGTAATAGTTTACCTAACTATTACGGTTCCTGAGATACATCCCCGCTGACAGACGGACGGACGGACGGACGGACAGCGGAGGCTTAGTAATAGGGTCCCGTTGGCACTCTCGGGTACGGAACTCTAAAAATAACAAATTTGTGTTAAATCCTGTACGATGCGATGGTACGGAAACCTTCGTATGTAGGTCCGACTCGCACTTGGCCAATTTTTTTTAAAATTTAATAGCTGTTGTCACATTCTTGAAATTTTTCTTTGTAGGCAACAATTGTATAAACTACAACCTATGTTACTGGTGTTAACCTATCTTTAAAATAGAGGTGTGTATTTAGAACCTTATTCTCGGCACTACGAATTCCTTCCACAAAAATAATTAAAAAAAAAACTTTTAAAGCATTTCTTTTCCCATGCGATAACTAGTGCAGTGACGCGTAACAAAAATACCGAAATCGAGAGAAGCCGAGTTGCATCTGTAAAATCAATTATTTTAATTGATTCGACAAAAATAAATGGCTTCCTGCACCAAGCGATTGACAGCCCGATTTCGGTGTTTCCCGCCTTTACAAGAAACCCCCAAACTTATTTTACATCAGTTAAAAACATCGATAAATGAATTTCTATCTTATCTTCTGAGTGGTAAGAGTTAAATTTGGGAAGAAATCGACAAATTAACGGCAAAATGATTAGTAAAATGCGAAGCGTGCGCGACGCGGTGACGCCCTTTGTGAGTGATGTGACTAAAAATACATCTATTTGATCGTATCTATCGATGTTGTTTTAGAATGCTAGACGCGGACACTTTTACATTGGTATGGGCTTTGTATTCTTGTCGACTTCTCGATTGTGTTACACGTTTTATCGATGTAGCTAATGAATAGATTTTGATGGGATTTTGATCTTATATGTATTCATAGCATTTTGTCTGGTGGGAGGCTTTGGCCGTGGCTAGTTACCACCTTACCGTCAAAGATGTGCCCCCCAAGCGATTTAGAGTTCCGACACGATGGCGTGTAGAAACCGGTTAGGGGTATGCCCCACTCCCATACCCTTTCCAAGTTAGCCCGCTACCTGTGACTCGTTTGATGTCGTCGGTCCACCTAGTGGGGGTCTGCCAACACTGCGCTTCCCGGAGCGGGGTCGCCGATCCAGCACTTTGGGACCCCATCGACCATCAGCTCTTCGAACTATGAATCTTTATTTACCAAAATAAAACTCTATAGAACACTAATTAGCTCATTACGCGGTACCGATTTCAAGTTAAAAAAACCACAGGCTAAAAATACATCGACATCAACTTGTCTATGCTGGATACAACCCTATCTCGTGTTAGGCTATTACCCCCCTCACTGAAACAATATGGGCGCAGGGAATTTGGTAATTGTTGAATGTTGCTTCTGATAAAGATGGTGACACACCGAGAAGAGTTTTTTCACACTACTAGACGATGCCCGCGACTTTGTCCAGGTGAATTAGAGTTGTTTTTTTTTTATAGAATATTAGCCAACCGGAAGTTGACTGATATCCTCCTTTCCCCTACAAATAAGAGGAAAGCAATACAATGGTGTAACGGGTGGGATTCAAACCTGCGACCTTACAGTTAAACATAATATTATTATTATTTTATTTATATACAAAAAATAATATTATTTAATTTTCCGGGATAAAATGTAGCCGATGTTAATCTTGAGTATTAGCTATATCTGCATTCTAAATTTCAGCCAAATTGGTTCATTCATTCGTGGCGTGAAAGAGTAACAAACATACACACAGTGTGTTTGTGTGTGTGTGTTTGCGCGTGTGTGTATGTGTATGTGTGTGTGTATGTGTGTGGGTATATGTTTGTTATTCCTTTACGCCACAATGATTCGATTTGACCGATTTGACTAGAAGGAAAGGAGATGGCTCATACCCAGGATTAACACATAGGCTACATTTTATCCCGGAAAATTAGACGGTTCCCGCAGGAATCAAACAAAATTCATCCACGCGAAAGAAGTCGCGGGCAACAGCTAGTAAACACAAATTAACGTAGGTAACGTTTTTATTTATTATCAAGTTCTATGTGTGCAACCAACCCAGTTAATTTGAAACAAGAAGTAGTTTCCATTTAACGAATTCGAATTTCGAATCGGTGTGGTCTATTTTTTTTCCTAACCAGACACTATCGGCATAATTAAAGCTTTTTTCCTTTAAATTAACTCCGAACGATTTGGTCATTGGATACTATCTAATGAGACAACCATGTAAAAACAGTTTAGGATAATAAGTCGAATTGACTTGATGTTAAAAGTTAATTCCATTTAAGGTTTGGTATGATTGTAAGCTTTTTAGCTAAGTAATTACTTAATTGTATCCTGCATCGGGTAACTTTGGTTCTCAATATACCTACCAAAAAAGGTTTTTGTTACTTAACATGGCAAAAAAAAAATGCTTTTGTTAATAAAATTACCCGGTTTTCTTGTAATTTTGAAAATTCAGTAGACCATTTTAATTTCGGTAAATTAAACAAACTAATACTTGAGAACGGCTTAAAGGCCGCTGCATACATAACGTGCACGGGACGGGACGGGACGTGGACGGGACGGGACGTGGAGTTTTGGAAACATCGTTTCATAGAAAATGTAAGCGACTGTGCATACGTCACGGAGCACGGACGGGACGGGAACGTGCCACGCGCGGAACGGGAAAAATATCGTCGGCGACGATGTTTAGCACGTCCCGTCCCGTACGTGCCCCGTCCCGTCCGTGATTCCGCTGTGTATGCACAGTCGCCCCGTTCGCTCCGGAGAGCTAAGTAGTGATGTTTGTGTATTTACCTACGAAGCAAAAATGGACGAATGGAAAAACTAATTGAGTGTGTACGATCATTGAAAGTATTTAGACACCAAATATAAAAATTATCTGTGGCGTAAAATTGCAGTCGAACTATCACTCACTGAAAACGGTCAGATTTATTTTATTAATTTATTGCATTGGTATCTCTACTTATATTTTAATATGTAATAATAATTACAGTTGAACTTTTTATGCTCAAATCAATAGGTATATAGTATCAACCTTTGACGACCTCCCTGGCGCAGTGGTGAGCGCTGTGGTCTTATAACTGAGAGGTCTCGGGTTCGATTCCCGGCGGGGGCAATTTAGGAATTTATAATTTCTAAATTGTCTCTGGTCTGGCCTGGTGGGAGGCTTTGGCCGTGGCTAGTTACCACCCTACCGTCAAAGACGTGCCGCCAAGCGATTTAACGTTTCGACACGATGGCGTGTAAAAACCGATTAGGGGTATGGGTTGTATTTACACTGCTATACCCCTTCCAAGTTAGCTCGCTACAATCTTAGAAAAATCCATCTTTCCTTGTTCACATCACTAGCACGTTAGTTCTGAGTTATTGCCACGTTGCGTATGCATTAAAAATTCCCGTCCGTGTTTACTAACCACGTCCGGGCCACGTCCCGTCCACGTCCCGTGCACGTTATGTATGCAGCGAGCTTAACTCTAACAAAACTTAAATCTAAAAGTTCCCAACTAAGAACTGTCAAATCCGAATTTCGTAAAAAGGAAAAGATAACTGACTGATTGACTGACTGATCTATCACAGCTCAAGCCACTGGACGGACAGGCTGACATTTGGCATACCTATATGAAAGGATTTTTGAAAATTCAACCCCTAATGAAATAAAATAATAACCTAGGTATGCCTTTCAGCCCGATCCGTTCAACGGTTTGTTCTGTGCGTTAATAAATGAGTCAGTCAGACAGCCAGTATCTTTTCCTTTCATCTATATATATAAAATTCAAAGTCCTGACTAGGGATGTAAAGCGGTAATATTACTTTCGTAAAATTCGGTAATTTACCATATTTTACGTAAAATATAAATAAATTACGTAAATTACGGTAAAATAGGGTAAAATACGATTTAACTCTTACTAACAAAACTATTGTGACCCACACTTTTGCTTGATTTCGTGGCATAATTTACTAAATGCACGTATAGTGCAGTTAGTCAAAACAACTCAACTGATCGCCGATCGGCTTGCCGAATGCTCACTGTTCAGTCGGAATGGCAACAGCGCAAAACATAAAGGCAAACTGTACTAAAACACGGCAACGTCGCATCGTGCGAGTCGCGCGGCGCGACTCGCACGATGCGACGTTGCCGTATGTTTCAACTACACGCTCGTTTCACCCCCCGCTATACTTTTCAGCATACATACGTAGCCAGTAATTTTACCGTAATATACATAAATTACCGTAAAATATCCGTATTTTACTAGCTTTTTCGGTAAAATTACGTAATTTTGCAACCGTAGTCCTGACTGACTGACTGAGATATCAACGCACAGCCTAAATTACTGAAGTTAGAAACTTGAAATTTTTACAGTTGGTTCCTTTTATGACGTAGGCGCACACTAAGAAAGGATTATTGGAAATTCCACCCCTAAGGGGTTTAAATAGGGGATGGAAGTTTATATGAAACTCCGTCATTTTTCAAGCTGTTTCCATCAAAGTTGGTATTTGAGCTTTCAGTTAAAAATAAAGAAGTACGTGTGTCACAGTTTTTGAAAATTCCACCCCAAAATCTAATTCCTTTCGGACGAAGTCGCGGGGGCAAAAGCTAGTATAATATATTCAGATACTGATACTGATAGAAATAGGTAGGTACATTAGAACTTAGAAGAGCTTCTTGCCTCAACAGAATATCTTATACCTCGAGTCTACCAACAATTCATTTCTCCCAAAAAGGAAAACGCTTAACATTGTACACCCACGTAGGATAGCGTCTATAAAGGCTTTACATTTATAAACGTTAGTCAGCTTACAGGCTACGTAGTGATTTTATACTCTTGGTTACTTGGCTATTTATAACTTTTGTGGGAGGCCCTTCAATTTATTTAACGTGTTTTTTTCAATGACCTCTGTATTTAGTCTATGATTAACACTGCTGTGACGCCATTTTGGGTTTGATAGACGCCATTTTGGCGCTGTAAGCCAATACTTGGCCGATACGAGTGTCTCTGGAACTAATAATATTGGCGCACTGATCTATAAATTAAACATTTTTAATCCGCCGACGCAAAAACGACGGTGTGTGTGTGTGTTTGTGTGTGTGCGTGCGTGCGTGCGTGCGTGTGTGTGTAGCATCGTGACAGCCAAACGGATAAACCAATTTTGATTTTGTTGTTTTTGTTTGAAAGGTATATTAGTTGGGAGTGTTCTAAGCTATGTTAGATGAAAATCGGTCCAAGATGGCCGCCGCAACATATTTTTTCACAACGCTCTCAATATGGGTATCAACAAATGAAAGGGCTTGACTAGTAGAATACAGGTAGAATACACTATGATTAATTTCAAATCTAAGATGGCCGCCACCACAAAATGGCGAATTAGGTACATATTTTTTTTAATGTTACATGTCGGGAGTGTTTTTAATTTTCAATTTACACTTGTTACGTTCATTTGAAATAAGGTATCCCTATATCGGGCAGTTGGTCAGTGTATCTCTAGTTTTATAGGTTTAAAAGATTGCGTTTTTCTATTACATTTACGTACGGTTCTCTTCCGGTTTGTGTACGTAATAAGGCCTATATAAACAGCAATAAAACTCCCAAACAAATTACAGCTACCGTACTTGTGAAGTAACCCATAATTCAACAAGACACGAAGCATCCACAGACATCCCGACAAATCGGATCCAATCAGTCAGTGCAAGTCGGTCGATGTATCTGCGCAGATGTAAACAGTAATGGTGCCGCTAGTGGCTAGATAGACGATCATAAACGAGATGTTGAAAGTTGAGACAGATAAAATATTGAAAGATTATGGACTACGCCGAGTGGAATATTATTGAATCAGTCTCAAAAATGATTTTAACCATTTTCCCATTTAAAAAAGTGACCAATCATAAAAAAATTAATGATTGCTATTTAATTAAATGCTAGTCTATTTTGAAAAGGCTTTAAGTTTTATTGAAAGTCTTTAGAAAAACTTAAGAAAGTAGACTCTGTGATTATACCTAGAGTCAGATTTTTTTCGTTTTATTCATCATACAAGGAATGTTAAAGAATGCTCGGTTAGCGTTTGAGATGCTCTTAGTTGCTAAGATACGCTTCAATATTTGGCTGTAATAATTTAATGGGCTGCAATTCAAAGCCACTTTATTCAGAATTACTATTAATTTACTAGACTCTTTGCGCATGTAGGTATGCCTATAAGTTGGCTAGTTTTTGCGCCTTGGACTTAAATTGAAGTTGACAGTTGGCACCATGTTGGCACGTCTGTTAGTGGCTTGTACGTTTGCCGTAATTCAACAAGATGTAAAGCATAAAATAATTCCGCCGCAAACACAAAACAAGGGTTACTGGGGCGTGAAAAGAATACCATTAACCCATTTTACAAATGAACACGAGTTTTATTTCTCCATACCTACGGCTACGAGCACATTTACACTAAATTCGGCCATATTGAACTCTAGGAAATTCTAAAATGGCGCTTCTTAAACGTTGTCTCGCAGTTGTTGTTGTACTCGCAGTTGTCTATGGTATTGTCAAGGAAAAACACTGAGCTCTATAATTTATTAATCTATGATTAAAAAACTTCTTCTAACACAAGCTTTTTCAGTCTAGTTATTTGATGCTTATTAGGATGTCTCCACAACAGGTATCATTTATTACTATGTAAGAAACGAAACAAACGATTTTTTTTTTGTATTTTAACATTGGAGAGACTGCTGCCCTACCTGGTTTTAATATTGCAAATGGCGCACCGACCTCTATACTTACTTAATCTATGATTTCATAGATTAATTTTATTATAGAGGTTTTCAGTATTGATTATATCGTCAAGCGCAAGCCTATCTGGTAATAAAGAAAAATCCCACGATGTTGTTAAATTACACCCGTTAATGGGTAAATATCGTAAACATCTGACAATAAATCGTTAACTCCCTAGGTGGTAGAGTAAGCTTAATAACTTTGTCCTTGACTTGACTTGTGTGGGTCAAATTGAACGATTAACACTTTAATGGGTATGTCAAGGTTTGCTTAGCTTTATCTTAGCTTTTCTTCTTAATTTTTTTTTTTAAATTTAGGATGCTGCATCCGTCGTATAAGACAGTGCAGTCATCTGTGAAAACCCATTAAATAAATCAATTGGTTTAAGAAATAAAGTTAAGTTTTAAGAAATTGCCCCCACCGGAAACTGAACCTACCTGAGACCTCATCTAACAGCACTTACTCCTGAGAAAGGAGGTCAGTTTAGTGAAAATGTGAACTTTGACTCCGCGTTGATAAAATAGACCCAATATGGAACTAGTTTAGAAATTATTCAAGTGGACAGGTATTAATAAAAACAAAATTAGCCTAAGGCACAACATTTCCATAAGCTTTGCAGTAAAAAAGGCATAGACAAAAAATACTTTTTAATCAAAAGTTCAGTAGGTACAATATCGAGGTCGCATGTGACATTTGACAGTTACACAAACGACAATAAAAACCCGCATCATTGTTAAAACTCCTGCATTACATCACCAATTGAGAGTTTTTTGACCTGAAGGGATGATTTTAATCGTCGCAATCGAATAAAATGATTTATCGATCATTTAACGAGTATTGTCTGTGGTTGGATGACTTTTGTTCGATTTGACTTTTGAGTTTGTCCTTTTTAAAAGAGGAACATGATTACATGCAATAAATCTTATTACGTCTCAACTATAGACTTCAAAAAAAACTTTTAATATAAGTTTCCTAGCAAGAAACTTACTTCCTAAGTTTCTTGCTAGGAAAGTTATATATAACTATGTTAAGATAGTTCAAAATATGCAAACGTAATGTAGGCCCAATTTTTTGTTGAAAGTAGGCCCAACTTAAAAAAAAAATTATAAAATGTAATTAATCATAGACAAAATTATCGATCGAAATTGTATTCCTAATTCGAAAGATGCATTTAAAAGAGATGTACCTACTTTCCAGCAGCCTATTTATCGATAAATTGCTCCTCTATTGTCCCATCAGTTCCAAAACAATTATTCATTCAATATTGAAAGTAACTGCATCGAATCAGATAAATTAAATCGATAATGGAATAGATTTAGTTGTTAGAACGATTGTTCTCGATTCATGGGTCTATTGTCTTTGGTTTAGCAATTGTGTTATCTATGATACAGGCAGTGCCTAAACGATAATCTAATTCAAATCTAATTTATTCCAATTTTAGTACAGGGCCTACTTTTGTTTGGTTAAATCCACATTTTTTTAATAGTTACCTCTGTGAGTTACCTATTTAAAATTGGCGAAACTTTGAACAAAATTATGTAAGAGTAAATAGGAAAAATCATTGTTTTGCCAATTCACTTTTGGAAAAACCACTTAGATCAAGAACTATAAGTAGGTACAGCCTACAGAAAAATCTTATAGAAATTACATACATTCGTACATTACGTACGTACTTAGGTACATTCGTACCTACTTTACTTTTTTAATTTATGTAGGTTAGTACCTACTGACATGATATCATACCAAGTAGAAGCGAAAAGCCATCAGTAACAATTTTTTAGGTTTTAAATTAGTCTATTAATTCGTTATTTAAGTATGTGATGGTTTTTTCGTTTGATCCAACATCTTCGGCCTATTCTCTATTAGTAGTCCAGTCAAAAAACCTCGAAAAATGACCCAACCTCTGGAAAATTGCGAAAGTTTTGAAACTTTGCACATCGTATTATGGGTACCTAGGGATGAATATACCAAAAGTCCTCATGCGTACGAGGCGAGCTCTAGCGGTAATTAGCGGAAACAGGACCCTTTTTTTGGTTTTTTGTTAATATCTCGAGAACCTTTGGTCAAAGGTAAAAGTTTACTACTACATAATTAAAGCTTATTAAATTTGCAACACTAATGATTATATACATTTTTCTTGAATTCCTAATAATTACCGAGTTTTAGGCCACTAAAAGATAGATTTTTCGAAAAATCACGCTAGCGGCGCCCGTTACAATATGGCATTTGTAATAATATTTGACAATCACGGTTTATCATTTTTTTTTTTGGGTACCAAGGGTGATTCAGAAAATAAACTTCACAGTTATGACCAAAAAAAAGACATATTGTTTATTAAACAACTAGCTTTTGCCCGCGGCTTCGCTCACGTTAAGTTAAATTTTTCAAACCCCTATTTTACCCGTTGTACCCCCTTAGGGGTCGAATTTCCAAAAATCCTTTCGTAGAGGATGCCTACGGCCTAATAGCTACCTGTATGCCAAATTTCAACCTGATCGATCCAGTGGTTTAAGCTGTGCGTTGATAGCATTTTTTATTGTTACTGTATTTCATTTAAATATTTAAAACGCAAAGGTGACAGACTTACTGACTGATCTATCCACGCACAGCTTAAACCACTGGACGGATCAGGCTGAAATTTGGCATACAGGTAGCTATTAGGCCGTAGTTATCCTCTACGAAAGGATTTTTGAAAATTCAACCCCTAAGGGGGTACAACGGGTAAAATAGGGGTTTGAAAAATTTAACTTAACGTGAGCGAAGCCGCGGGCAAAAGCTAGTTGTTTAATAAACAATGTCTTTTTTTTGTACATAACTGTGAAGTTTATTTTCTGAATCACCCTTGGTACCCAAAAAAAAAATGATAAACCGTGATTGTCAAATATTATTACAAATGCCATATTGTACCGGGCGCCGCTAGCGTGATTTTTCGAAAAAGCTATCTTTTAGTGGCCTAAAACTCGGTAATTATTAGGAATTCAAGAAAAATGTATATAATCATTAGTGTTGCAAATTTAATAAGCTTCAATTATGTAGAAGTAAACTTTTACCTTTGACCAAAGGTTCTCGAGATATTAACAAAAAATCAAAAAAAGGGTCCTGTTTCCGCTAATTGTCGCTAGAGCTCGCCTCGTACGCATGAGGACTTTTGGTATATTCATCCCTAGGTACCCATAATTCGATGTGCAAAGTTTCAAAACTTTCGCAATTTTCCAGAGGTTAAACCTTGTTTTGACTGGACTATAGGCCAAAGCTATTGGGCATAGGATAGGTCTCGCGAATGAGAAGGCTGTACATCATAGTCCTAGGCTCTTGGCTTAAGCAGCCAATGGGACCTTAGATAAGTTACCTACTTACCTACCTACGTACTTTTTTTTATCGTTAAAAGGCCGGAAGTACAAACAAAGCAGCGTTACCTTTTATTGAACACCGTTTCTTTTTTTTATTGTAGTTTATAAAGTGTGAAGTTGCTCAGTTGTGAAACAATTTGGAGGTTAGAATTGTTGTAGCGCGCGCATTCTATTTTAGCGCCATATTGGGGGCATTGACCGCCAAGCTTTGATACGACTGTTCCATTTCACGGCGAAATTATAAACTGTTCTGCGGGAAAACAGAATTTTGAAAATCGAACTAAGTAAGTATAGGTACCTCTACTTATAGGAAACTTATATTTGTCGCGTTTTATAAAGCGTGACAAAAGTTATGTGCAGTTAAGTTATAAAACATCCTGCGGGAACCCGGGTATTCCCGGATAAGTCTCAATAGACCAACGGTTAAAGGTGTGGACTGAAAACTGAAAGATCGCAGATTCGCCCCGTTGCACTATTGACGTTGCCACTCTTAACACAAGCTTTCCCTTATTTGGAGGGGACGGTAGAGTATTGTGTTATTCCTTCAATCACGCAACAACGCAGCAACGAATCGACGTGATTTTTTGCATGGGTATAGTGTTGAGGACTGGGAGACTGACATAGGCTACATTCTATCCCGGCTCGAATGGGAATTACAAAAACAATCCACATACCTAGACGAAATCGTGACCACAGCCTAGAATGAAATAATATTACGGCGTACACTAACCATAAATCAAATATTAAATATTATAGGTCAAGTACAGATCTTGGCAAAATAAACGCAAAGTTTTGGCTAGTATGAGTAGGTATTCCTAGGTATATACTGCAATAGGTTTAGAATTTAGGTCGAGCGGATAATATTATGTAAACAAATTTTGGAATCTAGAGCTTAAAGCACGTAATATCTGCTTCAGATAGACTAAACAAATTTTGATCATACTATCCATTGATCTATTTTTAGTCAGCTGCGCGACAAAGCAAGGGAATATGTTTTTAACGGCTATTTTTACCCAACTACGACGAAAGGAAGAGTTATGATTTTAGCTGTCTATGTATGTATGTAGTACCTAAGTACCGTAGTGTATAAACTACCGATTTTACTTTGATGACTGGTATTAACAAGCCATGGCTAGAAAATCTTATCACTAATTTCTATATTTAAAACTAGCTGATGCCCACGACTTCCTTCGTGAGGATTTAGCATCGAAAATCCCGAAGAAACTCTTTGATTTTTCGGGATAAAAAGTACTATGTCACTCTTCAGGTCCTCAACTGTGTCCATGCAAAAATCACGTCGATCCGTAGCTCTGTTGCGGCCTGATTGAAGGACAAACCAACAAATCAACAACGTGCCGGAACGTGCCTGAACGCCAAATCGCTTGGCGGCACGTCTTTGACGGTAGGGTCCAGACCACACCTGGGGGGCGATTCAGACCTGTTCGATAACATACCGTGTCGATACGGTTAGATATCGATCTCGTATAAAAAAAAATTGTCGTGTGATTTAGAGCGTTTGGTTTAAGGATACGATTCGGTATCGACTACGTTATCGACATCGACAAGATACATTCGATTACAAGAGCATTTACGAATTGAAAATATATGTTATCGTACGGTAACAAACGGAATCGATCGATAAATAAGTTATCGGAAGGGGGGCCAGATCTGAGACAATTTAGAAATTATAAATTCCCAAATTGCCCCCGCCGGGAATCGAACCCGAGACCTCCCAGTTATAAGACCACAGCGCTCACCACTGCGCCAGGGAGGTCGTCAAAAAAGCCTCTCGAGTATTGGTCTCATAGATTAATTAAAGAGCTCAATGCACCAGATAATTCAATTTAATGAAACAGACCGTGTCATAATATCTAGGTTAGAACCCTAAAGGAAATTAACTGTCCATTAGGTCATACATCGTTGGTAAATAATGGGTATTTACTAGTTGTTTATGGGTCTAGACGCACATACCTAATTACCTATTCTTTGGGGCCTAATGAAAATTTTATGTCTATTAGGTATTATCCTAATTAGGTAATTGACTGTTGCCATGTGTTAAAATGTGGATATTCATTAATTACAATTGAAAATGTAACATGTAAGAATAACATTTGTGAAAACGGAAAATAAATCGATCAAAAAACAAATATGTTACAAGCTGTTTTACTGCGACTGTATCCGTCTCTTTCTAAAACGAAATTTTGTATGGAGAGTGTATGGAGCTACTGAATCGTGACGTCATGTTGCAATAGCGCTCTCTTTTTCAAACAGGAAACTTAAAAGCTCTATATTTTCTGCTCTTTATCTTTTCTCTGAAAGGAGATCTGCGCTCAATGATGAATATTTTCTTTCTTTTTTTGTACCTATTCGATGACAAGATGGTCTTTGACTGCGATCTCACCTGATGGTAAGTGACGATGCAGTCCAAGATGGTAGCGGACTAACTTGGAAGGGGTACGGCAGTGGCATACCCCTAATCGGTTTCTACACGCCATCGTGCCGGAACGCTAAATCGCTTGGCAGCACGTCTTTGACGTCTAATTGTTAGCATAAATCATACTTTAATTTCTTTGTTTTGGCATAACAAACAAGTCATTTAGTAAGGAGGTTAAATATGTATTCACTAAAAGCATAAGCTAACCTTGGCACAAAACCGCCCATATGTGAAACGAACCAGACTATGAAATTGAATTATGTACCTATAGGTGCCTACAGAGCTTTTTAGGGTTCCGTATCTAAAGGGTTCCAAGGGACCCTATATTACTAAGCTTCCGTCCGTTTGTCACAGAATGTGTATATCTATTGATTGCTGCTATAACAACAAATCCTTACTAATCCTTATGTTTACTAATCCTATTATCCTATCCTATTCCTATTATTTATTTTATTATATATATTATGAAATTTTGCACAAAGTTAGATTATAGTCTGGAATAACACATAGGCTATTTTTTATCCCGGAAAATAAGAGAGTTCCCGAGGTAATAAAAAACCTCAATCCACGCGAACGAAGTCGCGGGCATCAACTAGCACCTATTATAAATGCGAAAGCGTGTTTGTTTGTTGATTTGTTGGTTTGTCCTTCAATCACGCTGCAATAGATCGACGTGATTTTTTGCACACCTATACATTTTGCATTTTTGGGTATAGTTGGGGGCATATGCTACTTTTTATCCCGGAAAATTGAGTTTCCGCGGGATTTTAAAAACTAAATCCACGCGAGGCATCAACAAGTAAAAAATAAAGGGGAGTCCCCATATAAGAAACGTAATTTTTACTCGACCTAAACAATCGCTGTTACGATGGCACGGAACCGTTCATGTGCGAGTCCAACTCGCACTTGGCCGGTTTTATTGAAAGCTGAAACATGTGCAGCTTCCACTGAGTTTCAAGTACAAAGCTCAATTTACACGACCGAATTTATTCGACATTCATCATCATTTCAGCGTACGGACGTCATAGGCCTTTCCCAAACACCGCCACCACACCCGGTCCTCAGCCCTTCTCATCCAGCCACTTCCCGCTACTCTATGTCGTCGTCGTCCACCTTGCTGGAGGGCGCCCCACACTACGCTTGCTTGTTCGCGGTCTCCACTCCAGGACTTTCCGGCTCCAGCGGCCAGCGCTCCTACAACAAGCATGCCCACTGCCACTTCAGCTTACCGATGGTTTGGGCTATGTCATTGACCCTGGTTCCCCTATGGATCTCTTCATTGCGAATTTTATCCTTCAGAGAAACTCCTAACATAGCTGAGAGCATTTCTAGAACTGATAGACATCTACTGCTTGACAAAGGACTCTTGGTATGGATTTCTGGAGGTCTCGGTTTATTACACCATACTTATTCTTTATCATCAGCCGATTGACGTCCACCGCTGGACATAGGTCTCTTGCATGGACCTCCACAGCCTCGGTCTTGCGCCGCTTTAATCCAGCGGCTCCCTGCGACTCGTTCGATGTCGACGGTCTACCTAGTGTGGGGTCTGTCAGTACTGCGCTTCCCGGTGCGGGGTCGCCACTCCAGCACCTTGGGACCCCATCGACCATCAGCTCTTTGAACTATGTGCCCCGCCCATTTCCACTTGGGTTATTGAGACTTTGTAATATTAGTGTGATATAAATCATTATCTTAAGACCACCACGCAAGCTCCAATAAAAAAAAGAATCATCAAAATCGGAACTCCCATTTTTGAGCTACGTAAACAAACGTGAAAGAAACCGGTCAACCGATTCCTTTCTTGATACTTAACTTGATTCAAAGTTGGTTTTATTTTAATCAAACCCGTTCAACTCTACAGCTGTATAAGAAGGCTGTACTTGACCTCGTCTTCCATCCTTTTCTAATGGGAATTTGTCCTTAAGAGAGACAGGGATGCAAGAAAATACGTGAGATTATAAACTGTCTACACAGTGTTCATTCACTCTTGGACTTACTGCACCGCATTCTGTGATAGTGATGTGTGTACTATATGGTCTTGAGTTATCGATAATATTTATTTTTTATCGAACCAAGATGTTGCAGTTGAATTGTAAAAAGAATATCTTTTACGAAGTTTTAAGACGTGCTAACTTGGAAGAGATTTAGATTGTTGCACTTCACATTTAAAAAAATAATTATGTTTTATTTTTTATGTATGTTCCCCGATTACTCGAAGACGCCTGGACCGATTTGGAAAATTCTTTTTTGTTCCCAGGTGGTCCCACTTCACTCCCACTGTCATCAGGTCAGGATTTGATGACGGGATCCTGGAGAAATCGACTCTACAAATTTTATAGGCACAATTGATATATGCACTTTGTAGTGGTGTTTGATTTCAGTTTTGTAAAAAGAATTTTTACATTTATATATTAAACTTTTAATTATTTATCTTAAATAAGAGTACTTTTACGCTTACCTACGACTGTACTACGATTTAACAAATAATAGTGCCTTATGATTCTGTCTATTATGTCTCATTTTACTTACGGCCATAGAACTATTTTATCGATATCAAACTTAGTACAGCACTACTGGACCGGGATAGCCGACCGGTTTCAGGATTGGCACAGGGCAGTTTTTGTCCCAAGTCTGGACTTCTTACGCAATTGTTCCTGTGTATGGGAACTCCATTCACAAGTCAATTAGCACAGGGATACAGAGTTACTAGAAACCTTAAAAGGAAATGATCTGTGTAAATAAGGTGCAAGAAAGTCTAAGCAAGAAAGGTGTAAGCCGTTTTGAATGAAACTTTTTCTAAGGGAAGGTTGTTCTTCATTAAGGCTGAGATCTATAGACCGCACTCTAGCTCTACTCAGACTCAAGACAAAGATAAAACTCTTTCTTAAGTCTAAGCTGATGCTCTGAGCTCTATAGATCTCAGCATAAGACTACGATATTGATGTATTGTAAACCAAATTATTGCAAAAATGAAGTACATATCTGCTATTTGGAAATGACTGCCTTTCCTTTTTTTTCAACTTATAGACGTCCACTGTTAGACAAAAGTCTCTTGCATGGACCGCCACAGGCTTCGGTCTTGCGCCGCCTGAATCCAGCGGCTCCCTGCGACTTGTTTGATGTCGTCGGTCCACCTAGTGGGGGGTCTGCCAACACTGCGCTTCCCGGTGCGGGGTCGCCACTCCAGCACCTTGGAACCCCATCGACCATCAGCTCTTCGAACTATGTGCCCCGCC
Organism: Hipparchia semele; assembly: GCA_933228805.2. NCBI lineage: Eukaryota > Metazoa > Arthropoda > Insecta > Lepidoptera > Nymphalidae > Hipparchia > Hipparchia semele. The sequence continues at coordinate 1,649,599 of OW121733.1, read as the reverse complement.
CATTTCCACTTCAGTTTCGTGACTCGCTAAGCTATGTGGGTGACTTTGGTTCTCCTACGGATCTCCTCATTTCTTATTTGATCTCGCAGGGATAGTCTGAGCATAGCCGAGACTGCCTTTTATTATATTAATATTATTTTTATTATTTACAGGTACTTATCTTCGGAACGGCTGAAGAAGTGTTGATGGCACTTTCTCAGGCAAGTAGAGGATTATGGATGAAGGGGTCAACTACGCCAAATTTTGACTCCTCGCGGACGAAGTCGCGGGCAAAAGCTAGTTTATAATGTAAGTAGGATATTTGAAGAACAAAATCATCATCAAGAAAAGTATTTGATTTCCTATAAATTCAAAATTCAAAATTATTTCCTGTACCTACGCCATCCTGTGACTATTATGACTATTATGATTATGACAAGTCAAGACTATCAACTATCAGTCAAGAGGTGCCTGGGATCGAACCCGCGACCTCCCAAATTAGAGACCACATTCCTAACCACTAAGCTATGACAGCTTCAAAGCGTGCTCGCTTTCTGAAATACAATACAATTAATGAAATCGCACACTGCACCGAAAGAGTTGCCTTACAAAAGTTACAAATCTCGAAAAGAAAAAAGAATAAACGGTCAAGTGCGAGTCGGACTCGCACGCGAAGGGTTCCGTACCATTGTAACAGCGATTGTTATGGTCGAGCAAAAAAAGCCAAAAAAACACGTTTCTAGTTGCGGAGCCCCCTTTAATTTCAACTTTAAATAATAACAGAAATATATATTTTCTGAAAATGTTCGCTGACGGTGTTCCCACTAAATTACAACATGGGATTATTCAAGGGGCGGACCAACAAAATCTTAAAAAGCCGGCTTATACTGGTGGTGCCTCAGGTGCTACAAATGTTCGTGGCCTGCGGTAATCACTTAACATCAGATGACCCACCTGCTCCTTTGCTCGCTAAAAATATTTAAAAAAAAATTCAACTCTCTAGCTATTACGGATAATGAAAAACAGCCCGCTGACAGCTGACAGACAGACGAACGGACGGACGAATAGCGGAGGTTCTTTTTTTTTTTTTTTATTATGTGTTCCTCCCTTTTTTCCTCCGACAAGGTAATCGGAGACTGTTCTAGGTCGGTACTGAATATGGCTTTTTTTTTTGACATATTTTCTTTTTGCTATACTTTCTGGTTAACTTACTACACATGGGTGCAGTTCGTATATATAATAATAAGTTCGTATATGTAATAGCGGAGGTTCAGTAATAGGGTCCACTGGTTGCCCTGCGGGTACGGAACCCTAAAAAGACAATCGGCCGAGATTTGCGACCAGCGCATATCGTTTTACGGCGCGGCTTAATTAAAACTGTCATGGCCGCCACGCTTAAGTGGTGTAACCGTTTTTTTGCCAATTCCCATTAATCTGTTCAGAATGGAACTGTCAACTCTGCGGTTCGCGTTTATTGAGGAATTTCGTATCATGTTGTATCTTTTTTAACCGACTTCCAAAAAGGTTGCTCCAGGTCTTTTTTTCCACGTACTACCAAATTGTGGAATCATCTCCCTTCGACGGTGTTCCCACTTAATTACAATATGGGGTTATTCAAGGGAGGAACCAATTAGTTCCTGAAAAGCCGGCAACGCATTGGTGGTGCCTCTGGTACTACAAGTGTTCATGGGCGGCGGTAATCACTTTACATCAAGTGACCCGCCAGCTCGTTTGCCCGCTATTCATATATAAAAAAAAGGAGGAGGTTATCAATTCGGCCGGTATCTATTTTTTTTAAGCTATTGCATAGCTTCTATCGCGGGCCTTGAGCGTGGAGACCGAATCCAGAAATTCCGTAACGAAAATAACCTGACACGGGACTCCTCTCACCGCTAGATGTCGTTGATAAAAAATGCTATGCAATAGCTTTACCGCGGCAGTCCCCGAGTGCCACACGTCTTTTTTTTTCTATGTATGTCCACCATTAACTCCGGGGTTTCTGGACCGATTCACACGATTTTTTATTAATATACGACTGCCTGAAAAAAGGAGTATATTGTTTTCAGTGTTCATGGATATATGTGAGTTTGTATATTCCACCATAACTTCTATACGCCTGAACCGATTTTGATGAATGAGGTATCGTTAAAATCCTCAGCTTATTCTGGGTGACAAAGGCTGATAAGACTAAAAAACAAATTGATGTGATGTCCATGGTCCCGCATGAAATACTAAAAGTGAAAAAAAAAGAAGATTAAGTATATAATCATCATCTAGATTCTAGATTCTAGACGATGATTATATACTTAATCTTATTTTCTAGATTCTAGAAAATGATGTTATAATGCCAGTAACAACTCGTGTTCGATTCGCAATCAACATATTTACTTGTTAATTAATTAAAATTATTTACAATTCCGATTGACTCACTTCCTGTGCGCATTGCAAATTTAATGACCTAGCAATCCTAGACCTAGGTACTCTAGCATTTGATGGATATTTCCTAGGTACCTATTATCTAGATACCTATCGTTTTACTACGAAGTGACATACTTTCGTACTTACGAAACAAGGCCTTAATAGCCCAACGGTTAAAGGTGCGGACTGAAAACTGAAAGGTCGCAGATTCGAACCCCACCCGTTGCTCTATTGTTGTACCCACTCCTAACACCAGCTTTCCGCTTATTTGGAGGGGAGAGGAGAATATAAGTCAAGTTCAGCTTGGCTAATATTCTTTATTAAAAAAAAGGGCACTCCTTGACTTAGAATGCATCTAAGGCTATCATCTATAGGTATATATAAAATTCAAAGTCCTGACTGACTGACTGACTGACTGAGATATCAACGCACAGCCTAAACTACTGAAGTTAGAAACTTGGAATTTTTACAGTTGGTTCATTTTATGACGTAGGCGCACACTAAGAAACGATTATTGGAAATTCCACCCCTAAGGGGTTTAAATAGGGGATAGAAGTTTATATGAAACTCCGTCATTTTTCAAGCTGTTTCCATCAAAGTTGGTATTTGAGCTTTCAGTTAAAAATAAAGAAGTATGTGTGTCACAGTTTTTGAAAATTCCACCTCGAAACCTAATTCCAAGCGGACGAAGTCGCGGAGGCAAAAGCTAGTCATCTATAAACCGCACTCACACTCAGCTAGACTCAAGACAGAGTTAAAACGAGACAGATTTATGTCAGAGCATATTTCTGTCTCGTTTTAACCACTATCTTGAATCTGAGCTGAGTTGAGCATACTCTATAGATCTCAGTATAAGTCTTGAAATAGAAATAGAAATAGAAATATTTTTTATTCAAATAAACTTTTACAAGTGCTTTTGAATCGTCGATGAATCTACCACTGGTTCGGAATGCCCTTCTTGCCCTGGTAGCATGGGCGGGAGAAATTTTATCCCCGGGAAAAGGATAAAACGTGTATCACCTCGCTAAGCTTTATCCACCCGTCGAACATGGACACAGCGGTGGAAATAACACTCAGTGGAAATACTTATAGAAATATACATCGCCTTCTCCTCTGTCGCCGTGCTTTAGCATAGGGAAAAGATAATTTTATCCCCTGTCAGTGGATAAAATCGGGGCATATCACTTTTATTTCCTACCCATGCTACCAGTGCTGCCGAGAAGAGCCAGTAATAAACTCGGCCGTTGCTCTTTTCAAAAAAAAAAATTTTTTTACAATAGCTAACAAAACTATGCTATGTACACAGTGCTTCCACAATGAAGTTTCAAAAATGCATAAGACCTACATTTGCATGTTACAAGCAGCCATAAAGTAGACCCATTCCCGTTGGTGGCACCCGTTCACGAGCATGACGCATGATCCAGGCGTGCTTTCTTCTTTTTCTTCCTTTGATCCAGCCACCAATCCAAGTTGACATGGATGGCATTCCACTATGTCAGTACCTTCTAAAGGTCACCAGATCGACTGAAGCAACGAATACAAAAATCATTCACTTATTACTTATCTCAATATAACATAAATTATATTCCGAGATGTCGTTACGTTAAGTATGACTGCATCTCATATCTGATGCACTTTTATTCAAACAAATTAACTTTAATACTGACGCGTGACCGGGTGAAATGTATTTGAAGCGACCGAGTCATAAGCTGAAGCGTTTATTGTGGAATAAATATTTCTTATGAGTCTATTATCTATCTATGTGCCAAACAGCCAAATCGGTTTAGGCGTTGAGGCGTGATTGATTAACAAAAAAAGACGTGTGGCACTCGGGGACTGCCGCGGTAAAGCTATTGCATAGCATTTTTTATCGACGCCATCTAGCGGTGAGAGGAGTCCCATGTCAGGTTATTTTCGTTACGGAATTTCTGGATTCGGTCTCCACGCTCAAGGCCTGCGATAGAAGCTATGCAATAGCTTAAAAAATACATCCAAACTTTCCCATTGATAAATAATGGGATACCACTAGCGCGAGAAAATGTGCCCAGAATTCTGGCTGCGTTACCGCGTTCAATGGCTAAACTTATTTGTTGACCAAAGCTATCGGCCCTACGGTCACCAGTGGACTCCAAAGAATGGAATTTGATCCATAATTAATCTATGATTAACATTGGTCAGGCTGATATCCTTCTTTGTACCTACCTGAAATGTGGGCTGCGCCTGGTATGCCAAAATAACAAGTTGTTAAGCTATTGCATAGCTTCTATCGCGGGCCAGCGTGGAGACCGAATCCAGAAATTCCGTAACGAAAATAACCTGGCACGAGAACCTCTACGGTGAGCCGCTAGATGGCGCATTTTTTATCAACGCCATCTAGCGGTGAGAGGCTAGATGGCGTTGATAAAAAATGCTAAGCAATACCTTTACCGAGGCAGTTCCCGAGTGCCAAACGTCTTTTAATTTATTGTGAGCATTCAAATGAGCACAATATTATTATCATTCGTTTAAAACTTGCACCAACGATAAAAATTACGAGTCATAGCCGAGGGATTCATTTGGAGCTATTCAATTGAGGCTCATCATCACTCTGCGTCACTTGTACTTGTCCAGATTATGGGGCAATAACTCCTCGTGCACATGCCCTCGGGAGGATTTCCCAAGACTCCAGTCGTAAGTACGGTGAAGGAAAATATATTGAGGAATGAAAGTTTCTGATAATGTTCTCGGAGGTATGGGTCCAACCACCAACGGGAATGGGTCTGCTTTGACTGCCCGTCTTGACATGCGTTTGATTGGTGTACCTACGTACGCATTTTTGCATTTTTGAAGCTTTATTGTGGAAGCACTGTATACATAGCATAGCTTTGTAAAAAAAAAAAAAATTTTTTTGAAAAGAGCAACTGCTGAGTTTCTTGCCGGCTCTTCTCAGCAGAATCTGCATTCCGAACCGGTGGTAGATTTATGACGTGTCATAAGAGCTACAAGTTAGCCTATATGAAATAAATAAATTTTGAATTTGAATTATGTATCCGCCAAATCGCATTGGGCCAGTGCAGCGTGGTGAACAATGGTCTATATTCTATATCCCTTCTCTGAGAGAATACCTGCGCTCAGTAGGAAACAGGTGATGATGGTGATGGGTTGCTGATTTTACATTTTATTTATTTATTTATCAACACATCTTACATGAGCTTTACAGGACAATTCCCAATTCGCTCGTGTACACCTTAAAAACTATTACTATTACAATGTCTAATGTATAAATTAAAAATAACTTAGTCTTATAACCTAATCTAAACCGTAGCATATTGCCCACATTGCGACCCTTGTGAGTTCACTCAGAGTGCAACAGAACAGGTCGATCCGCTCGGCCACGACGTTCAGGGTGCGAAGCGCACGCACCAGCGGTGCCTTCTTTAGTAAGTTGGTGCGCCCTCGCGGCAGTGCCAGCAGTGGCGGCCTGCGCCTCCTCCACACGTACCCGTTCGGCACTCTAAACCTCACCTGTTCTAATACGTCCGCATTAAATAACTTGCCTCTGATTACTTTAAAAATATACGTAACAAGTGCTAGTTCCCTTCTAGATCTAAGCTCATTGTATCCGACCATACCCAAAACAAATAGGGTAGGGTACATCAATGGGTAGAATGGATAAACCCTATAAAGCTTCATGTACAAGAACCTAATAAATTTGTTTTGTACTCGCTCCAACATGATACTATATTTTGCCTCATATGGAGCCCAAATGACCGCATTACTTTCAAGTTGACTCCTTACCAACGCATTGTATATTGCGATAATAGCCTTTATATTAGTAAAATTACCAACGGTACGAAGCAAGAATCCCAAATTCCTGTAAGCTTTCTTACAACAATTTGTAATATGATCACGAAACGAAAGCTCAGCGTTTAAACTAACCCCTAAGTCTCTAACTTTTGCTACTCTCGCCATTGGTATCCCATCAATATGATAGTTATAATGGATAGGGGCTCGTGACTTGGAGAAAGTGATGACTGCACATTTTGAGTTATTAAATTGCAATAGGTTGTCCTTGCTCCATGTCACAACTCTGTCTATGTCTTGCTGCAGTTTGACACAGTCATCGTCACCATTTACAGCCAGAGAAAGCTTGAGATCGTCCGCAAATAACAAGCATTTAGCGTCCTGTACCACCTGCGGGAGATCATTTACCATTAAGATAAACTGCAAGGGTCCCAGGTTGCTACCTTGACTCACACCAGACCTTGTGAAATACGGTTCTGACCTGTGGCCCCTAAAATCTACATATTGCTGCCTATCTGTCATGTAACTGACAAAAAAGTTCAGTAAATGTGGAGTGAATCCAACTGATGCTAACTTTTTGAGCAATACATCGTTATCAACTAAATCAAAGGCTTTACGAAAATCGAAATATGCTACATCAGCCTGCCCTCCCCCATCTACCGCTGGAATAATATGAGACATATAGCCGAGAAGGTTGCTGGTAGTGCTTCTCGCAGGGCGGAATCCATGCTGACAGTCAGATAGTTGCGCGCTAACCTGAGTGTAAATACTACTATGAATAGCCGATTCTAATACCTTCGCCGGGGTCGACAACACTGCAACTGGCCTGTACCCCTCCACCTGGGTGCCACACCCACCTTTCGGTACGGGAACGACCCGAGTCACTTTCCACTTCTCTGGAAACCTAGCTGTCTTGAGACACTGATTGTATATGTAATGTAACGGCTCTGCCAGTACAAATCGGCAGTCTTTAAAAATATAAGGCGGTATACCATCCGGTCCTGAAGACTTCTTTGGCTTAAGTTTTTTAAGAGCCTGTTTTACCTCATCTAATGTAAGTCGGTCCATATGTACCCGCGCCGCTCCATTCTCTCCGCCAGCTGTGGTTACCGCTGCATTAACATTCAGTTCGGCTCGCTCTGAACTATAGACTGACTGAAAATAATTGCCAAATTCTACCGCGCATTGCTCGTCAGACAACAACACCCCACTCTTAAAAATTTTTTGTGAACCCCTACTAGTTCTTTTTGACTTAGTGTAGTTCCAGAACGACATCGGATCCTTTTGTAGCTGGTTCTGAACTCGATTCCTATAGTGCCCGTGGGCCGATGATATCATGGCTTTAACTTTCGCCCTACACTGCGCGAACGCTTCGTAATCATCTTTTGATTTACTTGCCTTATACCGTCGGTGAAGCTTTGCTTTCAATACAATGTTGCGAATTATTTCGGCCGTGTACCACTCGGGGTAAATGTACCTAGGGGTTAACGGTCTTCGCTTTTTTTTCGGAACGCAGTCATCGATGATAGATGTAAGTGTGTCATATAAATAGGTCAGGCTTTCCTCCAAATCTAACTCATACAATATAGTCCAGTCTACAGCCGCAATAGTCGAATACAATGATTGGAAATTAGCTTTATAGAAATTCCACCCTGTAGGGGCTGGAGGCGCAGGCGGCGTCGCGTCAGGCGCGTACGCGCCGGTCCACCGACGACGATGTGAACACACACTCACCGCGATCTCGAGAGGCGGATGGTGCGCGTCCACCGGCACGAGCGGCGCCGCCGACGCGCCGACACTTACCGTCCCACCCGCTGATAGCGAACTTAGAACTAAGTCCAAATATCTGTCATTACAATTACCTACTGTATTACTCTGAATGAACTCACAATACGTTTGAAAATATTCAAAATAATTAGTGATAGATGTAGAACACGAATATAAATTAAAGTCCCCTACGACTACTACTTCACTAAAATTACTACAGTATTGCTCAATAATCCTAAATAGTACCATATATTCCGTATCACTACTACTAGGGGGTATGTAAACAACGCATAACAAAAACAAAAACCGCTCGCTCCTATACACGCTCGCGCTGACCAGTTCAAAACAATGAGCGTCTATGTTTACGTCACAGTGTACTCGCCGCAGTTCGAAGCGCGGCGTGGCCACGAGAAACGCGCCGCCCTGTTTACGTCCATCCGCTCGGTCACACCTTATAATAGTATAACCGGGTGGGATTATCTCTGCATCGTGAATAGATTTACTGCAGCCTGTTTCCGTAATTGCAAACAAATCTGCACAGGAAGATGAAACACCCACGTGAAAGTCCTCCAACTTTGTTCGAAGCCCCCTTACGTTTTGGTAATATATTTCAATAATTTTATTGTGACTTTTTTTCTTTCGATCGTGGGTGGTTGGCTGATCTTCGAAACCACACCCACTCGCAGAATTCAATATTTACCGCCCAATTTTCCGATTGACATAATTGGTTATATTTGCTCTCGGGAACACCTATAATAAAGGAGGCATAATCTCTTTCCGTCTTGTGCTTTATTTTCTCAACTTTTATAGGTACATCTTCTCCGCATATATTCTTTACATACTTTTCTAAATTTTCTACTGTGGTTTCTTTCTGTAAACGCCATAGATGTAAATATTTCTTTCTTTCTGCACCTTGGATTTCCCCCGCATTTAGGCTTCCTCCCCTTTTAACGTCACTATTTGGATACCTACTTTTCCTTCTACTGACTAGTGTCCAGGTTCCAGTTTTCCCCGTGTTTTCCGCTTCCTCTTCAATGACTTCACTCACTTGTTTCGTGGCCATACACTTTTGTGCAACCGCCTGCTGTTTTACGGCATTTGCAAAAGATATCACTGGCTCTTGATGTATTTGAGATTGTTCCGTAGTCTCCCGGCTCTGTTTAGCACTAAGAGCAATCTCGAGGCGCTCATTTCTTTCCGCCAGACTTTTAACCTTAGATTCCAATAGGTCCACCTTGTTAGCTTTTTCCAGAACTACCTTCATGGATTGTTTCATCTCCCGCAACTCCAATTCCACTTTATTAAATTTATCTAAAAGTAGTGCATATTCCTTTGAATGCTCTTGAAGGTGAGATTTTATTTCCCAACGGAACTCCCGTAGCTCCTCAAGCAGCTTATCTTCCGTGTCAATCCTAGTTTCATCAAGAATAACACGATTACCACGTTCCGTGTTGACATAGCAGCTGGACGGAGTAAACGTCTTATTCATCAAGGTTCCTCTGATCGGCGTGTCAGAGTTGTCTCCTTTAGGGACAGCTCGCATGCACTCAGGGCATCTCCAGTTAGCCTTATAATCTTCCGTGAACCCCTCAAACTGCTTCGTGGACAAAGCCAAGCACTTCAGGTGGTATATCTTTTTGCATTTTTCTTGTGCACACTCCATATATGATAAGTCATAAATCACAGCACTGCATCCATTACATTTGGTACCCATTTTTAAAATTGTACTCAACTCGTAACGAACACGTCCGCACGCCCGCGCGTAGCGGGCAACGCCATCTAGCCATCATTTTTTATCAACGCCATCTAGCGGCTCACCGCTAGATGGCGTTGATAAAAAATGCGCCATCTAGCGGCTCACCGTAGAGGAGTCCCGTGTCAGGTTATTTTCGTTACGGAATTTCTGGATTCGGTCTCCACGCTCAAGGCCCGCGATAGAAGCTACGCAATAGCTTAGAAAAAATGCAAAAAATCACGTCAATCTGTTTCTCCGTTGTAGCGTGATTAAAGAACAAACAAACACACTTTCACATTTATAGTATTAGCTGTTAGGATAGTTAGTATTATATAAGTATATCTCTTACGTCTTACATTAGTTTTATAGCCGGTAAAAAAATAATCGTAAACCATAATGGATCGCCATAGAAATTATATGGATAGAGTTTTATGATTGAATGTTTTATAGGGCTTACTAAATATGGCAAGTCTGACTGGCTAGTTATTTTATAGATTTTTATTGTTGGTACGTGTCTAAAAGGGTTCGGTAAGAATTCCAGTTTTTAGGGTAACCTTAGGTCAGCTAAGTGGACTATGGCCTATAAAAATTTAACCGACGATTAAAGATGTTTTCCTTTTGACAGATTTTCAATACTAAAAGCGTCAGTAGGTAGTTCAACGTTACAACCGTAATATCCGAAGCATAAACCAAGTTTCAAGATTCGTGAAAATCAAGACCCGTGTTAAAGTATTTTTTTATCTTTCTTCTGTTCTTATCATTTTTTATGATAAGAAAAGAAGTAGTGCATGTTTAGTTGATAAATTTCTTTTAGGTCTCAGTCATGTCTTAAAATGAGTAGGTTTTTTAATATTAGTGTTCAACTTGATACCTTAACATGGGTAGCCTAAGTATGTCATGCTCTCTTTAAAATTTCTGTGGTGGTGTCGTGTGGTGCGGGTTGTTACGTTCCCTCAAATATGGTTGAGCGAAGCAATGGCTGGATCATGCGTAGTGCTCGTGAACGGGTGCCACCAACGGGAATGGGTCTGCTTTTGCCTGCCTGTGTTAACATGTATTGGATTGTTTTGCATTTTTGAAACTTAATTGTGGAAACACTGTATACATAGCTAGTTTTGTTATGTATTGTAAAAAAAATTTCTTTTTTTTGAAAAGAGCAACTGCTGAGTTTCTTACCGGCTCTTCTCAGCAGAATCTGCATTCCGAACCGGTGGTAGATTTATGACGTGTCATAGGAGCTACAAGTTGGCCTACATGAAATAAATAAATTTTGAATTTGAATCTGAAATTTGAATTAGGTTTGTTACTGACAAATACTGATATATTATAAAGTACTTAATAGAATACGTTTGACTTTTTTGTATGAAAAGTTGTTAGTGTAAATATAAAAAAAAGGATTCTTCATATAAGTGTGAATAAGTCAGTATCAAGCATAGGGCTAAGTAATAGGCATGAGAACAGGACTAGGAATAGGAATGCTAGAGCAGATAGCGCTTAGTCACGACGCGTGACCTAGGCTGCCGCGGTTAGAATCCTAATGTACACTACCCACCTACCCACCGCCTAGTACATTCCCATTTCTTGAGATATTTCCTAAGTATAGGTTGCAATGTTTCCTTCACCATTTAAACAAGTGATAATTAACGGCAGGATCTCCGAAAACAGCCTGTTTTTGATTCAATAGTAAACAATCAAATATTTTTTGTTTTGATAGGTTAAAAATATATGTTGTAGTTTAATACACGTTCTAAATTATTTTATCGTTCAAAAGTTCATACTTTGAACTTCACTCGATCAAATAATATTCCGAAAACAGTGTAGTTTTTAATTGTTTTTCAGGTTTTATTTATAGTATATTAAAGTTAAACTAAAAAAAAATGTCAAAAAATAGGCAAAAGCTTTTAGAAGAATATTTTACCGTTAATTTTTTTTCTAAAAAGTTTTCTTTTTTTTTATCACGACTGTTTTACTTTCTTTATAACAAAGTGGCTCGTGCACCTCACTTCAATTGCTTGCAAGGTACTGCGGCCGAAGATCGTGCCCTTAATTTAAAACTCCAATAAGAATAAAAGTACTCCAATAATATAAACGTAAAAATTCTTTTTACAAAACCGACATATATAAAGTATATCAATTGTGCTTATAAAATTTGAATAGTTCCCTCGATTTCTCCAGGATCCCATCAACAGATCCTGACCTGATAACAATCTGACCACCTGGGAAGTATACCCATACTTTGGGAGCCTCTGCTTTAGCGTAAGCGATCGTAGAAAGAAACGTCACGTTTGTAATATGGCTAGGGCGACTGTAGAGCAACGTAAGCTTTTTTTTATCCCGGTAAAACAGAGGATTCCTTTGGGATTTTTAAAACCTAACTCCACGCGGACGAAGTTGCCAGCAACACCTAGTGTAGTTCTTTCATTTCACGAGGGCTCGTGGCTTATGGTTGTTTGTGTATCGTATCTGTATAAGTGCGAGCGAGAGGTTGCTCGCGTCTGTCTGCTCCCACCTAGGCTCCTGACAGGCACGCACACTCACGCAATGTGCACGTACACGATGTAACCACAAGTAAAGCTCCCGTAACTTCGTGAGATAAACGTACTATAGTAGTAAACATAAATGTTACTTGCTTAACCAAACAAAACTCCTTGTCTCTAAAGTGGCTATGTCTAATGTTCTAAGTGGACCCCCATCTGTTTGACCCACAACAGAATTCGTGACCCAATTTGTCGGCGCGTGTAAAAGGTCGTGGGTAAATTTGTTCACTAACAATTTACACCTATAGCCGATAGAACGAAAGCACCCAATTTGTACCACCAATATTTGTGTTGGGCGAGATTTGACCCAAATGCTCGCTTTATTGGGCCAAGCCTGGCCAAATACGTTAAAAAATTCATTTTTTTTTAGAGATAAGCTTCACCTATGTCTACTTCTTCTAATATATGTTATCTTGTAAATTCTTATATGTACATGACAAATAAAAAAAAAAACAAAACACGTCTATTTTGCAATGAGATGTATATATATACGTTTAAAAAACCAGTGCAGTGATAGGCTAGTGGTTAGTACTTTGGTCTCCTGTTCGGAAGGGGTTGAGGGTTCAATCCCGGGCACACACACCTCTTACTTTTCGAAGCCATGTGTTATAGCAAACAAGCGAATTGTAGTTTTTTACGAACATGTTAATATAATTATTTAAACGTAAAAATTCTTTTTACAAAGCCGACTTCAAACGCCACTACAAAGTATATCAATTGGGCCCATAAAATTTGAAGACTTCCTTCGATTTCTCCAGAATTCCATCATCAAATCCTGAATTGATGACAATGGGACCTTTTGAGAAGTAGTATTATTATATATACTTCTTATATATAGTATTCCCCTTTAAAAAAAAAGAATTTTCCAAATCGAGCCAGGCGTCTTCGAGTAATCGGGGAACATACATAAAAAATAAAACCAAAAAAGGTTCCGACGAATTGAGAACCTCCTCCTTTTTTGAAATCGATAAAAAATACGCTAAAGCGAAGACACAACTTACACCGAACTCATATATAAACCATCTCTGTCCCACCATGAATACGGATACAAACATTCATATGTCATTGTCAGTCAACTGTCACTCAAATGTCACGGGAGTTTCTCACGGATCGCTACATTTTGATACTTTCAAAATCATATCTCAAGTTACGATTGATATTAATTGTATCGAGTATCTTTTTTTTATACATTATAGACACACGCTTGACCACTATCACACCTGATGGAAAGTGATGTTGTGGTCTAAGGTGTAACGCGTTTGTCTAGAATTTCTTTCTAGACAAACGCGCGAAAGAAACGTTTATTTTATGAATTGTGCCACACATCACCCAATAGGTAGGTACATATACCTAGGTTAGGTTGAAGAATAGTTAAGTTGAAGGAGGTAGAAGATTTCACTGTTATTTTAAAGATACCCAAGTTGTAAGTCTCTCTTACAATCTTTTAGTAAGTATTTTCTTTATTTTTTAAGATTTTCTCAAACCTACTTCTAGTATTATCGCAAAATAATAATCTCGACCTGTCGACTACGCCTAGTTAGATTTTTAAAAATCTTTCTTTTTACGGGATAGAAATTATATAATAAGTATCCTTTCATATAGGTGGTTGTAAACCAACAACAAACCAATTCTACTAAACTAAAAACCGATATTATCAATAACTAACTTACAACTTTTAATTCCCGCGGGAAATATTTAATTTTCCGGGATAAAATGTAGCCTAGGTATACTTTGATCCTGGGTATCGCCATTCCAAATTTCGACAAATTGGTTCAGTCGTTGCGGCGTGATTGAGTAACAAACCATCCATCCATCCAAAAATCTGTCAAAACGATAAGAACACCGTCCATCCATACATGATCATACATCCATACTTTCGCATTTGTAATATCAATAATAGGAAGTAGAATTCGATTGTGAAACGAATTTTTGTAATAAAATCTATAATTATCGACTAACAAGGGCTACGTAATAAAATACGAGAGGGCCATGTGCTCCGGAGCAGATAACCGATGGCCGTGAGCGACGAATTAATAAAAAGCGCCGTAAATTGATCCATTCCTCTCAAATATTTCCGCTTGATCAAAGCGAGAACAGAGCTTCAGAAACTATATAAAATAACATAGGCATAGAATTATAACGCCAAGAATAATATAAACGTAAAAATTCTTTTTACAAAACCGACTTCAAACGCCACTACAATGTATTTCATTTGTGCCTATATTTTAAGAGTTCCTTCGATTTCTCCGGGATCTCATTATCAGATCGTAACCTGATGACAATGGAACTCCCGATGTCTCGAAGACGCCTGGACCGATTTGGAAAATTCTTTTTTTATTTGAAAGGGTAGGCATACTTCCCAGGTGGTCCCATAGTAATCAGGTTAAGATCTGGGATCCTGGAGAAATCGAGGGAACTCTTCAAATTTTGTACACACACTTGATATACTTTGTAGTGGCGTTTGAAGTCAGTTTTGTAATTATTCGATGACAAGATAGCCCTTAACTGCGATCTCACCTGATGGTAAGTGACGATGCAGTCTACATACCCCTAATCGGTTTCTACACGCCATCGTGCCGGAACGCTAAATCGCTTGGCAGCACGTCTTTGACGGCAGGGTGGTAACTAGCCACGACCAAAGCCTCCCACCAGACCAGACCAGAGACAATTTAGAAATTATAAATTCCTAAATTGCCCCCGCCGGGAATCGAACCCGAGACTCCCCAGTTATAAGACCACAGCGCTCACCACTGCGCCAGGGAGGTCGTCAAATATTATATATTATGTATATTTATACATATTATAGGTTTATAGGTTTATATTATGTATAATGCAACATGGAGGTCAGATCGCGTCATTATTTATTTTATTTGCTCTTCAATGTCAAGGTTGGTTCATACTTTACACTTTATTGTTCAGATTATGACTCAGACATGCGTATGAATAATAATCTTATTGCATTATGACCTCATTCATCACGAGAAATTGGAAATTCCTCCCCTTAAGTTATCCTTATGTGCTACAACAATATAACAATTATCTCTTACTAGCTTTTGCCCTCGGTTTCGCTCATGTTCGATTTTTCAAACCCCTACTTCACCCCCTTAGGGATTGAATTTTCCAAAATCCTTTCTTAGCGGATGCCTACGCCCTTCAGTGGTTTAAGCTTTGTGTTTATAGATTAGTTAGTCAGTCAGTTAGTCACCTTTTCCTTTTATATGTTCAGATATCAGTTATAACTAGCTTTTTCCCGCGGTTTTGCTCACGTTAAGTTCGATTTTTCAAACCTCTATTTCACCCCTTTAGGAATTGAATTTTCAGAAATCCTGTCTTAGCGGATGCCTACGTCGTTCAGCCCGATCCATTCGGTGGTTTAAGCTGTGTTTATAGATCAGTCAGTCAGTCAGTCACCGTTTCCTATGATAGGTATATTGAAAATTCAAAAATTTTATGATGAGTAATTGAGTATATTATGTATGTGCAAGAAATGAAATATACTCGGGAGCGTAAACTGGCGTCGAACGAAATTAGAAATGAAAAGCATCAAATTACAGTATTGCCAGCCCATAAATTCAACATCCCCATAAACGTTCATTTACTCCCCGATGAGCGAGGCATAATTTTATTGTGCTCCACCCAGCTTTGACCCAGTTAGCGTGGAAGTCTAATAAATCTCCCTATTTAGGTTACAATCTGGGTGATTAAGGAATTTTCCTTAAAAATGCGCAGAATACCAGAAAAATCGCCGCGATAGATGAAATAAAACATATTTTATTTTATTTATTTATTTTTATTTTTTATGTACATATAAGAATTTACAAGACATATATTAGAAGAAGTAGACATAGGTGAAGCTTATCTCTAAAAAAAAGAAATTTCTTCTAGTTTCCCTTGAAAGTGCGTAAGGTGAAATTATAGAGTGAGTGTAACATACCCGAAACCTCGCGTGAAATCTTAAATCATTTAGCCAAACTGTGAAGCACGGCAGATTCTAGCGTATAGCGCGGAATAGGAGTGCAATAATCGCCAAATACATTATGTATTCTAATTACTTGTATGATATTCATAAAAAAATGGTTATATCGTTTCTTTACGAGTATTAAAATTGGGCGTTTGAAAGAGAAAGACGATGGGAAGTAAAAAAAAATATATATATATGAATAGCGAGCAAACGTGCAGGCGGGTCACCTGGTGTTAAGTGATTACCGCCGCTCATGAACACTTGTAGCACCTGAGGCACCACCACCACACACAATTTATAAAAAAAAAGTTTTATATTCAGCATCATCAGCATAATGTTCGTTAGCATAGAGAAGAGTGCCTATCTACGTAGGTACTTTTTCTGCGCTAACGAATGCCTACCAACAAAATGAACTGAGCTATTACAGTTTAACCTAAATAAAAGCTGGTCGTTTCCCGAATTCTAACGCAAGTTTACGACCTTTTTATACGCTTGCAACGTCCGTGTACCGAGCGGTGACGCAATTTAGTTTACCTAACTAAAACCAGAGATTACATACTGAGAAGAAGATTAGTAATAGATTGCTGATTCTTTATCCTTTTTTTTATTTGATGACAAGATAGTCCTCATCTGATGATAAGTCTTAAGATGGTAGCGGGCTAACTTGGAAGGATTATGGCACTGTAGTTCATATACATTCAACCGACGCTATCTGTTTCTAGTTTCTACACGCCATCGTGCTGAAACGCTAAATCGTTTGGCGACACGTCTTTGATAGCAGGGTGGTAACGGCCAAAGCCTCCCACCAGACCAGACCAGAGACAATTATAAAATCCCAAATTGCCCCCGCCGGGAATCGAACCCGTTATAAGACCCTTCCAGTTATAAGACCACAAAGCTTACCACCGCGCCATGGAGGTGGTCAAAATTCCTGACTTACCTACTTCCTTACTAATATTACTAGTGGTTCGCCCCGAACTGAGACCTCGCGATATCCCATAATTCCCAAAAGTTTTAATTATATATTGTAATAATTAACTTTTAACATTAGACGCAATAAGAAAAATAATAGCTGACATAAAACTGTTTTACTGAAACAGCGCCATCTATTAGCATTATTGTGAAGCTATTAGCATTTTAAATTAAATAATTTCGTTTCTTTATAACATTTATCTAATTTTAGTATTTGTTGTTCAAGTACAGGATATAACTGAATTTTCAACCAAGTTTCACGTTCTAATATTCAGTAATTCAGAAGTTATAGGGCTCTGACAGACATTTAGACGGACACACTTCTCTGTCTAGTAGGCAAGCGCCCTAGTTGACTCAGAGAACTCGCTTCGCTCGTTCAATAAAAGCGAAAGTGTGTTTGTTTGTTGGTTTCTTGGATCGACGTGATTTTTTGCATGGGTATAGTTGAGGACTGGGAGAGTTACATTGGTTACCCTTTATCCCGGAAAATCAAAGAGATCCCGCGGAATTTCTAAGAAACTAAATTTTTCTTCTTCACTTTCGCATTTATACATTTTTTTTATAAGTAAGGATGGAATGGAAAAAAAATTGATAAGACTAAACTTTTTGAACGGATTAGATTAGCTAGGGATGTGAAATATTGAAATAGTATCGACACTGCCGCCAAAGTTAAAAGCGTACAATACTACCGGAGAGTAATATAGGAACAACAACAACCAAAGTTAAATGTATGACATCAGCGCACCATGGGGCATGGGTAACGGATGCGGAGTTTATTTTTATTGGGAGATGACTCATACAGTTAACGACTTTCGCGGAATTTCCTCGTGGGATTAGTTCAGGGTCTTAAAAGCTATAACATATGCGATGCAAGAGGCTTTGTGTAATCCAACCGAAAGATGTCAATTGCTTTATAATATACTAGTTGATGATATAATAGAAATATGTTTTATTCAAATAAACTTTTACAATTACTTTTGAATCGTCGATGAATCTACTACTGGTCGGAATGCCTTTCCTGCCGAGAAGAGCCAGCAATAAACTCGAAAATATATATATAGGTCTTTTGTAATGACTTCTACATATAAGCGTTATTCTTTCCAGCGATAGTAATGGGAGGGACGACGTCCTCCAGCAATGAGGAAATAAATAGAGAGGTTTCTCTGGTCGGAGGCTTTAGCCGTGGCTAGTTACCACCCAACCATCAAAGACGTGCCGTGCCATCAAGCGATTTAGCGTTCTGGTACGATGGCGAGTAGAAACCAGTTAGGGGTATAAGTTGATGCCATACCTCTTCCAAGTTAGCCCGCTACTATCTTAGACTGCATTATCACTTACCATCAGGTGAGATCGCAGTCATGGACTATCTTGTCATCGAATAAAAAAAAACCAGTGACTCGGCTTATGTTCCCACACTATCGACCCACTATCGATATCGATCTATCAGCGAGATTTATTTGTTCAAACATTCACCGGGATTTATTATATTGTTGAGCTCCCGTTGAAATAATACTTCAACTAGGTAGGTACTTCAAACACGTGCAATCAACTTTGTGAGTAGTTTTTAACCGACTTCACAGAGGAGGTTCTCAATTGGTCGGAATCTTTTTTTTTTGTTCTCCGATTACTTGAAGACGCCTGGACCGATTGGGAAAATTCTTTTTTTGTTTGAAAGGGTATACTTCCCAGGTCATCGGGTCAGGATCTGATGACGGGATCCTGGAGAAATCGAGGGAACTCTTCAAAGTTTTAGGCACGTTTGAAGTCGACTTTTTGAAAAGACTAGTCTTAACTAGTATCGAAATTCGAATATTGAAAAAAGAAAAATGACATTGTGTTACAATATCAAAAACCTTTATCCTACTATCCTACTTCCTACTAATATTATAAATGTGAAAGTGTGGATGTTTGGCTGTTTGGATGTTTGGATGTTTGTTACTCAATCACGTCGCAACAACTGAACCGATTCTGCTGAAATTTGGCACAGAAGTAGATCATAGTCTGGAATAACATATTAGCCTATATGTTATTCCAGAAAATGAGAAATTCTTTTTATCCCGGAAAATGAGGGAGTTCCCGCGGGAATTAAAAAACTTCAGTCCACGCGAACGAAGTCGCGGGCATCAACTAGTTATAATATAAAAAAAAGTCAAATACCCAATTGCGTCGTATATCATATGCAACGGTATTTGATTTTGATTTGATTCGTTTCTAAACTACGTTTTTTTATGAGATCAAATGTCCAAATGTCACAACTCATAATGCTTTGCATCATTATACACGTAACTATCGGAAAATAAGTGTGTCAAGAACACTGCGGGTACACAGCAATAATAATAGTGTTGGTAAATCCACAAACACAACGGCTAGAACGGAGTCCACCTGTTATATTTTCTTAGTTGTGGTCCAAGTTAGAAGCGTTTTTAGAAATTAGCAAGAAAATGTTAGAATTATTGTGCTGTAATCCGCCAACAGAAATAATCTTTACGAATTATTTAAGAAAAACTAATGGAAACTACTAATTTACCAACTTTTCCCCCATTTCCCCTCAAACGGTGTAACTTTTTACCAAACAATATGTGGACTGTACGGATCAATTTGATGCTGGAAGGAAACTTTTACTTTGGATGTTGAGGTTTTTGTCTAATTGTAAATAAGTAGTTTCAACGTTACACATCATCAAAGGTTTGCTTGTAAATCTTTGGCTTATGTTTATATAATGAAAACAAGCTTGTTGTGTTTCTCTGTAATAGGAGAAAACAACATTAAAAGTCTTTACACAGGTATTTTACAACGTAATTACCGACAAAAACTTCGAGAAAACAAAATCCTACTCGACTCCCGGTTTGAATGTCAATGTCACTAACCACAGACTAACATCTTATTGATAGATTATGTCTATCACACGCCCAAGACATAATAAACAGGTATTAAAGAAAAGCAATAGGTGGTTTTCTTTACATCTCCCCCTTCGGCGAGTAACAATTGCATGTGATAACATAATATGTGATTGTTCATACGGTAATAAACACTGGAGATAGTTTTGTAATATGGTAGAGATTTGACTCCGCCTTCTTGCGTCCAGTATCAACTTCATAGATTGAGTTTGAAATTTTCTTCAGAATTTTGTATGGTCCAATCCTCAATTCATCCATTTTCTTCCTATTTAGTCGATTTCCGTTTTCCACGTAGACTCTGTCACCTACTTCTAATTTATATTCTTCCCTATGCCGATCGAATATTCTTT
This sequence comes from Hipparchia semele, assembly GCA_933228805.2. Classification (NCBI taxonomy): domain Eukaryota; kingdom Metazoa; phylum Arthropoda; class Insecta; order Lepidoptera; family Nymphalidae; genus Hipparchia; species Hipparchia semele. The sequence continues at coordinate 1,629,200 of OW121733.1, read as the reverse complement.
TATTGTAATTGTGAGATTTTATTGTGTTCTCTAAAGCGAGTTTCCTATCTTTTTTCAGATCTTCTTTTGAATATCTTGATTTTAGTTCAATAGGTAGAATATTGACATTTTCGCCCTCTAAGAGATATTTTGGAGCAAATTTCGTAACTGTGTGTTCTGTTTCATTATATTTTCCTACACATTTCTGAGCGATAACAGTCCATGCTATTTTTTTTTCACTTTCATTTATTTTACATCTTATCTTGTTGACTAAAGTTTGATTTAGCCTTTCGTTAAGCCCATTCGAAAATGGTGAATCCACAGCGGTGAAAACCATTGTAATGTTTTCCTTCTTCAGAAATTCTTTAAATTCTTTAGAATTTATACCAGGGTATTGGTCTGTTAATACCATATCAATGTTGTAGCTTTGTGTCACATTTTTTATAAGTTTAATAAAATCACTGGAGCTTTGATTTCTTGATGTGGAAATGTATGCATATCTTGTGAAATGATCAACCAGAAGGTGTAGGTATTTCTTTGTGGACCGTGATCCTCCAAAGCCTCCAATGGTATCAATAGATACAATTTCGAAAGGACGTGTTGCTGGACCTAAATGTGACATTAGGCCATACTTTGATTTCCTCCTCGATTTATTTTTTATACAAATTTCACATTCATCGCAAATTTGCTTAATGTTTGCGATAATATTCTTTGCTGTGTAGAATGGTGTTATTTTACTTATCATCTGGGTCCTCCCAATGTGGCAGTAAGTGTCATGGACATCCTTTATTAGAATTTTGCTAAGTTCCTCTGATAGTATGATTTTATTGATTCTTCTGTTCTTTTTGTAGTAAATTCCATTTTCAAATATCAATTTTTCTCTTTGTAGGTTTTGATTTGTGCGTTGGTCATTTTTTATATGTTCTAGGTTTATTAAATTTACTACTTTTAAAAAATCTTCAGTATTATCATAAGGTTCTAGAACTGGATTTCTACTTAAACAGTCTGCTTCTTGGTTTGATTTTCCTGGATTATATTTAATCTTAAAATTATATTGAGATAAATAATACATTAAATCCCCTAATTCCTCATCAGTTCTAGCCTTTATATTCATATTTTCTAGTGGTTTATGATCTGAGTATACTATAAATTCCTTTCCCATAAGCCAATGCTGCCAGTATTTCACAGCTTCTTTTATTGCTAAACATTCCAAATATATTGCCTTCTTTTTTTTCTGGGCTTCAGTTAATTTTTTTGAAAAGTAAGCAACTGGCTTAGTATCCCCGTTTCTATTTTCTTGTTTTAAGACTGCTCCTACTCCTTTGATACTAGCATCTGTGTAAATTCTTATTGGAAGTTCAGGGTCAAAGATATGAAGAATTGGTTCTGAACATAGTAATGTTTTTATTTTATCGAATGATTCCTGACATTCTGCAGACCATATAAATTTCACATCTTTCCGTAATAGGAGAAAGTTTTTATTTGTCAACCATAATGTACTACTAATTACATATTGTTTTATAATGAAAACAAGCTTGTTGTGTTTCTCTGTAATAGGAGAAAACAACATTAAAAGTCTTTACACAGGTATTTTACAACGTAATTACCGACAAAAACTTCGAGAAAACAAAATCCTACTCGACTCCCGGTTTGAATGTCAATGTCACTAACCACAGACTAACATCTTATTGATAGATTATGTCTATCACACGCCCAAGACATAATAAACAGGTATTAAAGAAAAGCAATAGGTGGTTTTCTTTACATTTATATAACTTTGTTTTAATCCTGGGTACAAGCTATCTCCATTCCAAATTTCAGTCAAATCGGTTCATTCCTTGTGGCGTGAAGGAGTAACAAACATACACACACACATATAAACTTTCGCCTTAATAATATTATTATTAGTGTGAAGTGTGACGATGTGATGTGATACAGAATTAGTCCCGTTACAGTTTTATTATGTGTTATAAGATTTTCTTCAATTTACAATCGACAGTTCCTAAATCCCCACAAGTTATTTTTGAACGTTGGCATGTTGATGTTTTGAGAATAATTCCTTGATCTTCTCTTGCAGGCAAAGCAGTCGCCCCCGACAACATCAGCCACAATCTTGTGCTGGAGTCGCCTAGGATTATCAGTAAGTGTGTAACATATCTGCAATTATCTTATTACGGGAAGTGAGGCTGACCGACAGCAGGATGTACCATGCGAGGGAGCATGTCGGCTCCGTCAAGATCATCCACAACCTTGTCGTGCTGACTGCTGGAGTCACCTAGGATCTTCAGTAAGACTATAACAATAGGGAGAACTTTCTCCGGGCTATAAGTGTTGCGTCCGGAAACCGGCTGGTTCGCTTTAGGTTATTTGGAACTTGTATATAGCGCGATGTAGGATCGCCTGTTGTAGTGTGGTTGTACTTTGCTGCAGTTAGTACCTGCGCCATCTAGTTCCATTTTTATGAGTTTATGCTTGCATGTGGAGTAGCCACACTCAGCATTCCAACCAATATAAGACGTTTTTTTTAAATTTCCAGGGCTCACAGCAACTGGCAACGGTCAGCTGGTTGAAGGTTCTGATCTGCAGCTGACTTGCGAAGTCGCAGGCTCTCCGCCGCCCAAGATCATTTGGTCTAGAGACGAAGACAATGTGGTAAGAACTCTCCAACATCCCAACTAATATTATAAACCTATAAGTGAAACCTTTTATCTTGGCAATAGAGAGGGTTTCTGTGAAAAACCACGCGGATCGTGTTGCGAGCAAAAGCTAGTTGTACAGTAAAACAATTACGATAACGCGTATTTTTATTTCTGTTTGATTTATTATGTAACTAGCTGCACTAAGATGCCCGCGACTTCGAAGTCGCGGGAATCTTAGTTTATGAAAATCCCGAGGGAAATCTTCGATCTATCAAGATAATAATATAAACGTAAAAAATTCTTTTTACAAAACCGACTTCAAACGCCACTACGAAGTATATAAAATTTGAAGAAATCACTCGATTTCTCCAGGATTAGATATTTTATATGGACAGTGTATGGAGCTACTGAATTTGTGACGCCACATGTCAGTACAATCTCTCTGTCTAACAGGATATTCTAAAGCTTTATATTTTCGAGAGGAGTTAAGATATTAAAAAAATAAAAATGAATGTTTTAATAATATTAAAAAACTTTATTTTAAGTATATAAAAAAAAATTTAGTGAAATACCCAATTGATTGATTCAATTCATTTCTGATATTGATTGCCATTCCCTTGTAAAGTGTTAACAGTTACGTGAAGTTCAATTTCGAGTTCAAAAGATAAACGCACGCAAACAAACATTCATCAATTTCTCGCCTGTCCGACGTGACAGCTTCCGATACTGTCAGTCTAACCCAATTCTACCAGGAAGCGAACGTATCTAGACTTGCTTTTGAGCCTTTATTTCCTTGACCAGCTGTGGGATTGGCCACGGCTGGGCATCCAGTTGCCCACAGGATACCTAGTGTAATAACTTATTATAGTTCTTGCAATTCACGAGGACACGTGAGGTTTACTTATGGATACGTCTTGTACATTGCGTAAGTGTGCGTGCCAGTCAGGAGGCTAGGTGGGAGCGGTTAGGCGCGAGCAAGCTCTCGCTCACACTTATACAGATACGACACACACACAACCATGAACCACCAGTGTTAGTCGAATTATTCAGCTTGGCCAATATTAATCGTTTTTGTTCTTTCAGAATAAACGCCTGCAAGAAAGCGACGCGACATTCCTCGGTAACACGGCGTTAATCAAGAACGTAAGGCCTTCCAACTCCGGAAGGTACAATTGCTATGCTTTCAACGAAGCAGGCACCGATCAGGCCGACATCACTGTCGTTGTAAGAGGTAAGTTAGTTACCTTATGTTATTTAAAACTTACCTTTGCAAATAGGACCCACCCAACCAACTATGTAATTGCAATTTTTTTTACTTGAAGTAAAGTTTCGTATGTTTCCTTTTCCGAACGGTAATCAACAGGACCCTATATTACTAAGTCATCCGCTGTCCGTCCGTCCGTCCGTCCGTCCGTCCGTTCATGTGTTTATATGATACTTTTTGCGCTAAACTACATGGTTTACGAATTATTTAAGAAAAACTGATGGAAACTACTTTACTATTTACCAACTTTTCCCCTCAAATGGTGTAACTTTTTACCAATCAATATGTGGACTGTATAGATCAATTTGAAGCTGGAAGGAAACTTTTACTTTGGATGTTGAGGTTTTTGTCTAATTGTAAATAAGTAGTTTCAACGTTACACATCCTCAAAGGTTTGTTTGTAAATCTTCGGCTTATGCTTATATAACTTTGACTTGACCTTCTCTTAAACGACAAGTAGAGCCCCCATAAAAACATTAATACACGTCACTACAATGAATATTACCATAAACTATCCCATAAAAACTGCCCAAACAACCTGACCCCTCCGATTCCGTTGATTGAGGTCAAAGAAAGTGGTTTCATCTTAAACACGGATCAACTTACACTGGTCGACAGAGGCGGCATTTCTTTTGTACATTTGATATTATAATACGTGGTGTGAATGGGATTACGAGTTATGAATCCTAGGGTTGTCAACTTTTTTTTATACCTAACTTTTGACTTAATTTTACCAACTATACCTAATTATCTCCTAAATAGAAGTCTCCTTACGTAGGGTGGCCCCTAAATACAATTTCTTATCCAATGTTTTGTCGACCTCCCTGGCACAGTGGTAAGAGTTCTGTAGGGCTAACATGCGCGCCACGATAGAATTTTGTCTACCCATTTACTCGTGAAATCTCATACAAATTCACGAGTAAATGGGAAGACAAAATTTTCTCGTGGAAGCCATGTTAGCCCTACTGGTCTTATAATTTTGGAGGTTCGGATTGTCTATACTCTACCGCTTGTAGCCTCAATAGCCCAACGGTTAAAGATTCGGACTGAAAACTGAATGGTCGCAGGTTCGAATCCCACCCGTTGCACTATTGTCGCACCCACTCCTGGCACAAGCTTTCCTCTTATTTGGAGGGGATAAGAGGATATTTGTCAACTTCAGCTTGGCTAATATTCTTTTTTTTTTTTTAAAAAAAGACGTGTGGCACTCGGGGACTGCCGCGGTAAAGCTATTGCATAGCATTTTTTATCAACGCCATCTAGCGGCTCACCGTAGAGGAGTCCCGTGTCAGGTTATTTTCGTTACGGAATTTCTGGATTCGGTCTCTACGCTGGCCCGCGATAGAAGCTATGCAATAGCTTAACAAAACCTTCTTTGTCCATGGTTTGTTAAAAATAACGTTGTAGGTATAAGGTACCCAAGGCAACTGCCCACTGAAAGCCTACTTTTAGAGTTTTATATTCCCTGAGTAATGTATTCCAATAATGCCAGTCTAATAAGAATTATTTGCCCAGCTGTATTCACTGAGTCATTGGGAATGTAAAATATAAATAAATCCCTAAAGGGTTAACCTCTTCTAATAAAAATATGCTATTTTGAACTTTATTGCTTCATTAATAAGAGCTGTGGACGCAAATATCGACGAGAGGTAAAAGTATGGGATTATACCCCTTAAAGCAAAGGTTATTGTATTGTAAGTGCATGTTGAAGTACCTAACTTTTTATAATATGACAAGCCTTTTTATATAATTATAGATTACATGTGATTAAGCTCGAAGAATCGATGGACGTTGGGGTCCTAAGGTCACCGGGAAGATTGGAGATTGGTTTGTCCTTCAATCATGGAGCAACGGAGATACGAATCCACGTTTTTGAATAGAGTGATATAGGCTACCTTTTGTCCCGGTTACCCTTGGTTACCGTTGGTTTCCCTTCGGATACCTACGGAACCCTAAACATTACTAGAACAATTTGATCATTTAGTCCACTTTTTTTTAATTCGATAACAAGTTAGTCCTTGACTGCGATCTTACCTGATGGTAAGTGTCGATGCAGTCTAAGATGGTAGCGAGCTAACTTGGAACGGGTGTAGCAGTGTAGATTCAATCCATACCCCCTAAACGGTTTCTACACTCCATCGTGCCGGAACGCTAGATCGCTTAGCGGCACGTCTTTGACGTTAGGGTGGTAACTAGCCATGGCTAAGGCCTCTCATCAGACAACCAAAATAACAATATTGTAGGTTAGACCTACAATTGTAAGTCTAATCTACACTTCTACACTTCTACACTAATATTATAAAGAGGAAAGATTTGTATTTTTATGTCTATGTTTGTAATGAATAAACTCAAAAACTACTGAACCGATTTGGCTGAAATTTAAAATGAAGATAGATTATACCTTGTATTAAAACATAGGCTACTTTTTATCCCGAAAAAAAATTATAGTTCCCGCGGGATCTTGAAAACTAATTCCACGCGAACGAAGTCGCGATCATTAGCTAGTAGAGCTATAATTGTGTTTTTTTTTTTCCTTGGATTAAACATCCACATTATTTATAACATCAAAATATCAATTTAGAGTTTTTGCAATTACGTCTTTCGTATTGGATGAGCGGCTTGTTATATGGATCAAGGTTGCCCAGAATGGCCAGAATTGGATCGTAAAAAACCTTGGTATCTATGCCAGTGACGGACAGTTTAATCCAGTAAAGTGTACAGTGAGCCAGTCATTAGGACAGCGAGCCGCGTCGTCTGTTAATTACGACTAATTGAAGCGACCCGGTTCTATCCTGATCAACTCTAGCTACTTCCGTATATACGACGCGCAGTGGAACATTCCCTGTATCGTTTGCTAAATGTTGGAATAACATTCCGCCTCCCTAATAATAATTATTAAATTTAAATATATATATAAAATTCAAAGTCCTGACTGACTGACTGACTGAGATATCAACGCACAGCCTAAACTACTGAAGTTAGAAACTTGAAATTTTTACAGTTGGTTCCTTATATGACGTAGGCGCACACTAAGAAAGGATTATTGGAAATTCCACCCCTAAGGGGTTTAAATAGGGGATTGAAGTTTATATGAAACTCCGTCATTTTTCAAGCTGTTTCCACCAAAGTTGGTATTTGAGCTTTCAGTTAAAAATAAAGAAGTACCTACGTGTGTCACAGTTTTTGAAAATTCCACTCCAAAATCTAATTCCACGCGGACCAAGTCGCGGGGGCAAAAGCTAGTAATTAATAAATCATATCATACTATATATCTAACTTCATACTCATATTATAAAGGCGAAAGTGTGTTTCGTTTGGTTTGTCCTTTAATTACGCCGCGTCATTTTTTGCGTGGACGTATATTTGAGGAAATGAACAGTGACATAAGCTACTTTTCATCCCGGAAAATTAAGAAGTTTCCGTGGGAAATCGATTCAGTCGTTGGGGCGTGATTGACTAACCATCATCTAGACTAGTTTTTGCCCGCGGCTTCACTCACGTTAAATTCGATTTTTTAAACCCCTATTTTACCCCCTTAGGGGTTGAATTTTCAAAAATACTTTCTTAGCGGATGCCTACGTCATAATAGTTGTCTGGATGCCAAACAGCCCGATCCGTCCAGTGGTTAGGGCTTTGCGTTGATAGATCAGTCAGTCAGTCAGTCAGTCAATCAGTCACCTTTGCCTTTTATATATTTAGATGATGCCCGCGACCTCGTCTGCGTGATATAACTTTTTTGATTCCCGTGGAAACCCGTTAATTTTCCGGGATAAATTGTGGCCTATGTGTTAATCCAGGGTATAATCTATCTCCATTCCTTTCAGCCAAATCCAAAGTTTTTGCGTGAAACAGTAACAAACATCCATCCATCTATACTTACAAACTTTCGCGTTTATAATTTTTTTTTTAAAACAAAGAATATTAGGCAACCTAAAGTTGACTAATATCCTCCTATCCCCTCCAAATAAGCGGAAAGCTTGTGCTAGGAGTGGGTACGACACTAGTGCAACGGGTGGGATTCGAACCTGCGACCTTACAGTTTTCAGTCCAAAACTTTAACCGTTGGGCTATTGAGGCTGACATTAGTAGGATATAAGTAAGATTGCTTGCCTGAAATCGAAACTCGGACTCTCCGAAAAGGCCAACATCTTAACCACTGGGGTAAAATAGATTCCTATAGGTATCTGCGTTTCATAAGCTAAACAAACAAAAATTTAAAAACATGTCGGTACAATTCCGCGAATGTGTCCCTGGCCTAATTAAGCATGGCAGTCACAAACAGGTCATCTGGTCATCGCTAATGTGCATCGTGCTTAATAAATTGTTCGAAATATGTCCGCCAGTCACGGCATACCATGCTTTACGGAAGTTCGTTATTAAATTATAACCCCACTTTAACTTATGCTCATAATGATAGTATATGACATACTAGCTTTTGCCCCCGCGACTTCGTCCGCGTGGAATTAGATTTTGGGGTGGAATTTTCAAAAACTGTGACACACGTACTTTTTTATTTTTAACTGAAAGCTCAAATACCAACTTTGATGGAAACAGCTTGAAAAATGACGGAGTTTCATATAAACTTCCATCCCCTATTTAAACCCCTTAGGGGTGGAATTTCCAATAATCCTTTCTTAGTGTGCGCCTACGTCATAAAAGGAACCAACTGTAAAAATTTCAAGTTTCTAACTTCAGTAGTTTAGGGCCTAAACTACGCACAAGAGAGACTGAGATATCAACGCACAGCCTAAACTTTAGGCTGTGCGTTGATATCTCAGTCAGTCAGTCAGTCAGGACTTTGAATTTTATATATATAGATAATATGTCATATACTATCATATGTCTAGGACATAATAATACCTAAAAAGTGTAATCAAGTGTAATCATCATGTAAATATGGTTATGGGATTATTCAAGGGGCGGACCAATAAATTCCTGAAAAGCCGGCAACGCATTGGTGGTGCCTCTGGTACTACAAGTGTTCACGGGCAGCGGTAATCACTTAACATCAGGTGACCCGCCTGCTCGTTTGCCCGCTATTCATATTAATTAAAAAAAAATCATAGTGTTGATAGTTTATGAAAAAAAATAGAGTTGTGACTACAACGCTATTTTATTTTTCCATCAGAAACTGTCGTATGTTATGCTGAAAATCTGTCCCATAGTGTTGATTACAGTAAATTACAACATCGCCTCGTTATAGTCTATAGGCTATAAGGCTGTAACTAATCACTCCGTAATTGCTGTATCGCATTCTATTACCTGCAGTTATGTAAAAATTAACCGTGACTCACGTAGTTAATAAGTTGTTAGCGATTGAACGGTGCTTGGGGAAATAATTGCAGATAGGCTCAGGATCACTCAGCGGGCGATGGAGAGAGCTATGCTCGGAGTATCCCTGCGAGATCAAATCAGAAATGAGGAGATCCGTAGGAGAACCAGAGTCACCGACATAGCTCAGCGAGTCGCGAAGCTGAAGTGGAAATGGGCGGGGCACATAGTTCGAAGAGCTGATGGTCGATAGGGTCCCAAGGTGCTGGAGTGGCGACCCTGCACCGGGAACCGCAGTGTTGGCAGACCCCCAACTAGGTGGACCGACCACACCAAACGAGTCGCAGGAAGCCGCTGGATACAGGCTGTGCAAAGCCGAGGCCTGTGGAAATATATAAAAGAGACCCTTGTCTCTTGTAAAGAGACAAAAGTAGAAGAATTCAACCATGTAGATCTTGTGTAAATTTACTACATATCTAATTAATTTACACTAATTAATAGGCAGACTATTCTGCCTCAAGAGATTGTTACTGAAAAGTCATTTGTAACTTTAATAACTTTAAAAATAAACTTAGAATTTTCAAAATACCTGTGTGTAGGAATTATTAGGTGTCACCATTTTTGTTTTCATATGATTGTACATTTTATATTAATTTTATATCTTAAGTTCTCTATAAGTGACCAAATTGTTCTTTGAGAATAAGTTCTTTTAACCTATCCTAATTAATACCCCTATAACATCGTTGTCATGGCATTTACTCCGTAATCGCACTTATTTTTCGATTTAATCAAACTTAAAGGTGGAATAAGTAGCTAGAACCTCTTAATGTTTGTTTAAAAAGCCAATAAGTAACTCTATTGGGTCCCCAGTCAACACTTAAAAGTCAAAAGGCTTTTAAGCCAATCAGTATTCTCATCGCGACACACAGCGCGGTCGACACGCAGTCTTTCCCCGTTGTATAATACGCTATCATTTGCATTCATCACGCACCTCCCAAAGTTTGCTCATGAATACCTACTACACTTTTAGTGCTACTCTTTTTTTTGTCTTTAAAAAGCGGCCGCAAGAGGCGCAAAAAGTGTATGAATGAATCAACTAATATACTTTTATTGTACACCACATAATGTTGAAGGCAACACAAAAACCTTTGGTGGCCTTTGGTGGCGGCCATCTTGGACCGATTTTCCACATACAGACACACACACAAACACACATACACACACACACCCCTACTGTCTCCCTGTTGGACGTGTACCCGCCTTTCAGCCTGCAACATTGCAAGATTATTGTCTTATTACGTCCTTTCTATAAATATGATATAAAAGCATTTAATCCATACAAGTAACTTACCTACTTATCAATTTAATAGCCCAACGGTTAAAGGTGTGGACTGACAACCGAAAGGTCGCAGGTTCGAGCCCCACCCGTTGCACTATTGTCGTACCCACTCCTAGCACAAACTTTTCGCTTATTTAGAGGGGAGAAGAGAATATAAGTCAAATTAAGTCAAGCTTGGCTAATATTCTTTCTAAATTAAACAAAAAAAAGACGTGTGGCACTCGGGGACTGCCGCGGTAAACCTATTACATAGCATTTTTTATCAACGCCATCTAGCGGTGAGAGGAGTCCCGTGTCAGGTTATTTTCGTTACGGAATTTCTGGATTCGGTCTCCACGCTCAAGGCCCGCGATAGAAGCTGTGCAATAGCTTAAAAATAATCAACCATTTCATTATAGAGAAAGCTTGCGGCTCTAGCGGCTTTTGCACCCGTAGTGTCCGGTCGATATTATTCGTATTGCTACTTTATCGATTAATATCATGCGTGGAATAATAAAATAATGTTACTTTGCAGTAAAGTAGTTTTATTCATTGTAGAGTAATGGCTAGTCTATGCAAAACGCGGCTGTCAAAACTTTTTTTTTTTTTCAATAGAAATAGAAATAGAAATAGAAATAGAAATATTTTTTATTCAAATAAACTTTTACAAGCACTTTTGAATCGTCAATGAATCTACCACTGGTTCGGAATGCCTTTCCTGCCGAGAAGAGCCAGTAAGAAACTCGGCGGTTGCTCTTTTCAAAAAAAAATAAAAAAATTTACAATTTTTATTGAACACAGGATAGTTATTACTGTCTTATGAATCACTGGAGCGAATTATATCCACGCTTTTTTATCATTTACATAGTCTTCAATTGTATAATATGCTTTTTTCATGAGAGCAGATTTAATTGATTTCTTAAACTTGTGTAGAGGCAAGTCTAAGATTGACTGTGGAATTTTATTGTAAAACGTCACGCCCATTCTCACAAATGTCTTTTGGACCCTCTTGAGGCGCAGCCCAGGAAACATGAGCCTATTTGGATTTCTACTTGGTCTATCGGACAAATCACTCTTTTTTTTGTAACTCAAAATGTTTTGTCTGACAAATATTATGTTGTTATAAATATATTGTGAAGCTACTGTAAGAATGCCTATCTCTTTAAATCTTTCTCGAAGGGAATCCCGCGGCCTCAAATTATAGATTGCGCGGATTGCCCTCTTCTGCAAAACAAAAATTTTTCCAATATCGGCTGCCAATTTATGGCATAATATCACATAGCATCATACAATTCACGAGGGCGCGTGGCTCATGATTGTGTGTGTGTCGTATCTGTATAAGTCTGAGCGAGAGCTTGCTCGCGCCTGACCGCTCCCACCTAGGCTCCTGACAGGCACGCACACTTACGCAATGTGCATGTACACGACGTAACCACAAGTAAAGCTCACGCGCCCTCGTGAATAGCAAAAACATTGTACTGTTGTATGTATGTATGTATTATGTATTTTCTGTAACTATAATTTAGTAGTAGTTTTAATTTATAATAAACTTAAATACAAGAAAACAGTTTAAATCTGTAACTCCTTCAGCTCTAGTGATATAAATCCAAATATTTACCCAAAGCATCCTAGGCTCGCCCATAAAAGGTAAAACTTAGCATATTGTATCAACAAGCAATCCAGAAACAATTTTAGAGTTATTACCGCTCGAGACGACAAGCGAGCATGCCGAGCGGTATGTGGTATAAGAAATAAGAGATAGCGATAAATCTTAATATTTTTATAAATGCGAAAGTTTTGATGTATGATGGATGGATGGATGAATGTTTGTTTATACTCAATCATACCGCAACGATTGAACCATGAAAAAAAAAAGAAAAAAAAAAAATTTATCCCGGAAACTAAGGGAATCCCCGCGGGAATTAAAAACCCTTAATCCATTCATTCAAGATCCATACGCAGCTATCAAATAGTTAATTATTTTTTCGTCACCTTTGAGATTTAGTGTTTTTAATAATATAAGTCAAGCAGTGCTAGCTAAGTATACAATACTAATAGTTATACAATACAGGTCTTACAATTCACGATGGTACGTGGATCATGGTTGTGTGTGTTTCGTATCTGTATAAGTGGCATCGAAAGCTGACCGCTCCCACCTAGGCTCCTGACAGGCACGGACACTTTCGCAATTTGCATGTAGGTACACGAAAAGCTCACCGATTGCCTACAGATTTGAATTTTTTATCCTGTTTAGTTATTTATTCACGTAACATCACTTGCACGCATTCGCCTATATATTGTACCACATTAAAATAGTGTGAGGTATTTGTTTAAGCAATGCTAGTCCCATAGAAAACCCATCGCCTCGCGCCGTTTAAGGAAGCATGCTTTATGTATTCCCTCATCAAGACAAGTATGCATTCTTTCCTCTATAAGGTTTAAGGAGCTGTAAATCACACGAACTTAAGTACTGCTTATAAGTACGTAATGAAATGGGAAAACAATTTAAAGCAATCTTTCAAGTTTTGTTAAGTTAAGAACACCCATTGACCCAATTAACAGCAGGGATAGCTTATTAGTTAAAATATCGGCCGTCTTAACTAGTTATCAATAACTTGAGGGAGCTTGTATACTTGGAAGTTCTCAAGGGTGTGTGAATGAAGAAATACTTGTTTTTTATTTAATTCACTAACAAGACAGTCCTTGACTGCGATCTCACCAGATGGTAAGTGACGATGCAGTTTAAGACGGTAGCACCCTAACTTGGATGGGGTATGGCAGTGTATATTCAATACCCCTAATCAGTTTCTATACGCCATCGTGTCGGAACGCTAAATCGCTTGGCGGCACGTCTTTGACAGTAGGGTGGTAACTAGCCACGGCCAAAGCCCTACCACCAGACAAAAATTTTGCGTTTCTACACGATGGCGTGTGCAAACCGTTTAGGGGTATAAGTACACTGTCATACCCCTACCAAGTTAGCCCGCTACCATCTTAGACTTGGTCACTTACCATCGTATAGCGCACTAGCTGTTGCCTGCGACTTCGTCCGCGTATAATCTGCTCTATTATTATGATCACGCTGATCATAATAATAGAAATTATTATCAGCGAAATTATGATCAGCGTGATGTTATATAGCCTAAAGCCTTCCTCGATGAATGTACTATCCAACACAAAAAGAATTTTTCAATTCGGCCCAGTAGTTCCTGAGATTAGCGCGTTCAAACAAACAAACTCTTCAGCTTTATAATATTAGTATAGATAATTTATATATAACGCCTATTCCATTTGTCTCACTCTCCTGTCACTTGTTACAGAAGGTCGACATTCGCTGGTTCGTCGCGCGGCCGACGAAGCCAACTACGACGAACTGCAGAACGACGAGGGGGCTGACGACGAAGCGCAGAACGATGCTGAAGGTATATGTTTTTTATTTTTGACTAACTGGTACCCGCGACTTCGTACGCGTGGATTGAGGTTTTTTGAGTCCCGCAGGAACTCTCTTATTTCCCAGGATAAAAAGCATATGTGCTATTCCAGTCTCTAATCTATCTATGTGCGAAATTTCAGCCAAATCGATTTAGGCGTTGCGGCGTGATTGAGTAACAAACATATTATACATCCAAACTTTCGCATTTATATTACTAGTTGACTAGTGGATTGACTAGTTGACTAGTTGATTGATTAGTTGACTAGTTGATTGACTAGTTGACTAGTGGATTGACTAGTTGACTAATTGATAATAGGATAATAGAATTAATAGGATTTTCACAGTTTATTTCACAGGATTTTTTGAACGTTGGGATGTTGATTGTTGACGTTTTGAGAATAATTCCTTGATCTTCTCTCGCAGGCAATGAAGAAGAGGACATAGCAGTGGTTGCAAAAATAGTGACGGAGCCAGCAGTCTATAACGTGACCATAGGGCGAACAGTGAGACTTGGGTGCCAAGTGTCACCTACCAGTAAGTGGTCATTCCTTAAATATAATACATAAAGTACATTAGTACTCCCGATTGAATCCGGAGACGGCGGCTAACAGAGATTACCCAACCAGATATGCTCTAGCGAAAACACAGGTGCACTCTCTATTCCCTCACTCTCATAGTCCGGTGGGACGGAAAACCGACCGGAGAGAGATCGGGCGCAGGACCGACGGCTTTACGTGCTCTCCGAGGCACGGGGGTGACACACCGCCAACTTCCTAACTCCGGGCTAGTACTGAGAATTTCTTGACAGAAAACCCAACACATTCATTGGCCAGACCCGGGAATTGAACCTGGGTCGGTCTAGTAAATGTATTAGGTTTTGTGTATGCCTTAACAATAAATCTAACGAGTAAATAGTAAAAATCTAAAATTTAACTTTACCTTATTTCATAATAAACTTTTTAGTTGCTTAATAAAGTAGTGAAATTGCATCACAAAATGGCCGCACTTCCGGTGGCGCCAAAACGGTCGTTTCCGCTTAGCGGCGACACGTCGTTACTCGTTATAGAGGTGACAAACGGCATGTCAAATAGATAAAATAATTACGTCATTATTCTTGCATACGATTTGTTGGTAACGTTTGCTCATAAAGTAGTAAGTTTTCTATTGTTTCCGGATATGAAGCTTGGAAGGCTTTTGTTTATAGGTGTTTTATTACTAACTAGTTGTCGCCTAGATTAAGGGTTTTGGATTCCCGCGGGTATTCCTAAATTTTCCGCGATAAAAACTTATGTGCCATTCTCATGTATAAGATATGTGTACCTATGCCATGGATCAATTTGACGCGCCACATTTGGCATTCGAATGTCTCCAGAACTAAAAACATTCCAAATGGCGCACCGACAATTAATCTATAAAATCCTCCTCTCTCTATAATTACGTAATCTATGAAATCATAGATTAATTATAGAGGTCGGTGCGCCATTTGCGATATTACCTATTAGTTCCAGAGACTTAGAGTTCCGTATAGTTGCTTAGTGGTGACAGCACCAAAATGACGTCATTCAAGTTGTTCCCACACACAGCAGCAAGTGCCAAGATACCTCATCTTATCTCTCAGATACTGAAACTCATTTAGGCAGTATTTGTACCTAGTTAATGGGAATGAATGACTGAATGAATGAATCTCTCTTGCAGATAACGTCGTTGTGCAGTGGACGAGAAATAAGACCAACTACTTCATCGGCACTCAAAATAATAAAGAGCAGGAATTGCTTTCTTACGGTGTTGGCGAACGATTCACTATGTAAGTGTTACATTGAACGGGGAGGAAAAGGCAGCTATCTGCGATGTAGCGTGTAGACTGTAGATCATTAATTTAGCCCGATTTTTAAGCTATTGCATAGCTTCTATCGCGGGCCAGCGTGGAGACGAATCCAGAAATTCCGTAACGAAAATAACCTGACATGGGACTCCTCTACGGTGAGCCGCTAGATAGCGCATTTTTTATCAACGCCATCTGCCATGCAATAGCTTTACCGCGGCAGTCCCCGAGTGCCACACGTCTTTTTTATTCTTATTTTATATAATTTTTTTTAGTCGATGACAAGATAATCCTTGTTTGCGATCTCGCCTGATGGTAAGTGACCAAGATGGTAGTGGACACACGCTGATACGACACACATACAACCATGAGCCACGCGCCCTCGTCA
This sequence comes from Hipparchia semele, assembly GCA_933228805.2. NCBI lineage: Eukaryota > Metazoa > Arthropoda > Insecta > Lepidoptera > Nymphalidae > Hipparchia > Hipparchia semele. The sequence continues at coordinate 1,613,086 of OW121733.1, read as the reverse complement.
ATTGCAAAAACTATACCGTCACAGTCAAGGGCTATAATATCTATATATATAAAATTCAAAGTCCTGACTGACTGACTGACTGACTGAGATATCAATGCACAGCCTAAACTACTGAAGTTAGAAACTTGAAATTTTTACAGTTGGTTCCTTTTATGACGTAGACGCACACTAAGAAAGGATTATTGGAAATTCCACCCCTAAGGGGTTTAAAAAGGGGATGGAAGTTTATATGAAACTCCGTCATTTTTCAAGCTGTTTCCATCAAAGTTGGTATTTGAGCTTTCAATTAAAAATAAAGAAGAACGTGTGTCACAGTTTTTGAAAATTCCACCCCAAAATCTAATTCCACGCGGACGAAGTCGCGGGGGCAAAAGCTAGTCATCAAATAAAGAAAATGATTATGGTTTCCACCCTGTATACGGACGTTAAATCGTTAAATATTATAGGGTATTAGTTTATTAAAAACTGCCATCGCCCCTCCTCCCCCCCATACCATAATTTACAACGAGGTCTAGATCGCAGAGAGCCATTGGAAATAGGCGGCAGAATACCGATGCGCGTGGAAGTCCTCACAAAGGATTATCTTTATCGATTGACAGAGAAGAATAACGTGCTACTGCTTCAGCTTTTTAAAAACCCTCTTTACCTTGCAGACCTGCAAACTCCACAGACCTGTTAATAAAAGAAGTAAGACCTTCAGACAGCGGGCTGTACACGTGCATGATTTTGCAACTCGGTTCCGTCAACATCAGCCACAACCTTGTCGTGCTGGAGTCGCCTAGGATCATCAGTAAGAATCAAATCAAATCAAAATTTATTTATTTCATGTACGCCAACTTGTAGCTCTTATGACACGTCATAAATCTACCACCGGTTGCAATGCAGATTCTGCTGAGAAGAGCCGGCAAGAAACTCAGCAGTTGCTCTTTTAAAAAAAAATTTTTACGCACTGAAGTTTCAGTAATGCATACGTAGGTATATACAATCCAACGTATGTTAAGACGGGCAGACAAAACAGACCCATTCCCATGGAGTACACGTGGTTGTGCGTTGGACATTGCTGCAGTTAGTACCTGTGCCATGTAGTTCCATTTTTATGAGCTTGTATGTGGAGTAGCAGCAGCATTCCAACCAATGTAACACGTTTTTTTTTTAATTTGCAGGGTTCACAGCAACTGGCAACGGTCAATTAATTGAAGGTTCTGATCTGCAGCTGACTTGCGAAGTCGCAGGCTCCCCGCCGCCTAAGATCGTTTGGTCCAGAGACGAAGACAATGTGGTAAGAACTCTCCAACATCCCAACTAATATTATAAATCTGAAGCCTAATTTACACTGCGAAATTAGTGGCATGAAATTAGTTTCATGACATCAATTTCGCAGTTCAATTCATGTCTGATATCAATTGCAGTTCCCTTGTAAACGTCAAGTTCAATTTCGAGTTCAATAGATAAACGCACGCAAACAAACATTCATCAATTTCTCGCCTGTCCGACGTGACAGCTTCCGATACCGTCAGTCTAACCCAATTCTACCAGGAAGCGAACGTATCTAGACTTGCTTTTGAGCCTTTATTTCCTTGACCGGTAGTGGCACTGTCCACGGCTGGGCATCCAGTTGCCCACAAGATAGTGTAATAACTTATTATAGTTCTTGCAATTCACGAGGGCGCGTGAGGTTTACTTGTGGTTACGTCGTGTACATGCACATTGCGTAAGTGTGCGTGCCTGTCAGGAGCCTAGGTGGGAGCGGTCAGACGCGAGCAAGCTCTCGCTTACACTTGTACAGATACGACACACACACAACCATGAACCACCAGTACTAGTCGAATTATTCAGCTTGGGCCTTGGCCAATATTAATCGTTTTTGTTCTTTCAGAATAAACGCCTGCAAGAAAACGACGCGACATTCCTCGGTAACACAGTGTTAATCAAGAACGTAAGGCCTTCCAACTCCGGAAGGTACTATTGCTATGCTTTCAACGGAGTAGGCACCAATCAGGCCGAGATCACTGTCGTTGTAAGAGGTAAGTCGATATTATTAGTTACCTTATGTTATTCAAAACTTACCTTTGCAAATAGAAGTACCTGTCACCCAACTATGTAATTGCAATTTTTATTGAAATTGAACCCCATCGTTTAATGTTATTTATTTTATTTATTTATCTGACTGTGGAAGTCTGTATTAGGTCTTCGTGCTCCAAGTGTGCTTGCTACATTTTAAACTGACCTTGTTTCTTTTATCATGTGATTATTTCAAATATTTGTTGATAAGATTGACAGGTAAAACCCATTAATATTTTCAGGTAAGCCTCTTGTGCACGTCAGCAGGACAGTGGTCAACTCCGCTATCGGTGTAGAAGCCATCTTGGAATGCGCTGTGCATGGTGACGCTGCGTGAGTATTGTATATTTTTTATTATAGTACATAATTATTGTTATCATTCTTTAAATAGTCCTTGCTAAAGTACCGGCTACATGCTCCGTCTTACCTGAGCGTCTACCTGCACAAACCATGAAGCTACTTTGCGCAGCGCACAAACATAATGTTATGTCAATAATAAAGGATTATAAATAACTAGCCGATGTCCGCGACTTCGTTCGCGTGGATTGAGATTTTCTGTTCCCGCGGGAACTTCCAACAATTTTCCAGTATATAAAGTAGCCTATCTATGTGTCAGATGTCAGCTAAATGTTCAGTCTTTGCGGCGTGATTTAGTAACAAACATCCATACATCCAAACTTTCGCATTTATAATATTAAGTAGGACGATAACAATTAAAAAAGGAACTATTTCATAAATCCTGTTCCTATTATTTCCAGTTCGCACATACGTTGGTACAAAGATGGGCAGCGCATCGAGGATTCATCGCGCGCGTACTCCGTCAGCACTGACGGTCAGCGCTCCAACCTGACCGTAATCCCGTTGGAAGACGCTGATTTTGGCACCTTCACTTGCGAGGTAAGTTATAATTACTTTAGAACTAGCACTAAAGTTACCATTATCGTCATCATCAGCCAAAATGCATCTACTGTTGGACATAGGCCTCATTAAAGTAGCGCCAACGTTGCCTATCCTTGCCTACCACTTTTCGGAATATTATCATTCCATTCAGCTGGGGGCGGACATATGTTTTGTTTTATAACAAAAATTGTAAAATAAAATCAATGTCAGGTAACCTAAGGAGGTAAGTTTCATTAATTTTATACGATTATATTAAAAAAAAATTATAGTGTACGATAAAAAAATGTAAGGAAAACTAGTAATTTAAGATTCTAGATGAAAGGACAAGTCACTTACACTCATGCGAAAATTAAGTTAATTATTCATGTGGGCCTTTTTGTCAAAATAAAGAATTTATTTAAAAATTTTATTTTATATTTGTTAATTAATTAAAAATTAATTAAGAATAAATGATAATCATATTATTATCTTTTGGTTTAGCGTGTTTTTTATTATTTCCTTCGTTTTATTCATTACACCTTAAAATATACGCGAAAAATTGCTTCCAGGCGGAGAACGAACAAGGCAGCCACAACAGATCCATCGACCTGGTGCAGAGCCCGGTCCTTGAGGAGCTGCAGGTGGACGGGCCCAAGATCTCGCTCACCATCCACTCGCATCAGCCCCTCGAGATCATCGAGCTGCAACTGAAGGCGCTTGACGGGGTGAGCTGAAATATTCTTCCTCTTCTTCTTCAACTTATAAACGTCCACTGCTGGACATAGGTCTCTTACATGGACCTCCACAGGCCTCGGTCTTGCCTGAGTCCAGCGGCTCCCTGCGACTCGTTTGATGTCGTCTGTCCACTTAGTGGGGGGTCTGCCAACACTGCGCTTCCCAAATAAAAAAAAATAAAATAATCCAGCTGAAATATTGTTTGTAATTTTACATTCACACATTGATAATTTGAACGCACATACGCAATAACGTTTCAACCCACAAAACTTTCTCATATTAAATACATACATAATGTACCTAAAGGAGTAAAGTTAACTTTTCTATTGATAAGTTGTGTGGGTTGACTCTTTATTGCATAAATGTGCGTCCAATTTTCATAATTAATTTTTATTTTCCGTTGCTCCGTTGTTGCGTGATTGAAGGACAAACCAAAAAACAAACACTTTCTGTATAATATTTATAATATTATACATGCGAAAGTGTGTTTGTTTGTTATCTTTTTGTCTTTTGGTCATCATCGTCGTCAACCAATAGACATCTCACATGACGTACACATGTCGCGATCTTGTGCCGCCTGTAGCCAGTGAGGTCTGTCAAAAATGGACAAAATAGATTTTATATTGAGTTAAATTATTTACTGATTTAACCTAATTAAATGCTGAATTAATTTAATTAGTTTATATTCTATATAAATATAAATGAATATAAAATTCTGAAATAAATTACAGATTACAAATTATTTCAGAATATTAATTTATCGTATTTTTATTAATCATCCTTGAAATGACGTTTCCAGGATGCAGAATGGAAGACCCTCAACGTGCCGGTTCCACAAAGCAGTAACCCTCACGAGTACCAAGTGGATTACTCTCTGGAGAACGATCTGAACAATGGCGGCAAATACGAAGTAACTGTCAAAGTCAAGAACGAAAAGAGTTGGAGCGCGCACACCAACCCCACTCTCATCGAATACGGTAAATAGCCTCTTCTCATCGAACTATAATTTTTATTTTTTTATTTATTTTATTTTATAAAGCCGAATTTACATTGCGAAATTAGTGGCATGAAATAAATTTCATGAAATTAATTTCAGCAACAGTTTCACGTGTAAACTTCGAATTTCATCATGAAATGAATGCATGGATTATGAAATTAGAAGTTTACCCGTGAAATTATTGATGAAATTAATGTCATGAAACTAATTTCATGCCACTAATTTCACCGTGTAAATTCAGCTTAACGCTTAGAAGCGCAGTACTCGACGCGGTGATAGGCCATTTTTTTCAAAAAAAGTAAAAACCGCCAATATTCGGCTTGCGCGGTGATGTTCAATAAGCGACGATATACCAAATATTTTTGTAATTAAAATCCTATCATCAAAATTTTATTTTAGTCTTTATTTAATCACAACTCGATCATTTATTTTGTTTTTTATTTGATTTTAATTTTTGGTTTTTCATTTATTTTTTTAGAGACACGTCCACAGCCTATCCAGCATGCTTCAGGTATTAATTTATTTTATTTAACTTTTATTTTATAAAGTACGTAATAATAATAAAAACATTAATAATTAATAATTATTAAAAAACATTAATAAATAATTATTAATGTTTTTTTATTATTATGTTACAATAAATATGATTATAATTTTATATTAAGTTTTTCAGTAGCAATAATTTATTTTCTTATAAGTATTTTTTTAATTTCACAAGATACAATTTCAATAGGTAACGATTAGATTTGTCAACCAGTCGTTGTGTAAAAGTACTATGTTTTTATTTATAGAGTTGAAATGCATTTATATTTTACAAAATCTAGCATGGTTTTTCTCCTAATAATTGAAAAATTCAAAATTATTTATTTCAAGTAGACCAAGTTGTAGCTCTTATGACACGTCGAGACTCTACCACTGGTTCAGAATACAGATTCTGCTGAGAAGAGCCGGCAGGAAACTCAGCAGTTGCTCTTTTTATAACAATAAGAAAAACCTAAATGACATAAATAGTAATAAGACGAAATAAATAAATGAAGTAAATAGTAATAGAACGAGTAACTAATTTTGGACAAGTGACAATTAACTACATATATAGTCTATGACTATATTGTCGGTCAAATTCATTAATGGTACAATTCAAAATATACTGTTTCAAGTAATATAGAGTAAAAGTTTTGAGCTGACAGCTAAAATCAAAATTTCTCTAGCAGATTTGGTGGTTTCCTGTCAATTAGAACCAAAATTTGATTTGTACCGTAAGTGCTTCGGAATGATTGCTCAATTTCCAACCATTTTGCATACGTAACTCAAAACACCTGATTTTGGAAATGTTCTATTAATGAATTTGACCGACATCTATCTATGACTCCATAGATCAATAATGTAAAGGTGCTATGCCACAAACCTAAACACCAATGTATTTTTTCTTTCAGTCTATCGAGACAGCGCGCATTCCATCAAAGTCACCCCTTTCCTCCTTACAACGGCATTTATGTACCTCCTCGTTCGAATGTAAAATGAAAAAAGTAGCTTAATTATTTATTTTTAGTATCAAGTATTGGTTTAAGACAAGTATCTACATTCTAGACCAAGAGTCAGGTGAATGATTTGTTTGTAGTGTTTAAACCTATCCTTTTTTTTTGTGTTAAAATCTATTTTAGCACAAAAGTGAACTTCTACATTCTATTTATTCTTGAAGCAGGATAAAAAGAAATTAGTACATAACTTTCCTTATAAAAATCTTTAAGTATTTTGGGAAATTTCTTCACTTTCCAAGAAAGAATTAATTTTTTTTTTTTGCAAAATTCGGACGTAAACACTTTTAATAAATTCTTCACCAGCTCTTAGGACGTTCGCTGTTTTGTTATATATTTCATATTATGTCGATGTTGAAACACCGCTTACCTATCGATGTAACGAAATAAATGTTGCTGAAAAAAAAATATAGAGCAAAAAATATTTAAGAATTCTCAAAGTTTTTGCAGTTTTTGTAAAAAAACTAAAGTCAAATTAATGCGTTTTTTGTTTCAAAATAAGTTGTGCTGTGAAAATGTGTAATGATTTTTCTTTCAGACAAAAACTAGAGTAGGTAATAAAAAAATATGCAGTTAACATATATTTGGTTTATTTTTTATTTTCACTTATTTTTGGAAACTCTTCTGTATGTTTTGTATTCGTGATATTGATGCAAAAAAGTACAAAGATGGATTTTGTTGTATCCCCTTTTTTGATTCGTCTAAGTAACAAAAGATCTTAGTCTTGGACATGCCAAGTTACTTAAATTTAATCCGGCATCTTTTAATTAATTAAGTGAAAAATGGTAACTATTAAATTAACATTAAACTTAATACTAACCATTTTATTTAATTACTTTTATTATAATATTATTACTTTGTATTTTAATATTATTATTTTATTGTAAATATTATACAATTATGTTAAATGAAGTACGTGAAATAAATTAACGATTAATGATGAAATTAATAAATGACTGCATTCATTTATTAATTTTTATTTTTATTTCCTTTTATTTTATGCAAGTTTTCTCACAGTAGTTTTAGTTAATTTGTATTAAAAATGTAGGTAATTATTACCAAAGTGTAATTAAGTTGAATTAATCACATTAAGTGTTATCGAAGTTTATTTTGAATATTAAATTAATTAATGCTTATGAAAATTTAAATATTCACGCGGTTGATTACGGATACTGATTTAAAAAAGAAATTAAAAAAATAGTTACAACAATATTAAAAAATAGGTTAATAAATTAACTATGTAATACCAGATAAAATAAATAGTTTTAATACAAATGTGCCTATAATACAATAGTTCCAAAAGGTGCTTGACCTTTTTTTTTAAATATAATCGTAATCTTCCAGTAATGTATTTTAATAGTGAAAAAAGGTGTCGCACTTTCAAAAATTTCTTTTGTTTTATAAGTAGACTATTTTTTTTTTGAAAATAATATTTATTTTTATAAAAAAAATACATAAATTTGTACAGAAATAGATACTTGCAATTATCAGTGTGTTGATTCTGTAAAAGCTGCATCAATCATTGGCTACAGTTTAAGTAGTGGTGATTGGCTGAATTTAACGCGTTCTCTCTTCCACAATGCAGCCAATAGCGTTTGAGTAACGGCCAATCAGAGGCGATTGCGCATGGAGATGTCAAATCTCCATGCATCGGTAGTGAAGAGGCAGTACCTCTGTCTTCCTGAATCTCTTTGTGGGGTATCTTGGACTTATTGAAATAAGACAGAATAATTTCCAAGTGAAAATCAAGCTGGAATTTTACCACTCCAGATATTTCTTTTATTTTCCAGGCACAATGAATATCCAGCATCCATGTCATAAGTGATCAGTGCTGATTATTTTAGTGCTTTATTTATTTTGTTCATTGTAAAATTTTGGATTGCATTTCCAGGTTGTAGAAAATAAGATTTTTAGTATGGAAATAGCTCCAGTTCCCCACGAATCTACGTCTTAGCTTCTATATTCAGGTGATGAACGACTTTCATGACCTTCTTGATCAACATACAAAATATCTTAGACTTCATTAAGTGTCCAGTTGCCTCTTAACTGGTTGATATCAAATAATTTGGTCAGATGTAATTTATGTGTAAAAAGCTATTGCAAGTGCCCAGCGTGTCCATATGGACACGCTAACTTCATCGCGATAAAAAGTAATCAAAATAAAGATTTATCCATTGCTTCACTCTATAAAAACATAGGTAAATAATGACTAAATAGTTTACAATACAAAAATTCCTTCCAGAATACATAAATATGGATTAATTTTACTCTTTCTCTTCTCGAATCCACTTTTTTTGCAAATTCACAACTTGTGAAAAAACAAACTCAATTTTCTTTAAGATCACTCCCACTTTTTGCCCCAATTTTTACATATTATAACAGGTTATACCTTAGGCTACCCGAATGTCATTAACTCTTTCTTTTATATAAACAAAATGTTGTCATAATCGGCAAATAATTTTACTACTATAAACGTGTCCATATGGACACGCTGGGCATTACTGGGTTAAAACTCAGTCTCTGAAAATTAAAAATATACTTAGTTTACCAATGCAATAAAGACGCACAAAAATATGTTTAGTGTGCTTAATGTATAATTAATTAATTTATTTAAAGTACTCGTACAATTAATTACAAACTAACTATTATAATGTTTATTCATGTAAGGTAGAACAATTTTTACAATTACAGAAATATTTTTGAAAGATCGACGCCTTAAAATTACCAGCTAGTCTTTATTATTAAAATCGCTTTTAAATATTAAGTGACCATTTTTTTTAAGAATACCCAGTAATGCATTGCTTTTAATAAAAAAGTAGATTTTAACATAGATGTCATTAGAAATCTTATGGCTAAAATGAAGTAAAAAGTACAACTAACTATTGAATATAATATAGTAAAAATTATATAGGCTTACAGTAAAATAAAACATTGTAATTTGCAACGTGAAACAATTAAATATATTCGTATACAGTTTTGCTTTATATTAAGTTAAACTTTAAACTAATAACTTTGAGTGTCATAATTTATATTATCTATGTATAAACCAGTGAGATATGAATTTATATATTATTATTTTACTATGGGCCTATGATTATTTTTATAGTATCAAACTAAAAAATGTAATTAAATTATATTTTAGAACGGCTATCCTGCAAAGTTTAATAAAACTTTATTATTTAAACCTATTAAAAAGTTTCACGAATATTACAAGTTTCGATTCCTCAATAATAAACTTTATGTGGATTTTATTTCAATTTACATGGAAACACGTTATTATAAATATCAAAAAAATATAACTTTATTTGTTAATAAATAATAACTTTATTTGTTAATAAATAAATTAAGTTCTTTTTTTCAAAATAGCTTAATTTTTTTTTATTTTCATTTTTACACTTTTAATTTAAGTACAATTTATTTCATTTAATTATAGTACAATTTATTTCTAATTTAGTATATCTAAGTTGTGAAAAACATTGCACTTCATTAAATATTTTTTTTTCATTTATTATTACTGGTGAATATTGTTATCTGGATATTATTTACTTTAACTGTGTTCCATCATCATTGAAATTGAGTTGGCTTTGTAATTTATTAGGTTATTACAGCTACAAACATAATATTATGTACAAAATGTGTTATTCTATCCGAAATCGTATCGATAGGCTTGTAATTATGTGTAATTCTGTAATTTATTACAATTACAAGCTTCTTGTTGTACAACTAGATATTTGTGCCTTCATATAAATGATGTCGAAGGTGATATTTTTGGTCTTAAATAAACGATTCATGTTTGTAAATAATTATACACGTATGATTTTGTTTTATTCAACTACCCTTCGCTATAATATAAACCTATTTATAAGTATATAAAAAAACTACGGAAAATTAGCGCATGCAGTATGTCTATTTACACATTTCGCACTGTTTTTACCTGTAATGTAATCTTAGAGCACATGCTTCGAGCAAATTAGCCCCAATAGCCCAACGGTTAAAGGTGCGGAATGAAAACTGAAAGGTCGCAGGTTCAAACCCCACCCGTTGCACTACTGTCTTACTCACTTCTAGCACAAGCTTTCCGCTTATTTGGAGGGGATAGGAGGATATTAGTCAACTTCAGCTTGGCTAATATTTTTTATAAAAATAACTTGTAATAGTTAAGTATTCGCATTTGCAATCACCTAAACGTCACTGACGTAGCTCAGCGAGTTGCGAAACTGAAGTGGAAATGTGCGGGGCACATAGTTCGAAGAGCTGATGGTCCGTGGGGTCCCAAGGTGCTGGAGTGGCGACCCCGCACCGGGAAGCGCAGTGTTGGCAGACCCCCCACAAGGTGGACCGACGACATCAACGAACGCAGGGAGCCCCTGGATTCAGGCGGCGCAAGACCGAGCCCTGTGGAGGATTGGTAGGCCCTATGTCCAGCAGTGGACGTCTATAGGTTGATGAAGAAGAAGAAGATTTGCATTCGCCAATGTGAAAAATCTAACATTCATTACGTCACTAGATCTAGCACAAAAAGAAGGTTCAATGACCATAAGTTTTTTTCTTAATTCTTGACTATTATCTTCTGTCAAAGTTTCTTAGCCATTTTCCAAATTTCTGACAAGTAAACAACAAATTCCTAACTCTGTTGGCCTTGTTATTTTTATATTATAATTTTCCAACTTTTCCGTATTTAATTAGTTTTGACTTCAATAAATCATACTTAATAAAATTGTTATGAAAATTCAAAATGGACGGAACTCCTGTAAGTTTTACTTATATTATACTAGTTGATGCCCACGGCTTCGCTCGCGTGGAATTAGTTTTTAAAATCTAAAAAAATTAAAGAGTAGCCTATGTCAACTAAACCCATGCAATAAATCGCGTCGATCCTTTGCTTTGTTGCGGCGTGATTGAAGGACAAACCAACAAAAAACCACATTTTAACATTTATAATATTATAGTAAGGATACTATACTGCTAAGACTTTGCTCGCAACTTGGTCCTCTGGAAGTACTTCCTTAACTATTTCCGTTACTGCTTGATTGAAGGACAAACTAACAAGCAAACACACTTGCATTTAATAGATGCAAATCGGTTTAGAAATCACGGAGGTATCGATATGGGTTCAATGTACACTGCTATACCCCTTCCAAGTTAGGCCGCTACCATCTTAGACTGTATCGTCCCTTACCATCAGATGAGATCGCAGTCAAAGACTATCCTGTCATCGACTAAATAATATAAACGTTAAAATTCTTCCAAAACCGACTTCAAACGCCAGCACAAAGTATATCAATCGTGCCTATAAAATTTGAAGAGTTCCTTCGATTTCTCCAGGATCCCAACATCAGATCCTGACCTGATGACAATAGAACCACCTGGGAAATATAAAGCTTTCAAACAAAAAAGAATTTTCCAAACCGGTCCAGGCGTCTTCGAATAATGGGGGAACATACAAAAAAAAAAAGATTCCGATGAATTAAGAACCTCCTTTTTTGGAAGTCGGTTAAAAAATCTGCATTTTGATAACAGTCAAGTTATACCCAATTGTTAGCTTTTAATGAACCATCAGGGTGCCGAATTATTTTAGAAAGTAACATCTCGCTCATTTGCGACAGGGGTCAAAATCTCAAAATTGACCAAAAGACACAAAATTCACCAATTTTAGTGTCGAAAATTTATACTTTTTGCTATAAAAACAACATTACGCTAAGCACAAAAAAAAAGAGTGAGAGAGATTGTGACTTAATGCTCTGTCGCTTTGTTGGCCGCTGTGTTGTTTCGAGACCGCAGCATCCACAAAACATTACTCTCTAACAAGAGAATTCTCTCATCGTCGATTTTGAATTATGTCACTCTTGTCGCAAATGAGCGATCTGGCCGAAAATGCAGCAACTTCAAACTGTTTTAATTTAATCTTAAGGGTGATGAACCAAACCCAAACCAAGTGACCCCGGCGCGTGGCACAGTGAGACACAGGGGGCACCACAAGTACGAGGTCAAAGCGAAAGGCGAAGCTGCTAAGAACTACGACTTCAAATCGGCCAGACCGCCTGGCAAGCGTACTACGTGAGTTAAGCTTTCATGCGATTCAAATGACAATAGGAATGAGAAGCCTTTGACGACCTCCCTGGCGCAGTGGTGAGCGATGTGGTCTTATAACTCGGGAGGTCTCGGGTTCGATTCCCGACGGGACAATTTGGGAATTTATAATTTCTAAATTATTTCTGGTCTGGTCTGATGATGGAGGCTGTGGCCATGGCTAGTTACCACCCTACCGCCAAAGACGTGGCGCCAAGCGATTTAGCGTGTAGAAACCGATTAGGGGTATGTGTTGAAAGTACACTGCCAGTGCCATACCCCTTCCAAGTTAGCCCGCTACCATCTTAGACTGCATCGTCACTTACCATACAAGTGAAAAGTTGCCGGCTTGTCGGTGTTTTATTTCGGTGAGAGTGCTCAGGAGCTTTTCGATCTTGTCCCTCCTTCACCTTTTTACCACCACACTGTGAGACGGAAGACGCTAGAATTAGGGATGGAAGGGAGAGCTTCTATCCCTAAGTACGTCGTTGATATTCCATCTACGCGCACTAAGCGCTTTAAGTCTTCATTCCTGATCCGCACGGCTAGGGTCTGGAACGCTCTTCCAAGATCTGTGTCTCCTAACACGTACAATTTTGGTATCTTTAAAACAAGAGTGAATAGACATCTTCTAGTCAATCGCGTTACACTTTAGACCACATCATCCCTTTCCATCAGGTGTAATAGTGATCAAGCGTGTCCCTCTTTCTCTCTCTCTTCTTCAACTTATAGACGTCTTCAACTTATAGACAGATCTCGGTCTGGCGTCGCCTGAATCCAGCGACTCCCTGCGACTCGTTTGATGTCGTCGGTCCACCTAGTGGGGGGTCTGCCAACACTGCGCTTCCCGGTGCGGGGTCGCCACTCCAGCACCTTGGAACCCCATCGACCATCAGCTCTTCGAACTATGTGCCCCGCCCATTTCCACTTCAGCCTATAATGTGCCTAAGCGTGTGCCTATAATGTTTAAAAAACAACGGGGTTGACTGACGAATTCCAGCGTGGTGGAGTCCATCGGGCACCTGGTGAAGAGCTGCCTGGGAGGTGGCGTGGTGGCGATCCACGAGTCCTACAAGCAATGCGGGCTGTGGACGTCCGTGGTGCTCAACGTGGTCCTGGGCATGGCCGTCAGCTACTGTATGTATGTACGTATGAGTTTCCAACTATCTCATTTATACACTGACCTCCAGTACCGGCTTTAGCTATGGTGCAGGGTGTGCAACGCACACGGGCGCAGGGTTGTAGGGGGCGCCGCGCCGAGCCACGCTCGCGACACCTTCAAAGAATATGCGGCGCCATAGCGCTCAAAGACCCTGCGTCCGTGCTGTGGCCAACGCCGCCGGGCGCGGTAGCAAAGCAAGGCGCGCCACGAGGAGCTCCCTTAGGATAACATGCCAAAGATGCCTCACTGCGATACCTCGCGGTCGCGGTTTAGCTCGCTACCTTGATGTCACCTCCATTTAAAACAAATGTATGCAAAGAGACGAGCACGAACATGCCGAAGGATACCTCACTGCGATACATCGCGGTACAGCGAGGCATCTTCGGCATGTTCGTGCTCGTGTGTTTGCATACATTTGTTTTAAATCGAGGTAGCGAGCTAAACCGCGACCGAGAGATATCGTAGTGAGGCATCTTTGGCATGTTTTTACCCTTACTCTAGACTAACTTTTGTTACAACGTGATATCAGCCTTAAAATAGATAAGTAATTAAAGATTATATTGGCCTAGCGTCGCATCACTACCATTTTGGCCGCGTGTCTACTAGAGGGCGCCAAGATATTGATTGCACACGGGCGCTACATAGGCTAGAGCTGCCTTTGCTGACCTCTATATTTAACCTCTGATTAAAACTGAACTTGCTGTTCCTATACAAATGTCAGCCTAAATTATGGATTGAAGCGCCACGTTTGACATACGAGTGTCTCTTGAACTAATAATATTGCAAATGGCGCACCGATCTCTATAGATAATAATTGGACGCACATATGCAATAAAGAGTCAACCCACACAACTTATCAATTGAAAAGTTAACTTTATTCCTTTACTTAGTTCCTTTTTTTAAAAGAATATTAGGCAACGTGAAGCTGACTAATATCCTCCTATCCCTTCCAAATAAGTGGAAAGCTTGTGCTAGGATTGGGTCCGAAAATAGTGCAACGGGCGGGATTCGAACCTGTGACCTTTCAGTTTTCAGTCCGTACCTTTAACCTTTGGGCTATTGAGGCTATGATTTATCAGAGTTTTTACGCAGGTTTATTCCACATCTTATCGGTTGCGCTGTTTAAGATTGTCTATCCTATAAAGCGTATTGGACGCTATTTTTTCCATTGAATCTATTTACATTTGCTTTAGCATCTACTTACTATGTTAAAAATAGCATAAAATTAAGCACATTGAACAGTACATTAACATTAATTGTTTTTTAGTTGTACAGTAGAATCCCGATTATCCGGATCAAATAAAACCAGGGGTATTCCGTATAATCGAAAATCCGGATAATCGATTTCAAAGCAAATGAATTACAAAGTACCTATGTAATTTAAAATTTTGGTTCGAAATAACTTGTTATTGACCTTTGACGTAATCAATCACATCTTTTGAGTGATCACGAATGAGTTCGGATAATCGGATGTTCGGATAATCGAGGTCCGGATAATCGGGATTCTACTGTAGGTCCATTGATTCATTAGGGCGTATTCACATTACGCACTCAGTTTGCGGCTAAATTATTTTTAACCGTACAATATTGTTTATACATCCGTAGGAGAACTACAGTCATCGACATCGAGTCGCGAAGCTGAGGTAAAAGGCATGTAGTTAGAAGAACAAAGTTGATGCTGCAGGGTTTCTGCCCACCTAAACTGTGGGGATTTAGGAACTGTCGATTACAAATAGTTATTGTAGGTATCAAGTAAAGACTACATCGTTGAATTCCAGGACCCAACTCATCAATCCTGATGCTGCGAGGGTTCTGCCCACCTAAACTTAGGAACTGTTAGGATTTAGGAACTGTCGATTATAAATAGATAATAGAATTATTGTAGGTACCAAGTAAAGACTACATCGTTGAAATCCAGGACCCAACTCGTCAATCCTGATGCTGCAAGGGTTCTGTCCACCTAAACTGTGGGATTTAGGAACTGTTGATTGTTAATTTAAGAACCAGACGAAGTCGTGGGCATCCGCTAGTTCATTCTGAATTCGTGCAATATATTTACCAGTGGTAGATTCATCGACAATAGAATAGAATAGAAAAAATATTTCTATTCTATTCTATTCTGCGACGCAGTCTCCCGGCAAACAAAACGCTGCGACTAGGAGCTCAATGTGAAGGCGCACTTATGTTTATTTTTTTGTATCAATGACCTGATACAATAGTTCCTCAAAATTGCATCACTGTTTTAAAACATAGACGAAAGATTAGCTGATTGCGTTTATGTAATTATGAAGGTAGGTATTACCATAATTACACAAACAAAAAATAATGCTTGGGAAGCAGAAATAGGATCTGTATTTACATAATAGGCATGATGACCGATTTTGAAAAACTGTTGGATAATGTTCGGAAGTATCTACTACTAGCTGATTCCCACGACTTCGTTCGCGTGGAAAGTTTACTGACTTATGCTACTAACCTACTAACAGCGAGAAGATAATGTTATGTCCTTTATCTCCGATAGTATTTAATCGATTTTCACCAAAATTGGAGAAAATATTTTTAATAGTACACAATTTCTAATAGAAAAAGAATTATCAAATTCGGTTTAGATTTGACGAAGTTATGGAGCAAAATCAACAGAAACTTTCATCCCCTATCCCGGATAAACCTAATTGTTAATCAGGATACAAAGTATTCTATATATTGACCCAGAGTATCAGCTACCACTATATCAAGTGTCATTCAAATCCGTTCAGTAGTTTTCACGTGATGCGCGCACAGACAGACAGACAGACAAAAAATTCAAAAAATTTGTTTTCGGCTCAGTATCGGTAATAAAGCATCCTCCGATTAAAATTTTCAAAATATATTTAACTAGCTGTTGCGCGCGACTTCGTCCGTCGTCAATTTCTGTTATTATGATCGCGATTAAGAAGTTTTTAAAAGAATATATTTTAAATATGGATAATTTTCCCCGTTTTTGCAACATTTTTCACTGATGCTTCGCTCCTATTGGTCGCAGCGTGATGTTATATAGCCTAAAGCCTTCCTCGATAAATGGACTATCCAACACATAAAAACAACAATTTTTCAATTCGAACCAGTAGTTCCTGAGATTAGCGCGTTCAAACAAACAAACTCTTCAGCTTTATCATATTAGTATAGATGATAGAGTCAACATAGTAGTTTAATAGTCAACAATAATTAAATTACATATTTTTGTCTGATCATCACAATTAATTGTACACCAATTAGAAGGTATTTATACCAAAGTAGGTACAATGACCTTATGAATTATTACGACATGATTTTTTGCATGCCTATTCACTGACCTCTATTTCCAATTAGTTATTTTATGTTTTGAATTCCTCTTAACTATTCTAATATACAATTTCATATAGAAATATTCCAGCAGGGTTAGCATGGGGAGGAGATAAAAGTTTTATTTTCCGATTTTATCCACTGACAAGGGATAAAATGGAATCGAACCTGAGACCTCCCAGCTATGAGACCACAGCCTTCACCATTACGCCAGGGAGGTCGTTAAAAGTTTTAATCATAGATTAAATATCAGTCAGTAAGTCAGTGTTTGGATCACTTGTGCACCAAGTTATCATACCATATTGCTCATTTGCGACAAGGGGGACATAACTAAAAATTCACCAATTAAAATTAGTGTCGAAAAATACTTTTTGCTATAAAAACAACATGACGCTAAGCACAAAAAAATAAGAGTGAGAGAGATTGCGACTTAATACTCTGTCGCTTTGTTGGCCGCTGTGTTGTTTCGAGACCGCAGCATCCACAAAACATTACTATCTAACGAGAGAATTCTCTCATCGTCGATTTTGAATTATGCCATTCTTGTCGCAAATGAGCGATATCATAGGCCTACTTCTAACGGTCTATCCTTCACAGATCTTGGCCAGATCAGCGCAGAAGATATACGGACGCGTCCAAGTACCGTCCATGTCTTACCCTGACTTAGCTGAGGCTTCCCTTGAGATCGGACCCTTTGAATCTCTGAAGAAGTACAGCAGATGCTTCAGGTAAAGAAATTACTGACGAGTGCCGACTCACTTTTAGTCATCGATAGATATGTATATGTATATGGTAGTCAAAATTCACTAATAGTTTAGGTGCTATTAGGTAGGTATTCTGTGTTAATAAAATTAACAGTAGGGATTGCTATCCTGCATCCGGCCGGTACGGCCATCTTGGACCGATTTTCGTCAAACATAGCTAAGACCACTCCCGAACACACACACACACACACACACACACACACACACACACACTCACACACACACATATACACACTCGCACGCACGCACACACACACACACACACAGATCCATCAAACTTATAACACCCCGTCAAGGTAATTGACAAAACTTTAAAATAAATATCCAATAAAAGCTTTCAAAGTAGTTTATTTACGAAACATTAATTCATCAACAGATACTGAAGAGTTCAGAAGGTTTACTTACTAGGTTTCGAAATGTGGCAGCCGATGATACGTAGTATTATTCCCTTTATTTTCTGCAGCAAAGCTATCAACCTTAATGGATTTTCATTTTACATTCATTTTTAACTGACTTCCAAAAAGGAGGAGGTTATCAATTCGGCCGGTATCTTTTTTTTTTTCTATGTATGTCCACCAATTACTCCGGGGTTTCTAGACCGATTCATGAGTTTTATTTTATTAGGTACGCAGTGGACCTGACTATATGCGTGGATCTATTTGGGTCGTGCTGCGTGTACCAAATCATGATCGCCCGTACCATGAAGCAGCTGATCGAGGGTACGGATGAGGTCACGAACGAGGGCAACCCGTCCCTGCGGCAGCTGGTCTCCACGCTGCTCATCCCGTGCATACTCCTCTGCATGATCACTACTTTGAAGTATCTTGCGCCGTTCTCGATAGTCGCTGACGCTATAATATGTTAGTGTTTTTGAGTTTGAGTTGAGTGACCAAAGTCCAGCTAGTTAGGTCCAATTTCGAGAAAGAGATCAACCGCCGAATCCAACTCGGCTGGGCAACGTTCGGGAACCTAAGAGATGTCTTCTCGTCGAAAATTCCTGAGTAAAATCTTCGAAGAGTGCGTGTTGCCAGTGATGACTTATGGATCCGAAACATGGTCGGTCTATGGGCTTTATAAGAAGGCTCAGGATCACTCAGCGGGCGATGGAGAGAGCTATGCTCGGAGTATCCATGCGAGATCAAATCAGAAATGAGGAGATCCGTAGGAGAACCAAAGTCACCGACATAGCTCAGCGAGTCGCGAAACTGAAATGGGCGGGGCACATAGTTCGAAGAGCTGATGGTCGATGGGGTCCCAAGGCGCTGGAGTGGCGACCCCGCACCGGGAAGCGCAGTGTTGGCAGACGCCCCACTAGGTGGACCGATGACATTAAACGAGTCGCAGGAAGCCGCTGGATTCAGGCGGCGCAAGACCGAGATTTGTCTCCACAGATCTCGGTCTTGGACCACATGGACCTCCGTCCATGCAAGAGACTTATGTCCAGCAATGGACGTCTCACTGCGATACCTCGCGGTCGCGGTTTAGCTCGCTACCTCGATGTCACCTCCATTTAAAACAAATGTATGCAAACATACGAGCACGAACATGCTGAAGATGCCTCACTGTACCGCGATGTATCGCAATGAGGTATCCTTCGACATGTTCGTGTTCGTCTGTTTGTAACTACTGTCCTTACTAAATATGGCTTATCACTGCGTCGACTATTACCCTTATTGCACTCACGTTCCCTCAAATATGGTTGAGCGAAGCAATGGCTGGATCATGCGTCGTGCTCGTGAACAGGTGCCACCAACGGGAATGGGTCTGCTTTGTGTCTACCCATCTTAACATGTGTTAGGTTGTGGTAGGTGTGCATTTTTGAAACTTCTTTGTGGAAATACTGTGTGCATAGCATAATTTTGTTAACCATTGTAAAAATTTTTTGAAAAGAGCAACTGCTGAGTTTCTTGCCGGCTCTTCTCAGCAGAATCTGCGTTCCGACCGGTGGTAGATTTTTGACGTGTCATAAGAGCTACAAGTTAGCCTACATTTTGATTTTGACTATAGTTGGATGGTTTTTCCAGTGATCGTGGCGGGTTCCACGATATACTACGCGGTCAAACACCAAACCGCCAGTCCATTGGACTTCCCCGTGTTCAAAACCGTGCCCGGCCTGTTCGAGTTCATGGGCGTGTGCGTGTTCAGCATGGAGGGCGTGGGCGTCACGCTGGCGATCGAGAACTCCATGGAGGAGCCCAAGAAGATCCCGCTCGTGTTGGCCGGAGGTTTGCTAAAAATTATTGCTATAGGATGACAATTTCCTCTGATTTTCTGAATTTATATCGTTATTGCTGAATTAATGCATTTTACACACACTGATGCAGCCATTTTTAAACAATCTCATAGCTGACATTTTATGTGCGGTTAGTTTCATGCACTGCTAATAGAGGGCGCTAGAACCAACGGGCATTAACATACTCAGCCCTGATAGCATGGGCGGGAGAAATTTTATCCCCGGGAAAAGCATAAAACGTTTATTCCCTCGTTTAGCTTTATCCACCCGTCGAGCATGGGCACAGCGGTGGAAATAACACTCAGTGGATATACTTATAGAAATATACATCGCCTTCTCCTCTGTCGCCATGCTTTAGCATAGGGAAAAGATAATTTTATCCCCTGCCAGTGGATAAAATCGGAGGATAAAACTTTTATCTCCTGCCCATGCTACCAGTGCTGGTAGGTATCTACTTACTATTTCTATTATGGTAGTAAGGAATATTATGTTTATGTTTTATAGCTCTCGAACTAAAGTTCACACTATAGCTAGGTATCTACTTAAATTACGCTTATCTTTGTAAGAATAGATTTTGTTACCTAAGTCACGTCATACATACATGCGTAGAAATGCCGCTTAAAATCAAATTATAGATACAGCTCGTGTTGGCCGGAGGTTTGTTAATGCTACTCTTCCATCTGCATTTATGTTAGTGTTAACGGCTGCGCTCATATTGTGGCCTTAATTAGGGCTACATTGAAAGAAAACATGCTGCCAAAAGTAATTTTTCATGAATTAGTGCGTTAACTGGAATAATAGTGCCCATTGTCCTTTATGATAGTGTATAGTATTCTACTAGTCAAGCCCTTTCATTTGGTACCCATATTGAGGGAGTTGTAAAAATAGTACATTACTGCCGCGGCCAGCAAAAGAGGCATTGATGGATGAACGTGTTAGTCCATCAATGCCTAGTTGTGGCCAAGGCTTGTATAGTGTTCTTCTCAAATAATGCGCGGAAATTAAAGCTTTCTATTGGCAACAAGATTTGCAAGCTAGTTCGAAACTTAAATGAAACCTTTGATAAGTTACCCCCTTGGTTGCCATGGTTGCCATGCCAATTTTAAATAACACGACAGATATATTACATAGTAAACTCACTATTTGGCCGCTAACCCGGCCCAAAATGGTAATTGCCGGCGGAGTACAGCAATTTCGATTTATCTCGAAGAAGGTTGTCAAAATAATGGTCACATTTCCAAGCATGTTTGAGAAAAATATATAATCCGCCATTTTGTGGCGGCAGCCATCTTGGACCGATTTTCATCAAAGCTCACACACACAGAGACTCACGTCAAACTTATAACACCCCGTCGTTTTTGCAGGGGGGGTTAAAAAATACAAAAATTTAACTGAATATTTTGTTTCAGGCATGTCAGTAGTGGTCAGTATAGTGATGTGCGTGGGCTTCTTTGGGTACTGGGGCTTCGGGGAAAAATCCAAATCGCCTGTCACGCTGAATTTTCCTTTAGAACCGTAAGTTGCAAATTTCTTTAAATCAGAAATATATCAACATGAACGGAAAAGAAAAGGTAACTCCGAAAATTAAGAGGCCCGGGATCGAATCCGCTACCCCCCCAATAGGGCCCAGTCTTAAGAGGAAATACGGTCGGAGAGACTTTTGGAAATTAGGTATTTGAAAAACTATCGCTGTCGCTCTGCAGTTGTACATTATAAATGCCAAAGTTTGGATGTATGTTTGTTACTCAATCACGTCGCAACGACAGAACTGATTTGTCTGAAATTTTGCATAATAGGCTACTTTTTATCCCGGGAAATAAGAGAGTTCCCGCGGGAATATAAAATCCTTAATCCACGCGAACGAAGTCGCGGGGATCACGGGGACATGTGTTGGATTAATGTATTGCATTTTTGAAGCTTCACTGTGGAAGCACTGTATAGGTACATAGCTCAGTTTGGTTACTTATTGTAAAATTATTTTACTTTTTGAAAAGAGCAACTGCTGAGTTTCTTGCCGGTTCTTCTCAGCAGAATCTGCATTCCGAACCGGTGGTAGATTTATGACGTGTCATAAGAGCTACAAGGTAGCCTACATGAAATAAATAAATTTTGAATTTGAATTTGAATTTGATCATCTATTAAACCATAAAAAAACAAGTGAGAGCGTTTATGTGGAGAAAAGACGACCCGCATTTCCTCTTAGCTTGTAGACTATCACGACCCTTATGTTATGTGGAGAAGAGACCACCCGCATTTCCTCTTAACCACTAGACTATCACGACCCTTATAAGAGGCAGAGGTTCCTCAAAGGATCCCATTTTTCCAGCTTCCCTATAGCACTAAAAGTGTGTATGGCTCTGATGATATACGTTACCTTCGCGCTGAACTTCTGGGTCCCGTTCGAGCTGGTCTGGTACCACATCAAGAACCGTATTTCCTCTTAACCTGTAGACTATCACGACCCTTACACGAGGCAGAGGTTCCTCAAAGGATCCCATTTTTCCAGCTTCCCAATAGCACTAAAAGTGTGCATGGCTCTGATGATATACGTCACCTTCGCGCTGAACTTCTGGGTCCCGTTCGAGCTGGTCTGGTACTACATCAAGAAACGCTACGAGGAGAACAAGTACTGGCTTTGGGAGAGGGTGTGGCGGGCGATCATCGTGTTCATCATCACCATGATTGCCATCATCTTCCCCGCTGTCACCAAGTTCATTGGGCTGGCAAGTTCCTCATATGTATAGCTACACTTAGCGTCTAGAGTCACAGTAATTTTACCCCCTTCTTAAGGTTCCATTGCCAAATGGCAAAAAACGGAACCCTAGATTCTTCATGTCTGTCTGTCTGTCTGTCCGTCCGTATGTCACAGCCACTTTTTTCCGAAACTATAAGAGCTATACTGTTGAAACTTGGTAAGTAGATGTATTCTGTGAACCGCATTAAGATTTTCACACAAAAATAGATAAAAAAATAAAAATTTTGGGGTTCCCCTCCCCATACTCTCTACAACTGAAACTCAAAAATTTTTTTTCATCAAACCCATAAGTGTGAGATATAAATATGGATAGGTCTTCAAAAATTATATTGAGGTTTCTAATATCATTTTTTTCTAAACTGAATAGTTTGCGCGAGATCAGCGCTGTATGCTCTTGTGCATGTACAAAGCATACAGCATTTTGCTGAGTTGGGAGTCTATCGGTTTTTTTTAAAAAGAGAGAATGAAAAAGAGCTCTTTTTATTTTTAAAAAGAGAGAATGAAAAAGAGCTCTTTTTATGTATATGTATATTTTTGTAAATTTTGAAAATAAGAGTAGGAAAACTTGACACAGTACCTACCCTTTCAAAAATAGCGCTTTCTTTATAAAGACTTCCACACGCCACGAACTTCAGTTGCAAACACTTTTAGTACTACTTTAGGACTATCGGTTTTAGCGCGAGCTAATGTACTACAGCGCCATCTATTTCTGTAATGAAAAACTAATTAAATTATTACGCGTTTATGCATTACTATAGCTTTTGCCCGCAACTTCGTCCGCGTGACTTAGGTTCCTGTTTCTCCGGAGTTAAAGGTCACTTGCCTTGCCATTAAAAACCGCGTTCAATACAAAAATGTATGAGAAAATTAAATTTTTTCATAATTTTTTTTTCGCCAATATCCAAGATGACGGGAAAACATATTTGCCATTTAAAATTTTCTTTAATTTTCATTTTTTCTTCTTTCTACATTAATGCATACCAAACTTATGTTAGTCATCTCATTTTTAACTATCAATTTTACATAAGAAAATTCATCTCCCATGAAAACTCACGCATGAGATTTCAAATTTACCGTCAATAAGTAGATGTAGAGCTTTCAAAGTTTCCCGGAGCAAGTAGATTCCCATCTCCCGGATCTCTCATCATTACATACTAATGTAATGAGAAGGTTTTTTTTTTCGAAATATGCTTGCGCTTGTCGACAATCAATACTAGATAGCACTGATGAGGTCTAGGTTAGAGCGCGCTTGCATAGAAGATGCCTATTCACTCTGCCCTTGAAGGTACTCAAATTATAGGTGGCAGGAAACACGGATGCTGGAAGAGTGTTCTATACCACCCGAATCAGGGTTCTGGCTGAAAATCAGCGCTGTATGCTCTTGTGCATGCACAAAGCATGCAGCATTTTGCTGAGTTGGGACCTTTTTTCCGGGTTGTGCCACACATGACTTAGTTGTTCCGGCGCTTCTTCTGCTTGACGCCTTTTGTCTTTAATGTTCAAGTGGTGGAGGCGCCGGGACAACCTAACCTAGGTATACCTATTAATAAACGTTTCTTTCTTTCTTCTATACCTTAGTGGTTCTTATCAGAAACGTTGAATTAAAGCGTTTCGTTCGAGTAGGTAGATGGAGAGAGCTATGCTCGGAGTATCCCTGCGAGATCAAATCAGAAATGAGGAGATCCGCAGGAGAACCAAAGTCACCGACATAGCTCAGCGAGTCGCAAAACTGAAGTGGAAATGGGCGGGGCACATAGTTCGAAGAGCTGGTGGTCGATGGGGTCCCAAGGTGCTGGAGTGGCGACCCCGCACCCGGAAGCGCAGTGTTGGCAGACCCCCCACTAGGTGGACCGACGACATCAAACGAGTCGCAGGGAGTCGCTGGATTCAGGCGGCGCAAGACCGAAGTCTGTGGAGGTCCATGTAAGAGACTTATGTCCAGCAGTGGACGTCTATAAGTTGAGAAAGAAGAAGAAGAAGAAGTTCGAGTAGGTTGGATGTGCTGATGTGATTCCTTCGTCTCTTACAGATCGGTTCCTTCTGCTTGTCAACGATGGGATTCATATTTCCCGCCTTCATTGAACTGAACTTGGACTGGGAGGACCCAGGGCTGGGCCTGGGCAAATGGAGGCTGTGGAAGTTCGTCTTTATCTGCATATTCGGCACCATTCTATGCATCGTCGGCACGTACATTAACGCCAGGGAACTTGTCAGGGAAGTCTTTTAAGAAGTTTCCTGTCACTTTTACTTCATACAGCAAGCAGCAAACCTCAAAAAATATGTAAAAAAAAACTTGAGAGGTGTCAAGGGACACCGAACAAGGATGGAACGAAGTTCCTTTCGATTAATTAGTGAAGGAATTGTAATAAAATTTTATTTTTTTTAAGTTATCTACTTACCTAACTCCATCAGCAATATCCGGAACTTGTGCAGAAACACTGTCAGGATTATTATTATTATTTTTTATTATTTATTATTTACAAAAAACCTGTATACACTCAACAGAAATAATCGTCGCGACACCACACTGTTCAATGCGAAATAGAAATGAAAATATTTGGCTTGCTTTCTATAAGAGAGAGAGAGACAGACAGAGAAACATGCGACGCCGCACAGCTTACAATAGCTTACTATAGCAAAAAGTGTCGTGACAACTTTTCGTAAGAATTTTTTCCGTCTAGCCCCCTTTCACAACGCGCGATAAGGAACTTCGTTCCAAAAACTCTCTTAAGGGAGGTGGCTCAAAGTGACTTTTTGCAGTGATTCAGTTACGATACAATCCCAAAAAGACCGCGATACAGTCGTTGGTCCCACCTTTGTCCACATAACGACGATTCTGCATGCTACTGTCGCGATATGGCATCGCTACTATCGCGATACGGCCTTGGTACTATAGCGATCCGGCATCGCCACTATCGCGATATGGCATCGCTACTATCGCGATATGGCATCGCTACTATCGCGATAAGGCCTCGCTACTATGTATAGCGATACGGCTCGCTATTTTTGCGATACAGCATCGCTGCAGCGCGCAGCGTCGCGCGTTGCAAATAAGACATACGGCGAAAAGTAGCGACTAGCGAACGCTGCAAAAAGCCACCATGAGCTTTCATTCCTTTAATCCAACAGTTGAAAAACTCAAAAAGCCCAGTCTGTATCTACGTACTCAAACGTAAATTAAAGTCGACAAACGAATTAGGAAATAGTATAACAAAATAAATTTCACACCATAACCTCTTGCAACTGCATACCTTCTTCCAGTTAGCCCGCTACCATCTTGACTGCATCGTCACTTACCATCAGGTGAGATCGCAGACAAGGCCGATGTTGTCATCGAATATACTAATAAACCAATAGTTGTGTGAGCGTTTATTCATTTATCTACGAGTATTTTTGAAATTTGTTTTCGTTATTTGTGACCTGTTAAATATTTTCTTGTGAACATTAAATTGTGAATTTTGTTGACTGCTTTTTTTTAATTCGACATTTATTAATTCATCCCATATCCCTAATCGGTATCTACACGTCATCGTGCCTTATTCTGAGCTACCAATTTGTAGTAAGCTTCATATAGATACAAGAAAATACGACCATAGGAACAAATCGATTTCCCAAATCCACAAAATCGGTTCAGTAGTTTAGGCGCCATGGTGGAATATTCGTACATACATACATAAGTCTGCTAAAA
The DNA here is from genome assembly GCA_933228805.2 of Hipparchia semele. Classification (NCBI taxonomy): domain Eukaryota; kingdom Metazoa; phylum Arthropoda; class Insecta; order Lepidoptera; family Nymphalidae; genus Hipparchia; species Hipparchia semele. The sequence goes on along the minus strand of OW121733.1, from coordinate 1,586,887 downwards.
TCATAACCCTTCCTTTGCCTTTGTCGTAGTTGGGTAAAAATAGACATTAAATCAAAGGATAAGCTAGCTTTAAGAGAACAACGCCTCGCAAAGGCGACATCATCCCTTTGTAAAGGATGATTAAATAAAATATACAGGCGACAACAGTCTCTACAAAGATAAATAAAACATAACAGTTACGTGCTCAAGATGTTTTTATTAACGTTTAGGTACATACACTAGAAGGATTTTTCTTAAAAATTCCATAAAAGTAGGTGTCTTACAAGGATTGTCATAGAGCACGATCTTGTGGGATGTGTACCTATCCAACGGCGTCCAGATTGATTTAAAGTCACTTTAGTTCAACCGATTTTAATTAGAAGAAGTAGATTACGCACATAATATAAAGACCCTAATATTTACTTTATATTATAAGAATATAGAACCAAATATAGGTAGAAAACATGCATAGTCTACAACAACATCAATGTCTTAATAAAATAAAAAGAAAATAATCCACATCCACAGCCACATCGGAGGGGCAATTATACGTGAATGTATAAGAATGCATGGACGAAATTGAGCTCTAATTCCATAAAGTTACGGATTATTTTACTTCGACGCTAATGTCATCGAATACGAATACGATCAATCGAATTATAACTTATACTAACCCTACTACAGGATGATTTTTTAGGTACTGCATACATTTTTTTGGTGATTCCATATGGTTAATAGAACATATTTCCATCAATAGTTTCGTACCTTTTTTTGAATTTTTTTTACCATATCTGACCATAAAATAAGTAAATCATTAACATTTTATTTCATAAAATTGGTCATACTATTCGACGAAATTAAAATACACGCTCAGAGGTCAACGGCCGCCGCGCGCGCCTAATGTATCAACAGCTGATAGATTCCGTTTGTAGGGTGACCCTAACCATCTGTTTAAAAGTGGATCTCTTTGGAAAACGATGACTTTGGTATTCTTAAGTAAAATAAAAAAATAAGAAATATGTATGTATAGTTTCATTGCACTTTCTCAAGACAAGCGTTCGGGTTGAAGCTGCACCAGGCCGGCCATATTGGCTGGACCTTCACTCCTCGAAAAACCATGCGCCATCTATAAAAAAACATAATATCTGACATTCCAAAAATAGGCATAGAAGAAACGTAAAAATTCTTTTTACAAAACCGACTTCAAAAACCGACTACAAAGTATATCAATTGTGCCTATATTTGAAGAGTTCCCTCGATTTCTCCAGGATCCTATAATCAGATCCTGATCCTTTTTTTTTAATTTTTTTTATATCTTTAGCGGGCAAATGAGCAGGCGGGTCACCTGATGTAAAGTGATTACCGCCGCCCATGAACACTTGTAGCACCTGAGGCACCACCAATGCGTTGCCGGCTTTTCAGGAATTTGTTGGTTGAATAACCCCATATTGTAGTTTAGTGGGAACACCGTCGCAGGAAGTTAGTCCATACATCCACACTTTCGCATTTATAATATTAATAGGAAATAGAATTAGTAGGATTAAATTAATATCTATTGTTATTTCCTTACCGGTGTGTATCTAACCGTATGTAAACGAATTTGTTAGCGCTGGAATTGGCCACCATGTCAGACCACAACCTCTCGGCCACCGCCGCTGCACGAGGCCACAAGTGGTAATCGAGATTACCTGGAATACAATTATCATCAAATCCTGACCTGATGACAATGGAACCATCTGGGAATTATACCCTTTCAAATAAAAAAAGAATTTTCCAAATCGGTCCAGGCGTCTTCGAGTAATCGGAGAACATACATAAAAAAAAGATTCCGACGAATTGAGAGAATTGAGAGAATAAAAAAAAAGAATAAAGAAGTAATTACTAGAGTCGACCAAATCAGTCCAGAGAACAGTTTCACCGCCTTCGATCGTAAAAACGTCAACGTTACGCCATGATTTCCAAGCATACATCTGCTGCCATGTTCTAGAAGATAAAGGCAAATGCTTTTGATAAAGAAAAAGGAATTCTATACTTCCGTTTATCTACCTTTTTTTATGACAGGAAATGCCTAACCCATAACCCTCCGTCAGGGGAAACGGCGTTATGTGGGGCTTGCACCAACTAAAACCTGTCTTTTTCTTTCTGTCTTCCACGGACTCTGGCAGTAGCGTCCGTCTTGTCTACCTAAGACACACGTGACAGAAACAGAATTATTAAATGGCGATTTTAGTACATACTCGTACCTATTGTATTCTCTAATCAAAACTTGACCTTTTTTTGAAGAAACAATATGAAAATTCGCCATTTTATATTTTTGTTTGACTCACGTGTGTCTCAGGAAGATGAGTTTAGCTAAAGCTGAGCGACTTGCTGTTAGTTCATTAGTGAGGGGTCTGCCAACACTCCGCTATCCGGTGCAGGGTCGCCACTCCAATATCTCCCCAACGATCATCAGTTCTTCGAACTATGTGCTCCACCCATTTCAACGCTTCGTGAATTGTTGTGCCATTTCGGTAACTTTTTTCGCCTACGGATCTATTCATGTTTTGATTGATCTCACAGGGAATACGTCTTACTAAAATAACATTGGTCGCACTCACCTATATTTTGTACATCTTTGCTTCCTCATTTCACAAGATAAGTCCCACTTTGCCGAATGTATCACCTTGAATTTACCCAAATACTGTTCCGAAGGATTTGGATCCCAATCGTTTAATTGCACCCCTAATCTATCCCAAGTTTGAGCCTCAGAATATCTTGCCAAATGAGTTGTATACCATATTATAGGCAATTTTGGTAGAAACCCCTTGTTCGCTAGCTTTAGACGTACCAATGCTTTATCCAGAAACCCCTCTCTGTCATCGACTAAGTAATAACAATTCGTTAAAGAAAACAGTCCATCACTCAAATGAAAAACATCGTCAACATTAGTCATTTCAAGGATCTCAGAATAAATTGCTTGCAATATATCGAATACACTTTCTTGCATTCTGAGACGCAGGCACAATACATTTTCACATGTAAAGCTATCATTTTTCCTCGGGCAAGTGGCTTCTGATGACCAAGACCACGGTCTTCCTACGGGACCAGGTGAAGCTACTTCTATTAAAACTCTTACACCACGTACATTAGCTCTCTTAACTATAGATTGGATATCGTCCTTTGTATAAACCATTTCTCTATCATAGGGTCCGTATACAGCAAATTCTGGTACCGTCATCATTTGCCAAGGAAAACTTGTGACATCAGATATTCTCCAATGAAACGTATTTAGTTTGCAAGTTGCCATAGCATCTATAGTTCTCATTAGATCTACAACCGGGATGTAGTTTCTTCCTGTATCAATCATTAATCCTCTATATTTATACGATGGAGCATCTTTGATGATCATATTTGATAGAGTTATTAGATGTCCTGTACTTTGATCAAGAAGTAGTACTTGACTTAAAGTTTCAAGACCGTGACGCACTCCACAAAAGGATGCTGAATTGATTTTGATAAACACTTGATTATTAATAGTTTCAACTTTAAGAGTGTAAGCTTCTTCAGTATTTAGACGTAGTTTTGGATCAGTGTCACTCTCGACTTCCATTTGTATAGTCATTTTCTTAACTGTCAAGTCTTGAGTGCGATTTTTAGTTTTCAAATCGACTTTTTCAAGTCTAACTAAATCTTTTAGGAATAACTTGAACGCTTCCGCTAGGTATTGTTGAACGGTTTCAGACGGAACTGATTGGAATTTATATTCCAGTTTTTTAGTTGATAATGCTACTATAGCTTTACTAAAATGTGTGTAGCCAATGGGGTAAGGCCAGAGTTGGGGGCCCATACATAAAAGAGTGCATCGACTCAAGGATGTGTAGATATTTTTATCGGTTGTTGGACGGAAGACCTTTTGACAGAAGTTATTTTTGCATTCCCACGACCAATCTTGCGCTTCATGACTGAAAATTGTAACGTTGTATTATATTTCATCCTTAATAAATACGAAAATTTTGACGATCTGTTTGACGAAGTGGTGAGCGCTGTGGACTTATAACTGAGACCTCCTAGTTCAATTCTCTGCGGGGCCAATTTGGGAATTTATAATTTCTGAATTGGGCTGGTCTGGTGGGAGGTTTTGGCCGTGGCTAGTTACCACTCTACCGTCAAAGACGTGCCTCCAAGAGCTTTAGCGTTCCGGCACGATGGCGTGTAGAAACCGATTAGGGGTATGGGTTGAATGTACACCGTCAAACCCCTTCCAAATTAGCCTGCTACCATCTTAGACTGCATCTTCACTTACCATAAGGTGAGATCGCAGTCAAGGACTATCTTGTCATCAAATAAAAAAAGTGTGTTTACTTGTTGATTGTTGGTTTGTCTTTGAATCACAAAGTAACAAAGATAGATTGTGATTTTTTGCATGAAAATATTTAAGGGCTTGAATAGACCTTTTAGCCTGGAAAAAAAGAGTTCCTGAGGGATTTTTAGAACCTAGGTAACTCCATGTGGACGAAGTCGCGGGCAAAAGCTAGTCGATAAAAAATATTCCTTAGACTTATAATGTAGATATCATGAATACTTTAGGTATGATCCATCTAAGATTTCTTGACGTGAGGTGTCACCAGATTTCAATGTAAGAGTATTCAGTTTCGCCCATAATGGCATAGTAGATAGCACGATCAATATTACTACTAGGAATCCTGAGCAAACAATTCCAACGCCTTTCCAGGTTATAGAATGTCTGTAAGAGGAAACATAGAAATTAATAGGATATTTTTTTTTAAATATGCATAGCGCAAACGAGCTGGCGGATCACCTGATGTACCTTCACCTGGTCACCTTTTCGGATTATGAGACTGAGGGAATAGAGACCGGCCACCCGTGCTATAAGCGTTTGTTACCGTTTGTTTGTATCTGCTGCTTCTGTGATCTCTCCACACATATCCCTAGTGCGGCCGGGATCAGCGCAGCATGGACCGGAAGCGCTGCATCGACTGCAAGCGCAGTCGGGAAGACAGTTCCGCTCATCTGGTACTTCTAGAAGCGATACAGAATTAATATCACACTTTACACTATATCATACTTACTAATATTATAAAGGCAGGTATGTATGTATGTATGTTTGTTTGTTCGTTCGTTCATTCGTTCGTTCGTCCGCTCGCTCGCTAGCTTTCTTGCTTGCTTGCTTGCTTGCTTGCTTGCTTGCTTGCTTGTTTGCTTGATTGCTTGTTTGCTTGCTTGCTTGTTTGTTTGCTTGCTTGCTTGCTTGCTTGTTTGCTTGCTTGCTTGCTTGCTTGTTTGTTTTTTTGTTTTGTGTGTGTGTGTGTGTGTGTGTGTGTGTATGTGTGTGTGTGTGTCTATTGTTACTCCTTCACGTCACAATCAATGAACCGATTTGGCTGAAATTTGGAACGGAGATAGCTCATACCCAGGATTAACACATAGACTACATTTTATCCCGGAAAATTAAAGAGTTCCCGTGGGAATCGAAAAACCTTTATCCACACGGACGAAGTCGCAGGCATCGAGTCGTAGGTATAGTAATAAAGTTAGGTTCTTATTTTTGTAATTAATCGCAACTTTTGTAAAGATTGCTTTCGCTGTTGTTATTCTAGTTTAGGTTGTTTATAGTTACGTTTATCTCACGAAGTTACGGACGCTTTACTTGTGGTTACATCATGTGCATGCACATTGCGTAAGTGTGCGTAACTGTCAGGAGCCTAGGTGGGAGCGGTCAGGCGCGAGCAAGCTCTCGCTCACACTTATACAGATACGACACACACAACCATGAGCCACGCGCCGTCGTGGATTGCAAGATCTATAATCGCTTACCATCTCGAATTATTTCATCCAAATTGCCTCTCTGATAGTGCTGTACTAATATTTGATGAATATCACTATTGCTGACAGCTGGCACACCGTCCGCTTCTTGATCTCTCGCCCTTTTATATCGAGCGTAAGCAACTTGGCAATCAGATACTTCAGAGATAGATGATATAGACGTATCAGTAACAACCTGTTGAGATTGACAATTTTTAAGCTATTGCATAGCTTCTATCGCGGGCCTTGAGCGTGGAGACCGAATCCAGAAATTCCGTAACGAAACCTCACCGCTAGATGGCGTTGATAAAAATGCTATGCAATAGCTTTACCGCGGCAGTCCCCGAGTGCCACACGTCATTTTATTTTTTATTCGATGACAAGATAGACTGCGATCTCTGATGGTAAGTGACGATGCAGTCTAAGAAGGTAGCGGGCTAACTTGGAAGGGGTTTCTAAACGCCATTGTGCCGGAACGCTAAATCGCTTGCCGTCTTTGACGGTAGGGTGGTAACTAGCCACGGCCAAAGCCTCCCACCAGTAAATCGCGGCTATTAATCGAGTCGATCGCGGCAAACATTCAATCCATACCCCTAATCGGTTTCTACGAGATCAAATCAAGCATAAGGAAATCTATAACAAAGTTAGTGACTTTCTTAATGACAAAGTTTTAAGCTATTGCATAGCTTCTATCGCGGGCCTTGAGCTTGGAGACCGAATCCAGAAACTCCGTAACGAAAATAACCTGACACGGGACTCCTCTCACCGCTAGATGGTGTTGATAAAAAATGCTATGCAATAGCTTTACCGCGGCAATCCCCGAGTGCCACACGTCTTTTTTTTAATATATTTTAAGCGAGCAAATGAGCAGGCGGGTCACCTGATGACAATTGATTACCGCCACCCATGAACATTTGTAGCACCTGAGGCACCACCAATGCGTTGCCGGCTTTTTAAGAATTTGTTGGTCCGCCCCTTGGAAAACCCCATGTTGTAATTTAGTGGGAACACCGTCGCAGGAAGTTGGTTCCACAGTTTCAAATTATGTGGCAAAGAAAGTTGCATGGAATCAATCGGCTTGGCATCCAGCTACCCACAAGATAGTGTAATAAGCCATTGTAATATTATGTAGCTATACAAATATTTTGTTATGAAAAGAGCAACTGCTGAGTTTCTTACCGGCTCTTCTCAGCAGAATCTGCTTTCCGAACCGGTGGTAGATTTATGACGTGTCATAAGAGCTACAAGTTAGCCTACATGAAATAAATGAATTTTGAATTTGAGTAACCAACCCAAGGTACTGGAGTGGTGACCTCGTAACGAAAAGCGCTGGATTGGGAAAACCCCTAGGCTACTTGGATACGGGGTTTTCCGGGTATGATTAGTGGTTTCTACTTAAAAAATAAATACTGTTTAAGATTATTAAAATGATAAAAAGCCCAGAATTTCTTGCTGATTTTTCTCGGCCACAAAGCATTCCGAATCTGTAGTTGATTCATTTGACCACTCAAAGGCACTTCGAAGGAATAAAGTCCATTTTAATAAAAAAAGCCGTGTGGCACTCGGGGATTGCCGCGGTAAAGCTATTGCATAGCATTTTTTATCAACGCTATCTAGCGGCTCACCGCTAGATGGCGTTGATAAAAAATGCGCCATCTAGCGGCTCACCGTAGAGGAGTCCCGTGTCAGGTTATTTTCGTTACGGAATTTCTGGATTCGGTCTCCACGCTGGCCCGCGATAGAAGCTATGCAATAGCTTAAAACTTCTATTCAATAAAGCTTTTAAAAACCTATTTACACGGACGAAATCTATCTGAATACATAAAAACAAAAGGTGAAAGACTGTTTGACTGACTGACTGGCTAATCTATCAACGCACAGCTTAAACCATTGAAAGGTCCGAGCTGAAAAGCATACAGATAGCTATTATGACGTAGGCATCCGCTAAAAAAAGATTTTTGAAAATTACACCCCTAAGGGTATAAAATAAGGGTAATCTGAACAAAGGCGCCGCCAAAAGCTAGTAATAAAGTTACCGATGGTAAAACGGTGATTGACGATTTAAACTGCAATAATGTAGTCCTCTTGACATTTGCTTTGGAAGTGCCACTGGATGCGATACTTGAAGACGGTTCTAACAAACTGTTCGAGCCATCTCGCAGTGATCTTTCCTTGTGATTTACAACCGCTGTAGGTTTATCTTCACAAGCAGCTGTGAAATAGTTATTTGTTTTATATGGGGTCAAAGAAATTTTTAAGCTATTGCATAGCTTCTATCGCGGGCCAGCGTGGAGACCGAATCCAGAAATTCCGTAACGAAAATAACCTGAAACGGGACTCCTCTACGGTGAGCCGCTAGATGGCGTTGATAAAAAATGCTATGCAATAGCTTTACCGCGGCAGTCCCCTAGTGCCACACGTCTTTTTTTGTTCCCCGAGGGCGTTATTTTGAATTCAGAGCGAAGTGACGGATTTTATAGTAGAATCCTGAGCGTAGCGAGGAATTCAATTCAAAAAAATTGTAGCTAAATGTAACTTATGGAGTTTGGTATAAGTACTGTTATGGTGTTAAGTATATAACTGCTGTAATCGTAATATTCGATGACCTCTCTGGCGCAGTGGTCTCGGGTTCGATTCCCGACGGGGCAATTTGGAAATTTATAATTTCTGAATTGTCTCTGGTCTGGTCTGGTGCGAGGCTTTGGCCGTGGTTAGTTACCACCGTCAAAGACGTCAAGCGATTTAGCGTTCCGGCACGATGGCGTGTAGAAACCGATTAGGGGTATGGGTTGAATTTACACTGCCATAGTCCTTATCCCTTCCAAGTTAGCCCGCTATCATCACTTACCATCAGGTGAGATCGCAGTCAAGGACTATCTTGTCATACACAAAAAAAAAGACGTGTGGCACTCGGGGACTGCCGCGGTAAAGCTATTGCATAGCATTTTTTATCAACGCCATCTAGCGGTGAGAGGAGTCCCGTGTCAGGTTATTTTCGTTACGGAATTTCTGGATTCGGTATCCACGCTCAAGGCCCGTGATAGAAGCTTTGCAATAGCTTAAAAATATCCTTACTTTTAATAGCAGTCTCCACATTATTAATAGTAGCCTCCATTTCCTTCAAAACCTCACAAAACTTCAGAATCATCTCCTGTTCATCTTTACCGAGTTTTTCGCAAATATCCGCGTCAACTTGACCGGATTTGGAATTCATGCAACAGTAGAATAGAAGGATTGAAGTCATGATGTACAACTTCTTAGGATAATCTTCGACTTCGCTTAAATATCTGTATGAATAATCACTTCAGTAAACAGGTATTTCGACTTCACATAAATATAGTTCTTTCAATTCACGAGGGTACACGGCTCACGGTTGTGCGTGTGTCGTATCTGTATAAGTGTGAGCAAGAGCTTTCTCGCGCCTGACCGCTCCCACCTAGGCTCCTGACAGGCACGCACACTTATAACGCCTATATCTAACGGCTAACCCCCAAAAAAGGTGTAATCCAGTTAAAGGTCATATCTTGTCACTAAATAAAAACAAACCTACCTTAGTCTCAGAATAGGAAATTTGTAACTTATAAATGGCTCCACATCGTCGGTGCAAAGTATAGCCTTATCAATGTCGTCATGGCAAATGTCCTCTTTGTATTTGTCAATGATTTGTACCAAGCAGCTGGCGCTTAGGTCGTCCACTTCATTCGGAACAACGCATTTGTCTAACTGGAAATCATATAATTAATGAGGTGAGATCGGTGACTCGGAGATGTAGCGCGCTTGCCTAGAAGATGCTTATTCACCCTTTGGGTCAAGAGGAAAAACGGAAATCAAGAAGGGCATTCCATATGAAAAAGCCAAAATGGAATGGACTATTATAATGTGGCGTTTGTGATATATTCAATCGAATATAGTTGTAGATTTGTATGTGCGTTCTTAAATAAAAGAGTTTCTTAAATAAATAGTCTCCTTTTCGATGGGTCGCAACTTCAGCAGCATTTCTAATTTTTCGGAGCTCGTCATCATGTCCTTGTCCTTTTCCCACGCTATGTGGGGTCGGCACAACATGACTTGTTCTTCCACTCACTTCTATCATTCGTCAACTCATTATCTACTCCTCTTACACGCATATCCTCTTTCACACAGTCCATCCATCTCTTTTTTGGTCTTCCTCTACTCTTTTGCCCTTCTACATGCATATTTAACATTCTTCTACTAATATGGTTTTCATCCCTCCTCATTACATGCCCATACCACGCGAGCCTATTACTCCTCATCTTTTCGATCTGGCGCTACTTTCAAACTTCCTCTTATATACTCATTCTTTATCTTATCCATTCTTGTCACACCACACATCCATCTCAACATACGCATTTCGATAACATGTACTCTTCTAACATCCTTTCCTTTTACCGCCCAACATTCTGAACCATACAATGTGACAGGTCTAACAACCTCTAATTTTTCGGAAATCAAAACCAAAATCTAATTTTTCGGAGCTGTGTCGGTTTTAAGCAATTTAATATCATTTGGACTCATTTTGGGGAAACCTGCATGCATATGAGTTTTCCATATATTATCATCATCACGCAACCCATGAACGGCTCACTACTGAGCGCAGATATTTTTTTATTTGATGACAAGATAGCCCTTGACTGCGATCTCTAAGATGGTAGTGAGCTAACTTGGAAGGGGTATAGCAGTGTAAATTCAACCCATACCCCTAATTGGTTTCTACACACCATCGGCACACTAAATCGCTTGGCGGCACGTCTTTGACGGTAGGGTGGTAACTAGCCAGGCCAAAGCCTCCCACCAGACCAGAACAGAGACAATTTAGAAATTATAAACTCCTAAACTGCCCCCGCCGGGAATCGAACCCGAGACCTCCCAGTTATAAGACCACAGCGCTCACCACTGCGCCAGGGAGGTCGTCGGAAGTCTCCTCTCAGAGAATAGTTATGGGGCATAGGGTCCACCACACTGGCCTAATACAATTAAGTTTTATACAGTTTTTATAAAGAAAATTGGTAAATACCCAGGTTATTAACAATTGCGTCCACTTTAATTCATATTTTTCCATTTTGTCTTGATTTTGTCGAAATAAGTTTCTTGGGATCTTTAGATAGAAAAACCTGTTCTCGCTGTAAAACAAGGAATATACCTACTAAACTCTCTAGTAAAATATATTTGACTGATAGTGTAATCAAATCATGAAATAATGATTTTATTCGATTCATATTTCTATGGTATTTCTAAACGGAGTGATTACATTCTCTTTGGTATTTCTTAATGGCCATCAACACTGAGTATATAATCACGTGATAATCACCACAATATTTGTCATCAAGATGATTGTCTATTTATTGATTATATTCTCAGTGTTTGTCATTGAGTATATAATAATCATTACATTGTAATGATTGTCAATTTCCGAGAATATTTATTTCCTACTTCCATGATATTTTAAGGATATCACTATTTAGAACAAAACAAAGTCGCTTCCCGCTGTCTGTCTGTCCCTATGTATGGATAGATTTTTAAAACTACGCTACGGATTTTGATGCGTTTTTTTTAATAGATAGAGTGGTTCAAGGGGAAAGTTTATATGTTTAATACATGCCTAATATAGTAGAAAAACACTGACAATTTTAGAGGTTTCTATAAACGTGATGTCGTAAATAAACACATATTTTTGCGCTTACATTGGATAGATCAAAATAATGTACTACAGTATTGTACACCTAAAAAGGTTTACAAAAAAGTCCGCGATGGTATATGTCTATCTCTTAGGGATAACCCATAATGACCATTCTTTATCCTTTACTTTTTAGAGAGCCAGAGAATCGTCTGTAGAGCTTGAGGCTCGCCTCAGCCAGGATAGGGATAGACACTGTTGTATAAGAAGACATTCACCTAAATAATAAAAAAAAGACGTGTGGCACTCGGGGACTGCCGCGGTAAAGCTATTGCATTGCATTTTTTATCAACGCCATCTAGCGGCTCACCGTAGAGGAGTCCCGTGTCAGGTTATTTTCGTTACGGAATTTCTGGATTCGGTCTCCACGCTGGCCCGCGATAGAAGCTATGCAATAGCTTAAAAAGAAATCAAAATCTATTGCGATTATCTCTCGACGGATTACTAGCGGTTTTGTGGTTACAATCGCTTATGATTGAACGCACATAATATAATAGACATTGATCATTGTTCAAGTTAACCACATTGTTAAAGTGATACTCTATTGTATTTGGGTGAAGGTTTTTTTTTTATCGACCGTGTGAAGTGTCCGTTTTTCTATCGAGGATATAATATATTTTTGGATGAACTTGTACTTGTCTGTCTGTCTGAAGTAAAGAAAATAACTACTTCAAAAATAATACTTACCATGTAGAGTTCTGCATAGTAAACTTAACTAAACAAGCCTAAATAATTTTCCCTTTCTATAAGTTTATTTGAATAAAAAAAAAAGACGTGTGGCACTCGGGGACTGCCGCGGTAAAGCTATTGCATAGCGTTTTTTATCAACGCCATCTAGCGGCTTACCGCTAGATGGCGTTGATAAAAAATGCGCCATCTAGCGGCTCACCGTCAAGGAGTCCCATGTCAGGTTATTTTCGTTACGGAATTTCTGGATTCGGTCTCCACGCTGGCCCGCGATAGAAGCTATGCAATAGCTTAAAAAATTCTATTCTATTAGGTAAGTAGGTACCTATTCGCATCTATCTTAAAACTTTCTTAACTTAGCCCCTGCCGGTAACCAAACCCAGGTCCTTCAACGACAAAACTACAGCGCTTTTTGTTAGGGAGGTCGCCATTAGTATTATCTAACTGTTATTTAAAACATGCCCATTAAAGATACTTTATCAAACATATAAAATTATTTGCCTAATGATACTTTGATAGCGCCGAGTGGGGTCAGCCATTTAAAAAAAATTTAAATTGACCAATTAATAAGAGTGTATTAACACATATTTGTAAATTGTTGTGTAATTGTCCATACTGCTATATATTTTTTGACTTAGTGGGGGGTCTGTCAACACTGCGCTTTCCGCTGCGGGGTCGCCACTCACCACTCCTTAGGACCCCAATGAACATGAGTTCTTGGAACTATGTGCCCCGCCCATTTTCATTTCAGCTTAACGACGTCCTTGATGGTGTGGTGAATGCTGTGGTCTTATAACTGGGAGGTCTCGGGATCGATTCTCAGCGGGGGCCATTTGGGAACTTATAATTTTTAAATTGTCTTTGGTCTGGTCTGGTGGGAGGCTTTGGCCGTGGCTAGTTACCACCCTACCGTCAAAGACGTGCAGCCAAGCGATTTAGCGTTCCGGCACGATGGCGTGTAGTGAAACAGATTAGGGATATGAGTAGGCAGTGCCCTACCTCTTCCAAGTTAACCCGCTACCATCCTAGACTGCATCATAACATACCATCACGTGAGATTGCAGTCAAGGTCTATCTTGTCATTGAATAAAAAAAGCTTTCCGATTCGCTAAGCTATGTCCTTAACTTTGGGTTCTCCCACGGATCTCCTCAATTAGAGCGATGTCTTCTCGTCCAAAATTCCTCAGTGCCTGAAGACTAAAGTCTTCGAACAGTGCGTGTTGCCAGTGATGACTTACGGATCCGAAACATGGTCGCTAACTATGGGCCTCATAAGAAGGCTCAGGATCACTCAGCGGGCGATGGAGAGGGATACCAGTATTATTGTGTAATTACACCTTTAATTTTTATCTTTGTCTTTATTTATACATATGTTTATGTTTTATGAACACTACATATTAGCCACTAGGCTAGGATATCGTTAGGTCATTGGCCAGTTTAAGTCAAAGTGGAAAGGGGATATTTAGTCACAGTTTTTTCTTAAAATTTAAGTCGCACGACCTCCTAACTATTACATTGACACAGACAGAATTACGTATTTCCATTATATAATTGGCGACCGTGAATGGCGAACTATTTGATAATAAAAAGTGATTGTTATACTAATCTCGCTCGAGCGTAGTGCGTACGTGACATAAACTCAATGCTGTAGGCTTGAGATACGGGTGTTAGAATAACACCAAGAAGAGAGACGTTAGGTATTGTATCCATCATAAACTAGAATGCGAAGCAATGGCTGGATCATGCGTCGTGCTCGTGAACGGGTGCCACCAACGGGAATGGGTCTGCTTTGTCTTCCCATGTTGACATGTGTTGGATTATATGCATTCCATTTTTGAAGCTTCACTGTGGAAGCACTGTATACTTAGCTTAGTTTTGTTACTTATTGTAAAATTATTTTATTTTATTTTTTGAAAAGAGCAACTGCTGAGTTTCTTGCCGGTTCTTCTCAGCAGAATCTGCATTCCGAACCGGTGGTAGATTTATGACGTGTCATAAGTGCTACAAGGTAGCCTACATGAAATAATTAAATTTTGAATTTTGAATTTTTTGAATTTTGAAACGCCATGGTGTCGCCTGCGCAAAGTTCAGAAATCCTTTGTGGTGTTGAATGTACACTTATATAATATGGTCCCGGAGGAATTACTGGATTTCCCATTGCACAAATTTAAACAATGCTTAAAGACATAGGTATTTGTTATATCGTGGTTATTACAAAAGTGACTTCCTTAATGACAAAGTTGCATGGAATCAATTGGTGTGACTTTCTTAAAGACAAAGTTGCATGGAATCAATCGGCTTGGCATCCAGCTACCCACAATTGTGAAGTAAGGTAATAGTACATTACTGCCGCGGCCAGCAAAAGCCCGGACCCGGGTTCGACTCCCGGTTCGGGCAAATTCTCAGTACTAGCCCGGAGTTAGGAAGTTGGCGGTGAGTCACCCCCGTGCCTCTGAGAGCACGTAAAGCTGTCGGTCCTGCGCCTGATCCCTCTCCGGATGTGTCGGATTTCCGTCTCATCGGACTGTGAGAGTGAGGGAATAGAGAGTGCACCTGTGTTGCGCACACACTTGTGCACTATAATATCTCCCGCGCGGATGGCTAATCTCTGTGGAGATTGACCACCGTGGCCGGATTCAGTCGGGAGGACATTATCAAACAATCACAGACAGAAGCTCTCAGTAACACTGTGACATATTTTTTTTTTTTTTTTAAAAGAATATCAGCCAAGCTGAACTTGACTCTTCTCTTCTTCTTCTTCTTCTCCTCTCTCCTCCAAATAAGTGAAAACTTGTGTTAGGAGTGGGCACAACAATAGTGCAACGGGTGGGGATCGAATCTGCGACTTTTCAGTTTTCGGTCTGCACCTTTACCGTTGGGCTGTTGAGGCTTATATTTTCCGAAATTAATATTCAACAAACCAAATAACTTTGAAACAATAATTATTTTGTTCGTTTCATGATAGATTGAGAATTAAAGGCTAGAACACACATTCGGCCGGCCTTCGTCTGGTGGGAGGCTTTGGCCGTGGCTAGTTACCACCCTCCCGCCAAAGACGTGCCGCCAAGCGATTTAGCGTTCCGGCACGATGGCGAGTAGAAACCGATTTCGGATATAGGTTGTTTGTACACTGCCATACCCCTTCCAAGTTAGCCCGTTACGATCTTAGATTGCATCGTCACTTACAATCAGATGAGATCGCAGTCAGGGACTATCTTGTCTTTTTTTTTAAAGAATATTAGCCAACCTGAAGTTGACTAATATCCTCCTATCCCCTCCAAATAAGCGGGCAGCTTGTCTTAGGAGTGGGTACTACCATAGTGCAACGGGTGGGATTCGAAGCTGCGACCTTACAGTTTTCAGTCCACACCTTTAACCGTTGGGCTATTGAGAATAAAAAGAAAAAAAGACGTGTGGCACTCGGGGACTGCCGCGGTAAAGCTATTGCATAGCATTTTTTATCAACGCCATCTAGCGGTGAGAGGAGTCCCGTGTCAAGTTATTTTCGTTACGGAATTTCTGGATTCGGTCTCCACGCTCAAGGCCCGCGATAGAAGCTATGCAATAGCTTAAAAACAAAAACCATGTCTGATATTTTCTCTTTGCTGATGTCTGCTACAGGCCTTAAACTCGCGTTTTCCTTTAAATTAATTTTGCAACTAAAGAGCTTCTGAGAAATTCAATAAGCGGTTAGTTAAATACGGTTTTTTTCCGATGTCAATACCTGCGTAAGTAGAGAGGTACCTATTTGGTTTTATTACCTATTTTTTCTATTTTTTTTATTCGATGTCAAGTAAATTGACTCTTAATTGGAATATTATTGATTATTGCAAAATCTCGCTTATTTTCCGAGATGAAAAGTAGCCTATGTGTTATACTAGACTATAATCTGTGTCTGTACCAAATTTCAGCCAAATCGGTTCAGTCGTTGCGGCGTGATTGAGTAACAAACATCCATCCATTCACACATCCAAACTTTCGCATTTAGAATATCATTTATAATATTAATAATAATTAATAATAGGATATTTATCAACTTAACAAAAGTATTATATTCTGTAACAGTAACAAACTAAATTTTTCTTATATTTGATAACCCCTAGAAAAGATAATAACTAGATAACCTAACGCCTACTTACATAACAATATTATTTTATTCTACAAGTAAATATATTTGTTACTCTAATTATCTATTAGTATTACGTAATGTTATTAATATTAAATGGATAAAAAAGTGTGTTTGTTTGTTGGTTTGTCCTTCGATCACGCAGTCCTTTGACATTCGGGAATAGGTCGTAACCACGTATTACTACGTACATTTATATCGATGTACGTAGTGTATAAATGTACTAGGTACATGTTATTAATATTAAATGGATAAAAAAGTGTGTTTGTTTGTTAAGCTATTGCATAGCTTCTATCGCGGGCCAGCGTGGAGACCGAATCTAGAAATTCCGTAACGAAAATAACCTGACACGGGACTCCTCTACGGTGAGCCGCTAGATGGCGCATTTTTTATAAAAAATGCTATGCAATAGCTTTACCGCGGCAGTCCCCGAGTGCCACACGTCTTTTTTTGGTTTGTCCTTCGATCACGCAGTCCTTTGACGTTCGGGAATAGGTCGTAACCACGTACTACTATGTACATTTATATCGATGTACATTGTACGTAGTGTATAATTAATGTAATAGGTACATTTATACACTACTTGCTACATCATCACTTTTTAATAATATAAATGAAAATAACTTAATAAACAGCTGACCACTGCTAATTAATTTAGCTTTTAATTTAGTTAATTTAGCTGACCAACTACAAAAATATTTTGACGCTTGCTAACCTGAATATTCTGCTTACAGTTTAGATAATTTATATTTA
The DNA here is from genome assembly GCA_933228805.2 of Hipparchia semele. Taxonomy (NCBI): domain Eukaryota; kingdom Metazoa; phylum Arthropoda; class Insecta; order Lepidoptera; family Nymphalidae; genus Hipparchia; species Hipparchia semele. Next base: position 1,569,842 of record OW121733.1, on the reverse strand, counting down.
TAATAAAACTGTAACGGGACGAATTCTGTATATTAAATATATTTTTTAAATTTTTAATCGGAGGATGCCTTCGACATAACTTCTCGTGGATAGTAGCAAATCACTCAAAACTTTTTCTACGCGGATGAAGTCGCGGAAATCAGCTAGTAGACGTAGTAGTAAAGGTATTCTTCGATCTCTGAAAAAAAAAAGATTTTCTAGCATGTAACATGTAACACTTTGTATTCTGTGACCATTTATTACCTATCAAACAAGAATTTTCCATCATAAAACTGTTAATCACAACAACAATTATTACATATCATATAAATAATATTCGATATTGAATAATTAGTATTGTGCTATATTACACAATATTAAAAAAGTCATTACATTTATATAGCGAAGAAAAAATTACGCACGGACCATTTTAACTCGCGCCATCGTCTTCGACGCCGGACTTTTGAAAAGTTTTTTTTTCCTTTTTCAGACGACGCGACGGCATAATCGCATAATTCCGTTCCATATTTTTTTACGATTATAATATCAATCACGGATTACCTTGGCCGTAACTTCGTTGGAAAACAGGTTCCCCGCTCCAATAATTGCCTCCATTGCCACAAGTAGAGTCTTATTTTGTTCTCTGTCAAAGTGACGTTGAAAAGCGCGCGAAACGGGCTGAATCCGCGCGTTCCGAATTCGAAAATTTAAAAAGTGAGGATGAAGGAGCTCGTGTCCACCAGCCAGTGCTTGGAAAACAATGGGAATGGATCGATCATCATCGCGAAGAACGGAAAGAAAAATGGAGACAGTAAGTTTTTTTTTATAAACGGACACTTTTTTTTTCAGCTCAACAAGCCAAGGTCTAAGGATATCGAAAGTGGGCAAACATATTGTGTTATATTTAAATTGTTACGGCAGTAAAATATCAAGATATCTTTAGATGGAATGAAAATACTCGTATTTTTTTTATCGCAAAATATCATAATAATAACAAAACAGTTTTTACTCGGACATATTTACGAGTATTAATTGTTTGAAATCAAGGTTACAACGATCGCAAGTTTATTTGCTACCAAAAAGCCTACATTGTGAACGTGGCTTAGCAACAAAAGGAAATTTGTATTCAAAACCAAATCCGTTGTCACGTTGCTTGCGCAATCTACGGAAACGCTTAATTACCCCTTTTTAAATTGAAACATACTATAAAAAAATATTTAGGTACATATTCTAAACATTACTTGTAATGGCTAATTCGTCGCCCACTGTTTAAGAAATCTCTTTCAAGGACTTCCACAGATCTCGGTCTTGCGCCGTCAGTATCTGTGGGGTCCTTGCGACTCTTCTGATGTCGTCGTTACTTAAAGATAAAATTAAAATAAAAATCCTATTGAACCTTCTGATTTTATCGGAGACCTTCAAGAGGTCATCATGATAATATAAATTAATTTAGTTTTAGTTAGTTACTAATTAATTAGTTATTAATTATTCTTGTAACATCAAATCGTTCAAAATGAAAGGAAAACACGTGTTAAGGGTCTGGTCATACTTCCATGGCCAAACTACCTCAGGTTAAATAGAGTTGCCACAAACTTACTATAATATACAGTATTGTACTGTATTTCCGATCTATATACTATACTGTTGAAAAAGCATTTTATTTATTTTTATTTTTTATGTGCATATAAGGAATTACAATACAAAAACATATATTAGAAGAAGTAGACATAGGTGAAGCTTATCTCTAAAAAAAGAAATGCCTTCCAATTTCCCTTGAAAGTGAGTAAGGTGAAATTATAGAGTTGTATAGGTCAAAAATGTATATCACTACATTTACTATATTACCTACTATATAATATAAATATACTAGTGGTTCGCCCCGAACTGAGACCTCGCGGTATCCCATAATTCCCAAAAGATAGTTTACATTAGACGCAATAAAAAATAATAATAGTTGACGCAAAACTGTTTTACTGATACAGCGCCATCTATTACCATTATTGTGAAGCTATTAGCATTAAAAATAAATAATTTCGTTTCTTTATAATATTTATCTAATTTTAGTATTTGTTGTTCAAGTACAGGATATAACTGAATTTTCAACAAAGTTTCAGGTTCTAATATGCAATACTTTTTGACATATGGCTCAAATTAAATATCCACTTAAAAGTTAAATAATTTCGTTTCTTTATAACATTTATCTAATTTTAGTATTTGTTGTTCAAGTACAAGATATAACTGAATTTACCACTAAGTTTCAAGTTCTAATATCTTGTCATTCTTGACATATGGCTCAAATTAAAATCTCCACTTTGAAAGCCCCCCATTTCGTCAATTTTAAGGGAAAAATTAAAAAAAATATATTTTTGTACTCTGTTTAAAGTCGTCTTTAAAAAGATATATCGCAAGTCTATGTAACGCAACAAACAAAATTTTACTTCAAACACGCTTCTATGAGAGCCCCCCTGAAATAAAGCTTTTTATATTTTTTTATACAATCTTCGGATGAAGGCCATCAGTTTACACATTATATTTAAATTTGAAGTAATTACGTTCAGTAATTCAGAAGTTATAGGGCTCTGACAGACATTTGGACGTACACACTTCTCTGTCCAGTACAGACAAGCGCCCTAGTTGACTCAGAGAACTCGCTTCGCTCGTTTAATTATAATAAACGACATAATCATAAAATACATAAATACATATGAATATATGAATACATATAAAGTACGCAACAAAAGAAGTTTAAAAACTGGACCTAACCCGACTACGGAAAATTATATGTGCCATCCTTCATATTCATTTTGTTTTTGTTCATATATAAAGGTAAAAATTCTTTTTACAAATCCTACCTCAAACGCCACTACAAAGTATATGAATTGTGCCTATAGAATTTGAAGAGTACCCTCGATTTCTCCATGATCCCATCATCAGATCCTGACCTGATGACAATGGGACAACCTGGGAAGTATACCCTTTCAAAAAAAAAAAAAAAAGAATTTTCCAAAGTAATTTATTATTTACTAGCTTTTGCCCCCGCGACTTCGTCCGCGTGGAATTAGTTTTTGGGGTGGAATTTTCAAAAACTGTGACACACGTACTTCTTTATTATTAACTGAAAGCTCAAATACCAACTTTGACGGAAAAAGCTTGAAAAATGACGGAGTTTCATATAAACTTCCATCCCCTATTTAAACCCCTTAGGGGTGGAATTTCCAATAATCCTTTCTTAGTGTGCGCCTACGTCATAAAAGGAACCAACTGTAAAAATTTCAAGTTTCTAACTTCAGTAGTTTAGGCTGTGCGTTGATATCTCAGTCAGTCAGTCAGTCAGTCAGGACTTTGAATTTTATATATATAGATAAGTATGAGTATTTAGTCGTATAGTTATCATAGGGCAGACGTTTGTCTGACCAATCATCCGAATTTAGCAATCACAGGAAAACTACATTTTGAGATGGTAATAGCTCAAGGTATCTATTGCATTCATGTGCCGGTAGGACATTCCTAGACAATAGAAGTATTTCTTCAATCCTACTTACTTAAGAATTCTTGTTATAAATAATTGATTAGCTTTATCGGACAAGGTCGAAAAATCCAGTTTATTGGATGCTAGATAACGTAAGCGAGAAACGGTTAAGTTGTCGCAGAGATTAGTAAGATAAAATCTTAATGCTCTAAGGATGAAATTAGGATGAAATAGATTTTTTTTTGAAGAATATTAGCTAAGCTGCACTTGAATTATATTCTCCTCTCCCCTCCAAATAAGCAAAAAGCTTGTGCAGGAATGAGAGTTCTAGTATTGAACATTGGTCAAAACTTTAAAGTTGGTTAAAGTGTTACAAATCGGGAGATTGAAGAACTTGTGGCCGAACCCAATATTATTGGAGAATATAAATCGGCAAAACTCCGCTGGTTTGGACACCTGCCCTGGTAGCATGGACGGGAGAAATTTTATCCCCGGGAAAAGGATAAAACGTTTATCCCCTCGCTTAGCTTTATCCACCCGTCGAGCATGGGCACAGCGGTGGAAATAACACTCAGTGGATATACTTATAGAAATATACATCGCCTTCTCCTCTGTAGCCATGCTTTAGCTTAGGGAAAAGATAATTTTATCCCCTGTCAGTGGATAAAATCGGGGGATAAAACTTTTATCTCCTGCCCATGCTACCAGTGCTGGAGAGAATGGGAGAGGATCGTGCTATAAGGAGAGCATACTTGGGTCGCCCAATAGGAAAACGCCCCGTTGGACGACCCAGGTATCGCTGGGTGGACGAAGTGCCAGAAGACCTGCAAGCCCTCAATACACCCGATTGGCGTGAAGCGGCGCAGGACAGGCATGAGTGGCAACTTCTGGTGTCGGAGACCAAGATCCTCTTTGGGTCACTGAGCCAGCGAAGTAACTAAGTAAGTTAGTAAAAGTACTAGACTATACAGCATTGTAAAGTCGATATCTCCTGAGGATGCTCCGTTGTTGGGGCGAAACGTGCGTCGAGAGTAGTATAAAATTCTTGTGTGGTGGTGCATGTGAGTGGTGGTGGCATTGCTTGCTTGAGAACTTGGCTTTTTTGCTTGGTTGGGGAGGTAAGCGGTGCTTTTTTTTATATGAATAGTGGGCAAACGAGCTGCCGGGTCACCTGATGTAAAGTGATTACCGCCACCCATAAACACTTGTAGTACCAGAGGCACCACCGATGCGTTGCCGGCATTTCAGGAACTTATTGGTGCACCCCTTGAATAACCCCATATTGTCATTAAGTGGGAACACTGTCGAAATGAGAAGATGCCACAATTGCATAGCTTGTAACTGCATGTTTGTCCATACAGATTTTTTCTGTTGGCGGATTATAGCAAAATAACTCTAGCCTTTTCTTGCTAATCATGAACTTCCGCAAAGTTTATTTGGTGGCTGAGAATTAGGCTCTTAAAAGTAGCTCTTTTCATAGAATTGTCGGGGTTTTCATACGCGGATGTATATACCGGATATGTTACAGTTTATATTGGTCACATCTAGAAAAACCCACTGTAAGGTATTCAAGGATATACCTATAACCTATACGTATATATAACTGATACGTAGGTTATTAGTGTAACTACCTTTGGTAGGTATAGGTTTGATTTGTTCTTGTATACTATGAGACTATGTTTATTTTTACAAACAAAACTAAAAATAAAATCAGTGGTGCGCGCTGAGGTCTTATAACTGGGAGGTCTCGGGTTCGATTCCCGGCGGGGGCAATTTGGGAATTTATAATTTCTATACCACGATGGTGTGTAGAAACCGATTAGGGGGTGGGGATTGAATCTACACTGCCATACCCGTGCCAAGTTAGCCCGCTATCATCTTAAACGGCATCGTCACTTACCATCAGGTGAGATCGCAGTAAAGGAATATCTTTTCAACGAATAAAAAAGGTAAAATATAAACACGACTGCCCAGCCAAAAAACGAACTAAAAAGTTAAATATTACAATCATTATTACCTTTGAAATCTTATTCACATTTTTAAATGATATTTTTTTGTGAATCACTAGATATTGAACTATAGTGTTATATTATATTTTTGGAATCTACGCATCATTTTCTAGATGATGATTATATATACTTAATCTTATTTACGAATATTTTTTTTTCAACTTTAATCTTTAATGCGGGACCATGGTATCTGTGGGTTACCCCATTAATTTTTTTTAATTTTACTAGCCTCAGTCACCCGGAATAAGCTAAGGATTTTAACGATACCTGATTCATCAAAATCGGTTTAGCCGTATAGAAGTTATGGTGGAATATAGAAACTCACATACATACATGAACCCTGAAAACAATATACTCCTTTTTTCAGGCAGTCGATAAGCGCTTCGCTTCCTCGTTCCTAACACGCACCGCAAAAGTTTGGAATGCCCTTCCGGCTTCCGTTTTTCTAACTAACTAATGTGGGTGTCTTTAAATCAAGCGTGAATAGGCATCTTCTAGGCAAGCGCGTACCATCTTAGGCTGCATCTTCACTTACCATCAGGTGAGATCGCAGTCAAGCGCTAGTTATATATTTAAAAAAAAAAAAAGTCGTATAAAAAAAACAATAGTTGTCTATGATCACGCCTTGTTAATCATTGTGATTAATAAGCATGAACTGATGTAGAGGTTATTTGCAAATTTCTGCTTAGTTAGGTTCGTACAGCCTGTAATGGTCTAATTACCATCAAGGCTCGTTGGCCATAATACGTATTGTAAGGCGGGTGCAATCTTCTAGTCTATACTTATGAAAAGACTTGCTTCTGCCCGCTGCTTTGCTTCGATTTTTCAAAACCATAGTTTTTCTAAGCTATTGCATAGCTTCTATCGCGGACCAGCGTGGAGACCGAATCCAGAAATTCCGTAACGAAAATAACCTGACACGGGACTCCTCTACGGTGAGCCGCTAGATGGCGTTGATTAAAAATGCTATGCAATAGCTTTACCGCGGCAGTCCCCGAGTGCCACACGTCTTTTTTTAATTTAATTTTTTGTCTATACCTTAGTTTCAGTTAGGTACTAACATTAGTTAAAAATATGTACAAGATTGTCTACTAACAAAATGAGCCTCAGTTGACTACAAACAAAGAAATTATTATTATTAATAATACATAACAATAAAACAAATCCGGATGCAGAAAGGTCCGTTCGCGTCGTAGAACTCCGTAAGTAAGAGGTCAATGTAATTTAATTATGCTTATTTTAAGACCTGAACTTGACTGTCGACTCGCCCGCACGCATTTATCATGTTTTGCGCAATATTGCTGAGTATATTCGCAGGGCCGTAGCCAGTGCCTATAGATAAAGGGGGTTAACGCGCGATTCTTATATTTTGTACTAACTAGTTGCTACTTCGTCTATGTGGATTTAGTTTTTAGATATATTCCGGGAACTCTTTAATTTTACGAGATAAAAACCTTCCCATGTCAACTTTGTCTTCCCATGTTGACATGTGTTGGATTATATGTATTGCATTTTTGAAGCTTCACTGTGGAAGCACTGTATACATAGCTTAGTCTGGTTACTTATTGTAAAATTATTTTATTTTTTGAAAAGAGCAACTGCTGAGTTTCTTGCCGGTTCTTCTCAGCAGAATCTGCATTCCGAACCGGTGGTAGATTTATGACGTGTCATAAGAGCTACAAGTAGCCTACATGAAATAAATAAATTTTGAATTTGAATTTGAATTGAACCCATACCATACTCATGTAGAAAAATCAGTTTGATCCGTAGAACATCTCAACAAACCAACAAATAAACACTTTCACATATATAAAATAGAAGTGATATTATATTTATATAATGAAAATGAAACGGCTGTGTAAATGTTTTTTTGTTGGTTTTTTCTTCAACCACCTAAGGCAAGGAATTATTCCGTGCCAACAAACCGATAAATCAACAAAAAAACACAGTATCGCATTTAACACGTATAAAAATAGAGCCAAACTGAAGAACGGCGTAACAATAAGGCTATCTTCGCCGTTTAAGCGTTTTCCAAAACGCTTTCTGCGATTTATATTATTATTTATTTTTATTTATTTATTTATTTAAATAAACTTTTGCTTTCGAATTATCAAGTGAATCTATCACTGGTTCGGTATTCACAAACATACATACACACATACATAGAGTGTTAAAATCATAACCCTGCCTTTTAGTTTTGCTAGAGTCGGGTATAAAATCATATCTAGCTACCCCCATTTAAAAATCCCTGGCTGCGGCTCTGAATGTTTATAATTATTAGTAATTACTTCTCGTGTCGTATATAATGTAATAATAATTAGTTATTGCATTACATTATCTAGTTGCTAGTAGGTAGCGTGCATCGATGATTTTGTAGTTTTGTTTACAATGTTGCCATTTGTATGACTGAGGGTGCATCCACACATTTTCGTGTCAATATCAAAATTGAAAAAAATCTTCTTCATTAAAATATCCATTTTTCATTGTTTCATTATCATTGTAAAAAATATTAAAGGAATATAATAAGTCGACCAACAAAATTTATTTTTTGGCATCAAAACCTAGCTTCTAATTTAATAACTCAGCAACGGGAAAATGATGAAGCTTCTAATATACTACCTCGGCTTCTTCACAATGGCCACAAAATATTCCAAAGAAAGCATCAAATAAAGAGCCACTATTTTTATTATTGTCCACTGCCACTGCACGATTTGGTGCGAGTGAGATGGATACGACTGGCCATTTGCACGATTTCGTTGGTGCGAGTGAGACGGATGCGACTAGCAATTTGCACGATCTCGTTGGTTATGGCTATTTGCACCAATCAGAGAGCGCCATTCAAAACATGCATTTGTTTTTTTTGTTGTTCTGTTGTTAGTGTGTTAATATTGCAATTATTTTTGTATATTTTTTTCTTTAAACTAAAGTTAGGTTAGGTTAGGGTTATACATGAATATTCAGGTGCCCGGCCGAAGGCCGGGCACTTAGGTTCTGTTGGGATCGTAAACCTACCTAAAACTAAAAAAAAAGTTGAAAAAAAATTTGATTTTTTTTTTCAAAAATGTTATAATGTTATGTGTAGGTATTTATCTTGAGTTAAATTTAAAAACAATCATTTTTTTAATTTCATTTTATCAAAAAAAAACGTTTTTTTATTTAGTTAGAAACATTTTTTTATTTCATTTTTCTCACTAAAAAAAAATTAAAAATGTGGTTGAAGATTTGGTGTATTATTTGATGCTAATATTTAAGTATTTTAGGAGTTCACGGTTTGAAGCTAAGTTATAAATATAGATGCTAAAATTATATTTTTTAGAGGCTCACTAGTTGAAGCTGACTTAGTAATTTAGAAGCCAATAATGGTATTAAATAGAAGCTCGTTTAATTACATGCCAATATTAAATAGTAATAAAAATTAAAACTACGAATCTAATCTACTTTACACAATCACATAGACTTTATCTACGTTACTCATCATACCCCTTTAGTTTATAGTCTGTAAATCTCTTCCCTATTTAAAAAAATATATACATAATGAATTATTCTAAAGAGTAGAATGTGAAATAATTCTGCATGCCTCTCACCTTCATGCTATAATACAAAATTGAACCTTTTGCTTAGTATTATGAAAATAAATTTTATATCTTCAACTATTTTATGTACATATTCATATGTATTAGGTTATGCTCGTGACTTGGTCCGCGTAGAAGTTTTTAAAAGTCCCGCGGGTTCCCTCTGTTTCTCTTAAATAAAAGGTAACCTTAGTCACTCTTCTACTATACCCACGCAAAAAATCACGTCAATCTGACTGAATAAACAAACACTTGTGCATTTATAATATTAGTAAGAAATAAAAAATAAATATTGCTCTGTTTTATTTAGAAAAGAAAAAACTATTTGGTTAAAACTGTTATTTTGTTACTAACGATAACCGATACGAGTACTTTCACCGACATATATTACCGAAAAGATAGTATCAAAAAGAAAGTATCGAGTATGTGATCGCATTTGCTTGGCTCATATAATTTTTATTTATGCGATGCAATAAAAGCTGTAACGACTTTGGCTTCCATTTTACAAATCCGTATTTTGAATCCCAGGTCTATAACTTTTCAGAATTATACGTGTTGTAAGCAACTATCGCACGCTTTACGATTGAATCCTGCATCTCTGAAAGATCCTCGTGATTTTTTTTATTCAATGACAAAATAGTCCTTGATTGCGATCTCATTTGATGGTAAGTGAAAATGCAGTCTAAAATGGTAGCGGGCTAACTTGGAACGGGTATAGTAGTGCATATTCAACCCATACCCCTAAATGTTCTCAAAAGCGTGTAAAATCTTCTATTCTAATACAATAAAAAGACACAGCTTGTCTATTACGCGACCAAGTGTGAAAGCACCCAGTCTTCGAGGCTAAATAATTAAACCTAGCAAATCATATGATAATAATTAACGCTACTTTAAGATTGTAATCATATTATTATAAAAGTTTATAAAATAATAATGAATAATCTTTTTTCCGGTTTTAAAAATCGTGCGAGGTTGCCACGGGAAGGCCGGATTTTTCGAAAATTAATAATAATTATTTACTTTAGACCAATTAATAAACACGTGGTCTTTAAAACTTTGGTGAAATAGGTCGTATTTTTGGATTTTTTATTATTTACTAACTTTTGCCCGTGACTTTCCCTCAAATATGGTTGAGCGAAGCAATGGCTGGATCATGCGTCATGCTCGTGAACGGGTGCCACCAACGGGAATGGGTTTGCTTTGATCTTGACATGCGTTGGATTGGTGTACATACGTATGCATTTTTGCATTTTTGAAGCTTTATTGTGGAAGCACTGTATACATAGCATAGCTTTGTAAAAAAAAAATATTTTGAAAAGAGCAACTGCTGAGTTTCTTACCGGCTCTTCTCAGCAGAATCTGCATTCCGAACCGGTGGTAGATTTATGATGTGTCATAAGAGCTACAAGTTAGCCTACATGAAATAAATAAATTTTGAATTTGAATTTGAAAGTCGGTTAAAACGGCATTGCATGGCTAATAAACGCAAAACAAGATAACTCTTACTTGGGCAGCAAGACACGAACTACTAATTATACTTTATTGTTCTATGTAATACAACAATGGTTTAACCTTCACCTCTCTTTTAACCGGTACAATAAAAAAAAGAGGTAGGTGCGGGTAACAATTTTTATGCACCGAGTCCGCGTGACAATAGGTTTATAGTTCAAAATGTACTTCAATCTAGGGGACAAAGACAGAAATTTAATAACCATGAAAATCGGTCCAGCCGTTCTAGAGTTAAAAGTGTTCGAACAAACCCGACTATTAATTTTATATAATTATGAAGATAAACATGCTATAAAAAAAACTGCCCAGCCAAAAAACGAACTAAAAAAGTTAAATACCACAGTCATTACCTTTGGAATCTTATTCACATTTTTAAATGATATTTTTTTGTTCAACTTTAGTCTTTAATGCGGGGAAATAGTCACCTTTTTTTAATTTTACTAGCCTATGTCACCCGGAATCTACTCTACCACAATATGGACCACGTCAATATTTTATGTCATTCATTTAGGTAGGTACTAATTTTATGTTATAATTTTCTGACTCGTTAATTAATTTATTCAATCATGCTGTGTACACATATTAAGGGTTGTTACTTGGTTCTCGATAAGCTGTATGTATTTATATTTTGTGTAATTCTTAGTCTCAACCTGTTTTGTGTGCCTCTTTAATAAATAAATAAATAAATAAGCTAAGAATTCTAACGATACCTCATTCATCAAAATCTGAAAACAATATACTCCTTTTTTCAGGCAGTCGTATAAAAATATGGGCCATGGCGACTAATCAAATCAGGTTTATTTTCCAAAACTCAAAACGCGCACTTATATTAGTTACTTATGACAAGTCAAGACTCTATCATCGGTTCGGAATCGGGGTTCGATTAGTTACCACTCTACCGTCAAAGACGTGCCGCCAAGATGGCGTGTAGAAACCGATTAGGGGTATGGGTTGAATCTACACTGCCATACCCGTTCCAAGTTAGCCCGCTACTATCTTAGACTGCATCGTCACTTACCACCAGGTGAGATCGCAGTCAAGGACTGTCTTGCCAACTGTGTGATTTAAAAAAAAAGAACTGCGGTATATAACTAGTATGCAGTAAGCCGACAAATAAAAGTCTCAGATAATGAGGCTTAAATGGCGTCGGGGTGTAATTTCATCCAGCGCTTGTGTTTCAAGAACCCTTACAGTACTTACTGGATTTTAGCTTTATTTAAATAGCTTTATACGAGGGGTGGTCAACTTGATTAGAGCTAAGATAGATAGATATAGATAGAGAGATAGATAGATAGATAGATAAATAGATCATATTTTATTCACCAAAATGCGCCTGCATTTTGGTGAATAAACAATGTGATTTAATATGGAAAATCGAGCCTTATACATTTTACCAGGACTGGTGTGTGAGTATTATACAATGAAATATGAAACAAAATGTCAGTATTAAAAGTTAATAATTTTAAATGTCAAAGTAAAAAGAAAAAAAAAAGACGGGTGGCACTCGGGGACTGCCGCGGTAAAGCTATTGCATAGCATTTTTTATCAACGCCATCTAGCGGTGAGAGGAGTCCCGTGTCAGGTTATGTTCGTTACGGAATTTCTGGATTCGGTCTCCACGCTCAAGGCCCGCGATAGAAGCTATGCAATAGCTTAAAAATAGTTAATAATAATTATCTTAAAAACGATGTCAATCAGTTATTAATAATATTATCAAAATAGTTAGAAAAAAAAAGAAATTGTCATATTAATAAAATAAAATAAAACAATAAACAATTCTTAAGCCTAAATAAATAGCATTATGAATAATTTAAATAATCTCGAACTGAATAAAATTGGTGGACCATTAGCCACGAATCAAGATCTACTATTTACTAACGAAACCCTGCAAGATCTATCAATTACATACCTACTTCTTGATAAATGAAACAGTATAAGTTACTTATGTAAGTATTTTTTCTTTGATTAAAAGGGAAAACATAAAAATGAATTCTTAGTAACCAGTTGCTAACTACTTGTTCATAATATTAGTGTAAGCATTGCACCTAAACATCTTTGGATCGACTAGTCGATCGCGGCTATTAGTCGAGTCGATCGACTGGTTGGCCAAATACATACATACATACATATATACATACATGAACCCTGAAAACAATATACCTACTCCTTATCAAGAAAAGGTTACAGTTATTTTGCTATAATCCGCCAACAGAAAAAATCTGTATGGTCAAACATGCAGTTACAAGCTAAGCACCGCTTACCTCCCCAACCAAGCAAGAAAGCCAAGTTCCCAAGCAAGCAATGCCACCACCACTCACATGCACCACCACACAAGACTTTTATACTACTCTCGACGCATGTTTCGCCCCGACACCGGAGCATCCTCAGGAGATATCGACTTTACAATGCTGTACAATGCTATACTCTTTTTTTCAGGCAGTCGTATAAAAATCACGTTGACCCCTTGCTGAGTGATTGAAGGACAAACCAACAAAACACTTTCAATTGTCATATAATATTAACCGTTCGTTTAGTTTTGGAATAACCGTTAATTTACTCTCGAGTGAGAATTTGGGTCTTAATTGCTTTAAAAATCAATCTTCCGGTGTTTAAAATTTAAATGTTTTATAATTGGTTTTTAATAACCATTATTTAATTATAGGCGTGTGTTATAAAATATTGGGTAAAAACGTGAGGGAATAATATCTTAATTACTTGATTGGAATAGTTTTGTAAATCACTCCGTAATTATCAATCGATTGATCTATAATCTTACAGTAATTACATTAGTACCTATTATTGGTTAAGACTTTTTAGGGAGACCGGGTTTTGCATCCCACTCCTTTTTAAATTCTCTCCTCTAAGGCTGAAATCTATAGACAGATTTATGTCAAAGCATATATTATTATTAATTCGTGTTTCGTTTTACTATCCTAGACTGCATCGTCACTTACCATCAGGTGAAGTTATCTTGTCAACGAATTTAAAAAAAAGGCGTGTGGCACTCGGGGACTGCCGCGGTAAAGCTATTGCATAACATTTTTTATCAACGCCATCTAGCGGTTAGAGGAGTCCCGTGTCAGGTTATTTTCGTTACGGAATTTCTGGATTCGGTCTCTACGCTGGCCCGCGATAGAAGCTATGCAATAGCTTAAAAAGTATGTCATCGTAGCTCAAAGGGACGGATTTGGATAAGTTTGGCTGTGAGAGTAATGCGGATAAAAGGGCATCCCTCTGAACCATAACAGAACTTATGGATCATTAACTCATAATAAACCGTCTTCCACTTTAAACTGCATCGTCATCATACTTCATACTAATATTATAAAGGCGAAAGTTTCTATGTGTGTGTGTGTTTGTGAATATTTGTAACTGCCTCGTTGGTCTAGTGGTTAGCAAGTTCGACTGCAAATGACGAGGTCCCGGGTTTGATTTCCGGGTAGGGCCATAAATTGGCTTTTTCTAGCAAGGAATTCTAGATACTAGCCCGGTGTGAGGAAGTTGGCGGTGAGTCACCCCCGTGCCTCGGAGAGCACGTAAAGCTGTCGGTCCTGCGCCTGATCTCTCTCCGGTCGTGTCGGATTTCCGTCCCATCAGGCTATGAGAATGAGGGAATAGAGAGTGCACCTGTGTTTGCGCACACACTTGTGCACTATAATATCTCCCGCGCGGATCCCGGGTTGTTTGGCGTATAGATAGCTATTATGACGTAGGCATCCGCTAAGAAAGGATTTATGAATATTTAAGGAGGTAAAATAAGGCTTTCAAATTTTTATGAAGACCCAAGCTACTTAACGTGAGCGAAACCGCGGGCAAAGGCTAATAATAAATAATAGTTTAATTATTAAGGAAAATAATTATTTGCAAGTTTGCCCGCGATAGAAGCTATTGCATAGCTTCTATCGCGGGCCTTGAGCGTGGAGACCGAATCCAGAAATTCCGTAACGGAAATAACCTGACACGGGACTCCTCTCACCGCTAGATGGCGTTGATAAAAAATGCTATGCAATAGCTTTACCGCGGCAGTCCCCGAGTGCCACACGTCTTTTTTTAAATATTTATTAAACTTTTTTTGTATCAAATTAGGCTAAGTACCGTAGTAAGTGTAGAGATAGATTTAAGCGAGTCGAAATTAATAAAATTTGAGTATTGGTGAGAAAAAATGGCTCTAAAAGGAAAGTAGCAAGCAAGCAAACAAACATGTACTGACTGTTAAACACATAACCTTTAAATTGCTCAGTCGGGTATAAACGTTATAAACAAGTTTCGTCCTTATACATTCAAGCTGACGTCACGCTTCCAATTAGCACACTAGCTATGTAGGATTCGTCACATACACAAAACGGGGATTTCGAAGATTCCGCGAAGACTCCTAATTTATGTGGACGTAATTTCTGACTTTGCAGGTAAAAAAAAAGTTTTTTTTTTTTATAAAAGGAATATTAGCCAACCTGAAGTTGACTAATATCCTCCTATCCCCTCCAAATAAGCGGAAAGTTTGTGCTAGGAGTGGGTACGACAATAGAGCAATGGGTGGGGTTTTGAACCTCCGACCTTTCAGTTTTCAGTCCTCACCTTTAACCGTTGGGCTATTAAAGCTTATTGAGGCTTCTATATATCTTCTATATATATATAAAATTCAAAGTCCTAACTGACTGATTGACTGACTGAGACATCAACGCACAGCCTAAACTACTGAAGTTAGAAACTTGAAATTTTTACAGTTGGTTCCTTTTATGACGTAGGCGCACACTAAGAAAGGATTATTGGAAATTCCACCCCTAAGGGGTTTAAATAGGGGATGGAAGTTTATATGAAACTCCGTCATTTTTCAAGCTGTTTCCATCAAAGTTGGTATTAGAGCTTTCAGTTAAAAATAAAGAAGTACGTGTGTTACAGTTTTTGAAAATTCCACCCCAAAATCTAATTCCACGCGGACGAAGTCGCGGAGGCAAAAGCTAGTTACAATATAAACGTAAAAATTCTTTTTATAAAACCGACTTCTTTAGTAGGTACAAAGTATATCAATTGTGCCTATCAAATTTTTAGAGTTCCCTCGATTTCTCCAGGATCCCATTCTATCATCAAATCCTGACCTGATGACAATGGGACCACCTGGGAAGTATACCCTTTCAAACAAAAAAGAATTTTCCAAATCGGTCCGGCGTCTTCGAGTAATCGGGGAACATACCTACATTAAAAAAAATATTCTGTCGAATTGAGAACCTCCTTTTTTGGAAGATTTACTTAGTTTTTAAAGTCCCCTGGAAACTCTTTGATTTTCCGGGATAAAAGTAGCCCATGTCACTCTTCAGGTCCTCAATTATACCCATGCAAAAAATCACGGCACCCGTTGCTCCGTTGCTACTTGACAAACCCAAAAACTAACAAACACACTTTCGCATTTATAATATTAAAGGAAGTATAAATAATTATTATATAATATTATGCATATTTACCTGAAGTTACAAGTTGGATATGAAGTTATGGAAGTGGATTCTTAAAATATTTATCCTTACTAATATTATAAATGTGAAAGTTTCTTTGTTTGTTGGTTGGTCGTTCAATCACGCCTCAACAAAACAAAGGATCGACGTGATTTTTTGCATGGTTATTGTTGAGGACCGGGAGAGTGACATAGGCTACTTTTTATCCCGGAAAATCAAAGAAACCCTGCGGGATTTTTAAAAACTAAATCCATGCGAGCGAAGCCGCTGAAATCAACTAGTTTTTTGATAAATAAACCACAACAAGCTGGGAAATGCATAACTAATTAGATGCATAGCTAATTAAAAGATGCATACCTAATTATAATTAGTAATAATTATTAGATGCATAGTATAAAAGCGACTTCATAAAAATATTAAATTTTTATAAAATACTCGTGATTCAGCGATTGGAATCCTAGGCATCCCGAAATTTATTTCTCAAAAAAAAAATGAAGAAGCCGCTTCCATAATTTTTCATAGTATTGTAATTTATAACTTTAGGTTAATAATATCTATTTATATCGTTCGAGTATCTGATCTTTAATATCAATAATTTGTAGCCTCAATAGCGCAAAGGTTAGAACGCGAACTGAAAACAGAAGGGTCGTCGGTTCAAATCCCACCAGTTGTTTTACTCCTAATAAGTTTTACACATAGTTGGAAGGACAAAGGGAATCTCTATACTAATATATAAAGCTGAAGAGTTTGTTTGTTTGAACGCGCTAATCTCAGGAACTACTGGTTCGAATTGAAAAATTCTTTTTGTGTTGGATAGTCCATTTATCGAGGAAGGCTTTAGGCTATATGACATCACGCTGAGACCAATAGGAGCGAAGCATCACTGAAAAATGTTGCAAAAACGGGGAAAGTTATCCATATTTAAAATATATTATTGTAAAAACTTCTTAATCGCGATCATAATAACAGGAATTGACGCGGACGAAGTCGCGCGCAACAGCTAGTAAGTCATATACAACATGTCTAATATTCTTTAAAAAACACCTACCTGCATATCTTGCATACCTTTCTCTGTCCATTAAACTATACTACGGGGTTTCACCCAAGAGTTTACCTGTTAGATAAGTTTAACTAGGGGGGTTTCCGAGGTTCAATGATTCAGGTATACATGTGAATCCCAGCATACCTAGGTCTAGTTTTTAGCTCTAGAATCTAGATATGCTGGTATATATGACGTCGCTTGTTTATATCTATGAAAGTCAATGAACGTGCTGTAGTGGGTTAGTGGTTAGAAGTGGATTCTGCAAATGGGTCATGAGTTCAAGGGTAGGTTACAAAATTATCAAAAAAATCTGTTGCTGCGTGATTGAAGGACAAACAAAGATGAACACTTCAGTATTTATAATAATATTAGTAGAGTAGTTTGGGTTTTCAATGAATGTAGAGTCAAGTTAGGTTTAAAGGAAAAATTAATTTCCAAAATTATTTTTTAATGATAAGTACAGCTCATTCAGATTAAAAGCCCATACACATACTGCAAAGTGTTTAGTGTTTAGTAGAATATTTACTTGCACACAATGTGTCTAAAAGTAACGGTATATTTTTCTGCAGAAAACATCGCGAAAACAATAGCACTATTTCTGTTATTAAGGGTTCGGTACCCAAGATTCCAAGTAGAATCCTATTAATAATAATTGGCCAGTTGAAATTTTCACAGAATACCATTGCCTTAATTGTCAACCAACTCAAAAAAATACGAATTTATCAAAGTAATTTTTTCATCTTACGTATAATAACTTAAAAAACATACCAAATTAAATTGGATTGTTGTACATACTCCAAATTTTTAGTACAATATGAAACAATACGATGCAGATGTTTGATAAGGTGTGATTTCGGAATCAATGGATGCCAGATGTTTGGTAAGGTGCCACCATTTTAGAGCCTTTGATTTCATTAGGTACTTATTGAAATATTGTACTCGAATATGTTTTTTATGTTACTACGTAACCCTTTTGTATGAGATTTCGATTTTCCATGGCCGGTTATAATTTCAGTTTTAACATTTTTTACAACCGACTTTGCTACTAAACACTTCGCAAGGTGTGTATCAGAGTTAAACAAACGTAACTTGTCCTTGTAAAGAAACTCGTTACGATTTCCCATGTTCCCGAAAAACCCCGCCAAATCCAACAGGTTCCTAAACGTGACGTCGCCATATCGATTTTTCCAGTTTTCACACAAGCGCGCTGGCTGCATAAAATCATCTGTTGATCGAACACAAACACCAGTCAGCCATAAGTGTGAGACAGGGTCACGCGTTTCTGAACGACATCCTTATTTTTTTTAATACACACACTGTATAATCTGTTCTTCGTATTGACGGGCATTAATTTCGTAAGTAAATAAAATAATGTGTTCGATTTTCGAGTGCGAATTGCGCGCGGGTTTTTTTTTAAAGTTGTGTGACAGTGTTGGTTTTTTTTTTTAAAAACAAGCAAAGAGTCCTGATGCATAAATCCTCTTTGATAAAATTAGTATTTGACAACTAAAGAGTTTTGTATGTATCAGTGTTCTACTTTAAAGTGCGGATTGCGTTGCGCGCGGTTTTTATATGCGTATGTAGGTGTTTTTTATATTTATATCATTATCAAGAAGCGTATACAAAATATAAGCTTCTTGATTAATATACGATCGATCTTTCATTGATATTATTTATACCAAAAAGGTTTAATTTGTGTGTAGCAAGGAGAATTAAGTAAAACATCGAATCTGCGATCTGTATATAGTAATTTTGGCAAAATTTATTGGATTCAGTCAGTCAGTTTATTATTTTAGTTTTAAATGTGTGTTAATTTTAAGTGAATACCTAGTTTGAGTGACAATCGGAAGCATAGCGACAGTCGCATTGATTACAATATGACGATAAGCTTCTTTTTACCCAACTACCACAAGCTAGAATGAAAGGTTATGATTTTAGCAGACTATGTATGAATATATAAATAAAAGTATTTTGTATGTATGTTACTATTTACCTTCGATCACAGAAGCTATTTACATGTTCCACTGTAGCGCCTAAAAACTACTGAACCGATTTTGATGAATGACGTGTTAGTCATAGGCTACATCTATAGTCGGGTTTCAGTTTTAAAACTTTTTTCTTATTTTACCTTAGACTAAAAAAAAAGTAATAATTTTAATACTTCTTGTATTCAAATTATTACGTTTTTAGTTTCTTTTGATTTACTAAAAAATTGTTACGGTCATTCAAAAAAGAAAAAATTATGAATCAATAAGAGTTGCATTTTGTAATGTAGGTTGATTGATTATTTTTGTAAGTAGGTAGTTTGTCATTCTCTCGGATTAAACGTTGAAAGTCACTACGGGTTTCATTCCTCACATATATAATATTTTGGCGACGAGGATGGGATTGATTTTCGATGGCCCGCGGTTTTTTTTTAGTGTTAGGTGTGTCTTACCTTTTTTACTGATCTTAAAAAGAGGACTTCTTTTTTTTGATATCAAATAGAGTGTGTCCAGATATTTAAAAAAAAAGGATCAAATGTTGTTTTTTTGTTCGCCCTCTTGAGATGCTCTTGAGGGCAGGCAAAGATCGACGACCATACAGCCTATTCAGGTGTAAAAAGGATCAAAGCTTTAAATTTTACGGCTTTCTGTTTAAATGTCAAACCTTTCAAAAGTTTATTGGAAAATTAAAAGATAAAGTAAATGTTTCTTTGAGACACCTTTGAGATAAAATATTTACATATTATTTATCAATTGGATTGTGTGTACCTACATACCTATGCATTTTTGAAGCTTCATTGCGGAAGCACTGTATACATAGCATAGTTTTGTTACCTATTGTAAAAATTATTTTTATTTTTTTTGAAAAGAGCTTCTTGCCGGCTCTTCTCAGCAGAATCTGCATTCCGAACCGGTGGTAGATTTATGAAGTGTCATAAGAACTACAAGTTGGCCTACATGAAATAAATAAAATTTGAATTTGAATTCAATGTCGAATCGAAAGTGTAACGCTTATGGCTATGGAAATTTTGAAGATAAAATCAATAGCAAATATTTAGCCTTGAATTTGACGCGGATTGACTTAATAATGTCAATGTCAAAATTCGCTTTTTTTGCAAGCTTCCATTTCCTGCTATAACTATCCCGATGTTTTTTTTTAAATAGTTTATCAATTGTTCTACGATTTTTTTTAATATTACTTTCTTTGAAAAAATTAAAAAAATCATGAACTACATACTTAGATACTTATATTTTCTAATTAAAATAATTATTTTCTTACTAAGAGTCATATTAATTAATTTAATTAATCAACTAATTTTGCCAATTAGGTACTATCATCGTTTATCATATGCAAATTAGGTAGATTTAAAACCCAAATTATTAATAAATTAATAAATGAATCACGTCATACCACTTTCAATCTGAAAGTGTCTTAAAAAAATACTATTTCTTATAAATAAATAAAAAAATTAAAAGTCTACTATCTCCCTAGACCTATCAATCATTCTGTATCTAGGGTTCATTTCAATAACAACATAAAAATTTAAAAACTCTTAATAAATTGGACATACGTCATTTTTATTTCACTAGAGTTTCATTTTAATAACAAGATAAATATTGATTTTGTTCGTATAAAATGTAGCCTATGTAACTCGAATCATTATAACGTACCGATTAACACCTCAATCATCAAAATCGACATAGGACTTTATGGCGAAACATATGTTAATACGTATTCAAACTGCTAAAATTATAAACTTTCTTATTCGCTTCGCCATAATGGTAAAAAAGGAACGAAAAAGACGATATTTTGACATTTTAAGGGCACGATCTTCGGCCGCAGTAGGTATTTTAGAGCCACTTCGTTCCTCGCACGGTGAGGTCTCGCTCGCGCTCATCAAATGAACTCGCTAACCCCGCCGCAGCGAACATTTTACGTCATAGATTAAATAACCTTATGATGCCTAACAGTAGGGCAGTTCTAAGGTTTATGAAATATTTATATTGAAGAAAGAACAAAACATGCAGTTTTAAACTGCTAAAGCTCAAACAAGGTATTAAGTAAGTTCGATTAATATTTTACTTATTAGGTACACTTACTACATATTTTGTTCAGTTTTTTTTTGTTATTAGACCGATTTCTTTCAAAATCGATATCTGGGGATCCTTGTGCTCATAAAAGAGATAACCACTGCCAAAATTAGAAAAAGTGGCGGCCATTTTCTTTTTTCTCGTTATGGGACCGATTTCTTTCAAAATCGATATCTGGTGATCCCTGTGCTCATAAAAGAGAACCACTGCCAAAATCAAAAAAAGTGGCGGCCATTTTCTTTTTTCTCGTTATGGGACCGACTTCTTTCAAAATCGATATCTGGGGATCCCTGTGCTCATAAAAGTGATAAACACTGCCAAAATTACAAAAAATGGCGGCCATTTTCTTTTTTATCGTTATGGGACCGATTTCTTTCAAAATCGATATCTGGTGATCCCTGTGCTCATAAAAGAGAACCACTGCCAAAATCAAAAAAAGTGGCGGCCATTTTATTTTTTCTCGTTATGGGACCGATTTCTTTCAAAATCGATATCTGGGGATCCCTGTGCTCATAAAAGAGATAACCACTGCCAAAATTAGAAAAAGTGGCGGCCATTTTATTTTTTCTCGTTATGGGACCGATTTCTTTCAAAATCGATATCTGGGGATCCCTGTGCTCATAAAAGAGATAACCACTGCCAAAATTAGAAAAAGTGGCGGCCATTTTATTTTTTCTTGTTATGGGACCGATTTCTTTCAAAATCGATATCTGGGGATCCCTGTGCTCATAAAAGAGATAACCACTACCAAAATTAGAAAAAGTGGCGGCCATTTTATTTTTTCTCGTTATGGGACCGATTTCTTTCAAAATCGATAACTGGGGATCCCTGTGCTCATAAAAGAGATAACCACTGCCAAAATTAGAAAAAGTGGCGGCCATTTTATTTTTTCTCGTTATGGGACCGATTTCTTTCAAAATCGATATCTGGGGATCCCTGTGCTCATAAAAGAGATAACCACTACCAAAATTAGAAAAAGTGGCGGCCATTTTATTTTTTTTCGTTATGGGACCGATTTCTTTCAAAATCGATATCTGGGGATCCCTGTGCTCATAGAAGAGATAACCACTGCCAAAATCAAAAAAAGTGGCAGCCATTTTCTTTTTTCTCGTTATGGGACCGACTTCTTTCAAAATCGATATCTAGGGATTCCTTTGCTTTATTCTTGTTATGGAACTTATTTGTTACGTTCCCTTATTGGTTGAGCGAAGCAACGGCTGGATCATCATGCTCGTGAACGGGTGTCACCAACGGGAATGTTTGTCTACTTTCTGGTTAGTACAGTAATGTGGAGTGGAGATATCGAATTTGAAAGAATTTTATCACACACACACAGGGATCCCTAGATATCGATTTTGAAAGAAGTCGGTCCCATAACGAGAAAAAAGAAAATGGCTGCCACTTTTTTTGATTTTGGCAGTGGTTATCTCTTCTATGAGCACAGGGATCCCCAGATATCGATTTTGAAAGAAATCGGTCCCATAACGAGAAAAAAGAAAATGGCCGCCACTTTTTCTAATTTTGGCAGTGGTTATCTCTTTTATGAGCACAGGGATCCCCAGATATCGATTTTGAAAGAAATCGGTTCCATAACGAGAAAAAAGAAAATGGCCGCCACTTTTTCTAATTTTGGCAGTGGTTATCTCTTTTATGAGCACAGGAATCCCCAGATATCGATTTTGAAAGAAATCGGTCCCATAACGAGAAAAAAGAAAATGGCCGCCACTTTTTATAATTTTGGCAGTGGTTATCTCTTTTATGAGCACAGGGATCCCCAGATATCGATTTTGAAAGAAATCGGTCCCATAACGAGAAAAAAGAAAATGGCCGCCACTTTTTCTAATTTTGGCAGTGGTTATCTCTTTTATGAGCACAGGGATCCCCAGATATCGATTTTGAAAGAAATCGGTCCCATAACGAGAAAAAAGAAAATGGCCGCCACTTTTTCTAATTTTGGCAGTGGTTATCTCTTTTATGAGCACAGGGATCCCCAGATATCGATTTTGAAAGAAATCGGTCCCATAACGAGAAAAAAGAAAATGGCCGCCACTTTTTATAATTTTGGCAGTGGTTATCTCTTTTATGAGCACAGGGATCCCCAGATATCGATTTTGAAAGAAATCGGTCCCATAACGAGAAAAAAGAAAATGGCCGCCACTTTTTATAATTTTGGCATTGGTCACCTCATTTATGAGACTAGGGATCTCCAGATATCGATTTTGAAAGGAATCGGTCCCATAACGAGAAAAAAGAAAATGGCTGCCATTTTTTTTTTGATTTTGGCAATGGTTCTCAAGTGCAGGGAATTCGTAGGGCTAACATGCGCGCCACGAGAAAATTTTGTCTACACTTTACTCGTGAATCTCTGTAGAGATTCACATAGAGACTACGAGTAAACGTGTAGACAAAACTTTCTCGTGGCGCGCATGTTAGCCCTACAGATCGATTTCGAAAGTCTGTCCAAAGATTCACAAGAATTAAAAAAAATAAAGTAGGTAAGGTACAGAATAGGTACAACATTTGTATTAGAAGGATCAAACTTACCTTAAATTTTGTCTAAGCTTTCGTAATTTAAATCTGGATATTTTTTTCTTTTGTTTATTGTTAGCCCCCATATTTTCTCTTTATTGTATTCTTAATTAATTAATTTACTATAAGAGTACCTAACTTACATTAATATTTACAGATTTAATAATAGATAACAAGATTTACACACTAGAAGATAATAGGTAATAATATTTACACACTAATTTTATTTTGATTATCTATGATAAGTGAACACTACTGCAATAGTTCGTCTGATCAGCGGGGATCGCAGTGAGCCAGCTAGAGCGATACGTCCTACCTCGATGATACCTTGCGAGCTACTGAAATGAGGCGCGCGAGCCACTTTGTTATAAAGAAAGTAAACCAGTCATGATTAAAAAAAAAGAAAACTTTTTAGAGAAAAATTAACGGCAAAATATTGTTCTAAAAGCTTTTGCCTATTTTTTGTCATTTTTTTTTTTAGTTTAACTTTGATATACTACACATACAACCGGAACCCAATTGAAAACTACACTGTTTTCGGAATATTATTTCATCGAGTGAAGTTCAAAATTAGGTCTTTTGAACGGCAAAATAAATTAGAACGTGTATTAATCTACAACATATATTTTTAACCTATCAAAACAATGAATATTTGATTGTTTACCATTGAATCTAAAACAGGCTGTTTTCGGAGATCCTGCCGTTAACAGATTTTTAATATACTTAGTACGTTTATCTCACGAAGTTACGGGCGCTTTACTTGTGGTTATGTCGTGTACATGCACATTGCGTACGTGTGCGTGCCTGTCAGGAGCCTAGGTGGGAGCGCTCAGGCGCGAGCAAGCTCTCGCTCACACTTATACAGATACGACACACACACAACCATGAGCCACGAACCCTCGTGAAATGAAAGAACTATACAGTTTGTCAGAACATTTTTATTACGTTAGGTATTCAACAATGATGAGATATGCCTAAAAGCCATAATTAAAGGGATAAAAAGAGTTTTTGGCGGTAGTTACGTCATTTTGAACCAGTTTTATATTCAAGTGCTAACAGTCGCGGCTTTACGTTTTCCACTAACTTCAGTCGTAATGTTAGGGATCTAAACATCTTATCACTCATTATTTTGCCACGCGACCTAAGTGTGACTGATATATTTATCTATACATCTATACATATAAATAAAATTGTAGTGTCTGTTTGTAATATCATAATAACAGCTTTTTACTAACTGCATACGAAAGTAATTACGGTACTTATAACAAAAAATAATTTTTAAAGTTTTTGTCTGTTTGTCTGTCTATTTGTTTGTTGCCGCTAATCTCGGGAACACCTGGACCGATTTTGACGGAACTTTCACTGGTAGATAGCTGATTCTATCGGGAGTAATATAGGCTACTTTTCTAACCAACTTTCGAAAAGGAGGTGTTGTGCTTTCTACCTATGTATATCGATATCTCCGTGATTAAAACTAGTATTAGTAAAGTAGTAAAGTAGTATTAGTAAAAACTTTGCAAAATGCTCCTATAAATACTTCAGGTTCCAACTCCTCAATCCTGACGCTGTAAGGATACTGCCCCCCCTCCCTCCCCCCTAAATTGTGGGGATTTAGGAACTATCGATTATGAATATTTATTGTAGGTACCCAGTAAAGACTACATCATTAACTTCCGGGATTCAACTCCTCAATCCTGATGCTGCAGGGGTACTGCCCCCCTAAACTGTGGGGATTTAGGAACTGTCGATTGTGAATTGAAAAAACAGACGAAGTTGCGGACGTCCGCTAGTGCCATATATAAATAAACATAGTATATGTACATATATAACTGTTAATTCGTTAAACTTCTAAATACAAACTATGTGACGACCTTCTGGCAAAAGTGAATGTACGTCCTTTACCTTACAGCGTACAGATTGTAGGTACAGTCGAGTTCAGAGAAAGGAATATATATTTTAATGCTAAAATAATATACTTACTATACTAATATAGTATTATAAATGCGAAATAAGGTTTGTTTGTTGGTTTGTCCTGCAATCACACTGCAACAAAGCAACGGATCGACGTGATTTTTTGCATGGGTATAGTTGAGGACCGGGAGAGTGACATACTTTTTATCCCGGATAATCAAAGAGATCCCGCGGGATTTAAAAACTAAATCCACGCGAGCGACGCCGCGCGCGTCAACTAGAAAACATATACTATCTTATTACAACATATATTACATTAGCTTTTGCCCCCGGCTTCTCGAACGTTAAGTTCGATTTTTCAAACCCCTATTTCACCCCCTTATAGGTTGAATTTTCAAAAATCCTTTCTTAACGGATGCCTAGATCCGTCTAAGTTCCCTCAATTTCTCCAGGATCTCATCATCAGATCCTGACCTGATGGCCATGGGACCACTCCCGACTAATTCACCTTTCAAACAAAAAAACAAAATCAAAATCGGTTCATTCGTTCGGGAGCTACGTACGAGTTAGTTGGGGGTTTAAAAAAATTTTACATTAACATTCATTCAGTTTTTTAGTACCTACCCGTAGGTTCGTTTTTTAGGCTTTGAATAGTAAGAAAAGGTTTTTTATGATGCAGGATATATTTTTTAACCGACTTTCAAAAAAGGATCTTGTTCTCAATTCATTTGAATCTTTTTTTTTATTTTTTATATATGTTCCCCGATTACTCGAAGATGCCTGGACCGATTTTGAAAATTCTTTTTTGTTTGGAAGGATATACTTTCCAGGTTTTTTAAATAATTTTCTGCGAACTTGTCATATATACGATACAGTGTTGTCGGCCTTTAAGGCTTACTTCTCATCACCGCGTCGACTGCGCTTCTTGCGTTATAGTTCGATGTATCGGTGCACAGTTTATCTTTTCACTCTGTATTTATAGACTTATATGTTACTAGCAAGGATATACGTTTAACAATAATAACCTAGTGTAGTAGGTACATATATAAATACACGTAACAACATAGAACCGGTTCTGCTAGCTCATTTACTTCAAAGCCCTACCTATTATAAAATTACATTGACACCGGCAATACATCCTATATATGATATATATATATCTTGCAATAAATCTTATTACTTCCGAATTATTTAACAGTGTATCTAATTATTATTACATACTTATACTATAAATAGAACAATCCATTTATTTAAGTTATTATAATTTTATTCAATTAAAATATTTCATTTGCGGGATGTATATTATGTGCATTTATTACAAATGTTAATTAAAAAAAGACGTGTGGCACTCGGGGACTGCCGCGGTAAAGCTATTGCATAGCATTTTTTATCAACGCCATCTAGCGGCTCACCGTAGAGGAGTCCCGTGTCAGGTTATTTTCTTTACGGAATTTCTGGATTCGGTCTCTACACTGGCCCGCGATAGAAGCTATGCAATAGCTTAAAAATTTAAAACATCCCCGCCATGTTATAAATGCCATGGCGGCCATCTCGGACCGATTTTGATCGAACATAGCTAAGAACACTCCCGACTAATTCACCTTTCAAACAAAGAAACAAAATCAAAATCGGTTAATCCGTTCGGAAGCTACGATGACACACACACACAATGTCAAACTTATAACACCCGGTCGTTTTTGCGTCAGGGGTTAAATATACATAACACCGAAAAGTCGGAGATGTATGCCTGGGATCGAAGCCGGACCCCGTGAAAAGGAGGCCAGAATCTATACCACTATACTATCGCTGCACACATATGTAGTACGTAGAGGTACTGCCATGGAAACTTACTATATGATTTTACTATGACTATAATTATATTATTCCACGTATACAGTAATTATATGCTAGGTCAGATTGTAGTCATTATTTTATATTTTACCATTTGTCTCACAATTATTATTATTATTTATACAATCAATCAGAATAAATTACTATTTGTTTATAATATACTATCAAACAGAATAAATTACCATTTGATAACAATGATTGTCTTGCTATTAAAATTGAAGACAAGTTTATTTGATAAAGTATAATTTAAGTCAAAATAATTATTGTATTAAATAAAATTGCAACTCTCCAAAAACTTTATAAATTAAAAATCAATAAGTAATATTAAATTTAAAAAAATTTGATAGTTGAGAAAATCTTTTACTTAAAATGTTTATGCCATTTTTTTATTCATTTTCTTGGTGGAGTATAGTTTTATATGTTCTATACCACCATTGTACCTCTTCTATTATTCTTTACTCACATTTGGCAAAATAGACTCATCTAAATATATAAAAGGCAAAGGTGACTGACTGACTGACTGACTGACTGACTGACTGATCTATCAACGCACAGCTGAAACCACTGGACGGATCAGGCTGAAATTTTGCATGTAGATAGCTATTATAACGTAGGTGTCCGCTAAGAAAGGATTTTTGAAAATTCAACCCCTAAAGGCATAAAATAGGGGTTTGAAAAATCGAACTGAACGTGAGCGAAGCCGCGGGATAAAGCTAGTTTCATATAAAAAAGACGTGTGGCATTCGGGGACTGCGGCGGTAAAGCTATTGCATAGCATTTTTTATCACCAACGGCTCACCGCTAGATGGCGTTGATAAAAAATGCGCCATCTAGCGGCTCACCGTAGAGGAGTCCCGTGTCAGGTTATTTTCGTTACGGAATTTCTGGATTCGGTCTCCACGCTGGCCCGCGATAGAAGCTATGCAATAGCTTAAAAAACCGACTAATTAAGAACCTCCTCCTTTTTTGGAAGTCGGTTAAAAAGACTTTAAGTTATTTAATTTTTGATTTTAACATTCGTATTGGCCGTATTTGATGCAATGAGATGGAATGCGTTCGGAATTCGAATTCTGAACTAGATATTTGTAGATGGCATTTCGTCTGTAACAGTATGGTGATCTACTTAATTGAATCACTTTCTATTTTACTATACAAGTCTTTATTTAACTATCCACCAAATAAACCGCTTATTGAACATAATCTGCCTATTAAAATATCTAGATCAAATTTAATTTAAAATGTATATCGTTTACTAAATTGACCAAATCGGTAATTGAATTCGGGATAGAATGGCCTTACATGATCCTAGTTGGATGTATATTATGATCGGTAAGGATAGATCGTGTTGGCAGACATTTATGAATCTCATTGGACGTATATTATGATCGATAAGGATAGAATTGAATTCGGGTATAATTTGCTTATATGATCCTAATCGGATGTATTTTATGATCGGTAGGGATAGATCATGTTGCCAGACATTTATGAACCTCATTGGACGTATATTATGATCGATAGGGATAGATTGTATTTACCAGGCAGAGTTATGATTCTTATCTTCAAGTTAAAGTACAAATTATGCTTTGTACTTAAACTTAAAATAATAATTATAATGAAAACAGGCTTTAGTTCTCAAAGATCTTTATGTTACTAAATTACTTTTAACCTTGAATGAGCTGAATGTAACACTTTATAGCTCAAAACCAAAAATCAGCTGCATCAAACGTCGCTCATAGAAATTCAGACCTTATGCAAATGACTTTGAATTTGAATTCGCATGACTTACTATTGGCATGCAAAGGTTATAAGCTAGTATTTGCCTGTACAAAAGGTTGTTGTTATTTAATCTGTCTCACGTACAGTTGGCAAAGAAAAATGTGTATTATTTAATTTAAAATAAGGTTTAAAATCGTCTACGTAGTGTTGACGTTTTTGACGACCTCCTTGACGCAGTGGTGAGCGCTGTGGTCTTATAACAGGAAGGTCTCAGGTTTGATTCCCGGCGGGGGCAATTTGGGAATTTATAATTTCTGATTTACTTTTGGTCTGGTCTGGTGGTCAAATGATTTAGCGTTCTGATATGATGGCGTGAATTACCGATTTTTATGTTTTTTCCGCTGTTCTTTTGGATTTGCCCTATTTTTTACATACCTATGTATATTTTATATACTACTACTAGTTGATGCCTTCGCTCGCGTGGCTTTAGTTTTTTAAAAATCCCACAGGATCTCATTGATTTTCCGGGATAAAAAGTAGCCTATGTCACTTTCTCGGTCCTCAACTATACTCATGCGAAAAATCAGGTCAATCCGTTGCTTTGTTGCTGCAAGATTGAAGGACAAACCAACAAACAAACACACTTTCGCATTTATAATATTATAAGTAAGGATATAGCTTTTGCCTGCGATTTCATCCGCGTGGAGTTAGGTTTTTATCCGTCACAAGAACCCTTTGGTTTTTCCCCGGATAAAAGGTATATTATCTTACTCTACAAGTACTCTTTTACTGAGTTATTGATTAATCAATAAACAAACCTACTCACATTAAATTTTATAATATTAGTAAGGATAAAAACCAATATATTCTTTAACAAATTAGAGGCAACATTTAACTGCGGCTATTACAAAAAGCAAAAACTGAAACCGTCATTATTTTAAGTACCGTTGAAATAGCCCGCGGGATTTTTTACACTTACGTTAGTTATTTTATCAAAACCGGTATAATACTTATTAGGAATTTTCCTTGTGGAAATTTTTCCGATCGTTTTTGATTTTCTTTATTTATTTTATTGTAATCAACAGCGATACATACACAATATAATTTACAATTAAATCCTAATACTAAAATAAGGCCAAATAGGATTACAAATGCATGAATTTATAGATATTTATAACAATATGTGTATGTGTGTGTGTGCGTGCGTGTGTGAGTGCGTGAATGTGTGAGTGAGTTTGTAAGAGAGTGTGTGTGTTCATTAATTATAGATATTAATTTATTTATTATTAGCTTAACTTACTGTTTCTTTTTTTTATGATTCTTTCGCACAGATCGGTTCTGAGATAAGATCCTAAACAAAGTGTCAATAAAAACTTAGAAGCAGCAATATAAAACTGGCTAAGTGCGATCCGGGCACGCACACGAAGTGTTCCGTATCATCGTACTTGCAATTGTTTCAGGGATAAAATGTAGCCTATGTAGTATGTGCTAATCCTGGGAATGAGCTATCTCCATTCCAAATTTCAGTCCAATCGGTTCATTCGTGAAGGAGTACCAAAAAACATACACACAAACACCTTTATAATATTAAAGTGATTAAACTTATTTACTCATGTATCAACTTAGGCAAAAACAGAAAACTAATCGTAATCAGACACCATTCATAATTATGTCGCTAAGTAACTGAGTTTGCAAGTTTTAAGTCACGTTTAAGTCTGTCAGCGTTTTGGAAATCGTGGAATGACGTCATTGGCTGTTGTTGATATAATTTCTTTTTTAGAGTTACGTATTCAAACACGTGTTTATCATCATCATCATGCCTTAATGCTATTGGCAGGCTTCATATAACTTTTATAACCCCAATAGTCCAACGGTTAAAGGTGCGGACTGATTTTTAACGGCAGGATCTCCGAAAACAGCCTGTTTTTGATTCAATAGTAAACAATCAAATATTCTTTGTTTTGATAGGTTAAAAATATATGTTGTAGTTTAATACACGTTCTAAATTATTTTACCGTTCAAAAGTCCATATTTTGAACTTCACTCCATCAAATAATATTCCGAAAACGGTGTAGTTTTTAATTGTTTTTCAGGTTGTATTTATAGTATATCAAAGTTAAACTAAAAAAAAAATGTCAAAAAATAGGCAAAAGCTTTTAGAAGAATATTTTACCGTTAATTTTTCTCTAAAAAGTTTTCTTTTTTTTATCATGACTGTTTTACTTTTTTTATAACAAAGTGGCTCGTGCACCTCACTTCAATTGCTTGCAAGTTACTGCGGCTGAAGATCGTGCCCTTAATATCTTACCTAGTCTCGAAAGTATAGTTTTCAAGTTTCCTGTTAGAAAAAGAGAGCGCTATTGCAACATGACGTCACCACTCACGATTCAGTAGCTCCATACACTCTCCATACAAAATTTCGTTTTAGAAAGAGACGGATACAGTCGCAATAAAACAGCTTACCTTACTAGCTGATACGCGCGACTTCGTTCGCGTGGATTTAAGGTCTTTTCATTCCCGCGGGAACTCTCTTATTTCCCGGCCTATGTTCAATTCCAGACTATAATCTATCTCTGTGCCAAATTTCAGCCAAATCGGTTCAGTCGTTGGGATGTGATTGAGTAACAAACATACAAACTTTCGCATTTATAATATTATATACTAGCTTTAACCCGCGGCTTCGCTCACGTTAAGTTCGATTTTTCAAACCCCTATTTTATCCCTTTAGGGGTTGAATTTTCAAAAATCCTTTCTTAGCGGACACCTACGTTATAATAGCTATCTACATGCAAAATTTCAGCTTGATCCGTCCAGTGGTTTGAGCTGTGCGTTGATAGATCAGTCAGTCAGTCAGTCAGTCACCTTTGCCTTTTATGTATTTAGATTAGTGTAATAATAGGATAGGATATAATATAGGTAAGAGGATTAGTCTTTTGACCGATTTATTTTATCTGTATTTCGGCGCATGCAAACTTCGGCCCATTTTGGCCGAAGACAAAGTTTTGGGCGAAGGTGGCCGAAATCGAAACTGTAGGTTCTTTTGACTTCAAGAAATTGTACGAGTAGGTACCTATAGTAGTAGTAGTTCTGTGGTCTCGATCAATTCATTACTTCGTGACAAGACTAGTGTATCTAGGTCAGTGATTGATACCCCAACCACCTTGTTCCAGTTGGTAAAAAACGATCTTAGTTCGCTGTTCAACCAATACACTTACAGTAGTTATTAACCCACTTTCAAAAAAGTAGGGAGTTCTCAATTCGTCGGAATCTTTTTTTTTAAGTATGTTCCCCGATTACTCGAAGACGATTAGAAAAATTCTTTTTCTGTTTGAAAGAGTATACTTCCCAGGTGGTCCCATTGTCATCACCCTATCCAATATCATTTTCAGCTTTAGGGGTTCCCTAAAGGTTAGTGAGCCCGAAATTAACAGGAAGTGTCACTTAACTACAACTTAGTAAGTAGGAAAACGGGCGTTATTCTCAGTCGTCAAGTAAACTTTAGCCAATTTTAAAGTTTGGACAGAATGTTCTCCGATTACTCGAAGATGCCTGGAGCGATTTGGAAAATTCTTTTTTTTTTTTTGAAAGTGTATACTTCCCGGGTGGTCCCATTTGTCATCAGGTCAGGGTCTGATAGTGAGATTCAAATTCTTTTCAAATTTTATAGGCACAATTGATAAACCTTGTAATGGCGTTTGAAGTCAGTTTTGTAAGAAGAATTTTTACGTTTATATTATTTACTAGCGGGTTCGTTTACGTATTCGATTTTCATACCAAAAAAGCCGTATTTTACCTCCTTAGGGGTTGAATTTTCAAAAATCCTTTCTTAGCGGATGCCTACGTCATTAGCCTTTAGGCCTTTCAGCCCGATCCGTCTAGTGGTTTGAGCTTTACGTTGATAGATCAGACAGTCAGTCAGTCAGCTTTTCCTTTTAAATATTTAGATTACCCGACAACGTCAAAGCCAAAAGGGAGGGTTGTGATTTTAGCAGTCTATGTATGTATGTAACTATTTACGAATGTTCGAATGATGTTATGTGCACCATAACGCCTAAAATGCTGAGCTGATTTTGATGTTAAGCTGAGTTTCATGTCTATCAGTATCTCGCAATAAAAAATAGTAGATGACTTGCAATTACATTCTTATCAGTGCTTCATAATTTTTATCTATTACAACTATACGACCAAATGTTACAATTTAATCTAAGTTTTAGGTAAACAATGTAAAAAAAAAATGTCATAAAGAGTCCAACGAACCAATTAATTATGTTTTTAATTATATACCTACGAGTAATAAGTTATTGCATAATTTTTTTGATGTTTAAATCAGAAATAACTTTTAATAATGATACTAAACAAACGTTTAGTATTTTATTGTATAACGCGGTTTCACTCACGTTATTCAATCATTGAATCAGTCAGTACGTCAGTCAGTCAGTCAATCATTCAGTCAGTTACCTTTTCCTCTTATATGGTTGAGCGAAGCAATGGCTGGATCATGCGTCATGCTCGTGAACGGGTGCCACCAACGGGAATGGGTCTGCTTTGACTGCCCATCTTGACATGCGTTGGATTGGTGTACCTACGTATGCATTTTTGCATTTTTGAAGCTTTATTGTGGAAGCACTGTATACATAGCATAGTTTTGTAAAAAAATTTTTTTTGAAAAGAGCAAATGCTGAGTTTCTTGCCGGCTCTTCTCGGCAGAATCTGTATTCCGAACCGGTGGTAGATTTATGACGTGTCATAAGAGCAACAAGTTAGCCTACATGAAATAAATAAATTTTTAATTTGAATTTGAATTTATTTTATATAGAAGACTGTTGTTATAGCGGGATTAGAAATAGACATTCTGTGAAAAGTATCTATCTATCAAGGTTCATGAGATTCAGCCCGTTGACATACGGGCGGATGGACAGCGGATGCTTAGAATAGAATAGAATAGAAATATTTTTTACTAGATGATGCCCGCGTCTTCGTCCGCGTGGGTTAAGGTTATTTCAATTCCCGTAGGCACTCTTTAATTTTCCGGGACAAAATGGGTTTTAATCCTGGATGTGAGCTGCCTCCATTCCCAGCCAAATTGCTTAATTCGTTGTGGCGTGAAGGAGTAACAAACATACACACACACATACACATACAAACTTTCGCCTTTATAATATTAGTGTGATGTGATTAGTGTGATAGTGTGATGTGATTCAAATAAACTTTTACAAGTGCTTTTGAATCGTCGATGAATCTACCACTGGTTCGGAATGCCCTTCCTGCCGAGAAGAGCCAGCAATAAACTCGGCGGTTTCTCTTTTCAAAAAAAAAAAAAAAATAGGTAACAAAGCTATGCTATGTATACAGTGTTTCCATAATGAAGTTTCAAAAATGCATACCTACATAAAATCCAATACATGTTAAGACGGGCAGACAGAAAGCGTACCCATTCCCGTTGTTGGCACGCGTTCACGAGCATGACGCATGATCCAGCCGTTGCTTCGCTCAACCATATTTTAGTAACAGAGTCCTATTGACAGCCTTTGGGTACGGAATCTTAAATACCTAACTCCTCGTGGATAAAAGCTAGTTATCTAGCCTAAGTACTAGCTTAACCTACCTACATTACGTAGGTAGGTTCCTAACTCACTAGAAACGTCTTAAAATAAAAACATGCAAACAAAATTATAACTTTACTAGACGATGCCCGTCACTTCGTTCGCGTGGATCGAGGTTTTTCAATTCCCATGGGAACTCTGTAATTTTCCGGGATAAAATGTAGACTATGTTTTAATCCTGGGTATGAGCTATCTCCATTCCAAGTTTCAGCCAAATCGGTTCATTCTTTGTGGCGTGAAGGAGTAACAAACATACACACACACACACACATACACATACAAACTTTCGGCTTTATAATATTAGTGTGATGTGATAGTGTGATATTAGTGTGATATAGTGTGACAGGTGACCCTTAAAATAGAAATAATATGTTATTTTACGGCTGATACAAACTACATGCTTATTAAACTTGGTACATAATACCACAGAATACCTAACAGTACCTAAAGCAATACTATAATAACTAGCTGATGCACGCGAATTCGTCCGCGTGTAGCCTACATGAAATAAATAATTTTTTAATTTGAATTTGAATTTATATTACCTATATAGAAGACTGTTGTTATAGCGGGAATAGAAATAGACATTCTGTGAAAAGTATCTATCTATCAAGGTTCATGAGATTCAGCCCGTTGACATACGGGCGGATGGACAGCGGAGGCTTAGAATAGAATAGAATAGAAATATTTTTACTAGATAGAAGCCCGCGACTTCGTCCGCATGGATTAAGGTTATTTTAATTCCCGTAGGGACTCTTTAATTTTCCGGGATAAAATGTAGCCTATGTCTTAATCCTGGATGTGAGCTGCCTCTATTCCAAATTTCAGCCAAATTGGTTAATTCGTTGTGGCGTGAAGGAGTAACAAACATACACACACACACACACATACACATACAAACTTTCGGCTTTATAATATTAGTGTGATAGTGTGATATAGTGTGACAGGTGACCCTTAAAATAGAAATAATATGTTATTTTACGGCTGATACAAACTACATGCTTATTAAACTTGGTACATAATACCACAGAATACCTAACAGTACCTAAAGCAATACTATAATAACTAGCTGATGCACGCGAATTCGTCCGCGTGGATTTAGTTTTTAAAAATCCCTGAAGCATCAGGATTGAGGAGTGGAACCCGAAGTTTTTATGGGACCATCTCGCAAAGTTTTTTTATCGATTAAAAAAAGATTCACGCAAATCGGTTTAGAAATCGCGGAGATATCACGGAGGTAGAAAAACGCAACTCCTTCTCCTCCTTTTTCGAAAGTCGGTTAAAAAGTAGCCTATGGTACTCGCGATAATATTAGCTATATACCAGTGAAAGTCCCGTCAAAATCGGTCCAGCCGTTCCCGAGATTAGTGGCAACAAACAGACACTTCAATTTTAATAAATGTAACAAGATTCGTAATGTTGCAAGTTAAATGGCGCTAGCTGTAGGTTGGCACGTGATGTAGCTAGATATAGTTTGGTTAATAATACCCTCCATAAGACACTACTTCAAAAATACCTTTCATACTAGATACCTCAATTTTATTTTCACCTCACTAGCTCAAAAAGAGCGCCTTTGCTATCTTAAACCAGTGACCAAAAGTCGTTTTTGCTCACTCAGTGAGAAAAAGTGTTGTCTCAAGAAAAGTACTTTTTCTCACTAAGAGAGCAAAAACGACTTGTGCTCACTGGTTTTAAACAGCAAAGGCGCCCTTTTTGAACTAGTGAGGTGAAAAGTTCTATGTATCACACGATGGCAAAGTTTTTGTTTCTTGTGCCCTTGAATCCCTCACTACATTCAGGATTCTAACTTAGAATCCTTCGCCCTCTCGGGGTTCGAACTAGGCACTCGCAACAAAAATGAACTTTGCTCCCTTGTTGTACAAATAACTATTATTTGTATAGAACTAACGGCCCGCTCCGGCTTCGCACGGGTATAAAATATATAGCCTATGTCATTCACTGTTAATGGATGTTATTAATTATTATACATATAAACCTTCCTCTTCAATCACTCTATTATTAAAAAAAACCGCATCAAAATCCGTTGCGTAGTTTTAAAGATTTAAGCATACATAGGGACAGAGAAAGCGAATTTTATTTTATACTATGTACCTAGTGATTATAACAAACAGACACTTCAATTTTATTTATTTGTAGATGTAGACTACTGACTGAAACTAATAAAAATTGCCGCACAGCAAAACATTACCCCTCGGAGTCGTGTTCTAGGGGTTATCAAGTTACAAGCTGTACTAACTAAAGTTGATAACCTCAAAATTATGACACAAGTCTAATTTCATAATTCATTGATTTCATTACTCCGTCGTCGCGACGCTCTGCGCACGTCTTTACTGTACCTACTTTAAATAGGGTAAGAGAATATTATTATTGGCACTTTCAATCTTTTCGATTATTGTACAATAACTTTAGTAATATCCTTACAATACATTGTAAATAAAATAAACTTAAATCAAATTGGATTGGATGACCAAAGTAATAGTTTTTCTACCAACTTAAAAATTATTTTACATTAACGAAACTTATGATTTTCTCTAAACTAAGTTTAAAGTTTTTTCACGTTTTCCTTCGAAACGTTATAGATAAAGGATGAAATACATAATTTTTTTCGAATTTTTCGTATTGTAACTTTTGAGTTTGTGATTGAAAAAAAAACGTAGTATGAACTTTTTACTAAAATTAATTAAGTACTTATATTTTATCCTTCAAAAATTTTAACAACAATTATTTTAAAAGTGCCAACAATAATAATATTTCTCGAAAATAACAATTTTGAAAACCATTCTCCATACCTACTTAATAACCCAAAAAAAAATTTTAGATGCAAATTTAAACATGGCTGCTGTAAACGGAAACGGAAAAGAAATGACAGACGCGCCCGTGCCGCCATCTTCTCTAATCAGACGAGTCAGTTCGCGCTCTATTCGAAATTCAATTTCCGAGGAGAAAGAAAATGGCGACGTCTGCGCGGGAAAGGGTTCCTTCGTCAACAAATACAGCAAAAAACCAGAAGCTCTGAAAAACTTCCACATCAATGATGCAGAAAGTGAACTGGAGGTCCCTGGGACACCGATGACACCCAGAACGTCTACCACACCTGGTTTGTTACTATTTTTCTACCATTTATTATTCTCTTAAAGCTTAGACCTTTAACTAGTCAATTCTATTTATTCCGGTCATATTTGAATAATAGAATTCTATAATAGAATAAAATATTTTATAAATAATCTTCAATTGTGTAATATGCTTTGTTACGTACATTTTTAGATAACGTCAACTAAAAAAAAAGACGTGTGGCACTCGGGGACTGCCGCGGTAAAGCTATTGCATAGCATTTTTTATCAACGCCATCTAGCGGTGAGAGGAGTCCCGTGTCAGGTTATTTTCTTTAGGGAATTTCTGGATTCGGTCTCCACGCTCAAGGCCCGCGATAGAAGCTATGCAATAGCTTAAAAGTAAAAATTATAAATAATAATAATTATTATTGACAATAAAATCAACTTAAATAGAGTCGTTAAAAAATCTTTACATTAGATGATAATTATGTTTTCAGACTTTATTTTTATTACATAATGGCTTCTTCTATAAAGCATACTTATAGAAGAAGCCATTATGTATTTATTTATGTATGTGTTTTATAACATAATAGCTTCTTCTATACGCTGACAATCGTATTCATAACTTTGTCAAGTTATGAATTGTTATTATTATTACTATAACATGAATTATTTACCATAAAAAGTTTATCATCAGATTGCTTATGCATTACAATAAATTAGATGGCTCCAAAATTACATTAAACGTACTCGCATATTTATGAATCCAAGAGCTGGCAGATACTTTGGCCAAAGGATTAGTTTGGCCATCCAAAGGAGCATTGCTGCCAGCATCTTGGGTACCTATTATACCACAATGCTGTGTCTTTGATGGGGTTTTAGATATAAGTTTATTTTTTTAATTATTTATTTTCTAGTTAGATTTAATATTAATTGTTTTTTTTATTTTTTTTATTCAATGACAAGATAGTCTGACCCTGGAGCATCATCAGGAGATGTTGACTCCACAATGCACAATTGCAAAATTCTTTGCGCGGACGGCGCGTGTTGCCATACAGATTTTTTCTGGTTTGGCGGGTTACAGCAAAATATTGCTTTTCACCTCACTAGCTCAAAAAGGGCGTCTTTTCTGTCTAAAACCAGTGAGCAAAGCTCGTTTTTGCTCACTCAGTGAGAAAAAGTGTCGAAGTTTTCTTCAGACAACACTTTTTCTCTCGCTCTTTTTAAACTAGGGAGGTGAAAAGTTGTATGTATCACACGATAGCAAAGTTTTTGTTTCTTATTAGAATCCTCGGGTTCAAACTAGGCACTCACTATAAAAATGAACTTTGCCATCTTGTTGAACAAATACCTATTTTCTTTTAGTATTCGATAATATTTTTAAAGGTGCGTGATGTCTGCCAATCCGCCCTAGGCCAGAAGATGCAAATTGCACCGAGGCTTTCATATATAGATTATGTGTAATGTTTTTCTTGTATATACTAGCTTTTGTCCGCGGCTTCGATTACGTTAAATCCCTTTTTATCCCCTAGGGGTTGCATTTTCAAAATTTTTTTCTTAGCAGATGCCTACGTCATAATAGCTATCTATATGCCAAACAGCTCTATCCATCCAGTGGTTTGAGCAGTGCGTTGATAGATCAGTCAGTCAGTCACCTTTTCCTTTTTTATATTTTGTAGAACAACTTTCAATAGGGTGAGAACTTTCTTCATTGTGATCTATAAAAGTTTCAAAGTATTGCTTCGGTACGTAAAGTGTAACCAAAGTGAACTTTATTTGCGATTCATAAACACGCCATCCATAGATTGCGAAAGCAACGAAACTATTTTTTAAAGAATACATTACAGTGTTAGTATTTTAATTTGATTGATCATATTCGTATTCGATGATATTGGTAGCGTCAAAGTAAAGTAAACCTAAACTGTCTCTAACTTTTTTTTTATATGAATAGCGGGCGAACGAGCTGGCGGGTCACCTGATGTAAAGTGATTACCGCCGCCCATGAATATTTGTAGTACCAAAGGCACCACCAATCTTCGATCATAGAAAAATAAGCCACCAATGCGTTGCCGGCTTTTCAAGTACTTATTGGTCCGCCCCTTAAATAACCCCATATTGTAATTAAGTGGGAACAATGTCGAAGGGAGATGATTCCACAATTTGGATTCTAACTGGAATCTAACTGATTTAAAATCATATATTTTTTTTATATTTCATAAAAATAAATAAATGTGACGAACCAGAACAATAAAATTCTATATCTCGTCAATATCAAGGAAAACATAACTTGCAATCCTAGTGACGCCATCTAGGATAATTTTTAGCATAAGTTGATTTATTCAAAGAGTTAGGCAATGTCTTTTCTTCTTAGTTTTTACCGTAGACAGAAAAGTACTATAGACTTAAAGATATCTCCTTTTCACTCCCACACGAAAGAGATGCAGTATAGATGTCAAACAAGATAGAATGAGACACAGCTATGTCTGTGTCCGTCCCTCACTGCGTGCCACGTTTTGAGATGTTGCTCACAATACGTTGTGAGGTGATTGTGAGCAACAAGAGGTACAAGAGTAGGTATTTCACATTGTTATGCTATCCATGCTTGGTAGGATTCTAGAGCATACCTACTCTTTCCTACGGTTTTTAGTAACCGGCCAAAGTGCGCGAAAACGCTTGTCCAAAAAGTTTACTGACAGCAATTTTCTTTGTCCCCAGGTCATGAGAACTGCACATTCCACCACGACCTTGAACTCGACCACAGGCCGCCTACGAGGGAAGCACTGCTCCCTGACATGGCCAACTCCTACCGGCTGCTACTCACAGGTAGGTTCCCTCACTCTCATAATCTGATGGGACGGCAATCCGACATAACCGGAAAAAGATCATGCTCAGAGAATTGGTCATTCCACAATTTTTTTTTATATACCTACTTAAAATATTTCATTTTAAATATTAAAACATAATGTCATTTTTGTTTTTTTTTTTTATCTTAACTAGTCTTAAAAATAAAGAGCTTTAAAGGTGCTTTAAAGTATCCTGTTAGGAAGAGAGAGCGCTACTGACATGTGGCGTCACAAATTCAGTAGCTCCATACAAAATATAGTTTTAGAAAGAGACGGATACAGTCGCAGTAAAACAGCTTATAACTTATTTGTTTTTTGACTGATTTATTTTCTGTTTTTACAAATGTTATTCTTACAGTTACATTTTCGATTGTAATTAATGAATATCCATATTTTGACAACAGTCAAATACCCAATTGGGTATTGGGTAATTTTTTTTTATATACTTAAAATAAAGGTTTATATTATAACACAATGATATTTTCCTTTTTTTAATATCTCAACTAGTTTCGAAAATTTATAGCTTTTAAGTTTGCTGTCAGACAAAGAAAATGCTATTAAATCATGACGTCACATACACTCTCCATAGATTTCGTTTTAAAAACAGACGGATTCAGTCGCAGTAAAACAGCATATTAAAAAAAATTTGAACGATTAGGATTAAATATTTGTACTTATACAATTTCAGGCCTTGGTGAAGATCCAGAAAGACAGGGTCTGCTGAAGACGCCGGAACGTGCAGCTAAGGCTATGCTCTTCTTCACCAAAGGATACGACCAAAGCTTAGAAGGTACGCTTGTAATTTTAAAGTTAACCTAAAACAGAGTGTGGGCAAATAAAATTTTGTTGGTTTGTCCTTCAATCACCCCTTCATCTACCTGTGAAAGTCCCGTCAAAATCGGTCCAGCCGTACCCGAGATTAGCGGCAACAAACAAGCTTCAATTTTAATAAATGTAACACTACCATTCGTAATGTCGCAAGTTAAAATAGATGGCGCTAGCTGTAGGTTGGCACGCGCGATGTGGATTTCGTTAATACTTTATTTTACAAAGCTGCTATAGCGAATGATTTCATGCCAGGCACTTTTATGTATTTGTATAGATGTATCTAAGAATTTTTTATTCAATTTACAAGTATAATAATATTGCGTAAGGAAACCCTGTGTTGCAGAAGATAGTTTCTTCCAGGGATTCCTTATGTAAATTATAGTAAATATGTAATAAGTAACTTAAATTAATAGATGTGACATTAATGTCTGTCTTATCTGGTGGGAGGCTTTGGCCGTAGCTACCCTACCGTCAAAAACGTGCCGCCAAGCGATTTAGCGTTCCGGCACGATGGCGTGTAGAAAGACTAGAAACTGATTCGGGGTGTATGTTAAGTTAGTCGGCTACCATCTTAGACTGCATCATCACATACCATCAGGTGAGATCGCAGTCAAGGACTATCTTGTCATCGTATAAATAAATAACGCTTGGCTGCGATCACACCTGATGGTAAGTGAAGATACGGCCTCTTCACTCTTGATTTGAAGGTACCCAAATTATAGTTAGAAGGAAAAACGGAAGCCGGAAGGGCATCACAAAATTTTAGCGGTGCGTATCAGGAACGAAGAAGCAAAGCGCTTAGTGCGCGTTCTTGGGATTTCAACTACGTAAGGGTGCAGATCTTTTCTGTGCCTATTTCTTAATTGAAATGTTCCATTGCAGAGGTGTTGAACAATGCCATCTTCGACGAGGATACGGATGAGATGGTGGTGGTGAAGGACATCGAGATGTTCTCCATGTGCGAGCACCACCTGGTGCCGTTCTACGGGAAGGTGTCCATCGGGTACCTGCCGCAGGGGAAGATCCTCGGACTCAGCAAGCTGGCCAGGTGAGAGGAACAGCTACCTTAGATAGATATGATAGTCGACCACCTATTAGACTAGCTTGAGGGCAAAGGGGAGCAAAACCCTCGATTTGTGTCTTGATTTTGGCCTATGACAGCGATTTCTAATTATTATTTGTTTATATCCCTTTTTATTACTGGTCTAACTGGACTATTAAAAAAAAAAGACGTGTGGCATTCGGGGACTGCCGCGGTAAAGCCATTGCATGGCATTTTTTATCAACGCCATCTAGCGGTGAGAGGAGTCCCGTGTCAGGTTATTTTCGTTAGGGAATTTCTGGATTCGGTCTCCACTCTCAAGGCCCGCGATAGAAGCTATGCAATAGCTTAAAAATATTCAATATTCCACACCTTACCGTTGGCTATTGAGGGTTTTAAATAGCCTATATTCTATAGTGGTACCATACCATTCCGCTTACTGTATTATCTCTTTCCAGAATCGTCGAGATATTCTCCCGTCGGCTGCAAGTGCAGGAGCGCTTGACCAAGCAGATCGCGGTGGCAGTCACCCAGGCGGTGCGCCCGGCCGGAGTGGCTGTCGTTATTGAGGGAGTGTGAGTAATAAATATCACTATTTTCTAATTAGCTTCGTATATCACTAGTGGTTCGCCCCGAACTGAGACCTCGCCATATCCCATAATTCCCAAAAGTTTTAATTATATATTGTAATAATTAACTTTTAACATTAGACGCAATAAAAAAAATAATAGTTGACATAAAACTGTTTTACTGACACAGCGCCATCTATTAGCTATTAGCTTCACAATAATGCTAATAGATGGCGCATTAAAATTAAATAATTTCGTTTCTTTATAACATTTATCTAATTTTAGTATTTGTTGTTCAAGTACAGGATATAACTGAATTTTCAACCAAGTTTCACGTTCTAATATTCAGTAATTCAGAAGTTATAGGGCTCTGACAGACATTTAGACGGACACACTTCTCTGTCTAGTAGGCAAGCGCCCTAGTTGACTCAGAGAACTCGCTTCGCTCGTTCAATGAAATTACGGAAGCTGGAGTACTTTATCTACATCCTTAGGATCCATAAATTCGGATGGCGCTGTGTCGGTTCACACGGCCGTTGGTTTTAACGTGAAACGTCTATATCTGCGAGTCGCTTTTAGTGCTTATAGAAACCAGCGACAGCGCCGATTTCGGTTACGACTTATTAAATGTGCCTTTATAAGTACACTGTTTAAATTAGTGTAATAGTAAATCTACCAATTCTTTCGGAATCAAGTTATAAAAACGCAAAAAATTGGATGTATGTTTGTTACTCAATCACGCCATCTAGCTATGAAGGGGTGTTAGTACTAGTGTTACCTTTTATACCGACTGTATAAATTTGTTGAAAGAAAAAACCAGAGCCTTATGGAAGGAGTACTTTGACCTTCGCTCGAAAGATAAAGGTATCTGGTACAGAACTGTTCAGTCTGAACCGTTTACATCTTGGGTCAGCAACTGCTCTTTAAGCCGAAGAGATGCTGTGGATTTAATGCGGCTTCGTTCCGGACATATTCCATTTACTAAATTCGGATTCTTTTTGAAAAAAGTTAATACACCTAATTGTCCTGATTGTGACAAGCCTGAGGACGTAATTCATATTTTACTGGAATGTGTCCGCAACGAGGCCGAGAGATGGGACACTTTTGTTCGTTTTCCCATGCTCCGGCAGATCGGCGGCTGTAACAGCGCTCTGGCTCATCCTCTGTCGGATGAGGCTAGAGCGCTGGTGCAGCTGTATAGGAAGTGCGTGAGGCGAATTATTTAAATTTATTTTTATTGGAGGTCAAATGGAGTGACCTAGTCCTTATGGACCAAA
The DNA here is from genome assembly GCA_933228805.2 of Hipparchia semele. Classification (NCBI taxonomy): domain Eukaryota; kingdom Metazoa; phylum Arthropoda; class Insecta; order Lepidoptera; family Nymphalidae; genus Hipparchia; species Hipparchia semele. The sequence goes on along the minus strand of OW121733.1, from coordinate 1,525,496 downwards.
CTCCGTAAATAAAGATTAAAAAAAAAAACGCCAGAACAGATTTAGCTGAAATTTGGCACATAAATAGATTATAGACTGGAATAGCACATGGGCTACTCTTTATCCCGGAAAATAAGAGAGTTCCCGTGGGAATCCAAAAAATTCTTTATCCACGCGTACGGAGTACGCGGGCATCATCTAATTTTTCATAAGAGCCACAGGGTGATTTTGGTTTTGATGCTCCGCAGTCACATGTGCATGGTGATGCGGGGTGTGCAGAAGATCAACAGCAAGACCGTCACCTCCACCATGCTGGGTGTCTTCCGCGACGACCCGAAGACCCGAGAGGAGTTCCTCAACCTGGTGCACTCCAAGTGAGGTCACAGCCACGCGCATTCTCATTATTTCCGAGTTCCATTGCTTTTTTGTCCATAGCGATTTACTGTATACCGAATTTAGAATATCTTCTCAGCTTTTTGTTGTGAAATAAATCGCTACCTCCCACGTAAGTTGTTGTATCCCACAAAATTGGCATTTTAGGATTGTTGCACTTATCATTTGTTTTTACCTAATTTATGTATTCGTTTAAAAAAAAAACTTATTAAAAGCATTCTTTAACATACTTTCGAGATGTATAAAATTGTATCGTTATTAAAATGACGGCCTAAGCCATTGTATTGACCTTGACAATAATTAACGCGTCACGTAAGCGTTCTGGGGATACAACAATTTACGTGGGAAGTATCGATTAATAGATTTCACTTCGATCAATAATGTGGATATACAATTGGATGATGGGTTGACACTTTATTGCATATGTGCGTCGAATTATAAGATTCCAAACAAAATGTAACTGATAAAATATGTGTGGCAAACGTGTTTTCGAGAGAAATACCTATACAGAAACAAATAGGTATTAAAAAAAATGCTAATACAATTAATGTAACATACAAGATTAATTATAAATTACCAACAACTTCTATATGTCATTCTTAACAACATTTGTTTGTGATTTTTTTTACTCAAAAAAAACTGCAAAAAAAAGTTTTTTTTTTGTATAAAAAAATAGTTGAAAAAAAGTTGTTGAGAGTTACAAAAATTGCCCGTTAAAAGTTATTGGTGTTTTAAATTGACTTGTATGTTTACAAAATTAAAAAGCACACATCGTAAGAAAGACGCGATTTTCTAACTGAAAATACGTTCGCAATTATTGACGAGCGATAGTATATCTATTACATTATTGGTCGAAGAGATTTTGTTTGTCTTATTAATGCACATACAACTTTGTACCGACACTGAACAAAATCCTTTCATTGACGGCGACAGTGCACTTTACCCTACGTTTTAGCGAAGGATATGGCCGTAGAATGAGCATCCTCTAGAATCCTAACAAGCGTGTCTCCGAAAGAGATAGCTAATAAAGTACATACAATATTATAACGCGTCTTGTTGCTCACAATCACTCACAATGTATTGTGAGCAACAACTCAAAACGTGGCGCGCAATGAGGGACCGATAATAGACATAGCTGTGTCTCATTCTATCTTGTTTGACATCGCTATACTGCATCTCTTTCGTGTGGGAGTGAAAAGGAGATATCATTAAGTCTATAGTACTCCTTTGTCTACGGATTATAATTTTTTTTAACTACTATGAATAGGGATGTTGCCAACAAATCAACCGGCAACTCTTTATTAAATGTCAAAACAAATAGTCTGGCTGCTTGTATGAAATAGTGCACTGTGACGTCATAAATATTTAACGCACTTTTTGTAGTCTAATCAATAATTATTAAAAATGGTTATCAAAATTAAAACTAACAGCGGACGTGAATTTTACTTATTTAAAAGACTCATAACCATTTATTTAGTAAGAAATATTTGTTTTACGTCGACAACATTCTATAATGCAAAAAAAAATATTTAATATCCTGGTTTTTCGAAAAATTTCAAATATCGCTTGTACTTAAATTAAGCCTTTTAAAAATAATAATTTTAAAGTATTTGTTGTGTTCAATATTAATTACTTTAATGTTATAATATTATGTTCGACAAAATAAATAGAAAATTAAACATTATTGTTTTTAAAATTAAATTACTTAAGTCTAAAACTAAGGTTCCTTATTATTTCGTATTTATGTTAAGATTACTATAATTTAAAATAATGTTTAATTAGTATTTTATGAATCAGCAACAGTAAGGTTTGATTTTTTTTTTTCAAATAAAAAAAATGACACCCCTCACAAAAAATCTATGGCTGATATAAGATGGCGTGCACGCTAGGCCAATAAAACAATAAAAACTGTTTTAATGTTGTAAAATTTTTTTGGTAAATACGAGTTTGACAATATTTTGCTGATTCATTAGTAAAAATTATTTAAAAGTATCTTTTGTAAGCATACAAAGTGCGTTCTTTTAATGCTATCAGTTACTAATCGTAAAAACTTTCGAGGCTATAACAAAATAAAAAGTCTTTCATATTTAACATATTTTTTTAAAATATTCTAACCATTAGTTAATAAAAAATTAAATAAAAGAGAAAAATGTGAAATATCAGTTGTTTAAATCGATCTAACTTGATACGATCGCTTCATAGCGTAAATATTGAAAGCAGGATATCGATTTATTTAATACTATTTTTTTGCTTTAAGTATGCTTTTTTAAGAGCATGAGTTATAACGTATTACGATATTGCATGAAAAGATCGCACGTATGTTCTAATGTAGCTATCCTTAGCTTAATACTTAGGGGTTACCATAAATTAATTAATACGTAATTTTTTGTTTCAAAAAAGTCACGTTATAAAAATGCAAAAAAGCATTAAGAGCTAAATAAAATTGATAGGTATTGTTTTTATAAATACACAGTAATTTATGGCGACCTCTGCATTATGTTAATGGTTTAGTTAAAAAAAAAATTATTTTAGCTGACAATATTTTTTCTGTTATTTTTTATTATTATTTTGTATTAGAACGGTTGCCAATTCGTGCCAAACTTAAAAGGAAATTAATTTTTGTTAAAATTATATAACTATAATCTACATTTTGATATATTTATATTTTTAAAAACAAAATTGAATGAATTTTTTATACCTAAATTGAAACTGCCTTCGATGTAATTAGTTGGTAAGATTGTTTACATTTTGACGATTTTGCACAAAAATCCAAAGCATTGCTTTGTCTAACGTTTTTGTGGAAGATCTTATTTTTTTTTAGTTTTCCTAACATTTATTTTTGAGCGTGTGACAAATATGAGAAATTCCGAAACGCTCCCAGAAACGAGTTAATAATAAAACCTTAAAATAAATATTTTTTGTGAATTTTATGAGATTTTAGCAACAAGAATTTTATTTCATTTCTTTGGGGGATACAATGCAAAAAATAAATTGCCCAAATGCATTATTTCCCCCAAAACTACTTTCTTTATTTGACTTCATTTTATTTCTAACGCAAAAATCTCAAGGCGTTTAATGGCTGACACTTGACATTTTTGCAAAAAAAATACATTTATTTTTTATTCTTTTTTTGACAATAAGAACAATTGTGACCGATAACGTTGCCTTAACATTATTGTGAATATACAAAATTTATATTTAATAGATAAAAAAAATATTGTGAAGTGAGCATTTTATTTTATAAAATAAATTTTTTACTTTAAGTTAAAATAATGTTTTTATTTTTCTTGATTCATCAAGAACATATTCAAATTCAAATTCAAATTCAAAATTAATTTATTTCATGTAGGCTAACTTGTAGCTCTTATGACACGTCATAAATCTACCACCGGTTCGGAATGCAAATTCTGTTGAGAAGAGCCGGTAAGAAACTCAGCAGTTGCTCTTTTCAAAAAAAAATTTTTTTTTTACAAAGCTATGCTATGTATACAGTGCTTCCACAATAAAGCTTTAAAAATGCAAAAATGCATACGTAAGTACACCAATCCGACGCATGTCAAGATGGGCAGCCAAAGCAGACCCATTCCCGTTGGTGGCACCCGACCTTATGACCAATCCTTATGACCAATCCTTATTAACATTATAAACGCGTTAGTGTTTGTTTGTTGGTTTTCCCTTCAATCATGCAGCAACAGAGCTACGGATTGACGTGATTTTTGGTATAGTTGGGTACGACAATAGTGCCATTTCTGAACTGATCTCGCAGGGATACTCCGAGCATAGCTCTCTCCATCATCCGCTGAAGGATCCTGAGCTTTCTTATGACTTTGATCCTAGTAACCGCTCTTACCCGCTGCATCCGATCCGAATCCGTGAAGATACGGATATAAAAACTCTGACCGAATTCGGATATTGCTTACGCACTAATCCGATCTCTGATCTAAATCTATACTCATATTATAAAGCTGAAGAGTTTGTTTATTTGAACGCGCTAATCTCAGGAACTACCAGTTCGAGTTGAAAAATTCTTTTTGTGAATAGTCCATTTATCGAGCAAGGCTTTAAGCTAAATAACATCACGCTGCAACCAATAGGAGCGAAGCATCAGTGAAAAATGTTGCAAAAACGGGGAAAATTGTCTTTACTTGAGGGCTTCCGTTGCGTGCGCTGCGTAAACGGTTTAAGTTACCCAAAAAATAATATGTATGAAAGAATTATTACTCTTTAAATGATCTACAAAAATGTCCGCGACAGTATATATCTATTTTTTAAGATTGACTCATTATAACCTTTTTTATGGTTATCAAAGGTCGAAATTAATGCATTATTGCCAATTAATTATTTGCCATTAATTAATGCATTATTGCCAGTTAATTAATAATTCTTTCATACTTATTTTTTGGGTAACTTGAACCGTTTACGCAGCGCACGCAACGGAAGTTGCTCTCAAATATGGATAATTTTTCCCGTTTTTCACTGACGCTTCGCTCCTATTGGTCGCAGCGTGATGTTATATAGCTTAAAGCCTTCCTCGATAAATGGACTATCAAACACAAAAAGAATTTTTCAATTCGAACCAGTAGTTCCTGAGATTAACGCGTTCAAACAAACTCTACCACTTTATTATATTAAGTACAGATACAAACAGAAATCTATCTACCTAATCTAGAATATTTGTTTTTACCACTCTCTGGTATAGTTGAAGTAAGATAACCCCGTGTTTTGGATAGATTTATAACTGTTTAGACTTGTAGAGGATCTAAATGACCTCTTACACGGAATCATACAAAAAAATATACAAAACTTTCCGGAATTTTACCACAAACTATTTTATGTAGATAAAAATATACGATATCTCAGGGTATTTTTTAATTACCTACTCAACAATAAATTTAAATTACTGTTCAAAATGGAAATTATTATTTATTAGCTTTCGTTCGATTTTTAAGACAACTGTTTCACCCCCATAGGGGTTGAATTTTCAAAAATCCTTTCTTAGCGGATGCCTACGTCATAAAAGTTATCTGTATGCCAAATTTCAGCCCGATCCGTCCAGTGTTTGAGCTATGCCTTGAGGGATCAGTCAGTCAGTCAATCAGTCAGTCAGTCACCTTTTCCTTTTATATATACCTGAGATAGATTTCGTACAGGGCAACTTGTGACTCTTGTGACAAGTCAAGACTCTACCACCGGTATGGAATGTAAATTTTGCTGAGAAGGGCGTCGCGCTGGCTAGAAACTTTTAAAAACAAAATCTTGTCGAATGGTAGCATAAACATAATATAGTATATTACTTAATAATGGTAAACATAGCTAATATTTTTACCCATAAATTTTTTAATTTTTTTTTATTCGATGTCAAGTAATTTGGCTCTAGATCAGATTAATATGGATTAATTGCAAAATTGTAACTACATAATAACCGTTATTCGACCACGGCGGCCAACCTCCTTAAAGATGCGCCATCTGCACGGAGATATTATAGTGCACAAGAGTGTGCACAAACAGGTAGGTACACTCTCTGTTGCTTCACTCTCATAGTCCGATGGGACGGATATTCAACACAACCAGACAGAGATCAGGCGCAGGACCCACGGCTTTACGTGCTCTCCGAGGGTGACACACCGCCTACTTCCTAACTCCGGGCTAGTACCATCTAGTACTGAGAATTTCTTGACAGAAAAACTCAATACATTTTTTGGTCCTACCCAAGAATTGAACCCAGAAAGTCATGTTGATTATTAAATAAAACCAATAGAGTTCTCACAAGACAGGTTGAGATATAATAATATATAAACAAAAGTTTTTTAGAAACCAGTGTACAACCAGGCCAGTTACTTTGTGTAAATCATTTGATAACTGTTCCTAAGCTAAAATATATGTCACGGCCTTTATTAATTAGAAAGGATATTTTATATTGTTATATAATAACAGCTGATAACTAGGTTATCTACAAATATAATTATTTATAATTTTAAAGTTAAAATATATATGAGCTAATTGTATGCCTACCTTAATTTTTTTTATTAAAGCAAACAATATTACCGATTAGTGACAATAATGTAGCCATGCTTTAGTATGCAATGCAGGACATTCCTGAAATGATTGTGCAAACTATACCGCTGTTTAGTCAGCTGTACCAGAGATAAATAAGGAGATGCTAACTCATTGTACAAATCAAATTACATCAAAAATGTATAAATAAAGTTATTTTGATGACCTCCCTGGCGCAGTGGTGAGCGCTGTGGTCTTATAACTGGGAGGTTCTGGGTTCGATTCCCGGTGGGGGCAATTTGGGAATTATAATTTCTAAGCTGTCTCTGGTCTGGTCTGGTGGGAGGATTTAGCCGTGGCTAGTTACCATCCTACCGTCAAAGACGTGCCGCCAAGCGATTTAGCGTTCCGGCACGATGGCGTGTAGAAACCGATTAGGGGTATGGGTTGAATTTATACTGCTATACCCCTTCCAAGTTAGGCCGCTACCATCTTAGACTGCATCGTCACTTACCATCAGGTGAGATCGCAGTCAAGGGCTATCTTGTCATCGAATAAAAAAGAAAAATATATGTACTACTTATGTCAAGGGTCAAAATAAAATAATAATTTTTATATTAACTATCATATTTTTCCTATGATCAATGTAAAAAACGATATTATTCCTGTATTAATAACTCTACAATATGGTCACCGTAGCTATTACCTATTTTTTATATTATTGGACCACTATCCCAACATATTTATACTGAGTCCAGTATCTTTGAATCTCACTCAGCGAAGAAGATCCAACTGGTGAGTCTAAAACTTCAATTATTGGATTTTGCCTACACCGCTTTTTATATTGTCGATTAATAAAAAAACGGTTAACTTAAAATCTTGATTCTAAGAGGCAACTCTTTTTTTCGATAAGCCAATTTTTTTTTAAAGAATACTGGTATTCATTTATAGCCAAGCTGAACTTGACTTATATTGTCCTCTCCCCTCCAAATAAGCGGAAAGCTAGGAGTGGGTACGACAAAAGCGGTGGAGCTTGAATCTGCAACTTTTCAGTTTTCAGTATCACCTATCTCTATACACCGTGTACTTTCAATGGTTGTATTGCGGAAGCGAAACAATTAGCCCTAAGTAGTACTATCGAAACATAGAGTTTAAATTAAAAAAAAAATGTTTTTGTTTTGAAATAATTAAAAAAATAATCAACAACTCGAAAGTGTGAGAAACAATAGTAATAGACATAACATAACGTACGTACGGTCGGGGACAGAAAATGTTTACCACTTTTCAAATTAGATTCTTCGTAACCCTGCGTTCAGTAAGGTCTATAATGCTATATCAAGGCATTTGTTACGTTATAAAAATTTCATGCATCGTTTTTTCAAAAAAAAGTATTAATGACTTTTCTATACAAATATTAGTAATAAAACTCATTTCCTAAATTCAAGTTTGACACATTAGCATCATTGCCCTTGTCAGCCTCTAGAAACTCTCTTACAAGAACATTTAATTTCTTTGGGTTCAGCAACATGCCGAAACTAACGGGTGACGTCATATTGCCAACATAATTTATGTCAAAAAGGAGTTTTCTAAAAAGAGTTAATTCTTGGTTCGACTGGCTTCGCATTATGAAAAGTCATTAATCCAAAGAAAGAAAAAAATTGTTGTCATTTTTCAGTCAGTTGTCAGTATAATAAATAAGAGAAAAATATTTGTCAAACGTTTTAAATAAATATTAATTCTATAAATAATTATTCTAGCGGGAATTGTTTATTCGTTAATTCCTCAATTCAATTTGTGAACCATCTTGGAAGATTATAGAAAATGTGAAGTTTGCAGCGTGAATGTTAAAAGTTCTGAGAAGTTCTTGCTTTTTCCAATGGTATCAAACTGGTAAAGTGCCTGCTACCTACGATTATTTTTATCTGCTATTCTATCAAATGGGATAAAAAGAAGACTGCAGTGATACTTTGCTTTGCTTAGCAGATAAAAAGATGCTATTGCATTGAAAAAACTTCTAGAAAGAAAGAAAGAATTCAGTTTAAAGTAACTAATTTTGTTTCAACTGGTTGTAATATTGTGAATAAAAATGAATAAATACTAGACTCATATTGATCCTTGTTTTATTTACGCAACTTTTGAACTTGATCTTAGAACAATAGATTTGGTAGCACATCCCTGTTTTTGTCGATATCGATAAAATCTAATTATCGATAAGACAAATCTATCGATACATTACATCCTTAGCTTTGACAATTCTTTCTTCATTAGATGGGTTGGTAGTATTGTTTTTCTTTTATAAAGTTGGCTAAAATAAAAACAAAGTCTCGAAATTTTTTTCTTTGAAGTTCCGCCTCTTAAAACGGAGTGATTACATTCTCTTTGGCCCTTGTAAAAGTGACAATTAATTATCAAAAATATTATATTTGCTATTTGAAATTTAAATATACAAAATAAATGGCAAGCTTAATCATAATTCTAATGGTGAAGTTCATATTGTGCATTGAATCATAATGATGCTGCTAGCATCCACATTCAAAAGGAGGTGGATGAGCTACGGTGATGCGTGGTGTTTCTGCAGCATTTTACATCGATGTTCTGCAGCAAAATTCCGACAACCTAAGTTCAAGATAATGCGCCGAGCTACTATTCCATGGTTCAATCTGCACCGTGGCAGTCATCTCGTTCAATAGCTCACTCGATCTGCTGATTTGAAACTGAAAATTTATGGGGCTTAATGATTCAAAGCTAGGACTGTCAGAATCAAAGAAATCCTCAAACTCTTAGATCACATTGCACTGGAGTATGAGATGATATGAACTGACTTATCGCCTTGTCGCGTTTATGCGAGAGAGTCTACGTGTTGTCATAGCAGCGAATGGAAGCTAATTAAGCTAATTATTTATTTATACTAATATTGTTTAGTTTCTCAATAATGAAATTAAGAAATAAAGATTCTTTGAAGTTTCATTAGATTATTACTCCCGTTTTCATATTTTGGTAACTGGTTTTTTGTCTCGTGTCTATATGAGATAATATCTATTTATTAAAATTACTAGCTTTTGCCCGTGACTTCGTCCGCGTGAAGTTAGGATTCTAAAATTTCCGTGGGAACCTTCTATTTTTCCGGGATAAATGTCGCTATCCAAATCCTCAACTATATCCATGCAAAAAATTATGTGGATCTATTGCTCCGTAGCTGTGTGATGGAAGGACAAACCAACAACGAACAAACAAACACCCACATTATTTTATAACATTAGTAAGGATTTTTTGTTCCAAAAAAGGTTTTTTACATCTAACCTATTTAGCAGTCACCTACTAAAGAGACCGCTAAAGGACTGTCTAAGCACCGCTACATGTTAAAAATCTATGATCTATGGCTAATCAAATCACATATCGACCTTCTGACACAGATGTGTGCATACAATTATGAATCTTAAGGTGGTAAACATTTTTTGTCCGCGACTGTACGTAATGTGTTCACTATGTCACTGTGACTTCAATACTTTAGATGTAGTTAATCAGCTGATCATAGACTGCGCAACTCTGATAACAGTATCCTACGGGTAGTAGGCCAGGACTTGCGCAGTCCAATGATGGCGCATTGGATCTCGACGCATCGAGATCCAAACAAAAAATGATTGCGACGGAACTCTGCACGCCTTTTGTGTGCAGTGCGAATTATAGATTGTATATTTAATTTTTATGTAATTTATTTTTATTTAAGTTAATTTAACTTAACTTTTAAAATTTTAAATTTTTTAACTTTATTTTGTACAATGGGTTTTTACCTGCAATAAATAAAAATTATTATTATTATTATTACAAGCGCGCGCGAGGGTCAACGACCACGCGGCCGCACTACGCGACCTCGCGCGGTAGTGCGAAGTACCTATTACTATTGGTTCGCTGCTTCTTCGAGTTTTGTTTTTCTCGATTGTAAAATTGCCGTTTTTGATTTTAATCAATTTTTAAATTTAAAAATCGATTGTAGTGATGATCAAATCATTTCGCTTCGGGAATACAACCATTAAAGTTCCACCGTGTATAGATCGATTTCGATCTAGACTGCCTCGTTTGTCTAATGGTTAGCAAGTTCGACTGCGGATGATGAAGTCCCGGGTTCGATTCCCGGGTTGGGTCAAAAAATGTATTGGGGTTTTCTGTCAAGAATTTCTCAGTACTAGCCCGGAGTTAGGAAGTTGGTGGTGAATCACCTCCATGCCTCGGAGAGCACGTAAAGCCGTCGGTTCTGCGCCTGATCTTTCTCCGGTCGTGTCGGATTTTCCGTCCCATCGGACTGTGAGAGTGAGGGAATAGAGAGTGCACCTGTGTTTGCGCGCACACTTGCGCACTACAATATCTCCCGCGCAGATGGCTAATCTCTGTGATTCGGTCGGGAAGACATTTTTATCTAGATCGATCTAGATTTTAAAGGGTCTCTATTTAATTCTGTTAGTCTAGTACTTGGTAGTCTTGTCTAAAATCTAGGCGTGTGTAACAATTTACTGAAACGACTCAGTGAATCGTTTCTTTAAAGTGATCTACTGATTCAAATCACTAACACCACTACTAATGTATCATTTGTCTCAATGGAATCTTTTTTCTAAGCAGCGGAAAAACATGTTAAGAAAATCATTTTTTTACCGACTTCAAAAAAGGAGGAGGTTCTCAATTCGTCGGAATCTTTATTTTCTATGTTCCTCGATTACTCGAAGTCACCTGGGCCGATTTGGAAAATACTTTTTTTTTTGTTCTGGTGGTCCCATTGTCATCAAGTCAGGATATATTTCCTTATAATAATATTAGTATAGAAATATCGATTATGATTATTATATAATTATGATTGGTGCATCAAAGTAACGCTGACCTATATTTACGACATTCAATGAAAAATTCTGGTTAAACAACAATTGTAATTAAAAATCGAACTTAAATGCCTAAATCCAATGCCTAAATTCGAATTTTAAAAAAGGTTCGGATTTTTCGAACTTCTAGGAATCTGGATTGCAATCCCTATTCAAGACGTCTGGACCGATTTGGAAAATTCTTTTTTGTTTGAAAGGGTATATTTTCCAGGTGGTCCCATTGTCATCTGATAATGGGATCTTGGAGAAATCGAGGGAAAAAATCGAAAAACTCTTCAAGTTTTATAGGCACAATTGATAAACTTTGTAGTGGCGTTTGAACTTGACATCGGTTTTGTAAAGAAGAATTTTTACGTTTACACTATTATTCTGTGTTATTCCAGACTATAATCTATCTCTGTGTCAATTTCAGCCAAATCAATTCAGTCGTTGCGGCGTAATTGAGTAACAAAATAATAAAAATATCGATCTGAATTGAATTCAATATTAGTGCGAAAATCTTCGTTTTTATCGCACAAGTTGGAGAAAAACAACTCTTCTTAATTTTGTATGTTTTTATCATTACAGATTTCAAAATGAGACTGCTGACGTGCTTTACAGCTTTTGCGCTGGCCGGTCTGCTGGCCGCCGCGCCCACCTCTAACGAAGAAGAAGATTTCAAAATTAGAGTATCAAAAGAGTATTACATCGAAGAATTTGTTAGATTTACGGGAGAACACGATATCGTTAAGTTGATCGTACCTTTAAACTCGCTCAACAATGTCGATTGTAGTCCATCAGCATCGACTGAATTTGACCCTGAAATGACATTTTTCTTTGTGGAGGCTGACGTGAAGCCGGATGGAAGCCGTGTAGATAAAGGATTGTACATTTTCAAAGAAGGGAAGGCTAAGAAAATTCTAGATAACGGCAGAGATGCTGCCGTTCCAGTTGTAGATCACAGCGACTTAGCTTTCTTCGGAGCTAAAGACGGACTTTACGTTTACAACTCCGAGAAAAACTCAAGTGACAAATATGGACCAATCACTGATAGCATTATTGCTATTGAAGTGGAAGCCAGTGGAGACGTCATTTACATCCTGACTGAGGGTCGTGAGGTATACAAAGTCACTGATAACGGTGAGAAGAAAGAGAAACTAGACAATGTAGTTAATGCTAAGGAAATTGTTTTGGATTACGATAACAACCTGTACTTCCTTTCCGATGATAAGAAACCATACGTCCGCACAGCTGACGGCATTAAGAAAATAGAAGGTCTCCCAGAAAGCACAGGAAATGTTATCCTTTTCAAACCTCCGTTCATCATAGGCACAGGTGCTCCGGTTCTTATCAATAACAACGTGTACCTCATGTACCCTAACGGAACCAGTGAATTTACAAGGTTTGGATTCAAACCTGAAGCGATGCCAACCGCTCTCGCCCCAGAAGCAACACTAATGCAGTACTTCGCCATTGATAAGAAGATCTACGAATAAAATATGGTTGCTTTGATTGCAAACGCTGCTATAGAAGAACTCGAGGACTACCTTAAGACACAAGAAACAGAAATTAACGCAGTGGGTGAAAAGAAAACCGCGCTGAAGCGTAAATATAAACCACTTAAAAGTACTTAGTTCATACGTCCAACAGCGAAACACTATTTTCTGATAATAAAAAATTAATGACCAAGCTTTTATGAATTTTTATTTACCCACAAAGAGATTTTCTCTATATCTGTGATATGGCTTTTTATTGGATCGCAAAATCGTGTCTAATGTGGTTCACCACATTAAACTTTAGCGTTAAATGGAAACTTTAACACGAAAAAAATTCTCACCTGGTCGTAAGGACAACGCAGTCTAAAGTGGTAGTGGGCTAACTTGGAAGCGGTATGGCAGTTTAATTATACATTATAGCTTAATCGGGGTAAACATCAAGAATATTGAGAAAATAATAATAGGCGATAATATAGTAATAAACAATAATAAGTAATTCCCAAATGTTGGTAATGGATACCCAACCATTTTGTTTAATTCTGAAAAATTATTAATATTCATTCCTAATATACGAAAAGATAAGATGAATAATAAAATGTACTTAATGAATATTTTTCGAAAACTTGAGAGTAGCTGGACCGATTTAGTTTTTTTTTTTTTTTTTTTTTAAATGCCAGTAATTATCTGAATTAGGTTTTAAATCTATTTAGTAGGTACCTAAAAAAAAAGATATTTTTCTGAATTTTATTTCATAACTAACTATTGGCCCACGACTTCGTCCGCGTAGAATTAGGTTTTTTTTGTAAATCACGCAAGAAACGAAAAAAAATCAAAATTCAAAACTATTTATATCATGTAGGCCAACTTGTAGCTCTTATGACACGTCATGACTCTACCATCGGTTCAACAACCAATAACAAATCAGGAATCGAAAGGCAAAATACCAATTTTAATGGTAGGTACTTGCAAATTGACTTTCTTACAACTTTTATACAAACATTTATCCCCTATTTTACACCTTTGGGGGTGGAATTTCCAAAAACTGTGAAACACTACTTGTTTATTTTAAACCGGAAGCCAAAATACCAAGTTTCATAGATATAACTTAAAAAAATAACTTACTTTCATACAAATTTCACCCCCTATTTAATCTCTTTAGGGGTGAAATTTCACAAAATCCTTGAAAACGGATGCCTACGTCATAAAAGGAATCTACTGTCAAAGTTTCATGTCTTTAAGACCAGCCGTTGAGGCTGTGCGTTGAGATATAAGTCAAATAGTATTATTTAGTTTATATAATTAATTATGTATGTCAACAGTGCACAGTAAATAAAATAAAATAAATACTATTTTTTTTAAAGAATATCAGCCAAGCTGAACTTGACTGATGTTCTCCTCTCCCCTCCAAATAAGTGAAAGCTTGTGTTAGGAGTGGGTACGACAATAGTGCAACGGGTGGGATTCGAACCTGCGACCTTTCAGTTTTCAGTCCGCAACCTTAACCGTTGGGCTATTGAGGCTTATTTACTACTGTATACTGTATGATATATCATAAGTAAAGACATAAGATATATCATAAGTAAAGACTTACTCTTTACCATAGTCAGACGTACAGACGGACGGACTAGACAAAATTATAAGAGTTCCTTATTGTTAACAGAACCCTAAAAACGTGTCAATAAAAAATCAACATTAAAATATGTTACACTAACGGAAGCCACTGACTTCGTCCGAGTGGATTTATATTTTAAAATCCCGTGATAACTCTGAGTTTCTGGCATAAGAAGAAGCTTAGAAGAAGCCTATAATATGTCACTCTCTATGCAAATAACCGGTCAAAAGTGAGTCGGACTCGCATAAGAAAGGTTCCGTACCAAAAACCGCCGAAAAAACCACGTTTCTAGTAGGGGAGCCTCCTTTAATTTTAAATTTATTTTTATTATTTGTTGTTATAGCGGCAACAGAAATACACATTCTCTGAAAATTTCAACTCTCTATCTATTACGGATCATGAGTAGCGTTGCCAGACGTCCCGTATTTCCCGGGACATCCCATATTTTAGGCATAATTTAAAATGTCCCGGCGGGACAGGCTATGTACCGTATTTGAACTGTACTTCGTTCATTATGAAATCGATCCAAGTATTCACACACGCAACAATCGTAAAAAAGCGAGTTGATGACCGTTTATAATTACGATTATAATTGTATTGATTTTTGCAGATATGTTAAAACGAATAAAAATATGTTTAAACTGACTCGATCCTCGAAAAAATATCAAAAAAAAAAGACACTAAATAATTTTGTTTTTTATTTGTCCCGGGTAAAAAACTGAAATCCCGTATTTTTTACCCATTTAACCATTTGTCCCTTATAGGCTGAAAAAAAAAATCTGGCAACCCTAATCATGAGATGCACGCTGACAGACAGACAGGCTTATTAATAGGGTCCGGAACCCTGACAATCACATGGATTCCCACTCCACTGTCACACAATTTTTTGTGGAAAATTTGAGGAAATATTCTAATTAACAAATATCTTTAATACCTACTGTTTTATTAGCGTGTTTCACTATAACTGATAGCCAGGTTATCATTTAAGTTAGGTATACAAGTTATTTATTATATTATATACCTTAATTTTTTCAAGTAAGAAATAAAATATTATTAGCGTATTTACCTATTGGTGAGAAAATAGTGTAGCCATGTTCTGGTATGCAATCCGGGACAGTCCTAGCACGATTACGCAAACTATAAAGTTGTAGATTTGAAGGTCCATAGACAACTTGTCAGCTGCATATCTAAATACATAAAAGAAAAAGGTGACTGACTGACTGACTGATCTATCAACGCACAGCTCAAAACACTGGATGGATCTGGCTAAAATTTTGCATACAAATAGCTATTATGACGTAGGCATCCGCTAAAAAAGGATTTTTGGAAATGCAAACCCTAAGGGGTTATAAAATAGGGGTTTAAATATTCGAAGTTAACGTGAACACAGCCGCCAGCAAAAGCTAATATATAAAATATATAAAATGAAAAGGTGACTGACTGACTGCTATCAACATTTCAACCGCACAGCTCAAATTATTGGACGGATCGGCATGAAATATTGCATACATGTAGCTATTTTAATGTAAGCATCCACTAAGTAACGATTTATGAAAATTCAATGGGATATAATAGGGGTTTGAAAACAGGTTACAGGTACAACTCCGAAAGGTCTAGAACTAGGGCAAGGTGGGTAGAAATAGGTTATGGTTGGGAGAACTAGGGTAAGATATGCCTCGATTTGACCTCGGACCCACCCGAAAATGAGGTTTTTTTTATTCGAAGTTAGTCCTTGACTGCGATCTCACCTGATGCTAAGTGACGATGATGTCTTAGATGGTAGCGGGTTAACTTGGAAGAGGTACGGCAGTATACATTCAATCCATACCCCTAATCAGTTTTTACAAGCCACGGCACGTCTTTGACGGTAGGGTGGTAACTAGCCACGGCCAAAGCGCCCCACCAGACTAGATCAGAGAGAATTCAGAAATTATAAATTCCCAAATCGCCCCTGCCGGGAATCGAACCCGAGACCTCCCAGTTTTAAGACCACAACGCTCACCACCGCGCCAGGGAATTCAAAGTACTCACACTCGCACATCGCTGTATCAACTCTGTATCAATAATTCAACAATATGGTCACCATAGCTAGTGTGAATAGGTATCTAGAGATAAACTTACTGGGAAGATAGATAAACAAATTATCCGACATATTTATTCTGAGCCCAGCATCTTTGAATCTCATTCGGTGAAGAAGATCCGACTGGTAAGTCCAAAACTTCAATTACTAGATTAATTGTTTATTTTCTATAAAATATGATCATTTATAAATATCCTTCCCTATGTTTTTTCGGGATAAAAACAGTTCACAACTAATAAAAAGTAAAAGTGTGTTTGTTTCATGGTCTATCCTTCAATGTGATTGAAAAACAAATCTCTGAGGAGACAAAATAAGGGAATAGATCGAAATACTCGTAATTCAAAATTTTACCTAATGTCGAAGGGGCTTGTTGCTAGGTTATTGTGAAACTTAATATGTGAAACGTATTAATTAATAATGTTACCGAGGGAGCTACAATAGCTCTTTTTTACTAAAATCTGAGAAACCACAAACACAACCTTCTAGAATTTAGTCTGGACCTTGCCATCTGTGGCAATAATAATAATAGTATTCTGATACTACATTTTACTTTGCCTACAAATTTTATTTATTATATATTTTATTTTTGCGTTGAAGACATACTCTTCTTAAATTAATTTTTCTTTTTTATGTATGACCAGTGACCACGCATAACTTTCTGCAGAGTCATCCGATCTTGAAGATTTTTTAATGGATAGGGTTTACCTCGAAGTTGGTCCTATTTATATTTTCTATGCTCTTTTTATTTCAGATTTAAAAATGAGACTGTTGTCGTGCTTCACAACTTTTGCGTTGGTCGGTCTACTGGCTGCTGCGCCCACTTCTAGCGACGAAGACGATGCCAAAATTACAGTATCCAAGAATTATTACATCAAAGAATTTATTAAGTACAAGGCAGACCATGATATCATAAAGGTGATCGTGCCTTTAAATGCGATCAATGTTAATGAAACTGATTGCAGTTCATTCGATTCATCAGAATCGAATGAATTAGACATGGACATAACATTCTTCTTTGTGGAAGCTGATGTGCAACCAGATGGCAGCCGGGTAGATCAAGGACTGTACGTTTTCAGGGAAGGAAAGGCAAAAAAAATTTTAGATTACGGCAGAGATGCAGCTTCTTCAGTAGAAGGCAACGATAAAGCTTTCTTTGGAGCCAAAGACGGACTCTACGTTTACAACGTGGAGAAAAACTCCGCTGACAAATATGGATCGATCACTGATAGCATTATTGCTATCGATGTGGACCAAAGTGGAGAAGTCATTTACATCCTGACTGAAGCTAATGAGGTATTCAAAGTCACCGATAACGGTGAGAAGAAAGAGAAATTAGACGATGTTGTTAACGCTAAGCAAATTGTTTTGGATTACGAGAGCAACCTGTACTTCGTTTCCGATGATAAGAAACCATACGTCCGCACAGCTGACGGCATCAAGAAAGTAGAAGGTCTCCCAGAAAGCGCAGGAAATGTAATTCTTTTCAAACCTCCGTTCATATTCGATAGTGGTGCTCCGGCTATTGTTAATAACGACGTGTACCTCATGTACGCTAACGGTACCAGTGAATATACAAGTTTTGGATTCAAATCTGATGCTTTGCCAACAGCTCTTGCCCCAGAAGCAACTATTGTCCAATACTACGCTTTTGATAAGAAGATCTACGAATACAATGTGCTGGCTCTGGTTGTATCCTCTCTTTTAGAAGAACTCACCGAGTTCCTCAAGACAAAAGAAGACGAAATTAATATAGCGGCTTCAAAGAAAACTTCACTGAAGCGTAAATTAAAGCCTAGTACTTAGTTCATACGTCCAACGGCGAAGCACTATTTTCTGATAATAAAAAAATTAATAACGAAGTTTTTATGAATTTTATTTATTGACACAGGTACAGATTTTCTCTATATTTTTGACAAAGTTTTTTTATTCGCTTACATAATCGTCCTGCCGTCTTATGTGGTGAAATCCAACCAAAACCATATAAAAAAATAGGCGATATATAATAAGTAATTCCGAAAAATATATTATTCCCTAGGTTGAGGTAAATATCAAAAGTATACAATAAATAACTCTGAAAAAAATATATATTTAATACCCTAATTAGGCTAAATATCAAAATTATTGATAAAATAATAGTTGATATATAATAATAATTAAAATCGAGGTAAACACAAAGAGTATATAAATATATACTAATTGTCGTATAATACGTTTATCTCACGAAGTTACGGGCGCTTTACCTGTGGTTACGTCGTGTACATGCACATTGAGTAAGTGTTCGTGCTCGTCAGGAGCCTAGGTAGGAGCCGTCAGGCGCGAGCAAGCTCTCGCTCACACTTATACAGATACGACACACAACCATGAGCCACGCGCCCTCCTGAATTGCAAGAACTATTCCTATTGGAATTTAGACTATTTCCAAGGAATGGTAACCTTGACCTGATGCTGCAACATCAAGTAGTCTGTTTGAAACCCATCTCCTCAGTAACCTACAGCAGATTTAGTGCATGGGGTTTAGTAGTATTAATCTTATACTTCCTAATTAAGCTAAATGACATGAAATGAAGTAAGCAGTGTAGGTTATTAATTTTATTACTGATAATCCAAATGCTTGCCCTTTAACCCAAACTTACAGTAAAAAAAAAATCAAGTTCTATTTATTAATTACTGATACCCAACCAAACAATCTCATTCTGCTGAGAAGTTTTGACGGGTAAGTACAGTAGCATGTGTACGATTCATAATATTTTATATTTTATAATATTACACATTAGTTTTATAAATTCACTTCATTTTGGATGACCTCTCCTTGATAGGAACACTTCCTTCAAAGGTCAAAGGTCAGAGTTTGTCGATGACGATGCTGAAATCTTTGAAAACGCAAAGTTAGCCGACCGCCCACTAAATGGACAATGATAAAAAATGAGAGAGCCGTTAGCCGAGCCGACACAGACGGCGCAAGATCGTGACCTGTGGAAGTCTATGCAAGAGACCATCCAACGGCGTTTTTTGTGAAATTATTCTCCCATTAAAATACGAGTATTTCAATAGAAATGTAATAATTCTAACCCGTGGTACACATATTTGCTAATATTGTTAGGCTTGATGTAAGTTTTTCTTTTATTTAATCTTTCTTATATGTGTGCCTGACAATTGCAGAAAGCAATAAAAAAATGTTTATTATTATTATAATACAACGCTATGTATATTCTTACTTGTTTAACATACATAATATACCTAATATTGAATATTTTACAAGTATCAACAGTATATATGTTTGATATAATTTAGAAGTTATCACTTATCAGTGACCCTTGACTTATAAATGACTCCGCGATAGTGAACTTAAATATTCTAGGTACCTAGTAATAATACAAAAGTGTAAACACTATCATAATTATAGGAACTTTCCCGATTTACTCTAAAATGTTATGAAACAACATGTTTACATGAAAAATTGAATATATCATAACTGTTACTCATATTGATATTTTTGGTATAAAATGTAGCTATATTATACCCTGGTATATACTACCAACGCGAAAGAACCACGATCAAACCGGTCAAATCAAAATCGGCTCAGAAGTTTAGGCACTATGGCGGAACAAATTATGTCAATAGACCTTATACATACAAACATACATCCTCTTACTGATGGCTAAAACAAAAGTCTTTCCTTTCGGCTTTGCCATCGTCCGGTAAAAAAAAAGATAATTTTATTTGTTCAAAATGATTGTCTTTAATCGCAATAAAAAAATTGGAATTTTAACTATTTCAGATTCTAACATGAGGCTTCTGACGTCCTTCATAACCTTTGCGCTGATCGGTCTACTGGTTGCCGCACCTGCCACTGATGTAGACGATGAGCCTCTTGAAATAACAAATTTATTCTTCGGGGATGAATTTGTTCTATACCGATCAAAGTATGACATTGTCAGCATAGTGGTACCTCTCAACTCGCTTAATTTCGACGAATCGGACTCCAGTGAATCAGATTCATCAGAAACGGACTCGCAAGTCTCAATATTCTTCGTTGAAGCTGATATACAGTCTGATGGAACACGTGAATATAAAGGACTCTACGTTTTGAAGGATGAAAAAGCTACGAAGATTCTCGAAAACGGCAGAGATGCTGCTGCTTCAGCAGATGAAAGCAAACTTGTATTCTTGGGAGCTGCAGATGGACTTTACGTGTATAATCAGAAAACCAACTCCGCTGATAAGTACGGATCAATTACTGATAGCATTATTGCAATGGCAAAAGAAAAAACCGGTGACGTAATCTACATATTGACTGAGGACCGTGACGTGTACAAGGTCACTGATAGTGGAGAGAAAAAAGAGAAATTGGATGATGTTGTTAAAGCTAAGGAAATTGTTCTCGATACTTCTAACAATCTGTACTTCTATTCCGATGATAAGAAACCGTACGTGCGTACAGCTGATGGTGTTAAGGCAATAGAAGGTTTACCAGAAGAACTTTCCAATGTCAGGCTTATAAAGCCTCCTTTCATTTTAGATGATGCAGTGCCATTTTTAGGTGATGACAAAGTCTACCTTTTATACTCTAACGGCACAAGTGAACCGAGTGATATATATTTCAAATCAAAAGACAAGCCAACGGCATATGCTCCGGAAGCAACATTAGTACAATTCTACGCTGTTAATAAGAAAATCTATTTATTCAACATCTTAAGTTTGCTGATGGAAGCTTCAATAGGGGATCTCAGCAAATATCTCAATGCAAAAGCAGATGACATCAAAGTACTTGCTTCGAAGACAAAAACTCAAGCAGCTCGCACTAAAGCAGCGCCTAAAGCATAAGACTAAAACGTATAGATGCTACCTAATAAGCAACGAATTATATAATAAATAATTGTCTAAACATAAAAATTAAAATAACCATGACTTATTTTTCATCTTTGTTTAACATAAGTTCTTTTATTGATCCTTAGATATTTTACAAATTATAAACCCCTATAATTAATACCCCTTCATGTGCACTTTATTAAACGAATTGTGCGAAATTAATCGTAGGAAAACTGCAAAAGTTGAACTAGGGGACCTTTTTATGCCACCATTCTCTCCAGACATTTCCCCAATAGACAATTTTTCGGAGTTTGTACTTTTAATAGTAAAAATTTATTGCAAGATCCAAACTTCAACTCCTCAGCGACAAATTGATGGCTGATCTAATAAATAGCTTGTATTAAAGGGACAGACGATGGTCATTGCAGCCATACTTTAGATAACAAAGCCTGGAATAAAAGTTGAAATTTAGAGCAAAATTAAAAGCAGATACTTCAGGAATTTTATTATTAAATTATTATGCTTTTACATTTTTAACATTTTTCTACACATTCAACTTAAATCTATTATTTACAAATTATTTTATATTACAATTTAAATGCTTTATTATATAGTTACGCTAGTTTCTATAAAGTAATATCACAATCATTAATGAAATTGCATTATTTACAAAGAGTTAAATTAATTAAATAGTCTCAATAACCTATAGTAAATGTATGAGCGTATACTTTTAGTGTACACCACAATAGCCACAGCCCACAACCAACTGCACTGTCACTCACTGCGTTTTTTGTAGTAGAATGGTGCGGGTAACAAGTCAATACAACGTAACTTATTTTGTACCATATTGTTGCAGATTCAAATTGCACCTTTAAAATCTATTGAGAAGAAATATTCTTTTTCAGAAGATCTATTTTCGTTATTTAAACCTTAAAATTGTAATCCAAAATGACAAAATTAATGTTACCCGGATGTAAATATGACAAATGGCTTGGTTTGGCTTCGTGGAACATTGTCTCTATCACGAAGCGAAAAATTAGAATGTTCCAATTGTTTAAAATGATGTTAAAGCAGAAAAGCAAAGGAGCCAAACATATATATGAAGGATCAGGCAAACAGACAGACGCACTGACAGAGAGTGCTTCAGTAATGTTAATTGATCCATTAAAATTTAATTTAATTGTTCATTTATTAAATTTGATTCATTAAAACTACTTGTTTGCATTGTCTAGATTTCGTAAAACACCTTCCTTCGTCGTCTCTATGACGGACATGACGATTTTCGTGAGATCCGTTGGCCAGTAAGATGAATATCCGAACATAGATGTCAGCATCGCTTCCATCACATTAAACTCATATATCTTCCCATTCAAGGCAGCTACCAAGTATAACGCAGCATCGACACTGTACGCTGTTGGCCGTTCATTCACATAGAAATCCTTCTTTTCACTACTCCCGTTTTCATACAACACGTACAACCATCCATCAGCGAAGAAAGGTATAGAGTTCTCCATTAAAAAAGCTGGACGTATTAGTTTAATCTCTTTAAAATCATCAGTAATAGAAGACACATACGTTACAAGATTCCCATTCGGTTTGACGATGCGGGGCAAACTATCGTCGCAAGATATGAAATATAGATTATTAGAAGTATCCAAAACGAATTCCAATGCGCAAGTAACAACCTCAACTCTAGATTTAACGGTCCCATTTTTTTCTATTTTATATATCTTATTATTTGCATTCAAAATATATATTGTGTCGGTGCCGTTAGCTTTTTGTAATTGGATTATATCGTCTCGGAATGGCCCGAACTTTTTAGCCGATAGAGTATCAGCATCGTATTTATAAATGCCATCTTTAGAACCGAAATATACTGACCTATCGACGGTATAATCAGAAGTGGAATCCCTCCCACCTTCTAAGATTTCGTAAGCAGCTAAATCTTCTAGAACGTATATACAGCTTCCTCCTTCCAAAGTAGGGTCGGTTATTGTAAAAAATATTGAGGGTATATCGGAGAAATCCTCTTGAATATAAGATGTACCGTCAGCGGGCACCAATAGCTTGGTTATATTGTGACCGGAGGTAAATATAATCTGTTCAGATCTGAACATTTTGTTATATGCTACATCCCTGTGGCTCATGAACTTGGATATAGACAAAGAAAAGAGGCAGGCAGCTATAGCCATCCAAAATCGGATGTTTTCCATTTTTGAAACTGCAAGAGAAAAAATATTACATAAGTACATGGTAGAAATGATACATGGTAGAATCTAATAACTTTCCTAGTATGTAATTATATTTGTAGACTGGTAGTGTAGCGATAGACCGTAGTTCGAAGAACGGATGGTCCCAATGGATGGGGTCCCAAGGTGCTGGAGTGGCGACCCCGCACCGGTAAGCGCAGTGTTGGCAGACCCCTCACTAGGTGGACTAACAACATCAGACGAGTCGCAGGGAGTCGCTGGATTCAGGCGGCGCAAGACCGAAACCTGTGGTGGACACCTATCGGTTGAAAAATAAATGTTTTGATAAAGACGAACCCACTTTTTCTCTTAAAAACTAGTCAAACGTGTTATTTTAAAGCTGGTACCTATTATATAACCAGCAATCAATTATTATTCAACGCAAATACGCACGCTATATGCAATAGTGCATAACGTTAACATTAAAGAAACTGTTCCCATTGTTTACTCACGTCTCTCACCGCCAGACTTCAAACGAAGTAGAGATTGAATTTAAAAAAAAAACGAAACGAAAAACTTACAACCGGGACTCTGACAGTGAGGTTAGGCCGCTAACTTCAAGTTGCTCAGTGTGCTCTGCAGAGAGCTATGCTCGGACTTTCTTTTTTAGGGATAAAGTCCGAAACGAAGAACTTACAACTGGTGTAGCTCTCAAGGCTAGCAAATTGAAGTGACAGAGAGTTGGACACATTTGTTGGAGGACCAATGATCGTTGGAGTTGCAAGGTCCTCGAGTGGAGACAACGTCTTGGCAAACAGAATGTTGGGCACCCCCTGGTGCAATGAAAGTAGCAAACATCGATGGGATGCGAAAGGCCGAGAAAAAGTAACGTTGATGCTAGCTAAAATTACGTCACTTTTTATTAATTTCTTATTGACATTTATTTTTGCTTTTATTGACATTGTAAATAATAATTTGCAATTATGTTTATTGGGAAATAACGTTTTGACAAGTAAAGCCAACAGATGATATCCATTTTTATGTTGTTGACATTATTGCAAATCAAATGTATTGTGTATTGTGTAATTAATATTTAAGTTTAACCATAACAAACATAAAACTATAAACCGACTACAGAAAGTTGAATGGAACATCCGATATATTGATTTTGTTTATATAAAATGTAGCCTGACACCTGGATCATACTAACAAATCGATTGACACCTCATTCATCAAAATTGACAGAGGAGTTCAGGCATTACAGTGGAACAAACGTACACACTACAGAGGCTGTTGAAATCATAACACTCCCTTTCAGCTTTGCCGTAATCGGGTAGACAAACCTAAATCTCGGGTAAACAGCAGACGAGAATTATATACGTCGTTATAATTATCGTGGTTGAATGGGCACATACATGTGTTTTCTTTCCTTCCTAAAAGAACTTATATATCACACTAAAAAAGTTTCCGAATGCATTTCGAACAAAACTACGGATAGATAGACATTTTCACCGAAATTTCAAATAGTTAAATAAACAATAACAAAACTATTGTTTTGATAATAAGTTTCTTTGCCCGGAAACAGTTTGTTTTCGCTCTATTTTTGATAACCGTTCATCGAACTGGCTACCTCTTTAATAAATTATTATTTATAGTTTGGAATAAATCAGAAAATAAGTCAGTTATTTGTTAACATCGGTAGGGAGTCGTCGGGATAACTTTTACATCGTAAAAGTAAGTTTTTTAGTTTGATTTAGCCTTAAATAAATGCGTTGTGAATGTGATAGTGATTAATTATTTATATTCGATGTTAAGATGGCGCTTTACTATGATCTCACCTGATGGTAAGTGACGATGCAGTCTAGGATGGTAGCGGGCTTATTCGGAGGAGAGGAGGTGTAGAGGCACCTCCTCTCCTCTACTACATACTACAAGTGTTCATGGGCGGCGGTAATCACTTAACATCAGGTGACCCGCCTGCTCTTTTGCCCGCTATTCATTAAAAAAAAAGTATGGCAATGTTTATTACAACAGAGTTGTAGAGTGACATAGGCTACCTTTTACTTAGGAATATTTTTTTTCCTAGTTTATCAGGATGGATTTATTTTTAATTTTCCACTTTTAGTCCGTCTTGCTCCGATCTGCTTGCACCGTCAGATAAAGTTATAGAACCGATAAACGGCACTCATGGGTCAGTTAAGTTATCTGAAGTTTTTAAGCTGTCATTGGGTTTTTCAGAAAGGCACTTTCGTAAGTTATCGAACCAATATATAAACGCTATTCAATAGATAAACCGCCGACAAAAGTTTTTCAGAAATCAGGCGTTAATCGTGTTTAGTTTTTTGTAACGCTATCACTTTTTGTCAAGTTTAGTTTAGAGTGAACAAGAAAAGGACAGGTATAGAAAATTTAACTTTAATATATTTAGGGGGTTGGTGCAAGTGGACCTTAGCTTTTATTAAATAGATCATTTAGGTTTAGTGGACAGTTGACGTAGGTATAGTTCTTTCAATTAACGAGGGCGCGTGGCTCATGGTTGTGTGTGTCGTATCTGTATAAGTGTGAGCGAGAGCTTGCTCGCACCTGGCCGCTCCCACCTAGGCTCCTGACAGGCACGCACACTTACTCAATGTGCATGTACACGACGTAACCACAAGTAAAGCTTACACGCCTACGAACTACTATATCTACGAACACAGAAACCATGATTTCCTGTGATGGTGTCCCTTGTCGGTAAAAGTGTCTACCTATGCCCGAAAAAAATTCGCAGCGTATTAAATCAAAATCAAAATCAAAATCAAAATCGAAATCAATTTATTTGTATGAAATAGGTAGAATAAGTTCTTGTAGGTATTGCTATATGTGTCACTATTTCATGCCGTGAAATACAAATACAAATTCACATACATATTTTATTATTTTTCAGGGTTCAAGATGCGCCTAGCAATCATACTCCTAGCAATAGCATCGGTGTCCACCGAAAACTGCACCATAATTGAAGGAGAAAAATACTCTAAAAGATCCCTGCTAACCATCAAAGGCCTACCAGCAAACTTGGTCGTCAATCCGAATAACAAAGATCTACTTTTCACGTTAATCGATATAGAATCGCTACAAAGTGACGACGTACAGACGAAAATGGATCAGTACTTATTTAGGCAAGGCGAACCGATCAAAATTGATAACGTGAATGGTCAAGCTGCGGCTGTGGATGTGGAAAATAATATGGTTTACATCGCAACAGATGATGGTCTTAGTGTTTTGAATAAAACAAACAAAGCTAACTTCATAGGATTCAAGGGTGATGACATAACTCAACTATTCAAACCTGTGTTTAGCACCAAGCTATATGCAGTTTTGTATCCAGACAGTGAATTATATGTAATCGATTTAGTTACAAACGAAAAAACTAGAGTCGAAAATGTTCCTTGCGCGTACATTTTAGCAGTCGATAGAGTGGGAAACGTGTTTTACGAATGCGATTCGAAGTATGTGAAGATGTTGATCAAAGGTTTCCAAGAAGCTGTAGAGTTCGTTGGAATACCGAAGAATTCAGCCAGAGTGTTGACGATGGATACTCATGGAAGGGTGATTCTCGCAGCCAATGATGGATTATATTGGCTCAGACCAGATTCATTGATTCCTATAAAGATGATGGACCTAGACTTCATTCCTTCAGGCATTGCGTTCCACGAGGATAGTATTTATTTGTCGACAAGTGGTGTTATTTACGAGTTTAGTGCTAACTGTAAAAATTAACAATAAATTGCCATGCCATGCCAGTAATGCCAGCACTAAATGTTAGTAGAATGATAGACCAATAAATTATTATTTTATTTGTTTGTTTTTATTTTTAAATGTCCGTCATTTGGAAACTCCACGTCAAAGACGACCTCCCTAGTGTAGTGGTGAGCGCTGTGGTCTTATAACTGGGAGGACTCGGGTTCGATTCCCGGCGAGGGCAATTTGGAAGTATATGTGTAATATTTGAATTGTCTCTGGTCTGGTCTGGTGGGAGGCTTTGGCCGTGGCTTATATATGTATGTGCAACTATGTCGATATTTGTTGCTCTTATAGAGTAGTTTAATACACGATGAGAGACGGGGATGGCAATAAGTGAGTAAAAATGTGTAAATTATTAATATGCAATTACACAGACATTCACTCCAATAGATACATACTATAACATGATACAATAAAAATAAAAAATAAGTGTATAATAATAATAATTTATATTTCACGTATTAAAAAGTGTTAACAAAAGCGAAAATAAGAACGAGTAAAACATCAAAACAAATCGCACCTGATTCTGTAACCACTGACATATATTTTTTATCCATTGAAGGTTTCCTATGCAATAGTAAATGACATTTCTCTTTAAACCTTCAATGGATAAAAAATATATGTCAGTGGCTTTCATTTTTTGATAGGCACTGAATTACAGAATCAGGGGGCAGATTTCATAAATTGCAAAGTTCAGAGAGAAGACAAAAAATATTTACCTAGTTAAGTATCTATATTGTAGAGTATATAAAAGTCTTCTATGTTTATAATTTTTATAAGTAGTAGGGTAAATAAAAGAGTAGAATTGTATAGGTCGTTATAATTGTCGTGGTTGAATGGACACATACATGTATTTTCTTTCCTTCCTCAAAGAACTTATTATATCACACTAAAAAAGTTTCCGAATGCATTTCGAACAAAACTGCGGATAGATAGACATTTTCACCGAAATTTCAAATAGTTTAAATAAACAATAACAAAACTATTATTTTGATAAAAAGTTTCTTTTCCCGGAAACCGTTTGTTTTCGCTCTATTTTTGATAACCGTTCGTCGAACTGGCTTCTTTAATAAATAATTATTATTTATAGTTTGGAATAAATCAGAAAATAAGTCAGTTAATTGTTGACATCGGTTGGGAGTCGTCGGAAAAACTTTTACATCGTAAAAGTAAGTTTTTTTAGTTTGATTTGACCTTAAATAGGTGCGTTGTGGATGTGATAGTGATTATTAATTGTATTCGATGTTAAGATGGTGCTTTACTATGATATCACCAGGGGCCCAAGTCTGCTATTGCAATTGTAGTTCAATTGTCAATCAATGACATCCCAATTGCTACTTTTAGCAATTTTGGTAGTCTACTAATTCAATGGCGTCACAATTTCCGATGGTTTGTCACTGACACATCTAGCTTTGAATCTAGCTTAAATAAACCTTTTTAATATGTACTAGTTTATTTTGAAACTCATTTCGGCAAACGCTTTTTAAGCTAATGGCAATACCGAGGTATCATTGAATTACAATCCAATTATAAGAAATCGAACGACCATTGTGAATTTAGTATACTACGAAATTTTGGACCAATGATAATTGTATTATAATTGCGGTTCAATGACAATACACATGTAAAATAGCAGACTTGGAGCCCTGATGGTACGTGACGATGCAGTCTAGGATGGTAGCGGGCTAATTCGGAGGAGAAGAGGTGCCTCTGGTACTCCAAGTGTTCATGGGCGGCGGTAATCACTTAACATCAGGTGACCCGCCTGCTCTTTTGCCCGCTATTCATTCAAAAAAACTCTACAACTGCTGTAATAAAATAAACAATACGGCAATGTTTATTACAGCAGTTGTAGAGTGACATAGGCTACCTTTTACTTAGGAATATTTTTATTCCTAGTTTATCAGGATAGGGTTGTTTTTAATTTTCCACTTTTAGTCCGTCTTGCACCGATCTGCTTGCACCGTCAGATAGTTATAGAACTGACTAGCAAACCCGGCGAACTCCGTTTCGCCACCAGATGGCTTCGTTTTATGTAACATTTCGTTTGGTGATTAAAAGAAGAAGAAAAATTTTTTTTTTGCTGTTGAAATTTTTCCTGAATTTTCTTTGCTATAAACCTCACGGAGCCCGAGACCTTTCCAACGAATGCAAAACCGTGGAAATCGGTTCGTGCGTTCTGGAGTTATAGCGTCAGGAAGGAAAACCCGACTTCACTATCACTACATAGACAAAGTCACTTTTTCTGTCCCCATATCCCCATGTACGCTTAAATCTTTAAAACTATGCAACGGATTTTGATGCGGTTTTTTTTTTTAATAGATAGAGTGGTTGAAGAGGAAGGTTTATATGTATAACTAGCTTTAACCCGCGGCTTCGCTCACATTAGGTTCGATTTTTTATCCCCCTATTTAACCCTCTTGGGGTTGAAATTTTCCAAAATCCTTTCTTAGCGGATGTCTACGTCCTAACAGCTACCTGTATACCAAATTTCAGCTCGATCGGTCCAGTGGTTAGAGCTGTTCGTTGATAGATCAGTCAGTCAGTCAATCAGTCAGTCAGTCAGTCAGTCACCTTTGCCTTTTATATATTTAGATAACATCCATTAAATAGTGGAGAAATACTGTTATTTTTGAGGTTTCTAATGTGATGTCGTAATTTTTTCTGCTTACATTGCAAACGCAGGCTGAACCCTACGAGATTTATCAAAATAATGTACTAAGTATTGTACACATTGAAAAGGTCTACAGAAAACTCCGCAATGGTATATGTCTATCTCTTATAGATATCCCACAATATCATTTTTTTGTCATTTACTTTTTATGACGAATAATGGCTAATTTTCGAAGCGATTTTAACCAATACAGCATTAATCCTTTTCTAATTAAATACCTTAAATACATTGTTGATTTAATATAGATCTATATGGCCCTTTACAGCATATGATTTAAATGAATATTTTCGAAGATATTACAGATTTAAAAATTGCGGGACATAGCGTTTGCGATAGTTCCGGCCGGCCGGGGCGGGGCGACGGGAGCGTGCCTATAAATTGTTTTACTCTAAAAACGCGTGCGGGCCACGGGAACGGGCCATGAATAAATCAAAACTACTGAATCGATTTTAATCATTTTTTCAGTGAATGACATAGGCTATGTATTTTATACCCGTGCGAAGCCGGAGCGGGCCGCTAGTATTTTTATATAGAAGAGATAAACGGCACTCATAGGTCAGTTAAGTTATCTGAAGTTTACTGTCATTGGGTTTTTCAGAAAGGCACTTTCGTAAGTTATCGAACCAATATATAAACGCAATTGAATAGATAAACCGCCGACAAAAGTTCTTCAGAAACCAGGCGTTAATCGTGTTTAGTTTTTTGTAACGCTGTCACTTTTTAATAAACGATAATTAATTTATGTTATGTTAAGTATATTGCACGCCAAACATTGGCAAACTGTTTTAGCAAGTTTAGTTTAGTAAGTAAGTTAGAGTGAACTAGAAAAGGACAGGTATAGAAAATTTAACTTAAATATATTTTGGGGGTTTGTGCAAGTGGACCTTAGCTTTTATAAGACAGATCATTTAGGTTTAGTTGACAGTTTGACGTAGGTATAGTTGTTTCAATTCACGAGGGCGCGTGGCTATCTGTGTGGGGGTGTCGTATCTGTATATCTCCTGACAGGCACGCACACTTACGCAATGTGCATGTTCACGACGTAACCACAAATAAAGCGCACACGCCCTCGTGAACGCAAGAACTATATCTACGAACTAGCTTTAACCCGCGGCTTCGCTCACGTTAGGTTCGATTTTTTAATCCCCTATTTAACCCTCTTGGGGTTGAAATTTTCCAAAATCCTTTCTTAGCGGATGTCTACGTCCTAACAGCTACCTGTATGCCAAATTTCAGCTCAATCGGTCCAGTGGTTAGAGCTGTGCGTTGATAGATCAGTCAGTCAGTCAGTCAGTCAGTCAGTCACCTTTGCCTTTTATATATTTAGATACAGAAACCATGATTTCCTGTGATGGTGTCCCTTGTCGGTAAAAAAGTGTCTACCTTTACCCGAAAAAAAAATCGCAGCGTATTAAATAAAAATTCAACTGTTTCATTATTTTTCAGGGTTCAAGATGCGCCTAGCAATCATACTCCTAGCAATAGCATCGGTGTCCACCGAAAACTGCACCATAATTGAAGGAGAAAAATACTCTAAAAGATCCCTGCTAACCATCAAAGGCCTACCAGCAAACTTGGTCGTCAATCCGAATAACAAAGATCTACTTTTCACGTTAATCGATATAGAATCGCTACAAAGTGACGACGTACAGACGAAAATGGATCAGTACTTATTTAGGCAAGGCAAACCGATCAAAATTGATAACGTGAATGGTCAAGCTGCGGCTGTGGATGTGGAAAATAATATGGTTTACATCGCAACAGATGATGGTCTTAGTGTTTTGAATAAAACAAACAAAGCTAACTTCATAGGATTCAAGGGTGATGACATAACTCAACTATTCAAACCTGTGTTTAGCACCAAGCTATATGCAGTTTTGTATCCAGACAGTGAATTATATGTAATCGATTTAGTTACAAACGAAAAAACTAGAGTCGAAAATGTTCCTTGCGCGTACATTTTAGCAGTCGATAGAGTGGGAAACGTGTTTTACGAATGCGATTCGAAGTATGTGAAGATGTTGATCAAAGGTTTCCAAGAAGCTGTAGAGTTCGTTGGAATACCGAAGAATTCAGCCAGAGTGTTGACGATGGATACTCATGGAAGGGTGATTCTCGCAGCCAATGATGGATTATATTGGCTCAGACCAGATTCATTGATTCCTATAAAGATGATGGACCTAGACTTCATTCCTTCAGGCATTGCGTTCCACGAGGATAGTATTTATTTGTCGACAAGTGGTGTTATTTACGAGTTTAGTGCTAACTGTAAAAATTAACAATAAATTGCCATGCCATGCCAGTAATGCCAGCACTAAATGTTAGTAGAATGATAGACCAATAAATTATTATTTTATTTATTTGTTTTTATTTTTAAATGTCCGTCATTTGGGTACTACACATCAAAGACGACATCCCTGGCGCAGTGGTGAGCGCTGTGGTCTTATAACTGGGAGGACTCGGGTTCGATTCCCGGCGGGGCAATTTGGGAATATAATATGATATTTGAATTATATCTGGTCCGGTCTGGTGGGAGGCTTAGGCCGTGGCTTATGTATATGTATGGAATTATGTCGGTATTTGTTGCTCTTATTGAACGAGCGAAGCGAGTTCTCTGAGTCAACTAGGGCGCTTGCCTACTAGACAGAGAAGTGTGTCCGTCTAAATGTCTGTCAGAGCCCTATAACTTCTGAATTACTGAATATTAGAACGTGAAACTTGGTTGAAAATTTAGTTATATCCTGTACTTGAACAACAAATACTAAAATTAGATAAATGTTATAAAGAAACGAAATTATTTAATTTTAATGCGCCATCTATTAGCATTATTGTGAAGCTAATAGCTTCACTATAATGCTAATAGATGGCGCTGTGTCAGTAAAACAGTTTTATGTCAACTATTATTTTTTTTATTGCGTCTAATGTTATACCGCGTCCGCATGCTTGTGGCAAACGGCAAACGCCAAACCTCTACAAACGTTTGCCTTGAATTTGGGAATCATCCGCACGCTTGCGAGGGCGTTTGTATGTTCTGAACAGGCAAGCATGACGGACGTCGAACTTGTGTCGGCTTTATTATTTGGCTAAAGTTATTTTTACAAATGTTTTACGCTCAGTAGCGATCAATAATCCTACTAAAATGGAATATGGATGGATGGATGGATGTTTGTTACTCTTTCAGCCACAACTAATGAACCGATTTGAATGAAATGTGGAATAGCGATAGCTCATACTTACATTTTAGCCCGGAAAATTAAGGACTTTCCGCGGGAATTAAAAAACCTTAATCCGCGAGGACGAACTCGCGGACATCATCTAGTTGATAGTAAAGCGTCCTCTAATAAAAATTTTCAAAACATATTTCATGTGCACAATTTGTCCAGTTACAGTTTTAGTATAATATTATAGATTAGTAGTAGTAGCTAGTAGTATGTTCGAAAACACTTGGTACCTACCTAGTTTATTTATTTGAATAAAAAAATATTCTACTCTATTCTAGTATGTACCTACTTCAGTCGACCAGTCATTCATTTTACGTTTTTACCCACTCACAAAATGAAGATTTCTAAAGGTGCGATACGTAAATCGTAATACAATGACACGTCTAATCGCCGCCAGTGCACAAACGAGACTGAGTGCGCGCAAACGTGTGGACGGAGACACAAGCGCTTGCGGCAAATTCCCTTTGGTTTGCGATCAAAAGACCGACACTCGATGGATCGGCCACAAACGCTTGCAAGCGTAGGCAAACCATGGCAAACGCTCTATCCGCACGTTTGCGTTTGTGAAGGTTTGCCGAGGTTTGCCAAGCGTGCGGATGCAGCTTTAAAAGTTAATTATTACAATATATAATTAAAACTTTTGGGAATTATGGGATATCGCGAGGTCTCAGTTCGGGGCGAACCACTAGTATAGTAGTTTAGTATACGACAAGCTCGATTAATGTAAGTGAGAGACGGAGGATCGCAATAAGTTAATAAAAATGTGTATATTATTAATATATATTATGTAATTACACAGACATTCACTCCAATAGATACATACTATAACATGATACAATAAAAATAAAAAAAATAAAAAAAAAATTTATTATTATATATTATTATATGTATATTTATTAGTGTCAATAAAAGCGAAAATAAGAACGAGTAAAACAACAAAACAAATCACACCAGCGGCCTGATTCTGTAACTCAGTGCCTATCAAAAAATGAAAGTCACTGACATATATATTTTATCCATTGAAGGTTTCCTATGCAATAGTAAATGACATTTCTCTTTAAACCTTCAATGGATAAAAAATATATGTCAGTGGCTTTCATTTTTTGATAGGCACTGAATTACAGAATCAGGGGGCAGATTTCATAAATTGCAAAGTTCAGAGTGAAGACAAAAAATATTTACCTAGTTAAGTATCTATATTGTAGAGTGTATAAGAATCTTCTATGTTTATAAGTTTTGTAAGTAGGTACAGAAGGGCTTATTACAATTATAAAACTAAGCCTTTTGTACTTATTTCCCACCCTTTTGTTCCACTTCGGATGTTATCATAGATACATTGCATCACTTTTCTATTACATCTATTATTCAGTGTACAGGATGTTCTGATTTGTGACAAACTTTTTAAATATTTTATATACTTTTTATGTATTTTATTACCAGACTAGAGTACGAGCAAATGGAAGGGTTCTTATTTTTGCAGTCTATATTATGTTTATGTTTGTAAGTACATATGTATATTTCTATTTACTGAGCTGATTTTGATTAATGAAGTATAGTTCTTGCAGTTCACGAGGGCGCGTGAATTAAACTTTTTTCTCTTCTAGAAGAGTTTTAAATGTTTGGTAGCTATTTTACTATAAATGCAGTGGGAGTAAAAAAAACGCTTTAAGAATATCAAAAAAACAATAATCACACTAATATTAAAATTAAAGCGAAAGTTTGTATGTGTGTGTGTGTGTGTGTGTGTGTGTGTGTGTGTGTGTGATAGCCAGGATTAACACATAGGCTACATTTTATCCCGGAAAATCAAAGATTTCCCGTGGAAATTAAAAAACCGTATTCCACGCGGAGCAAATCGCGGGCATCGTCTAGTAAAGAATATTTGATTCATTCATTCATTCATTTTTAGACAATTCTTGTTGGGACGATCACGGCGCCCATACAAAATAGAAAGTCTCACCATTTTCGGAACATGCTATACTTATGGCAGCCGACTTTCGTCGGCGTTGTTTACAAACGGACAGACTGCAATACAATAGCTGTTTTATAAAGACGAGTCACCGGTCAGTGCCAGGCTTATCGCTCATTGGAGTTGGACAGTAGTCGTTGAGGTAATTTTTTTTATATACTTACACGAATACCTAGCTAAAAAT
Source organism: Hipparchia semele (assembly GCA_933228805.2). Classification (NCBI taxonomy): domain Eukaryota; kingdom Metazoa; phylum Arthropoda; class Insecta; order Lepidoptera; family Nymphalidae; genus Hipparchia; species Hipparchia semele. The sequence goes on along the minus strand of OW121733.1, from coordinate 1,490,266 downwards.
ATTATGATTAGAATTTTTGTTGCGAAAAAATATAGAAAACTTGATTTTTTTAATAATTTCTTAAAATAGGTACGGTATAAAATAGAATATTTTTTTATTATTCAAATAAACTTTTACAAAGTACTTTCGAATATCATGTATCCGTATGTGTTATAAGTTTCTAATTTTGAAAAATAAATGAAATATTCATACTTACCTGGATTCCTACCATATAAAAATAGGAGGTACCAAGTACTTACATTCTATTCCTGGTAAAACTTTTTAAGAAAAACTGATCTTTTTCAGTCAATTTTTTTCAATCAAGTTTACAGTTTTGAAAAAAGTCTTTTATTTTTACCAGGTTTTAAGAAAAGTGGCAAAAACTTGCTTGATTTCTAGGAAACAAATAAATTATTTTTTTAAGTTACACCTATCCATATATCGGTACATATTATTATATTAGATACTGGCTAACTTTTTTTTTTCAGTAACTACCGCCTGTCATGACTCTACCATGCTAGCATTAAAAGGCACAATTGCTATTCTATCCGCATCAGTCATCGCGATTGTGACTACAGAAAGATGCGATCGCACGAAAATCGGCAGCGAGGATTACAAGAGGCAACTCATAGCAACCTTAGATGGATATCCCACAGGAATCACAATCGATCCCAGAACGGAAAATATTTTCTTCATGCTCCATAAAAGGAATTATACAAAAGGTAAGTTTCTTTGCGGAATTTTCCTTATTTCCGAGGCACTCCCTCAATTGGTCTGTCTTTCTGTCTGGCTGTGCACGCATCATTTTAATTAAATTTGGTATAGTGGTAGCTGATACTCTGGGTCAATATATAGATTACTTTTTAACCGACTTCCAAAAAGGAGGAGGTTATCAATTCGGCCGGTATCTTTTTTTTTTTCTCTATGTATGTCCACCGATTACTCCGAGGTTTCTGGACCGATTCACGAGATTTTTTTTTAATCGACAGAAAAAGCTTGCGAAATGGTCCCATAAAATTTTTTACCTTCAACTCCTCAAGCCTGATGCTGCAGGGGTATTTCCCCCCTAAATTATGGGACTTTAGGAACCATCGTTTACGAATTGGTATGCTTGGCCTAAGCATTTACTAGATCATAGAGCTCCAGGTCCTACTCTTCAATCCTGATGCTGCAGGGTACTGCCCACCTAAATTATAGGGATGTAGGAACTGCTAATCATGAATTGTTATTGTATGTAATTAGCGTATACTACACCATCGAGGTCTAGGTTCTAGCTCCTCAATCCTGATGCTGCAGGGTACTGCCCACTTAAACTGTGAGGATTTAGGAAACGATGAAACAGATGCGCGACGCTTATCTTATGGTGACATATAAGAGACACATTTATTGAAATCGGGCGAGCATCGCGTATCGGTTTCATCGTTTCTATTTAAGCCCGCCCGACTTCAACAAACGTGTACAAAATAAAATTATTTTTATACTTTGTAGTGGCGTTTGAAGTCGGTTTTTTGAAAAGAATTTTTATTATCCTGATAAACAATAAAGTTGGTCCGGGATAGGGGATGAAAGTTTTTGTTGATTTTGCTCCATAACTTCGTCAAATCAAATCACTAGACGGATCGGGCTGAAATTTAGCATACAGATAGCTATTATGACGTAGGCATTCGTTAAAAAAGGATTTTAGAAAATTCAATTTCTAAGGGGGTAAAAGTTTGAAAAATCTAGTTGTTCTAATAAAGTTATTCTTTCTCTCCAAAGGTATCCACCTTCTGAAACACGGGTCTCTAGGCATAACGGAACTACCAGTATCTGATGAATTGATCGGCCAATGCGTTGGTGTGGACTCAACAAACAACGTGATCTACATTGGCACTAATCAGGGTATCATTGTCTATGATTATTCAAGAACGGAAATCAGTGCTGAACGGCCAATAGGTAATACAATAAAAAACATTGGATATTGGAATTTTGTAACATGGACTTCTACAGGCACTCTTGCGCCGCCTGTATCCAGTGGCTCCCTGAAACGTCGTTAGTTCATGTAGTGGAGGGTCTGCTAACAGCCACTCCAGCACCTTGGGACCCCAACGACTATCAGCTCTCGGAACTATGTGCCCCATCCGTTTCCACCTCAGCTTCGTTCTTTTATTCTTTATATTATATTACCCAACTGCTCTATCTTTCGGCTTTTAAACTCTCGGTTATAGAAAAAAAATTTGACCGAACGATCAGCGAATTTAGGTCTCCGGTGTTAGCACTTTACCATATAACTAGCTGCCTTTATGTCTGTCAGAGCCTTATAATTCCCGGACACACACGACAAGATAGCTTTTGACTGCGATCTCACCTGATGGTTAGTGACGACGGTAGCGGGCTAACTTGGAAAGAGTCGTGCCGGAAGAAACGCTTATTTATTTATTTATTTATTTATTTGAAGTCTTTGACGGTAGGGTGCTAACTGACTGATATTAACTTACGTTATGTATTGATATCTAAAGTAATAATTTTATGCTCTTTCGGAGTAGGTACTACCCTGCCGCTTAAATCTATGGACGGCATTCTCACTCAGCTCAGACTAAAGACAGAGTTAAAACGAAACAGATTTATATCAGAGCATATTTGTGTCTCGTTTTAACCTCTATCTTGAGTCTGAGTCAAAGCACGCTCTATAAATCTCAGCATTAGATTGCCCGGAAAAGCAACAAGGCTATCTGTGGTCTACTCTGTTTCTTTTTGTTCTGGAACTAATTTTACTTTACTTTTAGGTGACGACGATGTGCGAAGTATATTCATTGACAAAACCGATAACCAAATGTACATAACAACTGGAACCAATCACGAGATATTCAAGTTTATAAACGGATCTGCAGCTGTCAAACGGTACGAGAAAATTCCAAAGGCATACAGCTTTGTACTGGACAAAAAAGGAAACGTATTCTACGAATACGTTGATGGAAGATTATATTTCTTTTCTACTGATTTCTACGAACCTATACAATACAAAGGGTTTACTAGAGAACTTAAGTTTATTCTACGTTTAAATAACAACGATGAAGCAATTGTGGCTGTAAAAGGATCGTTGTTTCGACTGTCAACGAAAAGTATTTTGCCAGTTAAAATTGGGCAATTGGGTTTTAAAATAACAGGGATGGCTTTCGACCACAGGAACAATGTCATAATTGGTACTAAAGGTAAAATTTACAAATACAAACCGATCGATTCAAACGACCCTTGCCCACCTGATGATTATTTTATGACTAGTATTTAAGGGGACAGATATCTTTAGGCCACATCTGAAAACTATGACAAAGTTAGTTATATTTTAGTCAGAAAAACGGAGAAATTTTTTCTGTCATAAAAATTCAAAAAACTGAATATGGCAGAACTTCTTTTCTTCTCGTTTAAATACTAGTCCCTATAATAGGGATGTTAACAATTTTTCGGAATTGCTTTTATTTTGAAGATTGACTCTTGTTTACCATAAAAAAAAATATTTTATTTAAAAATATTAGTATTTTCGATGAGAAAATATACAAAAAATGTTCCCGCTAAAACACTCCACAACTGTCACGTGACTGACATGACGTCAATCGTCAAACAAACATTGGTCGCGATTCATGGCATACATACAGTCGTCAGCTTGTTTCGCGATTAGTGACGTCACAAGCTCTTGGCGTTTGCAGTCGCGTGACATCACATTATAAATATAGCATTTAAAATGATTTTTAATAAATTTATTAAGTTATATTAAATTACAAAAATGTGATTTTCGATATTCTAATATTACAAACTATCATAAAGTTAACACTAAACATTAATTTGTGATTAATGTTAACATCCCTATTACGCCCGCATTATTGCTGCACTTTCTAGGTAAAAGTGTAAAGATTTACGAGTTTATAGCGTTACAAAGTCTGGCTACTCTTAATTCTAAACTTTGCAGCAGCAAAGAATTACTATGTTGCCTCAAAACGGAATTGTTCTGTGGCCCTAATTGACATAATCTCTGCCCTAGTTCTTGAACGAAATTGTTATTTTTATGTTGTTTCATTAATAAGAATAATATGTTGAATTAAATAAGTAAAGATATTTTTAGGAACACTATTTGTTTTATTTTTAGTAAGAATTATTTTATTGCTGGCCAGTAGGACTAGCGTAAATCTCAATATTCACGAGTAAAATGCAGACAAAATTTTCTCGAACCCTAGAGGACTAAATAAATTACGTAATTTATTTTTTATTTTTTTGGATTTTTATTTTTTATTATTTAAATTTTATTTCGCTGACGATTGATTGATAAAAATGTTGAAATATTTTTACTTTTAAAATTAATGACTAGCGCCATCTATGAGCCAGTAGAAGAATATCCATATAAAACTGAATGTAATGATTGAATGAAATGATTAATAAATTAAAATAAATTTGTAAAAAAATATTTTATTGATGAAATTTAAAAACAAAAAGCAAAATTGGATTTGGGCTCGTCCGGGATTTGAACCCGGGACCTCTCGCACCCTAAGCGAAAATCATACCCCTAGACCAACGAGCCGATGTTAATAGTGTCGAAATTACGGTTGCATTTCTACGCTTAAAATGAAACTACGTCATTTTTATTTTTCACCTATAAAATTACGTGATCCATCCAATATTTGTGTTGTAAAGTGTTAAAGTGCATTGATAAATAAAATGGATTACAATCTCAAAAGTTATTTTCAACTTCAAATTATTATCAACACAAACACAAAATAAAACTTTACTCCAGACTTCAGGCAGGTAGTTTAAAGTAAAAAAATGACATTTTTTAAATTAATATTAGGTACCTAATCACTTACTTTTTTATTTTTATAATATATAAACATAACATAAAATACTTAATATTTTTTTTGCATGCCAAAATTTTTTTTTATTTTTTTTATTCGATGACAAGATAGCCCTTGACTGCGATCTCACCTGATGCATTAATTGGTCCAAGTGGAATATGATTCCCGCGGGAATTCTTTAATTTTCTATGATAAATTAATTTAGCAGCGCTATGTTATTATATATTAATCACACTAATAGCAGTGTGTGTGTGTTTGTTACTCCTTCACGCCACAACGAATGAACCGATTTGACTGAAATTTGGAATGGAGACAGCTCTAAGGATTAGTATACATAGGCTACATTTTACCCCGGAAAATTAAAGAGTTCCCGCGGGATTTAAAAAACACTTATCCACGCGGACGAAGTCGCGGGCATCGTCTAGTAGTACATACTTATAAATATTCTGTTCATTCATCGATGTAGATATAGACATACACCTAGTAAGTTTTATTGATACTCACTAATGGAAAAACAGTTAATTTACTTGTATAATAGTACTAGTAGGGCGCGTGGGTGCGCGGCTCGCTAAAGCGAACCGCGGTTTTTCTGGCCACCAAGTAGACCTTCGGGTCTTGATTATCTTTTTCTAAAAAACCACTCTTCTATCTTTTATACTCTCTGAGATAGACACCGTCGAAATTTGTATGGCCGCCATCTTGAATCGGCCATTTTGAATTTTTTTCAGCTCCCTGCCAATTGGATGAGGTTTCGAGTGATGTTTGTTTGGGCACCCTCAACCTATCTTGAATACACTGACCGTGCTCCTCACCCGTCTCCGAAATCCTCAATCATCAGCTCCCTCCATATTTTTCATCCAAATGAATTTTTGTCCTCTATACGAAACCATCAGCGGAAAGGAACGTATCAAAGTCATGCACACATTTTATATGAAAAAAAAAATCCGCCATCTTGAATTTTTCTCTATTCATCACGTAGACCATCGGGTCTTGATTATCTTTTTCCGAGAAACCACTCTTCCATCATTCATAGTCTCCGAGATAGACACCGACGAAATTTGTATGGCCTCCATCTTGAATCCGCCATTTTGGAGATTTTTTTCAGCTCCCTGCCAATTGGATGAGGTTTCGAGTGACTTTTGTTTGAACACTCCCCACTTATCTTCGATACCCTGGCCGTGCTCCTCACCCGTCTCCGAAATCCTCAACCATCAGCTCTCTCCATATTTTTCCTCCAAATGAATTTTTGTCCTCTCTACGAAACCATCAGAAATTTTGAAAAGGAACCGTATTAAAGTCTTGCTTATATTTTGTATGGAAAAAAATAAATTCCGCCATCTTGAATTTTTTTTCTGTTCTCCAAGTGGACCTTCGGCTCCTGATCATCTTTTGCCAAGAAACCACTCTTCCATCTCTTATACTCTCCGAGACAGACACAAACAAAATTTGTATGGCCGCCATCTTGAATTCGCCATTTTGGAGTTTTTTTTCGGCTCTCTGCCAATTGGATGAGGTTTCGAGTGACATTTGGTTGAACACCCCCCACCTATCTTCGATACCCTGGCCGGTGCTCCTCAGCCGTCTCCGAAATCCTCAATCATCAGCTCTCTCCATATTTTTCCTCCGAATGAATTTTTGTCCTCTATACGAAACCATGCGTGAAAAAATTTTTTTCCATACAAAATTTTACAGGAGAGGTGATCAATGAGTCAGTGAGTGAGTGAGTGAGTGAATCAGTGAATCAGCACGAGTAGCTATATATATATTAATAGTACCCATAGATACAGGTATACCTAGACATTAAGTCACCCACGCGCTGCGGTTCCCAGCAATTACGTCCCATTGATCACGAGATAATGTTTTTGCCGGTAATTTCACTTCGCAACAATGAGAACGAACTGTTGTATCATACGTACATACTTGACTTTACGTAAGTGCAAATTACTGTTGATTAACGGCTAATTAAACCAGTATACCTACCTGAAATCTCTATACATACTAAAAGTTTATAATATTAAACTGGCATACCTGAGTTCTCTATAACATTAAACCGGCATACCTGAGTTCTCTATAAAATAAAACCGGCATACCTGAGTTCTCTATAACATTAAACCGGCATACCTGAGTTCTCTATAAAATAAAACCGGCATACCTGAGTTCTCTATAACATTAAACCAGCATACCTGAGTTCTCTATAAAATAAAACCGGCATACCTGAGTTCTCTATACTCTTGTCATCGAATAAAAAAAAATGAGCCTTTTCCCTATAGTACGGGTTTTTAGCACAAGAAAATAGGAAATACGGTCGCATCTGGAAGAAAGCATAAAACTTGGTATGCATGTAGCTTTGGCATATATGACTCAATGTAGAAGTAGAAATACGTCGAGAAATCATTTTTTCCCCCCTCAAAAAAAAAAAAGGTACAGACTGTTCCTAGCTGTGAAACATTTGATGGCAAAACAACGTTTGCCGAGTCAGCTAGTATTTATACAACGTGTATTGAAACTCCGAAATAATACTGAAGGAGGTGAATGTGCTCATGAAACTGAACAACTTTCCCCAAGGAACTAGGTCGAAATATAAAAAAAAAATTGCACCTCCCATACAAAATTGACGATCAGCTGATTGATTTACTATGGGGGGTAAATTTTTTTTTTAAATTTCGACCTAGGTTCCCTGGGGAAAGTTGTTCAGTTTCATGAGCACATTCACCTCCTTCAGTATTATTTCGGAGTTTCAATACACGTTGTATATATTATGGTATATATACAATATTAATTCTCTTTGGTAGCTATAAAGTTAATTTTATTCTTTGCTTATGTCCTCGCGAAGCTCCCAATGACATTTTCCCACCACAAGCTTCAAGTTAGCACGTTGCACCACACAAAACTTGACCATGCCTCTTGGTGCTTAGACGTGTTGTGTATTCTCGCATGTGCTTCTCGATATTTAGTGTTATTTTGTGTATATTGTGCTTGGAATTTAGTTAAGGTTAATTTATTTATGTATCTTTATTTATGCCGCTCGGATGAAAAATTCAGGTGAGTTCCTTAAAGATTATTCTTAGAGCATTTGTTGCGTTATGTGAGAATCTCAATTTTCCATTTATTGTATTCTTTTCTTCTTAACCTTATTATTTACTAGCTTTAACCCGCGGCTTGGCTCACGTTATGTTCGGTTTTTTAAACCCCTATTTTACCTCCTTCGGGGTTGAATTTTGAAAAATCCTTTCTTAGCGGATGACTACGTCCTAATAGCTACCTGTGTGCCAAATTTCAGCTCGATCGGTCCAGCAGTGGTTAGAGCTGTGCGTTGATAGATCAGTCAGTCAGTCAGTCAGTCAGTCAGTCACCTTTGCCTTTTATATATTTAGATTAATGTAACTTTGCAAAGCCCTGACAGGGCTTCATGTAAACTAACTTACAATTAAACATGTAAGATGCAATGAAGATACATGAATGCAAATAATGAATGAATTAAATTAAAGGTGATTGATACAGCTTCTGTGCAATCGACACGCCATCGTGCCGGAACGCTAACTCGTTTGACAGCACGTCTTTGACGGTAGGGTGGTAACTAGCCACGGCCAAAGCCTCCGACCAGAGCAGACCAGAGGCAATTCAGAAATTAAAAATTCTCAGGACTCGAACCCGAGACCTCCCAGTTATAAGACCATAGCGCTTACCACTGCACCAGGGAAGTCGTCAATACCACACACATAGACCAGTTAATAACAACGTGGTTGTGAATCCAACTCGAATCGTTATGTAGATACTAGATACCTTATATTGGTAGGTGGGCTGACTCGTTGATCTAGTGGTTAGCAAGACTACGGATGACGAGGTCCCGGGTTGTATTCCCGGGTGGGGTCAAAAAGGTTTTCTGTTAAGAAATTTTCAGTACTAGCCCGAAGTTAGGAAGTCGGTGGTGACTCACCCCCGTGCCTCGGAGAGCACGTAAAGCCGTCGGTCCTGCGCCTGATCTCTTTCCGGTCGTGTCGGATTTTCCGTCCCATCGGGCTATGAGAGTGAAGGAATAGAGAGTGCACCTGTGTTTGCGCACACACTTGTGCACTATAATATCTCCCGCGCAGATGGCTGATCTCTGTGGTGATTGGCCGTGGCCAGATTCGGTCGGGAGGGCATTATTATATATAAGTAGCGTTGCCAGACGTCCCGTATTTCCCGGGACATCCCGTATTTTAGGCATAGTTTAAAATGTCCCGGCGGGACTGACTCTGTCCCGTATGTGAGCCGTACGTCGTTTTTCATTATGAAATCGAACTAAGTATTCACACACGCAACGTTCGTAAAACGTACTCGTCTCGCTACTAACTTGCACTCGCAGCCCGCATCGACCAATGACAGAATGACAAAGTAAAAACTGACTCGATCCCCGGAAAAATATAAAAAATAATAAAAAAAGACACTAAATAATTTTGTTTTTCGTTTGTCCCGGGTAAAAAACTGAAATCCCTATTTTTTGCCCATTTAACCATTTGTCCCTTATAGGCTGAAAAAAAAACTGGCAACCCTATTTATAAGGTAGGCTGAAGAACGATGAATGCTAAAGTTTGCGAACGAAAGTTGCGTTCCTTGAACGCTGTGACCTGCACTTAGATACGACATTTACTTTGCGAGCTTCGATGTTAAACAAACCTTAAATAAAATAGACATAATCATTACAAATATTATAAATACAAGAGTGTGTTTGTTTGTCCTTCAATCATGCAACAACGAACGACGTTATTTTTAACGACGATTACTCGAAGACGCCTGGACCGATTCGGAAAATTCTTTTTATGTTTGAAAGGGTATACTTCCCAGGTGGTCCCATAGTCGTCAGGTCAGGATCTGATGTTGGGATCCTGGAGAAATCGAGGGAAGTCAGGAGGGAGAGAAAAACTCTCAGAGAAGACCTAAGAATTTCTACGATATATCAACCGAGAATTGGTGCGCTAGCAATGAATTTCGGTATAAACGGTATAAACTCGTAAAAATGGATGTCATACGACACGTGACTTATGCAACAGTGCTATTTGGTGCTATTATATAATGTAATGGAGCGTGGCGCGAACCGCTTCCGGATTTATTAAGAGATTTCACTCGGATTTCAATTAAAGCTTAACGTCCACTGGATTTATAGCACAAAAGTTAACCATAAGTTAGCAAGCTCTCAACTTTTTTTTTTAATATACAACGTGTAATGAAACTCCGAAATAATACTGAAGGAGGTGAATATGCTCATGAAACTGAACAACTTTCCCCAAGGAACATAGATCGAAATGTGAAAAAAAAAAATGTGGACTTCCCATACAAAATTGACGATCAGCTGATTGATTTACTAGGGGAGGTAAATTTTTTTTTTATATTTCGACCTATGTTCCTTGGGGAAAGTTGTCCAATTTCATGAGCACATTCCCTCCTTCTCCTCTGATGATGATTAGATGAGTTCCTTCAGTATTATTTCGGAATTTCATTACACGTTATATAGTAGCGCTTGACTGCAATCTCACCTGATGGTAAATTAAGATGCAGCCTAAGATGATGCGCGTTTGCCTATTCACTCTTGATTTAAAGACACATTATAGTTAGTTGGAAAAACGGAAGCCGGAAGGGCATTCCAAATTTTTGCGGTGCGTATTAGGAACGAGGAAGCGAAGCGCTTGGTGCGGGATCGTGGAATTTCGACCACGTAGCGGTGCAGATTCGTACGATGCCTTGCGGTTCGGTGGTAGAAAGGTTGGACGAACTAAACTGAATAGTTCTTGGGCAAATGAAAAACATGTGACTTGAAAAATAATTGTTTGGAACAATGTTTTAACTAATAAGTAAGGCATGTAATATTTGTACTAATAAAGTTACTTAGTTTATGCGAATGCATAAACGGTAAATTGTAAAATTATGTCGAAATTTAAATTAAATTAATATCTTGTACCGCTGCTATAGGTCAATGTCGTAAAATAAACTCTCCTTTCATAATGTGGGTGACAGTGTTTTTTGCAAATTTTAAAAATTTTGTTTCATCAATAACGAATACTTAATCAGAGAAAGTTGATACGTGTGTACGTCCATGCTGGACATACCTAGATTTTTCGCCACAGAGCACGGACTTTCGCGGCAAATATCCCTAATTGGAAAAATATTGGAAAAGTACCTTTTTATTTTACTGTTATAGTTCCTTAATTTGTTGTTATTCAATGCTTTACCCTACTTCATTCATTCCATTTTTAACCGATTGCCAAAAAAGGATGAGGTTCTCAATTTGGGCGGTATTTCTTCTAATGTATGTCCATCGATTTCTTCGGGATTTCTAAACCGATTCGCGTGATTTTTTTTTAATCTTCAGTGCATTTAAATTTTAACCATTAACTCCTCAACTAAAATTATTTTGATATTTACTTTATTAGGACGTTTGAAGTCGGTTTTTTTGAAAAGAATTTTTATAAGTAAAAATTACTTTTAAAACATTTTATTTTCTGAAACAAAGAAAGCTCATACCTAAGACGTCAGTTACCCCAAAAAACAATAATATCATGCTTTGAGCATTTTTAACTAACTAAATGCTCTAAGATATCATGATATGAAATTATTACAAAATAATTTAAACATTTTGCCTTTTTTGACAAAGATTATATGTACCTACGTATGCATTTTTCAAGCTTCATTGTGGAAGCACTGTATACATAGCATAGTTTTCTTACCTATTGTAAATTTTTTTTTTTTTTTTAAAAGAGCAACTGCTGAGTTTCTTACCGGATCTTCTCAGCAGAATCTGTATTCCGAACCGGTGGTAGATTTATGACGTGTCATAAGAGCTACAAGTTGGCCTACATGAAATAAATAAATATTGAATTTGAATTTTAAGAATATAAGCTATGTTGAACATCACTAAGCAACGGGTGGTAAGCAACTAACCGACGACCTTTTGTGTTCAGCCCACACCTTGAACCGTTGCGCTATTAAGTAAGGCTTCAATTTTCGCATTATAAAGAGAGAATTTGCCAATAAATAATTGCGAGTTCATGGATGTAAGAAAATTATATAGTTGGTGGTAACTGATAATTGTATAGCACGGCCTAATTTTATTGTAACTTGCATGTGTTGTAGTAATAAGTATAGAGAATATTTTATCGTATTTTTAGACAGAGAATATACAGAGTTCTTCGAGAATTTAAATGCTCTAAAAACTCTGTATATTACAGAGTACAGAGTTATTAGAATATACAGAGGTATAGAGAATATTTAATCGTATTTTTAGACAGAGAATATACAGAGTTATTAGAATATTAGCTGATTCCCGCGACTTCGTCCGCGTGGAAAAAGTTTAGAGTGACTTGCTACTCTCCGCGTGAAGTTATGTCCTCTATATCCGATCATATTTAGTGGATCTTCACCAAAATTGGTCAAAGTATTTCTAATAGTACACAATTTATAAAAAAAAAATTATCAAATTCAGTTTAGATTTGACGAAGTTATGAAGCAAAATCAACAAAAACTTTCATCCTCGGATAAACCTTATCGTTTATCAGGATAAAAAATATCCATCCTTTCATTCAAATCCGTCCAGTAGTTTTAGCATGATGCGCGCACAGACAGACAGACAGGCAAAAAATTCAAAAAAAATTGTTTTGGGCTCAGTATCGGTAATAAAGCATCCTTCGATTAAAATTTTCAAAATATACATATTTTATTATAAGTATAGATATAGACTATAGAGGTACAGAGAATATTTTGTCGTATTTTTTAGAGTTAATAATGTTCACGGACAATATCACAATCGCAAGACACCAATGCAAGTGTCTGAGAAATACAATAAAAACTTATTAACCTCGACACCAACTTAGGGTCGAGTACACACAGTCTTAAGGTTGAGTGTTTTCTATAAAACCAAAAAAAACACTTAAGATTTCCATAAAACCACAAAATTAAAAAAAATACAGCTTTCAACGGTGAATTTGTGAGATATTTGTAATGGCAGGCATTAAGTATTTCACTCAGCCCACAGCCTTGATTTGGCAGGCATATATCATCGCATAGGCAGGCCCATCGCCTAGATATCATTTCCACAGCACCCCACCCCATAACCCAATTAAGTTGTTTAGTGCCCATTCCATTAATACCCATTGAATGAGAGGAGACCTATGTAAGCGATGAGTTGAGATAAATGTATCATTACAATTCTAGGGTCAGCAGACTTAAGCACATAAGTCACAAAGATTAGTATTTTTTTTTTACTAAACCAATAATATTCATTTAATAAGCTATTGCATAGCTTCTATCGCGGGCCTTGAGCGTGGAGACCGAATCCAGAAATTCCGTAACGAAAATAACCTGACACGGGACTCCTCTCACCGCTAGATGGCGTTGATAAAAAATGCTATGCAATAGCTTTACCGCGGCAGTCCCCGAGTGCCACACGTCAAAGCCCTTCGCTTGGGAGTTAAAATTGAAGCGAACGTCTTTGACTTATGTGTTTGACTTTAGTCAGACGGTGTATTAAAATAAATGAATATGATTGGTTTAATAAAAAAAAATATGAGGTTTTATAACTTATGCCTGTGTGCTTTAGTCTGCCGTCCTTAGAATTACGTTTTTGAATATTTAAATCATTTCAAAACCCACAGTCTGCACTAACCCTACATCGACACAATACACCAATAATAAAATTGCCTCTCACATTAGTTTTTTTTTTTACTGTTTTGTTGTTTTTTGACGCACCGAGAGTTCATGTTGGTATCTTTATTTATCTTAGTTTTACAGAATACATAATTATCTGTTAATTATGTAGTTTGACTGAAAAATCTTGTTAATTAATCTAAAGGTGATATTTTAATTTTGTGTTCTTATCTTTTGCTTTGTGAATTTTGGTATTTTTTTTGGAAAAAAAAAATAGTGCAGCAGGTTTAATAAGATTGCTTCACGAATAAATCATTTAAATTACCCGTAAATATGCCCCGTATATTAAGTTAATAAATAAATTTAATTAGTAGGGATAGTACGTTTATCTCACAAAGTTACGGACGTTTTACTTGTGCTTACGTTATGTACATGCACATTGCGTAAGTGTGCGTGCCTGTCAGGAGCCTAGGTGGGAGCGGTCAGGTGCGAGCAAGCTCTCGCTCCCACTTATACAGATACGACACACACACAACCATGAGCCACGAGCCCTCGTGAATTGAAAGAACTATAGTCTATAGTTACCTAATTAAAAAAAAATATATATTGGATAGAATCAGGCGTATACCTAATTGTATATTCACTTAATTCACGATTTATCTTGTCTGTTAACATAACAAGTAAACTATGCAAGTCGGAACTAAGCTACTGTGACATTGAATGTAGAACAGTGAATTGTTCTGAATAAAGCTGTACGCCCACAAGCCTCAATATTTTATACTAACTGCTACTCATGGCTTTATACACATGATAGGGTTTCTTTCCAACTTGCACGAGTCTTGCTTTGGATCCGTCTGTTTAAGGGGTTATCTTTGGAACGGCTGAACCGATTTTGATAGAGTTTTCACAGCCATCATCATCATTAGCAACCTATGAACGGCTTATTACCCAGCGCATTATTTGGAGGGGATAGGAGGACATAAGTCAACTTCAGCCATATTAATTCTTAATAAAAAGAAGAAGGCAATTCATTCTTAATAAAAAAAAAAAGACGTGTGGCACTCGGGGACTGCCCCGGTAAAGCTATTGCATAGCATTTTTTATCAACGCCATCTAGCAGTGAGAGGAGTCCCGTGTCTTCTTAAAAAATGTTTGTATAAAATATAGCCGATGTCACCCGAACTTCATTCATCAAAATCGGCTCATTAGTTTAGGCGCTGCGGTGGCACATACGTAGTCACATGTACAAACCACAAACATATTATACCTACCGAACTAGCAAAATGTTCTTTTTTAAGCTATTGCATAGCTTCTATCGCGGGCCTTGAGCGTGGAGACCGAATCCAGAAATTCCGTGACAAAAATAACCTGACACGGGACTCCTCTCACCGCTAGATGGCGTTGATAAAAAATGCTATGCAATAGCTTTACCGCGGCAGTCCCCGAGTGCCACACGTCTTTTTCTTTTTCTTTTTTTACACTTAAAAAATATTTGTAGCATGCTATAAAGGTGGATTTGGGCGTAGTTACAGGAGCATTTATTTCTATAACGATCTTATAATCTACTTATATTCTATTTGTGCTTGTGAAATGCTATTATAAGTAAAAGAGTAATATAATGCCTTTATAGGAGCGTTATTAGTATTGATACATTTATAGTCTTTTTTATAGGACTACTTCGCTAGTTGGGTACAGACTGCTAAAATCATAATCATCCTTTTAGCTTTGCAGTGATCGAGTAAAAACAAAATTACATAAGTAAAAACAATCTCGATGTTCATTTCATTACCCAGAGATGAAGTTCCGTAAGCTCAATGACTCGGGACTTTCACTATCACCCGCGAACGAGTTTGCATGTCCGTCCGTCCGATTTGCGCGTGCTATACAGTCCTATACCCACTTCGTCAAGCTACACTCCTACCCGGGGAGAAGACATCGCATAACGCTGCGGAGAAAAGAAAGAATATTATATATTCTTTATAGTTCTTTCGTTTCACGAGTTCATGGTTGTGCGTGTGTCGTATCTATATAATTGGGAGCGAGAGCTTATTCTCGCGCCTGTCCGCTCTCACCTAGGCTCCTGACAGGCACGCACACTAACACAGGGTACATGTATTAATGTATCATTTTGTATTAAATAAATCTACACTACTATTATAAAGAGGAAAGATTTGTATTTTTGTGTGTATGTTTGTAACGAATTGACTCAAAAAGTACTAGACCGATTTGGCTGAAATTTAAAATGGAGCTAGACTATACTTTGGATTAAAACATAGGCTACTTTTTATCCCGAAAAAAATTATAGTTCCCGTGGGACTCCAAAAAACCTCAATCCACGAGTACGAATTCGCGGATATCAGCTAGTCTAAAATAAATCTAAATCGTCAAGTGGTGTCAACCCTAGTAAAGTAAAGCTCACACACCCTTGTGAGCTTTACTAGGGTTTTTGATTCCCGCAGGAACTCTTTAATTTTCCGGGATAAAGTATAGCCTACTAGTTAGATGATGTCCGCAATTTTGTCCGCCTGCATAAAGTTTTCCCGTCGGAACTTTTTGATTTTCCGAATGGAGCGTAGCGTATGTCACTCTTATATTTATAATATATGGACCATGTTATCAAGTTCGTTGGCAGATGGAACATTGTCTATAGCTTCTCTTCAACGAGGTACGTCGTTGCTGTTACATCTACGTATTACGTACGTACGTATTTAGACGTAAATGATAAATGGAGACATTGAATTTGTAGAACATCCTGTATTTTCTATCAATTAACCAGTTTAAAGTATTTTTATAGTGCAAGTTGCGGAGTAAGCGATTGCTTTTTATCGCAATGGCCAAAAGCTTAATGACAGGTTCTTAATTAATGATATCGCTAAATCAAGGTGGCTAAATCCTTTTCAACCGACTTCCAAAAAGGAGGAGGTTATCAATTTGGCCGGTATCTTTTTTTTTTCTATGTATGTCCACCGATTAATCCGGGGTTTCTGGACCGATTCACGTGATTTTTTTTTAATCGACAGAGGAAGCTCGCGAAATGGTCCCATAAAATTTTTTACTTAAAACTGCTTACAGCCTCAAAATAACGTCAATCAAGTAGGTCTAAAACCAGGTTTTTGACGACCTCCCTGGCGCAATGGTGAGCGCTGTGGTTTTGTAACTGGGAGGTCTCGGATTCGATTCTCGGCGGGGGCAGTTTGATAATTTATAATTTCTAAATTGTCTGTGGACCTACCGTCCTGCCGTCAAAGCCATGCCACCAAGCGATTTAGCGTTCCGGCACAATGGCGTGTAGAAACCGATTAAGGGCGTAGGTTGAATCTACACTGCCATACCCCTCCCAAGTTAGCCCGCTAACATCTTAGACTGTATCGTCACCTACCATCAGGTGAGATCGCAGTCAAAGACTATCTTGTCATCGAATAAAAAAAAGGGACAGCAGCCTCTCCAATGTTAATCTATAGGTACTTATAATAAAACTGAAACGGGACGAATTCTGTACATTAAATATATTTTGGAAATTTTAATTGGAGGATCCTTTATTATCGATACTGAGATAGAGGACGTAACTTCTCGCGGATAGTAGCAAGTCAAGTTTTTCCACGTAGACGAAGTCGCGGGAATCAGCTAATCATAAAATCAAAATCAAAATTTATTTATTTCATGTAGGCCAACTTGTAGCTCTTATGACACGTCATAAATCTACCACCGGTTCGGAATGCAGATTCTGCTGAGAAGAGCCGGCAAGAAAATCAGCAGTTGCTCTTTTCAAAAAAATTTTTTTTACAATGGTATGTACACAGTGTTTCCACAAAGAAGTTTCAAAAATACACACCTACCACAACCTAACACATGTTAAGATGGGTAGACACAAAGCAGACCCATTCCCGTTGGTGGCACCCGTTCACGAGCACGACGCATGATCCAGCCATTGCTTCGCTCAACCATATTTGAGGGAACGTAACAACCCGCATAGATTAAGGCCCAAGAGACGGGTCTGCCCGCGAAATTCAAATTTAATTTGGTTTTTCGTTTAAGAAATTAGTCAAAATAATGAGTTTGACGTGAGCTACTCACAAATTAGTCATTATTTTGATTAATTTCTTAAACTGGATACTTTCACGTAAAGATTAGTATATAAACCGGTGAAGATGATATTGCCATTATCGCAATTTGAATACCATAAGCCTACTTTGTCGTATTCGTTTATAAATGGCGAAAAACCTGATTAAATTTGAATTTCGCGGGCAGCTCCGTGTCTTGGGCCTTAATCATAGTGCTCCGTGCAACAAGACTTCTTTGGTGAAGGACCTATAAGCTATAACCGGAAAACATAGATAACTCGTAACACTACAACTTTAGATGCGTAACGATACGAGTATTTCGTGCAAATCATCGGTCAACACAACGTAACGCTTGGCCGATGAAAAAACGTGATCTAAAATACGTCTTTTTAATGACTTGCGAAAACTTTTCTTTTGTTAGTACGACAGTATAACACGCGTTAATTTATTTCATTGTTACTTCCTATACAATATATACATGTAATATGTATAATATGGCTAGGTTGTGAGCGTACCTACTTACTTTCTATAAATATCTAGTTGACCTTTTATGATATTTAAATACTTATCTAATAGTTAACAGAGACAATGTACCTACAGTTGGTAGGTACTAATATAAGTTATATTATACATAGGAAAATGTGTCTTCAGATTACGTGATAAGTTAATTAACAGTAGATATCCACAATTTATTTTTTTAATTCACTCAAAGTAATTATTTTTGTAAAAATGTCAATACCCTGTATCACATTGTTTAAATTTTTTTTTAAAGAAAATTAGCCAAGCTGAACATGACTTATATTCTCCTTTCCGCTCCAAATAAGCGGAAAGCTTGGGCTGGGAGTAGGTACGACAATAGTGCAAGGGGTGCGGCTCGAACCTGCGACCTTTCAGTTTTCAGTCCGCACCTTTAACCGTTGGGTATTGAGGCTTTTATTAATTTTAGAGCTCACTATCTCTCATTTCTCATAACTTCCGCCATTTTTTTAAATCTCGAGCGCTGAACCGATCTTTTTTTTTTTTTTTTTTTTTTTTTTTTATTTTTTTTTTTTTTTTTTTTTATTATACAGTAGGGGAAATCCTCATGGACACCCACTTGGGTAGTGCCGGACTCTTACCGGCTAAAACCCCTACTGTCTCCTTGTTGACCGTGTACCCACCTTGCGGTCTAAAACACGGCAACATTATTGGTCTTCAAGGTATAATATCTTCTTCCTTTCTTCTTTTTTCTTCTATTTCTTTTTCTTTTATGATTTTCTCAAAAAAGTCTGCAACAACTTGCCAATTTTCATTTGAGGCTAACATTTTCGGTATTAGGTTTGCAATGGAAATGTCACCTATTTTGTTTTTAACTACCTGTCTGTAGCTATCCCATTTCTGGCACACAAATATGGTGTGCATTGCGTCATCGATATCGTCGCAGTACATGCATTCGGCGGTTTGTCTTTTTCCGATGCCTGCAAGGAAGTCCATGAATACTCCATTCCCAGTCAGGCATTGCGTCAATCGATACGACAGTCGGCCATGTTTTCTGCTCGTCCATTTTTCCAGGTTTGGTATTAGTTGGTATGTCCATCGACCTTTAGTTGAACAATCCCACTCTTTTTGCCATCTATCGACCGTCTTCTTTTTGGCGGCTCTAATAGTCTCGGGCTTCTTTGTTTCGTTAATGCTTCCTAGTTCACACCTTTCGAGAGCTAGCAAGTGGATGGGCGTCAGATTTGCTAGCACTAGCGCTGCGTCTGTGGAGACAGTTTTGTAGGCAGAGCATACCCGGAGTGCTAGCACTCTTTGCGCTTTAAGGACCTGTCTTTTATGCGAGGCAAATTTCATCGCCGGTTCCCAGATAGGAGCCGCATATAGGATTATGGACTGATTTGCCATAGCCAGAGTCCTTCTTTTTCTGTCACTAGGTCCCTTCGTGTTGAGCAGTAACCTACACAGAGCTCCCGCGGTCCTAGATGCCTTGTCACAAGCAGATTTCAGATGCGGGCCAAAGGTGAGACCCCAGTCCAACTTGACTCCAAGATAAGTTACGCTGGTTGTAGGGACTACCATCTTTCCTCCACAGTCAAATACCATACCATGAGCCTTTTGTCTTCTGTTGAAAACAACTGCTTCGGTTTTTTCCGGCGCAATTTCCAGTTTATTTTGGCGCATCCACAAGTCAACGGCATGCAGCGTCTCATTGGCTTTGACTACTGTTTCATGTGCATCCCTTGCCGTTATTGAGATTGCCAGATCATCCGCGTAACAGATAAGTTTTACCCCATCCGGAACTTGTATGTCCATAACGTCGTCGTAGAGAATATTCCACAGGGTAGGACCTAGTACTGAGCCCTGTGGAACTCCCCCACTTATTTCTTCATTAACTTTGCTTTCCAATTGTACGTAACGTTTCGTAAAATAGTCCACAATCACGTTTATTATATATTTATTGATGTTCCTATGTTTTAACTTTTGAATTATAATAGACCATGTGGCTGCATTGAAAGCATTTCGGACATCAACAAGAATCAGGGAATTCCACAAATTTAATCTCTTAGCTTCCTTCGCTGATTGGACTACTTCATTGATGGCGTCCACAGTTGTTCTTCCTGGTCTGAAGCCATGCTGATTTTGATGTAGACCACCATTTCTATCAATCTCTTGCATTAGTCTAGTATTCACGAGTCTTTCGTATACTTTTGCGACGACATTGATAAGGCAGATAGGTCTGTACTTTGTCTGTTCATTTTGGCATTTTTTTGGCTTCTCTATAAGTACAAGTTTTGCAGTTTTCCAGCTGTCAGGGAAACTTCCTTGTTTTAAAAGTTTGTTGAAAAGACGCGCAAAGTACTCCACATTGTTGCAGATAGCTGACTTAACTACTTCTGGTGGTATCGCGTCCGGGCCGGGAGCCTTTTTTGTTTTGATCATTTCTCCACATTTTTTTGTTTCGTCTAGAGTAAAAGCGATACTTTCAAAATTCTTTTCTTCTACCACTTCCCCGTTTAGTTTTCCTCCATATGACGAAGTTATAAATAGGCTTTTAAAAATGTCTCTTTTTTGTTCTAGCGTTAGATGTGTTTTTGGGTTTGCAATTTTCATTTGTCTTTTTACAATTTTATAGGCATCACCATATATATCAGTTTCAAGGCCCATGCAAAGGGCATCCCACGCCTGTGCCTTTGATGCAGCTATAACTTTTTTCAGGTCCTTTTTAGAAGTCTTATACTCCTCATTCAGTTTTTCTCTCTTTTCTGGCTCTTTACATTTCTGAAAAGATCTCCTTTTTTTTCTTGTTTCTTTAATCTTTTCTTGTACAGTTATGTTCCACCAGTATGGGAGTTTGTAGTCATTATCACATTTCACACGACTTGTGCTTTTCTTATATGCGCTACTGAGAGCTTTCTGACACTGTTCATAGTCAGCTTCTTCCTTATCTGTTTCTCTTCTAAAGTGAGTGTTAAAGTCCTCTAGATTTGTCTCTCCATAAATAAATTTAGGTTTACTTTCTCCTCTCCTTTTATAAATGTTCGTTAAAATAAATTTATGATCACTCATTGACTCTTCTTCTAAGACGGACCATGTAATGTTTTCATTGGAGGTGCATCCATCTACTATAGTTATGTCAATATAAGATTTCCCATTTTGTTTAATACAGGTGGGCTGCATGCCATTGTTTAATATTACAAGATCTAGCCTGTGTATCCATTCCAGCAGCTCTTCACCCTTCTTATTTGTTCGCGTTCCACCCCAGCAAGGATGTTTTGCATTTAGGTCTCCTGTGATTATAATTTTTTTGTTTCTTCCTTGGGCCTCGACGATATCGCTTTGTATTACGTTTAGATGGTTTTTAAACTCCTCCAGTGTGCATTTGTTAGGGCTTAGGTAGATGCTGTATAGTGCAGTGTTCGCTGTTTCTATACACACAAAACCCTCGGCTGCTCGGTAAGTTCTGACCTGATATTTTCTGCTAAAATTTACAATCATAGTATCTCCGCTGACATCACTGTAGCTATGCTTTCCTCTAAGCTTACATACTGTAATATTTGGTTCACTGATGACTACAAAATCACATTTTCTCTCTGCTGCAACTACGTTAGCCATATCATGTGCGCTTACACTCCTGTTTGTGTTTATTTGGAGAACTGTGAATGTTCTAATTTTTTCTACGGTCTATATTTTTCCTCGCTGTATTGAGAGCTTTTTGGAAGGCTTTACACCTGCTCCCACCAGCAGCGTGCCCCTGTTCTTCACAATGTGGACAGTATGGTTCTTCTTTACAATCTTTCGCTTTATGGTCATCTCCATTACATTTGTGGCATTTTTGACTCCTGTCTTCTCCATTGCATCGGGCAGCCTTATGATCGTAGCCCCAGCAGCGGTAGCATCTTAATATCTCTATTCTTTCCTGTATATGACATATATTTAGTCCTATTCTGAGTTTCTGTAGGTCCAAAATTTTTCTGCAATCTGTCTCTTCCATCCAAATCGTAGCTGTCTGGTTTCCATTCTTCATCGGTCGTAGTGCTTTAATTTCTATCTGGTCTTGGTGTAAAATTAAGTTTGTATTTATTATTGCTTCTCTAATATCTTCTTTCTCTGTGGTTGCGTCTAGATCTTTGATATGCATGAACTTCCTTTTCATTTTATTTTGTACCACTATATTACAGCTTTCGGTGATTCTATTTATAACCTTCTCCTTATCCACCGTGTCTGAGACCTTGACCAGTACTTTTCCTGAGTTTGTTTTCCTTACTCCTTTTATATACTCCAAGCTGTTACTATCCTTCAAACCTTCTTTGAGCTTTTTAACTGTCTCTGCGTAAGTAGCTGTCTCTTTAATCAGTATGATATTATCTTCAGAGCTGAATTTCTTCTTTTCTTTATAGTCATTATTTTTCTTTCTTGTTCTAAGGTTTACTTTAAAGTCTGTGTCTTGAAAAGTAACCTCCAATATCTTCTTCATATTATCTGGTCTTATTGCTTGTGGAGAAACTATTGTTAATTCTCGCTTCTCATAGTTTGCGCTTATATTTTTAAGTTCTCTACATAACTGAAAAACATCGTACTGAGAACCATCATTTGGTTTTGACGGGTTATAGAAAAAAGCAGTAATGTTTTTCTCTTTCGTACATTCACCATCAGCGGTTTTATATGTAGTACTTTGCTTAACTGTCGTATAAGTTCCTCCTTTGCATTCTGTTTTTTCACCCTCTGCAAGTTCAGGATGTCTGTTTAGGATTCTTTTCCCCATTCTCGTTTGTCTTTCTTCATCGCAGAAGTATACTACATTTTCAGCTATGTCTTTGAACGGGTCACCGTGGTCAATTCGAACACTTTTAAAACTATCTTCAGTCCATTCTAGGTCAACAACTTTTATGAACTCTTCATATTTACTTATCTCTGTCGTGTTTAGGTTAAATTTATCTACATTATTGGAGCATTTGCAGTAATTGTTTCCTTTGTTCTTTTCTATTTCTTCAAATCTTTTTTCATAAGATAATTTGAGCTCTTCTAGTTCATTCTTTAGCTTAGAATATTTATTTTCTTGTGTTTCTCTATACTCCTGCAATTCCTTCTGTAGTTCTTGAATTTTATAACTATCGTGTTTGTACCGTGTGATTGCCTGTTTAGTCAAACTCATCATTTCCATTGCAAACTTCTTTACTTCTTTGTGTACATTTTTGTTACCCCTTATAAAATTATTTAGCTCATCTGTCCTTTTCTTTAATTTAGCAAGTTCTATCGATGGCTGGATTTCATCTATTTGTATTTCAATCGGGCTCGATACTTTCTTTCTCTTCTTTGGGCGGTCTTCTGACGTCGGAGTCTCTTTCTTGTTCTCGCTTTTTGGTTCCTCTGTGTCCATATGTTGACTATCTTCTGGTGTCTGATAATTCTGAAACTTTTCCACTACAGGTGGCGATCTTCGTATTGTGTCTCTCCTTTCAAACGGGTTTATCAATTCTTCCAGTTTTTTCTGCCTGTCAATTTCCTTGTCTAGATTTTCGTCTCCTTGTGCAAAGCGATAGTTGCCCCCCCCAGATACGATGGGGCTACCTGAACTAGGTTCAGTATGGGATTCTCCGCAGGGTAAACCAGCCGCGGTACCCACCTGGGGAACGTTAATTTTACTATTCGCTTCCATTTTTGGCTGAACTACAGCTTGCTTTTTCTGTCGGGGTGAAGTCCCCTAGGCCGCGTCTTACTAGACTAAAGGCACGCCCATGCCTACTGGTTTTGGTTCACGCCGGGTATTTGATTTCCCCGGTACCACCCATATCTGGGAGGCATTCCCCTATCCACCACCCCGGGGACGCGCCCGATGGGAGACCCAGCAACTCCGCACGGGAACCGATCTTGATAAAGTTTGACATGAATATAGCTTGCAGATACAGAGTTCCCGCATTTATAAAAACCTAAAATCCATGCAGATACAGTCGCGAGCATCAGCTAGTTAAGTGCACCTAACTGTCGCTAGTTAATTTAAATTGTTAATCAGGTGGAATTTACATCTATATTTAATCATTAATTTCAATTCATGCATAATTCATGAGAAACTTTGACTTCTTTCTTTTATAGGAAAACATTTTGTCGTAAACATTTTTTTTTCAAAACATAACATTTTTTTCGGTGCCATCAGCCATCCAAACCGATAGAAGTCCGCAGCTGGACATCGGTCTCTTTTAAGGATTTCCATAATAAACCGTCCAGTGCCTGCCTGCTACTCGTTTTGCCCATCAGTGTAGACTGTGGTGCACAGGCTTCTATGCCAGGGTAGGCAATAGGCAAAAAATCCAGGGCAGAGTATGTCAGCCTTAATTTAATGTGTTCTTTGTCTCTTAAAAGTACCTAGATAACGCTTTTTTTCTGCCTCTGTGAAGTGCCAGCCACTGCTGCCCACATATTTGGGGTCTATTAATGTTCCACTAATATGACACTGTATATTATGTTTGTAAAAGTGTTATTTGTTTCTTTTTCAGATAAAATGGCGAAACTAGCACAAATCAATTCCATAAGCATCATACTACTCATCACAACACACGTCACATCATCAGCTAAGCCAAACACCAGGCCTGTGTTCGAGAACATCAACGAGCAAGCGAGGATAGATGATAACATAAGATTATCCAGCAGTCCAGTGTTACTGCCTTATGGTAACCCTCTAGCGGGTAATTCCATACAAAACGCAAGAATACATGCGAATAACCAACAGGCAATGTTCAATGCTGAAAGGATGAGGCAGCACAAAGCTCAATTAGAAAGATGGTCACAAGGACCTCGAGTAATAGACAGTTATATGAAAGCGTACCATGACTCGCAAGAAGATCACCAGCTGGCGTTAGAACAACAGCAGGCAACTTTAAGAGATAATCCTGTCACCAATCCTACTCCAATTAGAACGCAAAACCGACCAGTAAGACAAAGAATAGTACAAAATAAAAGGGTAGTACCAAATTCTGAAGTACCATCAAGAACAGCGCAAAGTGAACCGTTGACACCAACAAATAGAATCCAAAAACAAAGGCAAGAACTTCCCAGACGGGGAGAGAAGAGATTCTTCCAAGGAGTAGAACCAACTAAAATCACCAAAGCCGATGCAATAATAAATGATGCTAGAAACAGAAACCATAGATCCTACGGTTCAGCTGATTATCACCAAAACATGGAATCCAAGAGATACAATACCATTTATGTATCACCAACTCCTAGTTATGAACAGGGGGTTACAATAAAACCAAATGGCGATGCCGGTCTATCTCAAGTTCAAGCAAATGAACCTACTAATTTACACACAGTAGCTGTACCTAGTGATACAAAATATTCGTACCCAAATAATGTCAACTCTCTAAAATCAGTTCAAGACATACAAGCCCTCAACTCGTTATTAAAAATGAACCCTGAAGAACAGCTATCGGAGTTTAATGCTCTTTTGAATAATGAGAAAACTCCCGATGACATAACCAAAGGAATACCAGTAGATTTTTATTACTACCTGAAAGATCCAACGCAACAAAGTTTAACCCAAAATTACGACGATTTAAAATATAATCAAGTACCACAAACATATGCATATGCACCCCAATCTAACATCAAAGATCATACACCAATATCTGAAGAAGTAGATGATATAGAGGATCCTAATACTGTACAAAAACCAATCATCCAACCTATACCACCAACTATAATACCAGAACAAACCACTACAACGAAAAGTAATAATTACTATAAAGTTGAAGTCGCCAGTCAAACAATAAGCGCAGGTCCGAAGCATATTAAAGAAGAGTATTATGTTAAACAAGAAGATGATCCCCATTATGAATCGTTAACTTACGGATATCAACCTATTTACAAAGAAAAAGATGACAGCAAAAGTGAAATGTTTTTACATCATAACGCAGAACCGACTGGAGTCCAACATTTACTAGAAGACGGCACTGAAACTTCAGCATTTGGGGAAGATGATGTAAGTATTGATAAAGATTTCTCAGGCAAGAATTTAGGTTTTAACACAGTAATTACAAAAACCTTTAATGACGACATTGGCGTAAATAGAACGCATAGAACTAAACGCTCGCAATTAGAAACGGGTCCATTTCTTTTGGAGGATGAAAAAATAACCACTCAAGCACCGATTAGCTCTAATATCACCGACACTCCTACATCCGAGTCCCTTATAAGATTAAATCCGTTTGGCAAGAAACGAGTGAGCGATTTCAACGTTTTTTTAGCTCCTAACTTTCCCATTGGTGAGGCAACCGACTACGTAGATGATTATGATTACCCGCAGATAAAAAAGAGACCACACAACAAATACGAATCCTTTTACGAAGAAGACGATTACAGTTATGATGATTTTAGCTCTCCTGATTATGATATTCAAAACTACCCTTCATCTCCGAGCTATCAGTTAGAAGCTAAAGGGAGTTTTTCGAAAAAAGTCCGTCATTATAGACGGCCGAATTTGTCAAATCCACCCCAATTGTATGGGACACCCCCTGCCACGTCTTATGGTGTACCTATTTATGGTACGGCACCGACTATTTTTGCTTCCCCCCAAAGCTATGTTCAGCCTAAATTTGAAATTCCCGCTATAAACTCTTTGGGAAGTTTTCCAAATATAATAGAACCTGTGTATATGTTGACACAGTCGCAATTAAAAGAGTTAGTAGGTCACCATAATCTAAATATTGAACACCTGGATTTATACCAAGTTTCCAAGGAAAATAAAGGGAAAAAGGCTCCTCATTTTCCGAGGAATTATAGAAAACGGAACCCTTTTAGGCATGTCAGAAATAACTTGCATAAGTTACAGAAGTTTCATGGGTAGGTAAACTAGGTATTTACAGATACGAAATTTCTACCTCTACGATATAGCTTTCCTTAGCAAACAAAGTTAAACATGTCGTCCTTGCAGATACGCCTAAACGACGCGCAACTCGTACGCGACATTATCGTGTATCGATTCGCTAACTACCTAATGTTAAAAACAATATTTTAGGTCAAAAGCGGGTTGCTTAGGCATTTTCCGAAGTTTTCGGCTAATTGTTTAACTTTTCAATACAACTAACCTTACGAAAGATGTATCATTTTATCTAAATCACTTACCTATTTATTAAGTTATTTAAGGTTACTTTAAGATATTTATTATTATTTTTAAAAGTTAAGTTAAGCAAATAATTTGAATAAATTCAATAAAAAATTATAAGTTAAAAAAACGACTTTTTAAATAAAGACTTATCTTTTATTCTGAGCTGGGTACTCGAAACTATTATTAAAACAAGGAATTTAAACTATTAAGTAGATATACTAAGAACTTCATTGCATATTTTTTTAAATACCACATTTTCAGGTAATTTACAGGTTTACATTTGAAATTCAAGCTCTAGGCTAAAATCTATAGACCGCACTTTCCGTCAGCTCAGACTCAAGACAGAGTTAAAACGAGACAGATTGATGTCAGAGCATATTTGTGTCTCATTTTTACTCTATCTTAAGTCTAAGCTAAGTCAGAGCACGCTCTATAGATCTTAGAGGCTTCCGTAAAGTCTAGTAGACTTACTTTTTAACCCCCGATGAAAAAAGAAGGGTGCATAATTTTGACATAATATGTATCTGTGTATCTGTATGTCTGTCTGTTTCCTCATAGCTCCCTAACAAATGGACCGATTTTGATGCAATTTTTTCTATTTGAAAGTTAACGTGATCGAGATAGGTAGCTATAATAATAATTTAAAGTTA
Organism: Hipparchia semele; assembly: GCA_933228805.2. Classification (NCBI taxonomy): domain Eukaryota; kingdom Metazoa; phylum Arthropoda; class Insecta; order Lepidoptera; family Nymphalidae; genus Hipparchia; species Hipparchia semele. Next base: position 1,462,557 of record OW121733.1, on the reverse strand, counting down.
GACGTATAATTAATCTAAGAGTTAGACATAGTTTTTTTTTTAAGTACATTAGCCAAGCTGATATTAAATAATATCCTCCTAACCCCTACAAATAAGCAGAAAGCTTGTACCAGGAGTGGGTACGACAATAGTGCAACGGGTGGGGTTGGAACCGGCGACCTTTAAGTTTTCAGTCCGCACATTTAACCGTGGGGCTATTGAGGCTTCAGTTTCTAAAATACAGAAAAAACTACAATTGTATGGAAACTCAAACTTAGATACAACTTAAAGTTAACTTAAGGTAACAACCTACTCTTATATGACTATAATCTTCTAACAACAGCTTCTAGGCACATAGTTAATTCATATTACTTCACTGTCTTTCGTAGGTTGGCATATTTGCATAATAGACTCATTGCATGTGAATATTGGCGTTTCGTGGATATTTCGCAGGCAATGTTCATAAAATAATAGCTAAGTACCTAACACTATCGAATCGAATTGCTTCGAAGGTTATAAGCAGTAACTATTCACATGTAGGTAGGTCCGGGAGTCTGTAGCATTCAAGTCGGCATAGTTCTTGCAATTCACGAGGGCGCGTGAGCTTTACTTGTGGTTACGTCGTGTACATGCGCATTGCGTAAGTGTGCGTGCCTGTCAGAAGCCTAGGTGGGAGCGGTCAGGCGCGAGCAAGCTCTCGCTCCCACTTATATAGATACGAGACGCACACAACCATGAGCCACGCGTCCTCGAGAAATGAAACAACTTATAACAAAGAAAGAATTTTTATATGAATTTATAGTTAAAAATTGGACGAACAAAATAAGCTTGAAATGCGTTCGTAAAGCTCAAAAAAATAAAAAAAAATGCTGAAATGTTTTTTTTTATTGTATACTTATAAACTATTTTTCCTACGAAATAGAGTACGAATACATAATATTGTAGTAAATTTCATACTCTTTCAGAAAAACATAGTAGGTATTCACACACAAGTAAATACTTATAATATCTACGTCATATAGTTATTCGTAAAAAAAAGTGTTTCTAGTGTAAAGTAGTAGGTATAATATTATATTTTCTAAAAGAGTACGAAGCTTTCTATCGAATTTATTGTTTAAATAAACACAATGATAAATAAAACAGTTCAAGTTACTCATGAAATATTTTTTTATTTGATTAAAACCGTACACGTAACACATATTTTTTCACACAAATTAAACATATTTAGTTATTATTATCTATACTTATAAAAAAATTGTATCGGGACGAATTCTGTGCATTAAATATATTTAAATAAAGTCATTTATTATCGATACCGATTCCAAAACAATTTTTTTTGAATTTTTTGTCTGTCTGTGCGTGCATCACGCGAAAATACTGAACGGATTTGAATGAAATTTGGTATAGTGGTAGCTGATAATAAACAATAAGGTTTATCCGGGATAGGGGATGAAAGTTTTTGTTGATTTTGCTCCATAACTTCGTCAAATCTAAACCGAATTTGATAATTCTTTCTTTATTGTAAATTATGTACTAATTAGAAATATTTTGTCCAATTTTGGTGAAGATTTACTAAATACTATCGGAGATAGAGGACAGAACTTCTCACGGGCAAGTCATTCTAAACTTTTTCCACGCGAAGTCGCGGGAATTAGCTAGTCAGATATATATTTTAACTTCTATGTTTTGCCGCGATCGACCGGTCGATCGCGATCGACTGGTTGGCCACTTGTGCTATATACGGTACAATGTAGAGTAAATTACAGTAAAAAAAAATTGGTTTCTCTGGCTATAAACTGTACGTACCTACTTGTGGAGTTAGTAGGTACAACAAACATAGGGGGAAATTAAAAATATGACTAAAAAACTCTATGCTATGCCTACCTACTTCAATAAACTCGTAGGGACAGCTTCAATACGTAATAAACACGTTTAATTGGTAACATGTTTAGGTAATAATCAGCACGACGAGTAAATACAATTAAACTGGGAATTAAACTACACTATTATGCAAATTGTAGCCTCTCGAGACACAATTAATTAATTTGTATTCAATGCGTGACCACCATACGCTTTCTATTCCGATAGCAGCTTGGATCTTAGAAGCAAGATCCAAACTCGATCCAAAGAAAGTTTCCTTTAAGAATTACCTAATAGTTAGGTATCGCACGAACGTATTGAATTTGAACATCCGTTTAATATCTCGACTGGATTGCATGACAGGCGATTAGAACAATACGAGTATGACTTACCATAATAAAATTATGAGTCATATTAAGTTGGACTCATTGTTAAAACCACAAAAAATTGCCAAATTGATCCTTAGAGCAACTATAGCTTAGATATAGACTATAACTTAGAGCAACATTTCAAGTTGGCCGACTATTGAACAATTAAATTGCGTAGGTTAGTACTTACCTTCACAATTTAGTTAGTTGGCTAACTTTGATCGATTCTGATATGATCGGTAGGTTATAGTTGGACGATTTAGTTGGAAAAGATGTGCTACCATAAGTCACTATGCCTAATACTCTGCGATTTAGTTATCCAATATTGAAATTGTAAGTGTTCCACTGAACTGCACTGTAGTCCGACCACCTTATAGTTAGTGTCGCTTAGACTTACGTGACGTATGGACGGGCGATATTTATGCGATATAACTTTTTAAGCACTTAGTTAATTGTGAATTGGAAATTCAAGTAACAAAAAAGTTGAGATTTAGTGAATAATTATATTGTAAGTGTACGGACTGCACTGCAATTCAGTGGAACAAAGTGAGTGTTCGAAACGCCATATCTAGGAGGTACCTAGTACATAATATACAGTTAGGTACTATACACCGATGGGTCGAACTATTTTTTAAAAGCGCAACCGCCGAGTTTCTTGCTGGTTCTTCTCGGTTGGAACGGCATTCCGAACCAGTGGTAGGTAGATTCATATGACGATTCGAAAGCAATTTGTAAAAGTTTATTTGAATAAAAAATTATTCTATTCTATTCTATGAGAATGAGGGAATAAGGAGTGCAAACACCTCCAACTTTTTTTACCATAAAAAGCCTCTCCTAACTATCCGATTGTCGTTTAGGCAACTTGGCTTTAGCGGTAGATAACTTACCTCTTACTTACTGTCATTACAGCTCCAGTACGCAGCGAACTACGAGTTTGGATACAGAGTTCGCGACCAAGACAGCGGGAACTATTTCGGCCATAGAGAAGCTAAACACGGCAAGTCTACAACGGGAACCTATCATGTCCTTCTGCCAGATGGTCGGATGCAGCTTGTCAACTACTCCGCGGGACCTTCTGGATTCCATGCCGATATAAGCTATGATCATTTGCAATAAGGTGCAATAACGCATAATTTAAAGAGCCTGCCAGTGACGGATTTACTAGTACGGTAGTTAGCGTCAAAGTAAAATGAACTTTAATGGTATTGTTTTAAAACCACGAATTCAGTACAACAGATTTTAATTTGGAGCGTATCCGTATACGTAAACTAAATTGAGTTCTAATTTGATATTGTTAGAGTTGATTTTACTTTGACACTAATGTCATCGAATACGGATATGATGAATCGAATTAAATCTTATACTAAACCTCAATAGGTGGGCTGGAGCTTAAGGGGACTGATTTTGAAATTTTTTTGATGTCTCGCAGAAAAAAAGATTATTTATATACCTAGATGGTAAATGTGCTTAGGTAATAGATTATTTTTTTTTTTTCATTTTCGTAGTCGGTTTTTTTTTTCGTTGGTCGATAGAGGCGGCATTTGAATAGTCCATAGGCGGCAAATGTATAAGTTCGCCACTAGTTAGGCTCTGTACATACGACATAATATGGCCCGTGGCTTAACAAATAATCAGTCAAAAAATAACACACGGATGTTGCTTAAGTCAAAAATAGTTAAATTATTTCCTTCATATTACCTTACTTAGTATTAAATTCGAAAATTCAAAATTATTTATTTCACGGCTCATAAGACCAGTTAAGACTCTACGAAGATCTTCCAAAATAAGTAAAATACACATCCGCTGTTAGTTTTAAGTGTGTCCATAAGTCAAATATTTGTGACGTCAGAGTTCACTATTTCATACAAGCTCCCAATACTAGCGCGTTTTTTTAAGTTTTGACGTAACTATGATAAAGGTATTGCTATTAAATATTAATCCGAGTGTCCACTATCTAGTGAACCCTGTCTTATGCAATTCACTTGTTTTAAAGGTTTAGATATCATATGGCTAATTTTATTCCTTTTATTTAAAACTTAATTATCCAATATGTGTATTGAACGAATTAGTGTAATCCGCGTTAAAATTATTTAATTATCTTAATTATATTTATTTAGACTTAAGTTTATAATAGTCGGATACTAAAGGATACAAATAAAACACAAAACGTATTAAATATTTATTAAGATGTAACGGATTCAGACAAACATCAAAGAAATAAAACAGATAGGTAAGTTTAGACATAGAGAGCAATAGAAGACTTAAAACTTCTATTTTTTTAAGAACAATAACCAATTTCGTACCTCTCTACGTAAGTCTCACCACATTTTTTTTTAAGCTCGATATAATGTCACCACACTCAGTTCAAAATATAAAATGACATAAAAGAAAATGTTACCAAAATTATATAGCTCTCTTCCCGCCAAGCGAAAAAAGTGAAACGGCTAGAAAGCCAGTGTAATGTACGCACTTAAATAACAATGTGACACTTTGACATGACATTACATATTGTAACACTTGCATAAATGTTACGTAAATTAGCTTGAGTAAGTAATTACTTGTATAATGAATTTATTTAATGGGTAACTAGATAGTAATGCCACCAAATTATCTCTTAAAGTCTATTGGTTAAAGTAGTGCCACCAAGGGTGGACAAAATTGAGAATTTGACTATTTTTTTTTGTATAGGTAAGTACATAAGTAAAATATGGGTTTTTAATATTATAACACAATGTCATTTTTCTTTTTTTAATATCGTAACTAGTGTCGAAATTTTCCTGTTAGCTTTTAAGTTTCCTGTTAGAAAAAGAGAGCACTATTGCAATATGACGTCACGATTCAGGAACTCTATACACTCTCTTTACAAAACGTTTTAGAAAAAAGCTTAACTATAACTTATTTGCTTTTCGACCGATTTATATTCTTTTTTTACAAAAGTTATTCTTACATTTTATAGATATTTTCAATTATAATTAATTAATGTCCACATTTTGACAACAGTCAAATATCAGAATCCTCAATAGCCCAACGGCTAAAGTGGCGGACTGAAAACTGAAAGGTCGCAGGTTCGAATCCCATCCGTTTTTGTACCCACTCCTAGCACAAGCTTTCCGCTTATTTGGAGGTGATAGGAGGATATTAGTCAACTTCTACTTGGCTGATATTCTTTAAAAAAAATCCGTTATTCAAGTGTTCACGGTATTTGCTGTCAGTTCTTTCTATTATACTGTAGGTACAATGTTATGAAAAACCAGTACAGATTTGCAATATCCTGCCCTCCTCATTAATAACTTCCTTAACCAACATTTGCGAAATACGATTTTTTAATGCGATCTTATACGTACTTAGAAAAAAATTCTCTATCGATCCATCTAATCGGTAGGTATCGCCTTATTGCTGTAGTTTTTGATATTATCAATATGAAAAACGTCGTTTATTAGTTATCAAATGGCATCAATTCTTTATGAGTCCCCGCTTTTTGGATCAAAGTATTAAAGATAACTATGTTGCAAATAACAGAACACTGTTATTTTGACCAATATTGTAATATTAGCGTTAGTTCTGTGTGTGGAAGAACCGTTACTATAAAATAACGGTATTTAGGGCCCTGATTGAGGCTGTATCTTTGCGACTACAAATAACTACGTGTGTAATATTTGGTGTAATATAATATTATGTAAATAACTATTGTAAAATCATGTAAAAATAACATTGGCGAGTTTTTGACTAGTCAATTTTTTTTGTATTGTAGTGACAAAAAATTTTATTACCTAGGGTGACCAACCCAATTGCTAGCACTGCACCAGTTTATTCGCACTTTAGCAAAAAAGATTAAAATATAAGTTTCTGATTGTAGTTTTTAAATTTTCAGATTAAAAAATATTTAGGGGAATTCATATTTTTCACAATCGAAACCTTTCTAATCTGGAAAGTTTTAAAATGACGTCAGTATTGTAGTTGAAAGATATTGTTCTGGAGTTCCTGAAGTTTTCGGCCATTTTGACTGGTCGACTTACCAGTCAGTACTTACCAGTAGTTAATCCCGTATGTGCTAATAATTGGGGACTGGGTCATTTTTCAATTTTATTTCAAACTAGCGGACCCGACAGACGTTGTCCTGTCTTAACTATGAATATTAATATATATATAGCTACTCGTGCTGATTCACTGACTCACTCACTCATTGATCACCTCTCCTGTAAAATTTTGTATGGAAAAATTTTTTTTCACTCACGGTTTCGTATAGAGGGCAAAAATTCATTCGGAGGAAAAATATGGAGAGAGCTGATGATTGAGGATTTCGGAGACGGGTGAGGAGCACCGGCCAGGGTATCGAAGATAGGTGGGGGGCGTTCAACCAAATGTCACTCGAAACCTCATCCAATTGGCAGAGAGCCGAAAAAAAACTCCAAAATGGCGGATTCAAGATGGCGGCCATACAAATTTTGTTTGTGTCTATCTCGGAGAGTATAAGAGGTGGAAGAGTGGTTTCTTGGCAAAAGATGATTAAGACCCGAAGGTCTACTTGATGAATAGAAAAAAAATTCAAGATGGCGGAATTAAATTTTTTCCATACAAAATATATGCAAGACTTTAATAAGTTCCTTTTCAAAATTTCTAATGGTTCCGTAGAGAGGACAAAATTTCATTTGGAGAAAAAATATGGAGAGAGCTGATGGTTGAGGATTTCGGAGGTGGCAGAGGAGCACGGCCAGGATATCGAAGATAGGTGGGGGGTGTTCAAACAAAAGTCACTCGAAACCTCATCCAATTGGCAGGGAGCTGAAAAAAAATCAAAATGGCGGATTCAAGATGGCACCCATACAAATTTCGTCGGTGCCTATCTCGGTGACTATAAGAGATGGAAGAGTAGTTTCTTTGAAAAAGATGATCAAAACCCGGTAGTTTACGTGATGAATAGAAAAAAATTCAAGATGGCGAATTTTTTTTTTTCATACAAAATATATGACGAATTGGGAACTATGCAAGAATTTCATATGGTTCCTTTTCAAAATTTCTGATGGTTCGGAGGAAAAATATGAAGAGAGCTGATGATTGAGGATATGAGAGACGGGTGAGGAGCACCGGCCAGGGTATTGAAGATAGGTGGGGGGTGTTCAACCAAATGTCACTCGAAACCTCATCCAATTGGTAGAAAGCCGAAAAAAACTTCCAAAATGGCGGATTCAATATGGTGGCCATACAAATTTCTAAAAAGATGATCAAGACCCAAAGGTCTATTTGGTTAACAGAAAAACCGCGGTTCGCTTTAGCGAGCCGCGCACCCACGCGCCCTACTAGTTCTTTTATAAGAACCTTCTCCTGACAATAACAAACACAACCAAAAAAGAATTAGCGAAATCGGTCCAGCCAGCGTGATGCGATGACCAAGGAAATAGGGATTCACTTTTATACATATAGATTCTTGTTGATTTAAGAAAAAAATTCTTAAAAAGTTCTTTAATTATATATATTATTAAACAAGTAACCTTATGAACACAATTATTTAAAGAATTTGGTTAGATTTTAATTTAAAAAACATATTTGAAATTGGATAAACTGTTAAAGTGCTAATAATTGGGTCGGTCACCCTATTTATTTTTCAAGAATTTGTATTAGTCATAGACTAAAGATAAAGGATTAAATGTTCAAATCGGCTTCATATCATATTTTCTTTAGAATTTGTAAGCTAAAAATCTTTTTTGGATGTTAACTATTTATTTAAAATATGTACTTATGCATTTTAATTTGTATTAATATTACAATGCTTTTGGGAATGTACAGTTTATGTATGGATCTATGCCCAAATATTTATCAAAGAGATACAATTTCGAATAAAACAACAAGAAAAGTTTAATATTTTATTTATACACGGAGTTTTCGTATAATACCTACATTTAATTTTAATTCGGTTATAATTAAAACACAAAGAACTATTCGAATTGAATCACCTAGGTTAAAAAATCATTATATTAAGTAGGTACCTTTTACCTTGCTTTTACCTAGACTGCCTAACTTGAAAATGAGTACCCCACTCCTATACTTGATCTGCAGAGAATCCACAGACAGTGCGCAAAGTAGATATCTACCTTGTGTACAAAATAAAAATCGGTATTAGTACTGAATAAACGACTCTAAAATAATAACATTAACGTTATCAGTTGTTTTATTTTATTTATTTATAATCAACAGCGTTTATAAAACTTAATATTACATGGTTAACTATTTTAAGTAAATATTTTAAGTGCAAAGGAGCGGGGCACAAGTTTTAACAAAGCATAATAAAATTAAAAACTAAAATTGGATAAAATATTAATTCCACTTCAACTAACTATTTAAGCTTACAGATAACTAGTTAAAAATTTAAATTACGTTTGAACACATTTTTTTTCTGTTTAAAACAAAATATTAAAATGTCCTCTCATGATACAAATTAACTAATTACATTCACTAAAATAAAAAAATTAACTAAAAGAGAAATAAAGTACTTGCCTATAGAAAAATGTTGCTATAACTAATTTGGTTATTCACATCTAAATTGATAGCTTTAAAATTAAAAATATTTAATAATTCATTCGTGAAAAAAATGAATAAACTCGAGATAAGTGTGTGAAAACAAATTAAAAGGACTTTCATAGATTCCGAATATTAATACTTTATAATTTATTTTATTTGGAATCTATGAAAGTATCTAAATACAAAAAATTTTATATTAAAATGCGAATCGAATTTTGATGACTATCAATTAGATATGATTTTTTTAATTTTATGGAACTAATTACTTACTTAGTTATTTTTTTTTTTAATAAGTATAGTTTACCTACGTAAAATACAGACGTATTTTATTATTTTACAATACAAACCTTATAATAATTACAAATCGGATAATCGGATGCATATTTACCTAAGGGCCGATCTACACCGGAATGGCAGCGGCCGGGCGAGCACTTTCAGTGTGAAATAATTTTAAACTTTATCTACGTTAACGCTAAAGACCAGAATCGCTTGACGCGCGGCACCGCGTGACGATTTTGAGTTTTTCAAGCGATACTGGTCTTTAGTGATAAGGTATGTAAAGTTTAAAATTATTTCACCGCTGCCATTCCGGTATAGATCAGGTGTTGGCTAAGTATGGAATCCACTTCCGTGCCTACAGAAAAACGTTTAGATCCCGCGATTACCTCGCCTAATCACTGGCAGACTTCTGGGCACAGATCTCCTCTCAGAATGAGAAGGGTTTAGGCCACGGGTGGCCAACCGGTCCATCGCGGCTAGGGAATGCAAATCTCGCGAGATTGGGGCTCAAGCCAGATCTCGCGAGATTGTAAATAACAATACCGCGAGATCTCGCCAATTTCGAGATCTCGCGAGATTGGCAGTTTTGTGTGTGTTTTTTGCCAATAATCACAATATTTGAATAAATTAGAAAAAATAATAAACATTATAAGTATTATAAGATAACATTTATTTTCACGAATTTTTTCAATAGACTTTTATGCATCAAATTGTCTATAATTTTTTAATAAACTTCTAAGTAGTAAACTTTGACCTACGTATCTACCAAATCACTGTGGAAGCACTGTATACATAGCACAGTTTGGTTACCTATTGTAAAAAAAAATATTTTTTGTTTTTTGAAAAGCAACTGCTGAGTTTCTTGCCGGTTCTTCTCAGCAGAATCTGCATTCCAAACCGGTGGTAGATTAATAACGTGTCATGAGAGCTACAAGTTGGCCTACATGAAATAAATAAATTTTGAATTTGAAATAACAAATGAAAAAAAGTCTTCTCTTCTAATATCTTTTAGTAATTTAAAAATTAATTCGCGCACCGAACGAAACCGACAGCTCGCAACTCCGTTCGTGTCAGTCCGCGCTTCGAATAAGACTTTTTTATGCTCGAGTGCAATCTCGTTAATCTCGCGAGATCTCGCCCTTTTTTCGTCCGAGATTAATCTCGCTAAAAAAGGCCGAGATCTCGCGAGAACGAGATCTCGCGAGATCGAGATTGCATTCCCTAATCGCGGCTATTAGTCGAGTCGATCGCGCCATGACTTTGCAAATCTAGCGGAAGATGCTTCGCAATGCTCACACTAATATCATTATAAACAAGTAGTTAGTAACTAGTTACTAATAATTCAATTTTATGTTTTCCCTTTAATCAAATAAAAATAACGTGTGGCACTCGGGGACTGCCGCGGTAAAGCTATTGCATAGCATTTTTATCAACGCCATCTAGCGGTGAGAGGAGTCCCGTGTCAGGTTATTTTCGTCACGGAATTTCTGGATTCGGTCTCCACGCTCAAGGCCCGCGATAGAAGCTATGCAATAGCTTAAAAATACTAGGTACATAGTATGTAACTTTTTCGCTGTTTCATTTATCAAGAAGTGTGTAATTGGTAGATCTCACAGGGTTTCGGAATAGATAGATCTTAGCTCTAATCAAGTTGGCCACCCCTGGTGCGGATTGGCACACTTCACACACCTTTAAGAACATTATAGAGAACTCTCAGAAGTGTGTAATTGGTAGATCTCACAGGGTTTAGTGAGTAAATAGTAGATCTTAGCTCTAATCAAGTTGACCACCCCTGGTGCGGATTGGCACACTTCACACACCTTTAAGAACATTATAGAGAACTCTCAGAAGTGTGTAATTGGTAGATCTCACAGGGTTTAGTGAGTAAATAGTAGATCTTAGCTCTAATCAAGTTGGCCACCCCTGGTGCGGATTGGCACACTTCACACACCTTTCAGAACATTATTATAGAGAACTCTCAGGCACACACACATCCTATGATTAACTAAATTTAGCTTCAAAAGTTTCGATATAGAAAATTAGCAGACTTTTTCACACATTTATAACATTGGATAATTGTTGTTAAAAATCCATTGGGAACTCTGATTTTCCGAAACAAAATGTATACTATAATCATTTCCAGGATGCAACTTGGTACTTGTCTTTATCCAAAAAAAAAAAATAGATTAAAAAAAAAAAAACTTGTCTTTACCCTATTATCTTCCTAGGGATGCAAGCCATCTCCTTGCTAAATTGAGTCAAAATCGGTACAGGTCGGAAGTAACAGACACGTTCAAATATATAAAAAGAAAAGGTGACTGATTGACTGACTGATCTGTCAACGTACAGCTCTAACCGCTGGACGGATCAGGCTGAGGCATACAGATAGCTATTATGACGTAGGCATCCGCTAAGAAAGAATTTTTGAAAATTAAACCCCTAAGAGGGTAAAATAGGGGTTTGAAAAATCGAACTTAACGTAATGAATAAAATATTTTCAAATTTTTATTTTCAAAAACTACCCTCAAAAAAATAGCGTTATTAAAATAAACAAAAAAACCATAGTATTTAAAATCACTATAATTCATTTTTATTTAGATATAATGGGTACTAATTACGCTGTGTATAATCTCTAAACTACATAGACAGGTTCCTATCGGAAAGGTAAAAATTAGCATTTGGAACTGTCAAAATTATTTAGTTTAGAGATTGTATACAAATACAATAGAATTAGCATAAACATATTTTTATCTTCCATTAAAATAGAAATAGAAATAGAAATAGAAATAGAAATATTTTTTATTCAAATAAACTTTTACAAGCACTTTTGAATCGTCAATGAATCTACCACTGGTTCGGAATGCCTTTCCTGCCGAGAAGAGCCAGTAAGAAACTCGGCGGTTGCTCTTTTCAAAAAAAATAAAAAATTTACAATTGTTATTGAACACAGGATAGTTATTACTGTCTTATGAATCACTGGAGCGAATTATATCCACGCTTTTTTATCATTTACATAGTCTTCAATTGTATAATATGCTTTTTTCATGAGAGCAGATTTAATTGATTTCTTAAACTTGTGTAGAGGCAAGTCTAAGATTGACTGTGGAATTTTATTGTAAAACGTCACGCCCATTCTCACAAATGTCTTTTGGACCCTCTTGAGGCGCAGCCCAGGAAACATGAGCCTATTTGGATTTCTACTTGGTCTATCGGACAAATCACTCTTTTTTTTGTAACTCAAAATGTTTTGTCTGACAAATATTATGTTGTTATAAATATATTGTGAAGCTACTGTAAGAATGCCTATCTCTTTAAATCTTTCTCGAAGGGAATCCCGCGGCCTCAAATTATAGATTGCGCGGATTGCCCTCTTCTGCAAAACAAAAATTTTTCCAATATCGGCTGCCTTACCCCATACTAAGATTCCGTATGACATAATACTATGGAAATATGCAAAATAAACAATTTTTGCAGTTTCTATGTCAGTCAACTGTCGAATCTTCCTAACAGCGTAAGCAGCAGAGCTAAGTTTGCCAGCAAGCGTTGCTATATGGGTGCCCCATTGTAGCTTTGAATCCAGGGTTAACCCCAAAAACACTGTGGAGTCCTCAGTTTTCAAAGGTTCATTATTTATCTTTAAATTTTTACTGACAGTTCTCGTGTTAGGTAATAAAAACTCAACACATTTTGTTTTTTTAGCATTTAAGAGGAGATTATTTGCCGTAAACCATTCAGAAACTTGAGATAATGCATTATTTACATCGTCAAAATTGTCTTTCATCCTATCGACTTTAAAAATTAAAGACGTATCATCAGCAAATAGTACAATATCGCAAGTATTTTGGACAAAATGTGGTAAATCATTTATGTAGACCAAAAACATGAATGGACCTAGAATAGAACCCTGGGGTACACCCATTACTGAGGCTGATCCGGATGATTTTACATCATTGACACATACTCTTTGGACTCGGTTGCTGAGATAAGACGCAATGAGACTAAGTGCAAAATCTTTAATGCCATAGTGGCTCAGTTTAAGCAAAAGAGTCTCGTGATCAACGCAGTCGAATGCCTTTGACAAATCACAGAAAATACCAATGGCATTCTGTGAGTTCTCCCACGCATCGAATATGTGTTGTAATAGCCTTGCGGCTGCATCGGTTGTTGATCGACCCTTTGTAAAACCATACTGCTCAGTGTGTAGGAGTTTATTTAAATTAAAGTGTAAAAGCAGTTGGTTGAGCATTATTTTTTCGAATATCTTGCTGAGAGTTGGCAAAATTGAAATTGGCCTGTAGTTATTCGGGTCACTTTTGCTGCCCGATTTAAAAAGCGGTATTAGCTTACTACATTTCATAAGATCTGGAAAAGATCCAGAATCTACTGATTTATTAAAAATTAAAGCAAGATACGGCGCAATAATATCAATTACATTATGAATTATTTTAACTGATATCCCCCATAGATCTGCTGTTTTCTTATTTTGTAAAGATTTAAATGTTTTGACTATGTCATATGGGGTAACGTGTTCAAACCTAAATAACTTATTGCACTCAGAGACATTGCTTCTCAGAAGACGATAGGCTTCTGCCGGCGAGGAATTTAGAGAACTGGTTGTGGTAATTGGAATATTTTTGAAAAAGTTCTCAAATGTATTTACAAATTCTATATCGGAGTTAACCCTCTATTGCATACAAAGCCAATTTTGGCTGCTCAACTTTAGTAATTTATTTCTACCCTAATTTTAAACAAAATTATAAAATGTCAATGTAGTAATATTAAGGAATTCAAACTGAACCGAAACGTAATTTTTATTATCTATGGCCAACGTCATGTGTCATTATAACCTCACTTTTCTCCGGTGCGTACGCGACGTCGTTCTTAGTGAATTTATTGCAGCTTTGTTGGTGGAAATTAAATAGAAAAGGTAAGAAAATTGATGTTAAAAAATGTAAATAATGTTCTGCAAAACCTCTGTTTTTGACCCCTATCACAGTTTATTCAAAATATTTGCTCCTTATACTTCATTTTCAATATTTTCTACAGGAGCCAATTTTGGCTTCGCATGCATTTACGATGAAGTATGTTTGCGCCTAAAATGGCTTCGCATGCATTCAGAGTTTTTTTTTATCTTTCCAGAATGCTTCCTTCACGCTTTTATGGCACTGCTAACTGCATTAAACCTATTCCTGGTGATGGCTCTCTTAGCAACGATGATTCACTATCTGATTCCGATGACGATGTTCCGGTTTCGCGCTTGCGCAACCAAACACGTAAAAAACCTATAATTATTCTACCATCCGATTCCGATACTTCCGATGACGAAATAGTTGATCCTAGACCTAAAAATTTGAAACAGAAGCGAGCAGTTAAGGAAAAAATTATCTGGACTGAAGGAAAAATGCCAGCGTATGATGAAAATAATTTCAATTTTAGTGGTAGCCTGGAATTGCCAGAGTTTACTCAAGAATTAGAATCACCTGCCGAATTTTTCCAATTTTTTTTCACAGAAGATTTGATAACATTTATTACGGAACAGTCAAATCTGAAATCTACTCAGGTCAATGTTAACAAGCCAGCAAATATCACAACTACTGAGATTGAGCAATTTATAGGTATTGTCATCTTCACCTCATTAGTTCACCTGCCATCTACACGGATGTATTGGTCCAACAACATTGGTCAGCATCAAGTCAATTCAATAATGACATGTAATAAGTTTGAAATGATAAAACGTCATCTTCATTTCAATAATAATGAAGATTTCAAACCACCCAGTACACAAAGTCACGATAAACTGTTTAAAATTCGACCTCTCATAGAAAAATTAAGAGAGCGGTTACTTTTGATACCCAAAGAAGAATATCTGGCCGTAGATGAGCAAATTATACCCACGAAAGCTCGCCACCAACTCAAACAGTACAATCCAGCCAAACCTCATAAGTGGGGGTACAAAAATCAAGTGTTGAGTGGCGTATCAGGGTTCAGTTACGACTTCGATATTTTTGCTGGCGATCAAAGCAACATTTTTCCAAGTGATGCACCAGATCTTGGTGTCAGCTCCAACGTTGTTACACGACTCACATCTACTGTGCCTCGAAATGTAAACCACAAAATATTTTTCGATAACTGGTTCAATAGTATAAAATTGCAAGTTTACCTGTACAAAAATGGATTCCTGCCATTGGGAACCATTAGGATGAACAGAGTACCTAACGCTGATATGCCTACAGAAAAGGACCTGAAGAAAATAGGTCGTGGTACTATGGTTGAGAAAATCGCCATCGTCGATGACGTAAAACTAAGCCTGGTATCATGGTATGACAATAAAGTGGTCAATTTACTGTCTGCGTTTGTTGGTAGTGAACCGACTTCTACTAAGACTAGATATTTCAGAAAAGATAAACAGTACAAGGACATAACATCGCCACAATGCGTTGATGTGTATAACCGACACATGGGAGGCGTTGATTTGCTTGACTCTTTGTTAGGACTGTATAGGATCAAAATAAGATCTCGTCAGTGGTATAAAAAAATATTTTTCCACTTGGTTGATATGTGTGCAGTTAATGCTTGGTTACTGTGGCGACGCAAGACTGACCAATACATGTCACTATTTGACTTCAAGCTAGCCATTTCTGAACATTATTGCAAGGCTGGCAAAAGTATCTCAAGAAAAAGAGGCCGTCCTAGTATCAGTAATCCCGGTACACCTACCTTGTCAAGAGGAAATACTCCTACGTCATCTAGAACGGGTACTCCTACCAGTAGAAATGAATCTTTCGCACCTCGAAAAAGGGCACGGAAAACCCCAGCAAAAGTGCAAGACCTACCTCTAAATTCAGTACGTACAGACAAAATTGACCATTTCCCAATACACCAAAAGAATCGTCAATTATGTCAGAATGATTGTTCTTTGCGTTCTCATATAAAATGTGAGAAATGTGACGTGTTTCTTTGCTTGAATGAGAAAAGAAACTGTTTTAGAGAATTTCACCTTGTGTAAGTTTTGGTATTTGTTGTGCATAGGAAGCCAAAAATGGCAGTCTCATACACAGACGTTATTGCATGGGAAGCCAATTTTGGCTTCTGTTTTTTTTTTCTAAAATAAGATACTTATTTTTTTTTTCACTTTATATTTTGTCTTACAAGCCCTATTAAAACACATTAAAACATAAAAATATTTTTTTTCTTTTTAATTTAATAATTCATGCAATAGAGGGTTAATTACATGATTATCAATTTTAAGCTCCAATTTATTATTATTATGCACCTTATGGTTATTCATTTCATCGCCAATGATGCCCCATGTTGTTTTAATTTTATTATCAGAATTGACAATTTTTTGTTTTATGTGAAGTGACTTTGCTTGTATGCACACATTTTTAAACAATTTAGAATAATTTCTTACATATTCAATAAACGCGGGGGAATAATTATATTTTTTTTCTGCATACAAGTCAAACAGCTTATTTCTACTTTTATAGATGCCGGCAGTTGCCCAGTCACTAAACTTAAGATCTTTAAACAGTCTTTTCTCCATCACCTTAAAGATAGAGTTATATTGTGAGCTTAACAAATCAAAAAACTTTGTATAAATTTCATCCGGATCATCCTGTGCAAGGTCAAGCGTCGGCAATCCAGCTGAGATGCTTTGTTTAAAATGCTTTACTTTTTTAGTGGTAACTGGCCTGTATTTTATTACTTTTGTTATATTTTGTTGACTGCTTGGAATAGATATCATTTGACCGCAATGATCAGATCTGAGATAAGTGATAACAGATTTTTCAATAATGTTACAATCACAAAAAATGTTGTCAATACAGGTAGCTGAGTTTGCAGTTACTCTTGTAGGTTCATCAAAAATATTCTCTAAATTAAAGCTTTTAAATAAGTTAAGTAGCCTACCAGTAAAAGGAGTGTGAAGCAAAATATCAATATTAAAGTCTCCACAGACCACTATTTTTTTTGATGACCTACATAGCCGCCTTAAGGCATCCTCCATTACCTCCTCAAAAACAACAAAGTCGCCCGAGGGTGGGCGGTACACGCAAACTACAATATATCGGTCCAGCTCAACACAAGACAGCTCAATAGTAAAGGAGGTGGGTTGATAAGGCAACAAAATCCGCCCCTCATACACTCGAAAAAAAAAGTTCCAGATTTCGACAAATTGTAAATGTATTTATATACTTGAAGATATAAACTTTATTTTAATATAAAGTTTAGGTGATAAAAAAAATAGTAAGTTACAGAAAATATTACCCAAAAAGAGAGTGTTTCTTTTACTTTTCTTACATTTTCATAAATTTTAGTCGTTTTTTAAGCTTTGATTTAATATTTTAGTATGAGGCGCTCCATGAACCATGGTAAACGTAACTGATAATGATGCTCCTTTTTATAAGCTTTTATATGAGTATTAATTTATTTTGGTTCATGGAGCGCCTCATTCTAAAATATTAAATCAAAGCTTAAAAAACGACTAAAATGTATGAAAATGTAAGAAAAGTAAAAGAAACACACTCTTTTTGGGTAATATTTTCTGTAACTTACTATTTTTTTTATCACCTAAACTTTATATTAAAATAAAGTTTATATCTTCAAGTATATAAATACATTTACAATTTGTCCGAATCTGGAACTTTTTTTTTCAAGTGTATGAGGGGCGGATTTTGGGCCTTATCAACCCACCTCCTTTCAAGTTGTGAATTTAGCAGATGAGACTTTGTTCTACGGAACGGTCGAATTATTATAAGGAACAAAAAAAAAACAAGTCATATTTGAAATCGCTACAACTAAAAATATTAATTAGACAATATTACAACTGAAATACGTCTTTTCAGTCTATTTTCATTTTCTTGGCTTCGACCTCCTCTGATTCGGTGTTGGACATGCGTTTCAGTTTGCCCTCAAAGTTCTTGGACAAATTCGATAGATGGCGTATCTCGTTGGTGATTCCCCGGATTTTGGCCATGGTTGATTGGCTCTTGGTTTTGGGGCTCTGGGTCGACGTCGAGGGTCCCGGGTTCTGTTCCGCCCTTGAGTCCAGTTCCTCGGATAGGCTCGGCAGCTTTATGAGCGGTTTCCGCGGTTTTATGTTCGGTAATGCTGGAATATGATAATTTAAAATATAAGAATTTACCCATTGATATAATATACCCAACCACCATTTGTACATGTTTTCAAGCAAAAAAAAAAAAATGTGAAGCCTCGATAGCCCAACGGTTAAAGGTGCGGACCGAAAACTGAAATAGCATAGTTTTGTTACCTATTGTAAAATTTTTTTTTTCAAAAGAGCAACTGCTGAGTTTCTTACCGGCTCCTCTCAGCAGAATCTGCATTCCAAACCGGTGGTAGATTTATGACGTGTCATAAGAGCCACAAGTTGGCCTACATGAAATAAATGGATTTTGAATTTGAAAAATCGCAGGTTTGACCCCGCCCGTTGCACTATTGTCGTACCCACTCCTAACACAAGCTTTCCGCTTATTTCGAGGGGAGAGGAGGATATTAGTCAACTTCAGTTAAGCTAATATTCTTTAAAAAAAACTGTTGTTACTTCCAAGAAAAAGAATCGATTTTTTAAAAAATTATTACAAATATATATTATTTTTAAAAAATGATTACAAAAATACAATCGAAATATATAAAAGGCAAAGGTGACTGACTGACTGATCTATCAACGCGCAGCTTAAACTACTGGACGGATCGAGCTGAAATTTGGCATACAGATAGCTGTTATGATGTATGCATCCGCTAAGAAAGGATTTTTGAAAATTCAACCCCTAAGGGGATAAAATAGGGGTTGGAAAAATCGAATTTAACGTGAGCGAAGCCGCGGGACAAAGCTATTATAATATAAAGTCTCAAAAATTGCTGCTGGGTGAGACCCAAGCAGTCAGTGGTCAGGGCTCCAGAGTGAGGAACCTCCTCACAATGCGTGCCGTCTCAAGGAGTACCGCCTTCTGTATCCTGCCCTTGATCTGAGTACTAAGCGAAAGTTTCTATTTTTTTTTTTCTCATATTATCTTGTATTCATCTTTCATTTATGTTTTTGTTTAATTTACTTTATTTTATGCATTTGAACAAGTTTGTATCAATATGGGTGAACATTTTTTTTTTTTTATTCGATGACAAGATAGGCCTTGACTGCGATCTCACTGATGGTAAGTGACGATGCAGTCTAAGATGGTAGCGGGCTAACTTGGAAGGGGTATAGCAGTATAAATTCAACCCATACCCCTTATCGGTTTCTACACGCCATCGCGCCGGAACGCTAAATCGCTTGGCGGCACGTCTTTGACGGTAGGGTGGTAACTAGCCACGGCCAAAGCCTCCCACCAGACCAGACCAGAGACAATTTAGAAATTATAAATTCCTAAACTGCCCCCGCCGGGAATCGAACCCGAGACCTCCCAGTTATAAAACCACAGCGCTCACCACTGCGCCAGGGAGGAAGATAGTCCTTGACTGCGATCTCACCTGTACAATTCAACCCATACCCCGAATCCGTCTCTACACGTCATCGTGCCGGAACGCTTAATCGCTTGGCGGCACGTCTTTGACGGTAGGATCTTTAAACTCTTTAAACGCACCTTTAGCCTGATTCCTCTTCGATGTGCCGATGGGCAGCACGGAGAGGTCCAGCTTGATCTGACTGCCGAAGTGCCGCAGCGGCTGCGACCCTGACGCCGCGTCGTTCGCTGCTGTTGCTGACGAATTAACGAGCTTTTATTTTTGGCTGGCTTTTAATAATAATAATTTGTTTATTTCATGCAATTAGGTACCCATAACAATATTCATACATAAAAGAAGTTAAATCCTACTTAATATTATAAATGTGAGTGTGGATGTTTGGATGTTTGTTACCCAATCACGCAAAAACGGCAAAATACAAACAAATACACTTTCTTATCTAAATATATAAAAGGAAAAGGTGACTGACTGACTGACTGACTGACTGACTGATCTATCAACGCACAGCTCTAACCACTGGACCGATCGAGCTGAAATTTGGCATAGAGGTAGCTGTTAGGACGTAGGCATCCGCTAAGAAAGGATTTTGGAAAATTTCAACCCCAAGAGGGTTAAATAGGGGGTTAAAAAATCGAACCTAACGTGAGCGAAGCCGCGGGTTAAAGCTAGTTTCTAATATTAGTAGAGATGACGAGGGTATATGCATATTTTTGATTGGGATACAATAAGTCGAGCCGCAGAATTTTTTTTTGGCCACAAAACCTAGCTTCTAATTTTATAACTAAACCTACCTAAGTCAAAAAATTATCATTTTTTAAATTTTATTTTTCTCAACAAAAATTTTTTTTGCTTTTTTTCTTTAGTTAACTATATTAGAAACATTTTTTTTAATTACATTTTCTCAAAAAAAAACTTTTTTTTTAAATTTAGTTACATAGATACCTATCATTTGCTGTTGCTGTGCTATGATGCTGAGTTGTATTTATAGAAGCTTATATTCACAATATTTTGTGGCTAAAACAGTATTTTTAGAGGCACATTGATTGTGGCTGACTTATTAATTTAGAGGCCAATGTATATTTTTAGAGGCTAATAATGCTACTAAATAGCAGCCTGTTTAATTACATGCCTTTTTGATTCTAGGATAATGTTTGACTTTAACTTTTTTTTTTGTATGTTTGTAGCTGACCTGCGATAGCTTTTCCGCCCACAGCTTGGTTGGTGTGCGTCAACTCGCTGTAACGAATGTCGCACTCCTCTATACGCTTCTTGAGGTCGGCTGAAAACAAACAAGATTTTAATTGTTACAAAATAATACGAGTACGTATCACGGTAATTATTTTAGTTGGGATTGTCGATATTTCGATCCAATTGCATGGACCGTGGTCACGACGGGACTGCGGTGTTGCGAGACTTCAAGTCGAAGCTGTCATTAAAGTATGTAATGTATGTAAATGTATTGTACTCAGGAAAATTCATCGTGGAAGCACTGTATACATAGCATAGTTTCATTAACTATTGTAAATTTTTTTTTTTTTTGAAAAGAGCAACCGCCGAGTTTCTTGCTGGCTCTTCTCGGCAGGAAAGGCATTCCGAACCAGTGGTAGATTCATTGACGATTCAAAAGTGCTTGTAAAAGTTTATTTGAAAAAAAAATATTTCTATTCTATTCTAAAGTTCGGCAAAAACACTAACAACGTCACTTTTTAAAGTTGCTGTACGACGCTTTTCTGGTTTGCATAATTCTACGACTGGATTCCACATACTAGCTAGTAATTTAAACTAGCTAGTATGTGGATTATGTCAGCAAATCACGAATCAAGTCTAAAATCTTTAAACAAGATTTTTTTTAATCCGACATAGGCCTACACTTGACGACAATCAGTAAGATAGCACTGAAGAGGTTTTGGGTGTGAGCGCGCTTGCCTAGACGATGCCTATTCACGCTTGCCTTGAAGGTACTCAAAAAGTGGCAGGAAACACGGATGCTGGAAGAGTGTTCCACACCTTAGCGGTTCTTATTAGGAACTTTGAATTTGAAGAGTTTAATTCGAGTAGGTTGGGTTTCTACCACATAAGGATGCCAACGCTCACGACTTCTCGCAGTTCTGTGGTAAAAGGTGAACGAGATTATTCTTTTTAAAGAATAATCACCTTCACCATGCTTAAGTGTTATAATGACATTTGTGGGTCGGACGCTAGCAATGTGGACATATTCCACGATACTTTACCAAAATTCAAAAAAAATTTAGCTGGTAAAAGTTAATGTACTTATACTAGACTTGCTGTTTACTTCTTAATCTTCTTCTATTTATCTTTACTATAAGTTTTTGTCCTTGTTTTTTTAGAAGTAATGCATGTTTAGTTATTGCCGTCTTTCTTCTCATGTCATTTTTATTTAAAGTAGTGCATGTTTAGTTTCTAATTTTCTTTCTTTTACGCCTGTAATTGACAACCATACTATATTTATGTAATAGAATTTGTCTGTCTTTCTTGTATGGAAGTTGTTGGTGTATTGGCCACACTAACACACTGATTTTGGTGTCATCTAGATCTGGCGTAAAGTTGAGTATTGCTTCAATTTCTGCTACTCGTGTCGCCATCTACTGCAACCAATGTGGAGTAGTCCACTTTAAGCTAGTGTGGAATGTGGACTACTCCACATTGGTGGCGCCACGCGTATTGTGGTAGTAATAACAATCAATGTGGAATAGTCCACTTCAAGCTAGTGTGGACTGTGGACTACTCCACATTGGTGGCGCCACGCGTATTGTGGTAGTAATAACAATCAATGTGGAATAGTCCACTTCAAGCTAGTGTGGAATGTGGACTACTCCACATTGGTGGCGCCACGCGTATTGTGGTAGTAATAACAATCAATGTGGAATAGTCCACTTCAAGCTAGTGTGGACTGTGGACTACTCCACATTAGTGGCGCCACGCGTATTGTGGTACTAATGACAAGCCACAAACTAATAGACTCTTACCGATAGAGTTGTCTTGCTGTCTCTGTCGTTTGGACATTTCCCGGATGGCCTTGTGTTGTCTCCACGCGATCTTCTTGTAGTCCATCATCTGCAACTCAAAATACGTGTAAAAACGAATAGTTTGCTCTTTTTTAGTTAGTTTTTTATTTTGATTGCGGTATCAGACGAACATGGTGGTAACAAATGTTGCAGTCTTGAAAAATTTTCTTCCCGAAACACTGGTAAGCCAGGAAACGTCTTATACAGATAGGAAATATGACAAGAGCATATTTTTGCTGGTTCTTCTAGGTTGGAATGGTATTTCAATGGATCTATCCACTTAATGATTTCAAAATACTCTGTAAAAGTTTATTTGAATAAACAATTATTCTTTTTCACTAGCGAATACTTCACAAATAGAGACCCGGAAAATTAGGATTAACTTAATTAACTTTAAAACAAAAAATATCATGTTGCTTACGAAAATCAAAGTTTCCGATGTATGCAAACTCTTACTGCTTTTCTAAAGTGCAATCATTAAAAATTTAAACGACTGATTCTGCAAGCTTTGTACAACAATCAAATCAAATTCAAAATTTATTTATTTCATGTAGGCCACTTGCAGTTCTTATGACACGTAAGTCTATCACCAGTTCGGAATGCAGATTCTGCTGAGAAGAGTCACAGTTTGATAATAGGTGTCATTATGTGCCTAATTGCGGTGAAATTGGAGCCGCTTTATGAGCAAGTGTATTGAAAAATAGTTTTTTATTCAAATAAACTTTTAAAAAGTGCTTTTGGATTTCACGGATTCACTTCGGAATGGTGATACAAATTGAAAGGAATTTTTTTACCTGAAACGCGTTGGTTTATTTCATTACAAAATGTATCTTAATCTTAGGCTGAAATGTATAGACTGCACTCTCACTCAGCTCAGCCTCAAGACAGAAATAAAACGAGACAGATTTATGTCAGAGCATATTTGTGTCTCGTTTTAACTCTATCTGAAGTCTGAGCTGAGTCAGAGCACGCTCTATAGATCTCAGCATTAATGTAGAGGTACGAAAGTGCGTTCTCACCCGCTTGTGGTATTTCTTGTACTGGGCGGCGAGATAGAGCGACAGTTTCGCGTTCAAGATGGACCTTCGTCGCAGATGCAGCATCTGTTGGCGGACCGCTGCTATTGGCGCCAAGACTGGTGGAAAAATAACTAAAAATACATATTTTTTTATATCTGTCATCGGCTTCTCCTTATTTCAATAAATATCCTCCCCTTTAGTGATATGTTAGACAGTTCACCTCCCATCCAGCTCCAGTATACTTTGCCATCTTTTGAGGTTCTGTTTGCTTTTACCTCACTAGCTCAAAAAGGGCTCCTTCGCTGTCTAAAACCAGTGAGCAAAAGTCATTTTTACTCACTCAGTGAGAAAGTGTTGTCTTAAGAAAAGTTCATAAAAAAAAAAGATTCACCCGAGATGACATTATTACCTTGCGCGGGTCTCGGGCAGGGCTGCGCGACGCCCTCCTGCAGGCGCTTGCGGAAGGCGGGCGAGATCTTGTCGTCGAAGTGCTCGATGGCCATGCTGGATATGTCGCGCAGCTCCTGCAGCACCTCGTGCGCGCGCGGCGGCGTCTTCGACGACTCCACGATGTGCAGCACGCGCCTTATCTCGTCGATTACCTGCAAATTATAGTACATTATGGCACAAGTGTGGAAAATTGGTGATTACCGCTGAGGGGCTATTGAGACCCGAGCGGTTAGGTGAGCGTCTTAAGATAGCCGAGGACGGTAATCATCAATACATACGTGTATCATACGACGTTTTTCAACACACTTGTGTAGAAAATAATACTAAAATAGTACATTATGGTACAAAACAGTGAAAATGAGTTGTAAAATTTTTCTCGCAATGGCGGGAAAAATTAATCAGTTTTCCTAAGATGGTAGCGGGCTAACTTGGAAGGGGTATAGCAGTGTAAATTCAACCCATACCCCTAATCGGTTTCTACACGCCATCGTGCCGGAACGCTGAATCGCTTGGCGGCACATCTTTGACGGTAGGGTGGTAACTAGCCACGGCCAAAGCCTCCCACCAGACGCTAATATCAAAAGGCGAAAGTGTGCGTGTGCGTGTGTGTATGTGTGTGCGTGTATGTATGTGTGTGCGTGTTTGTATGTGTGTGCGTGTGTATGTTTTGTTACTCTTTCATGCAAAAGCTACTGGACGGTTTTTTCAAACACACTTTCGCATTTATAAGTTTCATATAAGAATTTCAAAGTCACCAATCCTAAATCTATGGGTAGATACGTACCCGTCCAGGAATAAAGCAGCATAAGCCGTTGTCAATGAACTTAGTGTATGTCATATTGAGCATAGATATACGGGTCTCTATGGATGTCAGAATGTCGCAGTGTCGAGACAATGGGTGATATCTGTAACACAAAAACAAAGTATGTATTTCCCATGGGACCAAACAGAAATGAGGGGACCGGTAGTGGCACAAGAGTTATCTATGTAGTTTGAAGTAGCAAATATAGTTTGAAGAACCATTAATGGTCGTCGGTACCCCATGAAGTGGGTAAGTCCGCTGGGTGTAGGGTCCATAGGTTTAAGTTAATTCACTTGGCACTGTTTGTTTACCTTAGTAAAGAAATAGTACAAAACATTTTTGATAGATAGATCATTTATTAACAAAAATGTAGCTATCGATCTATCTAATTGTATTCTCCTTACTGCTGTAGTTTTTGATATAGCAATATGAAAAACATCGTTTATTAGTATCGAAAAATGGTTTTGGTAGTTAACAACACTTTAGTTTAGGATGACATAACAGATGGGGTTAAACATGCAACCTTTCAGTTTTCAGTTCGTTTGTCACCTTTAACCGTTGGGCTATTGAAGCTAAAAATAACTTAGCAGGAGTCTTACAATGTTATTAAGTTTTTCACTTGTAGCATGGATTCATTGTGAGTGTAGTAAGAATGTTGTGCTTAGCGTGTCGCTCATGGTTTTCTGCCTAACTATATTTTTTTATTTTTTTTTATTCGATGACAAGATAGCCCTAGACTGTTATCTCACCTGACGGTAAGTGACTATGCAGTCTAAGATGGTAGTGGGCTACCTTGGAAGGGGTATAGCAGTGTAAACTCAACCCATACCCCTAATCGGTTTCTACATGCCATTGTGTCGGAAGGCTAACTCGCTTGGCGGCACGTCTTTGACGGTAGGGTGGTAACTAGCCACGGCCAAAGCCTCCCACCAGACCAGACCAGAGACAATTTATAATAATAAGCCTTTATTTACTGAGTTTTTCATTACAATTATTACTAACTAGCTTTAACCCGCGGCTTTGCTCACGTTAGGTTCGATTTTTTAACCCCCTATTTAACCCTCTTGGGGTTGAAATTTTCCAAAATCCTTTCTTAGCGGATGTCTACGTCCTAACAGCTACCTGTATGCCAAATTTCAGCTCGATCGGTCCAGTGGTTAGAGCTGTGTGTTGATAGATCAGTCAGTCAGTCAGTCAGTCAGTCAGTCACCTTTGCCTTTTATATATTTAGATTATTTATTTTTTACAAACATAAGTCGGTGACCGTTTTACTCAGTGTGTCGCCTCGACATAGGCCTCCTCCAGCCCCTTCCAAACATTTCTATCTCTGGCCTTTCTCAGCCATGTAGTCCCTGCAATAGACTTAATGTCATCCGCCCATCTGAGATCACCACTGCGCCAGGGAGGTCACACTGTTAGGACAGCTAAGGAAAAATAGATTATAATACCTGCGTTCTGACTCCCTTCGAGGCAGCTGAGCCTTAACACTCTTCAGTGCTAGCGCATGGCGCCTCTCAATCATAAGGAAACCCCTGTTCAGAATTCTCATACAAATGTCGTTAAATGCTTTTGACACCTGCAATTACAACAGGAACTTATTCAGAATTTTTATATTTATTTTTTCCCTGCAACTCATCTGATGTTATTGGTGCTGAAAAGACCTAGTCTGGGGTGGGGTGGGGAAAGCGGGAGGTAGAATGCAGGGGAGGGGAGAGGGGGGGGAGGGGAAGGGATGGTCTGCATCTGCTTCAGCATCACTTTCTTTACAAGATTTGTATTAACAAATGAACAATTTTTTGGACAGATTATTCAATTTCTTCAGTTGAACCTCCGTCTTAACAATGAGGACTAAGAATCTTACTAATCTTGTACAGAAAATTAAAGAGTTTCCACTGGATTTTTAAAGCTAAATCCACACAGATAAAAGTGCGGGATTCAGGTACAAGCATTGCTGCTTGTAGTTGTTGTACAAAATTTTTAAAATCAATAACTTTATATTATATGTTTAGAAAATGATTTCAAGTTGAATTTCAGTCACATACATAATAAAACATATTTTATTTTACATGGGCTGTACCTGAATGCTTCAGTCAATCATGAGCAAACAGAAAGGATTTTAATTGCATGAAACTGTAAGGACAATTAGCAATGTATTGCAAAAGTATAAATAATAACTCAGATTCTAATGTACAGATTTTGATCAAACTTGAGCAGGTTTTTTATTTAATGTAGGAATATATGAACTTCTCAAAGTTTCACCTTAATCAGTCCAGTAGTTTTAACACAATGCATAAGCAAACTACTACAATTTTAAAATATAATAAAGGAAGGGTGAGACAAAGCAAATTGATGACTCTTGTATGATTAATTTTATCATTTTGTATATAGCGTATTTCTATTTTCAAATTAAATACAACTAACAAACTGTGAGTTTTCTATAAGTTCTTTAATTTATTAGTTTTTAGGTCCCCTATTAGATCATACTTAGAACCTAATGTTTTTTAATTACAGAGACTTATACAAAGATTTTGCAAGGCTGCGTAAACAGTAGTTGCGTTGCGTTTTAAAAATATTGTCACATCTATAAATAAAATAATTCTTACCAGTCTGTTCTTAGCAATTTCATCGTAAGATAAATACGAAAATATATTTTCTATTACGAGTGCGGGAAGTCCTAACAAAGTCATTTTTCTCACTGAATTCACTCCACAAAGGAACACCTTTTATCACATTTGCGATACAAAAACCAATTTAATTAACTTCAATAGGCAATGTTTATTGAATTCATGTTAAAACTTACAAGATACCTAAAAACAAAGCAGTAGGTATTTCATGAATTCGCGATGTTTCTAGGATAGGATGAGCAATCTTTTGACATTTAACTTCATATTTTTTCTCTCTTTTGTACTTAATTAGTATCAGAATTGAGCGAGAGAGAAAGAGCTAATAGGAAGGGCAAGTTATAGTTTGACAGGTAACTAGAACTAGGTACATGTATGTAGTATGTACTTATAGTTGTGACTTATAGTAACGATAAGTATGCACATGATAATTCTAGCAATTAATAGAACATTTAAAATACAAATCAAAATAAAAGGTTAAAAAAGCCATAAAACTGCGTAATTCTTGTTTTACTAAATTAATTAACTCATATAGGTATTCAGTGTGTTACACACATATTTTACAACAAAAATATTAAGGTTTAAAAAAATAGGTAGGTATTTTTTACAGTGACATCTATTGGCATTTGACAAAATTAACTTCTTGGTTATTTCGATTAGGTACGTACACGGTACATACCATATCCATAAACCGGGGAGTAACCTTCCTTTCCTGCTCCCACCCGATTAGGGAGTAAGGGAGTAAGGGGCTTTAGCATCGACATCGATGCTAAAGCCCCTTACGTGCCCTTACTCAAAGTAAAGCCCAAATTAGACGGTTCATCGCTCATTTTTGCGATGAACGAAGCACGATTCCAGTGCACGCTTTCCCCACGGAAGCAAATCGCCTGTGAACGGTGAACGGTCGGTGTTTAGACGATTTATTTTCGATGACTCAACGATGAAGCCTCGAAAATGAAAGCAAAAATCTCGAAAAATGAATCGTCTAATTTGGACATAAAGGTGGAACACACGGTTTGCCTTACACCTAACGGGGGAAACCCGCACGTCCATATAAAAGGCTATTAAAGTCGGTTTTCTTCGATCCAGTATTTTAATCCATAAGCCATAGAGAATATTTCTAATCCAGCGCAGCGGTCTAGTGACACTGGATCTTAGATGATCTAAGATCCAGTGCATCGTGATCTAACTTAGATCACGATCTCGTCAGATCTTGAGTTTTGACTAAGTTGCATGGCATCAATGGCTTGGTATACCTACCTACAGCAAACCACAATGCACTATGCATTGTAATAATAAGTATAGTTAATAACTACCTACATTATAAAAAAAGCAACTGCTGAATTTCTTACCCGCTCTTCTCAGCAGATTTTGGCTTTTACGAAGGTTAGCCTATCATACTTAACTACTTTTTTTATAGAAACTCATACCTAATTCATAATCCTTAGTATAAGTTTGTACATTTCGATACAGTCGAGTTTCGAGCTTGTTTACCATTGAGTGTTGTACAATGTACATATAGATGTATAGATGTGATTTAAGGTCCAAGAGACGGGTCTGCCCGCGAAATTCAAATTTAATTTGGTTTTTCGCAATTTGTAAACTAATACGACAAAGTAGGCTTATGGTATTCAAATTGCGCCAAGGGCAGTATCATCTTCACAGGTTTATATACTAATCTTAACGTGAAAGTATCCAGTTTAAGAAATTAGTCAAAATAATGAGTTTGACGTGAGCAACTCACAAATTAGTATACAGGGTTTTGCCGAGCTTGGACCCTTTTTTCGGGTTGTGCTACGTTATCGCAGCTTTTAGTTGCTTCTTGCAGGAGTGTTAGCTTGGTTCTTTTTAGTCGTGAATGTTTAAGTGGTAGAAGCGCCAAGTAGTTTCTTCAAGATCTTTCTTCTTTTTTCAACCTTGTAGTTGAAATCAAAATATCATAAGAAAATATTTCATAGTTTTTAATAAATCAAATATATAAAGACATAACACCAAAAACTTAAATGTTAACATTAATAATTAAAATTAATTAGACATTAATTTGAATGTAGGGAGATCACAATGTTTTTTCTTTACGTGAAAACGTAATGACGTGTTGTACTTCGTGGCGAATGGGCAGACTTCACATTTAAATCGCTTTTCTGTAGAGTGCTTGTATTTATGTTGGACTAAATTTGCTGGTAATATGGTAGCATAGTCACATTGATCACACATATATCTCTTTTTGCCAGTCGCATGGGCCTCTTCATGATATTTTAGAATATATTTATTCATACTCTGGAATGGGCATTGTGAACACTGTAGTTTTACGCCTATGTCTACATGTTTTCTCTTATGTTTTTCCATGGCACGTTCATAATAAGTTTTGTATCTACAGCCTGCAAAGTCACAGTGTAGAGTCGTTGCATTTTTATGCCTTAACATGTGTTGAGTCATACTTGAACGATTGGATGTTTCGAATTCACAATATCTACATTGTACTGTTGCATCTGCTTGGTGTAGTTTTACATGCTTCTGGATTTCCAGTTCTGGCACCATTTCACCACATACTTGACACTGGGTGTGGGTAATTGTTTGGTGGTTTTGCTCATAATGCAGTTTTAACTGGTCCCAACTCTCATAGTTCTCAGGACATTTATTGCATTGAAAGGAAGGTGGTATGTCCATTTCTTCCTTTTTAATTTCTATTAAAGTTGGAGCACCTATCTCAGTTTTGGGTGCCCTATGAGCTATATTGATATGTTTACACAATTCAAATTCATCTGCGAATGTTTCTGTACACTGGTCACATTTCTGATTATTTTGACTTTCATTAAAATTCGGATGTTTCAATAGGACATGGCGTCTATAACTCTCTTTTGCTCTAAAGATTTTTTTACAAAATCGACACGTATACGACACTTTTAAATGGACTTTCATGTAATGAGGTTTTAATTGGCGTTTATCGTGAAAACTTTCGGTGCAATAATCACAGAAAACAGTTTTGGGAGTCTCAATTTTGTGAGTACACCGCAAATGTTTACACAAACCCCCTCGAGAAGCGAAAACTAAACCACAAATATGACAATCTTGAATCACTCTTTTATGTGTATGCCCAAGATACATTTCTCTCGTTTCAAAATGTTTTTCGCAAACATCACAATACAATTCCTTATCATGTTTCCTTCTAATATGACGTTTCAAACTTTCGACTTTATCATACGAGAGATTACATATCACACATTTCAATTTAAAATCTTCCTTTAACGCATTGTGTTTTCTTCTCATGTGCAATTTCAAGAAGTTTAATGACGAAAAAACTAGAGGGCATTCCTTGCACATAATTTCACCAGTTTGCTCATTCTTGCAATTTAATAAATCCTTCAATTTCTCCTTTCTTTCGTCTTGTTTATTATTCTCTTCGTCGTTTATTCGATGCTTTCTTTGCACATGACGCGCGTATGTTTCTCTTTTAGTAAATACCTTTGGGCAGAATGGGCAATTATACCAAGTGTCCAACTCTGGCTTGGGTTCATTTGAATGTTTTCTTTGCATATGGACTACTAAACTTCTATGTTTATCATAAGTTAGCCCACATTCCTCGCAAATATGTTTGAAGGACTCCTCAAAAGATCCATGCTTCCTCCTCATGTGCATTCGCAATCTTGCATATCCTTTAAAAACCAGAGCACATACATCACATGTTCTTTCTTCAGGATCTTCAGGTATGGAGTTGGGACCGTGTTTCCTCTTTATGTGTGCAACAAGACTGTTCTTCTGTTCGTAAGCCATACCACAGTAATCACATATATGTTTAAACGACTTTTGGTATACTTTATGCTTTCTTTTTTGATGCATTCTTAAAGTTTTCGGAGTTTGAAAGACTAGATGGCATACCTTGCACACATAATTTGGTGCAGGTGCTGTGTTGAGATTATAACCTAAGACATTTTCGTCCGGATTATAACGTAAGAGGTTTTTCTCTTTAAGTATACTTTCAAAAGTTAAAAGTACAGCTTCATGGTTCTGTTCTTCGATTTTCACAGCCGGTTCTTGACTCTCTTCACTTTGAGGACCCTCTACCATTAACCCATTGTCATTTGCGAACTGAAAAGAAAAAGTTGTACAATGTTAAATTATTAAATACATATATAAAACGTGAAGAAAACAAGTACGTTAGTTTTGTTAGGGCCGATTTTTCAATCTTTGTTTTAAAAAAACATATTTTTCATATGCCATTAGTCCATCTATGATGTTTTTCATATATCATATGACACTTGTCTCTTGAGACTTTTTGAATTCATTATATTATAAAATCTAGAAAGCGCGACGTGTCACAAGGATCAAATGCAAGGTTTCGTATTCTGAAAGCTGGTGTCTGTGAAGTTCGAAATAATGAAGTTTGTTTTACCAATTTCATTTCATTAATTAGTAGTTGGCAAAGGCGCTGGCTGTCGATATATGAAGGAACTTGAAATCGAATCTTTCCGAAATATTTTCGAAAACTATAATCACTCATACTAGGTGTATTCTTTTGCCTAAAGTTCTATAGCCATACACATTAGATAGAACGCACAGCCGATGCAGTGAAGATAACTTAATTGTAATATTTATATTTCAACTAGTTGATACCCGCGGCTTCTTTCGCTTGGTTTTAATTTTTAAAAGTCCGCGGGAATCTCTTTGATTTTTCGAGATAAAAAGTAGCCTATGTCACTCTCCAGGTCCTCAACTATACGCATGCAAAAAATGACGTCGATCCGTTGTTCTGTTGCGGCGTGATTGAAGGACAAACCAACAAACGCACACACTCTCGCATTTATAATATTAGTAAGGATAGTAAGGGTGTACGGCCGAGCACAATACGTAGAATGAACAAGCAGCTGTGAGGATTCCTAGATTTAAACTTTAGTCACCATCTTCTCTACTGATAGACGTCCACTGCTGCTGCCTTCTTTATTTTTAACATTTCCATGGTTTAGGATGGCCAGGTCTTAAAACCGAAAAGCTGGACAGATCAACCAGTTTAGCAGGACATTTGGGTAGTAAAAAAGCCAGAAATCCTTAATTTTTTAGTCTTAGTATGAAAATGAGCCTTATGATTGTAAAAGCATGGTACAAAATAAGTTACATTCTATTAACCTATAACTTATAGTATAAAGTCTTACTTACATCATTGAAGTCCAACTCCACCTCAATATTCTCCACCTTGATAGTAACTTCTGGATCCAGAACAGACTGTTCCGGATCAGCTTCCCCGACTGGATCATAGAATGCCTGAGTCGGCAATTTGACTCTCTCCTCAATATCTTTGAAAGGATCCTCCAATAAATCTTTCTTTTTCTTTTTCTTCTTCTTCTTTACCTTTATTTCATACGACATTGGCTCCTCTGGCAACAAAGTGGTTGGATCTTTTCTCTTGTCGTCATCTAGTTTCTCGGTTTTTAAATTTTTTATATCGGGTTTCTCCTCTTTTATTGACATGTTTTTGTTTTGTTTACTATATAGTTGTATTAATAGTATTTATTTAAAAATCATATTATGTTTAAAATTTTAACTAACCTGAAAAACAAAAATACTTTATTTATTTACTAATACTATTTTTTTTTTAAAGAATATCAGCCAAGCCAAACTTGACTGATATTCTCCTCTCCCTTCCAAATAAGTGAAAACTTGTGTTAGGAGTGGGTACGACAATAGTGCAACGGGTGGGGATCGAACCTGCAACTTTTCAGTTTTCGGTCTGCACCTTTAACCGTTGGGCTATTGAGGCTTAAACTATGTTGCCGAAATGGAAATGGACGGGGCACATATTTCGAAGAGCTGATAGTCGATGGGGTCCCAAGGTGCTGGAGTGGCGACCCCGCACCGGGAAGCGCAGTGTTGGCAGACCCCCCACCAGGTGGACCGACGACATAAACGAGTTGCAGAGAGCCGCTGGATTCAGGCGGCGCAAGAACGAGGCCTGGAGGTCCATGCAAGAGACCTATGTCCAGCAGTGGATGTCGATAAGTTGAAAAAGAAGAAGAGAAGAATACTATGCTGTTACACAAGTGTTAGGAGTGGGTGCGATAATAGTGCTATAGTAAGAGCAGTATGTTTGAACTGTCAATCCTTATAAATTCAGCCTGCTCCTAGCTGTTAAAAATATTTATCTCTATTTTTTACCATTTATGTCTTTTAGTATATTTTGTACAGAGTTGTTCGATACCTCATCATATGCTGTAGAAAAGATATCAAAAGAATATTCCTTTCTTACAGCTTTTTTAAAAATAGATTACTGCATATTGCCATAGTAAGCAAGAAGATTCTGCCTTCTTAGAAGGTAACCTTTTCATATAGTAAAATAGAAATTATAAAATTGGTTTTATCATCATTTCAATAAACACATTTTTAATCTTTCTATAGATATGCTTGCAATATGAAAATCAAGTGTAGAATTTTTTCACAAACAAAAGATATTTGAACAAATGTTTATGTTGTATGTGTTAATTTTCTTGAGACCACATTTTCTGCCTGTCCTTTGTCACCATTGCAGCTTAGGACATTTTGAAAAAAAAAAAAACAATGTAGTCTGCCAATCTGATCTAGGCAATGTAGACGACAGAGGCTCTGCACGCACTTTAATTACACACATCCATTCTCACCTTCACTAGGCTCTCGTGTACCTGACATGGTGCATTGGAGACAGTAAATTGTATTTACTAAAATGTCTGTATATGTAGTGATATATTAGTAAATAGTTTATAGTATATACATATAATGCATATTACGATATACCTATCCAGACACTACATCTCTAATTCAGTGGATTGTAAAAGATGTTTGACTGTACATGGCTTGAAAGCACTAAAATTCAACACTAATTTACTATCTTACCATTTAATATACAACCTATAACTTGACTTTAAGAATAGTCTGCTATTCTCAATCGAGTAACTTAAACAATAAGTATAATGTGCAAGATTCCTTGAAGATCTAACAAAACACATCACAAGTGTATAGGTAATATACTTGGATAGATCACAGAAATAGATAACAAAGGTGCAAGGGAACGCATAATCAATGTAAAACGATAAGATAATAGAAAACAGCAGTATTTACATGCACATGGGCAAATATGGTTATAAAATACCAAGTAATCCATTCTAAGTTAAAACAGCAAAATAATCATAATTTACATATTTTATGTTGAACAGAATCATAAAAAAGATGGCTTATGATTCGAAGGTTCTTTATTCTTGCGATATTGAATATAATATACACGTCACTCGGTCATAAAACTCACCTTAATCTATATTAATAAAATTCTATCACCAAATTCACAACATAAGATACTATGGCCGTTTATATATAACAATTAAAATTAAATTACATTCCTTGTTATAATAATCTATTCGTCCTCAACGCCTTTGTGGCGAAAATCAATAATTATATTTTTAAAAATCATAATGTAGGTATAAAATGAGCAATATGGATAATAATTTGTTGACGTTTTTCAAGAATGTCAAGTCAATGTGAAATGACATTTTTATGCCAAGTGTTGCCCGGTCTTCTGAGAGATTTGCCTTGATGATCTCCCTATATTATTTTTCTCTATAGGTAGGGTACCTACTATCTCGTCAGAGTAGGTACCTACCTATTATGTTCCTTGGGTACTACCTATTTAACATCGCATCGCAAAACTTTCGTTAGGTAGGTACGTAGAAAGTTACAGCATTTCTTAGTTTTTTTCTGGTAACCATAAAAAAAAATTTAAAAAATTATAACTCCGGTTCTAAACAGAATTAACTTCTGGGTGTTCTACTCTAGCATTAAAAAAAGCTTAAAGTTTCGATTAGTATCATAAAAAAGGGATGTCCGATTTTGGGAAAAAATTCACAATGTGCATCGTGTGTGTAACATCGTGAGTACGAGGCTTTAAATTACATACACATCGCATTCACACACATTCACATAGCTGTCAAAACTTTGATTTTTGACATTACTTCAAGTTCAAATCTATAACCTCAATGAAATTAAATGTAAAGTAAATGGTTTATTTACATTTTGCAATGCGAATATAAACACAATTGTATGAACAAAATGTTTAGAACTCTTAAGTTAATCCGTGTTAGCCGTAATTTTAAGTTAATACAGACCCAGTTTGATATTCAAAAAAGACGTTTTCGTTTAACTCCAGGTAAAGTATATTTTTCACTTAGTGTTGGTTTTTTTGTATGTAAATACGAAGTAATGTTTTTTTTCAGGCTTGAAACATGGCGAATATGAGTGGCAGGATCCGAAATCGGAAGACGAAGTGTGAGTAACGAGTATTTTAAATTAATTATTAATATTAAAAATTTCAACTATGAGAAGTTATAACCTCTAACTCTGGTAAGGGTATGTTACAAGTTATAAAACTCAAACTGTCAGGAAGACAGTTCCGGTGATCTGGTACTTTTAGAAGCAATACAAAATTAATATCACACTTCACACTATATCATACTAATATTAGAAAGCCGAAAGTTAGTATGTATGTGTGTGTGTCTCTTTCTCGCCATGAAGAATGAACCAATTTGGCTGAAATTTGGAATGGAGATAGATCATACCCAGGATTAAAACATAGGCTACATTTTATCCTGAAAAATTAAATAGTTCTTGTGGGAATTAAAAATCTTTATCCTTGTGGAAGAAGTTGCAGGCATTAACTAGTACTATAAATGTGAAACAGATCGATGTGCATTTTTTTGCATTTGTATAGTTCCCAGAAAAAACAGAGTTCCCACAAGATTTTTAAAAACTAAAGCAATGCAGACTAATTTACATTAGTGTTTAAAAAGATGATAATATTTAAAAATTTTAGGTGTAATATTATAATTTATTTTTGTATTGGTTGTATAATCATTTTCCAGAGTGAACATAGTATATATTGACAAAGAAGGTAAAAAGACTAAAGTGAGAGGCAAAGTTGGTGATAACGTTTTGTATTTGGCACATAGATATGGCATTGAAATGGAAGGTTAGTAGCTAATCTTAAGCTAATAGCAAATTGTACTTTTGCCTCTTATATTTACTTCCTATTAGCTGTTTAGCGTGGCTTCATCCATGTGGAAGTAAGTTTTCTAAAAATTATGCGGCACCTGCTGTCTTTTTCGGGTTAAAAAGTAACCTATCTCATTATCAACTATCGTCCTACTGGCAGCTTATTTTTGCAATATGTTCATAAATAAGAGCCTATAACCTTCTCATAGAATTCTTCTTTCTATTAGTGAAAACCATATGAAAATCCATACAGTAGTTTTTGAGGTTAGCCCGAACAAACTCGAACTTAGCGCAGTGGGGGACTTGTAGGGATTTTTGATACCTTGGGTTACATTATTGCAATTTTCTGATAGATCTCTAATTTTTGACAGTAAAAAAGCCTATGTTACTCGCTGATAATGTAGCTTTCTATTGCTGAATGAATTTTTGAAGTTGTTTAAGTAGTTTTTCTGGTTATCCATTACAAACAAACATAAACTAAAACAATCTTTAGACAGATTATCTGGTGTATGTTCAGGCAACATCCCAATTAAAGAATTTGACTTTATTGTTCTATACAGGTGCATGTGAAGCCTCCCTGGCCTGCACAACGTGTCACGTGTACGTACATGAGAACTATGTGGACAAGTTAGAGGATCCAGAGGAGAAAGAGGACGATCTGTTGGATATGGCACCGTTTTTGAAAGAAAATTCTAGATTAGGTGGGTTAAATTGCCATGTAATCATTACTCGTCTTTGTTTCAATCGATAAATGTCCATTGCTGACCAGACCAGATGATTACCACAGAAAACAATCCTGTGCTGCTAGCATCCAGTAACTGCGGAGACACCTCAAATTGTCTTCCCACCTAGGGGAGGGCTTACTGTAGATCTAATAAGAAGGCTCAGGTTCTCTTAGTGGGTTATGGAGGGCTATGCTTATTTATGTATAATAATTGCTTTTGTCACTATAAAGATAAGGGCCAATCTTCACTGGAATGGCATCAGCCAAGCGAGGAGTTTCAGTGTGAAATAATTTTAAACTTTATCTACACAGCTAAAGACCAGTATCGCTTGACGCGCGAGGCCGCGTGAGCTTTTTGAGCTTTTCAAGCGATACTAGTCGTTAGAGATTATGTAGATAAAGTTTAAAATGATTTCACACTGAAAGTGCTTGCTGCGTCGCTGCCATTCCGATGTAGATTGGCCCTAACACTTACTGTTTAGTAAAATGATACTGTGAACCAGGGCTATGACAGCTTAGTTCCAAAATGTGTCGTTTTGGCGCTGCAATCGTTCGTTTAGCCACAGACATAGGTACCACCCGGTACCACTCGCCATTGTATTATCTTTGCTCGCCATCTTCAGTCGTTATTTGTTTTTGTTATTTTCAAATTCTCCTACGTTTGCGTGCAAAGATTACAATATTATTTTATACGTGCTTGCATCTTGGTTGTTAGGATTGTGTGTTGTAAAAGAAGGTTGGATGCAACTTGAAATTAAAAAGCAATTCAATGTAGACTGTTGGTTGTCATAGTAACTATATTGTTTGTTCCGTTTTGCTGATCGAAGTCTATCTCAATTTTTCTACATGATATAAAATATATCTATTTTATATTTCTAAACTATTGACTCCAGTTAAACTTAAACCACGCTCTGCTACACCATCAGGTTATGGGCCCAGCACGCTTCCACTGCGCCACTCTGCTCGGGGCAATAATCAATGGTCAGTTGATGAACTATCCCATTTTCTTTGAATAATTGACTAAAATAAAAATATCGTCAAAATATCTGCAGTCATCTCTTCAGTCTGCAGGTATTCTACTTTTACAATGTTATCATTCAATGCTTCTCTGATGTAATGACATCTCACATCTATGTGTTTGGTTCGTTGATGATGAACTGGGTTCTTCGCGATTTGTATTGCTGACTGACTGTCACTATAGAGCGTAATTGCACGGCGTTCCTTTGCGGTTCAATGCAACTTGAAATTAAAAAGCAATTCAATGTAGACTGTTGGTTGTCATAGTAACTATATTGTTTGTTCCGTTTTGCTGATCGAAGTCTATCTCAATTTTTCTACATGATATAAAATATATCTATTTTATATTTCTAAACTATTGACTCCAGTTAAACTTAAACCACGCTCTGCTACACCATCAGGTTATGGGCAGCACTCCGTAAAAGCAAAACTGTAAGTTTTCTGGATAGAGAAAGTCAAACACAAATCGAGAAAAAAAATTGAGGTGATCAGAAAACACAACAACACAATGAGTGTTAGTAGTAATAGCATAAGTACTAGCAGTACGAGCACTAGTAGTCTACCTGCATTCGAGAAATTACAAGGCTCTTCGAATTACTCGACGTGGAAATTTTTAATGCAGATGTCACTAGTACACGACGATCTATGGAGCTATGTAACAACTACACCAGCTAGTATAGATGTAGAGGCAATGAAGAAAGATCAGAGGGCTCGCGCTAAGATCTGCCTCATGATAAATACTGATTTACTAGTACATGTTAGAGGAGCTACAACTACTAAGGAAGTATGGCAAGCGTTAGAGAATACTTGTCAAGACCAAGGAGTCGTAAACAGATGTCGGTTACTGGGACAACTTGTAAGCTTTAAGTTAGAGCAATTCAGCTGTATGAAGGACTATGTTACTCAAATATTGAAAGTAGCTCAACAGTTACGAGATATTGGTAAGGAAGTAGACGATGAATTGTTAGCAACGCTTATGTTACAAGGACTTACTGAAGAGTATACGCCCCTAAAGATGACATTAGAGAATGCGAACATCACACTGACATCTAATTACGTCAAAACAAAACTGCTTCAGCAGGATAGTCCAATACCTTCGACATCCACCGAGAATGCGTTGGTTGCAAGAGATGAACGTTCAAGGCACAAGAGTAGTTCCACGAACAGTAAAGGCAATCAGCAGAAACAATCGAAACAGAAGCGTGAGAAGCAGAGGAAGGAGATAAGATGCTTTATATGCAACGGACCGCATAAAGCATTGACATGTCCGAAGAATCCTAATGCAAACAAAGAGAGAAAGGATCAAAGTTTACTAGCTGCTTATAGCATCATCAAGAGTAATGACAATGAATGGGTAGTGGACTCAGGAGCGTCCTCTAACATGACCTACCGCAAGGATTGGCTAGCTAATTATAAAGACTTTAACAGTGTCGTAGATATTAATGTAGCAAACGGTCAAAAGTTGTATGCATGTGGCTCAGGTAATGTCATTAAAGATGAGAATATGCGATTTGGAGTGAGAGAGGTAATGTATGTCCCTGGATTGTCTGCAAATTTATTAAGCGTGAATACATTGGTGAGTAGGAACTTTATAGTCGTATTTTCCGAAAGAGGGTGTGATATATATGACAAGAGTGAATGTTGTATAAAAGGAGAAGTGAGTTACAATTGTAAGAGTGAGAATGGAGTTTATAAATTTAAATCTCTTACAGAATCTGACTCAGCCCTTGCAGTGTCGATGCCAGATGATTATGAACTTTGGCATAAGAGAATGGCACATCTTGGCGTACCCAACATGAAATTGTTGAGAGATGGTATGGCGACAGGAGTAAGTTTCAATAACCCGAATGTTTTTCAATGTGAACCCTGCTTAAAAGGTAAGCAAACTCGAACACCTTTTAATAAGAGCAGCACAACGAGATCATCTGAAATACTAGAGCTATACACTCTGATATTTGTGGTCCGATGAGTACGGAATCACACGGTGGCATGAGATATTTTCTTTTGTTTATTGATGATAAAACGCGATACACCTTTGTTTATTTCTTAAAAAAGAAAAGCGAAGTTTTTTCGAAGTTAGTTGAATTTAAGTCTTTGGTAGAGAATCAAACGAATAGGAAGATAAAGAAGTTTCGGTCTGACAACGGAAAAGAATTCGTGAACAAAGCTGTAAGTCAATTATTCAAAGAAAATGGGATAGTTCATCAACTGACCATTGATTATTGCCCCGAACAGAATGGAGTAGCGGAACGCGCTAATCGAACATTAGTAGAGAAAGCGAAGTGTATGTTAGAAGAAGCTGGTTTGAACAACAAGTATTGGGCAGAGGCTATCAATACTGCAGTTTATCTGAAGAATCGTTCACCTACGAAAGCACTTAACGTGACCCCATTAGAAGCCTGGTCTGGACAAAAACCCGACTTAAGTGAGCTTAAAGTGTTCGGATGCAAAGCCTTTATGCATATTGACAAAGCTAAGAGAAAGAAGCTTGATGCGAAGAGTAAGGAGATGATCTTCGTAGGCTATTGCATGAATTCTAAAGGATATAGGCTTTGTGACCCCCACGACCATAAGCTTCAGAAATCTAGAGATGTGACATTCTTTGAGAACCAGTTCTTCAACAAAAGAGAAAATACACCTTCAAGAGAGAATACAGCGGGAAGATTTCTGAATCTAGAGAGACAGATAAATGAAATCCAACAGCAGTATACACAAGAGAATAGTAACCCGTTTGAGCAGACAACTACAGTAGATACAGTTACTATTAATACAGAAGAAGATCAATTTGAAGATTGTATTACAGATTCTACAATAAATGAAGAATCTGACATCCAAGTAGAGAGACTTGAGATTGAGACTGTAGATGTTCAGGAGGAGCAGCCACCTGAAACACGAGCAGAAGAGAGAAGATATCCTCAACGCGAGAGAAAACCTAAGGATTACGGAGATTATTATCTTTATAAAACCACAGAAGGATACAGTGATGATCCTCTCACGGTTGAAGAAGCTCTCAGCAGAAATGACAAGGATAAGTGGCAAGAGGCCATTGATGCTGAACTTAATGCCTTAAAGAAGAATGGCACCTGGAGTTTAGTCAAGCCGGATCAGTCCCTTAATAATTTTAATGTAGTAGATTCCAAATGGATTTTTAAAATTAAAAAGGAACCAGGGGGGAAAGAGAGATACAAGGCTAGACTAGTAGCACGTGGTTTTACGCAGAAATATGGCATAGATTATGTGGAGACATTTTCACCTGTGATAAGGCACAGTACACTCAGACTTCTATTCGCTATTGCTGTTGAGAATGATCT
Organism: Hipparchia semele; assembly: GCA_933228805.2. Lineage (NCBI taxonomy): Eukaryota > Metazoa > Arthropoda > Insecta > Lepidoptera > Nymphalidae > Hipparchia > Hipparchia semele. Next base: position 1,421,106 of record OW121733.1, on the reverse strand, counting down.
GTCAATTGATCAGATGGACGTGGTCACAGCATTCTTGAATGGAGATTTGACAGAACGTGTCTATATGAAGCAACCTAAGCTATGTGAAGAGAAAGGGAAGGAAAATCATATATGCTTACTAAAGAAAGCCCTGTACGGTTTGAAACAGGCACCCAGAGCATGGAATAAGAAACTTCATGATGCTCTGATTGAAATGAAATTTAAAAGATCTGACAATGAACCATGTGTCTATTTCAGAAGAAGAGGAAACAACATTGTTTACATTGCAGTATATGTAGATGATATTCTGATATTTTATAATGATAAAAAGGAAAAAGAGAAGGTCAAGATAGAATTGAAGACTAAATTCGAGATGAAAGATTTGGGAAAGGTAGATACTTTTTTAGGAATGAAGATAGATCAACAAGGAAAGAAGATAACCATTGATCAAGGTGAATACATTCAAAAGATTCTGAAAGAGTTCGGAATGGCTGAATGTAAGCCAGTGAAAACACCCTTAGAGACTGGGAGAAAACTGGAAAAACCGAGAACAGAGAACTTCATCCCATCCAAAGATTTCCCTTATCAGAAACTTATAGGTTCACTTATGTATCTAGCTGTTTGCTCGAGACCTGACATAAGTTTTGCTGTTGCCTACCTTAGTCAATTTAACAGCTGCTATACAGGTGAACATTGGAGCGTAGCAAAGAGACTGTTGAGATACCTGAAGGGTACAGCTCACTACAAACTAAATTTTGAGAAGACAGGAAAATATCTGACTGGATATGTAGACGCTGATCATGCTGGAGATATCAGTGATAGGAAATCATTTTCGGGATATATATTTTTTTTAGGAGGAGCTCCTATATCCTGGGAAAGCAAGAAACAACGCACAGTAGCCTTATCCAGTGCAGAAGCTGAATATGTCGCCATGTCAGAGGCATGCAGAGAGTCAACGTTCCTGAAGAGACTTATAGAAGAATTAACCGCAAAGGAACGCCGTGCAATTACGCTCTATAGTGACAGTCAGTCAGCAATACAAATCGCGAAGAACCCAGTTCATCATCAACGAACCAAACACATAGATGTGAGATGTCATTACATCAGAGAAGCATTGAATGATAACATTGTAAAAGTAGAATACCTGCAGACTGAAGAGATGACTGCAGATATTTTGACGAAGGCTTTACCGAGATGCAAGAACGAGTTTTGTGTGAGAGAAATGAACTTGTGTGCTTGATAATGAGTGATGTAGTGATATATATTTTTTTTTTTTTGTTGATGATATGAATGCTAGTTTTTTTTTTGTGCAGTCTTCATTGAGGAGGAGTGTTGTAAAAGAAGGTTGGATGCAACTTGAAATTAAAAAGCAATTCAATGTAGACTGTTGGTTGTCATAGTAACTATATTGTTTGTTCCGTTTTGCTGATCGAAGTCTATCTCAATTTTTCTACATGATATAAAATATATCTATTTTATATTTCTAAACTATTGACTCCAGTTAAACTTAAACCACGCTCTGCTACACCATCATTGTGGTCGCGAAACGTGAAAGTATCGTCGTGGGACCAATTAAGTGTTGTGTCGGTGGTTGAACCTCAACTAATGAGACGCATAAGCTTTATTGTTTTCCCGGGAACGATTCCTTAAGAAATTTGTGTATGTGACCAAGGATCAACATTTAGAACAGCAATCAAAGCTTTTAGGGAGAACACAGTACGAGAACGAATCATTCAGAACATCAAAGATGGTAAGAGTGTTTCATTTATACAGTTCTCTTTTTAAAGGTGTTTGAAGATTTTAGTATGAAAGGTGGCCTATAAACAGTCGTGATCTTGATCTTTTCAAAATTGCTCTTGCACTTTGAAACCCTAATAAATAAAAAATAGAGATTTAGTCTTACGTATTAAAAAGCTTATAATAAATAGAATGCCAACATTAAACTACTTTATTTTCTTTTCAGATGGTACCATCAATATTGCTGGGCATAATCTCTGGGTAAATTAGGGCACACAAGGACATTGCCAAAATTAACTGCACATCATGTAAACCCTGACAAAATAAAAAAAATAAAAGTCAGCGTTGCTCCTCAGGTGTTTAGTGCTTGAACCGCTGCAATGCTAAAATACACTAATGCACTCAGTAAGTATATAAAGTATGACTGAATTAGCATACAATTATTAAGAGTACCCGATGCCTATAATAATAATCTATATATATAAAAGAAAGACGTGCTAGTTACACTATTTATAACTCAAGAACGGCTGAACCGATTTGGCTGAAAATTGGTGGGGAGGTAGCTTAGAACCAGGAGACGGATATAGGATACTTTTTATCCTGTATACTGATAAAGATGAGTTTGTTTGAACACTTATAAGTCTAAAACGGCTAGACTGATCTTCATAGTTTTTTGTTTGTTATATTTGTCTCCGTCCCGAATAGCAGAATAACTTTTAAAATATCAGAAAAATTCACGAAAACAATTATTATGAAAAAAAATCATTTTTTCATACATTTTGTATTGAACGGGGTTTTTGATGGCAAGGAAAGTGACCTTTTGTCCCGGAAAAACAGTAACCTAAGTCACGCGGACGAAGTCGTGGGCATCATCTAGTTATTAGTAATATAATTATCTCTATTTCTATGTAAAGAGCATAATTTACAAGAATATTAGTCACAAATCTATTATGTTTTATAGTTAATGTTAAGAATAATATTACTGGTTAAATAGATGATGGTTAATTATAAAAAAATTCAATCTACATACTTTACTCATTTCTATCTTTATTTAATATTTTTCAGATAACTTACACACTGAAAAGACAAGCAGTATGGAGACAACAGCAGAAGTTTTAGAATTTTTTGACAAACTTTTTGATAGTGTCAATTGCTATCCAGGCGGTGCAGCGAAAGGAAAACTGCGTAAAGCAGTGAAAAGGAATTTGTTTTATATAAAGTTTTGGACAGAAGCCATTATAAAATTGAAACAATTAACATTTGAAGACACTACTAGTAAACTAGCAATACAAACAGGAAAACCTCGACTTGTGCGTGTTCCATCCCTAGAAAGTTTTAAATTAAGGATAAAAGTTTTAAATAAATAAGTGTAAATAAATAAGTGTTGTTTGATTTTTTATTTTAAATATTTAAGAAATTCCTACATTATTTTGTTATCGATAGAAGTACATCACTAAAGTATCGATAATGACTAAACGAGTTATCGACTCGGGTAAGCCCTATACTGTCAATTCAGCTGCAAAGCTACAGCAGCGCCAAAACGTAACAATTGGAAACTAGATGGAAAAAGTCACTGTCGCATCTGTTACGTAGTAACTAATACCTAATCTGTGCTGTGAACAAATATTTTAATTAATTTTTCTCAATCAATGACATGAATTGATGTAAATGACAAATGACATTTACATCAATTCATCAATTTTAACATTTGGATCATTCATGATTTTATTAACTGGCTCATTCTTTTCAGGTTGTCAAATCACCTTAACAAAGGACATGGAAGGAATGGAGTTGACATTACCGAAGGCAACAAGAAATTTCTATGTCGATGGACATAAACCTGCACCACATTGATTTAATTATAAGTTATTAAATGCAATCTCAATGATTATAAGATTATTTTTTTTTTAGGATAACCAAAATGTTTCATAAAAGGTTTGCATCACCAGGTTCCTATATTCTATCTATCTAAATCTGAAGATAAGTTACCTAGCAACATTAATGCCTGTTTTCAACAAAGTTCTCTAACTTTTACGAGCTACCTATGCAAAGTTAAGTGATGCTCACTTTCATTTTCGTTTTTATGAATCTTTAAGTTATGTCGAAAGGTGAAAATGACATTGGGTAAGGAATTGTATTAGTGAAAACCATTAAAAGCCTCAATAGCCCAACGGTTGAAGGTGTGAACTGAAAACTGTAAGGTCGCAGGTTCGAATCCCACCCGTTGCACTATTGTCGTACCCACGACTCATTCGTACGAGGATATTAGTCAACTTTAGGTTGGCTAATATTCTTTTTATAAAAAAAAAAAATTTAGGAGCTATGTACCTACATAAAAATACTTTTTTATGTAGGTACATAGCTCCTTGAACTAAACTGTAAACTGTAGTAGCTAAACCTCTTGAGGAGTCCCTCAAGAAGTTTAGGTACGATAGGTGAAAACAGGCATAACACCATACAATTTTCGATTATTAAATATGTTGTCTAAATGAGAGATTACTGATATTTTGTTGAATATAGTAATAGTATTTATTTGCACAGATGTACTGAAGTTAGATGATGGAACTAATTTTGTGGCACATTATGAGAACAACATTTTTTTCATTTTTGCAAAAGATATATAAATATAATAATATCTCTAACTATTGTATATAACTATTTAGTATTAAATGTAGGATAGTATTTATTGGTTGTATAATATTATATTATTGTTTGTATTTTATTAGAAATTTGTTTCCAAGTGTAAATAAAATATAAATACTTAACAAAAACCTTTTGATTTCTCACAATTTTTTAATTCTTACAATTTTTTTGTCATGATTTTCTAAATGTCTCTTCAGTGATTGCTTGTATACTGTACAGTAACTGCACTTTTCACAAAAGAGGATGTTTTCTTTTGGAAAGTGTTTCAATTTATGACTTCTTAAAGCAGATTTTGATGCGCTCTTATATATACAATCTTTAAAATCACATGTGTATGGTTTGTAATTTGTATGAATACGTTCATGTATTCTTAAATTCGGTGAATAATTAGTTTTATAATCACAGTTCTTACAACTTAATTCCTTATTTTCTTTATGAGTATTGCTATGTTGGTGATAATGTGATTTTTTCAATGTTCGGTAGCCACATACATTACACATGTACATTATTTTATTTCCTCTTTGATGTTTCATATAAATATGTCCTGTTAAGTCCTCCGAGTTATTGAATGTGGCATTGCAATGCATACAAGACGTCTCAACTAGTTTCATAGAATGGTCCATCATATGCAATTTTAAATCATATAAGTCTTTAAATCGTTTTTTACAAATATGACATATATGTTTGCGATTTCTTTTATTATTTATTATTATTTGACACAATTTCTTAGCTTCCTCTGGGTGTTTGTTCTTCACATGGTGACGTAGAGTTTGAACGGTGGAATATTTAAGTTCGCAGTATTTACACAAAAGCTTCCCATTGCTGTCTATTGATTCAAACCATGTAGAATTTCCTTGTGTACTCTGAAATGATAAGACATACAAACTATGTTAAAAACATTTTACCAGCAACCTATATTGATTTACTGAGAGCTAGCATAATACAAACGGTGAGTTATTTGCCTGAAAAACACAAAAGCAACCTTGCTGTGCTATTTCTAGATACCATGGTAGCAACCTTAGATACCTTAATACAATAAAACTGGCCAACATAGCATAATTAATTTAAATACTTTGAAGGAATGAGACTGAATGTACTAACTTTGAATGTAAGTCTAGTAAGTATAAAACTAAGAACAATATTACACTGATTGCAAATAGATGAAAGAGAGAATGGGGAAAACATTATTTAAGTATTGGAGTTTCTAGCATGAAAACAATATTACCAAGGCATTGTGCTGACCCAATTTGTGTGAATCGACATGCGGCTGTAAGATGAGTTTATCATCATTTGAGCAAGTAAATGCATTAGAACTATTGTGTAAGTCTTCAGTCTGAAACTAAACAGTAATTATAATCGTAAAAGTACACTGTTTAGTGTAAAATAATAGAAAAATCTTGTATTATTAAGATATTTTACCACAAGGCTATGAAAACTTTGATCTTGGTAAGCATAATCATCTTCCCGTAAGGGATCAATTTCAAAACTTTCATTATACTCTATTTTAATTTCATTTTCTTCAATATTCATATTTTATTTATAATACAACGTAGGTACTTTGAAAGTTAGAGAAAATATACCTTGTTCTTGACAATCTTGACAAATGACAAATAGACAATATTCAATGAAGATGAACTTTTTTTAAATAGGTACGTAGGTGCTTACCGAATCATTCAGTGATCCATTTCGAGCAGGTAAATTATTTATTGCATTAAAAAAATAGTCAAATCTGTTGCATTGGTGTTTGAATGTATAATTATTATCATTTTAATGAACAATTACAATAAAAAAGAATTCTGTTTTCAGTTTTATTGTACAATATAATGTAATTTTTTTATCTGTATTGACTATTGAATACTGACATAAGTCTATGACATAGAGTAAGAATCTATGATATAGTTCCATTTGTTCCGTTCATTCGCGACTAGCTAAACACATTCGTTCTTTCAGTCTGCTCTCAACCACGGAAGTAGGTGGTTTATTCGTGTTTGGCAATAGCTTATCGCGTTACGGTGTGATTTGTGTTTGTATTGTGGTGTACAATGGCTTACAACGGTGGTGGTGGCAAGAGACTTTGCAGCGGGACCGACTTGGACGTGGAAAGGGTAAATTGTTAAACTTTACCTTTCAGCATACACATAAACGAAAATGGCCGTGTTTTGTCTCGGATCTTCCGTCATGTTTTCGCAATACACACAACGAATGCATATCTCAATTCACATTAGGTTGTTAATTTTACGAATTTACGATTGTTTTTGGATAATTCAAAAAGGTTTTCGTTTTGTCATATGCACGTTAAGTTGTTGTTTCGCTTTTGAGGTTACAATATTGACAGGTGACAAACTTACCCAAGAGGTATTTTATTGTTACGCTTCGTATGTTTTGGTTGGAAAAAAGCTTCTTTCTAACGTCCGGATCGCTGGTCTGAACGAAAATAGCCCGGTGCCAGGCTGTCAATTATTGTGATTGACATGCATTGGTCGTTAGGTGCGGCGTGGCGGCGGGAAAGTTCTTTAATTTCGTGAACCCGGTAACAATGGCAGATTAACGCCTGGTAGATAATTAATATTGCGCCTCTGTTATTACTCAATCTCTTATCTCTTATATTGACTTTCATTCTTGCTCTCATTGTTATTTAAAATCTTTGTTATTAGGCCAATATAGCAAAAAAGTATAAGTATATTTTATTCTGTAATTAGGAACAAGACAATTGTTTCGTTAGTGTAATCGTTATACAAAATTGCTTATTCGATTTTAGACAATCTCTATTAAATTGTTGCTTTCCTTTTTCTCATGGAACATTGTGTAAAGGATAGCACTATTTTTAGACTTTTTTACTTTAAAGATTGTTTACAACCAAATTAGTATCATTATCTCCAAAGTTATATTTTGCACCTGTACTTTACTCAAGATTCAATACTTAAAGTTATAAATTCATTAAGTTAAATAGCTGTTATCAACTTCCCAGTAGAAATTGCATTTCAAAACAGCGGTAGAGTCACTACAAGCTGATAGAATAGATGTTTTCATAGAATAGGCTCTTTATTATATTAACCATTTGACTTGAATATTAAAGAAAGCTTGATTCTCTCTATTCATTTCCATTAAATGAACAGTTATTGTTTGTATTAATAAATAGGCACTTAGTTGTATTACTGTAAAATAATAAAATAACTAAAACTTTCAAAAATTTTCAGTTGGTATAAGTGTCTTTGAATTTTATATCTAGGCTTCCTTAATAGAATAATAGCCCTAGGTTGCTATTTTAGCTGAAATTCATAAAAATGAATGTGTGAAACCTATTTTAAAACTTGTTTTAGAGATAATTTTTTAAAGATCGTAAACTCTGCACTTTAAGTTTAGGCTTTTAGAGTCTGAATAGAAAATGGAACACATGATCACTTTGTTGTCTGTATGTATGTGAGTCAAGGCCCTTTATCTCAGAAACAGCGTGATGTAAAAAGTTAAAATTTATACTTAATACTATAATGTTAATGGTTCCTTGACGCTGTAAAAATTTCAAATTTCTAGTTCCACTCAATAAAAAGTTACAGCTTTTCACAGAAAAGAAAATATATTTCATTATTACAAACAACTGTAACCCTTTCTATGTATCATAGAATTTTACACAGCGTTCAAGACAGCTTTGTAAAATTCTATTCCAGCAGTCAGCGACAGATGTTCAACCAATACGAGTAAGCTTGGGCTTTGCTAAGTATTAAGTAAATAATCTTTATGATAAGCTGGGTTAGTTGCATTCTTAATCTATGAAACTCTATCAGGTGTACTATAGTAGGAATACTTTATTCTACTGTATCTATAGACCACACTGTCAGTCAGCTCAGACTCAAGACAGAGTTAAAACGAGACAGATTTATGTCAGAGCGTATTTGTGTCTCATTTTAACTCTATCTTAAGTCGGAGCTAAGACAGAGCATGCTCTATAGATCTCACCATTAGACTGGCAAAATTGTGTTCTTTAAAATGAGACTGTCTTATTGCAAAGCAAATTCTGCTAGTCATTTGTGATTAAGTGACCATGAATAACTTATTTAAAAGTTTGTGTACATATTTTACTGGAAAGACTATTTTTATATTCTGTCTTAGTTGAACTAAGTTACAGATTAACTATCAATACTAGTATCTAGCCTGTCCGCTATTGTTAACCTATTAAGGTTAAGTTGACCTGTAATGTAGTTTGTAAACTCAGGATATTCAGTTAACATACACAGTGAAATATAAATGTACATAGTAAAATTCTATATAATTTATAGTTAAGTAACTATTTACTAAGTAAATATTTTTCTATTCCAGAATTTCACTAAGAAATCTATGCAGGTTACCTAACTTTTACATAGACTACTTAAGATTATTCCAGATGCATATGTGCATATTTATTATAATTAAACTGTTCCTTATTAAATTCGATATGAACATTTTTGGGACAACAAAGGTCACGAGGGCTAACATTGCCGCCAATTTCGACCTAAATAGGGACATAAAAAAATATTGCGGGATGTCGAAAATTTCCGGGACACTCAAATGCCTATTGTTAGTGAATCCGCCTGACATTAGGGTTAGATGTAACTTGCTAACAGTCTGGGGTCACAAATCTTAACGATAGCTATTTAGACAGCCACATCAGGTACGCTCAGCGATGGATTACTGCTGCCACCTATGGGATGGCTCTGCCAAGTATCAACTCGATGCATTAGACTCGGTAGATCGTTGCGCCCGTTAAATTCCCACTAAATTACAACATGGGGTTATTCAATCATTTTTAGCGGGCAAACGAGCAGGCCGGTCACCTGATAAACATTTGTAGCACCAGAGGCACCACCAATGCGTTGCCGGCTTTTTAGGAATTTGTTGGTCCGCCCCTTGAACGACCCATGGTTCCACAGTTTCAAAGTACGTGGGAAAAAAGGTCTAGCACATCGGATGGTCGAAGTGCTCCAGGCACCCAGGTGGTGAGGGTGAAATTGTGTTGTGTATTAGTAAAATAAGAAAAAACCTCAGCACTAGCTACTTGCAAGAGTGCACTCAATCTATCATCTAGGCGTATTGTTATTTGTTACACCATTGTACCGCATGTCCATTATCACTTGGCCACACGTCGCCCAGTCGACCAATCACGTTGGTGGAGAGTTGGCGCGTTTCTAGCTCCGCCCCCCGACCTGCGCGTGAGTCATGCATACCGGCGTAGTTTGTCACATGTCACGCCATGTGGAACGGAAGGTACCTCTGTGACAAATACGTTGAGCTCGGACGACGTTCGAACTCGGAATGAGTTATGAAAGATTACGGCAAATTCTTTTATGAGCCCTCAATAGCCCGACGGTTAAAAGTGCGGACTGAAAACCGAAAGGTCGCAGGTTCGAGCCCCATTGCACAAGTTTTCCGCTTATTTGGAGAGAAGAGGGGAATATAAGTCTAGTTCAACAAAAAAGTAAAAACTCAGGCATGCCGGTTTCCTCACATTCACCGTTAAAGCAAGTGGTGTTATGATAATTGTAAAACACACGTTACACCGAAGAGTGGATTCGAACCCCGGACCAACTGAAAAGGCAAGTCTGTCACGGCTATACTATAATCCCAAATTCGCAACGACATTTATTATAGCAAAGTTCATACTTACCATAAATTCATCCAATTTCTAAAACAACGGAAACAAGCAATTGGATTTACCCATAAATCATCTGGTCGATTTAGTTTACATTAAACAATAATCAAAATAAATCTAAACCTGAAACTTTCAATATGTTTATTTAAGTCGTAATTCACACTCTCAGATTAAATCATAGAAGCGTCCAATAATGTACATACTATGAATTGAATGCATTATAGCTAGAAAATAGGTTAGTTATAACTTTTTTTTATTATGAGATAGACTTGCGCTTGACGACAATCAATGATGAAAAGCATTGATGAGGTCTAGGTTGGAGCGCGCTTGTCTAGAAAATGCCTATTCACTCTTGTCTTGAAGGTACTCAGATTATACGTGGCCTTAAACAAAAGCTGGAAGTGCGTTCCATACCTTAGCCGTTCGTTTCAGAAACGTTGAACTGAAGCGATTCGTGCGAGTAGGTTGAATTTCAACCACGTATGGGTGCCATCGCTCACGATTTCTCGAAGTTCTGTGGTAAAACGGTGAGGGGGGCGCAAGGTTGTGAAGTTTCTGCGCGCACTCTCCCAAGTATATTCGATAGAAGACCGACAGATAGAACAAATGGGACCTACCCCAACGAACAACAGTTCTTCGAACTATATTAGGTCCCGCCCATTTCCACTTCAGCTTCACTATTGGATTGGTGTAGCTACGTATGCATTTTTGCATTTTTGAAGCTTTATTGTGGAAGCACTGTATACATAGCATAGCTTTGTAAAAAAACTGCTGAGTTTCTTACCGGCTCTTCGTGGAAGCACTGAATACATAGCATAGTTTCAATAACAATTGTAAATTTTTTATTTTTTTGAAAAGAGCAACCGCCGAGTTTCTTGCTGGCTCTTCTCGGCAGGAAAGGCATTCCGAACCAGTGGTAGATTCATTGACGATTCAAAAGTGCTTGTAAAAGTTTATTTGAATAAAAAATATTTCTATTCTATTCTATTCTATTCTCAGCAGAATCTGCATTCCGAACCGGTGGTAGATTTATGACGTGTCATAAGAGCTACAAGTTAGCCTACATGAAATAAATAAATTATGAATCTGAATTTTGAATTTGAATTTGAACTACTCTATGTGCTATGTCGGTATCTCTAATTCTCATAGAGATCTCCTCATTTCTGATTTGATCTCGCATGGATACTTCGAACACATCTCTCTCTGTCGCCATATATTATTATAATAACTATCTATAAATAAACGAAGGACATAGTTCCTGTTATAGCGGGGGGACGTGGGTGGAAGATTCTTGCTAAATGAGTGATCAAAGATTAATAATATTAATACTTACACCTACTTTAGATATATACCTAGTTTCTATATTCCATTCCAAGATTTATATATTACTAGCTGATGCCCGCGGCTTTGTCCGCGTGGATTTAGTTGTTAAAATCCCGCGGGATCTCTTTGATTTTCTGGCATAAAAAGATAAAAGGATTGCGGCGTTATCGAAGGACAAACCAACAAACCAACACGCTTTCGCATTTATCTATCTATATATATAAAATTCAAAGTCCTGACTGACTGACTGAGATATCAACGCACAGCCTAAACTACTGAAGTTAGAAACTTGAAATTTTTACAGTTGGTTCCTTTTATGACGTAGGCGCACACTAAGAAAGGATTATTGGAAATTCCACCCCTAAGGGGTTTAAATAGGGGATGGGAGTTTATATGAAACTCCGTCATTTTTCAAGCTGTTTCCATCAAAGTTGGTATTAGAGCTTTCAGTTAAAAATAAAGAAGTACCTACGTGTGTCACAGTTTTTGAAAATTCCACCCCAATACCTAATTCCACGCGGACGAAGTCGCGGGGGCAAAAGCTAGTAATATATAAATAAGGATAAAGACAAAGACTATCTTAACATAGTCAAGTAAAGACAATAGTTACCACAAAGTAATGGTAGGTACAGTTACTGTACAAATTGGAATTCATGCCAATCCAACAACTCTGATAAATCGGCGAAGCGTTGCGTTACGTTTGAGTCGTGACCCATTTCTGATATTAGAGGTAGCGGATAGACTGACGGACAAATAACTATAAATCGTATAAGCGCCATGTGTACACGGTTCACGTTTCCATTGTGGCCTGATTGATATCCGTGATACGATACACGGGCTATTACCGGACTACGAAAATAGCCTAGATTTGTATTGTATGTGAAATAGTGAATATATGTGTATATTAACCCTCCCATTCTAGCGAGATGCACAGATAATGCGACCTGGTACAAACAACAAATATCGCAAAACGTACTGATGTTTCCTACATAATATTATTATGTAGTAGTTCTTTTGAAAAAATACCGACTTTGTAAAAGACAGGGTTTTAAAATTTTCAAAATTCTTCAAAATCAATTCAATTTCAAATTCTTAGGTTAAGAAAAATTGTATAGTGTACTCTTTTGTGCCTTTACTTTTCAACTTGTTAAGTTTTTATATAGAGCAATAAAATGGCGACTTTTTTTATAAATCCCGTGGGAACTTTTGATTTTCCGGGTTAAAAAGTAGCCTAACTCTCGAGGTCCTCAAGTATACCCATGCAAAAATCACATGAACCCGTTGCTCTGTGCTGCGTGATTGAAGAACTAACTGACAAATATACACTTACGCATTTATAATATTGGTACGAATATTTAAGACTACACGAAAGAATGAATCGTGCCGTCTACACATGTGAAACGCGAACCGTACGATGATGTCTTATTTTAGCCTCACATTTGCTTCCATTTGTCTTATTAATGGCACACGCTTGATGCCTGTCCGTCTAACGTCGCGGGTATACGCTTTCAGTTGCTATACATACTATGACATAGTGTCTATATACGTACTTTGTCATCTAAATATATAAAAGGAAAAGGTGACCGAGTGACTAATCTATCAACACAGCCCAAAATACTCCACGGATCGGTCTGAAATTTGGCATACAGTAAACTATTGTGACGTAGGCAACCGCTAAGAAAGGATTTTTGAAAATTCATTCCCTAAGGGGGTAAAATAAGGGTTTGAAGCGCGCGAGCGTGAGCACACATTGTTTGATGGTTGTTGAGGTTCCAAAGTGTTGGAGTGGCGAGGCCACATCGAAAAACGTAGTGTTGGCAGACCCCCACTAGATAGGACGATACCAGGCAAGTCGCAGAGAGAGAGAAGGAAGGAGGGAGCGATACAGGCGGCGCAAAGCCGACACATGTGGAACTAAAAGTCTAGCAGTCTTTCGGTTGACAAAGGAGAAGAAGAAATATCTGACATCTATACATTGTATCAGACTGGCGCGAGTCATAGAATTTACTTTTATTATGAAAGTAAATTCTTTGTGTTATTCCAGACTATAATCTATCTCTGTGCCAAATTACAGCCAAATCGGTTCAGTCGTTGCGGCGTGATTGAGTAACAAACATCCATCCATCCATCTATACATCCAAACTTTCCCATTTATAATATTTATAGGACGACAAAATGAAGGTAGATACAGAAATTTAGGTTAATGAACATTATTATTAAGTAATTGAACTTTTGATCGCAATTTTGTAGGCCGAACCTACTAAATATTTCATTGACGCTAATAGGTAAGGGAATTCAGCGGCACCTGATCACTATATTCGTAAACCTCACCTGCCCGGTGGTATGCTCTGATGATTATTTATAGAGGTATATACGGGTAAGTAGAACGATTATGACTGTTTGTATAAAAATAATCATCGTTTTAATAAGCAGGAAAAAGCATGAACGTGTGATAGCTATTGTTTTTTTTTGCTTGATTCTATTTTTAAAATTTCATCGGCTTATTACTAATTCGTAAACTTTTCAGAGTCTTGCGTCTCACAACTTCGCTCTCTCGCTCTCTCTCTCACTCGATTTAGATATGGATCATTAATGTGGGAAGTAAATAAATGAATAAGAATGCGGGTAGGCATAGATCATGAATGCGGGTAGGTAAGCAAATGAATAAAATAAAAATGAACCCTAATACATTTTGCCTGGATGGAACTGCTCTTTGAAATGGATGGGTTCAAACAGCCTGTGATCAGTCACACACATACATATACACATTTATATATGTAACGTTTAGCGAGGTGTCACGTGACCTAAATGGAATGCAGTATATCATGCGATTAGGCAAGTTAAACGAGATTGCCCCAAGGGGATTTCAGGCTATTTTTCATTTGAAATGGATACCTGTAATACCCATTCCAAGTGTGGATTCTTTATTTATCCGAAATTGATATGAAATAAATGTATTTTCTGAGCCTCACAATTTTGTCCTCCTGATTGAATTTTGACCAATTTCAACGGAGACTTATCATACTATGCAGGAGATGATAAGTGTGTGATTTAAGAACATTTTTTAGTCCGCTGGTCAGCGAAAGTCATACAGGCAACGCAAGTTCGAGACTTGTAGAAGTCCACGCAAGAGATCTTTGTCAAGCTGCGGATGTCAATAAGCTGATGAAGAAGAATTACCCATTTCCGGCCTCTTAAAAGGGGGTTTTTTATTCGATGACAAGATAGTCCTTGACTGCGATCTCACCTGATGGTAAATGATGCAGTCTAAGATTGTAGCGGGCTAACTTGGAAAGGATATGGTAGTGTACATTCAACCCATACCCCTAATATCTGTTTCTACACGCCATCGTGCCGGAACGCTAAATCGCTTGACTGCACGTTTTTGGCGGTAGAGTGGTAACTAGCCACGGCCAAAGCCTCCAACCAGACCAGACCAGAGACAATTCAGAAATTATGAATTCCCAAATTGCCCCTGCCGGTAATCGAACCCAAGACATCCCAGTTATAAGACCACTGCGCCAGGGAGGTCGTCAAAATTTAGGAGCTATCGCGTTATGTGTACATTTAATCAAGTTGTGGTCTACGTGGGTTTACGGAGAAATAAAATTACCAGACCAGACCAGAACAATTCAGAAATTATAAATTCCCAAATTGCCCCCACCAGGAATTGAACCCAAGGGATCTCAGTTATAAGCCTACAGCGTTCATCACTGCGTCAGGGAAGTCGTTAAATTTCTGCCGCGTTATGTGGGTCCAGAGAGAAATAAAATTACCGGTGGACCTATTGATGGGCCTACCACTCCACCTACTGGGAATATGAGAAAATGCTCCTACTTCAGGCTTTAGAACGATGTTGCGGCGCTCTTAGTATTCCAACGCGCAACTCACTAATCGCGACCTTTCGAACCGCATTCCGCCTTTTACACCGCTCAGCTATTCAGGTTAATTTGCTTCCACAACAAATGCTGCAAGTCAATTAATCATACCGATCCAAATAGCCGCGGCCGAGTGGCGCGGGGGCGGACGACAAAAATGACGAATCTGCCTTTTGTACGACGTATTTATGTACATATTATACCTATAATAAACTAGCGGACACCCGCGACTTAGTCCGCTTCTTCAATTCACAATCGACAGTTCCAAAATCCCTACAGTTTAGCTAGGCAGAACCCCTACAGCATCAGGATTGAGGAATTGGGTCCTGGAATTCAACGATGTGGTCTCTACTTGGTACCTACAATAACTATTCGTAAGCGACAGCTTCTAAATCCCCATTGTTTTAGGTAGGGAGATATTGTAGGTTAGATAATGTTGACAACTATTTTATAAATAAAGCACGTTTAATAAATAAAATGCAGGTTTATTATTTACTTATTAGCAACTTTTGCCCGCGACTTCCACCGGGAGTAGGTACCCAGTTAGGTTTTTAAAAATCCCGCGGGAACACTGTATTTCAGGGATAAAAGGCAGCTTATGTCACGGTCCAAGTCCAAAACTGTACTCATACAAAAAATTACGATGATCAGTTGCTGCATGATTGAAAGACAAACCAACAAACATAGATACTTTCGCATTTATAATATTAGTAAGAAGTAAGAATATAAATAGAGCTCGTCAATAAACCGTAAGTGACTCTGGTCTGCGAAACACCTCATTTCTTATTTGATCTCGCAGAGAATAAAGAGAGATCAGAGCATGCCTCAACGAAAGTGGCTGTAACTAACGTCAAATCAAGATTAATATAATCGTTTTATCACCATTTCCACGCGCCTTATCGCAGTCACTTCATTCATGAAAATCGCGTCGCGAAAATCGTTCCAGTGTAAATAATTACGCAGAAGGGCCGCTATTTGTCTTGCAGTGCGACAGTTATGGGCTGTTACCATGATTTATGCTGTGGTCCTGCGCGGAAAACTAGAGATGCGCAATTACTCATCGCGGTGAAATTAGATTGAAGTCTTGGACACTGTTACTTTAGTAACTGGGCGTGTAGGACGGGTTATGAGTGGTAGTATTTTGTCTGGTGGGAGGCTTTGGCCGTGGCTAGTTACCACCCTACCGTCAAAGATTTTCCGCCAAGCGTCCCGGCACGCAGAATTGGGAAGCTGGAACTTTTTATCCCAGACAATCAGAGTTCCCACGGGATGTGTAAAAACTAAATTCAGGCGAAGTCGCGTATATCAGCTAGTATGTACGTAGATATTTATGTGCCTGAATCTACGAGCAGCTCATATTATCGATATCATTTGAATGTGGCCCACGTAGCACGTATCGCGCCATCTTCGCTATTCGCTAATTGGGGAAGCAATTACCCTGATTACCCGCTCTGGCGGGAGATTTTGCAGTTTGATCCACCATTCACATATATCTGGGTAACTATTTAAAGTGCAGCTGAAATTGTGCTATGGAATTTATTTATTAACATTAGCAGTGATAGCATTGGGGTTAGAACTGTGACCTCCAATTTATTTATTTATTTATTTATTAAAGAGGCACACAAAACAGGTTGAAACCAAAAAGTGCACAAAATATAAATACATACAGCTTATCAGGAACCAAGTAACAACCCCTAATATCTATACTACTAATATAATAAAGTGCAAGAGTTTGTTTGTTTGTACGAAAGACGTAGTACGCGTTAGGCCTACGGGGTATTCTTGAAAAAATTGGCATAGCAAAAAATAGAACACCCTACCCCCCTCCCGTGTAGTCGCATCAGTCACTCGCTGTCATCGCCTGAATGTCAACACTTGATTTATCGTCGGCGGAATTACCTCTCAGCGACTTTGTTTCACACAATGTTTTATTAATATTATTTGTGTGAATTCTTTTGTCTCTTATCCGACTGCGGCAAAGAGGATCCCGTCTTATGCCTTCGACTCTCAGATATTAAGTATGATGCGAATGTTAGGCCCTTCAGAGCAACCGCCGAGTTTCTTGCTGGTTCTTCCCGGTTGGAACGGCATTCTGAACGAGTGGCAGATTCATTTGACGATTCGAAAGCACTTTGTAAAAGTTTATTTGAATAAAAAAAAAATTCTACACTATTCAAGGCTACGTAAATCTTCGATACCCGATGATTTTGGTCTCTAAGCGACTACTGCAATACCTACTCTATGAATTTGTATGGCGGTAGTCGCTTAGAGACCAAACCCATCGGGTATCTAAGATTTGCGTAGCCTTGTGTACGAAGGGCCTTATTCTTACATGTTACACTTTCGATTATCTAAATATTTAAAAGGAAAAGTTGACTGACTCAATGACTGACTGATTGACTGACTGATCTATCAACACACAGGTCAATCCACTGGACGGATCGGGCTAAAATTTGGCATACAGATAACTATTGCCAAGAAAGGATTTTCAAAAATTCAGCCCCTAAGGACGTAAAATAAGGGTTTCAAAAATTGAACGTAATGCGAGCGAAGCCGCGGACAAAAGCTAGTAATTAATAAATATCAACATTTTGAAACCAAACAGTCAAATACTCAATTGGCCAATAGGTAGATAATTTTCTTTTTCTAACCGTATTTCATAAAATGAATGAACTAACTACCCTACAAAAGTTTAATTACAATTCCACGGGATGCAACCCCAAAGGCTTGGTGAAATCCATTCGCCGGCGAAGTTCAAAGTTAAATAATATCACTGCGGTCTCAGTCAGACCGGTTTATTTTCAGTTAAAAACAATTTATTTACCGCTTCTGCCCAGTGTACTTTAACTAGCACTTTAATAAGTAGAACTCCTCCCGATTACCAAAGCCGATTACGGCGGCAAATTTTCGCGGATCGTCATTGCGCGGGAGATATTATAGTGTACAACCGTGTGCGCAAACAGAACAATCTCTATTCTCAGAGAGCCCATAAAGCTGTCAGTTCTGCGCTTGAATTCTCCTGGGCCCCAAGTCTGCTATTTTACATGTCATTGTCATTGATCCGCAATACAATTACAATACAATTATCATTGGTCCAAAATTTCGTAGTCTACTAAATTCACAATGGTCGTTTGATTTCTTATAATTGGATTGTAATTCAATCATACCTCGGTATTGCCATTAGCTTAAAAAGCGTTTGCCGAAATGAGTTTCAAAAAAAACTACATATTAAAAACGTTTATTTAAGCTAGATTCAAAGCTAGATGTGTCAGTGGCAAACCATCGGAAAACAATTGTGACGCCATTGAATTAGTAGACTACCAAAATTGCTAAAAGTAGCAATTGGGATGTCATTGATAGGCAATTGAACTACAATTGCAATAGCAGACTTGGGCCCCTGTTGTGTTGGATTCCGTCCCATCGGATTCATCAAACACAACAAACCAGTCGTGGTTTGTTGTGTGTGATGCTCCAATCCTTCCAATGTTTTTCACTCCAACCATCTCAGCTCTCTCTAGAAGCCTAGCAGGCCGCCCAGGTTACCAAGGACTTCTCGTTGTGAAGTTGGGGACCCCAGATGGTTATTGCGTTGTTCTGCCACGCCCGTGCATCCGTCCCATCGGATTATGAGATTGAGCGAATAGAGAGTGCACCTCTTGTGTGCTATAATATCTCCCGCGTGTATGGCTCTGGCAATTGGCCGCCATAGCGGAAATCGTTCGTGTGAAAATTGTTAATTGTTATTATTTAGCATAATAAACTCAACCCCACAAAGTTTTTTTTTTTTTTTTGAGATCAAACCTTTCAGTTACATTCAAAGTATTTACTTCAACAATAAAGCGGATAATTAGCCGCTAAATTACAATTGACCGCAAAGTAATATGTAGCTACATCCAAAATGTCAACATACTAAACCGTCGTAAACGATGTGTACAGAACATCTCAGTGCCACATGAATTTACCAATTACACGCAGATATTAAGACGTATTGAATCGCTTCCAAAATTAGCACAATAATTGTACCGGCCAAGAGCGAGTGGCCAAATTGTACTAGGAGTTGAACACGTCCACATTTTTTCTTACTATCGGCGTAAAAATCTTTTTACAGTCATTATACTTAGACTTAGGCTTGATATTTGCTTCCCCTTGCTATCCCACTGTCGGAGAAAAGAGAAAAAAACATTAAAGCCATTCAGTAAGTGAGCAAACTGTTCTTTGGAGAATAAATTCAACCTTATTTAAAAAAAACCTAAACCCATGCGATTCAACATATTCACAACAAAACACATCTTATCGACTGTTGGCGCAGAAAACAAAGGAAGCCTACTGACTGCGCCAAATAAAATGTAACGGGAGCATTTTTGCAGTACGAAATGAGACTCTACTGTGAGAATCTTAGATATGAAAAAAGTAAATACCGGTACCTCAAGCAAGGTACTCGTAAGTTCAACAACTATCATTTACATCGAACATATCAATCGCAAGCTCTCTTACAATAAAAAAAACTAGTTAACTTTGTAAACTAGTTGGTATATATATATATATAAAAATATGTACATTGATGCATCAAGAACGCCATAAATTCAGCCAATCGAAGGTGATTGCGATGTTCTCACTGTAGCCAATCATTTTTAGGCACACTTTTATTGCACAGCCGATGTTCAAACAATTTTAACATATCGTTCATTGGCTCTCGGTCAAACGTTGAATTTAATTTTGGCAATACGATGCAATGCCCCCACAGCAGTGCAACATTCATTAATTTTTTATTAACTACGTTGCTTACTAAAATGTAATTTTATGGGGATTTTAACCCGAACGACATCAAAGAGTTTTGGGATGACTTGCGTTATTTTTGTCTTCATTTGATGGTTTGATAAAATTGGTAGGTCGTATAGATTGCTTGGACTATTAGTGATAAGGTCACCTTTTGTGTTACACTGTGTATTTACTTATATATTTTGTCTTTTTTTTCATGCAATAAAGTTGTATAAATAAATAAATAAATTGGTCTGGAATCGATTTTGACGGGATTTTCAGACGCAAATAGAGCATCTATACAAAATGATCTAGGAGCTGTCATCTAAAATCAAAAAGTCAATAGATATACAACGCGATTAAATGTTAATGAGAAAGCTGATTAACTTTACAGAATTCAGATCTGTGCTCGATAAGTATGATTTTGTAAGCTATCAAAACTAAATTCATAAAATGATGAAAACTGACACTAATATTGTCAGTTTCATCGTTATACTCTATCGTTTACGGTTTTCATACATTTTATGCGCTCGTTTTGACATTTGACAAAGAGTTGCCGGTTTGGTGAATTAATATTGCCATATTATCCTTAATTTAAACAACCTAAATTCACTTGTACAAAGTTGCGAGTATCAGTTAGTTTATATCGCTAGATAATACCTTCAAATCCCAGTAACCATAACCTTTTAACTTTGCACTCTTTTTTTTTAATTTAATTTTTTTATTTCGAACCCCGTTTAGACGATCTCCGTAGCGCATTCAAATGAGGCGAAAATGTTCTGCTTTGCATAATCTAATAACGGAGGCGGTCGGTTTACAACTTACTCTGTTGATTTTAACAGAATGGACCGCGAGAAAGTTTAGAGGCTGAACTCGGGCGTGAATGGGCGTGACGTTCTATAATAAAATTCCACAATCGATCATATCTCACACTAATTCCACAATCTATAGACCGCACTCTCCGCTCAGATTCAAGACAGAGTTCAAACGAGGCAAAGTGTCAGAGCATATTTCGTTCATTTGCGACAAGGGTGACATAACTCAAAATTCACCAATTTTAGTGTCGAACATTTATACTTTTTGCTATAAAAACAAAATTACGCGAAGCACAAAAAAATAAGAGCGAGAGAGATTGTGACTTAATGCTCTGTCGCTTTTTTGACCGCTGCGCTGTGTTGTTTTGAGACCGCAGCATCCACAAAACATTACTCTCTATCGAGAGAATTCTCTCATCGCCGATTTTGAATTATGTCACTCTTGTCGCAAATGAGCGATTTGTGTCTCGATTTAACCTCTATCTTGAGTCAGAGCACGCTCTATAGATCTCAGCATTAGACTCTACACTAGAAATCTTTTAAAGATTTAAACAAAAGATAGTTTTAAAACTGTTTGAACCAGTGGTAGATTTAATTTAAATTTATTTGAATGAAACATATTCTATTCTATTCACACACCTTTGGAATAATTATGCAGAAATCGCAGGCGGGCAGGTTTCCTCACAATTTTTATTCCGGAAAAACAAGCGGGTAAAAAACCCAAAAAAAATAGATTAAAAAAAAAACAACGGATTCCCGCGGTATTTTTATAAAATTAACTCCACGCGGAGGATGTCGCCGGCAAAAGCTAAGTCGCTCTGTCATATATCTCATTGCTGAAGGTCGTGACCCCTTTCCGTTATTCACATGATGGTAGGGATTTTCTTGGAAAATCAAGCTCTCAGTTCCTTCAGCATATTATTATGCTTGAACCCAAAAACTTCGATTCCGAGATTGATACATTATATTATCAGATGTTAATGATAACCGGGACTAGTGGATTAGTGTTCTTCGAGGCATTGAAAATGCCGAATTCCGACCTCCAAAAACGGTCACCCACCCATTTACCAATTTAAATCAACGTTGCTTACCCAGCGCAATCGACTGACTGACGTCTTAGCTAGGCTTGCATGAAACCCTTATGTTACAAGTAGGAAATATACCAGATGAATAGAGACTATTATTATACCATTAGGATAAATAAAGCATAGTACAAACATAAATATTAAACATCAAAGTAACTAAATATACGAATGGGAATACGTATCAATGCAATAGAACCAAAACGGTACCATAAACAATCATAGAATCCCGATAACTCTATATCCATAAACTTCACATAAGCTCAAACTCCTGTCTAATAGTGTTGTAATTCATAAAGCTTTATCAATATTGTTATAGGTTAAATCCGATATTAGGGCAAACCAGTTTTTACTAGGCCAAACGAGTTCGTCTTGGACCAAATTGTGGAACAAACTCCCATTTACGGTGTTCCCACTTAATTACAACACGGGGTTATTGAAGAGGCGGACCAACAAACCCCTGAAAAGCCGGCAACGCATTGGTGGTGCCTCAGGTGCTACAAGTGTTGATGGGCGGCGGTAATTACTTAACATCAGGTGAACCGTCTGCTGTTTCCTCGCTATTCTAAATATATAAAAGGCAAAGGTGACTGACTGACTGACTGACTGACTGACTGACTGACTGACTGACTGACTGACTGACTGACTGACTGACTGACTGACTGACTGATCTATCAACGCACAGCTCAAACCACTGGACGGATCGGGCTGAAATTTTGCATGTAGATAGCTATTATAACGTAGGTGTCCGCTAAGAAAGCATTTTTCAAAATTCAACCCCTAAAGCGCTAAAATAGGGGTTTGAAAAATCGAACCTACCGTGAGCGAAGCCGCGGGAAAAAGCTAGTTTATTGATAAACTTGATAGTTGACTGACTGACTGACTGATCTATCAACGCACAGCTCTAACCACTGGACCGATCGAGCTGAAATTTGGTATACAGGTAGCTGTTAGGACGTAGACATCCGCTAAGAAAGGGTTTTGGAAAATTTCAACCCCAAGAGGGTTAAATAGGGGGTTAAAAATCTAACCTAACGTGAGCGAAGCCGCGGGTTAAAGCTAGTCATATATAAGAAACAAAAAAAGTACTCATTAAAAAGTAAATTTTCTATAGATTGAATGAAACATCAAATCAACAATCAAGTATCGTTTTATAAGACTTCCTCACAATTACGTAAAAGCGGAAACTTTAATAACTCCTACGCACGCAATGTATTCGCTTGTTAAAATTATTACGTAAAAATAACATTAATATGTTTGGAATTCCATATCTGAGGCACTTGATGGTATTGTTGTTAAAGAAATGTGTAAACTAATTTAAACGTAACCGCCAACGGTTTATGCGATTAACAGGAGAGGTTGTTTGTTTTGTTTCTTGAAATACTTCTGGGTTGATTCTAATGCGAATTGTTGCGTTATAACCGACTGACTAGCTGATGCCCGTGACTTCGTTCGCGTGGATTGTATTTTTATTATTCCCGCGGGAACTCTCTTATTTTCCGGGACAAAAAGTAGCCTATGTCTTATTCCACTATATTTTATCTCTGTGCCCAGCTAAATTGGTTTATTCGCTGTAGAGTGATTGAGTAACAAACATCCATCCATTCATACTTACATCCAAACTTTCTATTAATAGAAAAATAATAGAATAATCGACTAGACATGCCCGCGACATCGTCCGCGTGGATTAAGGTTTTTTTGCATTCCCGCGGGAACTCTTTGATTTCAAAATTATTATTTAATTTAAAAAAAATTTTTGTAAATAATCCTGTGTAAATCCTGGGCATGAGCTATCTCCATTCCCAGCCAAATCCATCCTCACTCATTACATCCTAATAATATTATAAAGGCGAAAGTTTGTACGTGTATGTGTATGTTTGTTACTCCTTCACGCCCAGGAAAGAGTAAACCAATTCACGCCACAACGAATTAACCGATTTGGCTGAAATGTGAAATGGCGGCAGCTCACATCCAGTCTAGTTAAACATTAAACCTAAGAATCGAAATGAGAAGCACGATGCAAGCTGAGACTATCCCTGCTGGACAACCTTGCATGGACTTCCATAGGTTATTGCGATCTTGTATTTAGCGATGTCGGTCTGTAGATAGTGGGGGGGTCTGCCAACACTGCAATTTCCGGTGCAAGGTCGACGATTGGCTACTAATCCTGAAATCTTCAAGCGTACGTAGAACAAAGCGCTCCTTTATTCGGATCCTCGGTAAAACGACTCGGGTTGATTCATTGACGGAGCTCGTAAATTCATTAGTTCGTCTCGAGCTTTGGTCCCGGGAGATTTACGGCTATCAGGCGTGTGACGTCATACTCGGACATGCCTTCCGCCTTTATCTACGTGAAACTATTCGCTGTTGGTACGTTTTTAGGGTTCCGTACCCGAAGGGTACCAACGGAACCCAATTACTAAGCGTCCGCTGTCAGTGGGCTGTATCTCATGAACCGTAATAGGTAGATACTTGAAATTTTCACAGAATGTGTATTTCTATTGCCGCTATAACAATCCTTACTTCCTTACTAATATTATAGCTGCGAAAGTACGCGGAAACTCTCTTATTTTCCGGGATAAAAAGTAGCCTATGTGTTATTCCAGACTATAATCTATCTCTGTGCCCAGCCTAATTGGTTCAGTCGTTGCGATGTGATTGAGTAACAAACATACAAACTTTCGCATTTATAATATTAATAGGATTAAAAATCTTCTAGGCAAGCGATCTCTTAAGCTGCATATTCACTATCCATTTAGTGTAATCGCAGTAAAACGCCAGTCTATATTTAAAAAAAAAAAATAACTCACTTAAAATTGCGTACCTACTCCTTTGATGATACTACCCATCTCAAATAACTAAAGATCCTTGAAACGCCGAAGCGATACTTCAAATATTTGAACTATTAATAAGGATTAATCGAAAAGTTGTATAAATAGCTGACTCAGTCTGAGTACTCGCATGCCTGAGAGCGGGGTCTCTGCCCCGGCGAATATTAATCACATTTAATCGAGCATCACACTCGGAATGCCTAGCAAAGGTCGGCTATTCTCGCACCACTCCACTCCACTCCGATGCCCCTTTATTTATCCGTCTCTGTATTCCATCTGTATCCAATTTAACCACTGATCTCTTTAGCTGATCTGTGATCAACACTGGATTTGGTGACTCTATACAAATGACAGCTAAATATGGATCAATTTGAAGCGCCAAATTTGGTATACGAGTGTCTCTGGAACTAATATTATTATTCTTATAATAATTTATAAATTTCATTGAAAGTCGCAGTAACACAGCTTGTAACTTGTTTGTTTTTCTTATGTATTACATTTTCGATTGTAATTAATGAATATCCACATTTTGACAACAATCAAATACTCGTTATTTAGACTCCAAAACCAATTTTACGCAATTATCATTTTTTTTTAAAGAATATTAGCCAAGCTGAACTTGACTTATATTCTCCTCTCCCCTCCAAATAAGCGGAAAGCTTGTGCTAGGAGTAGGTACGACAATAATGCAACGGCTGGAACTCGTACCTGCGACCTTACATCGACTCAAATTGAAGTTTTTTTTATTTTACGTAAGCCACCTTGTGGCTCGTGTGTCAATTCATGACTCTACCAGCAGTTCGGAAATCAAATTATTTTGAGAAGAGCCCGCAATAGAGATAAATCTTTATTAAATAAAAAAAATGTGAACGAGATTAAAGCATCACAATTATCCGAAGTTTTTCAACTGCCGAAGCAAAATAGGCCGCGACCTACCTCAAATATTAAACCGTCTAGACTAGACGTGTCTAACTTTGGGTCGAGGAGTTTGGAACCAAGTTAACGCGACCCACATTTCTATTCTCGAATGTAACATAAATACTACCTACATTGGAGCTTTTCCTTTTGTTATACTCGTGTTTCTCGAAATGTAGTTTACGTGTATTTGAGTTACATAAACTTTTTTTTATTCGATGACAAGTTAGTCCTTGTCTGCGATCTCACCTGATGGTAAATGACGATGCAGTCTAAGATGGTAGCAGGCTAACTTGGAAGGGGTAAATCGATTGGCGGCAAGGCTTTGATGGTAGGGTGGTAACTAGCAACGGTCAAAGTCTCCCACCAGATAGATACTTCTTCTGTATCTACTGATAACCATCTGCTGCTGGATACATGTACTTCCACGGGTCGCGGTCTTGCGCCGGCTGTATCCAGCGGCTACCGGCACTCGTCTTATGTCTGTTTGATTCGTCTTAACAAGTGTTCTTGTCTTGGATGATATCCAGAGTCTGATAATGGAGCTGGAAGGTGAGAGGTGAGAGACGGACGATCCCAAAAAATCGCCATAAAAAATCATTATGGCGACCATCAGGCGCCATATTATTGTAAAAAGAAAGAAATGAAGGTCGATAAACTGTGTTAAGAGGTATAGGTATTTGAAAATCATTGTTAGATTTCCCTTATCATTTTTCAGTTTGAATGACCGTTTACGATTTACGACAATTTAACTGCGTAAGTATAAACTGAAAAGGAAAAAAACAAGTTAATAGAATTCTACATTACCTACTGGACTCGACTTAAACAGTCCGGATCCATTAAAAATCTAGATCGATCCAAATCGTTCCAATAATAGGTCCCAACTGTTAAGTTAATATTGTTACGACCACTCAACACTAGATGGCGTTAGTCTCGAAAGTGTTACGACCACACTCAACTCAACTCACTCGACACTAGATGGCGTTAGTCGCGAAAACAGGGTACGCGAACGTACCAGAACTATCCGACCCGGCTGATCACTTCCGCGCACGTTGGGAAGATTCGAGAACGGAACGTTCTGGAACGTCTCGGCTCATATAAATAGCCGTAGAGAGGCGCCGGAGTTCAGTTCAGTTCGAGCAACCGTCGAGGCGACTTCGAAGCGAAACCTAGTGATCAAAAGTGCTACCAGTGAAACCTACGACTTGGCTACGACCTAGGACATTGTGAGTGCTTAGTGTTTGGACCTAGTGCTTTGTAGTGCTAGTGAATAAAGTCTTTCAAGGAGTCAGCAGGTCTTTCTTTCCAAATCCAGCGAACCCTAGCACGTAACAACTGGTGTCGGAAGTGAGATTTGGAGATGCCATTGACTCCGAGAGAGGACTTCAAGGAGGGCGTCAGGACAAGGGCACAACGAGCTGCGGAGGCCACACCCAATGGGGACCAAGCTCCACCCACTGGACCCGCCCACCAGGCTCCGCCCACCGACCACGCCCCCCAGGCCCCGCCCACTCAAGGTCAGGCTCCGCTCACTTTGGCCCAAGCCCCGCCCACCGGACCCACCCACCAGGCCCCACCCACCGACCACGCCCCTCAGACTCCGCCCACTCCGGTTCAGGCTCCGCCCACTTCAGTTCAAGCCCCGCCCACTGGCCACGCCCACCGGGCTCCGCCTACTAGACAGGCCACGCCCACCATCGGCACCGCGACTTCTACAGCCCCTCAAGTGGCCCTTCAATTAGGAAGTTTAATTGAATTAATGGAGCTGCAAAGGGCTGAAATTCAGGCAATGAAGGAGTCACAGGAACGCAAGCTGACTACGATTCAAGAGTTTCAAAAGGCTGAAATCAGAGCGATTCGAGAATCACAAGAGCAACAAAAAGACCTCCAAGAAAAAGCGCTTTGGGCTATAAATGATGTTAGTGACACGGTGACTAAGCTTCGAAAAGATGTCGACGTAGTGGAAGAACGAGTTACCGGGTTAGGATTGGATGTTGAAAATGTGAAAACCGGCCTTACTGAACTACAGAAGAAAGTAGTGCGCCTCGAAACCACGGGAGTTGCGATGTCCAGTGGAACTACCGGAGTGGCGCAAGGACCAAGAGTGAAAGTGCCGCCATACGACGGCACTACTTCTTGGAGCGCTTATCGTCAGCAATTTCAGACTGTTGCTACTGCCAACGGATGGACGGAAGAACAGTGCCTGACTGCTCTCACTGTTGCGCTCAGAGGGCAAGCTTTGTCAGTCCTGGAAGCACTGCCACATACAGGGAATGGGTTTCAAAACCTGATGGAGGCACTTGAATCCAGATACGGGGAGCGACACTTGGAGCACGTGTTCCGTGCTCAACTTCGTGACAGAGTTCAACGCTCAGGAGAAGGACTACAACAATGGGCGTTGGAAATTGAAAAACTCGTCAGGAAGGCACATCCAGGAGCCGACTCCAAGATGGTAGACACGAATGTTGTTCAAGCATTTGTCGACGGAATCAAAGACCTGGAGGTCAGGGCTGCAGTGAGGCTTCGTCACCATACCTCGCTAAAGGAAGCATTGGCGCATGCTTTGGAGGTCGAGGCTGTTCGCCATGACATACGGCAGGCCCATAAGATCCGCGAGGTCTCTGAGGAAGTCAAGGAGGTTAAGGCTCCTATGAAGAAACGTTTTGGAGTCATGTGCTACAAGTGCGGCGAGAGGGGCCATCTTCAGCTCAACTGCCCGCAGAAGGAGACCCAGATGGCAAGGATGAAAAGGATCGAGGAACAAATAGAGGAGCTGAAGAAACAAGGGGTTCCGTCCCTTGCCCGGGATCAGGGAAACGAATAAGAGCCAGGACTAAGGGGCGAGTACTGGCTGACGCGGAGGGAGCCCCGACAACTGTTATCTCCCAGGCTTGCAGCGGGAATAGTCTGGCGATTCAGGGGACTATTAACGGGACGGATTGCAAAATGACCCTAGACACAGGAGCCTCTAGAACAATAGTGAACCCAAACCTGGTAAAAGCCGCAAGGGGACACAAAAGGAGAATTAACTGTCGGCTTCTCACTGCCTCCGGCCAGGCAATACCCGTCCTGGGAGAAGTGTCAGTTACGATGTATGTAGGGGAGTCCTCATACTCTCATGACGTTATCGTGGCTGAGATTATGGATGATTGCATCTTGGGTTTGGATTTTATGAAGAAACACAACTGCAGAATTAATGTCGCTGACGGAGTCTTCAAGTGTGGTGAAGAAGAAATCTTCATTCTTGGAGGTGCCTGCGGGAAAGTCGCATGTGTAAAGAAAGTGATTATACCTGGACGAACGGAAGCTCAGGTGCTGGTGAAACTGCCGCCAGCTGGAAAGAAAAAGGCAAACAGGTGCGTGTTGATCGAAGACACACCTACCAAGACATCGGCGCAGAAACTGATGACGGCGAGAACCCTTGTTAGTGGAAGCAGTAACGCTGTAGTCAAGGTTTTGAATCTTGGTGATCGCGAGATCTGCTTGAACAAAGGTGACGTCATTGGAAAGTGCGAGGAAGTTATCTGGATGAAAAAGTGTAGTTCGATGACAGGCGCAGACTCAGCAAACAGCAACAACTACGGATTAGTGACTGAGTTACTCGATGACTGCAAGAGTAATCTGACTTATTCGCAGGGCATGAAAGCTAAGAAGTTTCTACAGCGCTACGCGAATATCTTCTCCAGTCAAGAAGGGGACCTTGGAAGAACGTCGATGGTTCAGCATAGGATAGATACCGGAAGCGAGAGACCAATTCGTCAACGAGCAAGACGGATACCGATTGCAAAGGAAAAAGAAGTTGAAGGCCTTTTGGAGGACATGAGAAGGAATAAGATTATTGAACCGTCTGCAAGTCCGTGGTGTTCACCTGTTGTATTAGTGAAGAAGAAAGATGGTAGCACGAGATTTTGTGTGGACTATAGGCGTCTGAATGATGTCACTAAGAAGGACAGTTACCCGTTACCTAGAATCGACGACACTTTGGATACCTTGAGTGGCATGAAATGGTTCTCGACCCTAGACCTGAAATCTGGATACTGGCAGGTGGAAATTCATCCAAAAGACAAGGAGAAGACAGCTTTCTCGACCGGCAAAGGTTTATGGCAATTTAACGTCATGCCCTTCGGATTGTGCAACGCACCTGCCACATTTGAGCGACTCATGGAGTGTGTACTGGCAGGCTTAGTTGGAGAGGCTTGCTTAGTCTATTTAGATGACGTCATCATTGTCGGCCGTGACTTCGAGGACCATTTGCGAAACTTGGAGCAAGTTTTCGCCAAAATAGAGGGAGCCAAATTAAAGTTGAACCCGAAAAAGTGTCGTTTATTCAGGAGAGAGGTCAATTATCTCGGCCATGTTATCTCCAGTGATGGAATCCAGACAGACCCGGAGAAACTGGAGGCAGTTCAGAAATGGCCTACCCCTAAGGACAAAACCGAAGTGCGGGCATTCCTCGGCCTATGCTCATACTATAGGCGTTTTGTCAAGGGATTCTCAGAGATAGCCAAGCCATTACATCGGCTGACAGAAGATAAACGACAATTTAGTTGGGATGGGACTTGCGAAGATTCTTTCCAGAAACTGAAGAAACATCTGTGTGAAACACCAATCTTGGGGTATCCACAAGCTGAAGGTCAGTTTATAGTCGACACGGACGCAAGCAACACGGCCATTGGAGGAGTGTTATCCCAAAAACAGGGTGAAAGAGAAGTTGTTATTGCATATTTCAGCAAATCTTTATCCAAGCCAGAGAGAAACTACTGTGTGACAAGAAGAGAACTCTTGGCTGTTGTGAAGACGCTACAACATTTCAACAAATATCTCATCGGCAGACAGTTTTTACTGCGAACTGATCACGCAGCCTTGAAGTGGCTACTGCAATTCAAGAACCCAGAAGGTCAAGTAGCTCGATGGATTGAACAGCTCCAGGAGTATGACTTCAAGACTGAACACCGCAGCGGAAAGACGCATGGGAATGCCGACGCACTCTCACGAAGGCCGTGTTCAGAAGACTGCAAACATTGTGTTAAGCAGGAATCCAATGAAGAAGCATTAAAGCTAACGAGAACAAGTCCTTTGGGTCCCTGGGAGAATGATGCTATGAGGGAGGCTCAAGAAAGAGATGACGACCTTCGGCACATCATCACATGGAAGAAACGGGGTGATGTAAAACCAATCTGGAGTGAGGTTGCACCCACTGGCGCTGTCACTAAGGCGTACTGGGCGCAATGGGACAGTCTGATACTCCAAAACGGAATACTCTACCGGAAATGGGAGAAGACTAACGGCAGAGAGTTCCATCTTCAGATAATTGTCCCAAGAACGAGAGTACCAGATGTTCTCCGTGAAATACATGATGGCGTATCAGGAGGTCATCTAGGTGTCAAGAGGACGTTAACAAAAGTGCGAGAACGATTCTACTGGTTGCATTGTCGAGATGATGTACAAAATTGGTGCCGCAAATGTACCACTTGCGCTGCTGTAAAAGGACCACAGACCAGGAGCCGTGGGAACCTGCGGTTGTATAACGTCGGTGCACCGTGGGAACGAATTGCAGTTGACGTAGCTGGGCCATTTCCTGTAACGGAATCGGGAAACAAGTATTTTATGGTCGTCATGGACTACTTCACCAAATGGCCGGAAGTGTTCGCCATACCAAACCAAGAAGCTACAACAGTCGCTTCTAAGTTAGTCGAAGAAGTGATATGTCGCTTTGGTGTGCCTCTAGAAATCCATTCAGATCAGGGCAGGAACTTCGAATCGCAAGTATTCCAGGAAGTGTGCAGAATTTTGGGCATGCATAAGACGAGGACCACTGCGTACCATCCACAGTCTGATGGAATGGTGGAGAGATTTAACCAGACCCTTGAGAGGCATTTGGCGAAAGTGGTAGACGACAAACAAAAGGATTGGGACAAGTATATACCACTCTTCCTTCTGTCGTACCGAACCGCCGAGCATGAGAGCATAAAAGCTACCCCGGCGTATGTCAATTACGGTAGAGAACTACGAATACCAGTAGACCTATTGACAGGAGGGTCACCAGAGGAACCAGAGACCGTACAAGACTATGTCTGTGATTTAAAGGAAAAAATGCGCTATATACACGCCTTGGTTCGGGAAAATGGATTACAGTCAAGTGAGAACATGAAAACCAGATACGACCGGAAATCGAACACGAGCGGCTTCGAGGAAGGATCACTGGTGTGGCTGCATAACCCAACTCGCCGGAAAGGGAAATCTCCAAAGTTGCAGACCAAGTGGGACGGTCCATACAAAGTGGTGACCCGACTGAATGATGTGACTTATAGGATTCAAAAGCATCCAAGGGGGACATTCAAAGTGGTACACATAGACCGCCTGGCGCGTTACCATGGCAGTAACAACGATGCTCGGGACGAGCATCTCTAAGAGGGGAGTAGTGTTACGACCACTCAACACTAGATGGCGTTAGTCTCGAAAGTGTTACGACCACACTCAACTCAACTCACTCGACACTAGATGGCGTTAGTCGCGAAAACAGGGTACGCGAACGTACCAGAACTATCCGACCCGGCTGATCACTTCCGCGCACGTTGGGAAGATTCGAGAACGGAACGTTCTGGAACGTCTCGGCTCATATAAATAGCCGTAGAGAGGCGCCGGAGTTCAGTTCAGTTCGAGCAACCGTCGAGGCGACTTCGAAGCGAAACCTAGTGATCAAAAGTGCTACCAGTGAAACCTACGACTTGGCTACGACCTAGGACATTGTGAGTGCTTAGTGTTTGGACCTAGTGCTTTGTAGTGCTAGTGAATAAAGTCTTTCAAGGAGTCAGCAGGTCTTTCTTTCCAAATCCAGCGAACCCTAGCACGTAACAATATTATTTAACAGAATAATTCTACAAAACTGGACTTGATTTTCCCTTTCCAGTTTTTATTTACGCGTTCGGATTTTTGATTTTTCAAATTTAATGTTACAATGTTTTTCGCAATTTATTTATTATTATTATAATACTAGCTGTTGCGCGCGACTTCGTCCGCGTCAATTTCTGTTATTATGATCGCGATTAAGTTTTTAAAAGAATATATTTTAAATATGGATAATTCTCCCCGTTTTTGCACCATTTTTCACTGATGCTTCGCTCCTAATGGTCGCAGCGTGATGTTATATAGCCTAAAGCCTTCCTCGATAAGTGGACTATCCAACACAAAAAGAATTTTTCAATTCGAACCAGTAGTTCCTGAGATTAGCGCGTTCAAACAAACAAACTCTTCAGCTTTATATATTAGTAAAGATTTTATTTAGAGAACAAAATAATATGACGACTAACGTCTTTGACATTATCAGTGGCAACTCAGATCGACCTTGCAGCAAAACTGTCTGAGTTGAACAGAGCTTTTGAATGCGTCGGTGTTCGGAAACGAAATCCATCTGAATTTATGTAACCAACACTTGTTTCATATTTCATGAGATAGCTCGACGTTATGTGTGGACGGATCAAGAGGCGACAGCTTTGCTACGACGTGACGATTGTGCGAAAAGTTTATTTTTGAAAGCCTCAATAGCCCAACGGTTAAAGGTGCGGACTGAAAACTGAAAGGACGCAGGTTCCAATCCCACCCGTTCTACTCCTTTTTTATAACGAGGGGGAAATCTTAAAAGATACCCGAAATCCTGGGGTAGTGTCCCGGGTTATGTGGGTTTTTTACCCACTCTAACCCCGTCGATGGCCACCCTCACCTCAGCGCATATTGGAAGGCTCCGAGAACTTTTAAGAACACAACCGGAATCTTCTTAGCCATTCTCGCTGTACTCTTAGCACAAGCTTTCCGCTTATTTGGAGGGAATAGGAGGATATAAGTCAACTTCAGCTTGGCTAATGTTCTTTTTCAAAAAAGTAGAAGAAGAAGAAAATTGCGAAGTTCGAATTAAAAACGTCCTTGACACTGTCAAGGTGTAACTGACTGCGAAACATAAAAAGAAAACCTCCAAAATACACTTGGGTACCCGAGCGACTTCAGGAGATATGACTCCATCGTGTTGATCAGAGGATGCTTCTGAATGCAATAGAAGCAAAGCGAACATAGTTCAACACTGCGCGTGGTTGTCAAAGCAATTTTACGAGCATTTAACATCTTAAACAAAGATAAATAGGAATTATAATATTGATCGATTGAAAACAAAATTAAATGTGCACATACCGAACTCTAGCCAACTCTCTGTATGTTTTGTGCATTTTGATATTTTAGTTTCATTCTGCTATATTGCATTGTCAAGATTGTATTATTTCGTGGTGATTATTTAATAGGAAGTCGTCCAAAATACGTAAATTAAGATTTTAAGTTTCTCCGAAAAGAAAGCCAAAGTTTTATGCTCAGATCTATAGAGCGATCTCTGCCTTAGCTCGGACTTAAGATAGAGTTAAAACGAGACACAAATATTCTCTGACATAAATCTGTCTCGTTTTAACTCTATCTTGAGTCTGAGCAGAGTAAGAGAGCGGTCTATAGATTTCAGCCTTACCCTTTCCACACGGCTATCTTCGCTGTATGTTATGATAATTTACCAAATGTTAATGACATTTCACCATTTCACATTTTCATGCAAGCTAAGCGCACGCTTTGAAGTTTGATAAAGAGTTGCCGGGTTGATTAGTTGGCAACACCCCCATTCAACATTCTAAACAGCGCGTATATCATTGTACCGTATAGACATATAGAAATGATTATTTTTGTCTTTCTAGATAATCTAGACCGCGGGCACAAAAATAATATTGGTACCAATTTTTCACCTTTCACACATCCTTGAGAACATCATGAAAAACTCTAAGGAATGTTTTACATCGCGGTTCACATCGAGAAACATCGATGTGAACCGCGATGTATCGCAGTGAGGTATCCTTCGGCATGTTCGCGCTCGTCTGTTTGCATACATTTGTTTTACATGGAGGTGGCATCGAGGTAGCGAGCTAAACCGCGACCGCGAGGTATCGCAGTGAGGCATCCTTGGCTTGTTCCCACCCTTACTCTACCAAACGGACCTAAAATGTTAAAATGACGTCACATTTCACATTTCCATGCAAGCTTTTGCACGCTTTGAAGTTTGATAAAGAGTTGCCGAGTTGATTAGTTGGCAACACCCCCATTCCACATTCTAAACAGCGCGTATATCATTGTACCGCATAGACATACAGAAATGATTATTTTTGTCTTTCTAGATAATCTAGACCGCGGGCACAAAAATAAGATTGGTCCCAATTTTTCACCTTTCACACATCCTTGAGAACATCATGAAAAACTCTAAGGAATGTTTTACTACACCGTTAAAATCCAGTGGATGATCCCCGAAAAGGCCGTCATTGATGTATGTTACTCTACTAAACGGACCTACAATGTTAAAATGACGTCAAATTTCACATTTGCACGCAACCTAAGCGCACGCTTTGAAGTTTGATAAAGAGTTGCCGAGTTGATTAGTTGGCAACACCGTCATTCCACATTCTAAACAGCGGTATATCAATGTTCGCATAGACACATAATTCGGCGTTGTCGCGCTAATCACCTAAACCGCGGACACAAAAATAAGATTAGTCCCAATTTTTCACCACAATTCGGTATTGTGACAGGCCGGCCGGTAGACGTTCCTCATTATAATTAATGCTGTTGAATGAGAGGAAAATAGTATATTTCACCAGTGGGCCATGACGTTGTCGTATAATAATATATGCCTACGTAACTAGCTGATTTTGTCTGCGTGCATTTAAAATCCCGCGGGAACTTTGTTTTTCCTTGATAAAAAGGAACCTATTTCTCTCATCAGGTCCTCAACTAAAGCCATGCAAAAAATCACGTCGATCCGCGTCTCCGTTGCTGCATGGTTGAAGGATAAACCAATCAACTAACACATTTTTGCATTTACATAATGTATTAACAAGTGTAAATTAAAAATTTAAAACACCCCCAACATGTTGCAACGGCTGCTAGGCCGCCCGCCCGCCCGCCCGCCCGCCCGATTTAGTTGCTGCTGCTGCTGCTGATGGTGATTTTCCATTATCGCTTATTCGCTCAGGTCGTGGCCCCGCGGCTTGGTCATCGAGGCGGGTATAATGTATGGGGTGAGCGCGTATTTTGGTGGGCGTGTCCCTTGTCACCTGTATTTTGCGCTTAACTCATTAGGCTACCTCCAAACGAGGCGTTCTGTACCTCTACCGTAATTTTTCAACTAAGTTACGCTAACTGTGCGTAAATCTGTCAATACCGATGTTGCATGAATGGAAACCAAAACGCGCGCATAGTATGGCACCTTGTATGAAATTGTGAAATTTGTACCTACCCATGCAAAAAATTACATCGGTTCGTTGCGCCGTTGCTGCGTGATTGAAGGACAAACCAACAAAGAAACTAAACTAAACTACAATATTAGTCAGGATTTATCAGCGCGGCGCGCTTGCCACTTACGCTAATTAAATTACATTACATTAATGAATCAGAACATGAAAAAAAAAACGACAAATATAATCAAATAATCTTATTAGCTAAATGCTCTTAGGCTTAATGCTATTAATTTCTGTTAACACTTACTTTTCGAGACAAGTTCGTGCTATGGTTCCTTCCTTTATAGCTCTATTGATTCACGAGGGCGCGTGAGCTTTACTTGTGGTTACCTCGTGTACATGTACATTTTGTAAGTGTGTGTGCCTGTCAGGAGCCTAGGTGCGAGCAAACTCTCGCTCCCACTTACCTATGTAAAGGTCGTGTGTGTGTCGTGTCTATATACGACACACACACGACCATGCGCCACGCGCCCTCGTGAATTGCAAGAACTATACGAGTAAGTGGTCAGTTTTGCGTCACTGTTCTAACCATAAAGACAAGGTATCTAATACCATAAGTCGCGAGACCTAGTGTGTGGTGAATAGTGTTTAATATAGCACTTAGCAACATATTACAGCATGCTATCTTTCCTTAGCACACAGCAAGTGCTACATATTTGTAGCACAAGTTGCTATAGCACAGCATTTTTATAGCATGCTAAAATTTTATAGTTTATAGTCAGTAGCATGATATTGATTTATAGCATTTTTGAACAACTCTAGTGGTGAACCACTAAAATAATAAGTCGTGTGTAAACAAGTAATTGTGAGAACCTAGAATTGGCTCCCTGTTTTATTTTGTTTGTTTTCCAAGTATTCCAATAAAATAAAAGATGTGTTAAAATATAAAGTAGTAAATGTCCGTTACGCTTAAAACTCCCATTATAGCACTGCCCACACAAGAGACTATTAAAAAGACAATCGACAGTGTGCAGCCGTCCTAAACGGTTTGGCGATCCGCCAGTCCACTACAGAGCACGAGCTTACGTTGATTCACGCACAGCAGATTATTCTGTTTCTCATACAGGGTTGTCAGTTTCAATTTTAAGCCTCAATAGCCCAACGGTTTAAGGTGCGGACTGAAAATTGAACGGTCGCAGGTTTTTAAGCTATTGCATAGCTTCTATCGCGGGCCTTGAGCGTGGAGAGCGAATCCAGAAATTCCGTAACGAAAATAACCTGACACGGGACTCCTCTCACCGCTAGATGGCGTTGATAAAAAATGCTATGCAATAGCTTTACCGCGGCAGTCCCCGAGTGCCACATGTCTTTTGTTTATTCGATGACAAGATAGTCCTTGACTGCGATCTCACGCGATGGCAAGTGACGATGCAGTCTAAGATGACAGCGGGCTAACTTGGAAGAGGTACGGCAATATACATTAAACCCAAACCCCTAATCGACTTCCACACGCCATCGTTAAATAAAATCCCGCGAGAACTTTGTTTGTTGTGTGTTTGTTTGCGGCGGTAATCACTTAACATCAGGTGACCCGCCTGCTCGTTTGCTCGCTATAAATATAATTAAAAAAAAGGTTACATGTGCCAACCCTATTGCGCAGTAATGTAAAGTACCCACGTGAATTCTTCTCAATTAGATATATCTAATAACATCGGTTTACCGATCTGAATGCACCTCGCAGTAACGTGCCCAGTAGGTACCTATTACTGTATGTGACGTCATGGAAGATGGATGAATATGACTGGAATGTATGTACACATCCCGCTATGATAGATACCAGATATGATCACTAGGTATCAGAATGGGCGATTTAGTTCAAGGACTCTAGATGCTTTATGTCGGTCTCTAGCATTCCTGAACCCAAATCTGGTAAAATAGTAATAATGTCCTCTAACTCTAACTCCAGCTACTAATAAGTTAGCCATGGTCAAAGCCTCCCACCAGACCTACAGGACTCTGTAAAACCATTTTAAACCGACTTTCGAAAAAGGTTCTCAATTCGGCGGATTCTTTTTTTTTTTTTCTTTTTTTTTTTATGTATGTTTTCCGATTACTCGAAGATGCCTGGAACGATTTGGAAAATTCTTTTTTTGTTTGAAAGGGCATACTTCCCAGGTGGTCACATTGTCATCAGGTCAGGATCTGATGATGGGATCCTGGAGAAATCGAGGGAAATCTTCAAATTTTATAGGCACAATTGATACACTTTGTAGTGGCGTATGAAGTCGGTTTTGTAAAAAGAATTTTTACGTTTAAATTATTTTATTTTCAAAAGAATATTCGCCAAGCGGAACTTGTTTAATATTCTCACATTCCCCCCAAATAAACGAAAAGCTTGTGTTAGGAGGTGGTACGACAATTAGCGCAGCGGCTGGTGATCGAATCAGTCCGCATTTTCAACTGTTGGGCTATTGAGATTGATTAATTAATTTATTTATTTTTATAATTTGACAAATCAATTCGCGATGAGTTTGTTTCGTATTCCCTAAAACTCGATAGTACACATTGTAGAACTCGGCCTTGCCGGGAATCGAACCCGAGACCTCTTACAGTACCAATACGCCAGGGATGCCTCCCTTTGGTCAAGGAAAATTAACATAATCCGATCTAAGTTATGTTACGGTATAGATTTGTTTGTATATCTTCCGAAACATTCCATTGAATGCCAAAGCATTGATTCCCGACATCAAAAGCTTTCAGACAATTATTTTCGTACGTACGACTAGAAGCCAAACCGACACAATAGCGTCCATGAATGAAACTCGCGTAAACAATAACAGATTTGATCCAGACTTGTAAAAGGTCGCTCACATTGACGGAACAAGCGCGACGGTGCGAATACTCCTACTTAATAAATTAATGACAGCAACGCAACAAGTTTTTATATCATACTAGCCACGACCAAAGCCTCCCATTTGACAAACTACGACTAAGAGTTTTTGGGATTTCTTTTTATTAATGACTAGATGATGTCCGCGACTTCGTCCGCGTGGATAAAGTTCTTTTTTATTCCCGTAGGGACTTTGATTTTCCGGGATAAAATGTAGCCTATGTTTTAATCCTGGATGTGAGCTGCCTCCATTCCAAATTTCAGCCAAATTGGTTAATTCGTTGTGGCGTGAAGGAGTAACAAACATACACACACACATAAATACACATACAAACTTTCGCCTTTATTATATTAATGTGATAAATTGTGTAATGACGTTACAAGTTGATAGTAAGTTTTAAAATTCAAATTCAAAATTTATTTATTTCATGTAGGCTAACTTTTTTTTTAAAAGTTTTAAAAGAAAAGTTTATTTCATTCTTTTTAGCGCATTTAAATAAAAGTCTTTTTAAAATTATTTTTAATTTATTTAATAATTTTAGTCTAACGCTTGATTGCGACCACAGCAGTTGGTATTTCTGTAGGTACAAGCCATATTAATATGAAAAACCATGGGTGTTGTTATTAAGTGGGAAGACCGTTGCAGTGAGTTGGTTTTACAGTTTGATAGTGCGTGAAAACAAGGGTCTGGCACAGTGGATGGTCGAAGTACTCCAGGCACCCGGGTCGTGAGGGTGAAATTACATTCTGTGGCGTGCGTTGCGGTATTTCATTATTGTTCTAATTTATCTGCTTAAAATACTGCTCTCGTCGCGTCTGTCGCGTTATCAGTGTGAATCGCCCCTAACTTCACGTTTATACGATTTGTATCGCCCGAATATACCGCTAACAGGCGCCTTTGTGACGTGAAAATTATTTGTCTGTACGATTTTAACACTACAATCGACTGCATGAATACCTAAGATAGATCAAGTGTTTTTACGACTCTTAGGGAGGTCACTCATTATGACTTTCGAAATTATTGAGACGTACTTTAGGAATCACGAATGTATTCGATTGCCATACTCATATTTTTACCTCTCTTATCGTATAGAATAGACAGATAGATTGAAGATTCTATAATTGCAGTTTGCTTTGTGGTCGCCTAATAAATTTTGCTTTTGTCTCAACATTTTGGTCAAATTTTCCACTAACGTTGAAATATAATGCCGTGCTATCTAATTCTCACATTCCACGAAATTGTGGGGCATAAAGAAGTTTTATTATAGTCGATAAACTAAAACGACTTCAAACTATTCTTTATTTAAATATTCTTTCATTCTTACCTTATTTTCTTACCTTTCTTACAAAAAATCGTGCCTCTTGAGAGCTTCCAGGGCGTGCGCTGCCTTAAATAACATAAACGATTAAGTTTCATGAGGATGGCTTAAATTGTTTGGTAGTTTGTTTTTAAACTATTGCATAGCTTCTATCGCGGGCCAGCGTGGAGACCGAATCCAGAAATTCCGTAACGAAAATAACCTGACACGGGACTCCTCTACGGTGAGCCGCTAGATGGCGTTGATAAAAAATGCTATGCAATAGCTTTACCGTGGCAGTCCCCGAGTGCCACACCTCTTTTTTTTATATATTTTGAACAATAAATGAAAAAAAAAGTTAAAGTTGCACGAAAATAATGTATAGGTGAATTATTTATTGCTTATAATAATAATACAAAAATTTCCAGAGCACTTGGGTAACGCAAGCATAAAATCCCTATACCGCATTTCGTAATACGAAATGATGGTTTGACAGTTTTTAGTTTCAATTCGATATTCATTGAGATAAAGAACAGCTCTATTAGTTTTATGATAAGCTAGCTATAAAAATGCATATTCACGTAACTATCTCTAACCGAAGTTTTCTTTGAGCATAAATATTACGGATTGTAAAGTCGCCAGTAAAAATAAGAAGTGTTGGCGCTTTGATTTTCTTCGACGTATTTTTCGTTTGAAATAAAAACTCTTGCGTGGATTCGGTTAAAGTTTTGTATTCAAGAAGTTAGTTACAGTGCGTATATCGTATGATTTTCGAATAGAATCTAATGTAATAACGACTATGACAATTTTGACGTGTTAACTGACGTTGGACTGATAGATGGAATACGTGGACCAATAGTGTCGCGTTTAGGAAAGCGTTTCATTTCTGCTTGAACAGAAGTCTTAACAAAAGAACCGAGCGGCAATATTAAATATTCAATGTATATTCATATACGTTATAGTCGGGAATATCAATAAGCCGACGGAACTCGGAGAAACAATGAGAGTAGAAACTTTTCAGATGCTTGTTGCTGTCTGAGGCATAAGCGGTTGCGTTTTCTGGGGTCTGATTCATTAACTCAGTGCCTATCAAAAAAAAAAATGAAAGCCACTGACATATATTTTTTATCCATTGAAGGTTTACTACGAAATAGTACATGACATTTCTCTTCAAAACTTCAATGGATAAAAAATTGAGTGGCTTTCATTTTTTGATCGGTACTGAGTTACAGAATCAGGGGGCTGTAATTCTACGCGTTACTACATATTAACCAATTTTACCATCATCGAATAAAGTTCAATTGACGGATAAAGATGTTTTGACATTTTCTGTATTTAAATGATATACCTACGTCAAAACGTTTTTTTTTTATACCCCTTAGCGGTTTCTACACGCCATCGTGCCGGAATGCTAAATCGCTTGGCGGCACGTCTTTGACAGTAGGGTGGTAACTAGCCACGGCCAAAGCCTCCCACCAGACCAGACCAGAGACAATTTAGAAATTATAAATTCCTAAACTGCCCCCGCCGGGAATCGAACCCGAGACCTCCCAGTTATAAGACCACAGCGCTCACCACTGCGCCAGGGAGGTCGTCAAAAATAAATTTATTCAACGTCGTTGTTAAAGATTTTAGACTTGATTCGTGGATTAATGACATAATTGTTATAAAATATTACGAGTACGTATCATGGTAATTATTTTAGTTGGGATTGTCGATATTTCGATCCAATTGCATGGACCGTGATCCGGTCGTGACCAAGGGACATTGGTCCAGAAGATTTAAAAAAATAGTGATTTTTAGCCCAAATCGCTTCTTCCTTTCCTTTACACCGTAAACTAGAACAAATTGCGCCGAACAAGTTTTCCGCGAAACAAAACTGGCGGAATTTATTTCTCTAGGTAGCCTTAATTAATTCCGCGGAGGCACTAATAAGATTTTTATCCGGGCGATGCCGGTGTATTGATTGCAATTAGTTATGCATTTTTGTATGGAACTTTGAGCTTTTGCAAAGTTTCCGGGCAATCCGGAATTTTTTGCCGTTTTTATATTGCACATTCGTTATGGCGATTGGGATTTTACTTTCTGAGTAAAATTTGATTTTATTTTACAAACATTAAGCAAGTAGGTACGTATAATATGATATTAGTTTGTTGGTTTGTCAATCACGTAGCAAATTTTTTTGCATGGGCAGTAGTTGAGGACTCGAAAGTGGCAAAGTTCACAGTTTTTCCTGGAATATCAACGAATTACCACGGAATTTTATAATTAAATCTACTACTGAAGTCATTTTAAACTAACTTCCAAAAAAGGAGAAGGTTTGCAATTAGGTCGGTATCTTTTTTTTTTTTTTAATTTATGTATGTTTCAGTAGAAACTGCTTTTCGAACCGGTGGTAGAGTCTCGACTTATCATAACAGCTACATGAAATAAATAGAGAATTTGAACCGCCAAGTCTCAAATTCTCCGGACGGCATACCGACGTAGTCTCAAATTCTCCTGACGGCATATCAACGTATAGAACGTAAATATCGAACGTCCCTCGACGCTATGCAGAATATGGCCAATAATTTCTACACTTAAGTCCATTGCATTACATTATATCGCGGGTTCATTCAATAAATGCTAAATCATTGGCCCCCAGTGTATCGACGGACATTTACAACCCTCCAGTGAAAGCGTTTTGTTTATTTATTCGCAACCCTTGCGGAAAATTTGATATTGAAAATACCCCGTCGTAGCGCCGCGGGCTAGTAAGCATACAGTTGGAGAACTTTACATCATTATGTAACTCACAATCTTCACGGAAAGAAGCCATCTGCGAAGGAGATATGGTATAAAAGTGTGTGCACACACAAATTTATATAATAATAAATCGGTCTGGTTGGGAGGCTTTAGCCGTGGCTAGTTACCACCCTACCGTCAAAGACGTGCCGCCAAGCGATTTAGCGTTCCGGCACAATGGCGTGTAGAAACCGATTAGGGGGTATGGGTTGCATCTACACTGCCATACCCCTTCCAAGTTAGCTCGCTACAATCTTAGACTGCATCGTCACTTACCATCAGGTGAGATCGCAGTCAAGGACTATCTTGTCAATGAATAAAAAAGAAAATAGTGTCCTCCCAACCCAATCCGTTCACGGCGGCCAACCTGCTCATAGATTAGCCACCTGCATGGAAGATATTAGTAGAGTGCACAAGCGTGTGCGCAAACACAGGTGCACTCTCTATTCCGTCACTCTCATAGTCCGATG
Organism: Hipparchia semele; assembly: GCA_933228805.2. Lineage (NCBI taxonomy): Eukaryota > Metazoa > Arthropoda > Insecta > Lepidoptera > Nymphalidae > Hipparchia > Hipparchia semele. Next base: position 1,377,827 of record OW121733.1, on the reverse strand, counting down.
GGACGGAAATTCGACACGACCGGAGCGAGATGAGGTGCAACGTCGATATCTTGACGTGTTTTCCGAGGCACGGAGGTGACTTACCGCCAATTTAAGACGAAGAGAAGAAAAAAAAAAACGCTGCAACAGAACTACGGATCGACGTGATTTTTTGCATAAGTATAGTTGAGGACCTGGGGAGTGACATAGGATACTTTTTATCCCGGAAAATCAAAGAGCTCCCGTACTAAATCCACGCTGACGAAGTCATGGGCATCGGCTCGTAAGAAATGATCACACTAGGGTACAAGTACACTCTGGATATATTTCGACCGTTCCGTAGAACAAAGTCTCATCTGCTAAATTCATAACTTGAGATTTGAGCCTTACAGATGTGACTTTTAAGGCTCAAATTTCAAGTTGTGTATTTAGCAGATGAGACTTTGTTCTACGGAACGGTCGATTTGCTCAACTCGAAATTGCAAGTCTGTGGGCACTCTAAACGGTGGTAGCGAACTACTGTCACATATTTAAAGGCATTACACACGCTTCCCATTCAACGCAGCGATAATAAATAAACATGCAGACACGCTCAACAGCGTTTTATGTCTGTCGGTATACGCTGGGGAAACTGTGATTTAAAATGTATTGAATTCTCTTAATAGACTTGTATTTTTTTTACTGCACTACATTTTATAAGTAGGTATTACTCTTTTATTCAGTCTAATGCTGAGATCGTGCTCTGCCTTAGCTCGAACTTAAGATAGAGTTAAAACGAGACACAAATATGCTCTGACATAAATCGGTCTTGTTTTAACTCTGTCTTGAGTCTGAGCTGAGTGAGAGTGCGGTCTATAGATTTCCAGTCTAAGTGCAACTTTCACCACTTTGAAGTAAACTTTAGCTGACGAATTTTGACGTTTTGACAGTTTTTGTACGGGAAATGTGTCCAAAAGTCAAAATTTATTCGTCAGTTAAAGTTTCCTTGAAGATGGGGAAATACTTCCTTAATATATCCGTTATTCGTCAAATTATAGTTCGAAAAGTCCCAAGGTGCTGTAGTGGCGACCCCGCATCGGGAAGCGCAGTGTTGGCAAACCCCACACTAGGTGGACCGATGAAAACAAACGAGTTGTAGGGAGCCGCTGGATACAGGCGGCGCAAGACCGAGGAGCCCTGTGGAAGACCATGCAAGAGACCTATGTCCAGCTGTGGACATCTATCGGTTGATAAAGAAGAAGTCACCTAACTTAGTACCGACCGAATCCGGCCACGGCGGCCAATCTCCACAGAGATTAGCCATCTGCGCGGGAGATATTACAGTGCGCAAACACAGGTGCACTCTCTATTCCCTTACTCTCATAGCCCGATGGGACGGAAAATCCGACACGACCGGAAAGAGATCAGGCGCAGGACCGACGGCTTTACGTGCACGGGGGTGACTTAACACCGACTTCCTAACTCCGGGCTAATACTGAAAATTTCTTAACAGAATTTCACCCCGGACCTCGTTATCCGTATTCGAACTAAGGTAAATAGATACTTAGACTGCTAAAATAGTAATTCTCACTTTAGACTTGCCGACTATAACAGCAGTCGGCAAAAAAAGCGGCATGCTAGCTCGTTATTAAAGATCGCAGATACTATTCCCGTAAGCGTATTTTATTATTCCGTGGGCTCTACACTGCGCACAGTTTATTACGCGGCCCATTACAACAAATTCTTGTGAAAGCAATTACTGCACTGCACATTTCGCGCACCGATAAACGAGCCTGCACTACACGCCAGGGGGCGCTACATGTCCACTGTGATTTACGCTTATTGAATTGTTCCTAATATCCGCAACAACATATCAGTAGGTCCACATATGATTTGCTATATCAATTGCGTTCACATTTTGTATACTTTTCTGTCCAATTCTTCTTCTTCTTCTTCTTCAACTTATGGACGTCCACTGCTGGACATAAGTCTCTTGCATGGACCTCCACAGTTCTCGGTCTTGCGCCGCCTGAATCCAGCGACTCCCTACGACCCGCCCATTTCCACTTCAGTTTCGCGACTCGCTGAGCTATGTCGGTGACTTTGTTTCTCCTACGGATCTCCTCATTTCTGATTTGATCTGTAGGGATACTCCGAGCATAGCTCTCTCCATCGCCCGCTGAGTGATCCTGAGCCTTCTTATGAGGCCCATAGTTAGCGACCATGTTTCGGATCCATAAGTCATCACTGGCAACACGCACTGTTCGAAGACTTTAGTCTTCAGGCACTGAGGAATTTCATTTTCTGTCCAATTAGTCGTATATATTTTCTGATGATAATAAAACATTAGTGAGGATCGGTTACTTGTCTGTTTTTACTTAGGCAAGGTATACACGTGGCTTATCACAGAAAGGTGTAAGCGACGCGCTAAGCACAGTACATAGCGCGTTTTACCGCATTAAACTCTGAAACTTACTACAAAAATATGAAAAACTAAACTTAAGTACGTTTTAAGCACCAGGTTAGGTCTATGGACTGAATGTACACTGCTATACCTCTTCCAACTGCTACTATCTTTAGACTACATCGTCACTTACCATCAGGTGAGATCGCAGTCAAGGACTATTCATCGAATAAAAAAAAAGGTTACGTTCATCAATTTGTTTAACTTTTAAAACAACTCTAAGGAAAAACAGGAGTAGAATAAATACGTGGTTCTCTACAAAAGAGTAGGTTCGCGTGACTTTTAAACACTTTGGAAGCTCTTCGGTGTTTATGATCGCCTGGTAGACTGAACTTTTGATGACCTTTTTATAGGTCCCCGCTATGGTGTCACAAATTCGATTCCGCGATTTAATATTTCTATTACTCTCGTTTCAATTAGCGGAATTACTTCATTTTACTGGCGGAATGGTTCTTTGATTAAAAGATTAGCAAGTTGGGATCTTCTATGCATCGTTCTTCTATCTTATATAGATGTGATTTGTAACCGAACACTAGTAAAACAAAATCGAGTATTTGTTACTTAAAACTAGTGAGCGAAATTCTACTTTCCGCGAAAGAATATCTGACTTAATTTTTAATCCTCAATAGCCCAAAGGTTAGGTGCGGACTAAAAGGTCGCAGATTCGAGCCCCATCCGTTGCACTATTGTCGTACCCACTCGTAGCACAAGCTTTTCGCTTATTTGGAGGGAAGAGGAGAGCATAAGTCAAGTTCAGCTTGGCTAATATTCTTATAAAAAAAAAAAATCTTACTATTTATGTGATTTGTAGCTAAGCGTAAGTAAAAACAAGCGCGCCTTTGTTGCTTAAAACTAGTGAGAAAAATTCAATTTGCTTTTTCAGCAAAAAAGTGTTTTGAATTTAAAACGCTGCGAATTGTGTTTCTAATTTCATTGGCTTTTCTCGGAACGTTTGAAAACTTTGTATACTCTGACATTTCCTTACGAGTATATGCTGTATTATTAAAATAAAACTGTTGAAATGTTGTGTTTTCAAGGCTCGATTCCTCCAAAATATTATTTCTTACATCTGTATTTTCTCACTTGTAAGATGATAGTTGTAACTTGTATTGATTCACATCCGAGCTAAGTTATTTGCTTTTTGTGCATTTGAATTCATCACTACGCCAATAATATTAAGGAATTTAGCTAAGCTTGCTCGGGACTTACAAAAACAAACTTTGCTCTCTTGTTACACAAATAACTGTTACGACTTTTAACCATCAGAGACAAAAGTAGGTGTACCTACTCATTTTAATTAAGCGAACAAAAGTTTATTTTATTTTTTAAGTAGCTACCCTTTTAAAAGTAAATACTTCTTTTAATAAAAATCCTTGGCCGGGCCCCACGATATCCTTATTAAAGCCTTTTTTTTTTGTTTCTTTTACAGGTAAGTCAGCTGCAGGGCGGGCTATTTACCCTTACCTTTACCTCACCCGCGGCAACAGATCTAAGTAAGTCTTCATTTCAGAAAAAAGCAATTAGTTTGCGGAACAAGATTTCTCGTTCTTGTAAATATTATGTACCTACTTTTAAAGTGATTTACATAGATGATGCCCGCGACTTCGTCCGCGTGGATTAAGATTTTTTGAGTCTTTAATTTTACGGGCCTTCCGTGAGTTTATACTTTTCAACTAATTGCAATTTTCATACATTATACTACATTACTAGTTGAAATCAATAGTTGAAAAGTGGCCCAATGGTCATCAGGTCAGGATCTGATGACGGGATCCTGGAGAAATCGAGACTCTTCTTTATAGGCACACATGATATTATACTTTCTAGTAGCGTTTGGAGTCAGTTAAAAAGAATTTTTATTATATTACTAGGTTTTGCCCGCGACTTCATGCGCGTGACTTAGGTTACTGTTTTTCCGGGGCAAAAGGTCACTTTCCTTCCCATCAAAAAACCCGTTCAATGCAAAATGTATGACAAAATGAAATTTTTTCATTTTTTTTTTTGTTATTTTTTCCGATATTTTAAAAATTATTCTGCTATTCGGGACGGAGACAAATACAACAAATTAAAAACCATGAAAATCGGTCTAGCCGTTCTAGAGTTATAAGTGTTCGAACAAACCCGACTTTGTGTTATAGTATACGGGATAAAAAGTATCCTATGCTCGTCTCTTGGTTCTAAGCTACCTCCCCACCAATTTTCAGCCAAATCAGTTCAGCCGTTCTTGAGTTATACCTAAATAGTGTAACTAACACAAATTTCTTTTATATATTATATAGATTTAGACACCATTATCAGTTATAAAAAGTCTTCCTCTCAGAATAAACTTAACGATTTAAGTTACTATTTATCACCCCAGTTTGAAGTTAAACCCACTTTATTATCGCCTCTAACAGCCAGTCATCAAAACATTTCCCCGAATGGGGGTATAACTCTAAAATCTTGAAACATCGTAGTTTAAACATGTTTATTAAATACTAAGTGCCTGAAGCGGTACGTTTACGATCAGTAAGATTAACGATTGGTTTGTGTGTGGCCGATTTATGTCCAGAAGATATACCTATTCGACCTAGCACTAACTCTAACTGCTTCATGGTGCCCATTCACATAATATAATAATCAAAAAAATCTAAATTTATTTATTTCATACACACGTCATAAATCTACCACCGGTTCGGAATGCAGATTCTGATGAGAAGAGCCGGCAAGAATCTCAGCTGTTGCTCTTTTCAAAAAAAATTTTAAGCTATTGCATAGCTTCTATCGCGGGCCGGCGTGGAGACCGAATCCAGAAATTCCGTAACGAAAATAACCTGACACGGGACTCCTCTACGGTGAGCCGCTAGACGGCGTTGATAAAAAATGTTATGCAATAGCTTTACCACGGCAGTCCCCGAGTGCCACACGTCTTTTTTTTTTAAATATGTAATACTAGGAGCATAGACAGAGCTGGTTTTAATGCTGAGATCTATAGAGCGAGCTCGGACTTATAAGTAGAGTTAAAACGAGACACAAATATACTCTGACATAAATCTGTCTTATTTTATCTGAGGCTGAAATCTATAGACCGCACTCTCGCTCCGCTCAGACTCAACACACAGTTAAAATGAGACAGATTTATGTCGGAGCATATTTTTGTCTCTTTTTAACTCTTATCTTAAGTCCAAGCTAAGTCAGAGCACTGTCTATAGATCTCAGCATTAGTAGTAATCTCTAATTTTGGCCTAAGCCTTAAAACTCGCCTCTTAGGACCGATCTACACCGGAATGGCAGCGGCCGGCAGCGGCGCGGCGAGCACTTTCAGTGTGAAATAATTTCAAACTTTATCAACATAATCGCTTTAGTAATGTCATTTACATTGTGTTTTAATATTAAAAAACTTTATTAACCGACTTCCAAAAAGGAGGAGGTTATCAATTCGAAGGAGGTTATCAAATCTTTTTTTTTTTTTTTTCTATGTATGCCCACCGATTACTCCGAGGTTTCTGGACCGATTCACGCGATTATTTTTTTTGAGAATAAAAAATTAGTGAATTCAAGGTCTTATATGTTGACTAGCTTTACCCCGCAGCTTCGCTCACGTTAAGTTCGATTATTCCAACCCCTATTTTATCCCTTTAGGGGTTGAATTTTCAAAAATCCTTTCTTAGCGGACACCTACGTTATAATAGCTATCTACATGCAAAATTTCAGCCTGATCCATCCAGTGGTTTCAGCTGTGCGTTGATAGATCAGTCAGTCAGTCAGTCAGTCAGTCACCTTTGCCTTTTATATATTTAGAAGATACATTTGCATCCCTAAACTCATCAGGCAATTTAGCCGTGTACGGCTGCCGGTCGCTATTAAAATGTCCATCAAGCGGGAAGCTGAGCTGTTTCGGTCGCAATTTTAAAACGCTCGCCAATATATGACATCGGAATTTAATATCGCCGCCATGTTTTCATGTTTACGCTTGTTTTTTTTTTTTAGAAAAACTTTTCTGTAGTCCATGATTTTTTTTTATTTGACTAGCCTTTGCCCGCGGCCTCGCTCGCGTTGAGTTCGATTCAAACCCCGATTTTATCCCCTTAATGGTTGAATTTTTAAAAATCATTTCTTAGCGCTTGCCTACGTCATAATAGTTGTCACTGGATGGATCAGCCCGATCCGTGAAGTGGTTTGAGCTGTGCGTTGATAGATCAGTCAGTCAGTCACCTTTTCCTTGTAGTACATATTTTTGATCACAGTATATTATATTTTTAGCCATTGACTGCAATCTTGCCTGGTGGTAAGTGACGATCATAACCACTCAAAAATGCTAGAGCACATAAACCAGTTTGGTCACAAGCACAACCTATAATTTTAGATTTTTAACCGACTTCAAAAAAGGAGGAGGTTCTCAATTCCTCGGAATCTTTTTTTTAATGTATGTTCCCCGATTACTGGAAGACGCCGGGACCGATTTGGAAAATTCTTTTTTTGTTTGAAAAGATATACTTCCCAAGTGATGCCATGGTTATCGGGTCAGGATCTGAAGCGGAGCTTGATTTCAATATAGCCGACGACTCTGTCTCAATAATTTGACGACCTCCATGGCGCAGTGGTGAGCGCAGTGGTCTTAAAACTGGGAGGTCTCGGGTTCGATTCCCGGCGGGGGCAATTTAGGAATTTATTATATCTAAATTGTCTCTGGTCTGGTCTGGTGGGAGGCTTTGGCCGTGGCTAGTTACCACCATACAGTCAACGACGTGCCGCCAAGCGATTTAGCGTTCCGAAACCGATTAGGGGTATGGGTTGAATTTACACTGCTATACCCCTTCCAAGTTAGCCCGCAACCATCTTAGACGGCATCTCACTTACCATCAGGTGAAATCGCAGTCAAGGGCTATAATGTCATCGAATAAAAAAAAAGCTACTGTTAAATCTTGTATGATGGTACGGAACCCCTCGTGTGCGGGCCCGACTCGCACTCAGCCGATTTTTTTTCATGAGCTAAGCTAACAGTCCCTGGTCGTGAAAACGGGACAGTCCCTCGCGCCTTCCCGAGCTTTATGAGTCACATCGGCCGGCTAATACCTAATAATTGGATTCCCGCCAAACGACGTCCCCGCGCCAGGGAACTAATTACACTGGACGTGGCTTCCACTCGTAACTAAGAAGACTTTTTAATCGATTTCAAAACTTATGCTGAGACCTATAGAGCGTGCTTTGACTTAGCTCACACTTAAGATAGAGTTATAACGGGACACATATATGCTTTGACATTAATCTGTTTCGTTTGAACTCTGTCTTGAGTCTGAGCAGAGTGAGAGTGCGGTTATTTTTTAGAAGTTAATATTTGTTACTGACTTATTTGATATGTCCTTCAATCACGCAGTAACGTGACGCCCGTCCCCCCCCGCAACTTCGTCCGCGTGGACTTTTCAAAAACTGTGAAGACTCGGCGTGGACTTAAAAAATAATCCTACAAAAATTGTTTTGTCAGGATAGCAGCCTATAAAACTCTCAAGGTTCTCATCTATACCCATGCAAAAGATCACGTCGAGCTCTGTTGCAGTGAAATTGAGTACCAACAAACAAATACACTTTCGCTTTCTTGCAATTCACGAGGGCGCGTTGCTCATGGTTGTGTGTGTCGTATGTAAATGTCAGCAAGAGCTTGCTCGCACTGACCGCTGGCACCTAAGCTCCTGACAGGCACGCACACTAACGCACTGTGCATGTACACGAAGTAACCACAAGTGAAGCTCACGTGCCCTCGTGAATTGAAGGAACTTTATATACGTAGGCTCATCTATCGGTCAAACGGAATTTGTATTGTTCTTCTTTTCAGTAATAAAAGGCTTATTTTTATCGGTCAAACGTTGCGGCTTATATGTTTCACACTTTGTGGAACATCTAGTTTACTTTTTATGCTTATATCCGTAACACTGAGCGTAAGAGAATGCATTTTAATAAAAATGTATTGTGAGCTGTCTCTTTTTTTGATCATTTTTACTGCGAATTGCATAAGAAGCGGCTTTCGCGTTCCAAAAATCGTAAATTACATTATACGCATAAGTATTTTGGAACTATGTCAACTACTAAGTAAGCTACTTGCTTTGTTTTAATGCCATTAAATACTTGGACAAAACAAATCATATACTATAACTAGCTTTTCCCCGCGGCTTCGCTCACGTTAAGTCGATTTTTCAAACCCCTATTTTATCCCTTTAGGGGTTGAATTTTCAAAAATCCTTTCTTAGCGGACACCTACGTTATAATAGCTATCTACATGCAAAATTTCAGCCTGATCCGTCCAGTGGTTTGAGCTGTGCGTTGATAGATCAGTCAGTCAGTCAGTCAGTCAGTCAGTCACCTTTGCCTTTTATATATTTAGATAAATGTTTTTCTTTCTAGTATTTTCACAATTGCTTTCACTTTTGATTTTTAATTATATAAAGTAACGTATCGACATGATTTTTTTTTTCGAGGGTTATAGTTGAGGACTTGGATAAGCTACCTTTTATCCCTGAAAAAAAAAAACAGAGAATTTTGTAAAACTTGACCAAAGAACTGATGGTTAAATGCTGATGTATAAATATGGACATGAATTGTTTTTAACTATCACAGCTTACGCTAAAGTATTAAAGAGAATTTTCAATTTATGCAAGGATAACTTTATAAAGTGTACTTAGATATATAAAGAGAATTTTCCGTAGAGCGATGAACAATAAGTTTAGAGCGTGTGTTTTACTGAGCTCTTCTAAACAGCATAGCGTTCCACGTGAACGAACCTTATACGTATTAATAAAATGTCCGCTATTCCTTTATGTACTTCTAAATATATTAAAGGAAAAGATAGATAGATGATAATGTCTTTCATTTTTCCACGAAACAATTACAAAAATTCGCTCACCAAGTAAGTAAATCCAAAAATTGAGAAAAATATATGTGGCCATGAAAAAATAAAGCACCCCACTCAGCACAAAGCCACAGCAAGCTGCAGCGCTGGTTTTCAGGGGGATCTCGAGGGTCCACAGACGTGATTCCGTAACCTCATTAAATACACTATATAACTACAGCTACCTACCACAAAAATTGACAAATACACAAATTAGCTTACAAAAAATAATAACAATCATTAAAAAATACTATAGTAAAAATTTCGATATTAATGAAACAAAAAGTTTTTAGATAATGAAATAAAGAAAAGGTTACTGACTATCTGACTGATCTGTCAACGCACAGCTCTAACCTCTGAACAGATCGGGCTGATAGATAACTATTATGATGTAGGCATCCGCTAAGAAAGGATTTTTGAAAATTCAACCTCTAAAGGGGTAAAATAGGGGTTTGAAGAATCAAACTTAATGTGAGCGAAGCGTAGTCTAAATATATAAAAGGAAAAGGTGACTAAGAAGGGTTTTTGAAAATTCAATCCCTATGGGGATAAAATAAGGGTTTTAAAAATTTAACGCGAGTGAATTCGTGAGCAAAAATTATTCTAGTACGTAAATATTAAGAATGCGAAAGTGTGTTTGTCTTTCAATCATGCAGCGACGGAACAACGGATGCATGGGTATAGTTGAGTACAGGGTGAGTGACATAGGCTACTTTTTATCCCGGAAAAACAGAGTTTTCCAGCGGGATTTATAAAAACTTGACCAAAGAACTTAAAGTTAAATAATATGCTGGTAAATAATATAACATGAAGCGATTTTAACTAAAGCTGCTTGTTGCGTTTGTTTAAAGTTAAAAGTTTTAAAGAGAATTTTCAATTTATGAAACGATAACTTCATATGGTGTACCTATCCACTTATATTTAAAAGAGAATTTCCTCAAGTTTCCCGTATAGCGACGAACAACACGTGTGCGGAGCGTGTGTTCGCTGAACCGCTCTAAATAACACACCGTCCCACGTGTAAGAACCTGATACGAATGAAAACAATCTCCAGTATTCCCTTATAGGGAATATGTACAATACAGGCACTACATCACAATAGCCCAATGGTTAATGGTGCTGAAAACTGAAAGGTCGACGGTTCGACACCCACCCGTTGCAGTAGTGCAACGTAAGTTGCACGGGTACATTTACATTAAGCCTAAGCTTATAAGCTTGGTGTGAGCTGACCTTAAGGTCAGTTCAGACCGAGACGTGACGGGACGCGATTGATTTTGTTAGTTCCTCCTCCTTTTTGGAAGTTGGTTAAAAATGTAACCTATGTCTGTCACCCGGACTATGATAAACAATCGATTGACACCTCTATTATCCAAATCGGCTCAGTAGTTGGAACTACGAACGAGTACAGTGCAGCGGTGGAACATTCGTTAATAGTCACATAAACATACATATATTATATATTCATCAAAATTTGGTTCAATATTTTAGGCGCTACGGTGAAACATACGTTTACACATACATACAAACATATACTGCTAAAATCATAATTCATAACCCTTCATTTTGGGTTTGCTGTACTTGGGTAAAATAAAGCTCCTTTTTTCCAAAATACTGTTGGAACTTTCAACATACTTTGAATAAAAGTTTAGGTGTATCGAACAATGAACTAGTATCTTGAATATTTCATGATACCCTAGTAAGGTCGTCTGTCTCGGAGTGTTCTGTGTGAAAAGAGGGTGTGAGAGGGTTGATTCAATAAGGTGCCGTTGTAAATAACACCTGTACCACGTGCCGCCTCGCGAATATACTCCTTACCTACAGGGAAAACTGATAAATAATGATCTGGGGATATATAACATGATGTGAGTTGTCGTGTACATGTACGGATATGAGTTACTACTTAGTTCAGAGGTAAAATATCAACTCATACTCATAGTGTTGACAGTAACATCGAACTCACAAACGAAATAATGTGCCACGAAAAAAATTGGTACAGTGGGAATGATAGTACATCATTTGGGGCCCACGTCGTGTCAACATTGACTCAGGGTTCGGGACCACGTGCCACCCCGCGAATATACTCCTCACCTGCAGGGAAAACTGATAAATAATGATCTGGGGATATATAATATGATGTGAATTGTCGTGTACATGTACGGATATGAGTTATTACTTAGTTCAGAGGTAAAACATCAACTCATACTCATACTATAGTGAAGTGTATATTTAACTGTCGCCGTATCTTACAAGATTCACGAGTCGACGTCTGCGGGCTCAGCCCTTTATCGCGACCCCGGTCACGTCCCAAGCCCTGAGCCAATGTTGACACGACACGGGCCACGACTGATGTGTATCATTCCCGCTGTACCCATTTTTTCCGTGGCCTATTGTCAACACCGCCTTCAATTTTTGCGTTTCTTGACGGCCTGCTGCGGTGCCGAAGCGGTGCGTTAGCCGTAATGCGCACGGACGTTCGTTTTTTTCATACAAAGTGCGCGGTGCGGCTATAGCGCGGCACCGGTACCGCGATCGCTCGACAACAGGACGGCAACGGTACCGAGCGCTTTGTAAGAAAAAAAAACAAACGTCCGTGTGCAGTACGACTAACGCACCGCTTCGGCACCGCAGCAGGCCGTCAAGAAACACATAAATTGAAGGCGCTCTATGAGTATGAGTTGATATTTTATCTCATCTGAACTAAGTAGTAACTCATATCTTCTCATATCCGTACATGATACATTGTACATTGTACACGACAACTCACATCATACTAGGTCATTCTTTATCAGTTTTCCCTGCAGGTAAAGAGTATTCGGGCCACGAGTGATGTGTATCATTCCCGCTGTACCTATTTTTTTCGTGGCCCAATCATTGCGTTTGTTATCCCTTCTTAGTTCGATGTTACTGTCAACACTATGTACTCGCTTTTATACATGTAATCTTATAGTGCCACTCACATTGTCGTGGGTAGTTATGACTTAAATAGAGAATACACAGGAGCGTCTCCTAACAATATTATAAAGGCAAAAGTTTGTATGTCTGTGTGGGTGTGTGTGTGTGTTTGTTACTCCTTCACGCCACAAAGAATGAACCGATTGGCTGAAATTTGGAATGGAGTTAGCTCATACCCAGGATTAACACATAGTATATAACTACACATAGTAGATAATTACATTTTATCCCGGATAAAAATTCTTTTCAAAAAACCGACTTCGTACACCACTAAGTACAAAGTATAAAAATAATTTTATTTTGTACACGTTTGTTGAAGTCGGGCGGCTTAAATAGAAACGATGAAACCGATATTCATTCATTTCGCGAGCTCCTCTGTCGATTAAAAAAAATATCTCGTGAATCGGTCCAGAAACCTCGGAGTAATCGGTGGACATACATAAAAAAAAAGATAGATTTAAAAATTAATGGGTTCTCGCGATCCCTATTAAATATTTTTGGTCTTATCTGCTCGATATTCATATTACTCGATATTCATATTGCATTTCTGTTCTCTCAAACATTACATACATAACTTGAACAACGAAACATAACAATAAACATAAAATCTTATCCATTTAGGTCATTAAACTTTATGCACAATAAAATGAGTCTTAACGCCTGAGCACTAGAGTCGATTACTCTTCGTATCATAAACACACCGTCAGCTGGCAGAAACGGTGATTAGATTACGAGAAATGATCTCAACGCATTTTGAGTCTTATCTTTACAGAGATAAGGTTGATAATCGTGTGAGACGATGTTAATAGCCGGTTTAAAGTTTGAGATGATTTAATTAATTGTTCCGAAGGAGTTTTAAGAAAGGATATCTGTTTTATTGCAATCGTGTGAATGCTGAAAACTTCAGGATATTTTGAAATTATAAGTTCCCAAATTGACTTTGGCGACCTCCCTCTTGTAACTGGGAGGTTTCGGGTTCGATTCCCGGCGGGGACAATGAGGGGATTTATAATAATATAATAATAATAATAATTCCTTTTATTTGTAGCAACTGAGGCTCATTTTGTTAGTAAACAATCTTGTACTTATAGCTAATGTTAGTAACTTAAACTAGGGTATACACAAAAATAAAATTAAAAATATCATAAATCAACATGTGGCCTCACCAATACTTGAATCATGTGTTCAAGCATTGGCGAGTCCATCTTGCTCGCAAACATGTTCAGGATGCAGTTGGGACTTGAGCGCAGTCTTGTCAGCAGCGATGATGACTTCTTCCGCATTATCGCATAGAAGTCATCGGTACGCTCTCTTGTAAACATACCTGATGCTGAACAAAACCGCGGCAGCCCCAACAGCATCCTGAAACCATTATTGTATTGCACCCTTAGTGCATCCATAGTTCTTTGCGCGTAGTTGACCCACAGGCTTCCCGTATAGAAGTTTTGGCAGTACGCCTTGAAAAGCGTTATCTTTGCTTCTTTACTACATCGGGTGAACCTGCGGGCCAACATACTGCACCTAACAGCCAACGCTCTTCTTTCACGCTCAATGTCTATATTATCTTTAAGATCTTCAGTGACATAATGCCCCAAGTATTTAAATTGCTGCACTCGTGTGAGCGCCGCCCCATTGATCGTTATTTTTGGCTCATATCGCACCTGCTTACGGGGAGCCTTAAAAATCATATAATGACTTTTGGTCACATTATATATAAGACCATGTCTGGCAGCATATTCCTCGCACGTCTGAAGCAACTCCCTGATAGAACCAGCCGTGGGACCCAGCAACACCATATCATCGGCATAGCTTAAATTATTTACACAGACGCCATCTATCCAACAACCTACTGGCTTGCTGCTGAGTTCCACGATTAGTCCGTTGACATACAGGCTGAACAGCTTCGCTGAGGTCAACCCCCCCTGCCTCACCCCGCACTCCAGCCTATATGCATCCGAGAGTTCCTTCCCCCACCTAACATTATTTATTTGGTTCGAATACCAGAACTGCATAACATTAATCAATTCCTTTTGCACGCCCGCTTCCTCCATCTTTTCCCACAGTATATCATATGCCACTAAATCGAATGCTTTTGAAAGATCAAGGAAGCACGCGTACACAGGTGTTTTCCTGCTCGTATAATACTGTACAGTCTGTTTCAAACCAAATATCGCGGTCTCAGTGGATAATCCTGGTCGAAAGCCGAACTGAGCATCGTGGAAATTGAGTGTTTCGTTCAATTTTCTGTCAAACAGACTGTCCAGAACCTTGGCTATAACAGTAGCTAGTGATATGGGCCTGTAATTGGACTTATCAGAAAGATCACCAGTTCTATTCTTAGGGATAGGGACCACTACAGTTCTCATCATGTCACCCGGGATGTACGCGTGACTCACACAGAGTGAATAGAACATTGCTAGCACCCTGGGTAAGTGAAATCCCGCATACCTCAAATGTTCGACGCTGAGGCTATCGTACCCAGGCGACTTCCCTCCAGTCATTTTTTGTATAGCCTCTTTTACTTGCTTGCCGGAAAAACGCAGCAACTCCTTATCGTTAATTACCTGAGCATCGAACACTCGAGACGACGGTCCCAGTGGTGATGATACCCTGAAATGCTCCCTAAACATATTGGCTATTTCTCTCTGCGTACTGCAACCAGAGACGCTCACCGGTAGGCTCGGTCGAACATTCAATTTGTTTGTTGAGTTCCAAAATTTGGAGAAGTTTTTAGCTGCTCTGTGAGAAGCGATTATATCCATCTTAATTTGGTCTTGGTGATTTTGACACCACCTTAACCGACTTCTGAATATTTTTTGGCTCTCACGCATTTCATCCCAAACCTTTCCACATCTCGGTTTGTTATACCACAGCCATGTTTGATACTTCGAGCGAGCCTCCCAGTGCGCAGCCCGAACGTGCTTATTCCATCCAACTACCGGACCCTTTTTGACACTCTTATTGCCCTTGTGCGTCTCAGTGGCGGCATCAGAAAGAACTTTCACTATTTCTTTGTAAATACTATCTAGCTCTAGTCTATGTCTGGGATCCTCACACATTTTTCCCCCACACGATACAAAAATATCAGGAAAACAAATGCCCCTGAGCTTACCGTTGCAAATGTCGTGATACCTATTAATTTGCTCCACTGACCTTTGACCCCATATTATTTTGTTATATGAATCATCACTTAAAGGTATTTTTGAGACTATCATATTCAGGTCACACTCTATTACGAGCGGTAGGTGGTCCGACCAATAGACATCACGACGTATGCCAACGTTTAGGACAGTCTGCCAGGCAGATCGCGTCACTATACAGTGATCAAGCCACCTCACACTACCATTTATGTCACTAATGTACGTGAACGTATCTGAATTTACCCCCAGCTTTTCAACGTCCGCACATAACCATGACTGGTCACTACAAAAACCACAAAGCTCAGTCCAGAACGGCTGATGTGGGTGTGAATTAAAATCACCCAACATATAAACACAATCAACATCATTATTCTCAATTACTGCCTTGATCTGACTCAGGCAGTCTGTAAATTCTACTAGATTTTCACTCGTATCAGTCGGCATATAGATACTAAAGATAATAATACATCGATTATTTGACAACATTGCCTTAATAGCACTTATTCTTACACTATCACAGTTTAAAACTGTCACTGACTTAAAAATACCCTTCCGCCATAAGATCGCTACCCCACCGTGGGGCCTGCCTCTCAAGCCGATAGAAAGATCTACTGCAGACTTTCCTGTGTAGTCAAAATCCTTATGCACCGTGCCTAGCAGAGGTAAATCGTATTCTAACGCCCAGTGCTCCTGGACACAACAAATATCCGCATACGAACATATATCCCTAAGCCCATCCATTGATCGCTTTAGCGACTTACAATTGAAACTAACCATTCTACATACTTGTTTATCCATAGTAAAAAGTCTTAAAAATTCAACTACTTTTAACTTTACTTTACTTGAGGTAGGGTACTACTCGATTCAGAACGCTGTCTGCCCGTATTACTAAACAATATATAGCGCCTAAAACAGATACCTTCTGGCCAGATTTTACTGTCCAAGAAAACATATAACTTATTTCTCGGTACAGTTATCTTATATGAATTATAATACCTCTCTCTTTTGCTGCTAATTTTCTCTAATACTACTGACTCATTCGTTTTACTTCGGATGTACTCCAGAATATCACTCTCACTGGTTTGTTTACAGACGTTAGATATATATAGTGGCACTAGGTTGGGTGCAGCTTTAAATTTTAAATCATAACTCGCGCTCCCTACCTCACTCACAAACCTATTTTTCACTAACGGTTTTTTCCTCTGAACTGTAATCCACTCTCCATCCGAATCACCTATTTTCTGACTACATCCCATACTCGCACGTACAACATCCGCCATTGAACGCTGCTGTCCCGCCTGTCGACTGCTGCTCGCGTTCGACTCCGAAGACGTCATCACATTAACGCTAGCCGCAGCGCACGCGCTCCCCATTGGTTCAGTCTCCAAATGCGTCTGTGGTGCTGTCTCCTTCTCGCTCAGTTGCAAATTAGAGACAGAACATCCTCCCACGTTGCAAACCGGTTTTGTGTTCGAAACCGCAGTTTGGGCCTCCACGTGTCGTTGCACTGTCTCCTTCTCGCTCGCTTGCATATTAGAGACAGAACATCCTCCAACGTTGCAAACCGGTCTTGTGTTCGAAACCGCAGTTTGGTCCTCCACGTGTCTTTGCATTACCGTCTCGCTCCTTGGCTGAGTAACCACGATAGTGCATTCTTTACTGCAGTGGGCCTCCACGGGCGGGGTCACTGAACTCTCCGCGCTTCTTCGTACACCTGTTGCTGGGGGCGATAAGGATGTATTGTTGTACTCCTCACTCCTCATGTCTCCGGCGTCGGATTCAAACAACTCACCGTTGACATGACGTAATCCCATCGGTCCACTATCACAATTATTAAAGCTATTTCTTGCAAATGCTCCACGCTTTCTATTTACATAATCGATGGATTTTTCCCGTGTAAGAACTATGGTTTCCTGTAGTTGTTTCTGCGTAACATACTCACTTTTTATCTCCCGCAGGTCTTCCCTTAATAGGTTCAAATCTCTTAACAAACGAGTAACGTCAATATGGTCAAACGTTACCGGTGGTAATCGATGCAGCTCTTTTGCCACAAAAATAGGTAGTCGCTCCGGGTCTGTAGCGTCAGTCTGCTTGAGTAAGTCAATAATATCTTCCAAGTCTTTTCCTGCTCTCTGCTCATTTTTCCTGATTCTCAACCTCTTCACTGGTACCGCTTCGAATAG
Source organism: Hipparchia semele (assembly GCA_933228805.2). NCBI lineage: Eukaryota > Metazoa > Arthropoda > Insecta > Lepidoptera > Nymphalidae > Hipparchia > Hipparchia semele. The sequence goes on along the minus strand of OW121733.1, from coordinate 1,360,271 downwards.
AAGTTTTTTCGCTATTTGAATTTCCTCTGGCGTAAAGGCTGTACTGCATATCTTAATGATCGTGTCTTCATCCATTACATTCATTTTATTCTTGATAAATGCTAGGACTTCATTTATAAGAATATTACATCCCGCACACTTCACTACGTTGGAGGCCATTGCCCTCTACCGCTCTTAGCTCCGTGTCAGCGACCTCTCGCTTGCGCGGTCAGCTGACGACTGATTTCAGATTTATAATTTCAGAATTGTCTCTAGTCTGGTCTGGTGAGAGGCTTTGGCCGTGGCTAGTTACCACCCTACCATCAAAGACGTGCCGCTAAGCAATATAGCGTTCCGGCACGATGGCGTGTAGAAACAGATTAGGGGTATGGGTTGAATGTTCACTGCCATACCCCTTCCAAGTTAGCCCGCTACCATCTTAGACTGCATTGCCCCTTACCATCAGGCGAAAGACTATCTTCATCGAATAAAAAAACTTTTTAAAGCCACCAACTGTTCTGACATAATTATGTACTCGTAAGAGAGGGTTCCGCTGGGAATGAAAAGATTTTCTCCCGCCTCCAAATAAGCGGAAAGCTTGTGTTAGGAGTGGGTACGACCAGTGGCGTGCACAAGATGTACTACAGGGTAGGCAGATGATACAAAATGGAAAAAATTTTCGGTGCGGTGTTAAGGATGTCATTGTACAAATTATAAAAAGCCTACCCTTAAGTTTTTATAACTCGTACTGGCGATTTTCTCCATTTTATATCATTTTTCCGCATTATGCCTACCCTCTGTGCACGCCACTGGGTACGACAATAGTGCAACGGGCGGGGGTCGAACCTACGACCTTTCAACTTTCAGTCCGCACCTATAACCTTTACCTACTTTTATTGAATAACTAGTTTTTGCTCGCGACTTTCCGCGTCCGCGTGTGTGTGTGAACTTGGTTTTAAAATTCCTCGGGAACCCTTTGTTTTTCCGGGATAAAAACTATCACTCTCCAGGAGGACCTGGACCTAATTTTTTTGCATGGGTATAGTCGAGGACGACTATACCCATGCAAAAAAATTAGGTCGATCCGTGGCTCAGTTGCTATGTGATTGAAGGACAAACCACCAAACACACTTTCGCATTTATAGAACCTCATGGCTTGCAGTAGACAAGCTAGGCATATACCCATGAGACAGTCAGTAATAATTAACTAATTAATTTACCACATATTTTTGTAGAATTTTCATCAATGCAGTTAATTAGCATCCAAAACATCTTCCCTAGTCTTAACACGGCCAATCAAACATTTAGGAGAGTTTCATTAACGTCTTCTCATACAAACTAGGCTAAGATACCGACGTACATTCCGGCCAATTCAAAATAGCCCTTAAAACAACTCCACTAAAGTTGAAAATTTCCCTCCTTAATATCCCCCAACTATTAGCCTCGACCGTGTGCGGAACATCGTTAAAATTTAGTCTGAGATCTCACTAGCGACTTTTTATCTTGTCGCGAACTTTTGAAATAGCTTGACGGGATGTCACAATGAATATGCGATTAAGTCCTTGTTGGTTTTCGATTAGTAGGTACCTAGAACTAGGGATTTTATGACGCTAGTCAAAATGACGGCTGTTATTGGCTGTTTAGCAGTGTGTAAGTCTTCGTACTGCTCCTTATTATAAGTTGTATTATAAGTTTAAGAAGCCACGTTAGACGTTTTCAATGATCTAATTGGTCTGCTGAACACGACCCCAATTCGCTTCTGTAGACTGACATCGTAAGCTTCTTCTAGGAGCGGATACAACAATACATGAATTAGTTCTTGATATTTTGGATTGGAACCAGCTCTCCGATTGTTGGGCTATGAGATTGGCTATTTTTTTTTTTTGAGTTCAAAAGCCTATTGGTAGTCACTAGTCAGCTTGAGCTAGGTTGTTTTTCATGCACTGTAGCACCCAAGGTAAGCCACAACCCGAATTATTGTACACCTTCATACAAAATAGGTATTGCGACATTTTGTCTAGCGACATGTCGCTATTGTGTACGTTCTCTTATCCCCGAACGTGTGCAGGGCGTCGTTAAATTTAACAGTCGATATTGAAGGCGGTGTCTAAATTGAAGTGTGACGTCACTGCATCGATCTGACGAGAGGCGCCTTGATAAGTATATCTACCAGAAATATTTAACACTAGCGGAAGCCCGCGACTTCGTCCGCTTCTTTGATTCACAATCGACAATTCATAAATCACCACAGTTTAGATGGGCAGAACCCCCGCAGCATCAGGATTGAGGAGTTGGGTCCTGAAATTCAACGATGTAGTCTTTTTTTTTTTTTTTTTTTTTTTTTTTTTTAATGTTTATTGCTATTAATTTCTGTTGTTATTTTATAATACAACATCTTTTTTACTATTTGGTTTATATCTATTTGCTATTTTAATTCTATTATTATGTCTATAGGTATATTATCCTACTATTAGTATATTTTATGATGCGATGGTGGGTTTTTTTTTTTTTTTGTTTTTTTTTTGTTTTTTTTTTTTTTTTTTTTTTTTTTTTTCTTTTTTTTTTTCTTTTTTCTTTTCTTCTTTTTGGTTTTTATATTCTTATGTATACTGTTTCTTGCGTAAGGTCTTTTTTTTTTTTTTTTTTTTCTTTTTGGTTTTTATATTCTTATGTATGGTCTTTTCTTTTAAAAGGGTTTTTTTTTTTTTTTTTTTTTTTTCTCCCACCCATCGTCTTTCTTATTAATTATACTATGTTACTTATTTATATATGTTATTCCTTATTATTTTTACTATTTTCGTTGGCACTACATTCATATCGCTGTAGTTGCACCAAACCCATTCCGGCTCAAACTACTTATGACTAATTAATACTTTATTTACATATTTACACTTAACTCAATCCTAATGCTATGCGTCCCTAATTGTTATTTTACTATTATTAATCCTATTGATACTATTTACAATTTTTAATCCATATTCTAGTAATAGGTTTCTCTTATCATCTTCCTCCATAAATTTGTGCAAATTTTCGGGTGTCATGGAGACTCCCGTTTTTAACTCTAGGTCCATTCTGCTAGCCGTAAATTTCGCGCATGAACATAGCAGATGCAGAATGGATTCCTGTGAGTCTCCATCACACTCGCATGCGGGGCTATCCTTCAATTTGAATCGGTGTAGGTATTCGCCGAAGCCCCCATGTCCGGTGAGTAGCTGACACATTTTATTGTCTATTTTAATATTCATAACTATTTTATGTGCCATGCGTACTTCAGGTAGAAAGTGCTTTGTGACGCCAGCTGTTCGTTCCTGTATGTAGGTTTCTTGTCTCGCCGCTATGGATTTGTTCCTGATGTGCCACTTTACGGAGGCCACCGGGACTGCATCGTAAACTGGTTTAGCCTTTTTCTTCGTTGCATTTTTGGCGAGCTGGTCTGCGCGTTCATTGCCTGCCAGCCCTTCGTGTGCTTTTATCCAAAAGAAGCGGACCTCGCCCCCAACATCACGCAGTTCTTCCACCTTCTTGCGTATTTGCACCGCGATTGGATGGAGGCTGCCCGCGTCTTCCACTGATTGTAAAGCGGACCTCGAGTCGGAGAAGAGATTAATCTCTGCTTTTTTGTTGATGGCCATCTCTATCGCCGTTCGGATTGCAACCATCTCAGCTTGGAATACGGAGCAGTAGTTGTCCAACTTCAGGGTGCGGTACGTCTTTTCTTCTTCGTTCTCCCACCACGTGACTGCTGCTCCAACCTTTCCTTCGATTTTGCTGCCGTCGGTATACAAGTGTGGCCATTCACTCCTTACTTGCACCAAATCTTCCCTGCTGCCTATTAGTTCATGCTGAATGGGGATTCTTTTTGAAGGGTGAGGTAACTCGAAGGGGCTAGCTCTTTTCTCCAAACTTCTACCTGGAAAGTCTGGAATAGGTTCACCTCTCTTATAATGGTAAATCTCGATATTTTCTTTCGCCCTCAAATCCAGTGGTAGGATGTTTGCTATCACCGTGCTAGCATTCAGCGAGACCGTTCTATGCGCTTTGCTGATCTTGATGGCAAACAACCTTGTAATTTTATCCAGCTTTTTCTTAGCGTATTTTCTATCTATGACCAAACCCCAGGCACTCGCCGCGTACAGGACTGTAGGTTCTATTATCACCGTATATAGTGTCCGAATAATGTCTGGATTTAGACCCCAGGTTGCCCTAGCTGCTCTTGCAACCATTTTGTATATGTTTAAGGCCTTTTTCTCGACTTTCCCAAGATGTTCTCTGAAGTTGAGTCTCGAATCTATCGTCACCCCCAGAAGAGTTAGTGAAGGTGAGAGCGCTAGGGTGGTGTTCTCCAATCTGAATGTTGGTAAGTCGTATTTCAATTTCTTGGTGATTATGACTACTTGCGTTTTGTGGGCCGCGAAGCGCATTTTATTTTGTGCACCCCACTTTGACACTAAATCTAGGGCCTCGTTCATTTGACTATTTAGATCGTCAGTGCTATGAGATGTCGCTATGATGAGGATGTCGTCAGCGAATGCCTGGATGTGGGCCTTGATACTATTTGCCTTTTCAAGAAGAGGGTCCATCTGAAGGTTCCACATCAAGGGACCTCCGGTCGACCCTTGTATACAACCCCTATTGGTTTGTTTTTCCACTTCAGAGCCTGCATATTTCAGGAGAATGGTCCTTTCGCTGAGGTAGCTTCTCATCAACCTTACTATGTTCATGTCTGGAGCTTTATTTATTAGCTGCTCTAGTATCTTCGGCCACCAGGCGTTATCAAAGGCGCCCTCAATGTCAAGTGACGCCACTGCCACGATTTTCTTGTTATCTAGTCCTTTCCTAATTCTCGCAATAGCGTCGTAGAGGGCGTCCTCTGTGCTCCTTTGTGGCATAAAACCATACTGCCTGTCGCTAAGTTGGTTGTTCTTTCCCAATGACCATAGCAATCTGTTGCATATTATTTTCTCAAATACCTTTCCGTTTATTGGTAGGAGACCTATTGGTCTATATGCTTTGGGTACCGTGTAGTCTTCCTTGTTGGGCTTCCTTAGCGTTATGATTTTAGCCCTTTTCCAGGATTTGGGGAAGTATCCCGCTCCGAGACAGCTGTTCAAGATAGACTGGTAAACTTTCGGGGCCGTCAGAAACGCCTGCAGACAAATATCTGCAGTTAGTCCATCCTCCCCCGGGGCTTTAGATGGGTTGATAGTCTTCATCACCTGGTGTATCTCTTCCATTTGTATAGGGAGAAATTCTGTAATACTCCCCAGTCTCGACAATTCCGTATCTACCCACTCTCTTATCTCCTTGTGATAGGCAGTATCTTGTTGGTCATCATCCATGGGATAGAAGGTGTCCGCCAATAAGGTGGCCGACTCAGTTGGGCTTAGCACTTTTCCGTTTAGTTTGAGTAGAGTTTCTTCGTTATTTTTCCCCGCATATTTCATTACACGATAAATCTTATCCCAGACTGACTCCTTCTTTTGGCCAGAACAAAAATCTTTCCAGCTTTTAGTTCTAACATCGATTATAGCTTTTTTGTATTCTAGCAGGCTATTCTTATATTCTTCCAGGATGTAGGGTCTCCTCCTTTCGTTTGCTTTCTTTATTTTCCGGCGGTTGCGGATGACTGCCGCTTTTAGTTCATCCAGCTCTTTAGTCCACCATTTGATTTTCCTGGTTGTGCACGGCGATAGTTTTGGGATTGAGGAGTCGCACGCTTCCCTTATACAGGTTGTGTATGACTCTACAATCGCATTAAGATCCTCCCGCGTATTGCAGAGTTCTGCCCTTTCATACGTTGTCCCTGTCTGCTCCAATCGTTCACTTAATTTCTGCCTGAACTTTCCCCAGTCTGCCTTCTTGCTGTTGTAAATTCTGGTCGTCTTTCTCTTCTCTACTTCCGATTTTTCCCCTTGTTTCTCGACTTCAAATAGTATTGCCCTATGGTCTGAGGTAGTTAGCCAATCTGCATCCACCCTCCAATTTTTTATTCTTTGAACTAGTGGCTGAGTACAGGTTGTGACATCGACGATGCTCTTATATTCCACATTGCGTCTAATTACGAAGAATGTTGGTGTAGTTCCTATGTTTAGCACTTCTAAATCTGATTGGGCCATAAACGCAGCGTACGATTCACCCCGGCGGTCCTCCGCATTGCAGCCCCACCAGGGACTTTTTGCGTTGCAGTCCCCGCCGATGATGATATGAGGTGTCTCCATCTTCTTCATGATAATGTCTAATCTAGCTAACTGTGTCTCTATGTCTTCATTTTCCTCCCAATAGATTGATATAACCCCTAGTTTCATCTTTCCCCATATTATAATTATCCCTACTTCATTTTCTGTGATCCATTCTGTATTATCAATGCACTGTAGGTTTGGGTTTAGTGCAACTATCGCTGATTTCACCGGTTTACTACGACTGTTACTCTTTTGCGCGGTTTTGTAGCCGACGTTTACTACCCCTGCCGCCCCAACGTAAGGTTCTTGCATAAGCAGTACGTCAACCTTCTGGGAGATGGACGTATGCAATGCCTCTTGTGTAGCTGCACGGCCCCTGCCCAGGTTTGCTTGCGCAAATTTGAGCAGTCTGTTTTTTGGTACCTTGTCGCCTGTTTCAGCAGTACGAAACCGAACTTCTTGCTATTCGATCCCATTTTTTCCACTCTGGACAATCGGGACTGTATGCTGCGTGGAATAGGTCGCTCAGATTTTTGGCCTTGCAGTTGATACATACCTGCTGGCACCCCCGCTGGCACTTCCTAGTATCATGCTTTTCAGCACAGTACCCGCACTGCTCCTGGTTCTTGCAATCCTTAGCCTTATGCCCAAAAGCCATGCACTTAAAACATTGGACGATCGGGGATTGATCGGTTGCAGGTACGACCTGGTAGCCTATGCGGAGTCTTTGGTCCTTGAGAGCCCCCCACAGGGCAGGGCTTGCCTCGGCAATAACATTAATAACCGAGTTGTTTCGTCCCCTCGTCCTGCGCAAGACTCTGAAGGACCCAGGGTTCCGTACTACTCCAGTTGTTAGGCTAGCGTTTTGCCTAAAGATAGCCTCTTCGATTTGGGAGTCGCTTATTCCTGCTGTGAGTCCAGCTATTTTCAGGAGCGGCTTCTTAGGCTGCGGCGTGGAGATCGAGATTCTGTTTGTTGATGTCTCGATCGCCTGTTTAAGGGCCCTCCTGTCGTCCTCAGTGTCGCAGTTTATGACGACCCGTTGCTTGCTCAGCTTCGCCACATTGTTGACCCGTATCCCTAGATTGATAACGTCAACTTTTGACTTGATGTTATTCAGGATGTCGTCGCTCGTGTGACGTGGGTCTGCGGACTCCAGGATGACCCCGTGCTTAGGAGTGGCCAGGATACTTGCGTAGGTCTTAGGCTCTCTTGGCGCAGTACCCTGCTCAGTACCAATTCCTCTCTGAGGATCATTGACTTGCTGTAACGTACGGGCAGCGTTGGTATTGCCGAGACGCTCGCTCAGCACCGCTTCTACCTCTTTGCGCAGTTCCTGTCTCAGGGTTTCCGGCGCAGTCTCACAAGCTTCCTGAGTGGCCTGGGAGGATGGGGCTAGTTGGGACTTGGATGACTCTAGGGTCATATTGAGCGTCCCAATTTCCAGCCTAAGCGTGGCAATGTCCTCCTGAACACGCCGGAGTTCCTTGTCTGAGACACCGCTCCCTTGCACCACGTCCACCCGGGATGCGTCTTCACGTGCCAGAAGGCTGGTCAGTATCTTAGCATTTTCTTTATTAATTGAATCTGCCTCCAGTGAAATCCACCTGGAGGCTTCAATTTCCTTTTTTACCTTCTCCAGAGCCTCTAAAGTTAATCTTTGAGGTTCCTGGAGGGACTTGACGAGTGACTCCAAGGCATCAGCATGTTTGACCTCTAACAGGCTCAAGCGCTTCTCATAGCTTGCTCTTTGCCTTTCCTTTTCGGTGATATGCCGACTCCTGGAGTCAGCCAGTCTCAAGACCATCTCGTATAGCCCATGCATTCCATTACAAACATCCTCCCGAATGTCGCGGTTGAGGTTGCGGCTCTCTTCCAGCCTCGCTTTCGTCCTCTGCAGGAGTGTGTTGGCGAAACGAGGCATTTCATGTAAAGCACCGCCACCAGCTGCCGAGACATCCGAGATGGACGCGTTCCCTTCACGTTCGTCATCCTTTGGTTCCTCTGCCTGCCTGACGCTGGCCTCCAAGTTAGCGGTGGCAGCCGCCCTCAGCTGCGCTTTTATACGGAGCAGCGAAGACTCAGACCGCGGCTTATAGCCAGGCTCGGGTGTCACCCTGTGTTCAGGAGTGGATGTCGTCGGGACAAGGTCGCTCTCGCTACCACGGCGTGTCCTAGACAATTGCTCTATCCCGGACATAGGTAATCCAGGGGAGCCCGTTGCACTGGCAAATTCAGAACTGCCCTGTTGCGATGACGTACTACTAGCCAGTTCCTTCCTCTCAATAGATGGGGTTACGCTCGACTCTGACGGCACATCCTTAGGTGGTACATTGCCCTTCCGTGGTTGAGGTGGATTTGCTGACGGAGCCTTAGTGCTAGGAGGACTGTTCAACTTGTTCATCTTTACGTTAGCTCTACGAACTGCAGACGCCAGCTTTTTTATTTGCTTTGAGGGCGTGCACTGCTTTGCTGCCGACCGCCCACTGACCGTTGAATTAGACGTGGTTGACTGTGGCATACTGCCGTTTTCCCGGTCTCTGTGCTCCAGACTCTACTGTTACGGCACCACTACTGTTGAGGATGCTGATAATAATTTTTAGGGGTTCTACCACAAGCAGAGTCTGTCGAGCAGTCACTATCCACTAGGCCAGAGTATTCTTCAAACTTTAGACCGTAGCCAGCTCTATGTAGAGTTGGCTCTACACCTACCGAGGTCCCCACTAGGTTCGGTTCGCCACAATGTTGGCCAATATACCCTCCTTAATAGGACAGAAAAAAACAACTAGTGTCGTCGATCTTGTTAAGGAGATATTACGGCTTAAAAATTTGGCAAAACTTTGAACACCTGCTGCTCCGGAACGCCTTGTCCGATTTCGATGGGACAAGTACCAGTAGGGAGGTCCGCAACTGCACCCTCAAATCCCGTCAAAATAAGGAGTCCAACTACACAGGGAAAAATTTTTGCCGCCACGTGGTTTTCACTTTTTAGGCTGTATCTCTCTTATTTATGACAGGAAAAATCTGAATGTTTGCTCAAACGTGGAGCTTATGAAGGCGTGCAGGATAGCAGTATAAAAAGTGCTACTCACCGATCTAGATTTTGCAGCGCACGCGAGTTTGTGGTTTTGAACTCACTTTTTCGGGGAAAAACGGGGTTTTTCCCAGATTTCTCGGTGGCGTCGGGATTTACGGGATAACTATCCCTAGCACTACACACACTGCACTTCACTGCACAATCTGGCACAAGTTTCACCGAAATCGGAGCACTTTTACCCTGTTTTCGGATTTTTAAAGTACGGAGCGGCTCAGAAACCTGGCGATTCGACCGCGTCGCCCCGCGCGTCTAGGGCGATGTAGTCTTTACTTGGTACCTAGCAACTATTCATAATCAACAGTTCCTAAATCCCGACAGTTTAGGAGGGCAGTATCTCTGCAGCATTAGGGTTGAGGAGTTGGAACCCGAAGTCTTTATGGGAGCATCTCGCAAAGTTTTTGTTTTGATGTTTTGGTTGTTTTAAATGGTGGGAGGCTTTGGCCGTGGTTAGTTACCACCCTACCGTCAAAGACGTGCCGCCATGCCATTTAGTGTTCCGGCACGTTGGCGTGTAGAAACCGATAAGGGGTATGCCCTTTCCAAGTTAGCCCGCTACCATCTTAGACTGCATCGTCACTTGCCAACAGGTGAGATCGCTGTCAAAGATAATTGTCATCGAATAAAAATAATCAATATAGATTCACTCAAATCGGAGAAGATTCACTCACCTTACACCAGAGGGTCATAAAAATAACATTTACTAGACGATGCCCGGGACTTCGTACGCGTGGATAAAGGTTTTTTGATTCCCGCGGGAACTCTGTAATTTTCCTTGTATTGTAGCCTATGTTTTAATCCTGTGTATGAGCTATCTCCATTTCAAATTTCAGCCAAATCGGTTCATTCGTTGTGGCGTGAAGGAGTAATAAACATACACACACACACACATACACACATACAAACTTTCGGCTTTATAATATTAGTGTGATGTGATGTGATGTGAAGTGTGATAGTGTGATTGACTTTAGGTAATATTTGTTTGTAAGACTCCCATTTCAAAAACACTAAATAGCGTGATTTGCCAAGATCCCCCGATTCTGTTTCCATCCGCCCACTTTAAGCCAGTCTTGTTTGTAAATTACCGAATACAAATTCGTTCGCGTACATTTCAAAGGAAAATCGCTTATTTGCGAATTTCGGGATAAACATTTCCAATATATTTGGGTAATTTGAGATGCCAGGATGAAAGGAGAAAAACAAAATAAACAGAAACTAATTTTAATTATGGATTTCTTTAAACTGAGCTTTTGCCCATGTCGCTTTAGGTAGACTTATTTATAAAAATCTGGAGTAAGTGGAAGATTCTTTTTTTTTTTTAGTAAAACGAATAAAAACGTACTGTATATCTTTATTTTTTGTTTTTTAAAAGAACATCAGCCAAGCTGAACTTGGCTGATGTTCTCCTCCATATTAGTAAAAATTTGTGTTACGAGTGGGGATCGAATCTGCGACCTTTTAAGTTTTCAGTACGTACCTATAACCGTTGGGGTATTGAGGCTTTTCTATTGATAAACAAAAAGAAAGAGATTCGATTGTTACATACCGTGAATCGCCCCTACTCAGCACTACGTGCGTCACGTCTCAAATTCCATGTGCATCCAATAAACTATACAATTTACGCCTTCGTAACCTTCGTTTACCTAATTACGGTGCGAACGGACCTTTCCACATTTCTATTTTATAATTAAGTCATCATTTTTGTAACATTTAATAAATCTATATACCAAAAAGGACTTCATCATTCACCACCAGCTTCGACGGCCCCACCAAATATAACTCGATTATAATTACAGTACGTGTATCTCACGAAGTTACGGGCGCTTTACTTGTGGTTACATAATGTGTGTGCCTGTCAGGGACTTAGGTGAGAGCGGTCAGGCGCGAGCAAGCTCTCGCTCCCACTTATATAGATACGACACACACACAACTATGATCCGCGTACCCTCGTGAATTTAACTTCATATAGTTAATATGTGTGGGTGAAGAACTATAGTTAACACGTGAGTCATAAGACCTCACATAAAGCTGTTCAGTAAAACACAATCCGCAATGTGTAAGCCACTTTGTACTGAAGGTGTGTAAGATAAGTACGTGCTATAGAGTGGCTTTGTGGTGAAACTTAAATGACAAAGCAAAGTGCACTGCTTGGTATTTTAACACAGCACCAATGTAGGCTTTTAATTTTTGAACAGTACCTACATTTTGTCTTTTCAGAATGAATATGCATTTGGGTTTAAATGATGCACTTTTTCTATGGCTATGTCCATACGGACGTACACGAAATATCTATTTTTTTTTAATATCATCTGATGTTATGTAATCACCGCCGCCCATGAACACTTGTAGTACCAGAGGCACCACCAATGCGTTGCCGGCTTATCAGGAATTTATTGCTACGTCCCTTGAATAACCCCATATTGTAATTAAGTGGGAATACCGTCGAAGGAAGATGATTCCACAACTTGGAATGAATTAAATTTGATTCTAGGATTAGTAAGACGACTTTTAAGATAATTTTGCTACAGTAGTTGCACGTTTTCAAAAACGTTTCCTAACTTTTACGGGATGCCTAAGCTAAATTTCATCCAACTTAGCTTTCTGTCAATTTCGTTTTCACGAATTGTGACATTTTCCTGCTACTGCAAGTATAATTTTTTTTTTCCGCCAACTTTTGAACCTCCCCTCTGTGGCTCTTCTATTCAACGTGACATTGGCGAAGTGCATTGTGCTGAACTGGCACTAGCTAAAGCCAGAAAGCTAAAACAACAACAACTTTTATTTTTTTTTATTTGATGACAAGTTAGTCCATGACTGCGATGTCACCTGATGGTAAGTGACGATGCAGCGGACTAACTTTCAAGGGGTATGGCAGTGTACGTTGAACCCATACCCCTAATCTGTTTCTACACGCCATCATGTCGGAACGCTAAAAGTTCAAGGAACACTTAAAAAGTGAAAATACCATCGGGTAAGGGGTTGTATTTAGGGGCTAGCTACGTAAAAAGGCTTCTACTTAGGGGATCATTTAGGTATGGTTAGTGAAAACGCGCATCAGTATCTCAAACAAACGGTATCATTCAATTTCAGTATTGCAGCAAGTCGTATTGCTCGTTATTTCTGGAAGACGACGAGTAGACGAGTGGAAAGGAGCAATAAAAACAAGTATTCCCTGGCGCCCGGTTCCACTCGCTGCTGCATTATTAAATTCCTTATCCTTCACTCTGTACATTGGCTTTGCGAATCCATTTTTAAAGCTGATTTGAAATAATCCGACGACATACAAGCTCAGAATAGAGAGGTAATACAGAAAGAAGTAGCTTTAGGATAGATTTTTTTTCGAAATTTAAACATTTCAAAAAAATATAACATACATAACTCAACTAAAATAAAAATAATAGTTGCATGTGATCAAATAAGGTCTCCCACCCCTAAACCTTACGTGAGTGTAATCACGAATACATCATACAATCAATTAATCACGAAATGAAAGAAATATGAAAAAAAATATAAACTCAACGAAATCAAAATTTAAAAAAAGAAAATAGGAAAGCTCATATTTGACAATAACTTCATTTCATTTATCTCAACCCCACTTCGGCCTACTTCTGGGCACAGGTATCTCAAATGAGAAGCGTAAGGCTCTTCGAACTAGGTACCCCGCCCATTTCCTCTTCATTTTCGCGACAGTCTGATCTGTATTTAGGCTTATATTTGGATTTAAATCCACAAAAAATTGTAACTTTTACACTAAAGAATTTGATTCGCAACTAAAAGTAACTACACCTAATCCCGAAAAAAAAAAGAACATCTTGGCTAAGTCAAAGGTCAGGTTGTTGGAAATAAACTAAGACTCTGATTAATTATTCAGGCGCTAGCTAAGTCTGGATTTACGCTGGCTGAAAATAATCCCACCGTTCTAGGTAAACCTGTAATCTGTTTATTGTTCGGATGTGCTGCATTATTTAATTTTGCTCAAGTTGTCTTAGAGATTATTGCTGTACAAGGTGTTTCTGCGGAGAGGGTAAAATACAAAATAGTTTTTAGATGTAGATAGTGGGTAGATGCGAAAAAATAAATACAGGCGCCAAAGCTATGTAGTGGGTCGGTAGTCAGTCGTGTATAGACTATGGACCGAGCAGCACGTGAGATGTTTAAATAGTTATATGTAACACTTATAATAAACTGTAGAGTGTCTGTGAATTCTACAACATTGTGTTAATATTAAATGGGGAGAGTTTACGATTTGTATAATTATTTGTTAAATTCGGTTCAGTCGTTTCATACAAAAAGAAATATTAATTTTAAAAACGTGTTCTTGCTTATTCTCGAACAATTTTATGAGATTCATAAGAGGAAGTTATTTCACAGACAAACACTCCAATTTTATTATTTGTATGGCCATACTTTAATTTACTTTGTCCCACAAAAGAAAGCCATCAAGATCTTGAACTTTCCTAACCAAAGCTTCCTTACTTCTTCCCTCTTACTCTAACGCGCTATATACCCAGATATCTCTGTCCCGCTCTAGCGCAAGGACCTCTCAAGTTTAAGGAGATCTTGAGTGTCCTTCAGGACGTCTCCAAATGGTGAAATCGTTATTCCAGTATTTCATCAAGGACTTAATTTCTTGTGGCATTAACGGTGGACAATTGGATTGTAAATATTGAGGGTGCTTCTAGATTTCGGGCGGTTTACAATTAATAGTCTAGATTCGATTTCACCTACGTAAAATAAGTCTTATCCGAGATATTGCCAAATTTTCAATATAAAATAATAAAAAAAAGACGTGTGGCATTCGGGGGCTGCCGCGGTAAAGCTATTGCATAGCATTTTTTATCAACGCCATCTAGCGGCTCACCGTAGAGGAGTCCCGTGTCAGGTTATTTTCGTTACGGAATTTCTGGATTCGGTCTCCACGCTGGCCCGCGATAGAAGCTATGCAATAGCTTAAAAGTGTATAGACATCTCCTAATCAAACGATACACCTGACGCCGCATCATCACTTTCCATCATGTGTGATAGTGGTCAAGCGAGTGCATATTGTATTAAAAAAAACTGTTGGAACGCCCCATTATTAATTCTTCAAGATTTAACGCTATATAAGTTTACTGTATGGTGACCCTCTTTAATTTCTATTTCTACACAGAAATACACATTTTGTGAAAATTTCAGGTATCTACCTAGTATGGTTGGTAGATGTAGCCCGCTGGCTGACGGACGGACTAACCACGGAGGGTTTGTGATAGGGTTCCGTTGGCACCCTTTGGGTACGGAACCCTAAAAAAGCGATGTCCCATACTTTAATCATCACATTCTTATTCCTCGTACATCCGACTTAAGACAGAATAATAAAAGGGTATTGTCTTCTACATCGTACAACTTAAATCCCTCGGCACAATACACGCGACTGACGTTGCTGCGAAATGCGGTTTTTCAGACAACAAGTATTAAAATTGCAATACGAAATATGAATATTTTTACATGTAAAACAATACTTGAGTCTAGGAACGTGCTGACATGTTGACGCAAACTTTTGTTATTAAGTTGCGAGGGGAGGGTTTTAATTCAAACAGCGACGAATGAATACAGTTCTACTAAACTTTTCAAAATTCAAAATGATGTATTCGTATTTATTCGATGTCAAGATAGTCCTTGACCGCGCTCTCATCTGATGGTAAGTGAGATGCAGTTTGAGATGGTGAGCGCTTGCCTAGAAGACGCCTATTCACTCTTGATTGAAAGACACCCATAACACACTTAATAGTTAGTATGACAGTGTACATTCAACCTATACCTATACCTCTAATCGGCTTCTACTCGCTATCGTGCCGGAACGCTTAATCGCTTGGCGCCAAGTCTTTGACGCTTGCCTTCTGATCGTCAAGTCGGGTGAGCGTCGCGTATCGGTTTCATCATTTCTTTTTAAGCCGGCGACTTCAACAAACGTGTACAAACTAAAATTATTTTTATTTGTAGTGGCGTAGTAAGTTGGTTTTTTGAAATGAATTTTTATTTCTACAATGCACAGTGGCAAATTAGTTTTGCACCGGCAAGTGCCAAAGTTACAGCTAACTTTGATTTAAAGTTACACCTATGTTACGACGTGTGACCCAATTTTACCGTATCAGCCACGTTATTCCGTTTTCCCGCGCGGCTCAAAGTGTTTGAATCATGGATGTAACCTGGATTCCTACTTTGGATTTTAATTTGATAAGTTTTTATGATAATGCCATCGTAACTTAAGCCCTTGGGTACGCACGCGTTCGTGGTTCGTCTAGAACTGACTAGCAGGCACATATAATGTCGCAGTAAGATCGGCCGTGGATAAATTTGGTACAACAAAATTGGATCCAATTTAATAAAAAAAATTAATTCCATGAAAAGATAGTCGTTGACTGCAATCTCACCTGATGGTAAGTGACGATGCAGTATAAGATGGTAGCGGGCTAACTTGGAAGGGGTGTGGCAGTGTACATTCAACCCATACCCCTAATCGGTTTCTACACGCCATCGTACCGAAGCGCTAAATCGCTTGGCACGTCTTAGACGGTAGGGTAATAGCTAGCCACGACTAACCCACCCACCCACAAATGTCCCATCCCATAATGTCCCAATGTCCCACCAGACAAATGGAACCTTAGACAATTTATACTTTTTTAAGCAAATGTATCAAGGAAATTCATTTATGTAATTTTTGCTATAAATTCATAGTAATAAAATTAGTACGAAAAGAAGTTTAGTACAAAAAATTTATTGTTGTTATCAACCCGCAAAACCCGCGGATCCGCGGGACTAGAGACCTCAGCCCCGCGGGCTTGCGGGACTGAGGATTCAATGCAGATTGGATGCCCTAATCCCTAAGGATACAACTACATATATCACGGCTTTAACCATCTTACTGCGACATATAGTATAGTAGAATAGAATGGAAAAGATTTTTGTTCAAATAATAGAAATAGAAATAGAAATAGAAATATTTTTTATTCAAATAAACTTTTACAAGCACTTTTGAATCGTCAATGAATCTACCACTGGTTCGGAATGCCTTTCCTGCCGAGAAGAGCCAGTAAGAAACTCGGCGGTTGCTCTTTTCAAAAAAAATAAAAAAATTTACAATTTTTATTGAACACAGGATAGTTATTACTGTCTTATGAATCACTGGAGCGAATTATATCCACGCTTTTTTATCATTTACATAGTCTTCAATTGTATAATATGCTTTTTTCATGAGAGCAGATTTAATTGATTTCTTAAACTTGTGTAGAGGCAAGTCTAAGATTGACTGTGGAATTTTATTGTAAAACGTCACGCCCATTCTCACAAATGTCTTTTGGACCCTCTTGAGGCGCAGCCCAGGAAACATGAGCCTATTTGGATTTCTACTTGGTCTATCGGACAAATCACTCTTTTTTTTGTAACTCAAAATGTTTTGTCTGACAAATATTATGTTGTTATAAATATATTGTGAAGCTACTGTAAGAATGCCTATCTCTTTAAATCTTTCTCGAAGGGAATCCCGCGGCCTCAAATTATAGATTGCGCGGATTGCCCTCTTCTGCAAAACAAAAATTTTTCCAATATCGGCTGCCTTACCCCATACTAAGATTCCGTATGACATAATACTATGGAAATATGCAAAATAAACAATTTTTGCAGTTTCTATGTCAGTAATCTTTTGCAAAGTGTTTTTGAATGGCTCTGTTTCTTTTGCCTGTTTGAAGAAAAGGGAAAAGTGAAAAAGTCTCAAAAATAAGAGCCAAGTTTTTATAAGTCAGTCACGTAGGACAAAATGGTCGCTGATATAATTACAGAACCCTTTCCAGTCGCGACCTAATGGACCCCGTATAAATGTGTACCTACTGATCTTGTTAGAACAGGAGGATAGAAAAAGGTTTATTTAATACTAGCTTTTACCCGCAAATTCGTCCGCGTAGTTAGGTAAGGGTCCTAGACTGCGATATCACCTGATTGTTAGCGACGATGCAGTCTAAGATGGTTGTGGGCTAACTTGGAAGGGGTATGACAGTGTAGATTCAAACAATACCCCTAATTGGTTTCTACACGCCATCGTGCCGGAACGCTGAATTGCTTGGCGGCACGTCTTTCACGGTAGGGTGGTAACTAGCCACGACCAAAGCCTCCCAACAGATCAGACCAGAGACAATTTTGAAATTGTGAATTCCCAAATTGCCCCCGCCGGGAATCGAACCCGAGACCCCCCAGTTATAAGACCAGGGAGGGAGTTTGTCATGTTTCAACCATTATATATTATTCTGATGTGTAGATTATCCAACGTTATACAAACAAAACTAAAAGTGCAATATCAAAGTTTATGAGCTCCTACAGAACCGAATTTTTGTGCACAATATAAAGCTTATTAATATTTACTTTTCTCGCTTTTGAAACGGACTGAAAAAATTCTGAAAAATTTTCAAAAACATTTTTGATGTGCACAGTTTGGTTTTAAAACACTTCAACACACCTCGACCTCGCGGGTATCAGCGAGTATGAAATAAATAATTTTGTATCTCTGCCACGAACATAGGTTTTAAGCTATTACATAGCTTTTATCGCGGGCCTTGAGCGTGGAGACCGAATCCAGAAATTCCGTAACGAAAATAACCTGACACGGGACTCCTCTCACCGCTAGATGGCGTTGATAAAAAATGCTATGCAATAGCTTTACCGCGGCAGTCCCCGAGTGCCACACGTCTTTTTTATTATGACTGTACTAAACTATAAGGTTTATACATAACTACATAATACCCGCGATTTTGTCCGTGTGAATAGTTTTATTCATTCCCGCGGGAACTCCTTAATTTTCTGAGGTAAATGTAGCCTATGTGTTAATCCTGGGTATGAGCTATCTCCATTCCAAATTTCAGCCAAATCGGTTCATTCGTTGTGGCGTGAAAGAGTAACAAACACAAACTTTCCCTTTTATAATATCGTGAAATTCTTTTCCCTCATAAAAGTCCAACCCGAAATTGTTATTAAACCTATTTCTTAACTATTTCAACCCTCTCTAACCCAAATCAGTAGCGAACAAGAGTTTCCTCAACCTCATATTGTTATGTTAATGTCGCGCACACACTAGTGGTGCCGAGTGTATTAAATTCAGGCACGAAAATGTTGTTTTATTTTATTGCAGTGGATTTTATCCTTTGTAACGACATTATCTTTTCATGCAATGTGTGCGGGTTTTTTTACAAACTTTACAAGATAATAATTGGATTTGGAGACCATTTTTAATCTCGCCTCACGCGTTCTTTCGTTGAGTGTAATGTAATTTTTATTATATAGAATATTTTTTGCCCGCAGTTTCGTCTGATTGGATTTCAAAAATATCTTTTCTGATTTTCCAGGATGAAAACTGATACGCCTAAATCGTAAAATCATTTATTTATTTGCTTGATTACATACTCGTTCATTAAAATTTGTTATACAATAGAATTCTTAGACAAAAATTGTCATAGTTTGGTGCGCAAATTACAATTTAACTGAGCGGTCTAATTAACCAGACAAACAGACAGTTTTTTAAAATGTGTATTTAGACTTTACTGTTATTAAAACACTCATTTTAGCTAAATTAAACCTAAAGGCAGTTATTTCGACATACATTGAATGACGATTGAAATCTTTTTTTTACAAGATACTCCTTGACTGCGATGTCATATAATAGTAAGTGATCTTGTAGTGTAAGATGGTAGCGGGCTAACTTGGATCAGACAGGACAGCGTAAATTAACTCCATAATAACCCTTATTCGGAATATTTTTAAGCTATTGCATAGCTTCTATCGCGGGCCAGCGTGGAGACCGAATCCAGAAATTCCGTAACGAAAATAACCGGACACGGGACTCCTCTACGGTGAGCCCCTAGATGGCGCATTTTTAAAATGCTATGCAATAGCTTTACCGCGGCAATCTCCGAGTGCCACACGTCTTTTTTATTTGTATAAATTTTATACGTAACATTGTGAATTTTTTTAGAAACTTGATATAAATTAGAATGCATGATCTAATTAATTATTAAACATTATTCAGGTCATCTCATTATATGAATATTTTTTATTTATATTTCAGCATAATGAAAAAAACACTCGACAAACCGCATAATGAGACCGCATCGCTACGACACGAGTAATGTTTAATGCAAGTGTGAACTGTGAATCGCGGTTCGCAAGTCTGCAATCTTACTTTGGCGTACGTCATGAGCGTGCCATGAAAATTTATTCAATTCACAAGTGCATGCTTGCACTTTAATTTCAATTTTCTTGACTCGAGAATTATATTATTTTTGTTTTTTGTTTTTTTTTTATCCGCGACTCGTGACCTCGATATTTATTAAAAATTCCAGTGAAACTCTTTGATTTTCCGAGATCAAACTTTCGCATTTATAATATATATAATATAGCTTTTGCCTGGGACTTCGTTCCGTGTGGATTTAGGTTTTTAAAGATCCAGATGTGTTTTGGTACAGAAATTTTTAGTCCAGTCAGTATACTCATTCTTAAATTTTCTTAAAGTGTAGGGGGAAAAATATGAAATAGTATATAAATCTATTGTCAAAAAGATAAGAAAGAGTGAATATACAGCTTTTATAATATTACGTGTTTTTGTCAATCTTTATTACAAACACACTTATAAAGTATAGACCGTTGCGGTTTTTAATTTAATATTTTCTTCTCTCTTTTTTGCCTAGCCCAGATGTGGCCTCGACCTTACATTTTACCTCATATTTGAATAAAAGTGCTGAGTCGTGCGGTCCAATCAGAAGAGGCGCAGCAATTACAAACCCGTTCCAAAGCGATTATCGGCTAGGCCCCACTAATGTAGGCGGATTTCTCTATTCATATACCTAAGAGATGAAAGCGTAGACAGATTTTAGATTTTATACATAATCAGGCCAGGCGCACTACGTATTTTATTATTTTTCTTTGCAGAATTTGCATTCCAACCCGGTGATAGAGTCCATGACGTGTCATAAGAGCTACAAGTTGGCCTACGTGAAAAAAAAATTTGAATTTGAATTTATTCTCTTTTTGAGTGGGATGCATACACTAGTTCAAGTACTGACAATCAATCCTGTCAGCAAAACCTTTAGGACTACAAGGATACCTAACCTGCCTAAATGGCAGGTTTTGGGTGTTTTTCAAGAATATAGTGAAAACGAAACAATAATCCTCTTTCTTCTACAAGCGCACCGCTCGCCACTGAACACAATTTCACCCTCACCACCTGGGTGCCTGGAGCACTTCGACCATCCGGTGTGCCAGATCTTTTTCTCCACGTCCTTTGAAACTGTGGAACCAACTTCCTGCGACGGTGTTTCCACTAAATTACAACATGGGGTTATTCAAGGGGCGGACCAACAAATTCCTAAAGCCAGCAAAGCATTGGTGGTGCCTCAGGTGCTACAAATGTTCATGGGCGGCGGCAATCACTTAACATCAGGTGACCCGCCTACTCGTTTGCTTGCTAGAAATATATTTAAAAAAAAACCACTTACATTCTGTGGGGTCTCTTACAGAGCGTATCTAATGCCAAACATTCACTTAGGCACAGCGTCTTTGTTCCGTCGGTAAAAAGATAAGGTAAAATAAGACAATGTAGACGGAACAGTGGTCATGCCAATAATGTCCGGCCATGATCCAACTAATTCCGCCAACTAATTCCGCCAACTAATTCCGCCACTAATTCCGCACTCGGAGTCCGGACAGCGTATTGAGCGTGTTTCGTTCGACGCCCGTTACCGCTACATTGCACGCGATGCAGATAATTGTGACCCCTGCTGAATGGAATTACACGGATCTAAAACTCGGCTGGATGTACAAGGAAAAACATAAATTTTTGCTCTAATCTGCCAAACCACATAAATTTTTTTTTTGTTCGTTGATAAGATATTGCTTGACTGCGATCTCACCTGATGGTAAGTGTCAGTGCAGTCTAAGCTGGTAGCGGGTTAAATTGGAACGGGTATGGAAGTGTAGATTCGTTGCATCGTCACTTACCCATCAGGTGAGATCGCAATCAAGGATTACCTTGTCATCGAATTAAAAAAAAATCGACATAATGATGTATCGTCAACGACACGACTGAAGTGTCGTTCACAATTTTAAGCTATTGCATAGCTTCTATCGCGGGCCAGCGTGGAGACCGAATCCAGAAATTTCGTAACGAAAATAACCTGACACGGGACTCCTCTACGGTAAGCCGCTAGATGGCGCATTTTTTATAAACGCCATTTCAAGTTTTAATAATAAACTTATGCATTTATCGATATCAATAATTTATCATTCGTAAGAGCACGGTCATGATATTACCCTACAGATTATCTCTTGTGCAGATATTTCGATACCCATTCCAGTGGTTGTATGTATATCCGTGCATCTTTTAATTAAAGCTCGGGACAAAGACGTGTTCTCAATGTAGATTGTAGACAGTTCAGCAACTTGGCCGGGGGTTTAAGACGGACACGCTAGATTTTATCCGGCGATGTTTTGTCCTCGAAGCGGAATTCACGGGATCAAAGCTTAGCGAGATGATCGAGATGAGATACGAGTAGTTCTATGTGGATTTGTTGAATGGAAAATGAATATGCACTTCGATGACTTTCTAGATAAATCTTTGAACTTTTTTTTTTTATTCGATGACAAGATAGCCCTTGACTGCAATCTCACCTGATGGTAAGTGACGATGCAGTCTAAGATGGCAGCGGGCTAACTTGGAAGGGGTATAGCAGTGTAAATACAACCCGTACCCCTAATCGGTTGCTACACGCCATCGTGCCGGAACGCTAAATCGCTTGGCGGCACGTTTTTGACGGTAGGGTGGTAACTAGCCACGGCCAAAGCCTCCCACCAGACAAGACTTAAGTGTAATTTTGAAACTACTACATAATGGGACGCAGACACGCAATAACGATTCAACCGCAAACCTCTGTCAAATTAAATCCTATTAATATTATAAATGCGAAAGTTTGAATGGATATATTTGAACCGATTTGGCTGAAATTTGGCACAGTTAGATTATAGACTGGAATAGCACATAGGCATTTATCTCGGAAAATTAAAGAGTTCTCGCGGGCATTAAGAACCTTAATCCACGCGGACGAAGTCGCAGGCAACATCTAGTATTATAATATTAGTAAGTATTTCCATTATGCCAGCATTGTATTATGAAATTCTACAATATAATAGACATTAAGCAATATGGCCCTATGATAAAAATGGATAGAATGTGTTGATATCACAAAACATTGCGTGACCCTCCGGCGAATAACGTAGACAAGAAAAGGCTCTTTCCCTACTACTCTCTACCGTATCTACTTAGTATCCTTCAAGTGAAATATGATTTTAAATATCTGCCTACATTCTTTTTCAGGGTTCCGTACCCGAAGGTTAACTAACTGGACCCTATAGAATAGAATAGAAATATTTTTTATTTAAATAAACTTTTACAAGTGCTTTTGAATCGTCGATGAATCTACCACTGTTTCGGAATGCCCTTCCTGCCGAGAAGAGCCAGCAATAAACTCGGCGGTTGCTCTTTTCAAAAATTTTTTTACAATATGTAATAAAACTATGCTATGGATACAGTGTTTCCACAATGAAATTTCAAAAATGCATACCATATAGATATACATACAGTACAATACATGTTAGACGGGCAGACTACGTTCTTCCAGGCCTCAACACCCCGATGAACGAGTATATTATCATTATTATTTCATATCCCCCAAAAACCCTCCCCTCTTGTTTTTAAAAGGAAAACGCCACTTGTATTGTCCAAATATTTTTTCCGGCGCAGGGTAAATATTATGACTGACCAATGAATGAAACGTTTCGGTTTTCCTGAAAAAAGCTTTGTGTCTACATTGTTTAGGTTGAAAATTAATCGCGTTTAAATCTACTTCATTCATAATAGGGGCTTGTCAACTCTGTGTGAATTATGATATAAACTATGTATCTATGTATGTGCTTAGTAGTACTTACTGCCCACTGCTCAGTAGTAAAAGCAGTATTTAAGGTTAAAGTGGAATGAATTTGATCAAAATGTGCTCTATCATCGAACGATAACGCTTAGAAGCGCAATTGTCGCAGTGATATTCCATTTTTAGTAAGCCCTTAAAGCCGACTGCACAGTATCGTGGCGTTCGACACCTGTAGGGCTAAGATGCGTGCTACGAGAAAATTTTGTCCACACGTTTATTCGTGAATCTCTATAGAGATTCACAAAGAGATTATGAGTATACGTGTAGACAAAATTTTCTCTTAACCCTCTTTCTCTGTGCGTCGGTTTCCCCATTACTGAGGGTCGTGACCCCTGCCACCAGGACTCTTTTGTAAATGATGTCGCGCCATGTGCCTCGGTTTTTTGCGACATGCAAGGCTCCTTGGACTATACTATCGAGAGTGGTGCGGATTTGGTCTGACCAACGCATCGGGCTACGTCCCCGAGGTCTCTTTCCGTCCACTTTGTCAGTAATCACAATCTGTTCTAGATTGTGTCCCTCCCTTGTGGCAATGTGGCCGAAGTAATCGAGTATCCTCTTGAGACAGATGGTCGATAGTCTTTTGGTTATTTTCAACTGTTTCAGTATCGATGCGTTGATTCTGTATCTAGTCCATGGAATTCACAGCATTCTCCTTCAGTACCACATCTCAAAAGCGTAGATGGGATGTCGGTCAGCAGCTATTATTGTCCATGTCACATCTTAGCCCTACAGCCCTGGTAGCAGGAGCGGGAGAAATTTTATCCCCGGGAAAAGGATAAAACGTTTATCCCCTCGCTTAGCTTTATCCACCCGTCGAGCATGGGCACAGCGGTGGAAATAACACTCAGTGGATATACTTATAGAAATATCCATCGCCTTTTCCTCTGTCGCCATGCTTTAGCATAGGGAAAAGATAATGTTATCCCCTGTCAGTGGATAAATCGGGAGATAAAACTTTTATCTCCTGTCCATGCTACCAGTGCTGGAGAGTGATTTAATATGCTAGGTCCAGCTAGAGTTCCCGTGGGATTTTTCTATATCTACCGTCACGCGGATGAATTCGCGGGCAAACCTAGTTTCAAAACAAAGAAAAAGAGATTTATTCAGTCTTATACAAAAAAAAATGTACATAAAAGTTGAAGATAAATTTTGTTTCATGCGTAAAATAACTCGTATTTCATTCTAAGAGCCTAAAATATGCACCATAATCGTAAATTAGAGTCCTTCTTTCTTTATTATAAAATATTGTTGACATCCTTACCCCTGGTTGACGATTTGAGACTCCATTTTGCGGTTACGTCATACATTTATTACTAGTTGATGTCCGCGGCTTCGCTCGCGTGGATACTATTAATATTACTTTTTTTTTTTTAATAAATCTCTATCATTTCTATCTGTCTGAAGATCTAAGCGTGACACTTATTCTGTTGTCAATTAATTACTTATTATTATTTTGTTACAGGTAAGGCGTCTTTACGTCTGCTGAGGCTTAAGGCGTAAGAGATTGTGTTAAAGTTAGTGGTAAGCGATTACACTACTTCATCCTGGCCATAGAATTTAACTATGAATCACTACATAGTATAAAACAAAGTCGCTTTCTCTGTCCCTATGTATGCTTAAATCTTTAAAACTACGCAACGGATTTTAATGCGGTTTTTTTTAATAGATAGAGTGATTGAAGAGGAAGGTTTATATGTATAATAACATCCATTAACAGTGAATGACATAGGCTATATATTTTATACCCGTGCGAAGCCGGAGCGGACCGCGGAAGTAGGAACTCTTTAATTTTCCGGGATAAAAAGTAGCCTATGTGCTATTCCAGACTATAATCTATCTCTGTGCCCAGCCGAATTGGTTCATTCTTTGTGGCGTGAAGGAGTAAGAAACATACACACATCCCTATACAAACTTTCGACTTTGTAATATGATATGTGATATTTTGGAAAATCCACCGGAAAAGTAGAAAATTTGGATGGTATTTTTGTATGAAAATTTCAAGTTCTTCTTTAGTAAATTGCATCAAATTTCAAATTCAAAATTATTTATTTCATGTAGGCCAACTTGTAGCTCTTATGACACGTTATGACCGAATGCAGATTCCGTGCAATATGTCGCTGTTTTTTGTAAAAGATGCCTTTCACTAAGCTCTTAATTCGGTGGATCTTATCCTAGTAATACTACACCGTCTTGTTAAAAAAAAAACATTCAATAAATGCACTTAGCTTCGACGTTACAAAGATAACACGATCCTAATGCCTTCCCTCGCTCGAACAAACTTGGTCCTTCGAAACGGATCGCTTAAAAAACACAATCTCCAGTCAAGTCGGAACTTTCCACTGAAACACTGAGCAACACGTCTAAGAGATATTGTTGGTATAAGTTCTCTTCGCCATCCAGATGGGTGAATGAACCATCGTTATTAGTTAAGGAACAAAATTCACATTAGTGAACATACCTACTCTTATTTTGGTCCTGCTATCTGCGATCTGATTTCAAATTTTGAACTAATCTTGATATTTTGTACTTACTTCTTCTGTACCTTGTTTTTTTTTTCTGAAGCATATAAATTTAGTTAATACGGTTCAATAATAGATTTATAAATACATATCAAAAATTCAATAAAAAATTAAAAATTGTAACAAGCAATGTGGCATCTATAATTTTTTAAGAGCTCCATTGTAATATGGTGTCTTGGGAAAAAAGTAGATCGACAACTGTAATGTGTCGCTACTAGATGTCGCTAACAGTTGCTATAAAACTGATTGAAAAAGTAGATATATATCACTAACTTCGTAGCTGACGTGTGGTTCGCCGTGGTGTAACGGATAACACACTCGGGCGCGATTCCCAGAGAGATGTGGGTTCGAATCCCGCCGGCCCCGGAATTTTTGATATGTATTTATAAATCTATTAGGTTATTTCCTTTAAGTGTAGGTTAACACTTCAATAAAAAATTAAAAATACGGTTCAATAATTTTAACTTTAGTACTTTTTTGAAATTTTAATAGATATAACCAAGGCAGATTTCACCAACGTAAAATAATATCCGAGCGTGATATTTTGACAGGTTTTGTATTGAAAGTCTGCCAAAATATCAAATTTGCTCTCAGATAAGACCTTTACATTAGTGAAATCGGTCTAAAGGATGTGAGATATCTTAGGAGCGGTCAGTGACGCGAAATTTAAAATTTAAAGTGGCAGGGATTCAAAGATTTTTATAAATATTCATCATACACTCATTAATCGCACGTGTAATCATTTATGTGCTTTTAATATGGTAATCGATAGAATATATTGTAAGAAATAAATTAATGCTAAAAATATATCATCCGGTATAACAAATCGGCCATCTGTTTAAAGCATATTTGGACACAGTGGTAAAGTACTTTGGCAAAGGGAAACTTTTGCGTGTATCAACTCCCCTGATGGGCGGATTGTTTTTCGTTGAAACGCGATCTTGGGACGTGAGGCGGCCAGTGTTTTCGGACAGGGCGTAACTCAATCCTTCGTTAAAAGTTAGCTCGGCGGATTGAGAGGTTGTCTTGTTAGAAATTATATCCTTGCAAGAGTTTTAGGGTACATGCCCACTGAAGCCGAACGGAGTGGAGGGGTGTTCAGAAGTCCAAGCATATATTGTTTGACTAGATATATAATTTAAATGGCTCTGCGCGATTAAATCTTAAATTAGTAGATCCCTAGGAGAAGATACTTATTAGATTCAGATTCTCTTCATTTGCGTAAATCATGACAGCGCATATTATAAAGATATGTAGGTAGGTACATTTGGTCAAATAAACGACATTATATTCTTAAAATTAAAGGCACATATATATTATATACATACTATGATACAGGTCAATGAGTAGTGAAGCTTCACTATTGTATTGTCTGTTGATTAGTTCTTCAATCGCGCAGCGACATCGCAGTTGATAGTCGAAGATCCAAAAAAGGACGTAGGCCACTTTTTATCCCGGAAAAAACAAAAGGGAAACCGCAGGCTTTAAAAAAAAACTAACCTAACCTACTTTCAAAAGTTAGTTATTATACGCTAGCTGGTACCTATTGTTACGAATTTTCCGAAGAAATGTTAAAAAGAACAAAGATTGCAGGAAAACGGACGGAACTCGCCCGTTTCCCGCCTTTACATCAACATGATGTCTTGATCTACATCTATATTTGAGTTT
This sequence comes from Hipparchia semele, assembly GCA_933228805.2. Taxonomy (NCBI): domain Eukaryota; kingdom Metazoa; phylum Arthropoda; class Insecta; order Lepidoptera; family Nymphalidae; genus Hipparchia; species Hipparchia semele. The sequence goes on along the minus strand of OW121733.1, from coordinate 1,332,832 downwards.
CCCGTAAGTGCCAACGGTCCAAATCAAGGCACAATAAATCAAACGATCCCATCCGTCAATGAAATCTCGAATGGACCTTTTATTAGCCCGGCCGGCTCGCTCCTCGGCCGTACCGAACTCATTCGATAAGCCCGGAACATTTATAATGTACGACACGTATACGATTAAATTATGGTTAAAATCGTATCGTTGTTCATTCAGGTAATTTTTTAAGCTATTGCATAGCTTCTATCGCGGGCCTTGAGCGTGGAGACCGAATCCAGAAATTCCGTAACGAAAATAACCTAACACGGGACTCCTCTCACCGCTAGATGGCGTTGATAAAAAATGCTATGCAATAGCATTACCGCGGCAGTCCCCGAGTGCCACACGTCTTTTTTTACTCGGTGACAAGATAGTCCTTCGCTGCGATCTCACCTGATTGTAAGTGACGATGCAGTATAAGACGGTAGCAGGCTAATTTGGAAGGGATATGGCAGTGTACATTCAACCCATACCCCGAATCGGTTTCTACACGTCATCGTGCCAGAACGCTAAATTGCATGGCGGCACATCTGACGGTAGGGTGATAATTAGCCATGGCCAAAGCCTCCAAAAACGTACCAAAATTTGCCAAAAATTGTCTTTGCAAGACAAACACATTTTGATGTATTTGTTGTTTGTATTCATATTCATTACTAGATGATGCCCGCGACTTCGTCCGCGTGGATAAAGGTTTTTTGATTCCCGCGGGAACTCTTAAATTTTCCGGGATAAAAAGTAGCCTATGTTTTAATCCTGGGAATGAGCTATCTCCATTCCAAAATTCAGCCAAATCGGTTCATGCGTTGTGGCGTAAAGGAGTAACAAACATACACACACACACACACACACACACAAACAATACATACATACACATACAAACTTTCGCCTTTATAATATTATAGTGTTATGTGATAATAATATTATTGTAAATGTGAAAGTTTGTTTTTTGTAGGTGTGTCCTTCAATCACGTAGCATCGGACTTTTTTCAGTTTCGATCAATTTACAAGTCAGAAGAAATACAAGTCTTACAAAGAAACGATATTGTACATCAAATACATCGTTGGATATAAACATCTTCCTGTATAAGTCCTGTATATAAGTGCTCACATAATACGGGATAGTGGATAAAGGGGTTTTGTCTTATATCTCGGCGTTACGTATATGATATCAATATGCTTGTGTACGCTCAGCTTAGCTAAGAACAGCGAGATCCCTGAGAGCTGTAGCTTTATTAAGTTTATTCTTCGTCCAAGTCTTGTGCAAACTTATAGCTTTAGTTAGTTCATTTTTAGCGTTCCAAACTCAAAAGGTGTCAAGGAGACCCTGTTAGATTTTGAGGCTCTGCTTTCCGTTTCACAACAAACACACTTTCGCATTTATAATATGGCATGTAATTAAACGAGCTTCTATTTAATACCATTATTGGCTTCTAAATTACTAAGTCAGCTTCAACTAGTGAGCCTCTAAAAAATATAATTTTAGCATCTATATTTATAACTTAGCTTCAAACCGTGAACTCCTAAAATACTTAAATATTAGCATCAAATAATACACCAAATCTTCAACCACATTTTTAATTTTTTTTTTTTTTTGTGAGAAAAATGAAATAAAAAAATGTTTCTCACTAAATAAAAAAACGTTTTTTTTTTTGATAAAATGAAATTAAAAAAATGATTGTTTTTAAATTTAACTCAAGATAAATACCTACACATAACATTATAACATTTTTGAAAAAATCAATTTTTTTTTCAACTTTTTTTTTAGTTTTAGGTAGGTTTACGATCCCAACAGAACCTAAGTGCCCGGCCTTCGGCCGGGCACCAGAATATTCATGTATAACCCTAACCTAACCTAACTTTAGTTTAAAGAAAAAATTATACAAAAATAATTGCAATATTAACACACTAACAACAGAACAACAAAAAAAACAAATGCATGTTTTGAATGGCGCTCTCTGATTGGTGCAAATAGCCATAACCAACGAGATCGTGCAAATTGCCAGTCGCATCCGTCTCACTCGCACCAACGAGATCGTGCAAATGGCCAGTCGTATCCATCTCACTCGCACCAAATCGTGCAGTGGCAGTGGACAATAATAAAAATAGTGGCTCTTTATTTGATGCTTTCTTTGGAATATTTTGTGGCCATTGTGAAGAAGCCGAGTAAGTATATTAGAAGCTTCATCATTTTCCCGTTGCTGAGTTATTAAATTAGAAGCTAGGTTTTGATGCCAAAAAATAAATTTTGTTGGTCGACTTATTATATCCCTTATAATATTAGTAAGGATATTAGGATTTTCCTCGGATACCTATAAAGTTGTTCACGAATAAATAAATAAATTCATATCTGAAACTTTACTAAAATAAAGGTCCATTATGTCATGTGACACGCTGAACCTTTTTGACTTAGTGAAAATACCGCCACCCGAATTAACGCTTAGGTCCTAACGCAATAATTTGATTTTAATCCTAGCAGGTAACTAATCCTTGTTCGCGCCTGCTTTTAATGTGACACTAGTAAAGTGCCGTGTACACGTTGAACGCTTTCAACGAGTTTCACCGGCCAGCGGGTAAAGGTTGTTTCGAATTGTGGCAAAATGGCAAATATTTTTACTAGCTATTGCGACTTTTCCCGCGTGGACTTAGATTTTAAAAATCCCCCGGGCACCATCTGTTTTTTCGATTTTGGAATAATTTTTTTTAAATTCAAATAATGGAATCATTTTTGGATTTATTTAAGAACTAAAATAATCTTGTTACATTGTGTTGTTGACGCTGTTGATTACCAATAAATCATATTGTCCTATTTCCTATTATAATCCTATATCCTATCCTATTGATATTATAAATGCGAAAGTTTATATGTTTGTAATACGTCGCAACGATTGAACCGATTTGGCTGAAATTTAGTACAGAGATAGATTATAGTCTGGAATAGGACATAGGCTACTTTTTATCCCGGAAAATAAGAGTTCCCGCGGTAACAAAAAACCTTAATCCACGCGAATGAAGTCGCGGGAATCGTCTAGTAAATAAATAAATAAATAAAAGATTTAACATCCCTCTATTTCCTTCAGTGTTTAAAAAGTCGCTGCGGGTGACCTCCCGTGCGCGACCGTAGTATTTCAACCACGTGTTAGCCGAGTGTGCAATTAATAACGCATTTTCAATTAAAAACAGTCGATCGGTCATGTTTTAACCGAGGTCACTTAATACACACTCCACGCGTTTCGGATAACTGCCCGTTTCAGTTTTGTTCGGTCGCGCGTGAAATTGGTATAGCCTGAATGCAAGCGAGGGGGATGGGGGGTGGGGGGGACCCCACAGATTTCATCTGGAATTTCCATTATAATTGGGCTGAAATTCCACGCTCTTTATGGTTCATTAAGCGCCTTGTTATTATGACTTTTCAATGGTTGGATTATAATAATATGACACTATTTGAGGCGCCCGGGATTCGCAGAAGTAGGCATGCATGATTTCACTAGTATGATTTTTTTTCCATCGTGTGGTTATGGATAGTATGGTTTGGTTAGATCTTTTTTTTCCCATCTAAATAAGTCTCGTAAAAGTTTTTTCTCTACTGGTACGCCTAAGTACGAGTATCTTACTATATAATATTAGGTAGTAAACCTAATATTATATTCGAATTCGAATATAATATTAGGTAGGGATTCGAAAGCACTTTGTATTTTCTGCGCACGTCACCGAACGCAAATTCAACCTCACCACCTGGGTGCCTGGAGCACTTTCCGTTGCTCCAGATCTTTTTTTCCACGTACTACCAAATTGTGGAATCATCTCCCTTCGACAGTGTCCCCACTTAATTACAACATGGGGTTATTCAAGGTGCGGACCAATAAGTTCCTGAAAAACTGGCAACACGTCGGTGGTGCCTTTGGTATTACAAGTGCTCATGGGCGGCGGTAATCACTTTACATCAGGTGATCCGCCTTGTTTGCCCGCTATTCATATAAAAAAAAAAATCTATTCTATAAATGCGAAAGTGTGTTTATTTGTAGCTTTGTTCGTTTGTCCTTCAATCACGCTGCAACAGAGCTGTACATCGACGTGATTTTTCGTGATTGAAGCAAAGTGTTGACAGACCCCCCCCCCCCCCCCCCCTCCCCCCACTAGGTTTACTGATGATTTTGAACGAGTCGCAGGGAGCCGTTGGATTCAGGCGGCGCAAGACCGAGACCTGTTTATGTCCATGCAAGGGACGTTTATGGGTTGATATAGGAGAAGACTTAACAAATTAAGGTTGGCAATGGCAATAAACGTAAAAGCTGTAAGTTAGTACAAGTTGTTACTAGGGCCCTTACAACAAACTGACTCCAGACACTAGGCAGGGTAATAAAGATGAGAAGAGCACTTTTTCCGGTAGTTTAATCCCTTAAGAGGGTCATTTGCGTGGAGGGGCCTGTTGCTTTGCCATCGCGCGGTGTTTTTGCTCTTTGGTCTCTAAGCTGCGAGCTTTTGAGATTAGCTAATTGTAGATTCCAAGAATGAAACAATCTGAAATTGTATCATGCTATTATCCCACTAATATTGTAAATGCGAAAGTTTGGCTGTGTGGATGGATGGATGTTTGTTACTCAATCACGCCGCAACGATTGAATCGATTTGGCTGAAATTTGGCACAGGGATAGATTATAGTCTGGAATAACACATAGGCTACTTTTTATCTCGGTAAATAAGAGAGGGAGGGAGGGGAGATGTCCAGGGACCGGCGGCACATTTTTTTTTTATTCGATGACAAGATAGCCCTTGACTATGATCTCACCTGATGGTAAGTGACGATGCCTTCAAGATGGTAGCGGGCTAACTTGGAAGGGATATAACAGTGTAAATTTAACCCATACCTACCCCTAATCGGTTTCTACACGCCATCGTGCCGGAACGCTAAATCGCTTGGCGGCACGTCTTTGACGGTAACTAACCACGGACAAAGCCTCTCACCAGACCAGACGAGAGACAATTTAGAAATTATAAATTCCTAAATTGTCCCCGCCGGGAATTGACCCCGAGACCTCCCAGTTATAAGACCACAGCGCTCACGTGGTCTACAAGAACTAAGCGATTCCGTAGGTATATCAATAGATCTCAGGATTAGTGTAATAAGGAAGGGTGGACAAACGTTTTTCTTTCCGGCAATTTAACACAACAAACGACATTGGGTCGGTTATGCCGAACGGTCGCTGGCTTGTGACGGCAAAGTTCATGTAGGCCAAACAACACCAAAAAATTGTGTTGTAACTGCCTCATTGGTTTAGTGGTTAGCAAGTTCGACTACGGATGACGAGGTCCCGGGTTCGATTTCCGGGTCGGACCAAAAAAAATTGGGTTTTTCTGTCAAGAAACTATACTAGTCCGGAGTTAGGAAAGTTGGCGGTGAGTCATTTCCGTGCCTCGTTAGAGCACGTAAAGCCGTCGGTCCTGCGCCTGATCTCTCTCCGGTCGTGTCGGATTTCCGTACCATCGGACCATGAGAGTGAGGGAATAGAGAGTGCATCACACTGCGCACACACTTGTGCATTATAATATTCTTCCACGCAGATGGCTAATCTCTGTAGAGATTCACCGCCTTTTCATCAGAAACTGTCAAAACTGTAAACGTCAGTTAACTCCAGTGAATTATTGATTAGACTTTACGTAAATCTTTATCTATATCTAAAAAATACAATTATAGAGGTAAGCCCACAAAACCGCATTTTTAATAGACCTTAAATAAATAAAAAATTCTAAAACTAATCGAATTCTGGAGAATTGGATGTAAAATCCGCCATATTGAATAATGTTAGTATAAATTGTAACTTACGTCACCAGGACCACAATAATGAATCGATTGTAACCTCATTTATCAAAATAGACTCGGTGTTATCGCTTATTTATATTGTAATGTAAATGATGGAAAACCTCTTTACGTTGTTCGTAACGACTTGCTTTTTCTCTATTTCATTCGTTAAGTAAAAAGATAGTAAGTACCTAACCCGTCCGATGCAAGTGTCGCGTCTCTAATGACCCCGTAGTTTCATAAGATCCTCTATATTAATATTATAAAGCTGAAGAGTTTGTTTGTTTGAACGCGCTAATCTCAGGAACTGAAAAATTCGTTCGAATTGAAAAATTCTTTTAGTGTTGGATAGTCCATTTATCGAGGAAGGCTTTAGGCTATGTAACATCACGCTGATCATAATAACAGAAATTGATGCGGACTAAGTTGCAGGCAACAGCTAGTATATAATAAAGTCTCAATAGCCCAACGGTTAAAGGTGAGGACTGAAAACTGCAAGGTCGTAGGTTCGAATCCCACCCTTTGCACTATTGTCGTGCCCACTCCTAACACAAGCTTTCAGCTTATGTGGAGGGAATAGGCAGATATTAGTCAACTTCAGGTTGCCTAATATTCTTAAAAAAAAAAAACAAAAATTTAAGCTATTGCATAGCTTCTATCGCGGGCCAGCGTGGAGACCGAATCCAGAAATTCCGTAACGAAAATAACCTGACACGGGACTCCTCTTACCGCTAGATGGCGTTGATAAAAAATGCTATGCAATAGCTTTACCGCGGCAGTCCCCGAGTGCCACACGTCTTTTTTTTTAAATTCGATAGTGGAGTACTAACGACCTCGCTACTTTGTATGAAAGCCAAACGTTTATTGAGCGTTGATATATGTAATGTGCTGATTACGGACTGATAGATGCTTGGTTTTTGTTTTTTATTTAGTGTGAAAGACGTTATATGTTATTGCTAGTTTATATTGTAACTAGTTGACGCCCGCGACTTCGTCCGCGTGGATTTAGTTATTAAAAATCCCGCGGGAACTCTTTGAACTTCCGGGATAAAAAGTAGCCTATGTTACTCTCCCGGTCCTCAACTACACTTATGCAAAAAATTACGTTAATCCGTTGCTTTGTTGCGGCTTGATTGAAGGACTAACCAACAAACAAACACACTTTGACATTCATAATATTAGTAAGGGTGTATTTAAATAAATAAATAGGTAACAGCTCAATTCTTAAAAGTTTATAGTTCATTCATCTCAACTCATCGCTAACTCACAAGTGGGCATAATAAATATCCTCACGAGTGGGAATGCTTTAGGCCTTATAGTCATGCTTTAACGCAACGCTGCTGGCTAGCCACTTCACGCACCGTTAAGAAAATCTGACGTAGCGCCTAAGCTACTAAGCCGATTTTGATGAATCAGGTGTCTTTTCCTTTGTTATTATGGTCCGGGTGTCATAGGCTACATTTTATATGATCAAAATCAATATAACGGATGCGACATCCACTTTTTTTTTGTCGAGAAGCAAACAGTCTTTAGACATTAACCACCAACGGGAATGGGTCTGCTTTGACTGCCCGTCTTGACATGCGTTGGATTGGTGTACCTACGTATGCATTTTTGCATTTTTGAAGCTTTATTGTGGAAGCACTGTATACATAGCACAGCTTTGTAAAAAAAAAAAAATTTTTGAAAAGAGCAACTGCTGAGTTTCATTGCCGGCTCTTCTCAGCAGAATCTGCATTCCGAACCGGTGGTAGATTTGTGACTTATCATAACAGCTACAAGTTAGCCTATATGAACTAAATAAATTTTGAATTTGAATTATTCTTGTGCAACTATAGAGGTATATTGTGCAAAACCAAGTTCTCGGGGGCGTGACATTACATCTGGTAATGCCCAATAAACGTTTGGCTGCGATACAAAGTGGCGTGGTCGTTATTACCCCCACTGTCGCATTTAAAAGTTATTCCGTCGGGGGCAGGGACGTGACACATGCATCGGACGGGTTGAAAATAGAGTAAGAAGAAAAGTCGTTACTAACGAGCGCTAATGTGCTGCTTTTTTATTACACTAGAAAATATTAACTAGAAATAAACTAATTTTAACAGACTATCCATTTCCAGTACGGGAAAATACATTGGAGTTTATGATTACACCATAGTAATATTAAATTTAAGGTACGATAACTTTGGTATTCTTAGGTAAAATAAAAAATAAAAAACACGTGTTGATGAAATGTTTGTGATTGTTTATACATATACAACATAAAAAAAATTGTGCACAACCAAAAAAAATCAGGTATAGTATACAGGTATACCTAGTACAGAATAAATTACGTTGTATTGACCTGCCACCCGCACCATGCTACAACTAAAAAACTGAAGTAGTTCGCCCCGAACTAAGACCTCATGTTACAGTTGTATTGTATTGTCTTATGTTAATTTTATGCTTTTGAAGGGGTTAAGGCCACAACTTCACGCCTGTTTAATTATTTATTTATTCAGTGGTCATGTTTAAATAAATTATTATAAAAAGTATCACTGTTTCGCGAAGTTTTCGCTTGTTCAAGTTAATTTCATTAGCGTGCGGACGCGGCGCGGCGCGGCACGCTACGTGTCGCTGCTAATAATATTATTGTTATAATTAACTCGTATTGTTTTGTGCTGATTATTTCAACACGTTTAAAAGGATTTGGCTGTACCGCTAACTGCTGCATTTCGAAGAAAAAAAAAAATTGATTTTTTGTTTTTATATGATAAGATAGCCCTTGACTGCTATCTCACCTGATGGTGACGATGCAGTCTAAGATGGTAGCGTGCTAACTTGGAAGGGGTATAGCAGTGTAAATTCAACCCATACCCCTAATCGGTTTCTACACGCCACTGTGCCGGAACGCTAAATCGCTTGGCAGCACGTCTTTGACGGTAGGGTGGTAACTAGCCACGGCCAAAGCCTCCCACCAAACAATATTTTTTATTTTATTATTATTTTTTTAATCACCATTTACAAATTTTATTCACTTTTACATAATGCACATTGAAAAAACCGCAGAGGTTTGTCCTCGATGCCACTGCAACGTAGCATTTATAAAAATTCTTCTCAAAAAACCGACTTCAAAAGCCACCACAAAGCACGAAAACAATCTTAGTTTGTACACGTGTGTTTAATCCTTTCATTGGACAAAGTTCTTGCTTTTAAGTTCCTACAATTCACGAGCGCGCGTGAACTTTACTTGTGCTTACGTCGTGTATTTGCACCTTACTTAAGTGTGCGTGTCGGAGCCTAAGTGGGAGCGGTCAGGCGCGAGCATCACACCATCACACTTATAGAAGATACGGTATAAACACAATCATAAGCCAAGCGTACTCGTGAATTGCAAGAACTCCACAAGGATGTGGGTGGGCTTGCCTTGGCTGGTTACGACCCTACTGTCACAACCGGCAAGCGATTTAGAGTTCCGGTACACTGGTGGATGATGATAACAGAAATCAAGAGGGGTACTATAAACTCAAAAACGCTTAAACCCCTACCTAAAGCCGTCTCCAACCGCCCCCCATAACGGCCCCTGTCCTCACATCTAACCTATTTAACCACAACACGTCAGACAAACCACCATCTGAACGTGAGGGTAACTATCAAACATATCTTAGTATTATATACTAACGGCGCGGCGCCAGACCGGCACCTACGTCGTCAACAAAGTCAAACTACCTACTACTAGTTTTATCAAACTACCTTCAATACATTAAAGTTGTATATCTTTACTATTTCAATATTTCGCTAATAGTACAACTTAATTTACACTATGATACCCCTTCTAAATTAGCCCATATAAAATATTAGACTACATCGTCCACTCACTTGAAATAAAAAAGTGTCGCGTGAAAAAGTTAGTAGAATAAACTTAATTTCCGCCAATGATTTTGTACGCGTTTTGATATTACCATTAGTTACAAGTAGAAATTATGTAGTTGACACATTACTACATGAAATGAAAAATGTAGCCGCTCGTTAAACGTCATAATGAACACGATCGTGACACTTTTATTCAACGTATATTAGCAATTAAGACGTCACAACAGTTAGGGGGTAATAACGACCCGTGTAACAGTTTGTACGATTGCCAAATGACTTCAGCGCTAGCGGGTTGGCGACGTACGTACTACGTACCTATTAGATAGTTTGTTGGAAATTACTATTTTCTTGTTTTTCTGTTTCTGTCTACAAATAATGTAATTGAAGTTTTATTATCCCTACTAATATTATAAATGCGAAATTGTGCTTGTTTGTCCTTCAATAACTTTCGCGCAATATTTTTAGAAAAGCTAAGTTTTCTATGATTCTTTTTTTATTAATAATAAATAATAATAATAATAATTTATTTGCCAGAATGTTTGTACAATGAGATGGTAGGTAACAAAATATATTGTCAATAGGAGTCCAGAACATTCAACTAAATCAATAGCATGCAAATAATATGATACAATCAATTATAAAATTAAAGTGATAAGCAACATTAAGTGAAATTATTAGAAAATTATAATAATTACAAATTCATATTAGTCAGTCAAAATTAAAAACAAATTCATTCATATTAGTAAGTCGAGATTAATAAAATTTCAAAATGTCAATATTTATATTTTGTCAGTATCTAATTATTACTCTAAATATTCTTTTAAATATTCTTTTATTGAATTGAACTCTAAATATTCTTTTATTGAAAAATATGTGTTAGGTATACCTCAAAAGAAAAAAATTAGCCACTAAAAATTAAAAAATAATTACTTTTTACAAAAAATTGATCCGGGCGACGATAGAAGCACTACTAAAAAGGGAAAAATAAAATATAAATCTTTTTAGTCTCACTAATTAAGCTCCTAAACTAATGTAAGTAACTAATTTTGAGTCGGCGACAAACTTTTTTTAAAGATATCTCGCAGCCATGATTAAAAATACAGCTTGTAGTTATGCTTTATCATATTTATCTATTTTTATTGGCAGGAACTTGCTACACATTAGTGCAGTTCGTCAGTCGTCGTGATCTTTATTTGTAATGCTAAACTATAAATCTATATATATAAAATTCAAAGTCCTGACTGACTGACTGGCTGAGATATCAACGCACAGCCTAAACTACTGAAGTTAGAAACTTGAAATTTTTACAGTTGGTTCCTTTTATGACGTAGGCGCACACTAAGAAAGGATTATTGGAAATTCCACCCCTAAGGGGTTTAAAAAGGGGATGGAAGTTTATATGAAACTCCGTCATTTTTCAAGGTGTTTCCATCAAAGTTGGTATTTAAGCTTTCAGTTAAAAATAAAAAAGTACGTGTGTCACAGTTTTTGAAAATTCCAAAATCTAATTCCACGCGGACGAAGTCGCGGGGGCAAAAGCTAGTTAAAAAATAACATTACACTTCCTAGTTTCTGGCAGACCCTGCAATCATAATATACTCGTATATATATATGTTATACCTATTGCGTTATTTATATACGTTTGCCGCGCGTTTTTTCAACATATTCCCAATTAAGATGTCGTTCCAGTTAGGGGGTAATAACGACCAGAGTTACAATTTGTATGACTGCCAAATGACATCGGCGATAACTGGTTTGGCGACGCACAGATAGTGTGCTGTAATGGAGTGCGTTGATATTTTTTGTTTATTTTCTTTTTCTTTTTTTTTTTTCTTTGATGTAAATTCTCGATTAAATCACTTACTAATTTCCAAGAGTAAATATGCAGTGTAAATAAATTCAAATTTATTTATTTCATGTAGGCCAACCCGTGGCTCTTATGACACTGACTGACTGACTGTTGAGACTCTACCACCAACATTCTCTTCAGAATAAGAAAGTTTGCAGAAGTGTGTTAGAAAAATAAATAAGTAAATCTGTGTGGATTCTCTAAAAATGGTCGCAATGGCAAATTACCTTTGAAAACTTATTCACATTCTAAAATGATATTTTTTTGTGAATCACTGTATATTAAATTACGTATAGTGTTATATTATATTTTTGGAATCTACTCATAATTTTTTTTGGATGACGATTATATACTTAATCTTATTTTCGAACTTTTTTTTCAACTTTAGTTTTTAAAGCGGAATCATGGTCACCCCATCATTTTTTTTTTAAATTTTACTAGCCTATGTCACACGGAATAAGCTAAAGATTCTAACGATACCTCATTCATCAAAATCGGTTCAGGCGTACAGAAGTTATGAAAAAATATAAAAACTTACATACAGTCGCGGTCAGATAATGTTTATCAGTTTTCAAAGTAGATTCTATATCACATTGCGTGCAGTAAGGTCTATAACGCCATAGAATATCGAAAGCATATCGACTGTCAGGCATAGACGTGTGCATGTAATTATGAATCTTAAGATGGTAAACATTTTCTGTCCGCTACCGTACATACATGAACTCTTCAAACAATATGGTCTACTACTACTCTTTTTTTCAGGCAGTCGTGTAATAAACGTTTCATTCTTTCTTCAAATCTGGATCCGATGCGTCACAGATCAAACTTTGTATCGAGATTTAGTGATTCAACTCGATGAGCTCTCCGTCTGTTCGCGCGGACGCCAAACGCCGTCATTGTGGCAGTTTTACGGCCACCGAATTCTTAATCCGGCCTAGAGATGCGTTTCTTTCGCGAGTTTTATTCGAACAGGATCGATAAAAGCAACATTCGGTAGAGGAAACGGGCTTGTGACTAATTTGATGAGTATTCTAATTCTGTTTTATCAGCCTATTACTAGCTGATGCCCGCGACTTTGTCCGCGTGGATTAAGGTTTTTCTTTTCGTTCCCGCGGGTGCTCTTGTTTTCCGAAATAAAAAGTAGCTAATGTCACTCTCCAGATACTCAATTGTATCCACGCAAAAATCACGGTAATGTTAACCGTACCGTAGCTTATTGCGGCGTGATTGAAGAACAAACCAACGAACAAACACACTTTTGCATTTATAATACTAGTTGATGCTCGCGACTTCGTTTTCGTGGATTAAGGTTTCTTAATTCTCATGGAAACTCTTAGTTTGCGGGACAAAAAGTAGCCTCTTGCAAATCTTAATGTGCAATTCAGGTCTCACAACACTGAATTACCTACCTTGTTTTATTCACCTAGAAGTTGCCTCTCTTTCTATCGCTCAACTCTTATTCTTTGGACTTCATTAGCCGATTGAAATGGCGAGTCAAATCGAGCCCGCCGTGTACTTGTAGGTTTGTACCTGAAATCACGGAGTGTGCCTGGCCTGCTAATAATTAGCAATAGCGTTCTATCGGCTAGGTATATAACGGGGAGTGTTCTAAAGAGCTATATGACCTTATCTCACCCTTATTCTTTTACAACCGTACTCACTCACTCACCACCTGGGTGCCTGGAGCAATTCAACCATCCGTTGTGCCAGACCTTTTTTTCCACGCACTACGAAACTGTGGTACCAACTTCCTGCGACGGTTTTCTCATTTAATTACAACATGGGGTTATTCCTCCTCCTATTACCTCTGGTGCTACAAGTGTTCATGGGCGGCGGTAATCACTTAACATCAGGTGACCCGCCAGCTCGTTTGCTCGCTATAAATATTTAAAAAAAAAACATGTTTCGGATCAAAAAGTTATCACTGGCAGAGCGGGTTTGAAAAAACACGATGAAAATTATTTTATTATTATGATAAGGTAGCACAAACGTCCAAAATGGCGACTTCGTTAGCTCCTAAAAAAAGGCGGGGGAAAAATGAACACGGGCCAATTAGCAGGCTTACACAAACTCGGGAATTTAGATCCACTCGGAATAACGGAATGTTTTTTTTACGGTGAAAACTTAAAAGGGCGACATTTTCATTTGTCTGTAAGTCGTTATTATTTGTCATAATTTATTCTTGCACTCATTCTCATCATTTCGACCCGTCACCGTCCCACTTTTGGGCAAAGGACTCCTATCGAGTGGGAAGGGTTTATGCCATAGTTCAAAGGTGAATTAGTCGGGAGCGTTCTTAGCTATATTTGATGAAAATCGGTCCAAGATGGCCGCCGCCACAAAATGGCGGATTACATATTTTTATTTTAACGATTACTAGCGATTAGGATGGAGCTTGTCGGGGGTGTTTTAATTTTTGATTTGCATTTGTTGTATTGAATGTCTATCAAAACATAAAATTTAATTCTTCGGTTTAATTCGCAAGAAATAGGCTTATATCCCGCAGTAACCAAAGTTTACCATTTTCACTTTGTGTAAACTGAACTAAGGCTAAAGGCTGGAATTTAAATTATAAAATACGTCTTGCAAAAGTTAACGCATTGCCGCATAAAATACTTTCAGACTTCCGCGACTCTACTATACAGTTGTCTCGGAAAGTAATTTTATATGAGCATGCCAAACTGAACCATGCTGCTATAAAATAAGGTACAAATTACATCGCGCGGAAAATGGAATAAAAATGATATCGACTCGCTTATCAGTAGACAATATTGTGTCTTAAATCTTTCAGGTTAAAGTGCAAATTTGAATAGACGCGCGGGTGATCGCATGTGTAATTCCTTAAATCTCAGGGGAATATGTGCTTAATGCTTTATGTGATAGAGTTGAAATTGGATCGTGCTTGTAAAATGAAAATGGTATAAGGCGGCAGTCGGATGAGAGATTCAAATAAGCTGTTAAAAATTGTTTAAGGGAAGTGTTCATAATCATAATATATTCTTTGTTATTGACCTTAAGGGGAATTTTCTTTGCTGTAGGTAATTGTTTTTTATTTCTTAAGGCTTTTGTCACATCTGCGCTGTAATAACGTAGCAGCGGAATAAAATGGATTGCGTGATTTATATAAAAATCGCTTCCGTTTTATCTAAACTATCTGTTTGGTCAGTCAGGTCTTTTTTTATTAAATTTGCTTGTTCATTTATTATTCAATCGTGACTCTGACAGTTCAAAATTCAAAATTCAAAATTTATTTATTTCATGTAGGCTAACTTGTAGCTCTTATAACACGTCATAAATCTACCACCGGTTCGGAATGCAGATTCTGCTGAGAAGAGCCAGTAAAAAACTCAGCAGTTGCTCTTTTCAAAAAAAAATTTTGTTACAAAGCTATGCTATGTATACAGTGCTTCCACAATAAAGCTTCAAAAATGCAAAAATGCATATGTAGGTACACCAATCCAACGCATGTCAAGATTGGCAGCCAAAGCAGACCCATTCCCGTTGGTGGCACCCGTTCACGAGCATGACGCATGATCCAGCCATTGCTTCGCTCAACCATATTTGAGTGAACTTTAAGTTCAGAAGTCGGCTAGTTGAGCTTTGAAACAGAACTCCAGAACTCTGCAAAGGTAAGGTCACTAGGACGTAAAGGCTTTATGTATAAATAATATATTTATAATTACGTAATTAACACAATACGTAATTAATAATGTGAAACGATGATTTTAATTACAATATCAATACGCATATCATTCAATAAATTATCACCCGATGACGCTTTCGCGTTTTGCATAATATGTATAATTTAACAATTATTTATTTATTTGAACATCAATTTGTCGATGAAAATTATTATTATAACAATTATTAATTATTAAAATTATCATAAATGTTAATTGGGGTACTTATCTACTTCATTGTTTTACACGCACAGACGTGCTTTGTAAATTATTTCTGTGTACAAAATATGTATAATGAAAACGGAATTTAATTTGAACGTCCATTTAACAGTTTGATCACCATTTAAAATTATTTATATTTTCATTTCATGTATGACAACTTGTGATTCTTACGAGAAGTCAAGACTCTACCAACGCTTCTGTCGAAAACAGCCGAAAAGAAACTCAGCATTTGCTCTTTTCAAAACATAATAATAATGTGTAGCTTTATCAATATTATATAATAAATTTTGTGGGTGATTAGGCGGTTTCTTCTATTCGAAATTCATTAACTGCGTTATAAAAAAATAACTTAACATCCCCTCCATTAACTGTGTAACATTCTGAGTAAACGATAGGCAAATGAAAAATTCAATTAATACCTAGGCTCGTGTTTCCTCCACTACACTTCAAGAAGGTCCGAAAGTCGTTTGTAGGAATGGGTGTGACTTTATATAATAGAGACTTCAGAGACCTCAATACAATGCTGAATGACCTCAGCAGGGTACAATAGATTCACTATATTTAAATTAAAAACTTTTCTATTCTATACTTTTAGTAGGAGTAGTATCCTAAAGGTGAATACCTAGAATTGTGGGAAATACAGTACCAAACATAACAGCAATAACTTCAAGTTGTCTGTCGACGAAGTTGCGAAGTTAGTTACAAAACAAAGTAACACCGGCTGGTAACTGCCTTCGTGGTAATAATTAACTGTAGCAATAAAAGCTATTAATATTACCCGTTAAACCAACATCTAGACAAGTTTCATACCCTCGAATAGGTGTTGGGGGAATTAGAGATGCCCAGGGAATTACGTCGGGTTGCTGGAAAATGTGGTAATGAACATCCATTGTGTCCAGCGATGTCCAACTAAACTGTGGGGTTAGTATAAGATTTATCACGATTGATCGTAATTTTCAAACCCCCATTTTACCTCCTTGGGGGTGGAATTTTGATTTTTTTTTTTAGCGGATGCCTACGTCCCCCACCCGTGCCTTGCATTATTTTCACACCCACTCCTAGCACAATATTTCCGCTTATTTGGAGGGGATAGGAGGATATTAGTCAACTTCAGCTTAATTAATAAAAAAAAATCATGTTTTGCTCGCGGCTTCGCTCACGTTAAGTTCGAATTTTCAAACCCCATTTTACCCCCTTATGGGTGGAATTTTCAAAATCTTTTCTTTGCAGATGCCTACGTCATAATAGCTATCTGTATGCGTTTCAGCTCGATCCGTTCAGTGGTTTGAGCTGTACGTTGATAGATCATACATAGTCAGTAATAGATTGATCATAGTCAGTCACTCACCTTTTACATATTTACTTTATGACAAGTCAAAACTCTACCAAATTAATATTATGTTTACCTGCTAAATATTACTTAAGCTTTTTTCTAAACGTGTCCCCTTGACAACTCTGAACCAGCTCGGTACTAGTCTGCCTTATTTCTATTAAATGCCCAAAGAAAATTGTCGAATTTCTATTGCAAAGTAATTAAAATGTTTACCAACACTAATTACAGCTGGATAAGAAACTTCGCCCGTACTTTATTCATATTCAAAATCCGTCCTCAACTGAATTAGGACTGTAACTAAATTAGATTCGGGGCCTGAATAACGTTACCAATTTTCTTTGCTATCTTGTTTGTGGGTTCGATTTACAGCCTTACAGCGGTTTTAACTCCAAAAAAATATTATACTATGCTTAAAAATACACTCAAGTTTAACCGACTCCAAAAACAGGAGCGAATTCTCAATTCAACGCGTATTTTTTTTTGGCGATGTTACTCCAAACTCGTTTTTGAACCAAGTTAAATATTTTGTTTTATCTGAAAATACCTAGTTAGGCTAACGTCGCGCATCGGTTTCATCGTTCCTATTTAGGCCCGCCCAACTTCAACATACGTGTACAAACTAAAATTATTTTATACTTTGCAGTGGCTTTTGAAGTCGGTTTTTTAAAAAGAATTTTTGTACTGTGACGTGGAGACTGACATTGAGTGGCCGAAAATCAAAGAGTTCCCGCGGGGTTTTAAAAACTAAATCGTCGCGTTCATCAGCTAGTTATTAATAATTACGTAATCATTGTACAGTCGCGGACAGATAATGTTTATCAGTTTTCAAAGTAGATTCTATATCACATTGCGTGCAGTAACGTCTATAACGCCATAGAATATCGAAAGCATATCGACTGTCAGGCATAGACGTGTGCATGTAATTATGAATCCTTAAGGTGGTAAATATTTTCTGTCCGCTACCGTATATTATTTGAAAGCCGCTTCAGCTCATGGCTTGTTCGGAGTCTTGTAAGTCGTGATGATGAATATTCATCGAGATTATTTGCTGATAGTGGATTGTTTGAAGTGATTAAATTCTACATGGGTGGAAGATCTGACTTTGATTTTGAGCAACCTGTTTGATCCTACAGGAGCTTATTGACTGAGAACCGACCCCGAAAATAGGAGGGTGGGATCTGAAATGAAATAACATTGTTTACTTTGGCTATTGATACGATATATGTAATATTTGATATGAAATACTTCATTGGAGTTATGTTTGAAATGGATAACTCCAACTTCGAAACTAGTGAGTGAATTGTTTTTGTCGTGATTTTGCAAAACTAGCAATTCTCTTTATCAAACGTATAACGCGCGATAGTATGGCAGCTTGTAGAAATCTTTACTTAATATTGTAAATGTCAATGTGTTTGTTGGTTGGTTTGTCATGTTCATGTTGCAACATATCTACAGATCGACGTGATTTTTTGCATGGGTATAGTTCAGGACCTGGAGGTTCCACGGTATTTTAAACGGGCTCTGTTCTTTGTAGTTTGTTTGTAGTACGAAAAATCACTCGAATAGGTAAGTAATTTTTAGTTAGTGACTACAAAGAAGGGAGCCGCCATGCCACGCCCACGCCACGTTTGCCTTATTTATGTGCGCTTTAGGGTGTTTTAAATGAAGCGTTTTTTGTTTATTTTCTTAATATTACTTGTTCATTACAATATTCTTTCGTTTTTTCATTGTTATGGATGGATACTTTAATTAGTTTGCTTTTGTTAGACGGTATAAAGGTCACCGTGTATAGACAGGCCGGGTTTAACTCGCGTCCTATATCGATGCAGAACTACACACGTATTTAAAACCTAGGTGCTCTATTTTGCAAATAAATGAATTTGAATTTTGTTTTTTGTTGGGACTTTATTGACCCATAGCGTTTTTATAGTTTAATTGATTTGTATTAGTAAACTCTAGTCTATATTTCAGAACCGTACAATACACAAGTAGATATTTAGTGAGTCCTATATCAGACGCAGCGTGTCCAATCTCGATGCAGCTCTACACACGCGCCTGTCACGGCGCGCTGTGACAGTTTCACTTGTCAATTATGTCCCTCTGTGCGCCGAGTGCTCTGTGCCGCACGCCGGTGTACAGGCAAGTGGCGTACGGACGTTTTATCGATGGATTGGTAGTGTCAGATGACGTATTTATGGCTTTATTCATTAGTACTAGGATACACTAAGTCTGTCTCAGGGACACGTAGCCTAGTTGCGACAATGTATATCAGTTGATAGCGCTTGTTAAGCAACGTTGGCCCGAATCGCTAACTGCTTGTATGTATATCTTGGAAATCGAAAAGTTTGTTCCAATAAACCTTCATAATATACTCGTATATATTTAAAACCTACTCAATTTTGCTAATAAATGCATTAGAATTTTGATGTTTGTTGGGACTTTATTGACCCATAGCGCTTTTTTAGTTTAATTGATTTGTATTAGTAAACTCTAGTCCATGTTTCAGAACCGTACAGATAATATATAGCCGTATTTATGGCTTTATTCATTAGTACTACGATACACAAAGTCTGTCTGAGGGTTACGTAGCCTAGTTGCGACTAGTTGTATGTATATTTTGGAAATTGCAAAGTTTGATACAATAAACCCTCATATACCTACTCAATTTTGCAAATAAATGAATTTGAAGTTTGTTCTTTGTTGGAACTTTGTTGACCTATGGCGGAATATAAAATTAAATTTCGTCTATAAAATTATTTATTATTATAAGTTAAACTTTGACTTCCGAAACTTGACGTCACCATTGCCCTCTGCATTAAGAGATTAGATGCAAAGTGCTAAAATTTACTATTGTATTTCTTATTAAAAAAAAACTGAACAAAAAATCTTCAAAAATTAAAAATGTAATCAAAAAGTCCGCCTCTGGTCGCCCGTAGGCTCAATATGCCTATCAAGCTCGCGACATTACAGTGTTCTCCATTGCTGTACCATTCATACTAATGACACTAATGATCCATACTTAATACACTGAATGGATGAGTGTATAAGGATGGTTTGAAGCTCTGTGTGTCGACTGCTCTGTACGTCGTATTCTGATTTACGGGCAAGTGACACACTGACGTTTAATTGCGTTCAGCGCCGGGAAGTTTTGTTTCACGGCCCGACTGTAGTTTGCGCAGTGAAGTATTTATGCGGCTTCCATGCGTCTTTGTGTGTTTCGCGAAATTGTTAAAAGAGAACCAAGGGTCGACGATAAAATTAGAGTTTATATTATTGGTAACAGATGTCGCCACTACTACATTGCCCCTCGTGTTGCACAGCGCGAAACCGAAAAAAGACGTGTGGCACTCGGGGACTGCCGCGGTAAAGCTATTGCATAGCATTTTTATCAACGCCATCTAGCGGTGAGAGGAGTTCCGTGTCAGGTTATTTTCGTTACCGAATTTCTGAATTCGGTCTCCACGCTCAAGGCCCGCGATAGAAGCTAGCTTAAAAACGGTCTCCTGAACAATTTAATCGATGTCGGTTAAGACCTTTCGTCAGAAAAGCGACGAAGTGTATAAGGATGGTTTGAAGCTCTGTGTGTTGACTGCTCTGTACGTCATATTCTGATTTATGGGCAAGTGACACACTGACGTTTAATTGCGTTCAGTGCCGGAAAGTTTTGATTCACGGCGCGACTGTAGTCTGCGCAGTGAAGTATTTATGCGGCGGCCATGCGTCTTCGAATTTCGCAACATTGCTAAAAAAAAAAATTTACACCAAGAGCTGACGATAAAACTATCGAGCAAATTAGTTTACTTTGATGCTAACAGATGTCACCACCAGTACATTGCATCTTGGTAGTGTTAGCTTTTAACCGACTTCCAAAAAGGCGGGCTTAACTAGAAACGATGAAATCGATGCGCGACGCTCACCTTCTGGTCGCATCGCGTATCGGTTTCATCGTTTCTTCTTCAGCCGCCCGACTTCAACAAACGTGTACAAAGTTAAATCATTTTTATGCATTGTAGTGGCGTAGGAAGTCGGTTTTTTTGAAAAAAAATTTTATTTCATAAATTATTTAGAGCATCGTGCATCGTATCGTAATGTTTGATATACCGCGGTGAGAAAATTAGGTTTCTACAAGAGCTGTGTAAATGAGTCATACTCGTATAAATGTTTTGACGACCTCCCTGGCGCAGTGGTGAGCGCTGTGGTCTTATAACTGGGAGGTCTCGGGTTCGATTCCCGGCGGGGGCAATTTAGGAATTTATAATTTCTAAATTATCTCTGGTCTGGTCTGGTGGGAGGCTTTGGCCGTGGCTAGTTACCATCCTATAGTCAATGACGTGCCGCCAAGAGATTTAGCGTTCCGTCACGATGGCGTGTAGAAACCGATTAGGGGTATGGGTTGAATTTACACTGCTATACCCCTTCCAAGTTAGCCCGCTACCATCTTAGACTGCATCGTCACTCACCATCAGGTGAGATCGCAGTCAAGGGCTATCTTGTCATCGAAAAAAAAAATGTCTCGTTGTTCTAGTCTGTCTGTTAAGCTGCGGACCGTGAGGATCTGGTTACGAATCCAGGGTCTGACAAAACGAGTTTTTTCCGAAGTATATATATGTATTTTGATTCACAACCTGACTGTGGTATGCAATGTGTATTTATACGATGTCCATACTGCCGTCATAAGGAAAAAAGACGCATCTGTCATTTTTTTCGAAATAGAGTTAGACACATATTTGGCATCAAAACAAAAAAACGCATATATATAAATATACATATTTAGTATTTTTAAATTTTGTTTAAACTTATTCCTGTGATATGTTTAAACAAAATTTAAAACTCTGGTAAGTACTGGTAGATGCGTTTTTTGTTTTGATGCCGAATATGTGCCTAACTCAATTTCGAAAAAAATGACAGATGCGTCTTTTTTCCTTATGACGGCAGCATACGTCTCCGTATGTTTCGCAACATTTTGCAAAACGCCTTATTTATTTACAGTGTTAATAAATGTCGAGATGTTGAAATGTAATAATTTAATGGTAATGGTTGAATTTATTAATGTCGCATAGATCACGTCAAATTGTGATGTGTACTTATACTAATGAATTTATTAATATCCATATTCTGTCCTGCCCTTAGTGTGTTGTTGATATAGCACACTTGATATGTTTTGGTACTTACTATTAGTTCTACCTGGGCACTGCACCTGTTTGTATGAATGAATGAAAATGAATGACTTTACACTTCTGAAGAACTAAGTTCAATGACGTCATACTCGTAGTTTTCAAGTACATAGTACTGTATAGCTTGACTGGTTAATTTTACTCAATAATGTTGTGTAAACAAACTAGGGGTTGTTACTTGGTCCCTGATAAGCTGTATATAAGTACTAATATTTTGTATACTTTTTAGTTTCAACCTGGTTTGTGTGCCTCTAATAAATAAATCTTTATGACTCCTAAATGAAAGTTAAAGTTTTCCTTTGATATTATCATGTCATTAAAGAAACATCATGAAAACATAATATCAAGTAGAACATGTTGTAAAAAATACGAGTGCCAAATTGTCGGCCGTTCAATAAATCATCATTAAACACGCATACGCCTAACGCGCGCATTTTACGCTTTTTTAAATATTCACGGGCGTATCGCCGCATGTACACATTTTTTTTTAAAGAATATTAGCCAAGCTGAAGTTGACTAATATCCCCCTTTCCCCTCCAAATGAGCGGAAAGCTTGTGCTAGGAGTGGGTACGACAATAGTGTAACGGGTGGGGTTTGAACCTGCGACCTTTCAGTTTTCAGCCCGCACATGTAACCGTTAGACTATTGAGCCTTTAACGTCAATTTGACGTTGACGTTTTATATTTCCAGATATAATCTGTGACAATGCAGGCTATGAGTTATTCTCGGACCTGTGTCTGGCAAACTTTCTCGTAGTTGTCTCTATGGTCTTGTGGTTAGGAGCACTGCGGGTGACGAACTCCTGGGTTCCATTCCCGAGTCGAACCAAAAAAAATGGTATCGGACTTTTCTGTCAATACTAGCCCGGAATTAGGAAGTAAGCGGTGTACCACCCCCTTGCCTCGTAGAGCACGTAAAGCTGTGAGTTATTCGCATGATCTCTTCGGTCATGTCAGATTTCCGTTCCGGACTATGAGAGTGAGGGAATACAGAGTGCACCTGTCTTTGCGCACACACTTGTGCACTACAATATTTCCCGTGCAAATAGCTAATCTCTATGAATTTTGTTTTTGGAGGACATTATTATTATATGAGTCACAGATACCATAGTGATGGGCACATAAATAGAGGTGCATCTTTTTTTAGAGGTCAGTCTTTTTGCATGCATTTATATTATGTGTGAGAGAATGTTTAATGGGTTTGTATGTATACGCATTAGTCATTGGTGTAGATGCTAAATATATACAGTTCCAGGAAAGTGTAATTCTTAAAGTGACTTTCAAATGACTGAATATATCTAAGAAATGATATTTTGGTTGTTTTGGCGTATGATTGTCTAGTTGGTAAATGATTGCTACAGTGGATTGGGTCGATTCTGTAAAAGCTGCTTCGATCATTAAATCGCTGCATCAATGTTCTTGTTCTTCACAGCACATAATATATTATTGATACAGTCGTTATAGGATCTCTATGTGAGACAAAAATATTTTTGACAGCTCAATGTCGCTATCGATAATACTAGTTTTAAGTTATGTATGTTTGTTAAGTCAAATTTTGCAAGCTGGTTTGGAATCGCTTCCCGCTTAGGATTTTTCAAACCTCTATTTTACCACCTTAAGGGTGGAATTTTCCAAAATCATTTTTTTTAAAGCGGATGCCTAAGTTGTAATATCTAATTATCTGTATGCCTTTTAGCCCGATCCGGCCAGATCCAATTTTTTAAATGACTAGTCCGTCTCTTGTTAATTTGTACAGGAATTTTATACAAAAATTTTGGTAAATATGCACCACATTTAAAATAACTGTAAATTGGTTAAAATTTAGACCTACCTTCGCGATTTTATTTTGTCGAACAAATTTCATTATTTTATGTTTCTACCCTTGGAAATATGATGTAATTTTTGCCTGTTTTTGTTTCGAATAGTTAAAGCGTGATCTACTGCTGTAAAAATTAAATCTGTATCTGAAGATTTGCTATTACACGCGGTCTTAACTAACTGTTTTCTTGTTTGTTGCAGAGTAATGGAAACAATTACATGTCGGGCGAGCCGCGGCGCAAGCGCGAGCCGCCCGCGCGGCCCAACCACATCCTGCTCTACACCATCATCAACCCGGCCTATCCTATCACTGTGGTGAGTGCGTGGAGAATGTTCTTCCTCTTCTTCTTCAACATTAAATAATATAAATGAACGGGTGCCACCAACGGGAATGGGTCTGCTTTGACTGCCCATCTTGACATGCGTTGGATTGTGTGTACTTACGTATGCATTTTTGAAGCTTCATTATGGAAGCACTATATACATAGCATAGTTTTGTTACCTATTGTAAATTTTTTTTTTGAAAAGAGCAACTGCTGAGTTTCTTACCGGCTCTTCTCAGCAGAATCTGCATTCCGAACCGGTGGTAGATTTATGACGTGTCATAAGTGCTACTAGCCTACATGAAATAAATAAATTTTGAATTTGAATTTGAATTAGCTGCCCACTGCCGGACCTAGGCCCCTTGCATGGACTTCCACGTGCCTCGGTCTTGTTTCCAATAGTTCGCTGCGATCGTCTTATATTGTCGGTCTACCTAGCAGCGGGTTCGCCAATACTACACTTTCCTTTATAATAATAGCTTATAGAAATACTCATTTTGATCAACAAACTCTTGGTGTACAATTCACGAGGGCGCGTGGCTCATGGTTGTTTTTGTGTCGTATCTATATAAATGGGATCGAGGGCTTGCTTTCGCCTGACCGCTTCCACCTAGACTTCAGACAGGCACGCACACATACGCAATGTGCATGTAGGTACACGACGTAACCACAAGTACCTAAAGCTCAGACCAGACCAGACAATCAAATAAATCTAATAGGTTTATAAATACATATCAAAAATTCCGAGGCCGGCGGGATTCGAACCCACGTCTCTCTGGGAATCGCGCCCGAGTGTGTTAACCGCTACACCACAGCCGAACCACACGTCACGAAATTAGTGATATGTATCTACTTTTTCAATCAGTTTTATAGCAACTGTACTGTATACACACTGGCGCGATTCCCAGAGAGACGTGGGTTCGAATCCCGCCGGCCTCGGAATTTTTGATATGTATTTATAAACCTATTAGGTTATTTCCTTTAAGTGTAGGTTAACACTTCAATAAAAAATTAAAAATCAAATAAATGATCATGATTATTTAAACTTTTTTAGTCGTTAGCCTGAGTAACGAGACGTCTCGGCGTAGTCGATTTATAAACGGGGGGGATAAAAAGTAACAATCAAAGACCTGTTGCTTGAACGAATGCCAAGTTCCGCCGCCGCTCCGCATCATTACACATTCGGTTGCCTTTTACGTGTTTCTTTTACAGGCGTTATATTTACAGTGTTCGGACTCAGCGTTTTACCAGTGTTGGGAATGTTCTCGAATAAATCTCGAAGGATTAGGGATACAATAGACCCGACTTTATTTCATCGGGATTGTGTTGCCTTCTTACTCGATAGCGAACTGCTTGACTCGACGTGTGTTCGCGAAAGAACTTTTTCTTTCAAGCAAAAGTGGTGTAGGTATGTTTAAATGATTGTTTAGACGCAGTAATATTATATGACGATATTACTGTTGAGTGACGTCAAACCCCTCTTTGTTTTCATCTAATTACCGTTCGAATATTGAAATTCGTTTTATGAACACAATCCTCCTTAATATTATAAATGCGAAAGTTTGAAAAAAAAACCGATTGGCTGAAATTTGGAATGGAAATTGCTCACACCCAATATTAACACATATCTCACATTTTATCTCGAAAAAGAGTTCCCGCGGGATTTGAAACACCTTAATCGACGACTAGAATAGAATAGAATATTTTTTTATTCAAATAAACTTTAACAAAATGCTTTCGAATTGCCAAGCGAATCTACCACTGCACTGGTTCAGAATGTCGTTTGTTTGTAAATGTATAAAAAATGTGTATCGATAAATTGTGTGATTGCTATCACAATCCCACAATCAAATATAACGACCTAGATGCGGGAGCATCCAATAGCCGCATGAGTCTCTGGAAGAAACTGAATTAATAACGTCCAACTCGCTGTATTTATACTCACGGCGCGTCGTCAACGAAGTCAAACTACCTACTGCTTGTTTTATCTAACTACTTTCAATACATTAAAGTTGTATATCTTTACTATTTCAATATTTCGCTAACAATAGCTAGTACTATTTTGCATAAAAGGAAATTTACATATTTAGTATCCGGTTATTCCTAACTGCACCATTCGTAATAAGCTTATTTTTCATCAGAGCGTTTAATGAATTGTGTGATTGTGCTAACTTCTGAAGTTTATGCCCATTTATAAAAACAAATTGCAACATTTGCAACGCAATAAAATCCCGAATGAAGACTGGCAGAAAATGCTTTAGCGTTAAGTCCGCCTTTTGTAGTAAATTATGCAACAAAGTGAATAAAAAAAAGTAGGCCACGCGAGAAATATCTTTCAAATCATCGAAACACAATCAACTCTTCGATTACAACATGGGGTTATACAAGGGGACCAATAAATTCCTGAAAAGCCGGCAAGGCATGAAGCCGGTACTACAAGTGCTCATGGGCGGTGGTAATCACTTAATATCAGGTGACCCGCCTGCTCGTTTGCTCGCATCAACAATGTTTCCAAGGACATCTGAAGTTTTATTATCGGATTATATTTCTATACGGCATCCCTCCTCACCACGTGAACTTTGAGTCGTGAGTGTTGTTTCAAATGATTCCACTTTGATAGTTTCTGCAGTCGAGTAACTGTTTGGAGAAGTTCTCTCTGGCTCACTCTTCGTTGTTCTTTGATTGAAATTGTTCGTATCGGTCTTCGTAGCATCGTATAGCTAACAGAAATCTGACGGTTAGGTAAGTACTTTTTCACCTCTCTAGCTCAAAAAGGGCGCCTTTGCTGCCCAAAACCAGTGAGCAAAAGTCGTTTTTGCTCACTCAGTGAGAAAAAGTGTTTTGAATATAGAACGCATTGGATTGGCGTTTCTTCAACTCATCGTCTCAAGAAACGTTCAGAAATTTTGTATATAATATTGCATACCCCATACATTTTATTTCGACAAAATTTTTTAACTCTCTATTTTATTATTTAAACTACTTATTTACTTTTCGTAAATGTGTTTTAGACTTTATAATTCTGTAACACAACATGAAACATAAAAGAAAATTAAAATTAATTAATTAATAAGTATATTTTATTTTATGAATGACACAATTCCGAACGCAGACAAAAGAGTAATATAAAATGGCGGCAAAAAAAAAAAATAATTAACTCTATTATATATCTTAATTAGGTACTAATTTCTTAGTAGTTATTTGTTGTAAGAATTTTAAAATAACAAAATGAGTGAATCTAGTGATAATTTAACACCTTCAGAATTAAAAGAATTAGTGTCTAACGCTGAATTAAACTTTCTTCCGGAAAAGTCTCGTGAAAAATACTTGAAAACCAATGAATTATTTAATGATTGGAGACTTTCTAAGGGTGCGAAGTCCTATTCAGTTCAGAGACTGTTATTTTATCATATTTCATGGAATTGTCTAAAAAAAGGTAACCATCTACATTATGGAGTATTTACTCCATGTTAAAAGCTACAATCAAATCGAAATGCGACGCTCACATTGAAACTTATCCTAAACTTATTGCATTTTTGAAAAGACAGTCGGAGGGGCACAAATCCAAAAAATCTAAAGTTTTCACCGCTCATGATATTGAAAAGTTTTTAAATAAATAAACCTAATTTTTAAACTTTTATTCCTTTATGTTTTAATAAATATTTTTCTTACATCTTGTATTTTTTCGCTATTGAGGTGAAAAGTTGTATGTATCACACGATAGCAAAGTTTTTGCTTCTTGTGCCTTTGAATCCCTCACTACTCTCAGGATTCTAACTTAGAATCCTTCGTTCGCTCGGGATTCAAACTAGGCACTCGCAACAAAAATGAACTTTGCTATCTTGTTGAACAAATAACTATTAATTTGACGTGTTTTTGTAGGTTCAATTGACATAATTGTTATAAAATAATACGAGTACGGTAATTATTTTAGTTGGAATTGTCGACATTTCGATCCAATTGCATGGACCGTGGTCACGACGAGACTGCGGTGTTGCGAGACGTCAAGTTGCAGCTGTCATGGGTAGAATCTATCTACCCGCCTTCTTGATATTTTCGCAAGAACGTCATTTAAAGTTTGGCAAAAAACACTAACAACGTCACTTTTTAAATTTGGTGCTGTACGCCGCTTTTCTGGTTTGCATAATTCTACGACTGGATTCTACATAGCTAGTTTAAAACCGTCTTCCTTCACTGTTAAATCACGTGATAATTAATTGCTTATTTAACGCACATACCTAACTCCGAAAAGTTAGAGATGTGTGTCTGGAATCGAAAAGGAAATGGAATGGGAAAAGGAAGACGAAGTTGTAACCATTGGGCTATCACGGCAAAGTTTCCGTTTCACTTAAATTACAACTAGACGACGCCCGCGACTTCGTCCGCGAGGATCAAGGTTTTTCAATTCCCATGGGAACTCTGTAATTTTCCGGGATAAAATTTTTATCCTGGGTATAAGTTGTTAACTCATACCCAGGATTACACACACACACATACACATACAAACTTTCAGCTTTATAATATTAGTGTGAAGTGTGATTGAACTGTCGAATCAACACCCTCTAAAATGTACTGTGAAATCATAAAAATAAAGAAGAAATAAAATCAAATGCGTCACTAGCAGTACTCAGTAACATTGTCGGGAAATGTTAACTTTTCCGAGTCGAGCGGACTCGGTGTTCCCTTCTTATTAAATTGTTCTGATATCATTTTGCGATACGAAAGTTTGAATTGAGTCGGATTTTTCAATCGACCTCCCTTGAGATCTTGGTTTTTAGGATCCCTATTCGAAATGACAACAGGTTTTAATTTAAGACTAGCTTTTTCCCGCGGCTTCGCTCACGTTAAGATCGATTTTCCACCCCCTATTTTATCCCTTTAGGGGATGAATTTTCAAAAATCCTTTCTTAGCGGACACCTACGTCATTATAGCTGTCTGGATGCCAAATGTCAGCCCGATCCGTCCAGTGGTTAGGGCTGTGCGTTGATAGATCAGTCAGTCAGTCAATCAGTCACCTTTGCCTTTTATATATTTAGATAAATAGAATCAACTTCAATATACCGAAATAAAGAAGAAGTCTGGTGGAAGGCTTTGGCCGTGGCTAGTTACCACCCTACCGTCAAAGACGTGCCGCCAAGAGATTTGGCGTTCCGGCACGTTGGCGTGTACAAACCGATTAGGGGTATGGTTTGCATTTACACTGCTATACCCCTTCCAAGTTAGCCCGTTACCATCTTGCATCTGCATCGTCACTTACCATCAGGTGAGATCGCAGTCAAGGGCTATCTTGTCATCGAATAAAAAACTGAAAAGAGAAAACCACCAACCAACCAACCACTGGTACCTTGTACCAAGAGCTATATCTACGAACTTTGATATAAAGCTCCCGAATAACAATAGTAATAAATGGAAGGAGAGAATCATTGAGCCAGTGCGTCTAACTTTGATCTCGCAAACTTCACCGCCCGTCTCTTACTGCGAAAGCTCTTAAACTGTCTTCGATGTAATCCGACAGACGGACAATTTCGATTTGACTTGTTTCTCCCTGCTCTCTTTGTTTCAAGAGTTTTTAAATTGGCATTGTAATTGTTATTATTATTTCTAAATACTTCTTTTCATCAAAAAACAGAGAGATAATTTTAAAAAAATATGTAAGTACAAAAAGGCGCTCTTATCGCTGGAAAGTGATCTCTCGCAAACAACTTTTTTTTTTAAATAAAATAACGGTTCTTATAATTATTGTGTGTAGTGCAGTAATCCTTTGTGGGGTCGCGTATACGCTTTTATAATTTGATCCCCAAAGATTGCAACATTTTTTTTATTTTATATTCGATGACAAGATACCCTTGACTGCGATCTCACCTGATGGTAAGTGACGATGCAGTCTAAGATGGTAGCGGACTAACTTGGAAGGGGTATAGCAGTGTAAATTCAACCCATACCCCTAATCGGTTTCTACACGCAATCGTGCCGGAACGCTAAATCGCTTGGCGACACGTCTTTGACGGTAGGGTGGTAACTAGACACGGCCAAAGCCTCCCACCAGGAAAAATTTAATTTGTTTTGAATCTTTTTACAAAACCGACTTCAAACGCCACTGCCTATCTACTACTACTATCAATTGTGCCTATAAAATTTCCTGCGACGGTGTTCCCACAAAATTACAACATTGGGCTATTCAAGGGGCGGACCAACAAATTCCTGAAAAGCCACCAACGCATTGGTGGTGCCTCAGATGCTACAAATGTTCATGGGCGGCGGTAATCACTTAACATTAGGTGACCCGCCTGCTCGTTTGCTCGCTAAAAATATTTAAAAAACTATGCATCGTACGAATCTGCACCGCTACGTGGTCGAAATTCCACTATCCCGCACCAAGCGCTTCGCTTCCTCGTTCCTAATACGCACCGCAAGGAATGCCGTTCCGTTTTTCCAACTAACTATAATGTGGGTGTTTTTAAATCAAGAGTGAACAGGCATCTTCTAGGCAAGCGCGTACCATTTTAGGCTGCATCTCCACTGATGTGAGATTGCAGTCAAGCGCTCGTCTATATATAAAAAAAAAATGTACGTATACCTTTAACCGAAAATGTATGCCGTGCGTGTAACTCGTACTAAGATGCCACTTGTAGAGCAAATGTGAGTTAAAACGCCGTCCAAATGTAACTTTGATGCGAGTTCAGGCTTCATACGTTTTACGTGAGCCGCGTTACATTGTTATTTGTATTTCATCTACTTGTTAACAACTTACTTCTTTTTTTGTTCTCGTAAGGAGTTTTGTGACATATTTTCTCGTGTATGAATTGAATAGAAAAGTTTTTTATTCGAATAAACTTTTGCAGAGTGTTTTCGGATTGTCAATAATAATAATAAATGATTTATGTATTCGTAAAATAAACGGGCTAATGCGTGACGGGCCAAACGCGGTGTAGGGTTCCGTAGTTGCCCGTAATAGAATGCGTACCTTCTTAGAAGGGGATAATTATGTATTTTTAATCATGAAATGTTTATTATTTATGTAGGTTTTACAATAAGGTTAAAAAGTTACAGTGCATCTTCTTCTTCTTCTTTATCAAGCGATAAGCGGCCACTGCTGGACATAGGTCTCTTGCATGAACCTCCACAGGTCTCGGTCTTGCGCCGCTTGAATCCAACGGCTCCCTGCGACTCGTTTGATGCGCCTAATTGTAACTTATTGGAAAAACGCCGTATCCAAGTCACTTGCTATTGAATTATTACAAGAGTATTAGTATGTTAAGTTGACTATTACTCGTTAACTTGTAAAGCCTGCTTAGTTGTGATTTATTGACTTAACCCATTTAATATCTTCGAATTTAACTATTAAGGACCTTACTCCATGCGCATGAAGTTGTGGGCTAAAACTAGCTGAGCATTTTTTTTTATATGAATAGCGGGCAAACGGGCAGGCGGGTCACCTGATGTAAAGTGATTACCGCCGCCCATGAACACTTGTAGTACCAGAGGCACCACCAATGCGTTGCCGGCTTTTCAGGAATTTATTGGTCCGCCCCTTGAATAACCCCATATTGTAATTAAGTGGGAACACTGTCGAAGGGAGATGATTCCACAATTTGGTAGTACGTGGCAAAAAAGATCTGGAGCAACGGATGGTCGAAGTGCTCCAGGCACCCAGATAGTGAGGGTGAAATTGCGTTCGGTTAGGCATAAGAGTTGATAGTTACATTAGTCAGTAAAAAAAGGTAATACATTAAGAAGGTTTCAATAAGCACGCGCGCGCCGCTCACACTTGACTGATTCGACAATTTGACACACGGGTACTTAGCGTCAGGGGATGGGGGGTGACTTGACAGGGTGTGAGGAATGAAAACAATTTGTGCTGTTGCTGTTTACTTGTCTATGGTATATGTAGAGGCTTGTGATACTTCAAATGGATACAGGAAGAGAAATGTAATAGAGTTGTGTAAGTAAGACACTTTTTTTTTAAATATATATAAATAGACCAGCGCTTGACTGCGATCTTACCTTTTTTTTTCTTTTTTTTTTTTAAAAAAAAAAAAGAATATCAGCCAAGCTGAGCTTGACTGATGTTCTCCTCTCCCCTCCAAATAAGTGAAAACTTGTGTTAGGAGTGGGTACGACAATAGTGCAACGGGTAGGATTTGAAACTGCGACCTTTCAGTTTTCAGTTCGCACCTTTAACCGTTGGGCTATTGAGGCTACTACACCTGATGGTAAATAAAGATGCAGCCTAAGATGGCGATGTTATATCTTGTAGAACACAATTATTATCTATTAGTTTTTGCTTTCGGGGAGTTAGGTTGGTTAACAATTACGCGGGAATATAGACTTCTCTTAGATCTCGGTCTTGCGCCGCCTGTATCCAGCGGCCCCTTGTAACTCGTCTGATGTCTTCGGTCCATGTATTGAAGTGCCTACACTGCGTTTTCGGCAAGCTCAGAAAGCCTTGTGAAGCTGCCAGTGGATTAAGGAAGAGAAACGCAAGAAAAAATTAAAAACCTTTTTTTTTATATATTCGATGACAAGATAGTCCTTGACTGCATATTCCTCTGATGGTAAGTGACGATGCAGTCTAAGATGGCAGCGGGCTAACTCGCGGATAGTAGAAAGTCACACTAAACTTTTTTCACGCGGGCGAAGTCGTGGGAATCAGCTAGTTTATAATATAAGTCAGGATTTAACAGAATAATCGCGTGCACAATACAATATGTTACAGGGAATTGATACATAATACGAGAAGAAATTGTTTCCCCCTTTGTGTTCATCTTGCAAGTTACAGCATCTTCAATTGAAAGCTATAGAAGGAGCTTTCAATTTGGACACAATTGTGTTATTATAGGAATGAAATACACCGAACGAAAAAGTTGGAAGTAAAAATGAATAGTTTCCATGCAACTAACCAGTTTAATGGATATCATTTTTTGTTACTTTCATCTGATTTAAACTCGAAAATTTTGAACTAATCTGGATTTAATCCTTTTGAAATAAAAAAAAAATTATTTTTTATTCGATGACAAGTTAGTCCTTGACTGCGATGTCACCTGATGGGAAGTGACAATGCAGTCTAAGATGGTAGCGGGCTAACTTGGAAGGGGTATAGCAGTGTACATTCACTCCCCTAATCTGTTTCTATACGCCATCGTGCTAGAACGCTAATTGACGACCTCCCTGGTGCAGTGGTGAGCGCTGTGGTCTTATAACTGGGAGGTCTCGGGTTCGATTCCCGGCGGGGGAAATTTAGGAATTTATAATTTCTAAATTGTCTCTGGTCTGGTCTGGTGGGAGTCTTTGGCCGTGGCTAGTTACCACCCTACCGTCAAAGACGTGCCGCCAAGCGATTTAGCGTTCCGGCAAGATGGCGTGTAGAAACCGATTAGGGGTATGGGTTAAATTTACACTTCTATACCCCTTCCAGGTTAGCCCGCTACCATCTTAGACTGCATCGTCACTTATCATCAAGCGAGATCGCAGTCAAGGGCTATCTTGTCATCGAATAAAAAAAAAATGTTTTCGAGAAAAACTCTTAAAAAAACTAGTTCCCATTTTTAGCAACAACCCCTTTTGAGGAAATTCCTAAGCCCAAGTAGTACACTTAAATGGTACAGATGATGACTAGATTTAAGAGACGTAATTACGCTAAGGGACCCTCCCTTAGGGTATTACTCAGATACCATTGATGATGTCTGTCAAAATGTTCACTCCTTTTGAAATCTTCACTTGTCTAAGACGATGTATGTTACTTGACTTTGTATTGGATCGTTATTAAGTGTTTTGTATTTCGACTTTTCTCTGAAACAAAACTGGGTTCTACTAGCCGAATTGCATTCGTTCTGTTGCTATCTTTATACTCGTATTTATTTAATTTTTATTGTACTAATATATTAAGACTGATTAATGACTATGTACCTAATAAGGCTCTAAGTTTTGCACGCCAGTTGACTATTGTGAATTCACTACGGATAAAGTTTACAATATCGAATATCGTACCCTGTATTTGTCATCATGTAAATAAATCCTTTCTATTTCCATGTCTATCTTGGTCTTGAAAAATAATAAGTATTTGTTCTTGATCTCTATCAAGCTTTATTGTTCGCTCCATATTGTTCGAAGTACTTCGTGCCACAGAGTTTTAGTTCTTAGATCTAGTTGGACTGAGCAGTTAGATTTCTGTTGTTTATTGTGTAACTGTCTTGTTGTTTACTGTTGTTTGTCTTATTGACCGAGCGAAGCAATGTCTCTGAGTCTACTTGGATGAATTTCACTTGCGTCTGAGTGTCTGTTAGTCTTACAACTCCTGAATTAATTAACATAATTAGTTCTATATTGTAAAAACTTTGCTGAACTATGGCCTAAAGCCAAAAATAGCAAAAAAGTAAAAAAAAAAATTTAAGGGGCGTCCATAGAGCAAAATATAATGCTCCTACCGTTAAAAAAGCTTTTTAAAAAACGGCATAAACCATTTTTTTTTTAATTTTATTTAAAAATTGATAATTTGGCTGTTCTTAGACCTCTTTTGTCTCAGGGTCTATCTTAAAAAAGGTTGAAACCTGTCACTAAAGCCTGTCACTTATGGATTTGAATTAGTTAACATGAAGTTACCTGGCGATCTTTCGTAGCCAACTAAAAGATAGAAAAAAATCCTTGAGTCCTGAAAAAAGACGATTAAAAACTTCAGATCAATTAGTAGGAGAATTCCCTCTGAAAACTCCATAAACATAGAAATAGATATCCATGAAAGAAAATTAAGAATGTTTTAAGCGAGACTGTTTTTGACTAGCTCTCATGATAGAGATCTGTGTCGGAAAACTCGCTATATTACATTTATTCGCATCACAATAAAATATCGTCAAGTAAATGTGGGTACTTTCATATTCTTACATTCAGTTTCCGCCACATAAGCACTCGGGGTAAGGAACGATCCGTCATGACACGACCCCGCGTCGCGATATAAAATGGCCGCGAAAAGAACATAATATTTCGACAGCATTAGCATCGCGTGGGACGATCAGGATAAAAAAAGAATTTTTTCCACATACCCTCGCATACTAAAATAAATATGCGTGCGTTGTGGAATTTATTTCTAGTGTTAACTCACCCTCCAACTTAAGTATTCGTAACGTAAATGAAATAGTCGTGTTGAAGCCTTTAGCACATTTCCGCAACGAAACCGTAGAAATTAAAAGAAAGGGATAGATATGTCTTTCTTCATTAAAGGCAGGTGCGCTATAGTTTCGCTTCTGCTTGAAGGAGCGATAGTGATAGATGCATTATCTAATGACTTCATCAGATCAGTGGGGTTAGTGTAAGATTTAACATGATTGATCGTATTACGATACTATGTAATTAGCGTCAAAGTAAAATGAACTTTGACAGTATTGATTTAATGTTACACATTCAGTCCAACCGATTTTGTTTGGAGCGTATCCGTATTCGTAAAAGTATAAGAATGCATGCACGAAATTGAGCTCTAATTCAATGTGTTTATGGTTCATTTTACTTTGACGCTAATGTCATAGGATACGAATAGATCAATCGAATTAAATTTTATACTAACCCCACAGGTAGGGCGGTATAATTTGGGTTCTTCTTGGCGGTTGGATAATTCATTGTCCGATGCGCTTCTACTGCCGTCCTTAAGTTAAAATGCCGTTAACTACCAAGACCATATTTCTAGCTATGATCCAAAAAGCGGCAGTTTATAAAGAAATGACGCCATTTGATAACTAAAAAACGATGTTTTTTATATTGCTATATCACAAACTACAGCATTAACGAGAAATCCGCTTCGATGGATCGATACAGAATTAACTATAAGTAAGAGAACATTACAAAATCGTATTTAGCCTAATGTTGGTTAACGACGTTATAGCTTGAGAAGGGCAGCAATGCAAGCTAAGCTACCCCTAAGTAAAAAAAAACGTTTTACCTTTACGCACCCAGTAGGTACCTAATTCAACAATATTAAAGGTTTATCGACCTAACAGGGGGAATATAGCAGATTTTGTCCCTCTCCAATTTATCAAGGGATCAAAGAAAGGAAGCTTTGCACGAATTTGGATTAAAATCCGACCTTGCCGACCGTCGTTTTATTGGTTATTGATATTATTTGATATACCCGTTCAAGCTACGAAAATAGCTTTTTTGGACTACTGTCACAGAATATAAAATAAATAGTACAGTCACAGGAGATTCACTCCGCAAAGTCATTTAAATAAATGGCGACTCTTGCTACCACACAATAAAGTGCAATTCAGGTCGCACAGCGCTAAATTACCAACAGTGATATTCATCTTGAAGTTGCCTCTGTTTCTATCGCGTAACTATTATTCCTTCGCACTAGGTTAACCCAAAGTTATAATAATTTTAACTTTGCCTAGTCGGATCGGGTCAAATACGAGTCAGACTCGCATACGAAGGGTTCCGTACCAAAACACGCCGAAAAAAAACACGTTTCTAGTAAAGGAGCCTCCGTTAATTTTTAATAAATTTTTATTTTTTTTATTTGTTTTAGCGGCTACAGATATATACGTTCTCTGAAAGTTTGAACTCTACCTATTACGGATTATGAGATACAGCCCGCTGACACACAGACGGACGGACGAACAGCGGTGGCTTAGTAGTACGGTCCCGTTGGTTACCCTTCGGGTACGGACAGTACCGGCTTTACCCATGGTGCAGGGTGTGCAATGCACACGATCGCAAGGTTTTAGGGGTCGCCGCGCGCAGCCGCGCTTGCTTGCTTCCCGACATCATTTAAAATTACACCATTTTTTGCACCTGAATTTCCTTTCACTGGTGAAAATATAAATGTAAGTCAAACGGTATTCTTGTATTGTATTCTATTTTGGCCGCGCGTCTACTAGAGGGCGCCAAGATATTGATTGCACATGGGCGCTACATGGGCTAGAGCCGCCTCTGGGTACAAAATCCTATAAAAAGGATTATTGCCAATTAAGTGAAGTAGAAAATTTTTATATCGCATCGAGATATCTTAAAAGCTAAAGCATTCTTGTGTAAAGGTAAAAACTAGCTATCTGAATCCAAGCGTGTGCCAAAGACTTGGCGGGCTTTAAATCCCGAAGTTACTCATCTAGTTAATGTACGTAGATTTTACTTAAAAATTTTACATCCCAGAGCTTTATGACTGGGAATTTCTTTGAAAAGTTTCCAATTTTCCTTTGCGAACTCTTCCCGCGATGGTTCTAACCGATTTAACCTATCTCGATACATTTCGATGAACAATTTTACATTTTCGTTTAATATTACTACTACGAATTCGTTCGGAAGAGATGGTCTAAATTAGTATTGCGCTCGAGTGTTGTCATTAAACTTTGGTAGTTGATACCCGCGGCTTCGCTCGCGTGGATTTAGTTTTTAAAAATCCCGCGAAAACGCTTTGAGCTTCCGAGATAAAAAGTAGTCTATGTCACTCTCCCGGTCCTCAACTGTACCCATGCAAAATAGCACGTTGATCCGTTGCGGCGTGATTGAAGGACAAACAAACACACTTTCACGTTCATAATATTAGTAAGGATTCTAGTTCTACTGGCGATGAGTAGAAATTTTGCATCAAAGAAGTCATCAAAAATAGTTGATACTGCGAGTATTTATTCAAAACTCCCAATGATGGTATCACAAAAGCTTTTAGATGCTAAAATGTGCTTGGTACACGTAAAAGATAGATAAGCTTCGATCTCTCGTGTCGTGTGTTTGCCGAGTGGAGGCATCGATAGTCGATAGTCGATACTCGGGCGCGCGCTCTTATCCGCGCCGGATGTCCGTTTATCCGAGAGTGAAATGGCGCCCAACATGGGGCAATGCGCTGATGTGGTTAATGCCTTATATTTTATATACTATCAAACGGCGGTACTTAAAATCTACATAATGTAATTGCATTTGTTTTGCATTTTTAACCGACCTCAAAGGAGGAGGTTCTTGATTCGTCAGATTTCTTTTAAATTTTTTTATAAATGTTGTGTATTTGGAAAATTCTTTTTTGAAAGGTTCTCATTCCCAGGTGCTCCCATTGTCATCAGGTCAGGATCTGATGATGGGATCCTGGAGAAATCGAGGGAACTCTTCAAATTTTATAGGCACAATTGATATGGCGTTTGAAGTCGGTTTCGTAAAAATAATTTTTACGTTTATTGAGACCAAAATCAGTAGTAGCGAATGCAATTTTTTCTGTTGTTATTGTAGTTTGCAAGGACATCTCAAATAGTATTGTCAAATTATTAAATCAATTCCTCGTATGTCAATCGTGCACCTGTACGTGTAATTTCACACTAAACGGTCCTATCGTTTATATGTAGTCGCATTATGTGAGTATTAAGATTTAGTATCGTATATCTTCAAGGAGCCAGGCGCTACAAATTACCGACTATAGGTGGCCATTAATCTCTTGAGAGCTGCTTACAGTGAAGACCGCTCATAAATATAAGGTGCTTTTCTTTTATGAATCTCTGTTGTGGAAAGATACCCGAGATGTAATATTTAAGGACGCTGCAAGGAATATTCCGTGCATTTATCGGGAAATTTTTGCTCTATAAATGTGGGGTGATTCCCTCGAGCATTCGGATAGTATTGTTTGCGACGAACATGCACTGGCATTTTTAAAAGTTATACAAAATATACTTTGATATGATACGGCTCTGGTACGTCTCTAGCACTGCTCGATCAGACACACATATTACTTGAAAGATGGTACAATAAATTCTTAATTACTAGTGTATTACCAATATAATGGTGTGCAATATTAATTAATCGACATTTTAATCAGTTTTTATATTACATGTAAAGAGTTATCGATGTATCCGAAAAACGAATAAAAATCTCATAAACGCCAATCGCCGTTGCTAAAAGTATTCTGTCTGTCTGGACCGTTTGTTAGCACATTAAACATTGTTTAAATCATAAAACAAAAATAACGCCACATCCAGGTAAACACCCCTTAACTTGAAGGTAAAAGGCTAACTCGTAGTATATATTTTAGTAAGTACCTCTAACCCTCTTTATTAAACAGTTACTTTTACGCGTTTCCTTGTAAAATTTTGTAAGTAATATAGCCAGGTAATACCTACAGGCCGTAAAATTTTATGAAGAGTTTAGCGCGGTTGATCCCGAATATCTGCTCGGGTCTTACCAAATCTGTTCTGCTATTTAAGGCTTGGATAGACACAACGCGTGACGGCATGACGCGCGACAGATACTTGTGCCAAGAAGTCTCTTAAAAGGGAAGAGGTTTTAAATCAAAATGTCACAAAATGTATTTTGCGCGTAATTAAGAGCCTGATACATATTGGACCTATTCGGCGAATGTTTACAAGGCGAGTTGGCGTATATTTGTCGCTTTGCTTTTTGAAGGTTTGCTGACTTTCGTCGGTTTTCATCAGAAGGATAAGTATGAAAGCATCTTGATGCAATTCAAAAAAAATCAAAATCAAAATCAAAATTTATTTATTTCATGTAGGCCAACTTGTAGCGCCTATGAAACGTCACAAATTTACCACCGGTTCGGAATGCAGATTCTGCTGAGAAGAGCCGGCAAGAAACTCAGCAGTTGCTCTTTTCAAAAAAAATTTTTTTTTTTTTTTTACAATTGTTAAAAAAAAAACTAGGCTATGCACACAATGTTTCCACACAGAAGTTTCAAAAATGCACACCTACCACAACCTAACACATGTTAACATGGGTAGACACAAAGCAGACCCATTCCCGTTGGCGGCACCCGTTCACGAGCATGACGCATGATCCAGCCATTGCTTCGCTCAACCATATTTGAGGGAACGTAACAACCCGCACCACGCGACACCACCACAGAAATGTTTAAGTGAGCATGACATACTTAGGCTACCCATGTCAAGGCATCGAATTAAATACTAATATTAAGATACTCATTTAAGACATAGCTGAGACACAAATAAAGTGGAAACACTGTAGAACAGAATACAATAGAATCATGTTACACAGGATAGTTATTACTGTCTCATGGATCACCGGAGCGAATTATATTCACTCTTTTTTATCATTATATAGTCTTCAATTATTGTATAATATGTTTTTTCCATGAGAGCAGATTTAATAGATTTCTTAAACTTGTGTAGATGCAAGTCTAAGATCGACTGTGGAATTCCATTGTAGACTGTCACGCCCATTCTCACAAATATAGATTACAATATAATAACTTATTACACTATCTATTGGGTAGCTGGATGCCAAGCCGATTGATTCCATGCAACTTTATCATTGAGAAAATCACTAACTTTGTAATAACCACGACTTAACAAATGTTTCTTTACGCATTGTTTAAACCTGTGCAATGGAAAATCCAGTAATTCCTTCGGGACCATATTATATAAGCGTACACTCAACCCCACAAAGGATCAATTGGAAAGTTGACTCTATTTTTTAATAATAAATTACGTTCTTTATATTTAATTATAAATCTGTTTTACAGAAACAAAGTTTGTAGTGTTTGATGTGATGGAGGACTTGTAAAGTTCTAAAAATAATACGTAGATATATTACATTTATTTTTGTTACTTTGCAAAAATTTTTATTACAAATCGTCAATATTTTAGTGTGCTCTTTCGCAAGCTTCAATTTCAGGATCTTTTTACTGGAGCCAATACGATTTCAAAATCATTGAGAATTAGGGCTAAGTTTGTATTAAGTGATGCTAACGTATCGCTTTGTGTTTGTCCTGGCTCTTATAAAATGTTCTCTGGTACACTTAACTCGCAAATTCCCACTTGTAAGGAGATAAGCTTTGATCTTTCGCATTATGTCTCGGGAGTTGAGCGTCGATACCGAGACTCCAGCGCCTAGCTCTTTTCCGAATGACTTCCGCCAGGAGGATAAGAGCAAGTGAGCGTCCGGTGGGTTATCGCTTTCAACATGGCGCCCAATTAGGGACTAGATGATTGTATTGGTGAATATTTTTTACGTTCTACCCACAAATAGTTCAAACAATTTTAACTGATGAATGAATTGACGTTTTAACAGTTTTGTTTTGGAAATCTGTCTGGTTTAAAATGAAAACTCAAAAACCCCAATTTTTTTCAAAAATGTGTTTAAATGTGTTAAATGCGAAATCTTAGTGTTTGAAATTTTTATAGTATACTTATAGTATTTTATAGTATACTTTTCAACTAATGTGTTTTTTCTATATCATGTAATGGCCATTTTTTCTACATAATTAGTTAAAATCACTACTTTTAGAGATAAAACATTGTTGCAGCTAATGACCGACTTATTTTAAATTTTTATTCACTTGTCTACGAGTACCTTCAATCTGGATGGCAGACAATAATAA
The DNA here is from genome assembly GCA_933228805.2 of Hipparchia semele. NCBI lineage: Eukaryota > Metazoa > Arthropoda > Insecta > Lepidoptera > Nymphalidae > Hipparchia > Hipparchia semele. The sequence continues at coordinate 1,291,445 of OW121733.1, read as the reverse complement.
AAAGGAGTATTTTTCTTATTTCATCAACATTCATACAGCGCTCCGTACTTTGTTTGGACATTGAGTGCTCTGACAATCAGCGGAGTGTAGAGGGGAAAGGGGAGGAGGTGCTCAAGGTCCTTTGTTCGTACCCCTTTGTCCCGTTCAGGGTTACAAATAAAAAAGACAACTTGTAACGTCCTTGGGATAGCAACTTGATTACGTTTTCTCCAAGTACCGCCCTATTTACATAATAAGGGAGTCAAGTGTTCTCCGGCCGGGGACTCCAACTTAACTAATATCAAACAATTCTACAGTTGAACTTTGCAAGATTATCTAGAGATCGTTTCTCGGCGTATGCCGCTTCTGTGTTTAAAAAGATGACAGTTCCCTTGCTTTATAGTCCTAGTCTCCAGTGAATCGTATTTTTAACCAGAAAAATGATATAAACAATAAAATTATTTTTGAAAAACCGACTTCAAACGCCACTATAAAGTATATCAAGTGTGCCTTTAAAATTTGAAGAGTTCCCTCGATTTCTCCAGGATCCCATCATCAGATCTCGACCTGATGAACATGGGACCATCTGGGAAGTATACTTTTTTTTAAATAAAAGAAAAATAATCCAAATCGGCCCAGGCGTCTTTGAATAATCGACATAAATATTCCGACGAAATTGAGGACCTCCTCCTTTTTTGAATTCGTTTAAAAAATAAACAGCCGTTTTGTGAGTTGAGATGGTTTTTAAAAAAATAAGTGTCATGAATTTGTCATTTGAAACAAGATGAAGTACTTACAGCTAAAAATTCGCCTTCAGATAAGTAATCCTAAGACATTACAATAAAAAACAAAAAATAGTGAAAAAATTCATAAAAAGTATCCGAAAAATTCCATAAGCTTCGCACCAACATTGGAGTGTGGCCGGAACATTTGCGGCCAATGTTATTTCAGTAGCTTACCCCGTTTTAAGAATAGAACCATTTTACGGCCTATAAAATGTAGTACGCTCATCGAAATAACGATTTCCACTGTTACCGTATTCGTATTCTTGATCTTATTGCCAATGGAAAAGAGTCTATAATTGCTGAGCTCGTTTTGAAGACGTTTCAATTAGTTTTGGGTTCGACCCCGAAGTCTCCATTCACACGAATGTGGGTGACTGTTTGTGAGCTTTTTAATTGGTTATAAAAAAAGTTGAGCCACTGTTTTCTTCATTTGTTTTGAGAAATAGATCTTAGAGCCGATTTCGCCCACGTCGATTGACGTTTAACCGAGGAATAAATAAGGCTTTCTGACAGTTTTTGATTGAAAACCTGTCAAAATATCTTTATAGTTATTTCAATTCACGAGGGCGCGTGAGCTTTACTTGTGGTTACGTCGTGTACATGCACTTTGCGTAAGTGTGCGCGCTTGTAAGGAGCATAGGTGGGAGCGGTCAGGCGCGAGCAAGCTCTCGCTCACATTAATACCTACAGATACGACACACACACAACTATGAGCCACGCGCCCTCGTGAATTACAAGACCTTTACTCGGATAAGACTTATTTAACGTTGGTGAAATCGGCCTTAAGTGGATTTAAATAAAAAACAACCACTAACAAAAAAAAAAAACAGATTTTTTAAAAGATTTTATCCAAGCTTTAGAATGATTTGTTCGTCTCCTGGTTAGTAAAAACTGTTGGCTTTATAGCAAATTGTTTGCACTCGTGCCCCGTCCAATTTTCCGTTCGATCCTTACGTGCTTACAAATTACTGAAAACTGAAAGGTCACAGGTTCGAACCACACCCGTCGCACTGTTGTCGCACGTATCGTGTCAAGCTTCCCGCTTATTTGAAGGCGAGAGGAGAATATAAGTTCAGCTTGGTAATATTCTGTAAAAAAATATAAATGTATAGATAAACGTGAACGTGTTCTTTGTTGGTTTGTTCTTTAATTACGCTGCAGCAGAGCTACGGATCGACGAGATTTTTTGAATGGGTATAGTTGAGGATCTGAAGAGTGACACAGGCTATTTTTTATCCCGGAAATGCAAAGGGTTACTGGTGGACTTTAAAAAATATCAGTGTAACCGCTGCATGCTAATCTTCACGGCTCTATACGCTCGCTACTACGAGCAGTTACATCCTAACGGCAGTTCCGTCGTTATCTTTCATAGGCACGCGTTAAGACGGCGCTATCGGAGCGGCAGTTTGCCTATCGGTAACTGGTTGATGATCGTATGAACGGCGACTATTATGGCAGTTACAGAGTTATCACTGTGTTGGTTCTAACTGGTTATTGGCCGTGTATCGTGGAGCTCAAGAGAGCTTTTATTTAATCAGTTATACTGAGTTTAGAGTTATCATTTAGTTCTTCTCCTTACCACTACTACATCAAAGACGAAAGGAAGGGTTTCTATTTTGCAGAAGGTACACATTACAAATCCATCACCGGCCCGACCCGGGAATCGAACTCTTCTTCTTTTTTATCAACTGATAGACATCCACTGCTGAACAAAAGTCTCTTGCAAGGACTTCCATACTGCCCTCGTAATTGAAAACATAGTAAGTTAAATAGAAAGTTACCTTTAAGTTACTGTGTTTTCAATTACGAGGGCAGCATAGGTCTTTCGCCGCCTAAATCCAGCGGCTCCCTGCGACTAGTCTGATGTCATCGGTCCATAAGTGTCTGCGGGATCGCCACTCTAGCACCTTGGGACCCTAACGACCATCAGCTCTTCGAACTATGTGCCTAGCTAAGCTATGTGGCTGCACCTCGTCTTCACTTCGTTCCATTGGTGGGCGTTAAACCTAAAGCGCCAGGCGCCATCTTTTCCATATGTCGCGACGCCCAAACTTATTTACGACTATCATAAAAAGATGATACAAAACAGTTACAAATTCACAGTCGCACAGCAACCGTAACCGCCTGCCGCTGATTTAAAATGTAAACATGTAAACATTCGTTACAAAATAATGTCAGCAAATGCCTCGCGAAGCGTGTAAAAGGAATTCTTGGCAATCACATCACGTGTGTCAAGCGATGTGATTATTAAACCCGGCGCCAATGTTTGTACCAACGTTTGTACCAACGTTTAAACCAATGTTCCCTTTGCGGTATGTATGTGATATTTACGATGTTCCATCGAAGGGAGTAAACTGAGCCGATTTTGATGAATGAGATTTGTTATGGACCATCCTTGTGCCACATTTTATAAGAATAAGAATAAAATACATTTTATCCTTCTTTGTACAGAAATATTTCTATAGAAATAAAAGCTTCAATTTGATTGACTAGACATTCGATCAAATTGAAGTTAAAAGAATAAAGTTATTGTTGAAGTGTTGATCAATTTAAATATATAAAAGAAAAATGACTGACTGATCTTCAACGCACAACTCAAATCACTGCATCATCGGGCTAAAATTTGGCATTCAGATTCAGATGTGTGATGAGATGGTGTAGGTATCCGCTAAGATTTTTGAAAATTCTCAGACTTTATGACGTGGGTATCATCCGCTAAGATAAGATTTTTGAAAATTCTACCTCTAAAGGGGTAAAATAAACTTATATTACCTACTTATAAATCTTGAACAATCAAACACAACGTGAGCAAAGCCGCGGGCAAAAAAAAGAGCAACTGCTGAGTTTCTTGCCGGCTCTTCTCAGCAGAATCTGCATTCCGAACCGGTGATAGAGTCATGACATGTCATAAGAACTACAAATTGGCCTACGTGAAATAAATATTTTTGAATTTTGAAAAGCTAATCCTACTTAATATTATAAATGTGAAAGTGTGGATGTTTGGATGTTTGTTACTCAATCACGTCGCAACGACTGAACCGATTCTGCTGTTTGGCACAGAAGTAAATCATAGTCTGGAATAACATATAGGCTACTTTTTATCCCGGAAAATGAGAGAGTTCCCGCGGGAATTAAAAAACCTCAGTCCACGCGAACGAAGTCGCGTGCATCAGTTAGTAATCAAATAAATGCGAAAGTGCTCGTCCGTAGTAAAATTTTGAACAGAAGAAGTGGGATTTCAGATTTTCATCTCTATCTTTTTTGAAAATGTGTTTAAATATTCACTAAGCGGCTCCGTTAGCCGGACGCTTGAGTTGCGAGCTGGTTTTTAGCCGTTTATAGCAGCTTAGCCGGTTAGAGCTCTTTTAATATAAACTGCCTTATGTTTCGCCAAAAAACACGTGGTTTCTTTGTAGCTAGCTTGTTATAGTTTAAACTGTTTTTGAGCGATCTTACTGGATATATTATTATGTTTTCGTTTTTATTAACATTAGCATTAACTAGTGGATTGAGGTTTTTTAATTCCCGCGGTAACTCTCTTATTTTCCGGGATAAATAGTAGCCTATGTGATATTCCAGACTATAATCTATCTCTGTGCTAAATTTCAATCAAATCGGTTCAGTCGTTGCGGCGTGATTGAGTAACAAACATATATGCAAACTGTCGGTTTTATAACATTATATACTAGATGATACCCGCGACTTCGTTCGCGTGGATTGAGGTTTTTAATTCCCGCGGGAATTCTTTTGTTTTCCGGGATAAAAAGTAGCCTATGTGTTATTCCAGACTATAATCTATCTCTGTTTAAGCTAAATCGGTTCAGTCGTTGCGGCATGATTGAGTAACAAACATACATCCAAACATTTCGCATTTATGATATTAAAAAATAGGAATAGGAGTAGTAATGTTTTAATTTGATTATCTCCCTTTTTTGGCCCGACCCGGGAATCGAACCCGAGAACTCTTCATCCGCGGTCGAACATGGTAACCACTAGACCAACGAGGCAGTAATTTGTCATACCCAAGGCATAAGTAAGCCCTGCGTAATGAACGGAGTTCCGAGTAAGGATGTGTGACGTCACAGGCGCTGAGAGATCTCGATAATTACTTTCCTCCGCTAACAGCTACTTCCGGACACTAATCATTAGAGCAAGATGAGTAGATTACGTCATATTTCTGGGAATAATAAATGTAATACTATTGTATATTTAATACGCGACTTCGTCAGCATTTGTCTGGTGGGAGGCTTTGGCCGTGGCTAGTTACCACCCTACCGTTAAAGACGTGCCGCCAAGCGATTTAGCGTTCCTCCACGATGGCGTGTAGAAACCGATTGAGGGTATGGGTTGAATCTACACTGCCACACCCCTTCCAAGTTAGCCCGCTACCATCTGAGACTGCATCGTCACTTATCATCAGGTGAGATTGCAGTCATCGAATAAAAAAAAATTCAGTGAGGTTTTTAGAAATCCCGCCGAAACCCTTTGGATTCCTATAGAAGTAGCCTAATGCCCGTTTTCACGAACCATACCTAAATCATTCGCTAAGCAGGAGTCTCTACGTAGGTAGCCCCTAAGTAAAATCCCTTACCCATTGTCATTTTTAAAAATTAAAAAAAAAGTTCTTGAAAACGAAATTGGCAAAAGGCGTCACCATACTTAGTTTAGGTAGCCAGTAAAAATTAGAGAAAGTTGGTGCAAATGGGCCTAAGTCACTCTTCCGATCCTCAACTATAACCATTTAAAAAATCACGTCGATCCGTAGATCTGTTGCAGCATTATTGAAGAACAAACCAACAAATAAACGCACTTTTAATATAAGTAAGGATATTTACTATACATAGTTATAGCTTAGACATCTTGTAAACAAGGTTTAATCCTAAATATTCAGTATAATTCAACTTGTCCAAGTGAGTCACGCCATTTTAGAAATTCTTTTCAAATAAAAGCTCATAGAATATAAATTTTCCCACGGCAGACATTGAAAAAAGATGTGTGTTAATTAAAACTGTTGATTGACACCCATGTGACTGACTGATTCTGTCCGGCTAGATTTTGGCACCGACCTTCGATTCCACCGGACGAACGACCTGGACGAGTTCGGGTAAACGAACTTCGCACGAGCCGTTTATAAATATTTCACAGTAACTAGTAACAGTCATCCGAAACCTTTGGATCCACGGAAGACCAGCGCTATGCCTGTGCTTTTCCCACAGGGATAGCATATGCTGAGTGGAGTCCATTTTGGGACCACACATATTTATTTATTTTTTTGTTTTGTATCTCTTTCTGTTATTAACTGTGCTGTGTGTCTCAAATAAATGCTTTTTCTTTCTTTTCTTTCTAGTAACTATCTATTGAAAATAATGAAAATACCCCAACAGCCCACCGATTAAGGGTGCGGACTTAAAACTGAAAGGTCACAGGTTTGAGCCCCACCCGTTGCACTATTGTCGTAACCACTCTTAGCACAAGCTTTTCGCTTATTTGGAGGGGAGAGGAGAATATAAGTCAAGTGGCTAATACTCTTTAAAAAAAAATTGGCTCATCTGGAATCAAGAACCTACAATTAGAACCTTCCACTTTTCCAGCAATGAGCTAGGGAGGTCGTCAAAGCTGAAACCAGTCGTAAAGCTGAAGTTAATCGAACAGTTCAGAATAATCTGAGGCTGTATCGAACGTTGATTAACGTATTTTTAATTGATTACCAAAGCAAGTGGGTCGAATGAAACCGTCGACCGCGAAATAACTGCTTCAGTGAAAGAGATAAGCTTGAGGATACGATTGCACTGACAGAGTTCTGTTATTGGATATAAACAGGAGTTACTTTGCGGAATTCCATGATACACACGGAAAAACAAACATCTTTTGCTATATTCCGCCAAACCAGAAAAACCTGTGTGGTACGACTCGCCGCTCGCGCTGTACATTGCCGCTCATTCAGCAGTAGAACAAATGCAACACACATACCCTTCATAAATGTAAATTAAAAATTTAAAACACCCCCGACATGTGACATTATGGCTGAATTATGTATGATCATCAGCTAGTCCTACTAATATTGTAAAATATGTGAAAGTGTGAATGTTTGGATGTTTGTTACTCAATTACGCCGCAAAGACTGAACCGATTTGGCTGGAATTTGGCACAGAGATAGATTATGGTCTGGAATAACAGATAGGTCACTTTTTATCCCGGAAAATAAGAGAGTTACAAAACCTCAATCCACGCGCACGAAGTCGCGGGCATCAACTAGTAATTAAATAAATGATAAACCAAAATGTCTCCACCGGAAATCGAACCCGACCTCTCACTTGACTACAGCGCTCACCACAGCGTCACACTGGGAGGTCGTCAAAATACAGCCTTAAAATGTAGACCGTTGGTAGTGGTAACAGTCCCGTATTCAACCGATTTTAAAAAAAAAGAGATGGGGCATTTACCCGTGATTGCCGCAAAGCATCGCATGGATCTGCACTACGTGGTCAATATTCCACGATCTCGCACCAAGCGCTTTGCTTTCACGTACCTAATACGCACCGCAAACATTTGGAAGGCCCTTACGGCTTCCGTTTTTCCGACTAAACCACCAACGAAGTTATAGAACTTGGGTGTTTTTAAATCAAGATTGAAAAGGCATCCTTTAGGCATGCGCGCACCATCATAGGCTGCATCTTCACTTACCATCAGGTGTGATCGCAGACAAGAGCTAGTCTATATATTAAAAAAAATCGCTCCAGTCCGTCGATCCATCAGTAGGACCACGGGCAAAAAGACTCATAACGCTAGAAATAACCGTAGAACCTGTAATCAGCTGGATAATATTTTATAGCCCATTTACGAGCCACTTTAGACGAAGACCTATCCATGATCTAAAACAAAAACGCGTCATAAAAACCGAAAAAACGTTTACATTTACGATATTTTGACAAAATTCCGCGTAATTTACGACATCCTGCTCTATCTGACGGAATGCCTGTTGACGGGGTTGTTAACAACCGATTACTATCGTAAACCTAATTACGACAATTATCGTTAAATGTTTACATTTTGATGTGTGGCTTCTTGGTACCATTTTATTTATATCTTCCTAATAATTCTACTGCTAAGAAGCTGTGATAGCCTGGTTAGGGGAAGCCCCCTATTCGATCCCGACCTCTGACTTCTGAAAAACTTTGTGCGTTTAAGCAATTAAATATGACATGCTTCAATAGTGAAGGAACACATTGTGAGGAAATCTGTACGCTTTAAAGTTCTCCATAACGTTCTTGAAGGTGTGTGAAGTCTGCCAATTGCATTGGTGGTGAAAATGCCCTATAACCCTTCTCTGAAAGGAGACCCGCGCTCAGTAGTGAGCGGTTTAATGATTTCTGATGAATATTACTTTTTTTATAGACAGGAAATGCCTAACGCATACCACTCTGTCAGGAGAAATGGGGGGGGTTATGTGGGGCTTGCACCCACTAAAACCTGTCTGTGTTACTCCACGGACCCTGACTGTAGCGTGAGTTACACTTGGCGAAGTATTCACCACGCCACTGCCAAGGTCTTGACTTTCAGAGGCGGGTCCCATCGCCGTCGTCAGCCTATGATGAATACTACTGCGTTCCTGATATATAATATTGCGGCACCTATTATTTATTATCTTGAGAGATACATCAATTATTATTATTAATAATGTTACAAAATAAATTGTATCAGTTGAATTGCGAATTCTTACCGTTAAATAAATTTGATAAGGAGAAAAATCGTAGATTGGCGCCAAAGGAATGGGTTTAATTAAAATCGAGGCGTAAAACAGCGCAGCGACAAGAAAACCGCCGCGAACCCGGTAAATAATGACCGCTGCATGGCACGGGCGGAAGCGGGAAAGAAATGTCTTTTTCAACCTTTTTTTTATTCACATTATTTAATATGGGACTTTTTAAGGTGACCTTTATATGTCAACCCCATCGGTACACACAAAATATTACAATTAACTATATACAGAATCAACTACCTATATATCTATAACAATTTGAGAGAATCACTACCAAATCTATATACTTTAACAGCCGAATTACTCAAAGGTTTGCTAAAAATAGAATTAAAAATACCAGTATTCATAAAATTTAAATTTAGTTCATACATTAGTGTTTCTCTCACTTTTCAATCTTAATCCTACTAATATTATAAATGCGAAACTTTGGATTTATAGATGGATGGATTTATGTTTGTTACTCAATCACGCTGCAATTACTGAACAGATTTGGCTGATATTGGGCACATTTAATAAACAAGCTGATACCGCGTGGATTTAGTTATTAAAAGTCGGGGTCTTTGCTCGTTTGTCCTTCAATCAACAGAGCAATTAATCAATTTAATTCAGATCAGTGCATCAATAGAAAAGAACAACATCGACAAGAAAGATCAGAGCGTCGTGACGTAAAATATTCAATACGCGGAATGTTCAATACGCAGAAAGTGCATTGTCAATACGCAAAAGTATTCTGTGGTATAACTCCAAAAAGTCAGATAGATTATTATTTTTTATATTTTTTTGAATCTTATAGTCCGCTCGTCGCTTGTGCCACGTAGCCTCATCAACCCCATTATCAGGGTGGAATTGGAAGAAAGCAATTAGCGCGTGGCTGAGTAACAAATAAACGTTCCACCTCGGATGAAACTCTTTGAAAATATCCACTCAGGTGCCACACTGATACCGCATAGCTTATTTGAAAGAAAGAAAGAAAGAAAACTATTTTATTTGATCAATACATTTCTTATTCAACTAGAATAAAAAAGAATAATCGCATTTGATCAAATAAGGTCCCCACTCAGCATCAAGCTGCAGCGCTGGTTTTCAGTGTGAACGCTATGTGAGTACAGTCACGGATATATATATGTATACGGATAGAAAATAAATTAAAAAAAAAAAACTCAACCAAACAAAAATTTAAAAAGAAAGTCGAAAAAAAAATAAACATACATACATAAGGTAACATAAGACAAGACGGGGGCATACAAAGTGCTGGAATTATTGATTTTATTACTATTTATATACCTACCTATTCTCAGCTAGTTCTTCTCACATATATACGGATAGAAAATAAAATGAAAAAAAAAACTCAACGAAACACAAATTTAAAAAGAAAGTCGAAAAACAATAAACATACATACATAACATAAGACAAGACAGGGGGCATACAATGTGCTGGAATGATTGATTTTCTCATCAGAATCAGCTTTCCGATCTGGTGGTAGAGTCAGACCAGCCGGGTGAGCATGGGCAGGGGACATATTATAAACGAGGAAAAGACAAAATATTTATCCCCTCGCTCAGTTCATCCACCCGTCAAGCATGGGCAAAACGGTGGAAATAATATCCACACTCATGGACATTTCTTTTGACAAAGCTGACATTGGCGTGTCGACATACAACTGACATGAACTATTACTGATGAGTACCCACTTGAGAAGTACGCATCATTTCCCGATCCTTACTATCCTTACTAATCCTTACTTATATTACCTATAAATGCGAAAGTGTGTTTGTTTGTTGATTTATTGGTTTGTCCTTCAGTCCCGCTGCAACAGAGCTACGAATGTCAGCTTTTCATTTTTCTGAACAAAATTTTACATCAAAGGCTAAAATTCATGGTCTTCCTTTTATTTCTCATGCTATGTTATTTAACAAAAAATAATCCTTACGATGAAGCCTTCCGATCGGTATGATAAAGTTACAGGTTAATTTTTTTTTCTCGTATAGCGGGTTCGAGTCCCGGTTCAACCAGGCAATTATTTAAAAATCTATGAATGCAGTTTAAATTGTTTTTAAAATTAAAATTAAGTCTTCTTTCAGTAAAATGTTCCATCTACAATATTTAAGGTACTTCCCCTCCATGTGGCATAGCCGTGGGACACCCTGTATATTAGTATAGATATGTTACTTACTTTAGCACAATTAAGAGCCTCAATAGCCCAACGGTTAAAGGCGCGGACTGAAAACTGGAAGCTTCCGCTTACTTGGAGAGGAGAGGAGAATATTAGTCAAGTACTACTCTTTTTTTAATTTGACACTGTTAAATTTTTCGATTCATTAATTTCATTACTTCATCTCGCCCGCTACAGGGTACAACAGGCCTATTTTCTATCTCGGTGCCATTAGAATTTTTCTATAGTCATAAGCAAAATTAATAACGCATAGAATGAAAGTGGTACATCACTTTAATGTGCCATTAGACGCTAAACGCGGCGGCATACATCTCAATTATAAAGGGCCTTATTGCCGACGTGTGTACATGATAAGTTCAGAGCAAGGGGCTTTATTGCCTCCTAAGCATGTGATAATCAAGATACTGCGAATATTTTATAAAACGGATAAGTTTAAGGGCCAGGCAACTGGCTGTTTCTCACTAGCGGAATCTAACGATATCTTTAATTTTTTCTTAGGCTGAAAATAGTATTCTATTTAAATATGTATTCGATGCGACGAATTATACTTCGCATCTTTCCCGAAGATGATTATTTATTGTTTACAAGCAGCAGATCGCGAGATTGTACTGTCCTTATCACACATTTAGAGCTATTTAATATATATAAAATATAATTTTATTATGACAAAAAAGTTTCTTATTTACTCCCACCAAACACATCACCCGGCCCCACCAAATCCCGCCTAGCGTCATTACGTGATTTTGTGTCGTCCGAGTCACACGTCCAACAAAAATTAAGAAAGCGTGATATTTTATATTTATTTAATTTGTAATATTGTGTGTAGGTATAGGTATAGGATATTCAAGAAGAAAAATAGTCTCATAAAGTTCGTCATCTGAAGATTAATCGCAACAGTATCTCCGGACAAAGGAATCAAGGTAAGATTTGAGTATTTTCTACCTTCTTTAATGTTCAATATTCACTCGAAAGTTTTAGTTATTTATATCCCCACGGGATATATTAATTACCCCGACGCAAAGCGTGTTTGAGAATTATTTGGAGGATTTAAAACTACCTAGTAATTAATTTGTAACTTAATGTTACACATTATCCCGACGTAAATCGTGTGTGGAAATTGTATCCCGACATATATTGTGTGTGGATTTATTATTAATTACTCCGACGTAAAGCGGGTGTGAGAATTATTTTGAGGATTTCAAACTACCTACCAACTAATTTGTGACTTAATGTTACACATATCCCGACGTAAATCGTGTGTGGAAATTGTATCCCGACATATATTGTGTGTGGATCTATTATAATATTTTAGTTTGGTTTGGTTTAGTTTGGTTTACCATTTTAGTTTGGTTCAGACGCAAAGCTTGTGTGAGATTTAATAGTAAGAATTTAAATTACCTACCTTACAAAGTACATTAAAATAAAATTGATAAATATCGACTTCAAAGACGATATTTAAGTCTCTTCCGAGAAAATGAAGGTTTTTGTAATTTTTGGGCTCAGACCCAACGCAAAAAAGACAAGATCAAGCTTATGCGTCAATGTTCACCTGTCGAAAACTGTACATAATATGATTAAAAAGTACAGCAAGGAGAAGCAGAATCAGATTTCGAGTTCTATGTCTATCTGTAATTGGCCAAGAAGTTATTAAAATACTAAGCGATGGAGGGCGATTGCTGTAAGCAAACAAAAACAAGATGTATAAAATAATAATTAAAATGCTATATGGCTATTTCTACTTCTCAGAATCGAGATTTAACAGCGATAAACCAAATCAGCTGCGCTCACAACCGAGTGTTTCGATTTGCAACCCGGAAGCTCTAAACGCACGGGGGGCTCCGCGTCGAGACGCGATTATACTTGCACTAGTATCAGCATCCCCTATGGCCGGTACCACAAGCGTCTGAGTCCGCGCCATGCGAGTGGGACGGGACACTTTAGCGTTCGACCCTACGCGCAAACTCCAAAGGTCCTTTGTCACAGGTACAAAAAACAGAAAAATGTTTTGACCTATCGCTGGCAGACTGCAGTATGTCCTTCATGACTGGGAATGATAAAATCATTTTGGATTATAAAAATTTTACCCTTATAACCTATAAAAATTTAAAGGTTAAAATTTCAAATTCCATTTCATAGTTCTAGAACATCAAACAATTAATAAATCTAAAATAGATCGTATTCTCTCAAAATCAGTGAATGCATTACGGAATTGTTATATTCAGGTTATATTTTGATTTGCCTTCTGGGTAAATTCATCACACAAATCTTTACAGTCCCTAAACCCTTGGTTTATTAAATTTAAAAAATTTTAATAATCTATGCCATTCACTTGAAAATTGATACGGCATTAATGTTGATCTATAAAATCTGCTTCATGGCCACTTTAGACAAAATTTGCATATTTTTTTACTAAATGCATATTTTATGAAGAAATCGACGGTATTCTACCCTCCTCAAGCTATAACGCCGTTAACCAACATTTGACCAAATACGATTTTTTTGTTTTTTAATGCTATCTTACTTAAAAAATTCTCTATCAATCCATCTAATTAGCATTCTACTTACTGCTGTAGTTTTTGATATAGCGATATGAAAAACGCAATTTCTTAATAAATTGCAGCTTTTTGGATCATAGATCGAAATATGGTTTTGGTGGTTAACAACGCTGTCTAGCTTTACTATTAACTGTATGAATTTAAAGTTTGATTGTTTTTCGTTTGTATTTTACTATCTCTTATGTATATTACAGAAGATAAAGTTATTGAAATCTTTCCTCCGTCTTCAAGTTCGTTAGGTCACTTATCAATAATTCTTTTTTGACGATTTCTTGTGTATTGGAAATTTTTTACGCATAATGTAAAAACAATAATTTTACCAGTATTATTTTATTCAAAGATTCATAATGTATACAATTAAGGTTTTTTAACTAATTAAGAAATTAAAAAAAGGGAAAAAAAGTCAAACTTGGCCCACAGAAAAGATATTTATTTGTGGGTTTTAAATTTAAAAAGAAAAAATGTATAAGTACAACGTAACGTAAGAATGCGTACCCTTGAACTATCGAATACAGAACAATGTACATACCATCAGAAAACTAGCTAGTTATGTTGGTTTGCTGACGCTAGACAGCCCAGTGACTATCGATGGGTTGTTTACAAAAGGATAATTTTTTGGCACTCAACTATTTTGACAATTATAACAAATAATATATATGACTCTTTCCGAACGTTTAACAGACGATTTCGTATGGCGGAAGGACTATATTGATTCTGCAGGTTCCTCATTTTAAGACTTTTCCGTAGCAGAATAATTCACAAAATACATATATCGCCTTCTTCTTGTCTCGCCTTGCTTGTAGCCTTTAAAGCATCTATTCTTTCAAGCATTATGAGGAATAGACAGCTGTTGCCTATATCAATAAAATGGGCGCTATATTCTCACATCTTTCAAATCAATTTGGGTTCCTTCAAATCAAGAGTGAAAAGGTAGTTTCTGGGCAGGCGCTTTCCATCTTAGGCTGCATCTTCACTTACCATCATCGCAGCCAAGTGTTAAAAAAAAAAAAAAAAAACCAACACAATCGCACGTAATATATGGCAATGGTGTGAAGAATCAAATTTATACTTTTATTGCGTCAGTTCAATACGAATCTAATCTCAGATTTTGAATCTCGTCAAAACGGTTAATATAAACACTGAATAGATTACGCGTTTCGTCAGATACAGGAATTTTTTGATACACCTGATTTGGATTTATTTACCAATAATCAAAATTATGAATGTCAGAGATACGCTTCATGGAAATTAAGCTTAGTCTGAAATTATTGATGCATTCAACTTAAATTTTTATGTTTTTTTTTTCAGATTAATCTAATTGCTACGCCACATTAAATGTGTCAAGGCAGAGGGCGTTGTCGTACTGCTATATTGGCACATTTAACCTTGTGCCCGGTACAGACCAACCTGCTGGTTTCGAAACCACCTAACCTATATTAAAATCCTACTTATCTGCTCTTTCAAAGAGCATCGTCATTTCCATGTTAATCTAACCCTAGTGGCAGGGAAATTATTAGGCAGTCACTACTGAGGCGCGATGTCTCTAATGCATCGCTAGACATAGTAATGGTCTCATTCCTAGTACGATTAAGTCATGGTTGTTTTATGCAAGAACAAAGGTTTAAATTATTGTGGTTCTAATATTATATTTTTATTTCAGGAAAACAGTTATCAGTTTGTAACATTCCTAACATTATAAACAATACCTAACGATTATTAGATCTAATCAGCCACCACGTAAGTAAAGATGCCACCACGACACCATAGATGGCGTTAGTAGTATTCAAATGTAACATAACGTTACAAGTTCGCGCTATCTTTTTATCTGGCCAAATAAGCGAAATCTCTGGTCATAATACTACGGTATAAAGGTCTTTAAAGGTGTCTTGATTTCCTAATCTAGTACCTATTAATGTATCTACAGAATAATTTCCCTAATGAATTAATCTCTCTAAAAGACTTGTCTTTAAACACATTAACTCTTAAAAAAGAATGCAAGCATCCTTAGCATTATAAATATTCAAAACATTCCCTTTTGAATCGGAAAATATTCGTATTAAAATAGATGATTTTAGAAAGGCTCAAAACCAATCAGTTTTTAACCGTTCATTGTTTTGCCATATAACTTATTAAAGAAAATTTTAAAGTGTATCCAGTTCTCCCTTAAAACATTTTCAGATAAAACCTATTCCTTGCATCAGTAGAAAGGTTGTCTTTTGTCAGTTAAAAAAAAAAAAAAAAAAAAAATCTCCAATTTTATCTCATTGTGTTAAATCAATTCTGGATATGTGGCATTAATTACGTATAACATTAAACGGTGCCCCTAACACGCGACATGCGTCGAAGTTAACTGACTGCAAGGCAGGTGTTCCTAAAAGCAGTAAGTTAGTCTGAATCCTCATTTAATATATTCTAAAGTACTATTACAGTAGTACAATAAACTTCTAAAAATCAGGTAAAACTGAATTCTTAGTTAATTCAAAGTTAAAATTATTATTCAACAAATAACTAATTTCTACCTTAATACAAGAATAACGTAGATGTTATTTAATGACTTATAGTTTGGTATGTAAATTATTTCTGTCGATTAATTTGTCAAGTATCAATGAACAAGAAATAATTTATGTAATGTTGTTGCATTTTTTCGATGCTCTAAACATCTGCTTGTAAACAATAAATAATCATCTTCGGGAAAGATGCGAAGTATAATTAAGAATCAAACGAACTTACCTTGTGAAGTTTGATATCTAATTATACGAGTGTCTTGACCGAAGATGATTACAAACCCACCCACCCTAATTTTTTCAAAATCCCTCGACCTATCGAAAAAATACGGCTCTAAAGAATGACGCTAGGCGGGATTTGGTGGGGCCGGGTGATGTGTTTGGTGGGAGTAAATAAGAAACTTTTTTGTCATAATAAAATTTAAAAATAATAATGAAAATATATATTTTATATATATTAAATAGCTCTAAATGTGTGATAAGGACAGTACAATCTCGCGATCTGCTGCTTGTAAACAATAAATAAGCATCTTCGGTCAAGACACTCGTATAATTAGATATCAAACTTCACAAGGTAAGTTCGTTTGATTCTTAAGTATTAAATAAGTAAATAAAGTTTTTATTGCTGACTAGCTTTTGCACACTGGATTCCCTCACATTATAAGCATAGTAAGTAGTAGTAAGCAAGCGTTTGAGTTATCTATACTAACGTAATAAATTGGAAGTGTTTGTTTGTAATCTCTTGAATTACCAGTCGAATTTTAATTTTTTTTTTTTTTGTATTTGATAGCCCATTTCTTGAGGAAAAGTTTTAAGCTATTCAGCATGGTGGTATGACTCTTAAATGCCCAGCAAAAAGAAATAAAGTAAGAAAAATTCTAGCGAAAACGAAGAAATAGTGCGGGCGGGTAATGAATTGAGTCGAGAAATAGCCGAACGAAGGCTACCGAAAAAACAGAGTTCCCACGGTATTATTAAAAAAATAAATCCACGTGGATAAAATCGCGGCCATGAGCCACTGGCTCATGGCCGCGATTATGTATGATATGTAATAATTTCTTGCCGGTTCTTCTCAGCAGAATCTGCATTCCGAACCGGTGGTAGAGTCTCCACGTGTCATAAGAGCCACGGGTTGGCTTACATGAAATACTTAAATAATTTTAAATTTTTTTTTTATTTTATTTTACTTTTAATAGAAACTTATAACTTGAGCCGTCTGTTCAATGGCCCTACCTGGGCGTACATGCGTAACGTATTTAGGACGATGTTTTACGTTCCATGTAACGCGATTGCCGCTTACTCGTTAACAGCTTAACGAGAATAGTTGACGTTTTGTCGTCATCTTTATATATTAAAATATTTTTCAAGGAATTTAATTAAAATTAGTTGAGATTAACTAGGGTGGGTGTTGCGAATGTTAACGAAGAATTTAACGCTGTGTATAATTACTCGTATCTCCCAAGTGCCGTTGTCCGTCCGTCCGTTCGTCTGTCAGCGGGCTGTATCTCATGAACGTAATAGGTAGACTTGTAATTTTCACAGAATGTGTATTAATTTTTATTGCTGTAGAAGCTGTAATAACATAGAATAAAAAATGAAACCATACTAATATTATACATGCGAAAGTGTGTTTGTTTGTTGGTTTGTCCCTCAATCACGCCGCAACAAAGCAACGGATCGACGTGATTTTTTGCATGGGTGTAGTTGAGGAACGGGAGAGTGTCTTTTTTTGGCGAGTAAACGAGCAGGCGGGTCACCTGATGTTAAGTAATTACCGCCGCCCATGAACATTTGTAGCACCAGAGGCAACACCAATGTGTTGTCGGCTTTTTATCCTGAAAAATCAAAGAGTTCCCGCGGAATTTTAAAAACAAAATCCACGCGAGCGAAGCCGCGGGCATCAACTAGTAAAGTATAAAATTAAAAATTAGAGAGGATCTCCACACAGTAAACTATTGTTTTAACTCGATATTAATAATAGCTGGTGTTGAATCTTGTACTATGGTACGGAACTCTTCGTGTGGGGGTCCGACTCGCACTTGGTCGGTTTTTAATGCATGCAATGCAAATACAAAGCAAAATTTCATAAGTATATCCGATTTGCCAATTTCATATACCTAGTTGCTAAATAATAATTAATTAATAATGAAATTGAGGGTAATCACAATTTGCAATACCAGTCAAGTGCGAACCGTAACGTCGAGCGAGCGGCGCTCGATACAGGTGATTTATCACGTGAGCTGATTAAAGCGATTCATTAGCAATAGAGGTGACAGTAATAATGATTTCCTGCTAATGATTTTGATTGCGTTGCGGTCTGACGAACGAGATGGCGCAGCGGTGAGCGGTCTTAAAAATGGGAGGTCTCGGGTTCGACTCCCGGTGGAGGCAATTTGGGAATTTATAATTTCTGAATTGTCTCTGGTGTGGTGGGAGGCTTTGGTCGTGGCTAGTTACCACCCTACCGTCAGAGACGTGCCGCCAAGTGATTTAGTGTTCCGGTGCGATGGCGTGTAGAAACCGATTAGAGGTTGGGTTGAATCTGCACTATTTGATGACAAGATAGTCCTTGACTGCGATCTCACCTGATGGGAAGTGACGATACAGTCTATGATGGTAGCGGGTAACTTGGAAGGGGTATGGCAGTTCAATTCATATCCATAATCTGTTTCTACACACCTTGTGCCGGAACGCTAAATCGCTTGGCGGCACGTCTTTTACGGTAGGGTGGTAACTAGCCACGGCCAAAGCCACCAGACAACATATTATACATAGACCGCTAAAATCATAACCATTTGGCTTTTGCGTAGACGGGTAAAAATTAAAGTTCTTGTATAATATTTTAGTCCTTTTAAATATCTCCACTGTCAAAATTAATGTCCATCATTACACAACTAAAGATTCTCTCTTAAATTCAAGACCTTCTTAAATTGCAATGGTAGAAACAATATTTCAAAAGAAGCCAACTGACTTGGGGTGAGCGTTCACTGTCCAGACTCGTAAGAACGGTTATTAAATAAATGATTTTATTTTAGGGCGAATTTCACATATCGATTTCGTTGCTGCATTTTTGACATTAAATCCAAATTCAAAATTATCGTTAAGGGCCCGTGGTCCCACCAGTAGGACAAATGTCCTACTGGTGGGACCACGTTATTTATTTCATGTAGGCCTACTTCCGACTAAATAAGAAAAGACTACACCGTGCAGCAGAGCTAGAGAGAACCGCGGTTTCTCTGCTAATCAAGTAGACTTTCAGGTCCTAATCATTTTCTATCAAAAAACCACTCTTCCGTCTTTTATACTCTCTGAGTTAGCCGCCATCTTGACTCCGCCATTTTGGATTTTTTTTTTCAACTCATTGCCAATTGAGGTTTCGAGTGATTTTTGTTTGAGCACCTATCTTCAGTACCCTGGTAGTGCTCTTCACCCGTCTCCTAAATGCTCAATCATCATCTCGCTCCATATTTTTCCTCCGAATTAATTTTTGTTCTCTATACAAAACTGTCAGGATTTAATACGGGTGTATTAAATAGTAGGTTTTTATCGCTCAGTCCAGTGGGCAAGCAGCTTCGCCTAGTCTGCGACATTCCAACACATTCAGCTAATTTTTAACCTCGACGCCATTACACCCGGAGATATTTCACGTCTTGTTGGGGAAGAGAAAAATTGTGTTTGCTTCTTAAGCAGACTCCGCTTACTCACTTGCCGCGCTAAATGAAAGAACATTTTCTGGCTCGTTATTAATTCTTATTTGCAACGTTTTATGATTGATGGAAGAAGTTCTCACTTTTGACGATACGAATTATTACAAAGTCCTAAAAGAGGTTAAAACGAGACACAAATATGGTCTGACATAAATCTATCTCGTTTTAACTCTGTCTTGAGTCTGAGCTGAGTCAGAGAACGCTCTGTAGATGTCAGCATTAGTTGCCGATTTGACCAACGGTGAGTGACGTTTTACCAAAGAATAAATCGGGCGTTCTGACAGTTTTTCAAAATATCTTTGCGCTCGGGTAAAACTTATTTTTCTTGGGTTCCCCCCGAAAACCAACGCTGCAGCTTGCTGTGGCTTTGTGCTGAGTCGGGTGCCTTATTTTTCCACGGCCAATATAAGTGATATTTTTAGATTACTTGGTAAGCGAATTTTTGTAATTGTTTCATGGAAAAATAAAAGTAATTATCTATCTATTAATCTACCTACGTAATATGTCGTTTACTATGTGTGACTAAACTCTACAGGTATCGATCAAAGTGTACGGACGGTGATGGCGACTGCCAAACAAAAAAAGTTTGAGAATTTTGAGAACTTCCCTTTGATGTCGGTTAAATAGATCGAAAATGTAACACAATTAGCGCGTCGAAGCAATCAAAAATAGCTAGCTCCCATTGTTCCGCGCGCCACAACCGGAGGTGTCAAATTTGACAGCTGTCAAAACGTTTGACGCGCCGCGTCCGCATCGCCGGCCGCAATTACAGACAATTAGATCGCCCGTGACAGCATCGACCCAGAATAAATATGTATGTGTAGTGTTGCGTTTTGTTTCATCTTCACTGATATTGTAGTAGGTGATGTGATTTTTGTTACGTGCTGTTTTTGCAACGTGTCCAGCCATTAGGCTGTCTGTCAGCCACACTGATTGTATCGGTTATATATAGGGCGAAAACATGTAGCACCTTTGGAAGAACAAGGGTATATTGGCAATTTTCGCAATTTAACGGGAGAGCCATTTTAAGGTTTTTTTAACAGACTTCCAAAAAAGGAGGAGGTTCTCAATTCGTCGGAATCTTTTTTTTTATGTATGTTCCCCGATTACTCGAAGACGCCAGCAGGGCGATTCAGACCTGTTCGATAACATACCGTGTCGATACGGTTAGATATCGATCTCTTTTTGTCGTGTGGATTCAGAGCGAGTGAAATATATGTTATCGTACGGTAACAAACCGAATCGATCGACAAATAAGTTATCGGTCTGAATCGGGGGGCTGGACCGATTTGCAAATGAATTAGTTTAGTCCAATATCAGCAG
Source organism: Hipparchia semele (assembly GCA_933228805.2). Lineage (NCBI taxonomy): Eukaryota > Metazoa > Arthropoda > Insecta > Lepidoptera > Nymphalidae > Hipparchia > Hipparchia semele. Next base: position 1,270,659 of record OW121733.1, on the reverse strand, counting down.
AGCCAGACCATACTGAATCCAAAATAATATAAACGTACAACGCTACAAAATATAACAACAATTTTAGTTTGTACACGTATACAATATATACATATATTAAAGTCAGTTTTTTAAAGAGATATTTAGAGAACATTAATTTTTGAATAAGGTACATTATTACATCTTGCTGTACTTGTTCACACGAGTCCTCTATCATAACGTCAGTAGTACTCGGCTAAGTATCATAATCTACTACTCAAGAGCATAACCGTCGCATCTCCAGAGGAAACTCTCGAGACAACTTCACGAAGACCACTTACTGCTTATAATATCATGATAATTAACCTTCAAATGACAACCTGATCTGAACTTTACCGCTTGAATGAAATGGTCCAATTTGCGTTGTACAATTAATTGGTCTACGCGATAGTACAAAAGTTCGCTTTAAGTGATGAACTTTGTACTTATAAGTTTTAACTTTTTAGTTTTTTGACGATAATAATGTGAAAATTGTGATTTACGTTTTAATTTATTCTCTTCTTTTGTTCTTACTAATTAGAATATTGTCTTTTAATCTTGATTAATCCTTCTAAGGGTAAAAACATGCCAAAGATGCCTCACTGCGATACCTCGCGGTCGCGGTTTAGCTCGCTACCTCGATGTCACCTCCATGTAAAACAAATGTATGCAAATAGACGAGCGCGAACATGTCTAAGATACCTCGCTGTACCGCGATGTATCGCAGTGAGGTATCCTTCGACATGTTCGCGCTTATCTGTTTGCATACATTTGTTTTACATGGAGGTGACATCGAGGTAGCGAGCTAAACCGCAACCGCGAGGTATCGCAGTGAGGTATCTTTGGCATGTTTTTACCCTTATGGTATAAATGCGAAAGTTTGGATACATGGATGAATGGATGGATGTTTGTTACTCAATCACGCCGCAAAGACAGAACCGATTTGGTTGAAATTCTGGAATGGAGATAGCTCGTATCTAGGTAATCCTAGGTACTTTGTATTTTGAAAGTTAAAGAGATCCCTCGGGAATTAAAAAACCAATCCACTCTTACGAAGTCGCGGGCATCAGCTAGTGGTTAAAAGACTTCTGTCTCCAGCACTGGTAGCATGGGCAGGAGATAAAAGTTTTATCCCTGATTTTATCCACTGACAGGGGATAAAATTATCTTTTCCTATGCTAAAGCATGGCGACAGGGGAAAGGAAAAGTATGTTCCTATAAGAACATGGCCACTGTGGATATTATTTCCACCGTTTTGCTCATGCTCGACAGGTGGATAAAAGAGAGCGAGGGGATAAACATTTTATCCTTCCCCCGGGGATAAAATTTCTCCCGCCCATGCTACCAGTGCAGGCGTACTGTTCAAGGTTCAATCCTCGGCACGCATCTCTAACTTTGCAAAGTTATGTAGTTAGTTTTTTTTTTTCAATTTATTGAACGAGCGAAGCGAAGTTCTCTGAGTCAACTAGGGCGCTTGCCTACTAGACAGAGAAGTGTGTCCGTCTAAATGTCTGTCAGAGCCCTATAACTTCTGAATTACTGAATATTAGAACGTGAAACTTGGTTGAAAATTCAGTTATATCCTGTACTTGAACAACAAATACTAAAATTAGATAAATGTTATAAAGAAACGAAATTATTTAATTTTAATGCGCCATCTATTAGCATTATTGTGAAGCTAATAGCTAATAGATGGCGCTGTGTCAGTAAAACAGTTTTATGTCAACTATTATTTTTTTTATTGTGTCTAATGTTAAAAGTTAATTATTACAATATATAATTAAAACTTTTGGGAATTATGGGATATCGCGAGGTCTCAGTTCGGGGCGAACCACTAGTTTATATCAAAGAATATAGTATCTATAATATTAAATGTTTGATTTGTATGTATAGATTAAAAGGAAATGGCGTGATAATTAATACTCTACGCCTGAGCGAGTGCAGCGAAAGTGTAACGTTACACTTTTTTATGCGAAGTCGGTGAATGACCTTTATATTTTTGTAATTATATAAAACTTACTAATATTATAAATGCGAAAGTGTAGTTGTTTGTTCCTTCAATCACGCCGCAATAGAGATACGGATCGACGTAATTTTTTACCATCAATTTTTGAAAAATATTCTTCGCTATGTAACTTTTGATGTAGTGTTAAAATGACGTCTTAAGATCGAGCAAAAACAAAAGTGTTGTGTATTTTACTTTAATTTTTAATTTCTTTTTATGTTTTTTTTATTACATTAATGGCATTAGAAATCATGTTCTGTGAAAATTTCAAGTATCTACCTATCACTGACAACCCGCTGGTCCCGGTCCCGTTGGTTATTTATCATTCGGGTACGTAACCCTAAAAAACAAACAAACATACTTCCGCATTTATAATATTAGTAAGGATGACCTTTCGGATCAGGGAAAATTAATTTATCTCCAACAAATCTGCGTCCCGCTCGCACGGTCACGTATAAGTAGGGTGCGAATGAAACGGCAAATATTTACTCGGCTCCCGGTCCGAGAGCTTATTAGCGCGGGCAGATTGCGATCGGCTAACACGGGCTGTTTGCTAGGAGTTGACTAGGAGCAAGCTTTTAGAAATACAATTTTGAATCAAGTTATAAACGTAAAAATTCTTCTTATAAAACCGACTTCAAACCCCACTACGAAGTATATCAATTGTGCCTATAAAATTTGATGAGTTCCCTCGATTTCTCCAGGATCCCACCGTGAAAGACGTGCCGCCAAGCGATTTAGTGTTCGGGCACGAAGGCGTGTAGAAACAGGTTAGGGGTATGGGTTGAATTTACATGGCCATACCCCTTCCAAGTTAGCCCGCTACCATCTTAGACTGCGTCGTCACTTACCATCAAGTGACATCGCAGTCAACGACTATCTTGTTAACATTTAATTTTGAGAATCGTGGCTCTTATACTAAGTCAATAATTAATCAACGTTTAGTCGTACCACTTACCACCCTATCGTCAAAGACTTGCTGCCAAGCGATTTAACGTTCCGGCACGATGGCGTGTAGAAACAGACTAGGGTTTAATTTACATTGCAATACCCCTTCCAAGTTATCCCGCTACCATCTTAGACTACGTCGTCACTTACCATCAAGTGAGATCGCAGTCAACGACTATCTTGTTAACATTTAATTTTGCGTATCGTGTCTCTTATACTAAGTCAATAGTTAATCAACGTTCTGAAAATATTTTTTTTTTTATTCGAAGACAAGATAGCTCTTGATGAAATTCTGCTTAGAACAGTGTATAGCATCCACTAGCTTCGAATCTAGTTATAAATCGTATGTCACACGGTTTTATGCGAGGATATTATGGCCATAAAAACTAACATGGAGCGGCTTAGATTGTTGTAAAATAGACCCTTTTCAGACGCCTTCAGATAAGACGGGGACTATAACATCAACTATAAAAATGGTTCGCCGAAAATTCACTTCAGTCTGTAGGTAAGCCTCCGTTAAACAAAAAAAAGACGTGTGGCACTCGGGGACTGCCGCGGTAATGCTATTGCATAGCATTTTTTACCAACGTCATCTAGCGGTGAGAGGAGTCCCGTGTCAGGTTATTTTCGTTACGGAATTTCTGGATTCGGTCTCCACGCTCAAGGCCCGCGATAGAAGCTATGCAATAGCTTAATAATAATTCACGAAAACTTCATCATTTTTTTTTTGTAATTGTATTGCCTTTTTTATGTAACTCTGAAAATTCAGAGGTCGGGATCGAACTCGCGACCCCTCGTATTAGACACCGCAATCCTACCCACCAGGTATTTTTTTTTTGAAACCTCGAGCGTGCTGTGAAGTCCTGTGGGCTCTTTTTAACCCCCGACGCAAAAACGACGGGGTCTTATAATTTGATGTGTTTGTGTGTGTGTGTGTGTGTGTGTGTGCGTGTGCGTGTGCGTGCGCGTGCGCGTGTGCGTGTGCGTGGCATCGTAGCACGGATGAACCGATTTTGTTCGAAGTCGGTTAAAAAGAGGCATTTCCTTTCACAACAAAGTGTTTATATTGTTTTGAACTAAAACAATATTTTCAAACAACACGGATATAATAATAAATAATCTATAGTAGGTAAAACTGTTCTATCGCGATACATTTCTGTGGTTCATCTCAATAATAAAAAGGCCACCTACAGTGTCGTGAGATGTCACACATTTGCAATTTGGGTCACGTTGGAGATTTTAGCGCAGAGATTGAAATGTTACACTGTTGCTTTTCATGGCTTTCATGTTATATCTACTTGGCAGATACATTAGTATAGTCGGTATATAACTGCCTTGTTGGTCTAGTTCGACTACGGATGACAAAGTTCCGGGTTCAGCTCCTTGGCCGGGCCAAAAATGTATCACACTATCACATCACACTAATCTTATAAAATCGAAAATTTGTATGTGTATGTTTGTTACTCCTTCACCGATTTGGCTAAAATTTGAAATGGAGATACTCATATCCAGAATTAAAACATAGGCTACATTTTATCCCGGAAAATTAAAGAGTTCCCATGGGAATTGAAAAAACCTTGATGAAGTCGCGGGCATCGTCTAGTTCTAAATATAGCGTAGTAGCAGGCTAATATGGAAGGGGTATGGCAATGTATAGTATATTCAACCCATACCTGTAATCGGCTTCAGATCAGACCAGAGACAATTCAGAAATTATCCAAATTGCCCCCGCCGGGAAAAAAAGTTAAAAATAACCTCGTAAAACAGGTCAACTTTTGATCCTAAACCTATCGATAGATTGACTTTAAGAAGGCAGTCAGCCTCTACCGTTGTAAAATGACAGTTTTACGATTATTTGTTCTTGCTAGCACGCGAGTGCGCCGAGCTGCAATATGCAGTTACCGATATTTGTCCGACATGTGAAGATTTCAATCTCGCACGCTCGCACCGCCCTCCGCTTGTATTCTACGTGTAGACAGAGTAAGCCGTGGATTTTGCTGCGATAGCTTTTATATTATACTAGCTTTAAGAGAAATTGTTCGTCTGAAGTTAGATTCTCAAAAATCCCGCGGGAACTTCTGTTTTTCCGGCGTAAAAGATAGTCTGCGCGACTTCCCTCAAATATGGTTGAGCGAAGCAATGGCTGGATCATGCGTCGTGCTCGTGAACGGGTGCCGCCAACGGGAATGGGTCTGCTTTGACTTCCCATGCTGACATGTGTTAGATTATATTATGTATTGTATTTTTGAAGCTTCACTGTGGAAGCACTGTATACTTAGCTTAGTTTTATTACTTAGTGTAAAATTAGTTTATTTTATTTTTTGAAAAGAGCAACTGCTGAGTTTCTTGCCGGTTCTTCTCAGCAGAATCTGCATTCCGAACCGGTGGTAGATTTCTGACTTATCATAAGTGCTACAGGGTAGCCTACATGAAATAAATAAATTTTGAATTTGAATTTCCCAAGTCATACTAAAGGGAAGAAGTAATAGTTTGCTGTAATCCACCAAACTAGGAAAAAATCTGTATAACGACCCGCGTCGCCCGCGCCGTATAACGTCGTTTCTCTAGATTAGAAGAAACACAGGAACAACACCACGCCAACACGCAGCGCCACACAAATTCGCAGGGAGCCGCTGGATATAGGCGGTGCAAGACCGAGCCCTGTGGAAGTCCATGCATGAGACCTTTGTCCAGCCGTGGACGTCTATCCGTTGACAAGTGTCCGTAAAATTAAGTAAAACCCATAAACAGAATTGTTTAGTTTGATAGCGTTTAAAAAAAGTGTAAAGTTCGTACACCTAGTGTTGGAGATAATTACCGAATACCAGCGCTACAAAAGGCGGAATGCATTTCTCATTTTAAAGCCGAAAACTGAAATGAAAACCGTCCGTGCTTTGTATAGATATAGCATGTAGTTGCAGGCTATATAGAGTTCAATTCGGTGTTTTTTCTGGTTCAAAAATAAGTGCTACAAAATGCATGCAATGCATCTTCCATGTGTATCGAGACAGCTGTCTCTTATCACAAAGAATAAAATATTCTTGCAGTATTTGATGACCGCGTGGATTTAGTTTTTAAATTCCCGCGGGATCTCTGATTTTCAGGGATATAAAGCCTGTATCACTCAGTGGCGTGCACAGGATGTACTACAGGGTAGGCAGATGATACAAAATGGAAAAAATCTTCAGTGCGAATTATAAAAAACTTAAGGGTAGGCATTGTACAAATTATAAAAAGCCTACCCTTAAGTTTTTATAACACGTACTGGCGATTTTCTTCATTTTATATCAGTTTGCCGCGTTATGCCTACCCTGTGTGCACGCCACTGGACTCACTATCACTAGTCCCCAACTATATCCACGTAAAAAAGAATTTCGTTTATCCGCAGCTCTGTTGCTGCGTGATTGAAGGGCCAACCTATACACGTTTTCGTGTTTATAATATTAGTAAGGTTAGGCTTTTACATAAACTTACACACGTCTTGCTCTTGCGCCGCCTGTATCCAGCGGCTTCCTCTGACTCGTCTGATGTCGTTGGTCCACTAGTGGGGGTCTGCCAACACTGCGCTTCCCGGTGCGGGGTCGACACTCCAGCACATTGGGACCCCAACGACCATCAGCTCTTCGAACTATGTGCCCCGCTCATTTCCACTTCACTTTCGTGTCTTTAGTCTAGTCCGGAATCTGCTATTAAGGCTTATATATATCACGAGACGATTTAAACCGATTTTCAAAATGTAAAGAACAAGAGATCTCACGAAAATACCGTTGTTTACGCGACTCTTCGCTGATTATTTACTTGTTTGAACGCTTTACAGCAAATTAATTCGGTTTACATTTACACTGTCTTAAGGTGCGGTTACATTGTATGACGGGGAGCGGGCTTTAGTAGATTACTGTGAATCAGACATGCCCAGCGAAAAGCAACGAACAGGTTTAGCGCTTGCCAAGAAGATATCTATTCTCTCTTGCGTAGGAAGATATCTACTCTAGTTACTCGTATATGCGGCAGGAAACATGGACGCTGGCAGAGCGTTTCGCTTCTGTGTGGTTCTAGTTATAGCTAGTTATAGCTATAATAATATTGTTATAGCTAGTTTTCTTAAAATTTAAGTTTACTTTTATGCACTTGTAGTATTGTTAAGTACAATTAAAAATTCGCCCGCGCATTCGCTCTCCAGTAGGGCTAAGATGCGTGCCACGAGAAAATTTTGTCTACACCTTACTCGTGAATCTCTATAGAGATTCACATAGAGATTACGAGTAAACGGGTAATAATAATTAAAAAACGTTCAAAAAATCGTGTCAATTTGTTGATACATTGCTACATGATTGAAAGGCAAACCAACAAACAAACACACTTTGACATTTATAATAGTACTAGCTTTTGCTCGCGGCCTTGCTCACGTTAAGTTTGATTTTTCAAACCCCTATTTTACCCCCTTAGGTGTTGAATTTTCAAAAATCCTTCCTTAGTGTGCGCCTACGTCATAAAAAGAACCAACTGTAAAAATTTCAAGTTTCTAACTTCAGTAGTTTAGGCTGTGCGTTGATATCTCAGTCAGTCAGTCAGGACTTTGAATTTTATACTTATAGATTAGGCGTTAAAAACTCCTCTCCCGTGTTAACATAAACGCACCCTTAACACGACTTACCCAGGTGTTTCTGAATGAATGTTTGTATATCCCTCCCTAATAGTCTCTAAACTCGCTTCGGTTGCTCCGAGAGGATTTGTTGTTCTGCTTTGTCCCTTCGTTAATTAAAATTAAGCAACAAAGTAATGCTCGAATTTTGTTAAGCGTGAGTTAATTAATTACTAATTAGCAGCGGTGATACGTATAGCTTAGTGGTTACGACCTCAGCCTCCTTCTCAGGTGATACGGTGTTCGAATCCCAGGCATGCACATTTTGACCTATTTAAACCGACTTCCAAAAAAAAGGAGGTGGTTGTCAATTCGTCGGAACTCGGTATCTTATGAGAAAAAAGCTAAGAAATAATTTTTGAGATTTCAACCCGCGAAGAGTTAAAATAGGGGTTTTTCAAATTCAAATTCAAAATTTATTTATTTCATATAGGCTAACTTGTAGCTCTTATGACATGTCACAAATCTACCACCGGTTCGGAATGCAGATTCTGCTGAGAAGAGCCGGCAAGGAACTCAGCAGTTGCTCTTTTCAAAAATAGAAATTAACGTGAGCAAAGCGGCGGGCAAAAGCTAGGCCCATCTTTCAAACGCCCAAATAAACCCTTTCCTTAGAAATTCCCACCCTTCAATAATATAATAATAACACGTCAATACCTACCTCATAAGGGGGGTGTCAAACTCCGGCCGATTCGGACCCTCGTCACTATGTATTCAAAAAGAGTAGGTGTGTATGTCTTTGTGACAGCTCTATTAACGTATCTCATAGAAATATGCGAATTAATAGAACTCTATTTTTATAGATTCTTGTACATTCTGTAAACCGCCCCTAGAACAAGTCACAAAGAGCAAAAATACCGGCCAAATGCGAGTAGCACCCACGCACGGTTCCGTACCAAGATCGAGCAAAAACATAACTTTATTGAATAGAGATCCCTCTTAAACTTTTAACTTTTTTTATTGTTTGTTGTTATAGCGGCAATAGAAATACACATTCTGTGACAAGTATCTACTTATTACGGTTCATGAGATACAGCTTACTGACAGACAGACGGACGGTGGACAGCGGAGGCTTAGGGTGTGGGGTTGCAGAATCATTGGCACCCTTTGGTTAAGGGTGCCAATAAGTAAAAAAAATTAGTTCGTAATTTTGAATCTAAAGTCGTATCAATGCAATTTTGAACCTAAAAATAAATAAAAAATAAAATATATTCACGACGACTATAGAAACTCCTCTTTTGTTTTCGTCTATTGAAAATTTAATTTGCTTACTGTGATAAACTATTGATTATTATATGATATTGTGACCTATGCCATGCGCGGGAGTTATTTTCTGGCATTCCGAACCAGAGTGGTAGATTCTTTTGACGACGAAAGCACTTTGTAAAAGTTTATTTAAAAAAAATCTATTATTTTTATTTATTTTAAGTTAATTTTATCTTTTATGTTTCTATTTAATGTGGTGTACAATAAAGGGTATTCATTTCATTCTAATTCTAAAAAAAACTCTACCTATTGTCAAACTACCTATTGGTAAAGTACGCTTTTCGCTGAGACTACTTTATTTTGGAAATAGTATGACATTAATTCCGTTAATTTACAGTTCGCACTCGGCAATTCATTAATGAATTAATTTTAATCGCATTGACTCGCATAATTTCCCCACTAATTAACAGAAGCCCGATTAATTACTAGTGTGTTTGGAGGGTTGGCTCACAATTACATTGTTCGAGTGTTCTTTTTGATGTTAATAATGAAATTGTTATCTGTTGAAACAACGCAATGAATCCTATTAATATTATTAATGCGAAAGTTTGGATGTATGTTTGTTACTCAATCACGCCGCAATGTCTTTATAGTCTGGAATAGAATATAGACTACTTTTTATATCGGGAAATAAGAGAGCTCCCGCGGGAATAAAAAACCTTAATCCACGCGAACGAAGTCGCGGGTATCGTCTAGTTATAAATATATCTATTATCAAAATCAAAATAAAATAATATAAAAATATTCCTTACTTCGATATTATAATATAAATGCGCAAGTGTGTTTGTTTGTTGGTCTGTCCTTCAGTAACGCTTCAACTTCGATCAATTATATTATTCGATGTGATTTTTTGCATGGGTTTATCTCTTGTCCTATTGAGCACTGGTAGCATGGGCGGGAGAAATTTTATCCCCGGGAAAAGGATAAAACGTTTATACCCTCGCTTAGCTTTATCCACCCGTCGAACATGGGTACAGCGGTGGAAATAACACTCAGTGGATATACATCGCCTTCTCCTCTGTCGCCATGCTTTAGCATAGGAAAAAGATAATTTTATCCCCTGTCAATGGATAAAATCGGGGGATAAAACTTTTATCTCCTGCCCATGCTACCAATGCTAGAGAGTATCATAGGATACCACATTATCATACCCATGTATAAAAATCACGCAATGAAAAACATGTCAACCAAATATATAACGTTGATATTAAAATGTCGTAAAAATTTACGTACCCTATTTAATTCGTGTTGCAGCGCATTTACAAAATTGGTATTCAAATTAAATATCCCGTAACTGTACGGCTCCGTACGTAGAACGTGCATGCTCACGTCCAATGGAATATTTTATATTTTCCGGTCGGGCGATACCGGCTGCGTACGATCAGAACATTGTAAGTGCATTTGGTTACTTTTGAATTTAAAATGAGCTCGAAAAATTTCCTTTACTTGTTGACACTTATTTTTACAGCCTCAATAGCCCAACGGATAAAGGTTTGGATTGAAAACTGAAAAGTAGACTGTAAACTCCACCCATGGTACTGTTATTGCACCCACTCCTTACAAAAGAAACCTTTTTTAATTCCACCGGGAACTCTCTTATTTTCCGGCATAAAAGTAGCCTATGTTTTATTCCAGACTATAATCTATCTCTGTGTGAAATTTCAGCCATATCGGTTCAGTCGTTGCGGCGTGATTGAGTAAAACATCCATACATCCATTCATTCAAACTTGCGCATTTATAATATTAGTCAGATAGTTGGAGTTATATGATGAAAAATTGAAAATAAGTAATGCAAGACCTTTAATTAATTACTTACTAGATATTTTTAATGGAACACTTGGCACTCTCAATAAAATAACGACTGAAACTAAAATATAAACTTTGTGACTCGACGAAGAATTTACTAGATGACATGTTTTTTTCTTTGAATTCTATGAAACCGAACCATATTTGATTCTTTATGGAAAGCACCTTATGTTTTGTTTTATCTAGATTTTGAAGTTTGCTCTTTTAGGTCAGTATTCTGCTAAAATTCATTTTGCTAAGATTTCGTAGGTTTTCGTTGTTTTATTAAGAGTATTCTGTAAATTGTCATTGTCACTTATTGTGTTTTGATTTGCAGTGGGCCGTGTAAAAGGCCGTTTTAAATATTTATAAACGCGGCGTTTTAATACGATTCCGTTGCGACGTAATTGAGTAACAAACCGAAGCGCGCTCCATTCGTTTCAATTGATATCGATTCTTTTGTTCGATTACTAATTCGATTGCTCGATAGCTTAATACGATTTGTTTTAACTTTTAGGTCAAACGGTTATGGACCGGCCATAATCGAGTTGATTCGAATATAATTCGACTGCTGCTGCGGGATTGTCTAATAAAACCGGCCAAGAGCGAGTCGGACCTGCACATAAAATGTTCCGTACCATCGTACAAGATTTAACTAAGAGCTATAATTAAGATCGAGCAAAAACGAAAGCGGAGAACCTCTTTAATTTTTAACCTTTTTTATTATTTGTTGTTACATTAATGGTATTAGAAATACGTCATGTTCTGTAAAAATTTCAAGTATCTACCTATTACGGTTTATGAGATACAGCCCTCTGACAGACAGATGGAAAGCGGAGGTTAACTAATAGGGTCCCATTGGCACCCTTAGGGTTCGCTTAGCCCTAAAAATGATTGCTCTAGTGTCCCCAATGAGTACTGTCTTCGAATTGAGGTTTGGGGGTCATTATGCGAAAAGCTACTCTATTTAAAGAAGCATTTAAGTTTAATTTTGAGTAACTCAGCCCTGTCTAACCCCTTCCCGCCGTAGGTATGGTTTCCATAAGAGACGTTTGGTCCTGAATTTCGCAAAATTATGTCTTTATTTAAATGATATTCTACTTTTTTTTTTTTGTTTCAGGTACGTAGCAGGTCTATTAAATTTTGGCTCATACAAGTCGTACATTAAAGTACAGGTAAAGGGTAGAGGAGTTAAAAAGGTGTTGCAAACCCTGAAAAGGCCACAGAAAGGTGAAGAGTGATTCAGTATTTACTTCTAAAGCTGTATGTATCATGTTGTATAGTATAGGTATACCCTGCAGTGAAAATTTCACATTGACTGGCTCTCGCATCATAGATCGTGATCTATCAATGCACTGTGGGTTGATACATCAGTCAGTCAGTCACCTTTACCTTTTATATATTTAGAAGACTATCTTTCCTGGAAAGTTCGATGTTAATAGCACAGGTTAATAGTATCTAAATATGATATACGTATAGGTTACCTGATAGTATTAAACAACAATTAAACTTCATACATACAAAACGAAATTCAGAACTACCCTCATAATTAAAGATGCTTAATTTATTATGCGGGAAGTTATCACGGCAACTAGATTGTCATCTGCGGTACACCGCGCTACGTGAAAGTTTCAACCGAACTGGGCTGTACGTAATTTCGGTGAAGCATTTCGGGACATGTCTTTGATTTTGTCTATTCGCTAGCTTGTGCCCGCGGCTTCTCTCGCGTTAAGTTCTGTTTTTCAGCCCCTTATTTTACCGCCTTAGGCGTTGTGTTTTTAAAAATCCCTACGTCAGAGTAGCTATCTGGATATCTGTGTCTGTTTGAGCTGAGCGTTGATAGATCAGACAGTCAGTCATTCGCCCTTCACTTTTACATATATTTAGATTTATTTATTCTGTACCACAACTTAAGTTAAAAAATGTCACGCAGCAACGAATCACGATGTGATTTTTTTGCATTTTTATTATAGTTACCTAGGTTTAGAGGACCTGAAGAGTGATATAGGCAACTTTTTTACCAGAAACACAAAGGATTCTCGCGGGATTTGTAAAAAGTTAACTCCGCGTGGATGAAGTCGCGTGGAAAAGCTAGTAATAATATAAAGGACGTGTACATGTACAAGGATAGCTCATCTTAATTCCTCAGAAATTACAGTCGCGTTCCTGGAGATCTGTAAATGTTAATGTAATTTATCTTTGCTGGTACAATTACGTATATTTCTATAAAAATATCTCATTACCATTTCGGGACACGTCTATGAACTTAATTTCTTAGGAAATATAGAGATAGCATTTCTAGAGATTACTTGTGTTATAAATGTAAAATCTTTTCTTTGCCGCTACAATTATATTTCTCTAAAAAATATGTTTAATATTTCGGGTCACGACTTTGAAATTAATTCCTTAGGAACTAATAAGGTCATATTTCTGGAGATTGTTTCTATAGTAAATGTTTTTTGTTTTCTTTGCTTATATATTATATTATATTTATACTTAATTATTGTATTTTTCTACAAAAATATCTATATATAAATATTTAATCCTATCGTAGCAATTCTGTGCAATCCTTGGTGTGAAAGTGAATGTTCTGAAATGGTGTCGAACAGTAATTGAAGTTAAAACGTATAACATTTACAATTTAAATTGGTTGGAATTTAACTGTTACTGAGTAAGACTAACTGATTTATTGCGATTTTTTTTTTTAAATATAGAGTAAATAGTAATAGAGTGAATAGGCATCTTCTAGGCAAACGCGTTACACCTTAGACCGCATCATCACTTTCCATCAGGTGTGGTAGTGGTCAAGCGTGTGCCTATAATGTATTAAAAAAAAAACCATCTAAAAGAAAAAGGTAATTCTGTACAAGAGTCACCACTTTGGATCTACATATTTCATTTTTATTTTATTTTATCTATTTGGATATGATATTATATTGATACTATCAAGTATCAATAGATGGTGCGAGCGAGGTCGCGTAAAAGCTTGTCGAAAATAAAACTATGTAGTTTCTCTTATCAGGCTTGATTTCTGAAATAAATCATGAAACATCCTATAAGAACTTGTCCGGAGATACCCTTAATTCACGGGTATCCTACTCAGTGAGTGATATATGCCCGGAATAGGGTTTTAAATCTTTAAACTTGGACAAGTTGGAGCGCAGTTGTAACTACCCGCAGTTCGCGGGAGATCATATGCGGCTCCCGGTTCTAGGTTTTGAATAATTTCCACATACTTCCTTCCGGAATATGTTTACTTTGCTACTTAGTTACTTAAGCAACTACTTTAAAGTTAGCCGTTGCGTAGTGGTTTTAATGCTTAGTTTGTGATTTATGGCATTTAAAACAGATTTTTTAAATAGAACTCCTGTTAAATCGAAATTTTAGTTTTTTATCACTCCGTGAATACTCGACGTAATGCTCTGTGTTATTTACAAGAACTGCACCGTGTTTGTCTGTCTGTGTATCTGTCTTTTTGCCTGTCCTGAAGGTGTTCGTCGCAGCAGTTAAATATTTTAACGACGACTGGTTTTTAATTAAGAAGGTTCTTTATGTTTGCTGAAAATCTGATCAGTTGTTTATGGATTATCAGCTCTTTTTTCAGCTTTATCGGTCTTCCAATTTATATTAATAATAGTTTTTGCTCGGGGCTTCGCTCACATTAAGTTCGATTTTTCAAATTCCTATTTACCAGTGATTTGAGTTCTGCGTTGATAGATCAGTCAGTCAGTCAGTCAGTGACCTCTTCCTTTTATATATCCAGAAGATAACTTCCACTTGTCTAATCGAATATAAACATAATTTCAAATCTCCTATCTATTCGAATTGTCAAAAAAAAAAAAAACAAAATAAATGGGGGTACATAATTTATTTGGAATCAGTAATAAAAACGCGGCGTTAATGAAATGTTAACCAAGGAAAGCGTTCAAACGGGAAATCCGGCGGACATTGCTAACGTTTCATTACACGTCAGCACCCAATGCTTTAACGTGATACGATCTTACCGTCTACCCTCAGACTTGACGATTAGACAATCGCCCACTTCCATCTTTTTTAGGGTTCCATACCCAAAGGGTGACCAACGGTACCCTCAAACCTTTATATATAGGTAAATAAGTAAATGAAAACTTTAGTTTCATAGCTTAACAAAAAAGACGCTATAAAATGTCCCTCTCCAATTACTAAAACATAACTCATCAGCCTATCGTGCAAAAGCTTGGTATTTTATCAAACTTTGAGCATATAACTAACATATATTCGTATACTCAAAGTCACCAAAGCACCATAGAATTTCACTGCTAGGTAAATTAAGTATATTTTGTTCGCAAATTATTCATCGCACCAAGCTATTAAAGCTATTACAAAATTAGTTTACATTGCATATTCAAACAATAAGCCTTCCGCGCTCCGGCACGAGAGGTGCTAACTCGTCGAAAGCTCAATTGGAAATGAGTAAAACGACTATGGGCCTTTTGAATTTGGAACAATCGTTGACCGCTGTTTTGTTAGGAACGCTTTCAGAAATTTTTTGAATTGTGAGCTTTTAAAATCTGCGTCCAATTTGCATTTATGAATTTTCGATTCGTTGCATTTTCGCGGTTAAACTAAAATGGCGTACCTAATAATAATAAATTGTTTGCAATACTAAACATTTTGTACTAATTTGAATAGTATTTTGATTAGATCAAATATCACACCCAATCATAGGTACCTACTGAACAGCCATTTGTATTTTGGACTAGATAGTGTCCGCGACTTCGTTTCGTCCCAGTTTCTACTAAACTAAGCATAATGGTTATGAAATAAATTTCTTTCTTTTTTTGGTTAACATGTTGTTTTTTTTAAAGTTCTGATGTGTTGTTTCATTATTTGGTGTACAATAAAGAATATTTTCATTTCATTTAATTTTTCATGTCTTTTGTTTACGAGTTTGAAATTCTTGGTATGAGAGAATGTTTGACTTGATTTGTTCAATTAGGTACATTTATAGTTTTATTTGTTCTAGTTTTGGTCTAACATTTTTAGCAGACTGCTGATTTTTAGCGGTGCGGTAGCGATATGCCAGTGTCAATTTTTTCCATTTCAATCAAATGGAATGCCCTTCCGGTTTCCATTTTTCCAACTTCTATGACTTGGGTATAATTCTTGCAATTCATGAGGGCGCGTAGCTTATGGTTGTGCTCAAGACGTTTCTGTATAAGTGTGAGTTGGATTGGTGTACCTACGTAGGCATTTTTGCATTTTTGAAGCTTTATTGTGGAAGCACTGTATACATAGCATAGCTTTGTAAAAAAAAATTTTTTTTAAAAGAGCAACTGCTGAGTTTCTTACCGGCTCCTCTCAGCAGAATCTGCATTCCGAACCGGTGGTAGATTTATGACGTGTCATAAGAGCTACAAGTTAGCTTACATGAAATAAATTAATTTTGAATTTGAATATAATAGGCATGTACACGAGGTGACCAGGCGCGCTCGTGAAGCGCAAGAACTCCAAATGGAGAGTGAATACGAAAAGGCATCTTCTAGGCAAGCGCGTTCCACCTTAATCTGCTTTTTTACGTGATTGATCGCAGTTAAGCACTAGTTTATATCTTATCGAAGATATAAATGATTGAAGTACGGCTTTTCTGCATCCACGTGAAATATGTACGTGATATCGTATTATGCTCATTATAAAGTCAACGGAACGTGAAGTGGCCGGATCGGGAGAGGATGTGACGTCACATGGCTCGAGAGGCTCTCACTGCGCGCTTTAATCAAGGATTCCTTTAATAGCGCTGTCAGGAAACGTAGCAAAGCAGCATGTAAGCTGTAGAGGCCCTTTTTTTAAGTAAGGATGCGGCAAAGGTATAAGCGTTTTTGAAATGAATCATTACCAAGTACCAACATTATAAATGTGAAAGTGTGTTTGTTTGTTGGTTTGTTTTACAATCGCGCGGCAACAGAGCAATGGATCGACGTGATTTTTTTAACGAGGACTTTTTTTAAAGTTTAAGGACTTGGAGAGTAACATAGCCTTTTATCCCGCAAAAATAGAAGGCCGACGATATGGCGGCTTAAAGTTAGTTTTTTAGTCAAAATCATTAAATTGCAAATCGCTAGCAGGTTCAGCTGTAGATATTCTTCTGACTTTCCAACCAATAACCATCCATGCATGTCCTCCTGTCTTATAAATTCTTGTAGGATATATTTGTTACTCGTTTAGCTTTAGAAATCTCGCAGGAACTCTTTGATTTTCCGGGATAAAAACTAGCCTATATTACTCTCCAGGTTCTCAACTATGCAAAAAATCACATCTATCTGTTGATATGTTGCATGATTGAAGGGCAACCAACAAATAGCTAATATGACGTAGGCATCCGCTAAGAAATGATTTTTGAAAATTCAACCTTCAAGCGGGTAAAATAGGGGTTTGAAAAATCAAATTTAAAGTGAGCGAAGCCGCAGGCAAAAACTAGTCAGCTAATAAAGGGTTTGGAGTTGACAAAACTTCAAGATTATTTTTAACAGAAAAAACGCCGTAAATGCGCCCATACTTTTACATCAAAATTTAACTCCACTCTACACTAGAGTAGAGACAGTCGCGGGATAACGCTAAGTGGCGGAGTGGTCTGTGAGACTCTTTAACTAAAGGGTTCGCCGTTGACTTGGCAGCTTATGACGTATTTTGAGCTATCTTTCTTTTAATTAAACAAAATTTTTTATATTCTCGTTTTTCCCTTGGATTTTGTTCATAACGTATCCTGTACTTACGCTTGAAGGCTCACATTCATTTAATTTATTTTTTATTTTTTTATTTATTTATTTTATGGAAACATACAGTGTGAATTGTCTTAAATCTAAAAACAGATTTATAATTATGTCTGAAAATCACTAACTAATTATCGTTAAATCTTTTCATTAACTATCATAAGTATATAGCTTTAATCAAGTCTAAGAGTGAGCTTTTTAAATCTATACTAAGGAGAACCCTAACGAAGAGTTAGAAGATTAAGTATTGTGAAAAAGCTGAGACTAAAGAGGTTACCAAAGTGGGACACCTAACGAGGAAATGCAGCATTGTTGATGAATTCGATGGCAGGATATTCCTTGACTGCGATCTCACCTGATGGTAAGTGACGATGCAGTCTAAGTAGCGGGCTAACTTGGAAGGGCGTAAGGCAGTTTTAATTAAACCCACACGATTTCTACACGCCATGGTGCCGGAACGCTAGATCGCTTGGCGGGTACGTCTTTGACAGTAAGCTGGTGGGAGAATGGTAGTTATCATCATCGTCAGCAACTTCTCAACGGCTCATTACTAAACTCAAGTTTCCTCTCAGACAAGGGTTAAAGGCTATATTCCACCACTCGGGCCCAACGCTAATTGGCAGATTTCACACATATTGGAGAACATTTTGGAGAACTCTCAGGTTTCCTCACGATGTTTTCCTTCAGCGTTGAAATAGAAATAGAAATAGAAATAGAAATATTTTTTATTCAAATAAACTTTTACAAGCACTTTTGAATCGTCAATGAATCTACCACTGGTTCGGAATGCCTTTCCTGCCGAGAAGAGCCAGCAAGAAACTCGGCGGTTGCTCTTTTCAAAAAAATCAAAATTTTACAATTGTTATTGAAACTATGCTATGTATTCAGTGCTTCCACGATGAATTTTCCTGAGTACAATACAAGTAAAAATAAATACAATACAAATACAAATAAATACAATTCAATACATGTTAACACAGGCAGGCAAAAGCAGACCCATTCCCGTTGGTGGCACCCGTTCACGAGCATGACGCATGATCCAGCCATTGCTTCGCTCAACCATATTTGAGGGAACGTAACAACCCGCACCACACGACACCACCACAGAAACTTTAAAGAGAGCATGACATACTTAGGCTACCCATGCTAAGGCATCGAATTGAATACTAATATTAAACTACTCATTTTAAGACATGACTGAGACAAATAAAGTGGAAACACCGTGGAACAGAATACAATAAAATCATGTTACACAGGATAGTTATTACTGTCTTATGAATCACTGGAGCGAATTATATCCACGCTTTTTTATCATTTACATAGTCTTCAATTGTATAATATGCTTTTTTCATGAGAGCAGATTTAATTGATTTCTTAAACTTGTGTAGAGGCAAGTCTAAGATTGACTGTGGAATTTTATTGTAAAACGTCACGCCCATTCTCACAAATGTCTTTTGGACCCTCTTGAGGCGCAGCCCAGGAAACATGAGCCTATTTGGATTTCTACTTGGTCTATCGGACAAATCACTCTTTTTTTTGTAACTCAAAATGTTTTGTCTGACAAATATTATGTTGTTATAAATATATTGTGAAGCTACTGTAAGAATGCCTATCTCTTTAAATCTTTCTCGAAGGGAATCCCGCGGCCTCAAATTATAGATTGCCCGGATTGCCCTCTTCTGCAAAACAAAAATTTTTCCAATATCGGCTGCCTTACCCCATAGTAAGATTCCGTATGACATAATACTATGGAAATATGCAAAATAAACAATTTTTGCAGTTTCTATGTCAGTCAACTGTCGAATCTTCCTAACAGCGTAAGCAGCAGAGCTAAGTTTGCCAGCAAGCGTTGCTATATGGGTGCCCCATTGTAGCTTTGAATCCAGGGTTAACCCCAAAAACACTGTGGAGTCCTCAGTTTTCAAAGGTTCAAAGCTGTGGAGTCCTCAGTTTTCAAAGGTTCATTATTTATCTTTAAATTTTTACTGACAGTTCTCGTGTTAGGCAATAAAAACTCAACACACTTTGTTTTTTTAGCATTTAAAAGGAGATTATTTGCCGTAAACCATTCAGAAACTTTAGATAATGCATTATTTACATCGTCAAAATTGTCTTTCATCCTATCGACTTTAAAAATTAAAGACGTATCATCAGCAAATAGTACAATATCGCAAGTATTTTGGACAAAATGTGGTAAATCATTTATGTAGACCAAAAACATGAATGGACCTAGAATAGAACCCTGGGGTACACCCATTACTGAGGCTGATCCGGATGATTTTACATCATTGACACATACTCTTTGGACTCGGTTGCTGAGATAAGACGCAATGAGACTAAGTGCAAAATTTTTAATGCCATAGTGGCTCAGTTTAAGCAAAAGAGTCTCGTGATCAACGCAGTCGAATGCCTTTGACAAATCACAGAAAATACCAATGGCATTCTGTGAGGTCTCCCACGCATCGAATATGTGTTGTAATAGCCTTGCGGCTGCATCGGTTGTTGATCGACCCTTTGTAAAACCATACTGCTCAGTGTGTAAGAGTTTATTTAAATTAAAGTGTAAAAGCAGTTGGTTGAGCATTATTTTTTCGAATATCTTGCTGAGAGTTGGCAAAACAGAAATTGGCCTGTAGTTATTCGGGTCACTTTTGCTGCCCGATTTAAAAAGCGGTATTAGCTTACTACATTTCATAAGATCTGGAAAAGATCCAGAATCTACTGATTTATTAAAAATTAAAGCAAGATACGGCGCAATAATATCAATTACATTATGAATTATTTTAACTGATATCCCCCATAGATCTGCTGTTTTCTTATTTTGTAAAGATTTAAAGGTTTTGACTATGTCATATGGGGTAACGTGTTCAAACCTAAATAACTTATTGCACTCAGAGACATTGCTTCTTAGAAGACGATAGGCTTCTGCCGGCGAGGAATTTAGAGAACTAGTTGTGGTAATTGGAATATTTTTGAAAAAGTTCTCAAATGTATTTACAACTTCTATATCGGAGTTAATTACATGATTATCAATTTTAAGCTCCAATTTATTATTATTATGCACCTTATGTTTATTCGTTTCATCGCTAATGATGTCCCATGCTGTTTTAATTTTATTATCAGAATTGACAATTTTTTGTTTTATGTGAAGTGACTTTGCTTGTATGCATACATTTCTAAACAATTTAGAATAATTTCTTACATATTCAATAAACGCGGGGGAATAATTATATTGTTTTTCTGCATACAAGTCAAACAGCTTATTTCTACTTTTATAGATGCCTGCAGTTGCCCAGTCACTAAACTTAAGATCTTTAGACAGTCTTTTCTCTATCACCTTAAAGATAGAGTTATATTGTGAGCTTAACAAATCAAAAAACTCTGTATAAATTACATCCGGATCATCCTGTGCAAGGTCAAGCGTCGGCAATATAGCTGAGATGTTTTGTTTGAAATGCTTTACTTTTTTAGTGGTAACTGGCCTGTATTTTATTACTTTTGTTATATTCTGTTCACTGCTTGGAATAGATATCATTTGACCGCAATGATCAGATCTGAGATAAGTGATAATAGATTTTTCAATAATGTTACAATCACAAAAAATGTTGTCAATACAGGTAGCTGAGTTTGCAGTTACTCTTGTAGGTTCAACAAAAATATTCTCTAAATTAAAGCTTTTAAATAAGTTAAGTAGCCTACCAGTAAAAGGAGTGTGAAGCAAAATATCAATATTAAAGTCTCCACAGACCACTATTTTTTTTGATGACCTACATAGCCGCCTTAAGGCATCCTCCATTACCTCCTCAAAAACAACAAAGTCGCCCGAGGGTGGGCGGTACACGCAAACTACAATATATCGGTCCAGCTCAACACAAGACAGCTCAATAGTGCGTTCTATAGAAAGACTAACAACGTCTTTTCGCTCTTTATAATTAATGTTATTTCGCGTTATGATCAAGTTGGAGTTCGTTGAAGGTTGTAAAAAATTGCTTAAACGCACACAACTCCGAAAAGTCTGAGGTGCGTGTCCGGGAACCTGTGACTCCTAGAAAAGGAGAACACAGTCTTAACCACTGAGCTGTCCCTGCTTTAGTGGTGGCTAGTGGTATTCAAGCCACGACCAAATCCACCAGACAAAAATTGTCATTCTCTATTTTAATTCCCGTTACCATTCTCCCATCATTGGATGATGAATCCTAACGCTCCAATTTCAACAACAATTGAGTCGACTCCGCTTTTTAAAATTATTATTGTCACCGTAATCAACCCCCACTTCCTTAAAAAGATGGCCGCCGTATTTTTTCTGTTAATATTCGTTATTTCTCCACTGACGGGCTCCGTGATTGTCCTAAATTGCTTTTTATTGTGTGAAAATATCTCCGCGCGGTACTTAGTATCGCGATTGTTTTTTTCTTCTTTTGATGTTGAATAAATTAATATCAGATGGTTTTTGATTTTAATTTTAATTTTTTTTTTATTTGACTTTCTGGCTATTGTAGACGGTGTTTTATCCAAGTGATAAGGGTTTTTTACCCTAATTGTTTTAACTATTGTATGTTGAACTAAATTTGATTGAGTGCCTGTTTAGTAACGTTTAATAAGGAATAAGTTTTATGTTTTGAGAACGTCAAAATTCCTCGGTTAACCTTACTCAGCTAAAGTGAAATTGGCATTTAGGATAACTTAGAATATTATTACCTACTAACGATTTTGTTCGCATATCGGTATATAAAAAAAGCACGAAAACTCTTTCATTTTCCGGGATGGAATATATAATATTATACTTTTATATGATACTTTTCATCAGAATTTTTCATGTTAATATTTACGAGTATGCGTCAGTACTCTAAAATCGAGTTTTCTGAAATAATGAAAAAGAATGAAAACTATCTCTGTTTCAGATTCCGTAAAGGTCGTTTCAGCAGTTCAAGTGAAAAGATAACAGACGGACATAAAAATCGATAAATTACTTAAAATTTAAATCTCGTTTCGTCAAATTCGTCAAAAAAAATGGAAACAAATCTCTACCACTTATTTAATATTAAATCTAAAAAGTTTCGTTTAAAACAAATGTCTTCCGCTTATCAGTTAATATTCTGTATTTTTCACGAACAGTGTCGTCATTATGCTAAATCGTTTTGTTATTTTCCAAGGATCAACTTGGTAATGGGACGCGAAATCGATATTAATGAGAGAAAATTATTTTTGCTTCTTCATTCTAGCTTAATGACAGGTGATTTATTATTTATATTTTAAACTAGCATTTGCCTGCGACTTCACTCGCGTTAGCGTCGATTTTTCGAAACGCTATTGAACGCCCTTAGGTGTTGATTTTTCAAAAATCCTTTCTTAGCGGATGCCTACGTCATAAAAGTATGCCAAGTTTCAGCCCAATCCATTCAGTGATTTGAGCTGTGTGTTGATAGATCAGTCAGTCAGTCAGTCTGATGAGTGACTGACTGACTGAGATGTACAGCGTTTGATACTTAAACGTTTACAATATGTAGATGTCCAGTTTCTCAACTTTTGACCAGGCTTGGGTAGGGAATGATCTTAAATATCTTTTGGTGACCCTGCTTTAGTTTTAAGACAGGGTTCAATTTTAGACATGCATCTTTGGCTTATCGGAATTATGTGCGTTGAAGCTATTTTTTTTTTCTTTTAAAAAAGAATATTAGCCAACCTGAAGTTGACTAATATCCTCCTATCCCCTGAAAATAAGCGGAAAGCTTGTGCTAGGAGTGGGTACTACAATAGTGCAACGGGTGAGGCTCGAACCTGCGACCTTTCGGTTTTCAGTCCGCACCTTTAACCGTTGGGTTATTGAGGCTTGTTAAATATCATTGGTGTGACGGCGAAGGAAAACCTCCATGACATAGAGTTCTCACTTAATGTTCTCAAATCCGCAACTTGGCTAGTGTGGTATAAAGGATTTTGGCACTATGACCTAAACCCTTCTCTTTCGAAAGAAGACCAGCAAGCTATTACTATTTAGTAGCAAATGCAATTAAATGTTTGTGATTCAAGCGATAAAAAAAAAAAAAAAATACGCTACCACTATTAATAGAAATAGAAATAAAAATATTTTTTATTCAAATAAACTTTTACAAGTGCTTTTGAATCGTCAATGAATCTACCACTGGTTCGGAATGCCGTTCCTGCCGAGAAGAGCCAGCAATAAACTCCGCGGTTGCTCTTTTCAAAAAAAAAAATAAATAAAATGTTTACAATAGATAACAAAACTATGCTATGTATACAGTGTTTCCACAATAAAGTTTCAAAAATGCAAAACAATCCAATGCATGTTTGGACAGGCAGGCAAAAGCAGACCCATTCCCGTTGGTGACACCCGTTCACGAGCATGACGCATGATCCAGTCATTGCTTCGCTCAACAATATTTGAGAGAACGTAACAATAACGCAAATAATAAGATAGTTCATCTATGAACAACAGTTCACAAGTTCAGACATAAGTTTCTGGCAGTAATTTCGAACTACCCGCAGTCAGCCGCCAGCGACTGTTCAGTTCGCAGTTTCGCAAGTTGCAGCAGAAGTGTCATGAGTTTGAACATCTCGGTGTTCATTGAATGTTATACGCAGTTATAAAGTTTGTTTTAAGAAAATTTAAATGAACATGAAATGTATTGAGCACCAAATTAAATTAAAACCATGAAAAATAAACATAAAGTAAATAACTGGCTGTTTTATCGCTTAGAAGCGAACTCTGCTAGGCAAATGTTATAGATAAATCGGAGGGCAAATAAGTTGTGTTCTTAATTAATTATTTTACTTAGTTTAGTATAAATATGAAAGTTTGGATGTTTGTTACTCATTCACGCCGCAACGACTGAACCGATTTGATTGGAACGGAGACAGTCGTGTCGCTGTACTAGTGTTTTTTTTTAAATGTATTCAAGACATGCATACAAAAACAATTTTAGCCATCTTCATGAAAAAGCGTTTAAGTGAGGATGGCGAGTTCACTTATTCTAAACTTAAAATTAAAATATTTAATTAAATTATTAAAATATTTAATTAAAATTAAATTATTTAATTCTTTGATACATGAGTGTATTAAAATAGCAAACTATACCAATTACCGAATTTTCGCGGTTTTTTGCACAGTTTTGAGATAAATAGGCGACTTTATAAATATGCCTTATTTTATACGCTACCATAACATCGTCGTATAATGTAAGTGTAAATTGCATTATGAGCAAAAATTTATGTGCGAAATAGTTGAGAATTAATTACAGAACTTGTTGCAACTTGCAAGTTGCTAGCGGGTTGGAACAACTTGGCAAAGTTGTCAAGAAATCACCGGACCGAAACGGGCGAAGCCATAACAATTATATAGCGCAAACTAGAGGCTTGTACCCTAAGTTGAGTACGTGCTTCTGGGCCCAAAGTAGTTTTCTTTTAGTGGACAACTTTGTTGTTAGTGTTGTCGCCGTATGTGACAATAATGATGCAATGTCACAACAACATCATCTTGTTGTCAATGTGGCTATCCATGACTATTATTTGTTGTGGTGAAGGTGAAACTGATATTTGGGATCTTCCTTATGCTGAAACCTATAAATAGATAGAATATTCTTCGCTTTATGAATCTCAGCCTTTGATTTAAGAAGGCTCAGGGTCATTCAGAGGCCATTTTTTTCCTGTCCCCTCCAAATAAGCAATGGAGAGAGCTATCGTCTAGCTTAGATACAAAAAGTGTCTGGCGGAGTTTCAAACCTTTGACCTTTCGTTATAACTCAGGCATTTTCACAACAATGCATCACGGTTCTCCGCTCGGACGGCAGGTAATCAAAAGTGACTGTTATTGTATTTTTTTTTTTATATCTCCGCCAATGCTCGCGGGAAATAAGGCCGCGCATGCATTATGTATTTCATTGGGCTCTTCGTGATGAATTAGCTTGATTTACGCGCGAGGCCTCTATGTTGTATTTTTTTTCCTTTGTTTAAATTTTTTAGTGTTAATGTTTTTTGCTTTAGGTGTTTTATGTTAGTAATTTTTTCATTGTTGCATTATCGTCTAGTCATCGGCAATTAGGAGGTGGGTACTGGTACGCGATGGTAACTGCTATGGAATATTGCCTTAATGTAATAAAAATTGTTGTTGTTGGGTTCACTTTAGGCATGGGTAACTCCGGACACATCCATTACCTTCGGATATGTACCTATCCACCAACCAGGATATATCATATTCCTTGTAATCTAAAGTCATTTATTGCATTATACATTGCCTCTTCGGACGTGCAACATACATAAATACAGGAAAATATAAATTAACAATGTCTAAATGAGTCTAAAATTACATGTAAAATCAAAAAAATCAAAGTTGAAAAAATTCATTAATTTTATAAAATGTCTTATCTAATAAAAAGTCGCGTAATTTATCTATTCCATATCTATTCTAAATCTTAATAACTCTATGACTCCCAGTAACGCATTGATTGTTTTAATGTGGTTTTTATTATTTTTCTCCTATAATTTGGAACAAAAAGTATATCAAATATACAAATTAACTGGATAGACAACACTAAGCCTGCAATGTCCGAATAAAAACCAATTATTATTTTACCATGTCACTAAATCATTCCGCAGATTTACCTTTTTTTTAAGTTAATAATGGATATAATAGGCGGATATGGATTTGTTACTCGGAAATATATCTTTACTTGGAATGATAAATATCAAATGTTTTATCGGGTCCAGTTGCCCCATGCCTACTTAACTTTATTTCCTTTAAGCTATTGCCGTTTTATCAAATTCGACGTTGGTCTGCGATTTTGTGTAGGTCGCAAATAACTCGAATAAGGTCCCGTATTGGGTGTTATAGGATCAATCAGCGCCTCGATTCACGCCGCCAGTGCGATATCGTATTTCGATCACATTTCATATTGGATATATTGAAGTTGGAAAATATTATTGTGGGTTCATAGTTTGTTCCATACGATGAGTGCGGCCTGTAGCACACCTCGGCGAAATCATAGAATCGAAAAAGTTTTTATTTTAACGTTAGGTACGTTTATTTCACGAAGTTACGGGCGGTTTACTTGTAGTTACATCGTCTACATGCACATTGCGTAAGGGTGCGTGCCTGTGAGGAGCCTAGGTGGGAGCGGTCAGGCACGAGCAAGTTGTAGCTCACACTTATACAGATACGAGACACACACGACCATGCGCCACGAGCCCTCGTGAAATCAAAGACCTATAGTAGTTAAAGATTAATAAAAATATTAACTTTAAAAAAATTATAAATGCTACTGCGTAAGAATTGAATTTTAAATAAAAACTGAAACGGAAAAAACAAGTTCAGTAATCTAGAACTTTTTAAAAATATTGTTTAACAGTCGGGACCCACTATTAGGAAGATTTAAATCGATCTAAATTTTTAAAATGTAAACTATGTCACCAGGACCATTACAAAGAATCTATTGTCACCTTATTTATCAAACTCGGCAACAGTTTAGGTGCTTCTTTGGAGAATACGTAAACACAAACATACATACGAGTACAATGATTGTACTCATTTGTACTCGTAATTGAAAACACAGTAACTTAGGTAACTTCTATTTAACTTACTGTGTTTTCAATTACGAGGGCAGAATCATACGTTCATAGACTTTTTTTTCGCAGGTATAAAAATGCACAATATTAATGTATAGCATAATTTATTTTTCTATTTTAATGATCGGAATGGAGAAGGGGTTATAACGACAAGACTTTTACTACTGTAGTAGTAGTAACATTTAATTCGATTGATCGTATTCTTATTCGATGACATAGTTTCAAAGAAGAACGACCCTAATTTTGGTCTTTGCTACGCTCTGCTGCGTTCCGCTGCCTTTGCTACGTGCTGCTACGAAGGTTAATTCCGCTACAAATATTGCTCTACGTAGCGTAGGGCTACGGTTATCGTAGCAATGTCTACGGTTCGGTCTACGCAAGCTTTTGTGCTAAATTGAACTATCATTATCGAAGCAAGATAGACAGGAAAAGTCAATATAAGTATAGATATAGGTATATAGAGAGAATGTGAGATGAAACGAAATGATTGCATGATTGATTCGATATCCTGTTTCGCGTTGGTGTTATTTATGACATACATAAAAACATGAGACTCCTGTATACATTTTATGTATTGAATAAAATCACTTCAGATTTATGTATGCTGATTTTAGAGGTGAGATATTTTTCTTATGCGTTAATGTATGTACTAATAACTATATCTCTACCTACAGTTTAATAAAATTAAAGTTTCAGTGCGTGATTTCAGAATAACTGCCTCATCTTAAGCCTTAGCTAAGAAACTCGGCGCTTGTTATTTTAAACAGACTTCCAAAAAAAGGAGTTCTACAGAATATATTTCGGAAAGTGTGCTCAGGAACTTTTCGATTTGGTTCCACCATCACCATTCTACCATCGAAACGCAAGAACGTGCTTTGCTTCCTTGTTCCTGACGCACCGCTAGGAATGCCCTTCCGGCTTTCTTTTTTCCCTATAACTACAATTTGGGTACCTACAAATCAATAGTGAATAGGCATTTTCTAGGCAAGCGCGTTCCATCTTAGGCTGCATCTTCACTTACTATCAGGTGTGATCGCAGCTAAGCAGTAGTCTATATATAAAAAAAAGAAAAAACCGATATAGTTCATAACGCTACTATAATCTTGGGTACGGGGTCCATACAAAATTACCCATTATCCTTTTGACTGCATATCTTGTGCATCAATGATCGATGACCATAACGACTGCAGGTTAGTTACAGATACACCTTTCCGTGAGAGCCGTGCATACAAATAATTTATCGGTGGACAGGTTGCACGCTATGTCGGTACCTGGCCGCGATTTGTACCTACTGTTGGTACGGTACCAACATCGATTGATGGGTGACAGTCAATGCGGGGCGAGGGGAAAAGCGGGGGTGTGTTTTGTTTGTGCTTGCATTGATTATTGTTATTTATTATTACTATATAAGAAAATAAAAATTCTTTAAAAAAATCGATTTCAAACGCCACTACAAAGTATAAAATAATTTTAATTTGTCCTCGAATGTTCAAGTCGGGCGAGCCTAATGGAAACGATAAAAAAGGATGCGCGACGCTAGCCGCAAATGGGGGGGGTCAAAGTGCCTATGCGTTGCGGCGTCCTATTCGTCATCTATATATATAAAATTCAAAGTCCTGACTGACTGACTGAGATATCAACGCACAGCCTAAACTACTGAACTTAGAAACTTGAAATTTTTACAGTTGGTTCCTTTTATGACGTAGGCGCACACTAAGAAAGGATTATTGAAAATTCTACCCCTAAGGGGTTTAAATAGGGGATGGAATTTTATAGGAAACTCCGTCATTTTTCAAGCTGTTTCCATCAAAGTTGGTATTTGAGCTTTCAGTTAAAAATAAAAAAGTACGTATGTCACAGTTTTTGAAAATTCCACCCCAAAATCTAATTCCACGCGGACGAAGTCGCGGGGCAAAAGCTAGTTTCACATACCGTAAAACAGCCGTGCCATTCCGGAGTTTTGGCTGTTCGCTAATTGCTTTTTCTCTACGATGTGCGAGATGCAAGTTTGCAGTGACCAATACAGTGTTTTGATTATAATTACCCGTTATTGTGTTCCAATGAATGCGGTGTACCTGTACAGTAGTGAGTTAAAACGCGTTGCATTTGCCCACCGCAATAACACCGTGTTCTAATTAGGGTTAGTTTCGTAGTTTTGAATCGGTTCAAATTAACCGCAACGTGAATATAGTTCACACATCATTTATGAATGATTAATGATGTACCTTTACCTGCTAGCTTTGGTCCGCAACTTTGTCAATGTGGGAATTTCGAAATTCTGGCAGAGATCGCTCCTAAGCGGTAGTAAGCCCGCCAGTTGTACCTTTTTATATTTATTTTTATTGTAGTTACATTTATATGAGAAATACATAGACATACAGAAAGCCAACTTTTCCTAAGACCTATCTTATCTATCATAGACCTGTGTTTTAGGCGACAGTGCTCCATAAATAAATGGCTAATTTTATACACTACATAGTTGAAACTTGCAAGTTTGTTTTTAAATAATTGTTTTTATAAGTTTATTTATAAGATTCGATTTTAAATTTATTTTACACTTCACTAGTTCGAAAAGCATGATTTTATTGCCTTTAACCAGTAAGCAAAAGTCTATTTCGATATAAATAAAAGTCAACCAATCAGTTAAAACAATTGACCAACAAACAACACTATCTAGCATCACATCGACGTGACGTTTTGGATAGTTAATGGGTATGGTTAAGGATTCTGGACATAGGCTAAATTTTTCCCGAAAAAAAAAACAAAGGTTTCTTTCGTGATTTTTAAACTACGAACTCCACGCGGACGAAATCAGGGACAAAAGGTAGTTTAACTTACGAGTATAATAAAGAAAACGGTATAATTATTTCTTAGATCGCGAATAAGTCATGTTTGAAATTCAAAATGGAGGTCGCGCGGCGGCACGTGAAAGGATATCCACACAAAGGAGGTATCAAAGGAAACTTTTTTATATTTGGGCCTCACTCCTAAAAATGTCGCCATAATGCTGCCTGCTGCTTTGATAAGACTAAACTGCGGGACAGAAAAAGTGTGTGCTAAATGTTCCTGCTGCTTTGATAACACTGTAAACTGTAAAACAGAAAAAGTGTGTGCTAAATGTTCCTGCTGTTTTGATAACACTGTAAACTGTAAAACAGAAAAAGTGTGTGCTAAATGTTCCTGCTGCTTTGATAACACTGTAAACTGTAAAACAGAAAAAGTGTGTGCTAAATGTTCCTGCTGCTTTGATAACACTGTAAACTGTAAAACAGAAAAAGTGTGTGCTAAATGTTCCTGCTGCTTTGATAACACTGTAAACTGTAGGACAGAAAAAGTGTGTGCTAAATGTTCCTGCTGCTTTGATAACACTGTAAACTGTAAAACAGAAAAAGTGTGTGCTAAATGTTCCTGCTGCTTTGATAACACTGTAAACTGTAAAACAGAAAAAGTGTGTGCTAAATGTTCCTGCTGCTTTGATAACACTGTAAACTGTAAAACAGAAAAAGTGTGTGCTAAATGTTCCTGCTGCTTTGATAACACTGTAAACTGTAGGACAGAAAAAATGTGCGCTAAATATTCCATATAAATATTAAAAATCTAACTTTTTACACGTTATTTTTAATCGTATAAAAAGTACCAAGTTTCATAGATATAAGTTGTAAAATGACGGAATTTCAGGTCTCTAACTCCAGTGCTTCAGGCTGTAATCAGTTAGTCAGAACTTGTCAAATTTGAATAGCCCAGTTATCTCTCTTTAGCCCAGTGGTTAAGGTTGAAAACTGAAATTTAGACAATTCAATAAAACACTTCCAAAAAAACACACTTGTTAGCTATTAAAATCTCTTACATAGAAAAATCAAGATCAAATGGTAGTAAAGATAAAAACCACAGTATATTTCCCAAGTTACGGCGGGGCACGAGTAGCTTCGCAAACGGTTCGTTATCGGATGTAGACGTTAAATAAAGTGTCCGGTATTGATTTATGGGCCGCAACGCGCCGGTTGGCGCGCTTTGATACAATATTTAAAGTTTCGCCGCTACATGAGGCTTATTGCTTCTAGCTTTCCAAGCTTTATGATATTTTTATTGGAGCTACAACCTAACTTTGATGTAAGCGTGAGTGTACACTAGCGGCTTTTATTGGAGCTACAAGTTACAACCTAACTTTGATGTAAGCGTCAGTGTACACTAGCGGCTTTTATTGGAGCTACAAGTTACAACCTAACTTTGATGTAAGCGTCAGTGTACACTAGCGGCTTTTATTGGAGCTACAAGTTACAACCTAACTTTGATGTAAGCGTGAGTGCACACTAGCGGCTTTTATTAACCCCCCACGCAAAAACGACAGGGTGTTATAAGTTTGACGTGTGTGTGTGTGTGTGTGTGTGTGTGTGTGTGTGTGTGTATGTGTGTGTGTGTCTGTGGCATAGTAGTTCCCGAACGGATGAACCGATTTTGATTTTGTTTTTTTTTTGTTCCAATGGTGAATTAATCGGGAGTGTTCTTAGCTATGTTTGATGAAAATCGGTTCATGATGGCCGCCGCCACAAAATGGCGGATACCATATTTTTTCACAACTCCCTCAATATGGGTATCAAATGAAAGGGCTTGACTACTAGAATACTATACACTATGATAAAATTCAAATCCAAGATGGCCGCCACCACAAAATGGCAATTCACATATTTTTTTTAGATTCCACAAGTCGGGGGTATTTTAAATTTGCAATTTACATTTGTTAAAAAACAAATATACACGCGGATAAAGCCGCGAGCAAAAGCTAGTAACATAATATACACAAAGTGCTGTAGATACCCACTGAAATAATAATTCTAAACGCGATACTTCGCATCCCACGCTCGGGAGATAACACTCAAATCTGACTTTTAAACTTAAATCTGAAAACAACTAGATTTTGTTGTCAGACAAATCGTTTTAGATTCTAGATCACGTTACCTTTCCATGTAAAACTTATAACACAATCAAATACTTGGCGAGATGTGGGCTTTAAGGCTAGCATAAAAAGTTTGCTGGGAAAAATTTAGCATCAGATTTTCTTTTGAAATTGCCGCTTTGTGATTTTGTTTTGAAGATCGGGTGAACTCTTCTCGCCTTTTTTGTATTTCTAAAGTTCGAATCACAATTTAAACACTGAATATTGTTTACTAGATGATACCCGCGACTTCGTTCGCGTGGATTAAGGTTTTTTAATTTTCGCGGAAACTCTCTTATTTCCCGGGATAAAAAGTAGCCTATGTCCTATTCCAGATTATAATCTATCTCTGTGCCAGATCGGTTCAGTCGTTGCGACGTGATTGAGTAACAAACAAATTCGGTCAAATGTGAGTCAGACTCACATATGAAGGGTTCCGTACCAAAAAAACGCCATCTTCGCACTAAGGCCGGCCTTGCACATGTATTTTCTTTTTCTTGTAAATTTTAATTTTAATTTCTTGTACACAATTTTAATTTATTTCATTTATTGCACAAATAAAGAATTTTCTGTTCTATTCTATTGTTCGCGAATAAATAAATGATTCATGAATTATAAAAAGTTTTGTCTACTTGTTAAACACAATAAATTGTCTTTGCTAACCTTACGTTGCCAAAGAAAGACTTTAAATTTCATACCAAGGATGAATGCATCTTACCTACTTCGGGAAAGTTCACAAGTTAGATATCTGCTCTCCTACAGTTTTAGCCGCGCCGATACGGGAAGAAACTTTTCAAATTTCGACCGCCATCCCCCACCTTGGTTACCAAACTTGGAAAGTAGCTTTTTATCGACTTTTGTCGGTTTGGCCCAACTTTAATTTGCGCGTTATCATTTTTCTAATATAACTATTAACCAAAATATCAGCATACGTAATGTTTGTTCGATTCCCGGCAGGGGCAATTTGGAAATTTATAATTTCTGAATTGTGCCTTGTCTGGTCTGGTGGGAGGCTTTGGCCGTGGCTAGTTACCACCGTACTGTGTCGCCAAGCGATTTAGCGTTTCAGCACGATGGTGTGTAGAAACCGATTAGGAGTATGAATACACTGCCATACCCCTTCCAAGTTAGTCCGCTACCATCTTAGACTCCATCGTCACTTACCATCAGGTGAGATCGCAGTCAAGGACTAAGATAGTCCTTGAATAAAAATATCTCGGAGCGTATGCATAAGTAGGTTTGTTACTTAATTAACTTTGAATCCGCATATCGAAATGTATGAGTGCTGATAAAAAAAAAATTAAAATGTTCGAACTAACTTTTGACCTAATTGCAACGCCGGTAAAGCACTTAGCTTCATATAGATGGTGAAATTAAAATCTTGACCTCTTATGCCTCTGTGGAGAACTGGATATGTTTTATCAGAAACTTCAATATTTGTATAATGATAATTTGATTTTATCCCGTGAACTAGAGTTGGCCCGCAGCCTCGCTCGTTATCCTACCCCATGGGTATTTCGAAAAGACCCGAAAACCTTTTTATTAGTGACATAATATTATAATTTTATCTACGCCTTTGAAGTTTCTTACAATCATATTATTATTATTATGCTACTTTTATTAAAAATATTATAAATGCAAAAGTTTGTATGTATGTATGTATGTATGTATGGATGGATGGATGGATGTTTGTTTCTCAATCACCGCGCAACCACTGAAACGATTTGGTTGACATTTGGCACAGAGATAGATTACAGTGTGGAATAACACAAAGGCCACTTTTTATCCCGGAAGATAAGAGAGTTCCCGCGGAAATCAAAAAACCTCAATTTACGCGTACGAACCTTTCAGTTTTCAGTTCGCATCTTTAATCGTTGGGCTGGTGAGGCTATAATCAGAGAAATAATATAAAATTAAAAGTGAAAATATAAATCATTTTTTCCCCTACCCCGTGGGAATTCCGAAAAATCTGGCCTTTACCCTGTCTACGTTATAAAGGGAATCTGGCAAAATTTCAGTTTTCTAGGTCCAAGGGCTTGGAAAGGTGAAATTGAATTTGAAGGTAAGCATTGAAAACTTTGCATTGAAGACACGAATGTCGGCATCCTTATGTGGTTGACGTTCAATTTACTCCCGCAAACCATTTCCGTTCAACATTTCTAATATAAACTGCTAAGGTGTGGAAACGCCCTCCTTACGTCCATATTTCTAGCCACGTACCCACAACTCTTAGTATTTTCAAGGCAAAAGTGCAAGGCAAGCTTTTCTTCTTCGTGTTCTTTATCAAACGGTAGACGTCCACTGCTGGACAACGGTCTCTTGCATGGACTTTTACGGGCCTCGGTCTTGCGCCGCCTGAGTCCAGCATTCCGAACCAGTGGTAGATTGATTTGACGATTCGAAAGCACTTTGTAAAAGTTTATTTGAATAAAAAAATATTCTATTTTTACCAGGCAACCTTCGGTGAGAGGTGTAAGGGTAGTGCGGGTTTTTTTATACTTATCATTTTTATTTTATTTTATTTTTAGTTTCTCAGTTATAGCTGTGACACACAGACAAACAGACGGACAGTCAAATGCATTAAACGAGCCATAAAGGTTACTTATTTACTATGGAACTCTAAGTAATTGCATACACTTCTACGCAGTTAGTCCCTAAAATTTCAAACACTAGATCAGAAATAGAAACAAATCATGCTAAGTAGTTTGGTACCATAAAGTGATAAACACGGTAGATAACACTGCGTTTATGGATAAACTACGGTAACAATTTTATTACTAATGACTTTAATGAGTGATTCTGTTGTCTCAATACGGCACGCAATACCTATTTTCATTGCATCATTGATTTTCCTCTGTTACGTTCAATGTTCGTAATGGATGGCAAAAAATGTACATAAACGATACGTACAGGCAGCCGCGTATACAGAGCGTGTTATTCAGCGGGGAAATTAGGTGGCAAGTTATAAGTGGAAGCGATTTAAGTATTTATTTTTTTCTATGATGGAACGGATGAGGCTATACGAATTTGTTTCTTGCTATCGTTTTCCTGAAAAGTACTGTGTAATACTCGAAAGATTTGTCAGTGAAGACATGCACGGATCGGAGCCATCGTTGCTAATCATGGATCTCATAAGAAAGCTCACAAGTACATGATCGAACTTCCAATGAAGAGAATAGTATAGTTTTTTATTGAAATAAACTTTTACAAACTGCTTCTGAGTCGTCAAGTGAATCTACCATTGGTTCGAAATGTTCCAACCAAGAAGAACCAGCAAGGAACTCGGCGGTTGCTCTTTTTAAAGTACTATGTTGTATACAGTTTAGTCCAATTACTACCGTCTCATGAATTGATGCAGCGAGTTGTATCTACGCGAGTAAGTCAAGCATATTAGTGTCTCGTTGTAACCTCCATCTTCAAGATGGAGGTTAAAACGAGACACAAATAATATGCTCTGACTTAGCTCAGACTCAATCTGAGCTAAGTCAGAGCGCTATATAGATCTCAGAGATCTCAGCATTACACACCAGCGTCAGCATTTGACGTCTATCATTTGAATACTGTGATGATAAAAGTTGACAGTAACTTCTCTTTTAAATTGTACCATACAACAAATTGTGGTTTTTGCTATTTGGAGTGCAAACTTTCACTGGTGCGTTCTTCTTCCCACGTGGTTTATTACAATTTTAGATCACACTATTTCTGCAATCGATTAGAACCTTTACGTTATTTATAATAAGGTTCATACTAACTGCAAACGAACTTGGTAATTGTGCAAGCTAGTAATTAATACGGTAAGGGAATTTAGCTCTTATATATATTTAGTTAAGAGACAGTGTCTTAGTATGTATTTATTTTGTATCAATACGGAAGGCTCTTTGTTGTTTACGTAAATGACAGATGGTATTGTTTAATTAGTTTCAGTACTCACTTGCGGTTTGGAAATTTCTGATCATTTACTATACTGTTCGTTAGTAGTTGGAAATAAATTATTTTTTTCAAAGCTATTACAATGTATTAACCTGTCAAAAACTTATAGATATTGTGGTTTTGTTTGAAATGAAATTTTATTTATTAGTTCACGTAGGTAAAATAAATATTGTAATAATGGAGAAGAGAGTTCTATTTAATACGTTTGTTTCTTCTTCTTCTTCTGACTTCGAACAGGAGGCCGCAGATCTAACCACTACGATATCTGAAATGAGAAATCCTCGTTTTGTAGCGATAACATGTCCTTGTACCCTTTCAATATTTAAGTTGAGTTTTTAAGTTTATTATGTATAAATAAATTAAATATCACTGCTCTTGTGACTCTATCATCGCTTTTTTGCAAAACAAAATGTTACTGCATTAATAAGCGCTCGACATTAGTAGGTAGGTATAGAAAATAGAACAAATGCTAATTGTAACGAATGGTAAAATGTTTTATCTTTTCAGGTAAGTTCCAGATGCCTTTAAAACTCCTACAGTTATAACAAACTCATTATAAGGTAACAAATTCTTGCTGTAAGAATGATCAGGGTGTTACAAGGCACTTCAGTATGACCTCTTTTGTTTTACTTCTATACTAAATAACAAAATATCAGAATTATATCAACACTGCTATCAGTTAAAGGATTTATTTATATAGATTCCGAAAATATATAATTTATTGTATCTGATGAAATATACGGCTCAGTTTAGAATTTGACCTAAATCGATCTAAAAGACTACTAATCGGTGCGAGTGCCTACACGGTACAGTTCACTATCACTTCAATTAGGTTAAAAAGCGGCTCAGACGGCCTAATCGGTCTAATTTGGTGAGCAATCCAATTATTGGTTAATGGCACACCGGTGCTTGCTGTTTAGCGGCCGAATAAAACGAATTGCTCTAAAAAGATTCAAATTGCCTCCTATTTACACAACGGTGCGTTTTATTAGTTTGGAACAGTGTCGAGATATTGCGCGCTAAAAATAAGTAATAACCAGACTAACTAATTGAAAGTAGATAGCAATTAGACCCTGGCTGTAATTTAAATTATACACTCAGGGCGCGATTCCCGAGATATATGTGTTTGATCTTCGCCGGGTCCGAAATTTTCAAACAGATCGTTTTACAATTTTTCGAGGAACAATTCAACTTGAAAGATCCGATACCATTATTCGATGTTTTTTTTTAAATATATTTTTAGCGAGCAAACGACAGGCGGGTCACCTGATGTTTAGTGATTACCGTCGATTGCGCTAGGTGCACAATATTGACTCAAGACAATATCTAAATAAGTGACTCATTTTGTTCAAAGTAAGGGCCTTGGCATTTTCGTTTATTACAACTAGATTTACTTAAGAAGAGAATGATAATGAGCTATTCATTAGAAGGGAGTCTAAATAACTATTGCCTTAGTCAAATCTCGTTCGCATAAGTGGATGTATCGGAACGTGTACCCATTTCGCTCTCATTTGCATACAGTGTGTTACATCTACGAGTAACCCAGGCTTGAGTTATGTTAATTTCTAGACATCTTCAAATGTAAGCTCGGTCGACTGCTAGTACAATACTCTGTAAATCGTTTGTTCTGAATTTCCAATGGTTTCAATTTTAAATTCAAATTCTGCATTGCTTTTCGTTTAAAGCAGCTTAATTTGAGGAGTGGTTAGCTGTGGATCTTTTTGTTCACTCTGCTAATATTGTTTGGCTTTTGGATTTTTTTCAAAATTGAAATCTAAAAAAAATTCTATTAATTAGCTATCTTTTTTCCCCATCTTCGTCGTCATCAACATGAATGTCCATAGCTGGACCTCTTGCACGGTTTTTCGCCACTTGTATCCTATTCTAAGCAAGTCAGATACTCTGTCTTATTTAGAAGAGAATGGTTTTTATTGAAATAATCTTTCACAAAGTGCTTTTGACTCGTCAAGTGAATCTAGCAATGGATTGGAATGCCGTTCAAACCGAGAAGAACCAGAAAGAAACTTACCGGTTCCTCTTTAAAAAAAGTAATAACAATAATATTATGATGTTGAGTATTGGTTCTACCAATTTCTACACCTGTTTCTTTAGTGGGGTAATTTTTCTGGTCTGGTTAGTACTAAATAATATCTTCTACTTAACTTTCTTTAACTTGTCACTAAAGGAGAGCTGTCAAGCGTTAACTTTATATCGAACAAAAAAATATATACGTGATGACTTCAGAATAGCCTTCCATTTATTTTAGTCGGTTGTAAAAGAACACTGAATATAAATGCTCGGTACCTTAATCCGGATTATTTCAGAATATCTGTATTTAAAACGGTAGATTGAAGGCTTTAATCCGCCACTGTAAATTGTAGTTAATTTGCGTTCTGACCTTTACATCTGGATAGGTACTCGTAGGATCGTGCAATCGAGCTTTAAAAGCTTCGTAACTGTCTCGGTTATTTTTCCCCTTTCTAGAGTTCTCGGTTTAAAAAACTGTACCGATTGCTGTAACTGTTTTACATAGTACAGAGTATTTTCTATTTTCCCCGCAATAGCGAATTTAAAATTCGTTTGTGTACTTCAAACATTTTTAGCTATTGCTCCATGCTATAAGCGAAACCGCCAAACTGTTTTTTTTTAACTTGACTAATATTCTCCTCTCCCCTCCAAATAAGCGGAAAGTTTTATTAGGAGTTGATAGGTATTTGTCCAGCGGGTGGGGATGAAGCCGTCAACCACT
The DNA here is from genome assembly GCA_933228805.2 of Hipparchia semele. Classification (NCBI taxonomy): domain Eukaryota; kingdom Metazoa; phylum Arthropoda; class Insecta; order Lepidoptera; family Nymphalidae; genus Hipparchia; species Hipparchia semele. The sequence goes on along the minus strand of OW121733.1, from coordinate 1,232,078 downwards.
CAGTTTTTAGTCCGCACCTTTAACCATTGGGCTATTGACTTTGAGATGCCTACCTTGTTTCAATAAAATTGAGGCTTTTTAAGCTTGTACGGAACCTATTGCGTGCGAACCAGACTTGCACTTGGCCGATTTTATTTTTGATCTATTGTAGTTGGAGCGAGATTAAATTGTACGAGTAAGTACTACGTGGGCAGATAGGCAAAGGTTTAGCTTGAATTTTCTACCTACCTTCTTTATTTTTTTACAAAATTTCATCCGACGGGACCGATTCAGCTAAGCGTTGTTATTGTATTTCAGTCCACTTGTGAATTGGTAAAGGTTTTTGTGAATTCTTTTTTTTTTTTTTTGTTTGCAGCTTTACTCTGATTGCTTTGTGTAAGAGAATTGTTTTTGCAAAACTAGAGTTTTACTCGGTGAATCTGACAAGTATTGCTTTTACGGATATTTTCGCATTTCAATGTAGATTCTCAATCGATATGTAGTCGTTTTGGTTTTAGGCTAGTTGGAGTTTTCTAGAAAATTTTTGCAGGCTTTCTCTCGTTGAATATTGAAAGTTTTTAGGATTCCGTAGTTAAACTACAAGGAACACTTACAGTTTCGCATAGTCTATCCTTCTGTCGGTCTGTGCGCGGCCTAGCCTAGAGACTATTGGACTAGAGAGCTGTAATTTGGAAACCATGTCTAAGAGTCCTCCATAATGTTCCCAAAGGTGTGTGACGTGGACTATGGCCTAAACCCTTCCATAACAATTTAGGCCATAGTCCAACACACTGGTGGTCTATGGCCTAAACTGACTGGGACTGGTAGATTGCTATGATAAGGAAGATGTAATGAAAATCTTTAGTTGGCCGAGACAAATAAGTTTTACGAAATATGCTAAGTATCAAGATTTCACTTTAAACAATACACAAACTCAGTGTAGCGTAGATTAATAGCAAGTATCAAGGATCTTGTCGTCAACAAACTCATAAAATACCCTCCCATTCCTTATCTTCTCGCTGCAGTGTGTCTGATGAAAAATTATCTCGCGTCGAGTTGCTTGCAGATGTTTTGACGGTACTTACAGATTATGTAAACGCTCGACTGATCGGACGACTAGTTGTCGGACGGGTACGATCCGGCGCTAATGCAGTTTTTTGATGGACATATATTTTTTTTTATGCGATGCGAATAATTTTTTAATCCAATAAGCTTTTTACAAAATGCTTGTGAATAATATAAGATTTGTGTACTTTGTATTTTTTTTACCCATAGAAATTTACAGCTACGAATAAAATTATTTATATACTATTCTATTCAATGAAAGCGCAGCTCAATCCCGCAAAGGATTTCTGCATTTTGCATACACGATAGAAATAAATTGCTAGTTTGTGACGGTGTCTAGTTAGTCGATTATGTACATCATCTCTTTGTAGAGACGAATATTTATTTCACATAGTAAGGAATAGTTGCATAGTCAAAAATATCCGTAGACTTTTCTCTGTGATTTACAGATTACTTTAAAATTCTCAAATGATCGAAAAAAGAGTTGGTCAAGCAATTTGCTGATAAGTTTAGAAAACTTAAGCGTTCTCGGAATTCGCCTTGATTGAGGACGAAGTTTTGAAAAACTTGAAGTTTTCCATGAATAAAATAAGCCAGTGATAGTTTTAGAAAGTTTTTAAATTAGATTTACTTGGATTCAAGATATTCAAGACGCGTACTGTGCTTGTTACAGTTTGACCCCCCTCCCCTTCTTTTAAGATTTCGGGTTTTTTCTGCACGCCGAGGTAGATTAGGGGTATAGTTCTTGCCATTAACGAGCGCGCGCGAACTTTACACACTTACGTAATGTATGCACATTATCATACACACTTACGTAATGTATGCACATTACGTAAGTGTGCTTGCCTCTCGGAACCCAGGTAGAAGCGGGCGGGTAGGCTCGGATTCCATCAGGTTTTATTTATTTAAAAAGTTTTTATTTTATATAAACTTTTCTACTCACTTTCAAGGGAAGTTGGAAGAAACTTTCTTATGGTGAGATCTAAAGACAGTCAATAGATTTCAGCCTAAGGGACAAGATTCACCTGTGTCCACTTCTCTAATAATATTTTCTTTTAAGTGTTTGCATGTACATAAATAATAAAAAATAAAACTAGCTTTTGCCCACGTAGAGTTAAGTTTTAAAAATAACTCGAGAATTTCTGTTTTATCGGAATAAAAAGTAGCCTTTGCACTATCCAGGTCTTCAACTATACCGATACAAGAAATCTCGATCCGTAGCTCTGTGTCAGCGTGATTGAAGGACAAACAAACCAACCAACTAGCCAACAAAAGAATGAACTATGAAATGCCCGAAAAAAATATACGCAAAAGTAATGACATCACATGCAGATAAAAGTTTCGTATTAATCGGATGTCCCATTTCGTTTTGATGCGAATTTTGTGAAATTCACAACAACTGTAACTACTTAAATTAAAGTTCTGGTCACGTACAACGCGCGGCGGCAGCGAGGCGTGACGTCAGCGACACCAGTGCGGCTAAATGTTTTATTATTTGGAACTTTAAAAAGCAGTCATGTTAGGAAGCCCGCTACTTTCTTTTTAACCGACTTCAAAAAAGGAGGTTCGACGCGTATTTTTTTTGACGATGTTACTCCATAACTCCGTCAAATCTGGACCTCTTTAAAAGGACGTATCTGATGAATATCTTCGGAGATGGAGGACCTAACTCCTCAATGTATAAGAGCAAATCGCTCGCGGTCAGATTTCTTTTTTATTCGATGACAAGATAGCCCTTGACTGCGATCTCACCTGATGGTAAGTGACGATGCAGTCTAAAATGGCAGCGGGCTAACTTGGAAGGGATATTGCTATGTAAATTCAACCCATACCCCTAATTGGTTTCTACACGCCATCGTGCCGGAATGCTAAATCGCTTGGCGGCACGTCTTTGACGGTAGGGTGGTAACTAGCCACAGCCAAAGCCTCCCACCAGACCAGACCAGAGGCAATTTAGAAATTATAAATTCCTAAATTGTCCCCACCGGGAATCGAACCCGAGACCTCCCAGTTATAAGACCACAGCGCTCACCACTGCGCCAGGGAGGTCGTCAAAATATCGTTATGTGTAAAGATCTCATGCAACTTCACTAAAAAAGCTTAAAATAAAAATAAATAAAAATTATTTTTAAAAAACTTACTTCAGACGCCGATACAAAGTATATCAAGTGTGCATATAAAATTTGAAGACTTCCCTCGATTTCTCCAGGATCCCATCATCATGACTTGATGACCACGAGACCACTTGGGCAGTTTCAAACAAAAGAATTTTCCAAATCGGTCCAGCCGTCTTTGGTGAACATACATTAAAATCCGACGAATTGAGAAACTATTTTTTTGAGTTCGGTTAAAAAGATCTGTCAATTTAAGTTAATTTAGAGGTGATTTTTCTTTGAATTTGAATTTTGTACACACGAGAGAATTTACTAGGTAACTATTATTAATTAATAAATTTTTAACTAACTCGAATTTCAGAGCTCGTGATCCGCAGCCGTACAAGCTAGCCCTGACGCGTTTAATCTAACCATGGCTTAGTAAATGTGAAAATTTCAGCTGCAAAATCCGTTGCAATGTCCGGCAACAGATGTTATTATAGGATAATTCCGCTACTAGAGAGTCGACGACTAATTGCTCAACCAGTTGGCGAACATTGTTTAACTTTGTTGTCGAGAATGTCTGATTTGAACAAAGTTGTGTTAGTTTAGTTTGCATTCGACTAAGTGAAATAATAATCTGTGTGGGGACAATGGCCGTGGGACTTGGGCAGAAATCTATAGACTCTGCTCAGACTCAAGACAGAGTTAAAACGAGACATATTTATGTCAGAGTATTTTTGTATCTCGTTTTTTTTATGTATTTATTTGTATCGTGTTTTCGCTGGGAATCGAAACCGAGACCTCCCAGTTATTAAACCACAGTGCTCATCACTGCGCCAGGAAGGTCGTCAAAATTATACAAGTGGAATAATAAAAAGCGAAACTTTTCGAGCTCGAATATTTTTTTATTATCATTTAACCGAAAACAGTTTTTAGTTTCGCCCTCGAGATATAACAAAAGTCGTTTTCGCATTCCGCGCTCGAATATTTCACTGAACTTAAACTGTTAAAAGGATACAGCTAAAGTTAAAATAGCCGTATCACCTCGCGGCAGGCTTCGGTGCTGCGTTTATACGTTATAGTCACTGGAGCAAGTTGACTGGAATTGAGATGCTTAGTTGAATATTTCGCTGAACTGTAAAGTCTTCAGTAAAGGTTAAAATGGCCGTTTAACCTCACGGTACAGTTAATTATAGTAGAATAGAAAAGTTATATTTTCAAATAAACTTTTACAGAATGCTTCTGAATCGTCGAGTGATACGACAAACCGAAAATACGAAACTATCTTTCGACAGAAACACTTAACTACTAGTAACATAATAAACTATGTGAACTTATCGTAGATCAGTAATTTCCATAATGTTTATTAGCTGATGCCCGCGACTTTGTTCGCGTGGATTGAGGTTTTTTAATTCCCGCGGCAACTCTCTTATTTTCCAGGAAAAAAAGTAGCCTTTGTGTTATTCCAGACTATAATCTTTGTGCCATACAGCCAAATCGGTTCAGTCGTTGCGACGTGATTGAGTAACAAACATCTATCCATACATCAAACTTTCCCATTTATAATATTTAAGTAGGATAGGATGTACCACTTGCTTACAACTAGCCAGTCAACTTGCACATTCGAACGCGCCACCCCACGACACTTACCACTCGCATAACTTTAACTTAACGTAAAAATTGTATCCACTCTTTGCCGTATTGCTAATTCTATTCCTCTCTCTCGATAGCACCGACTCTTAACTACTTCCTTTATAGTTCTATAATGGCGAGTGTTCGATTCAATTTAGTTGCGAAGTTAACGAAATTGAATGGAATACGAAGAAATTTTTGCAGTTTTGAATTTTCCATTTCATCCCAAGGCTTTATTTGTATAGTTCTTTCATTTCACGAGGGCTCGTGGCTCATGGTTGTGTGTGTATCGTATGTGTATATGCGTGAGCGAGAGCTTGCTCACGCCTGACAGGCACGCAGTGTGCATGTACACGACGTAACCAACACGTAAAGCGCCCGTAACTTCGTGAGATAAACGTGACTATACTGGGATAAATGCAATAATAATGATTTATTGGGATAAATGTAACAATAATGATCTTCAGGGATCCGTTCTTCTCTATCAACCGATGGATGTCCACCGCTGGACGTGGGTCTTTTGAATTGACTTCCACATGTCTCGGTCTTGTGCCGCCTGTATCCAACGTATCCAACTTCTCATTGCGTCTCGTCTGATGTGACGGCATCGCAGCGCAGACCTTCCACTAGGACCTAGTGACGGCCCACTAACACTGCGCTTTCCGTTGTGGAGTTGCTACTCTAACACCTTGGGTTCCAACGTCCATCAGTTCTTCGAACTACAACAAATTGTTTGGATCTCCTCATTCTTGATTTGATCCCGCAGGGATACTCCGAGCATAGCTCTCTTCATCGTCCGTTGAGTGACCCTCAACCTTCTTATTTTAGACGTGGCTTAAATTGCATCAAATCAAAAGTGATACAGTGTAAATCCCGCTAAACTACGTAATCCATACATTTCTTGTTCCATTTTTAATGCTTTAGCCATAAATCGCTGCCTCAAACTCTCTTCTGGGTCTGTTTGCAGCAAACAAACAAAGGAAACGCAAATAAGCGGATCACATTGCGCCCTCCGTGTATTCATTCCGTGTTATTTACATGACGCGGTACAATTCATAAGAGCGAGATAATAAAACCAATATCCACCCATATACAGGGTGTCCCACGGCTATGCCACATGGAGGGGAAGTACCTTAAATATTGTAGATGGAACATTTTACTGAAAGAAGACTTCATTTTAATTTTAAAAACAATTTAAACTGCATTCATAGATTTTTAAATAATTGCCTGGTTGAACCGGGACTCGAACCCGCTATACGAGAAAAAAAAATTAACCTGTAACTTTATCATACCGATCGGAAGGCTTCATCATAAGGATTATTTTTTGTTAAATAACATAGCATGAGAAATAAAAGGAAGACCATGAATTTTAGCCTTTGATGTAAAATTTTGTTCAGAAAAATGAAAAGCTGACATTCGTAGCTCTGTTGCAGCGAGACTGAAGGACAAACCAATAAATCAACAAACAAACACACTTTCGCATTTATAGGTAATATAAGTAAGGATTAGTAAGGATAGTAAGGATCGGGAAATGATGCGTACTTCTCAAGTGGGTACTCATTAGTAATAGTTCACGTCAGTTGTATGTCGATACGCCAATGTCAGCTTTTCATTTTTCTGAACAAAATTTTACATCAAAGGCTAAAATTCATGGTCTTCCTTTTATTTCTCATGCTATGTTACTTAACAAAAAATAATCCTTACGATGAAGCCTTCCGATCGGTATGATAAAGATACAGGTTAATTTTTGTTCTCGTATAGCGGGTTCGAGTCCCGGTTCAACCAGGCAATTATTTAAAAATCTATGAATGCAGTTTAAATTGTTTTTAAAATTAAAATGAAGTCTTCTTTCAGTAAAATGTTCCATCTACAATATTTAAGGTACTTCCCCTCCATGTGGCATAGCCGTGGGACACCCTGTATATACTTTTTCCAAGTTAACCCGCTACCATTTTTAAACGACTTCCAAACAAGAGGAGGTTCTCAATTTGTCGGAATCTTTTTTGTCAGTCACTTTTTCAATGTATGTAGTTTTCTTTCTGTTTTATTTAAATACCTGCTATATATTATGTTTGGTAGTCAAAATCATCAAAACACTTACTACTCTTTAAAACAAAAGCTTTGGCTTCAAAAAACGATGCCATGTATAATATAAACGTAAAAATTCTTTTTACAAAACCGACTTCAAACGCCACTAGAAAGTATATCAATTGTACCCATACCTCGATTTCTCCAGGATCCCACGATCAGATCTCAGGATTTAATCTTAGGTCAGCCTAATGACAATGGGACCATCTGGGAAGTAGTGTATACTTCCCAGGTAAACAAAAAAAATCCAAATCGGTCCACGCGTGTTCGAGTAATCGGGGAACATACAAAAAAAAAGATTCCGACAAATTGAGAACCTCCCCATTTTTTTTAAGTCTGTTAAAAATTGTCAACGCATAAAAAGTTTTGTCGCTCCAGCTTATAACTTGAGCCGTCATCTAAAACACAAAACAATAGAATGCAGGCATCCCGCGCGGCAGTCGGTACTCGGGACAAAAGTGTCTTGTTCAATCGACTAATGGAGGGAGAAAGATAAGCTCGTGTGTCGGAAACGGTATACCATTCCCGGTAAATGGTCACATTCGATACTAGTTTATGAAGTACTAGAATCTAGATGATGCCCGCGACTCCGTACGCGTTGATTGAGGCTTTTAATTCCCGCTGGAACTTAAATTCCGTAATAAATAGTAGCCTATGTGTTGTTCCAGACTTAAATCTATCTCTGTGCCAAAAACGAGCCAAATCGGTTCAGTCGTTGCGGCGTGATTGATTAATTAACATCCATCCATACCTCCGTCCAAATTTGCCCATTAAAATATTATAGCCACATACAAAAACACACAAAAAACAAAAAGAACACACTTATAACTTAAAAAACAAATAAACTAAGGTAAAGGCTCAAATTGTACAAAATACCTAGGCTGTTCTATTGATTATGGAACTTAACGGTTAAATTGATTTTTAAGCCGCCGAGACCCGACACAATAATGTTATTTTTAACTAGCTTTTACCCGCGGCTTCGCTCACTAAGTTTTTCAAGCCCCTTTTTATCCCCTTAAGGGTTGAATGTTCCAGAAATCCTTTCTTAGCGGAAGCCTACGTCCTAATAGCTAAATGTATGCCAATTTAAGCCCGACCCATCCAGTAGTTTGAGCTGTGCGTTGATAGATCAATCAGTCAGTAATTTTTTCCTTTTATTTATTTCGATAAAAAATACTTCTAGGTATTGTAGTGATATGAGCGGCCTTTTCAATTCCGGGCCAAGGCACATTTTAAGTCCGGAAATAAACTCGAATCGATACGGTGCTGGCTGGGCGTGCTGTCCGTACAAACAGTAATGGATAAGAGAAAAGTTTGTACTGTGTGTTTGCAGTTATTATTGTTCGTACACGTTGTTCTACTTCCTGGAGATTTTATTTTATAGGGAAACTTTAGTTTTCCTATAAAATCCAATATCTGTGTTGTCTTCTTTCTTCCCTATCTACTAGTTATGTAGCTATCTGTATTAATGGATTGGCTATGGTTAAATTTCACCACTAAAAGAATGTTATTTTGGTTTAAGCAATTTAACTTTGATTTACCAAAATTTAAAAAAACAACCAAGCGCGAGTCGGACTCGCACACGGAGGGTTCCAGGCGTGATTGAAGGACAAATCAACAAACAAAGACTTTTGCATTTATAACATTAGGAAGAATTTATTCATTACCGCGGGTTACCAAAAACCTAACCCTATGCGGACGAAATCGGAGGATCGGAGGCAAAAGCTAGATTAGGATATCCCTATTCTCTAAAGTGCATTAGTTAACTAATATAATTTTCATAATGTCATCTGAACCTTACTAATGTATCCGGTGCCTATGCGGTTGATAAACAAGACCTATCAAAATCTCATAAATTTAAGGTTGTCGCTTACTTATGAACCCGGCACCCGACTAGCACCGCCTCTTGTTTTGGCATCCACTCGTTGTTCACGGGTGGCCCTCGTGTTGATAACACGTGGCCAGCGAGAAGACGCCCAGTTGTCAACGGGCGTACTCCATGTGGTTAAACGCATCCGCGATGCATCGTCCTCAGTTGACGCACAAATAGGTTAAGTGACAAACTCGCGGGTGGCATGCGCTCCGCTCGAGGCCTGTGTGTGAGCAACTCACGTCAAGCGGGCTGTTACTGATTTATTCACTCGCCGTCCGCGAGCTCAGACAGCTTGCGAACGAGGCAATTCCATAGGACTACGAAGTACATATATAAGCGAGTGCATATAACATGGATGTCCATATATATCGTCGTTGAAAGTTTAATACCTCCTTTGTGATAAAAGCGTCTATCATTGTCATAGAAAAAACAACTATTTGAAATAAGTCACTGAAATATAAACACATTCACATGAGAGTTTTGCAGTCATTTAATCTGTTAAAATGCTTTTGAACTATTTACAAAATACCTTTGCAACGATGATATAAGAAATCTCAACCGTACGAGGCGAGACAGTGCTCGGGTGCTGGATTAACAAGTGAGAGACGACCTTTAATCTCTTGACGTCGCAATTATAACTCTATAACTCAGGTTTATGGTTCAATTTAGTTTAACCGTAACGAGCACCTATATTATTGGTATAATGCCAAGCGCGAGCCGCTCTAATTGAAATAGGTGCGCATTAATGTGATTCAAATGATTAGCTGCGCTCTATTTGAGTGCGTTTTTGATTTGTTATGCGTTTCTACCAAAGCGATGGAGTTATAATGGTACTTTACGATTCTCATCTCTCTGAATTTATGGAACTTTGAGAGACGTGTCATAATAATCTCCCCTAGAGAATCCGGCCACGGCGGCTAATCTCCACGGAGATTAGCTATTTGTGCAAATGCTATTAGTTACTTGTCTTACTGATATTATAAACTCCCGACCTCCCTGGCGCAGTGGTGAGCGTTGAGGTGTTATAACTGGATGGTCTCGGGTTCGATTCCCGTCGGGGGCAATTTGGGCATTTCAAATTTCTGAATTGAGTCTAGTCTGATCTGATGGGAGGCTTTGGTCCTGGCCAGTTACCACCTTACAGTCAAAGACATGCTGCCAAGCGATTAGCGTTCCGACGACGCACGCTGGCTCAATGCGAATTAGCGGAATCCACACGCCTTCGAGAAAATAATGGAAATCTCTCAGGTGTGCAGGTGTTTAAGTATGTGATATTTAATTGCTTAAATGCACATAACCGCGAATCGAACCTGTGACCCCCGAGTAGGTGACCACAGTCCTAACCACTAGGCTATCACTGCTTAATAAGTTCATTGGATCAGTAAAGTTTGTTAATTATTATTAACAAATTGTACATGTACCTACATATTAAATCAATTTTAATCATTTGCATGGCAATAGTAGCTACATCTAAAGGAATTTTAAGGATTTTTTATTGGTTGACTGATTTGGTCGAATTTCGACCGCTAGAAGTGTATCACTACTGAATCGTAAAAAAAATCGGCTAAAATGCCCTCAATTGTGAAATGAACTTTCCCGTGAAATAGTCTACATATTATTTCATCGGGACATTTTTCCAATATCGCCATCTGTCATATCGCTCCATCTGCCAGTTGGTAGCGAGTAGTGCGAATCGAATTAATTTCCTGTCCGCCCGCACGTCCGTCCTACTCGCGTATCGGTGATCGACTGACTGGTTACAGCGGAAATTTGAAGTTTTTTTCTTTCTACCTTCGTATCGAATCAGATTGATTCACTTCAGAAGTACTAGAACACGGTGTTTTTGGGTGCAAATGTTCTTGTGCACTCACGTCTGTTACGTCACGTGACAAATCTGCGTACTAAATTAATTCTAGGGGTCATACTACACGGGCGATTCTCCCGTTGCGGGAATCCGCTCAACAAAGCTGCCGCAGACCATCAAACTACACGGGATGCGGTTTATCGCTGTCTTTTGTTCATTTCAGGTCCCGCGCAGGATGACGTAATAGCGGGAAACCGCCCGTGTAGTTTGAAACGCCGCCGGTTATCAGCGGCGGTTTGACGCTGCATGCGGCGGTCGTATTTCTCCCGCCTGTAAACCGCGACGGGAAACCGCGCAGTGTAGTATGCAGCATACAACTTTCATATTAAATTGTGACTAGTGCGGTTCAGAAGCGGATTCCTGCAGCGGGAGAACCGCCCGTGTAGTATGACCCTAGCACTTTAACGGTGTGTGCTTGATCATAATATGAAGAGTAAAGGGGAAGAAAGGTCAAGTCAGTATTTCAATTCGGATAAATACATCATGAAGTTAATTTTTAGGATTACCATTGATCATTATCTTAAGGGATAAGATAACACACATGTTCAGTTGCAATCTTGCGTACGTACAACAGTATTGTACCTGTAGCGAAACCCTCCATTAGTTACATGTAAAGGGTGATTATTCTCACAGGTACATGTGGTTAAGTTGCGAAGGCATTTATTGATGGGTTAGGTTTAGTGACTGCTAGGTTAGTACCTACTATAACTTCTATAAGTACTATACTAGCGTATAAAGGCTAAAATCTTATTCACGAGTTCACACACCTTTGAACATTACAGAGAATTCTTAGGCATGCGCGTTACCTCACGATTCTTCCTTTCTTTCTTCTTGCTGGGCTGTATGTAGTGAGCTGTGCTGTAAATGGAGTAACATTCCAAAAAAATGTCGAACTGAGATACTCCTCCCGTTTTTAAAGTCGGTTTAAAAATAAATCGTTAGCATGAATGGTTTTGTTAGCGGATCCCTTGCAGCCTCTATTATCACACTGAAATCTACGATATAGTATAATATGTATAAAAAGATGTGGATATGTTACAAGCGTGCGGTGAATGAAGCGCGTAATGGCACATATTTGTCGTAATTTGTCATGTCACTTAACAATGAAATACTTTAGTATACTCTCCGTCGTTCGGCACAATTTTTTCGCTTGTTTTGTGAGTGTAGTGTAGTGACTTAAATATGTCCGAGAGATTAAACAATAGTTCTGTCGAGCGTCTTATTTTAAGCCCCTCTATGAATACAACACATGTGACATTTGGCAATAAAACTAAGCGGACGTGACGAATGCGGCTGACGCATCGCTTTTGCATCAAAAGCATTCGCTAAACCATATTTCCAGTCACTGCGATGCTATAAGATGTTTTGGTCAATTTTTTTTTTCCACACAAAGGAAGACGAGCATCAACAGCAGTGAAAGGTCAGAAACGCCATTGGGCAGTTTGGATCGGACCAATGTTTCTTAAGCCGACTCCAAGAAGACCACAGATGGGCAGCTTGGATCAGACCGTTTCGTTGGGCGACTCCAAGAGGACCACAGATACGAAGAGATTTCTTAATAATGAGACGATGTTCAGGGGAAAGTGGTCAAAATATTCGACTGCGTTAGAACGCCATTGGGCAGCTTAGATCAGCCCAATATTTCTTTGGCCGATTCCAAGAAGACTACTGATACGAAGAGATTTCTTTAATAATGAGTCAGGTATTCACGGAACAGTGGGCAAAATATTCGACTGCGTCAGAACGCCATTGGGCAGCTTGAGTCGGATCAATGATTAGTTGGGTGACTCCAGGAGGACTAAAGATACGAAGATATTTCTTAATGGTGAGTGGGGTGTTCAGGGGACAGTGGTCAAAATATTCGACTGTGTCAGAACGCCATTGGGCAGCTTGGATCGGACCAATATTTCTTTGGGCGACTCCAAGAAGACCACAGATACGAACAGATTTCTTAATGATGAGTGGGGTGTTCAGGGTGACACCGCAACAACACGCCAGCGCCTTGGGACCCCAACGACCATCAGCTCTTCGAACTTTGAGCCTCGCCCATTTCCACTTAAGATTCGCAGAGTTTACGTATAGTATATCGCATAAAGTATCTTTCCCTACGCCACTGTCCTTACATAAATATCAAGCCAACATGTCACACTCAGTTAATAATTATTACGATTCCTGGAGAATTAAATCACTTTTCTCAAGGGTTTAGCGTTCCTTGACGCGGCGAGGGGTCTATTAATAAACTCGCTACAAATGCTTGACACTTACGCGTGTAATCTCCAGAGGGGTTTACAGTACTCTTAGAATTAGGATCGCGTTGAAAGTTAAATTAAAAAGTTTGTGATTGTGTCTTTATATATGATTAATAAGTTATAATATGCGATTAGCTGTTGTCCTCGACTTTGTCCGCATGAAGGCTTCTGCTCTCGACTTCGTCCACATGTCCACATGTAGTCAGAAAGTTTTTCAAAATTCCCTGGGAACCCCCCACTTTTCTGGTATAATCCGTAGCCTTTGCACCTCTCCAAGTCCTCAACTCTATACCCATGCAACAAATCACTTAGTTCTATACTATAGACCGACCAAGTCCGGGCAGTTGGCGTGCAATACTAACTTCAATTAGTGGTGAACCACGTGCAGGCATTGTGTGAACTGCACGGGGACTACCCGCAGTAAGTAGAACTGCAATTCCGTAGTGGGCTTGCAGATCATCTGTATACACTGTTAAAAAGTCTATGGTTGATCTATCTCTTCCTGTGACACGAATATATTATAACGCTGACATATCATACCTATTATATTTAGAGCGGCAATAAACAAATGTCAGACGCCGTAAGGGCGACGTGTTGATTGCCGCATGAATCACCGCGCGGTCAGCTCCTCAGGTGCCAAGACGACTGCCCCAGTCGCAGAGGCTTGGTGCGAGTCACAAGAGAGAGCGATAAACAAATGTCAGACGCCGGAAGAACGTCGCGTCGATTGCCACATGAATCACCGCGCGGTCAGCTCCTCAGGTGCCTAGACGACTGCTCCAGTCGCAAACTCTTGCCGCGAGTTACTACGGAGAGCGATAATAAAATTAGACGCCGAAAGGGCGACGCGTTGATTGTCGCATGAATCAGCGCGTTGTTAGCTTCTCAGGTGCCAAGACGACTGCCCCAGTCACGGAGCCGTGGTGCAGGTCACAAGAGGGAGCGATAAACGATTGTCAGATGTCACAATGGTCATAACGCGTTTTGGCAAACCTAAAAACAGATTTTTGCTATCGGCAATACGCATACTGCGTGACGTAAAAAAACCGTACGTACGTAAAAACTTACTAGATGTGAAAAACCACCACTTTGGGTGGCAGCGCGAAAAAAAGGCGCTTGTTCTCTACGAGAAAGGTTTCTTTTCTACGGAAAAATGATGAACCTATTGTTCCTTTCTCCAAAATACTTCGTTTTCCTTCTCCAACCTTGTTATACCTTATTTCTTATGCACAATAATTTGGCATTCCTACCAGATGCATATCCTTGGACAAAAACACAAGAGAACGCGTTAAACGCCTGTATCTTAGTAACTGTCTGAGTTTTGAACTGGTGAAGTATATAAAGGATAACTATAGTAATCTTAAACGTTAGAGATCACAACGTCTTTTGATTTAGCGTTCATTCCAGTAGACATGGATGTGTCTTGCAAACGCTATCGCTAATATTCTGTACCTCACACTATTGTCACTCACCACCAACGGGTAATAGCGCGTATTTATTCAGTCGCTCTGTGTGCAGCGTGCCAAGCGTCGCAGCGTACCGATGTTTATTATGTTCATTATGTTCATTACATATACTATTACATATGTGATGTTTTAAGAAGTGTGATGCGGAAGATATGCACAACGTCCAGGTATTTTACACGTTTTTCGTGTACACATAACATAAGGGTAGGTATGTTATACGTAGTTTAGCTGTGTATGTATGTGTGTATATTGTGTCTATTAACTTATGTTCCACCGTAGCGCCTAAACTACTGAGCCGATTTTGATGAAAGAGGTGTCAATTGATTTGTTATTATGGTCCCAATGATTAAGGCTACATTATATACCAACAAAATCAATATCACGGATGTTACTTTCAATTTTCCGTATCCCTTCAGATTATGAGAAACCTAAACCTTTAGCTAGTTAGTTTGCTATATTTTTTTGATTTTTTGTATTTATTTTTGTTTCAGGTAAGTCTTAAGATACATTGGAAAAATGTGAAAAGAAAAGAAACGTAAGAACTATTTTACTATCTGATAATAATTATATTAAATTTTTATTAACACCAATTTATTATGGACGAAAACATAATATAAATAATACTTCTTTATTACTATTTTGTAGCTCGCAAAATAATATTTCTGCGTTTAAATATAACTTCCAATTTAAAAATAAACAATTGTGACCTTTTTTGAGTTAAAAAAGCTATTCATATTGATCTGTCTATCAGAAGCAACCTCCGAACATTCTCCAAGAATAGAATGCCAAAAATAGGAATCCTAAAAATGTCGTAAATCTTTCTCTCGTGGAAAAGTTTCCAATATATCAAACGGTCTTTTGCGTGTTGATAGAAATATCGGGTGTTGATTGTTTTTGTTAGCTTAGAACTTAACATCGGACCACCCTCTAGCTTTCTTTTCATTTTCATTTTATTCATTCACGAGCTTTTACCCGCGGCTTCGCTCACGCTAAGTTCGATTTTTCCCCTTAGGGGTTGAAATTTTCAAAAATTCTTTCTTAGCGGATCCCTGCCTTATAATAATAGCTATCTGCATGCCAAATTTCAGCCTGATCCAGTCAATGGTTTTAGCTGTGCGTTGATAGATCAGTCAGTCAGTCACCTTTTCCTTTTATATATATTCAGATTTATTTCGGAGAACATGACCTTTACATGTTACTGCCAAATTGTATAATCTGCTTTTGCTCTTTTTATACATTACTATGAGTTCGGTTTTTATACAAACAAAGCCCTATTTTATCCCCTTAGTAGGGGTTGAATTTTGAAAATCTTTTCTTAGCGGATGGCTACGTGATAGCTATCTGTATGCCTTTCAGCCCGATCCGTCCAGTGCTTTGAGCTGTGCTGTGTAGAGTTTGTTTGTTTGAATGCACTAATGTCTGGAACTATCAGTCGGATTTGAAAAAGATAGCCCAACTCTTGAGGAGGTTATTCAACATCACTGTACGAGATTTAGAAGGCGAGTAAAAAGGAAAAAAATATAATGCGGTGAGTCTGAGAACCGAACAAAAACCGAACCGAAGGCTACTTTTTATTCTGAAAAATCAAAGAGTTCTCATGGGATTATTAAAAACCTAAATTAGTTGACGAAGTTGCGGGCATTAGCTCATTATCAATAGTGCTTATATTAAAAAAAAAACATCTAAAGTTAATTCGCGTCGTAAAATTGAAGGGCGGTCATAAATCAACTGGGGACCCATCAAACGTCACTTAACAAGGGGCGAGGAGATGCCGAGGAGCGCAAATCAAACAAAATTAATGAGACCGACGCTAATACAATCCTCGCCCAATCTTTCAATCAACACTGAAGACTTGGATTCGCTTGTTGTTGATTTGTTGGAATATTTTCGTCTGCGGCGAAAACGTTTCATGCTTTTTTTTGTACGGGTTATATTTACTTGCGTACCAATAAATCCTTATTTTTTTTACTACTTACATATTTAAGTAAAAGTGACTCTTCGTTCGTAAAGCTTTCCAAATTTCAGCCAAATCGGTTCATTCGTTGTGGCGAACAGGAGTTACAAACATCCAACATGTATTTTCTTTCTTCTTTCTTTCTTTCTTTCATCCACACATCCATTCTCACAAATTTTCGCATCTACTCGACTAAATATTATTAGTTACTGCTTCACTAGGTACCAATAACCCTACATAATACTTATGTATAACAAAGCATATTATATACTTTACTCGCGTGTCCACACCGCCAGTGGTTCGATAGAAGACTGACCGTTCATACATCGTGGCAGCTGTATTTATACGTATAATAATATTATCTGCTTACCCACACATACGCTACAAGTAGTATTTAATGACTAGCTTTTGCCCCCGCGACTTCGTCCGCGTGGAATTAGGTATTGGGGTGGAATTTTCAAAAACTGTGATACACGTACTTCTTTATTTTTAACTGAAAGCTCTAATACCAGCTTTGATGGAAACAGCTTGAAAAATGACGGAGTTTCATATAAACTTCCATCTCCTATTTAAACCCCTTAGAGGTGGAATTTCCAATAATCCTTTCTTATTGTGCGCCTACGTCATAAAAGGAACCAACTGTAAAGATTTCAAGTTTCTAACTTCAGTAGTTTAGGCTGTGCGTTGATATCTCAGTCAGCCAGTCAGGACTTTGAATTTTATATATATAGATTACAACTTATAAATCTTTGTATATGCATAACGTGCAATGCATTTGCGCTAATGTAATTTTGTAAACGTCTCACGTCTCGCACAAGGAGCGCTGTACAGTGTTGTGTGTTACATTACCCACCTGGGATATAAATCATATTAAAGAACATTTCCCGCGCTCAGTTCAAGTTAAACACGTGTAGTTTACGTGTTGAATTGCTTTGTTTTACACTGCCGCGTGAGTTATGACCGCAGGACGATGCATTCTACGTACACGTGTTAGATCTTTTTTTTATTGCGTTTCGTTATTGTTAAGCATATAAAAAAAGGTTACACCAAAAAAAAAACTGTCGATTCTGTGACCGACTGATTGATTGAGTAATATTGATCCATCAACGCACACCCTAAACCATTGGAATTTGAAATTTTGTTAGTAAGTTCCTTTTATGACTTAAGCACCAGCTAAAAAGGTTTTTTTTTTTTTAATTTTAACCCAAAGAGGTTAAATAGAGGGTGAAAGTTTGTATAAAAATTCTTCATTTTTTCAGTTACTTTTCAAGTTATATCCCTGAAAGTGAAAGAAGTAGATACGTGTTTCACAGTATTTAACAATTCTACAACCTAAAGGCTTAAATAAGGGATGAATGTTGGTAGGTATGAAAATCTATCAGTCTTCAAATTCTATATAGGAAACTTAGTATTTTGGCTCTTTTGAGTGACACAGACTAGTTTTTATCCCTGATATACAACAGGTTCCAGCGGGATTTTGAAAAAACCCAAATTCCATGCGGACAAAGTCAAGTTAACAATATGGGTACTTAATATTATTCGCTGAAACGAGGTCGAAGTCGCAGGCAAAAGCTTTATATTGTAAACAGAGGTCATATTGTAAAAACGTATTACTCGACCTAAAAAGCCTCTTTTGATAGCTAAAACTTTAACCTTTTAACGTTTCTTTGACACAGCTATCAACTAAAATTTCCCCTCTATTCTCATGGAGCGATGAAAAATAAAAAAGAATTCGACTGCATTTGGCGCCACGTTCCGAAATTCATTTTTTGCAAAGAATGAAGGTCGGTGCCGCTTTATGGGGATCACTGATCCATCTATTCATTTCATTTAGCATCACGTCTGGAATCAGACATGGCGTTCTAGTGTGGTACTAAAAGTTCGGGTATTAGAAAGTTTACAGTAAAATATTATAATCTGCTGAGAAACATTATAGAAATAGCGCGAGACTTTCCCGCATGAATTTCGATTTGCTGGGATTTTTTGGGATTTTTTTTATAAAAGTAGCCTATATATATTTTTCTGGGATGCACTACCACTATGCTTTTTATCAAGATCGATTCATTGGTTTAAGCCTGTGGACAGACGGGCCTTTTTTAACCCTTACGTATTAGTATGGATAGAAGAACAACACAATTTATTATGAGAATTTTTGATATTATCTATAATAATTAGTCTATTACATAATCCAATAATAATAACAAAACTTATTTCAGTTAAGTTTGGCCAGGCACTTGCTTTATCTAAATTGATAACTAATCGTATTACAAAGCAAATAAAGCTATAAGAGATGCTCCTGGGCGCTTCTGTGTACTGTATTATTATTTTTTAATTGAATATTTCTTTTGACCCTGCGGTCCAATATTTTGGAAGAGG
Organism: Hipparchia semele; assembly: GCA_933228805.2. Classification (NCBI taxonomy): domain Eukaryota; kingdom Metazoa; phylum Arthropoda; class Insecta; order Lepidoptera; family Nymphalidae; genus Hipparchia; species Hipparchia semele. The sequence continues at coordinate 1,213,436 of OW121733.1, read as the reverse complement.
GACACACCGGTGCGTATGGCGCCTCCCCTCGAAAAGGGGGAGCTACGATGTTTTCGATCCATCGATTCATTCATTCATCGGTCATTCGCTCGCTGGATTTTACGCGGGCGATTGCTTTTCATTATGCAGGCTGTACAGGCTCGTATATATACCGTATATCTCCTTTGTATTCACCACGTTGACTAGAACGAGTAAAGATAAAAGATTTTTCTATGAAAATTCTTTATGGGTAGATGAAGCTTTGACTGGACTGAAAAAAGTACTCATCGACAAAAAGCCACGTTTCCAAGTGTTTATGACACGATACTGCGTAGAACTTTTTTTTTATTTTAATATAAATATATAGACTAGCGCTTGACTACGATTTCACCTGATGGTAAGTGAAGATGCAGCGTAAGATGGAATGCGCTTGCCTAGAAAATGCATATTCACTCTTGATTTGAAGGTACCCAGATTTTAGTTATAGGGAAAAACAGTAGCCAGAAGGGCATTCCAAATTTTTGCAATGCGTATTAGGAACGAGGAAGCGAAGCGCTTGGTGCGAGATCGTGGAATTTCGACCACGTAGCGGTGCAGATTCGCGCAGAAATCTGTCGATTGAGTCGATAGAGGGGGCATGCGTTCCATAAACTACAACGTTCCAGGTCCCATGCCATACCGCTTCCATCCTATGGTAGAAAGTGGAATGGAAACTGCAAAGTAACTTACCTGGGCTGATCACAGTCAAGGGCTGAAGAGGAATTAAAAATCGATGGCGAGTAGAAACCGATTAGGGGTATGGGTTGAAGTTACACTGCCATATCCCTTCCAAGTTAGTCCGCTACTATCTTAGCATCGTCGCTTACCATCAGATGAGATCGCAATCAAGGACTATCTTGTCTTCAAATAAAAAAAATGAATTGTATATCTTGACTAGCTTTTTTGTCTGAAACTTCGTCCGCGTGGAGGTACGATTTAAAAGTCCCGCGTGTTATGTTTGTTTTTCTGGTATAAAAAGTGGCCTATGGCGGTCTCTAGTCTCTAGTTCACAACTTGTTCTTGGTCTTGTCCCACGTTTTTTGGGATCATGTACATGATTTCTTCTTCCGCCCGCTTCTATCGGCGTTATTGAAAGATAAGATGACCCTGACCCCTTATATTTTATATTCATGTCAGTGAAGCAGTTGTGGTTGAAAGGACCTAAAATTATACAGATTTCAGGGAATTCAATATAGAATATATGAAGAAATATTTTAGGGCAGACAAACCAAACCCTATTTCAAGGAATACAATATTAATGTTTAATTTAAATCGAACAATTGTGGGTATAGTCACCCGATCACTCAGATTAAAATCTATATCTGTACCAATTCGAAGAAAGTTCTCTTTCGATCCATTAAAGGCGGGAGTTTGATATCTCATCGCAAAGTTTTATTAGGTAGATCTAGATACCTATATTATGTACTTAACTGAGATATCAGTGTTCGAGAGCGATAAGTAACTAGCTTTTGCCCCCGCGACTTCGTCCGCGTGGAATTAGATTTTGGGGTGGAATTTTCAAAAACTGTGACACACGTCCTTCTTTATTTTTAACTGAAAGCTCAAATACCAACTTTGATGGAAACAGCTTGAAAAATGACGGAGTTTCATATAAACTTCCATCCCCTATTTAAACCCCTTAGGGGTGGAATTTCCAGTAATCCTTTCTTAGTGTGCGCCTACGTCATAAAGGAACCAACTGTAAAAATTTCAAGTTTCTAACTTCAGTAGTTTAGGCTGTGCGTTGATATCTCAGTCAGTCAGTCAGTCAGGACTTTGAATTTTATATATATAGATTAGGTACGTAGGTACTATACTACTACTACTACTACTAGGTGTCCGAATATATTAAGTTTATTTGATTAAAAAATATTTCTATTCTATATTTTAAGGGCTCGTAGGTTCTCATCCAAACTGCAATTTTGCAGTCTAAATGCAATTCGTCTGTCTTGACCATTGCACGTTTATTCCTGCAATAAGTTATGTCAAATCCCTTCAATGCTATCTGACCTGATGGTAAGTGACTATTGTCAGATATTTAATATAGTAAGGATCGAGAATTGTAAAATAATAAAATAAAAACATAAAAAAGATTATTAGACTTCATTGAGAATTCTATTTTTATAAGTTAAAGAAATATGGATATTGATTTCAATTTCCGTCATTAAATATACTAAAGTATAACGACATGGACTTCCGTAGTGAAACAAAGTATAATTACATAGACCTTTGATATAGGTAATTAAATAATTGACACTCGGTTTCCATTGCATTAGTAATAATGTCTAGTTTCATATAATTTTATATCATTTATTTTCCAACTGTAATATTGTAAACCGTTATAACGTTTGTTAATCAGAGATCTTATTTTCGCTTACCGTCATTTCCGGCAATAATCCTATGCTTGATCTGATTAGCTGCGAATGGCAAAAGGCATGCGATTGGTTGATCCGTTGGAGCGAATGCAAGCGATTGGAAGATCTTTCTTCCCTCTAATTTCCCGCTTTACTTGAGTTAATATAAAAAAGGAAAAATGGAGCGATAAGAGTTAGTTGGTATCATCGCAGGCTTTTAGCCATTACGCTGCCCTCGGAGTGTTAGTAAGTTAAAATATTGTGTATGTGATTGTGTTATTAAGTTGAAATATTGTGATTGTGAGAGTGATTAAAATAACTTTATGGTAAAATAGTGCTGTGTTTGGTTATTTTAATCCTGCCTTCGTGAGACAATCTTACACTATTCAGTCTAAGAGAGAATGATAATTTTAAGTGTGTGTGTGTGTGCCTGTGGCATCGTAGCAGCCGAATGGATGAACCGATTTTGATTTGGTTGTTTTTTTTGTTTGAAAGGTGAATTCGTCGCGAGTGTTCTTAGCTACGTATGATGAAAATTAGGTGAAAAGAGACTCTTAGGGTTATGATTTAGGTATGGTTGTTGAAAACGGGTGAAGTCATTCAAAACATTGCCCAGTGGTGCATTGTAGACTGACCAAACCTAAATTCGAATTCAGATTCATTTATATCAGATTGTAAGTAAGCATGTTGATAGAGACTGCTATCTGAACCTCTGAGCCATTGGAAATCGCCTGAAAAGAATGAAAAAACTAACTACCCTCAGGTCAGACATTGTAGAAGTCCAATTTCCAAAGCCCGATAGAGCAAAGCGATATCCTGGGTGTTCAACTTTTCAAAAAAGGAAGAATGTAAAACATTCGTGCTCGAGTCAATATCAAAAGTTGAGGACGGGCGACATTGTTTGCCGTTTCCGGTCGCTTGTGCTTCGCAATTTGGTCGATAGTTGGAGCCAGTGTGCTTTCAGGTACTAGTTTTTGCCCGCGGCATGATCTGGCGCACTCCGCAGTAAACTTCGGAGCTACACGTATATGGCGTATCACTTCTAAGAGCCTTAATTCAGAGAGTGCGAAGGGATAAGAGTTAGGTGATAGAAAGAGAGAAAAGTCTAGGTGAATAAGACGGTAGGTAAGTAGCACTGTGTCAACCTGAAGGTAGAGTCTCTAAAAATGATTGCATCAGTGCTGCGATCGCAATGGCCTCTGATTGGCAGAATTTATGGCGTTCTTGCTGCATCATTGCATTTTAACCAATAGCGGGTGGGTACCAGCCAATCAGATCCCATTGCGATTGTTACACTGATGCAATCATTTTTAGAGAATCGACCCGCTTAATTACACTTAAATCATTTTGCGGAGTGAATCTTCTGTAACTTTAATGGTATTATTAGTTATTCTGTGCCGCGGCATCGTTGATGTGCAGTAAGGTTTTTAAAATGTCCGCGAAAGTCCTTTGTTATTTTTTTTTCTCGGAATAAAATGTAGCCTATGTCACTATTCAAGTTCTCTTACTCGACCCATGCAAAAATCAACCAATGGAGAAACAAACCAACAAAAAATTCAAAAATATTTATTTCATTCAGGCCACGGCGTTCATACGGCTACGCCGTAGACCCTCTACGAAAATACCTGTACAATATGTACTATTCCATAAGTTAGAAGCTCTCTTCTAAGTGTAGAAACGGTCATTCTTATGTCGCGATCGCATAGACACGTCTCTTGCGAGGAGCGTTATAGAACATCATTTTGTGTCGCTGCTATCCAGCAGTTGCCAGCGATTGACTTGAGATTGTCAACCTAATGTCGGCCTTTTAAAATTTTGGTGGTTTTTTTATATTTTGGTTTTTAGTTTGACGCTTAATATGTTTCTGATATGAGGTTGTCATTCAAGCACGTTTTTTTTTAATAACCCTCTAACATTGTCAGAGACTGTGTCTGCTTAATATTTTCGTTGTCTACTCATTCATTCCAGTTCTCGCTTTTATGCCTCTCGTACTTGTATTCTTCATACGTGTTCTTTCTTTCATCCAACATCTTTCCACCTTCAAAAGTCCCTTATTAAAAATGAGAATTAAAAAAAAAAAAAAAAACATCTTTCACACTATGGGTGGGGTTCCCTTCCTATTATCTGTCTATTGTATCTACAGGGTTTTTATTTCTTTATTTACAAACAATTATATTATGCAATACAACAGTTTTAAAATCTAAATTTTTGTTTACATATATTTCTTATTCTAGATTAATACTAACAATAATATAATTGCTCGTCTTAATCTACTTAGTGCCAGTGCCTGTGCCAGTGCCGTTCCTAATTTTTATTCTATGCCTACGTCTTTCGATTCCAAGACTGACTGTCACTTACCACTAGGTGAGATCGTAATTATTTTTTTTTACTCTATGACAAGATAGTCCTTGATTGCGATTTCAACTGATGGTAAGTGACGATGCAGTCTAAGATGGTAGCAGGCTAACTTGGAAGGTTTCTACACGTTATCGTGCCGGAATGCTAAATCGCTCTTTGACGGTAGAGTGGTAACTAGTCACGGCCAAAACCTCCCACCAGACAAAACTATGGCTTAACTGTTGACTTCGAATAAACTGGAGTTTTAAAGAGTCCATGTAAACCCAAATTTGCAATAAATAAGTTTGAATTTGAATTTCTGCCGCATATGAGTACATAGAGGCTACACTTAATGAAAAAACAAAAAGGGTAATAAAAATAATAAATCAAATCCTTTATGTCCCATTACCGGAAGTGGAGCGAACGGCGCTGTTTCACAAAACAATTAGCCGCAATGATTTATTCCGCGGGCTTGTAATGGAAAAAGGGTTTTTCAAGTCCAACGGTGGTCGTTTGTAGCGGAAATTACTGTGCGATGTGTTTTTCCCCCCTTAGGAAGATAACAATAAAAATGATTTTTAAAAAACCGACTTCAAACTTCACTAAAAGGTATATCAAGTGTGCCTGTAAAATTTGAAGAGTTCCCTCGATTTCTCCAGGATCGCATCGTCAGATCCTGACTCTATGACCATGGGACCACCTGGGAAGCATACAATTTTAAACAAAAGAAGAATTTTCCAAATCGGTCTAGGCGTCTTTTGTAATCGGAGAACATACATAAAAAAAAAGATTTAGACGAATTGAGAACCTCTACCTTTTTTTGAAGTCGTTTAAAAAAGATAGATATGGATAGATACACCTGCCAATTTCCATTGGGTCAGGTGGACTATGGCTTTATTCTGAGAGGAGACCTGCGCTCAGTAGTGAGCCGTTAATGGATCTCTGATGATGAAGAGGAAGGAATCTTCATTCATTCTTCCGGCGCTTCTTCTCTTTGATGTCTTTTACCTTCAATGCTCAAGTGGTGGAGGCGCCGGGACAACCTAATCTAGGTGTACCTATTGGGTGATGTGTGGCACAATGCATTAAATAAACGCTTCTTTCTTCTTTCTTTCTTTCTTTCTTTCTTCATAAATGCGGCAAGGCACGCCCGAATCCGCCCAACGGCCGTTGACCATAGATAGACAGAGTTACTTTCGCATTTGCAATATTAGTAGGTATGGATTGGCTATTACTATCACAATATGCTATTGTAGAGGCATTAACGGTTGACGATAGGCTCAAAAAGATTTAATATTAATAACGTAAGTCGACCAACGTTTAGCTTTTACGGGGACACGTCCTGATTTTTTTCGAGGGAATTTTTAGATGGTTTCCTTAACTGATATGATAGGTGGGGTTCGAACGGTCGACATGCTTTTTTTTTAATCACCATTTTGTAAATGGTGATTTTATTATATACTTTTATATAATGTACATCGAACTTTGTATCCTTGCGCTATTGAGGAGTTTCATGAAGAGAAAAAGTACTTACTGGAGTTAGACACACACAGACTACTACAATTTTGCTACCTCTGTGCCACAGAGACATTTTATTCAGTGGTATAATAGCTGCTATTATCACTAACGTCTTGACAATAATCGTTAAACCTAAGAGCCAAAGTCCTGTACTTAAATTGAGTCGTATACAGAAGGGTTTGGGAGTCCATTAATAATTAAAGCCCCAGAAAGCCCATAACCATTTGTTTTTCCGGGATAAAAAGTAGGCTGAATCACTTTCTATGTCCTCGACAGCTCAAGCAAATTACGTCAATCCGTTTTTCCGTTACCACGTGATTGAAGGAAAATCCGACAAATAAACACAGTTTCAGATTTATAAGGAGTAGCGATTTTTTAATAGACTAACCGCCGAGTTTCTTGCTGGTTCGTCGCTGTTGAAACATCATTTCGAAACAGTGTTAGATTCACTCGAGAATTGAAAACGTTTGTAACTCGTGTCCCGCTATTATTAACTATCGCATAGTTACACTATGCATGATAGATAGATTTTGTATAGGCTTAGCCCAACGGTTAAAGGTTACACTATTGTCGTACCCACAGTTAGCACAAGCTTTACGCTTATTTGGAGGGGATAGGAGGACATTAGTCAACGTTAGCTTGGCTAATATTATTTTAAAAAAAAAGGTTAAAAGATTAGTTTTGGTCGTTTTGTTTCTCGACTAGAACGGCATTCCGAACCAGTGGCAGATTGACTTCAGGATTCGAAATTTTTGTTTTTTTTTTTTTAATTTATGTGTTCTTTTATTGTTGTTTTTCTTTGTATTTCTTTTAATGTGGCTGTTTTTATTCTTGATTAAAAGACTATTTACTTATTTATTTAAATCATTTTACTAAAGTTTCTTTGAATAAAAAAACCTTAGTGACTCGCGTCCTGATATTGTCGACTTGCGTATAGTTACACTATGCATCCATGATAGATAGGTTTTGTAATTCATCGATATTTCCACAACGAAAGGTCAAAAGGTCAGGTCATCCGCACATTCAAGGGCAGACGGCCGAATCCATCATGCCTACCGGCTGCGTCATCAATATTTTAGGTATTTTTCCTCCGTCATATTGAACGTGACTAGTTTTTATATATTACTTATTCCATAATAATTGTATGTGTAGGCGTAAAAGATGTGACAGAATTATGTAAGAATAATTTTCAGTTCATAAAAAAAATTGTTTGTACCTAATACAAAAATGTTGAAAGGAGATTGTTTCTTCCATTTATTTCATCAAAAATGTAGGCACATTGGTAAGTAGATAAGTAATGACAAACAATAAATAATCCTTACTAATATTAATGCAAAAGTCTTTGTTTGTTGATTTGTTTGTTTGTCCTTCAATCACGCAGCAACATAGCGACGTGATTTGAGGACCTGAAGAGTGACATAGGCTACTTTTTCCTAAAACCTTACTCCACGCGGACGTAACAGCGGGCAAAAGCTAGTTTGTAAATAAATTAACATAGGAATAAAGAGTGTACATGAATATCAACGCTGGAATTCATGGCGCGTTTCAGAAAAAAAAAAACTAACCTCGAAAGTTACAATAGAAATGCAGATGACAATTTTGTAAAAGGCTTTTTATCCCGGACAATGTATCGCCACATTAATGGGCTCGCCCCGTTACATCGCCTCCCAGCGCTGCATCCTTTTCTATAGGAGTCGTTAGTGTTCAAAATTCAACGCTGTAAGCGCTGAAAGTTCCTCAGTGGGGGATCCCTTTCAAGGAATGGATATTAGCATGGAAGTCTATTGTGAGCTTAATGTATGGAACTGTTTCTGTAATGGCGATTCGGAAGGAGTTTCGAGGCTTAATGAAAAATAAATTTCAGAGATAGTACGGTCTCCTGACATAACTGCGAACATTAGTAATTTAAGGACAATTAAAGTAGCTAGTAGTAGTAGTAGTAGTATTTTTTTGCACAAAGGATCAGCCCGGCTGTCCAGCACGGATATGCAGCCAGTATTCTTGGCACCGTTCCACGCGGGCATGATTTGTTATTTTGATATTACAAACAGACACTTAAATTTTATGTAGGTACTAACTGTCGTCCGCGTCAATTTCTGTTATTATGATCGCGATTGAGAAGTTTTTAAAAGAATATATTTTAAATATGGATAATGTTCCCCGTTTTTGCAACATTTTTCACTGATGCTTCGCTCCTATTGGTCGCAGCGTGATGTTATATAGCCTTAAGCCTTCCTCGATAAATGGACTATGCAACACAAAAAAATTTTTTCAATTCGAACCAGTAGTTCCTGAGATTAGCGCATTCAAACAAACAAACTCTTCAGCTTTATAATATTAGTATAGATATGTTACATAGAATATGTATAAATTGAATTAATGTTATTTCTTGAGTTTTAACTGTTTCGGCGTTCCGTGTCTGATTCCGGAAGTAAGTATAAGATTAAATTCGATTGATCGTATTCGTATGACATTAGCGTCAAAGTTAAATGAACCATAACCACATTGAATTAGAGCTCAATTTCGTGCATGCATTCTAATACTTTTACGTGTACGGATACGCTCCAAATTAAAATCGGTTGTACTGAATTTGTGACTTTAAAACGATGCGTTTAAGGTTAATTTTACTTTGACGCTAATGTCATAGTATGCGAATACCGTCAATCGTGTTAAATCTTATACTACCCACTGCTCGTTGTATTCAGCCGTCGCTGCGCGGCCTTTCATTAGAGGCGAGCAAATTCTTAGGCTTCAGGAGGATTTGCCTCGTAATCTACTCCGCGGGACTTAACGCATTGCCTCGTCCGTAATTTTGTAATTAAAATTCTCTTTCACCTCAATCTGCCTTAGAACCGATTTCAACAGAATTTCTTATTCTCGAGAATAACTAAACCGAAAATTATTTAAATACCGCCACCGAACACAATTTCACCCTCACCACCTGGGTGCCTGGAGGCTGGAGCGTAGGGCATCCATGTAGGTACTTTGAAACTTTATTATTATGAAGCTATTGCATAGCTTCTATCGCGGGCCAGCGTGGAGACCGAATCCAGAAATTCCGTAACGAAAATAACCTGACACGGGACTCCTCTACGGTGAGCCGCTAGATGGCGTTGATAAAAAACGCTATGCAATAGCTTTACCGCGGCAGTCCCCGAGTGCCACACGTCTTTTTTTTATTTTCCAAGTATTTGAGGTTTTTTTAATTACCGCGGGGACTCTTATTAACCGGGATAAAAAGCCTATACCTATGTGTTATTCCAGATTATAATCTATCTATGTGCCTTTCAGCCAAATCGGTTCAGTCGTTGCGGCGTGATTGAGTATATAGCAGACATCCTTCCATCCATTCATACAAACTTTCGCATTTATAAATGTTTATAGTATTAATAATTTATCATTATATAATATATATAATGTTATTCATTTTATCCATTAGTTGATCTCTTGTCAGTTGATAGTTGATTGATTCATGAATAATTACGTATCCACTTTAACTTAAGTGCATCAGAGCCCTCTTGCTTAATTAATTAATCTACTAGTATTTACTAATTGGGTCTTATTTAATTTTAAATGGACATTTCGGTTGATTTTCCTAAATGATAAGTTGATAAGTCGGGCTAGCGTCGCGCATCGGTTTCATCCTTTCTACTTCAATCAATCGATCAATTTATTTCACTTCAACATAAGTGTATAAACTGAAATTATTTTATACTTTGTAGTTGCGTTTGACGTCGGTTTTTAAAAAGATTTTTTATTTATTTAATGAGTACTACGAAATATACAAACTAACGTAGAATTTAACTAGATAATAAGATTGTAGAAGAAAGTTTCTCGCAAAGTTGCGGCAAAGTTAATTATTATTATTAGATAGTTTACCCACGTCCCCGCAGGCAGCGAACAAGTTTTAACATTTAACTCTTGCAATGAAAACTTAGCGCAGACGTTAAAATCTGTTTATGCACTTTTGCCTCTGAAGTCTTTATGCTGTCCTTGAAGGATGATTTATGTTATGCCGTGCTGTGCCGGACTCAACTACGGGCACGGCAAAGGTCTATTATCTGTAGGGCTAACATGCACGCTACAAGAAAATTTTGTCTAGACGTTTGCTCTATGTGAATCTCTATAGAGACTCATAAGCAAACGTGTAGACAAAATTTTCTCGTGGCGCGCATGTTAGCCCTACTGATCGCGAAAAGCGTGTTGCTGCCGTCAAGTCGTTGGCTATTCGATTTTTGTCGGTCCAAGCCTTTGCCACAGTTTAGCAAGAAATAGATTGCTCTTTGCATAAATCAAATTACGTTAAAAATTATTATAGTTAGGATCGATACTTTTTTGTTGAAATTGACAAAATGTTGAATTCATTTAATGTCGTATTTTATTCTAGGATCAAAATACAAAATGTTCATAAAATAATATCAAAATAACAAATTTTCAGTGTTTTAGGTGTGCTTGTAGCACCAAGCGTCTTTTATGCACGAAAACGCCGATCGCTGACGCAAAAAGAAACCAGTCTGCCCTCTCCCTTAACGTGAAGCATCCACTAAGTGTAGTGAAAATCGTAAGAGTCGTTCACCTTGCTAACTTCACTTCACTTAGAAACTGTAACAGCGGCTTGACAAGGAAGGGGTTAGGGAGGAACATTAACGCGTTAATCGGAGTAGCACGGGGGCGCGGAAACGTGGCGTCAATTTATGTGTCCGACGCGCGATGTCCACGTTTCCTTTGCGGCGTAACGTACGCACACGTACGTCGGCTTGAGTTATGACGCCATTACTCCTGATCGCGCACCTCCATGATATCTGCGATGCTACTTTGTTATAGAACTTTATGTGGTTCTGTGGGTTATGATCATTGTTGATAATGTTACGGGCCAGGACCACTTCCGAATGAGTAATTAATCTTGCAGATATCACACATACATGCAGCGCCTTCGTGCGCGTGTGTGTGCGTCTCGTACGCGCTTCGAGTAGGTAAAATGGGTTTACACCGGCGTAATACTTAGTCATGTTATCGATGATAGACAACGTGACTAAGAATTATGCGATTTGTATTATTAATAGCCCGAAAACTGTAATTTCGATCCCTTGCACTATTGTTATACCCGCTCATAACATAAGCTTTTCGCTTATTAGGAGAACATTTGTCAATGTCACAGCTTGGCTGAAATTCTTTCAAAAAATAGCTTATAGCGAGCTACAAGCATACTAAGGATATTATTATAAATAATAAATAAAGCTGCCAAGTCGGACACACTATTCGTCCTTGACACTGCCCGGCCTCGACTCGGCGTAATGTGAATCATCCTTTAGCCTTTGTGCTGTATTTTTTTTGTACATTTTTAATTTATCGTTTTATAATGTTTTTTTTTTATTTTATACTAGCGGCCCGTCCCGGCTTCGCACGGGTGGACATAAGATTAAATATAGCCTATGTTACTCAGGGTGAATGTAGCTTTCCAATGGTGAAAGAATTTTTGAAATCGGCATAGTAGTTTTTGAGTTTATTCGTTACAAACCACACGTTCGTTACAAATCTTTCCTCTTTATAATAGTAGTGTAGATTAAAGAAATATTTTCCTTCATCCATTTTAGCTTAATAGGGAATGCAAAACCACGTCTAATGGATGTCTACGGTTTCAAGTCATGTCAAAGATTCCGTGCAAGTGTTTTGCTGAGTATCGTAATGTAGGCGAAGTTTGGAAATGCAGTTTCCCTCAGTTTGAATCTTTCGAGCATCTTTGGACGTTCGGACGTGTGATGTCGGAGTTGGACGTGTTTGAACGACATGACTTGCACTTGCACTTTGAACTTTACTAAAGTTAACGTTAACTACACAGTATATTGTGTAAGTGACTCTTTGGTCGAGCGGTAAGCATATTCCACTACGGTTGACGCGGTCTCGAGTTCGATTAGAAATTAGGAGATCCCGAGGAGAACCAAATTCACCGACATCGATCAGCGAGTCGCGAAACTGAAGTGGAAATGGGTGGGGCACATAGTTCGAACAGCTGTTGGTCGTTGGGGTCCCAAGGTGCTGAAGTGGCGACCCCGCACCAGGAAGCGCAGTGTTGGCAGACCTCCCACTAGGTGGACCGATGACATCAAACGAGTCGCAGCCGCCGGATGCAGGCAGCGCAAGACCAAGGATTGTGAAAGTCCATGCAAGAGACCTTTGTCCAGCAGTGGATATCTATCAATTGATAAAGAAGAAGAGTTTGATTCCCGGGTTGGGCCGGTGTTGGATTTGTAATGCATACTCTAAAATAGAAACCCTTGATCTCGTCTTTGAAGCAACAACAAAATCAAATCAAATCATTTATTTGCATGATCGCAGGTACTTAAAAAGTTGTTAAAATAGGTACAAAACATTCCACAATCCGTCAAACAAAAGGCATGCAAAAACGTAAGATCAATTTAAATTGTATGTGAATTATATAAAATAATGGGCATAAGAGTATTTTAAATGGTATGTCAAACAAAAATCAACTAATTAATATTACATATTGCTGGAAGAATTTTATAGTCATAAGAAATTGTTAATTGCATCTGAAAAAGGCATGTTACTTTAGATAAGTACTGCAAAATAATTGTTTTAAAAAAAGAGCTCTCATTCATTTCAAACTTTTTCCTTCAACTTAATATTAAAACCACCATCACCATTTCAGATCCTAACTGAAGCGGAACCTTCATTAAGATTTCATTATATAATCTTGGGAACCTTCGTAAACTATGTAGTTAACGTTAACAAAGTTCTTAGAGCAAGTTGAGTCGTTCGAACTTGGGCAATTCCGGCTTCACACGGTTGAACATGTTTCTTGATACAATCATATCCAACTCACTGCTTTAATCAACGTACGGCCGAAATTAATAACATATCTATCTGATCACAAATCTACAGATTTAAGAATAAAATAGAATATTTAAATAAACTTTTAGAAAGTGCTTTAAAAAAACTGTCTATCTAAAAACTATGATTATTTAGAAGTTGGTAAATAATTAAAATGTAACAATAAAACTTATAGCTGAAATAATCTAATTACTGTACAAATCGTGCCTGCATGGAATGATGCCAAGAATACTGGCTGCATTTCCTCGCTGGATAGCCAGGCTGATCCTTTGCGCAAAAAGTGAACCAGTCACCAGATGAGGCAATTAACCTCGGCGAAATGTCTCGAAAAAAATTTTTTGCACTTAGACTCCCCGATGGCGTGAGGGTTTTTCTACGCTGCCGTCCTAAAGCTAAAATGTTAACTACCAAAACGCGGGAATTTATAAAGAAATTACGGTATTTGTTGATAAATAATAAACGACGTTTTTCTTATTGCTATATCAAAACCTACAGCAGTAAGGATAGATCGATAGAGATTTTTTTAAGTAAGATAGCTTTAAAAAGTCGTATTTGGCGATGTTGGTTAATGACGTAAGACGTTATAGCTTGATGAAGGCAGCACAGCAAACGGAACAAATACGTAACTCTAAGCTCGTGTAAACTAGCCAGTAAGGCAGGCATGCAGTATGGCATCTCGTAGGAAATAGCGATCGCGTCCCACAACGGAACTCGGGTATCGACAATACGGGCCATGATGAATTGCACCGAGCTCCGTAGTTCACACATAATAAGTGCTATCTTCGCATAATAACGGCGATCGATAAATAAGTCGTCACCGACATGCACTGCATATGCATTGATGCCGGGAGCGAGTTACAGCTCCCAACGGCAGGCTCAGTGCGAGTTCTTTCACATCGATAACGTTGATGGTTTTCGAGTGATCTAAATTTGTAAAAGGAAAGGTGACTGACTGTCTGGCTGATCTATCACCACACAGCTTCAATCACTGGACGGAAGGGGCTGTGGCATACAGCTAATAAAATATTTTTGAAAATACAACCCACAAGGGGATAAAATAGGGGTTTAAAAAACTTAACGTGAGCGAAGCCGCGGGCAAAAGCTAGTAATATTGTAATTAGTCGATCTCAATGGGGACTAGCGAATTAGGCAGACGTGTGTGAACTAACACAAGTGCACTCTCTATTCTTTCCCTCTCGTTATCCGATGGAACAGAAATCCGACGAAGGATTCTCGGCTTCGCGTGGTCTCCGAGATAAGGGGGTAAATAACCGGTGGTAGAGTCTTGATTTGTCATAAAAGTCAAAAGTTAACGAAAAATACTCGTAATTTAAATTTTGAACACCGCTAACTTTCAAACTCCGGGCTGCTACAGAAAAATACTCGTACTTAACAGAAAAAATCAGTAACTTTTGTCCTTATGTCTCTTGTTTGAAAGTCATTACCGATTTTTATTTTGATAAGTATCTTGGAGTGCTCGCTGTAGATGTATTGGCGAACTCAAATCTTAATTTTTGTGTAAAATCGAATAGAACTGGGGCAACCTTAAAACCAGCGCTGAGGTTGCCTCCTATTGTTTATTATTAGTGTTTATAGGTTATTATAGCCATAGATTTAAGTTTTCCATTGTAGGAAAAAAGCTAACAATTAGAAAACAATAGGGCTTGTTTATTATTTAAAACAAGTAACCTAAACTAACCTTACCTAATCTATCATTTTACTTTGACTTTATTCGATTGTTACTCGAAATCGATCAACGTTGTCGAGATGTGCAAATTCGTGCTAACCCGCAGTGGCAGCAGGTGAGAGGAAATTACCGTCTCAAACCGCACCGGAACTGATGATGAATCGCTCTACGCTTCACGATTGAAGACCACAGCTATTGTGTGAACTGCGCATTATTACTGATACCAGCTGGTCTGTTCTTTTTTTTAAAAAAAAAAGAATATTAGGCAAGCTGAAGATGACTTATATCCTTCTCTCCCCTCCAAATAAGCGGAAAGCTTGTGCTAGGAGTGGGTACGACAATAGTGCAACGGGTGGGGTTCGAACCTGCGACCTTTCAGTTTTCAGTCTGCGCCTTTAACCATTGGGTTATTGAGGCTTTAATATATTATTTATATTGCCTTGCGTGGAACGAAAAGGTTGGGCAAGAATATCATTTTGAGAACTCTAATGATTTTGTGCGGTGATGGCCTTCTTTTCTCTTCTGATTTGGGACTATCAGTAGTACTAGGGGAAAGTGTTATTGTCCATGGTTCACTTGCTACTGGTAGTTGTACAAATTTAGTAATACGGACAGCAAACGGACTTTTTGGAGTTATTTGCGTTTTAAGCATTTAAATATCACTAAAAGGATTACACTATTATAAACGTAAAAAATCTTTTCACAAAACCGACTTCAAACGCCACTACAAAGTATATCAATTGTGCCTATAGAATTTGAAGAGTTCCCTCCAGGATCCCATCATCAGATCCTGACCTGATGACAATGGGACCACCTGGGAAGGACAAAAAAAAGAATTTTTCAAATCAGTCCTGGCGTTTTCGAGTATTCGGGACATAAAAAATAAAGATTCCGACGAATTGAGAACCCCCCCCCCCCCCCTCCTTTTTTTGGAAGTCCAAACCAGAAAAAATCTGTATGGCAATTGGCAACATAAAGGAATTTAACGTAAGCCGCAGGCAAAAGCTAGTCTTCTAATAAGTGTAGATTAGTAGTAGTATCTTAAACCGAAATAATTATGGTTATTGACGATTCTTACAAAGAATTTCGAAGTCAATAAGATCTAAAAATTCAAACGATTCACACCGAGATTTGAGACAATAATCTCCCTCTAACACTGTTTAACGTTAAACATCTCTTTTTAAGCGTCTTTTCTTTTGAAAGCCTCTTTTAAATCCAAGTGATACTTAAACTGCGTCGGTGTTTATTGCCTACTTACTTTCTTTCGATCTCTGATTGCTCACGTTTGAACTTTTCTTTTATTTTCTTTTAATTGCTTCGCCTCACTGACTTTTATTTCTGACGATTTTTGATGACTTGCCTTTGATGCTTTGTTTTAGTTTTTATTTCATTTTCTTTTCTTTGTAATGTTTGTTTTGAGGTAGAATTTCAATTTGATGGGTTTTGGTTTTGTTAAGTTTTGGTCTGCTTTCATTAAGTATTGTGTACGAGCTAATGTATTTCTTTGATGTCTACATTCGTATAATGTCCTTTATCATTGTTTCGATGCTTTGCTTTTGAACCGCTGTTTTAGAAGAATAACTTTGAAGAACTACATCTTTTTTAAAGTTGGTCATAAATGAGTTTAAAATACCTAGTTAGACTACACTAGACTGCGCTACACTAGACTGCGCTAGTGACTTTGAAATTAATCATTAGATTCCCAGATTCCAGGTTATGCCAAAAATATCAAGATATTTGGGGTCTCCTGTTAAGAAATTCTCAGTAATAGCCCGGTGTTTGGAAGCTGGCGGTATTAAATCTTGCCCTGGAGAGCACTTAAGAGGTGGTGTCTGTTTTCCGTCCCATTGGACTAAAGGGATGAGGGAATAGACAGCGCACCTATGCGCACGAACTTATGTACTATATTATCTGTGGATATTAGTCGTCCTGGCCGAATTTGTCGATATTTTCAAGAACAGAGGAGGTGTTATATGCTATGATATTCCACTAGGGATGAGTTATATACTCACAAAACAAGCAAAAAAATTGTTCCGAACGACAAAGAGTATAATAAAGTACGTCATTGTTAAATGACATGACAAATTACGACAAATGTCTGCCATTACGCGCTTCATTTACCGCACGCTTTATGCACTTTGTTATTGAGAGGGGAATCTAAAAATACCGCTGAATTATTGAATAATTTACATAAATAATATGTCTTTTTAGCCTCTAAATCTAAATCTAAATGTTACATCGGCAAACCTCTTCAAAAGCACTAAATTTCCCTGGAGGGTACCAAACAACTGAAACTTTGATTGTGTTGAATGGGGAACGGGTGAACGATTAGGGACTAATAACCCAAAACTAATAATCATTTCGCACTCACGACTCAGAGGGTCCCCAACTTAAGGACCCTTTTCATCCAGCTATGGGAGGGTGCAGAATGCTCAGGCACTTTAACAATCTATTTCTCCTTAGCTGTCATAAATGGTTAACAAGTTTTTTCTCACATAAATGCGTAAGCGACGTTTTAACACTACTGCAGAACAATAAAAACATATCTTAACAGATATAACCACCCGTGGTTAAATAAATCTATTGAATGAATAGCTGAATGAAAATCCAAAAGAATGAATCTATCATTTGACGATTCGAAAGCGCTTTGTAAAAGTTTATATGAATAAAAAATTATTCCATTGTATTGTATACTTAAAAATTAAACAATAACGACATCATTATCACTTAGAAGCCAGGCAATCACGTTACGTTGTTGAATTAGCATTTCCCTGAAGATAAGAAACGTGCGGACAGTGTTTTTAGTGAGTCTGTGTGGTATTAATTAATGCGTGTTAATTGTGCGTGTTACTTCCCGTGTGTCTAGTGTTAGGAGGGCACATAGCGCGTTGTACTATACAAATTCTTATGTTTCATGGATTTTTGGAAAGTGTAATATACCTAGAGGAATTTATTCGACAATTCGGATAATTCAGTTTTGTGGCGCATTCGGTAGGATACCTGTGATGTATAAGTAAAACTTCATTGAACTGGGGGCTGATGGCTGATTTTCGACATTGTTTGACAGCTTGCATAATTCTACCCTCTTGTAATACTCAAAGTATCCTTACATCACTCTGACTTAGCTTTTTTTTTTTTTAAATATATAGACTAGCGCTTGACTGCGATCACACCTGATGGTAAGTGAAGATGCAGCCTAAGATGGAACCCGCTTGCCTAGAAGATGCCTATTCACTCTTGATTTGAAGGTACCCAAATTATAGTTAGAGGGAAAAACGGAAGCCCGAAGGGCATTCCAAATCCTAGCGGTAATCAGGAACGAAGAAGCAAAGCGCTTATGCGCGTTCTTGGGATTTCAACTACGTAGGGGTGCAGATCTTTTCTGTGCCTTGCGTTTCGATGGTAGAATGGTGCCGGTGGAACCAAGACTTAAGATAGAGTTAAAAAGAGACACAAATATATTCTGACATAAATCTGTCTTGCTTTAAGTCTAACTTGAGTCTAAGCTGAGTGAGAGTGCTGTCTATAGATTTCAACTTAAGTGGCATAGAGAAAAATACACCCAAGCTGAAAGCGTCGTTACGACCCTTTTATATCAAAAGGGGAATGGAATAATTGATTAATACTTTGTTGCCAATTTGTAAAACGGATGGGACCGCGTGTAACCCTCGAGCTAGTGAATGTAAGTTAAATAAATGAATTTAATATTAAATGTACGTATGTTAGGAACGATGCCAAACTATTCGGTTCAATAGGGAATTATTTAAAAACCTAAGTAATTCCAAGCGGGCAATATCAACTCAATAACATTTGTAGCACCTGAGACACCACCACTAGTTCGAAGAGCTGATGGTCGATGGGGTCCCAAGGTGCTGGAGTGGCGACCCCGCACCGGGAAGCGCAGTGTTGGCAGACCCCCCACTAGGTGGACAGACGACATCAAACGAGTCGCAGGGAGCCGCTGGATTCAGGCGGCGCAAGACCGAGGCTTGTGGAGGTCCATGCAGGAGACTTATGTCCAGCAGTGGACGTCCATTAGTTGATGAAGAGAGAGACACCACTAATGCGTTGCCGGATTTTAGGAATATGTTGGTCCGCCCCTTGAATAACCCCATGTTGTAATTTAGTGGGGACACCGTCGCGGGAAGTTGATTCCACAGTTTCAAAGTACGTGGAAAAAAAGATCTGGCACAACGGATGGTCGAAGTGCTCCAGGCACCCAGGTGGTGAGGGTGAAATTGCGTTCGGTGGCGAGCGGTGCGGTTGTTAACTTGAAAATAAAGTTTATTATTATATTTATATTATTATTGTTATAAGAAGAAGCGAAATATCCACACACACGGTATATGCTAAATGAGAAGGTGCACTTAGGTAAATGAGAAAAACAAAGGTATGCTCAACTCTCTTACGATATTTAGATGTTCGCCTCCTAAGGGAAAATGTACTAAAATGCTAACATTAAGATTGCACCGTTACGGATGATTTCTTTACCATTTTACTTAGCCACTAGTATAATGAGATTTGCATGTAAAATATACTTCTTATAAAAGGTACGCAAAGAAACTTTTACGTATATTTTTAACCGAGTTCCAAAAAAGGAGGAGGTTCTCAATTCGTTGGAATCTTGAATTTTTTATTTTTATGTTTTTTTATGTTTATTTTTATGTTACTCGAAGACGTCTGGACCGATTTGGAAAATTTTTTTTTGTTTGAAAGGGTATACTTCCCAGGTGGTCCCATAGTCATCAAGTTAGGATCTGATGATGGGATCCTGAAAAAATAGAGGGTATACTTTTTGATATGCTTTATAGGGGCGTTTGAAGTCGGTTTTGTAAAAAGGATTTTTACAATTTATAATTTTTTATTGAAGTGTTAACCTACACTTAAAGGAAATAACCTAATAGATTTATAAACTCGATACACTCGGGCGCGATTCCCAGAGAGATGTGGGTTCGAATCCCGCCGGCCTCGGAATTTTTGATATGTATTTATAAATCTATAAGGATTTTTACGTTTATATTATTAGGGTTCCGTAGCCAAAGTGGGCCAGCGAGACCGTAATGCTAAGCCTCCGCTGTCCGTACGTCTGTTTGTCAGTAGGCTGTATCTCGTGAACCGAAATACCTATATAACTACTCTAAATTCTCACGGAATTTTCATTTCTACTGTAATATTTATATGTTACTTGCGGCCCATTCCGGCTTCGCACGGGTATAAAATATATACCCTATGTCATTCACTGTTAATGGATGTTGTTATACATATAAACCTTCCTCTTCAATCACTCTATCTATTAAAAAAAACCGCATCAAAATCCGTTGCGTAGTCTTAAAGATTTAAGCATACATAGGGACAGAGAAAGCGACTTTGTTTTATATTTTGTAGTGATGTGCAATCACACTAATATTATAAAGGCGAAAGTTTGTATGTGTGTGTGTGTGTATGTTTGTTACTCCTTTACGCCACAATGCATGAACCGATTTGGCTGAAATTTGGAATGAAGATAGCTTATTCCCAGGATTAAAACATAGGCTACTTTCTATCCCGGAAAATTAAGGAGTTCCTGCGGGAATCAAAAAATTATCCACGCGGACGAAGTCGCGGGCATCATCTAGTATACAATAAGTCTTTAAATAAATCCTCGAAAACCCCGCGTTTTAAAGCAAATCACCGGATTAAAGTCATACTTGAAAACTATCGCGAGTTTCCCGGTAAGTAAGCCACCCGCGATGAAGTTGTTAAAACATAAGTTGCACCATTTCATACGAGTATACCTACTACTCGTGCAGTATCGGAACCGTGTTTATCCGATTACGCGGAACTTTGTTGTTAAACTACTGTATGTCGTCAGTTTTCGATTTCTACTTAGGTGCTTATTAGTTTTCAGTTTGGTAAACGTTTACTCTCTAGAACAGCACACATCTTTTTTTCTATATCAAGCTATAGATGTCTACTGTTGAACAAAGGTCTCTTGCGTGGACTTCCACAGACCACAGGCTCCCTGCGACTCGTTTGATGACGTCGGTCCACCTAGTGGGGGGTCTGCCAACACTGCGCTTTCCGGTGCGGGGTCACCATTCCAGCACCTTGGGACCCCATCGACCATCATCTCTTCGAACTATGTGCCCCGCCCATTTCCACTTCAGTTTCGCGTTTCGCTGAGCTATGTCGGTGACTTTGGTTCTCCTACGGATTTCCTCATTTTTTATTTGGTATCGCAGGGATACTCCGAGCATCCTTATGAGCGGCCATATTTCAGATCCATAAATCGTCAATGGCATCGCACATAGTTCGAAGACATATACACATATTCACATATCTAAGTAGGTAGCTGTGAATTTTCCTTTTAATTAAAAAAAAAAAAAAAAAAATTTAGACATACATGGGTATATTTTGATTCTATATCCTTAGTAAGTTCGTAAATCAATGGGTAAATACGATTAACTCTGTGAATAAATCTCACACTAGTGCAACTTGTAGCGCCATCTATACAATCTGCGATCAGATGTTGTTTATCTTACGTCGGTCCTTCAAAGTTGAGGTCGAAGCTGCGGTCGACGGTCGCCGCCTGACTCCTTATCGGCTAAGCTTTTACGTGAACCGGTTGTTTAGCGCACGAGGGCTGTATAGAATACTTTATATCCCATAAAGTATTCTTCGTCTTGTTTAATTCAATTTCTGAAGGCGTGTACGGGATTCGAATTTTTAGGTCTTCTTTTGTTTCGCGTCTTCTGATTTACAGCACCAAAAATGTAGCGGCATCTAACCTGATAAAATTGATTTGAATTGAATGAGCTGTTTCGGAAGTATATAAAGAAAATATGAAATGATCACTTAATAAATTATTTGTTGTTTATTACTTTTGGTTAGTAGTACTATTGGTTAGTACGAAAAATTTGTAGGTAAATAAAACCCTTCATTTTGGGTTTATCTTAGTCGTTCTTCGTAACTAAAAATCGTATTTTTCCGTTTTACTTTAAAAATAATAAAACCATATTTAAGGTTAAAGTTTACGTTACTGAGGTAGGAGGACGTTTACTGATAATGAAAGAAAAAGGTTTTGTAATAAGTAGTAGAATCCGAAACTTTTGTTTCTCAACTTAACAACAACAACGTTACCTTAATTAACAAGTTGTAACACAAAAATACTTAGCACTTCACATTTTGAATGGAAAAAAGTTTTTTTATTATTATAGAATCCGAAACTTTTCTATCTTAATTTAAAAACAACGTTGCGTTGATTAACAAGTTAGGTTACTTAGTTGTAACACAAAAAGGGAGCTTCATTAAAGTTGGCGAGATGCAAATTTTTAAGTGAAACACAACCGCTGAATTTTGTCGCTGAATCTTCAACGAGTAACACGTCTAGGAGTTGACATGCACGAATACTTAAACAATCTAGAAAGCTTCTAGCAAGGAAAACTAATTACGAAAAAATACAAACCTTTTCAATTTAAAGTGTTATGTGATGATTAATTGTGGTATTTTTCATTATCTCTCTACCTCTCAGAATGATTGCAATTGAAAGTGCGGATTGGCGGTCTTCTCCCTCGTTTGAGAACATTTGGAGAATTTGGAGGTTCTCCCTCCCTATATTACATTATAAAACAATTGATATTAATTGCTTAGTAATTTCGAATCGAGTATTGCAGAGTTTCAAGTCTTTACTCGCTTCATCGAACCAGCGATACCTGCGTCGTCGAACAGGATGTTGTCCTATTGGATGACCCAATTAGTATGCTCTTCTTACAGCACTATCCTCTCCCATGCCATCTATGGGCCCGAGCCAGTCGCTTTGATCTGTAATGAGGTCTGGCCACCAGTTCTTTAATCTCCCGATTCTTTCGCTGAAAATACATTGTTATTATTACGAAACCGACTCAAGAAGATAGAAACACCTCAAGTCTGGATAGAATAGAATAATTTTTATTCAAATAAACTTTTACAAAGTGCTTTCGAATCGTCAAACGAATCTACCACTGCAACTGGTTCGGAATGTCGCTTTAACCTAGAAGATACCGACCGAGAACTGGATAATTTTTTGGTCTTGTATTTTGGCAGAGGAAAAAATACCACATTAGTCTCGCCCCTACAGGGTGCAGGAACATCGCTTTTTGTGTCTGACGGGTTTCAACGCGATTTAATGGCAACTTTTCGCCACGCCTTTGTCACTTAATCTTTTTGCTGAGGAAAGTTTCCGCGGCCGCGAAAATTTTGCCCGTCCCTATATTTGGAACTGTGATTAAGTATCTTAACTTTTGACGCGGGACTTTTTTTTAACCAACTTTCAAAAAAGGAGGCGGTTCTCAATTTTTATATTTTTAGCGAGCAAACGAGCAGGCGGGTCACCTGATGTTAAGTGATTACCGCCGCCCATGAACACTTGTAGCACCAGAGGCACCACCAATGCGTTTCAATTCGTCGGAATCTATTTTTTTTATATACCTATGTTCCCCGATTACTCGAAGACGCCTGGACCGACTTAGAAATTTTTTTTTTGTTTGAAAGGGTAGGTATACTACCCAGATGGTCCCATTGTCATCAGGTCAGGATCTGATAATGGGATCCTGGAGAAATCGAGGGAACTCTTCAAATTTTATAGGCACAATTGACTAGTGGCGTTTGAAGTCGGTTTTGTAAATAGATTTTTTACGTTTATATTATTTTATATGCCTTTCCACTTTTTTTGCATACAAAACCTTTGGAATTTTTGGCTAGGTAGGATTTAAAAAAAAAAAAAGAATATTAGCCCAGATGTTGTTGATTTATTTCTAAACTTGATCTTTTGGCATTTAAAATTTGTGTCTTAATTTTCTTAGTACCTAGCTAATTTTGAAGCCCAACAAAAATTTTTATTAAAATATAATATTGCAATCTTAGAATTCAAAAGGCCTCACTACGGTTCCGTACACCCAATTTAAAATTACCTCAAAGCTTGCATTCAGATTCCAGTATAAGCACATTCGTGGTACTTAGGCATAAAGTCTTGGACATAAAATGCGCGTCAACTCCGCTCGTGTTCTTCTTTCGGTACCGCCCCATTACTGAAACCTTTTTTTCTCGTAGTTTAGATGGCAAAAAAGCTATGCGACTGTCTTACTGTCAGTCTATTATCTTTTCTGCGTTATAGAAAGTCATCAATCAATTTTTTTCTCCTCGTTTATCGTTAGACGGAATAGATATGCGATTTTCTTGGTTAGTCTGCTATGTTGTGAATTTCGTTGGGGGATGAATTCCGAAACGTAGTAATTCGCTTCGCTTGATACCTACGTTACATGTAGGGAATGCAATCTCGATCTCGCGAGATCTCGTTTTCGCGAGATCTCGGTCTTTTTTAGCGAGATTGATCTCGGCCGAAAAAAGGGCGAGATCTCGCGAGATTAACGAGATTGAGAACTGTACTGCCCTCGTAATTGATAACACAGTAACTTAAAGGTAACTTCTATTTAACTTACTTTGTTTTCAATTACGAGGGCAGTACAGTGCTTCCACAGTGATTTGATTGATACGTACGTCAAAGTTTACTACTTAGATGTTTATTAAAAAATTATAGACAATTTGATTCATAAAATCTATTGAAAAAATTCGTGAAAATAAATGTTATCTTATAATACTTATAATTTTTATTATTTTTTTTCTAATTTATTCAAATATTGTGATTATTTGCAAAAGAAACACACAAAACTGCCAATCTCGCGAGATCTCGAAATTGGCGAGATCTCGCAGTATTGTTATTTACAATCTCGCGAGATCTCGCTTGAGCCCCAATCTCGCGAGATTTGCATTCCCTAGTTACATGTAATGTAGGTATCAAGGCTAACACCTTACTGCAGCAGTGGTTGGTGGGTTATAGCGTAATAAGAAGTCATAATCTCACATTTTATACATCTTATATGTTGTTTTTTGTGTATTCAAATCTACAAATTGTTACGGAATCATTTTATGAAAGCGGATAAGAACACAAATAGCTAGTTTATGCACATTGCTGTTGATGATACGATGATTATAATGACAAGTGTAGAGTGACGCGCTGTAGCGCCGCTGCCGCCGCGCATCTCGTCTGCCCAGAGTTTTACAATCATGAATAGCAAACTCCACGGAATAGGTACGCCGTGTAAAGTGAGTGGAGTAAAAGTTTTGCGCCCGCATACAACTCAAAGAGCGCCACAAACAAACCAGAGGGGCTTTCAAAATATTGAAGTAAATCATATTTCGCCCTGAAGTTGGATGTATTTCTGGAAGGCTATAGATATATACAGCTAGTATACTAGTACTTCCCTCCTCAAGCTACGAGTATAACGTCGTCAACCAACAAATCAAATATGATTTTTTAATGCTAAATTAGAAAAAAAAGACGTGTGGCACTCGGGGACTGCCGCGGTAAAGCTATTGCATAGGATTTTTTATGAACGCCATCTAGCGGTGAGAGGAGTCCCGTGTCAGGTTATTTTCGTTACGAAATTTCTGGATTCGGTCTCCACGCTCAAGGCCCGCGATAGAAGCTATGCAATAGCTTAAAATTCTCTATCGATCCATCTAATCGGTATTCTCCTTACTGCTGTAGTTTTTGATAGAGCAATATGAAAAACGTCGTTTATTAGTTATCAAATGGCGTCATTTCTTTATAAATGCCCGCTTTTTGGATTCCCGCGTTTTCGGTTCCGGGATTCGATCCCAGGTACTCATATAGAACCATAGTGTTTACAACTGTGCCATAGAGTTCGTTGGAAACTGTCGCGTTTCAAGGTTTCAGGGTAACCTACTAAATGAAAGATAAATTACAGTTGTTATCACGGTATCATTGCTCCAGGACGTTATTATCATTCCCCCAAGACATATTTCCGACAAATTAATTTGACAACCTTAATCGAATTATCGTTTTCTTCGAAAATATCACGAATCCAGCCCACTTATATTATTTCTCGGTAGGTATTTGCCGTCTATCCATCAGGAGGAGGTAGGTTTTTTATTTGTATTCAATTATTGGATTATGATTGATTTTCACGGAAAAGTTTTTCTATTTTTATTTTCTTCCATAATATTGCAGCTGTTGACTGTGATTTGAACTGACGTGATGTAAGGCATTGAAGTAAAGACACATTTAGTAAGTAGAGTTTATTACACGGTTAATGAATTCCTTAATGACAAAGTTGCTTGGAACCAATCTGCTTTGCTTCAGCTGTCCACAAGATAAATAAGCTACATATAGTATCATTTTATGTTTTGAAAAGAGCAACTGCTGAGTTTCTGGCCGGCTCTTCTCAGCAGAATCAGCATTCCGAACCGGTGTTAGATTCTCGACTTGTCATAAGAGCCGTAAGTTGGCCTACATAAAATAAATAAGTTTGAGTTTGAAGACCTCATGGAGACAAAGTCTTCAGTTAAGATAGCTAAGTCTTCGGTTAAGACTCTTTTTTTTTTTTATTCTATGACAAGATAGCCCTTGACTGCGATCTCACCTGATGGTAAGTGACGATGTAGTCTAAGATTTAGCGGGCTAACTTGGAAGGGGTATAGCAGTGTAAATTCAACCCATACCCCTAATCGGTTTCTACACGCCATCGTGCCGGAACGCTAAATCGCTTGGCGGCACGTTTTTGACGGTAGTGTGGTAACTAGCCACGGCCAAAGCCTCCCACCAGACCAGAACAGAGACAATTAAGAAATAATAAATTACTAAATTGCCCCCGCCGGGAATCGAAACCGAGACCTCCCAGTTATAAGACCACAGCGCTCACCACTGCGCCAGGGAGGTCGTCAAAAAAGGGGGTCTCTTGCTTGAGACATCGTTTAAGACAGGACTCTTGCTTGAGACATCGTTTAAGACTGCGTTGGGCTGTCTTAAACGGTTGTCTAGGTTATAATGGTTTGACTTCAGTTATGACAACTTAAGATTCAAATTCAGTTTAAGACTTCGAGAAAGAAAGGTAACCCTTAAACTATTAGCACACCAAGCACAATTTTTTGCTAACAGAGACTTTCAATCGTAGAAATATTGTAACGACTTGAGAAATACAATCTACATTACATTGAAATCCTTTGATTTAGCATAATCGGGGAGAAATGTAATCGGATTTGCTTGTTCCTTTACTTATCATCTCAGCTTTTGACTCTATGCTTTTAGTAATAAGGGTGTAATTCGCATAGTATTAACATAACCTACTCCCTTCCATTTTATTTTATATTTTCAATTCTGTACAGTTATTAATAAGGTTGTAATTTGAAAAGCGTTTTTCAGGCTATGTTTATAGAGAAAGAGTATAATATAATGTTTTAATTTTGTTCTCTTTTTATTTTCAGGTAAGTTGCTGCTATTGTAAGGAATTCTTCAGCCACTTAAAATAGAATAGAATAATTTTTTATTCAAATAAATTTTCACAAAATGCTTTCGAATCGTTAGATGAATCTACCACTGGTTCGGAATGCAGATTGAAATACAAAGTTAATAAGTACGTAAACTTAAGCATCGTGAAGTTAACAGTTATCTGTTTAATTATATTAACCACGTAATAATTCAATACAAAAAACCGCCCTAGTTTTCCTTAAGTTGCTTTCCGAGTAACTCTTGATATAATTTCGCGCTACTTTCACGCTAATTAAAAATAGACCATAGCGCTATTCACACAAGGTTTAGTTTAAAGTAAAAGAGCTGTTTTTAATAAGTCAAAGAACCAAGATATTAGTGTGATCGTATTATCAGATGAGTTTGTACTCTTAACGAAGTTTGAAGTTCGAACACACGTTTTGTTTTGAAGTTCAATGGAAAGTAGTTATAACATGAATTTAATGCAAAGTTTGAACTGTCGGGCACATTGTGAATGTTTCAAGTTAGTTCTAAGTAAGTTATATTAAGTTAAGGTTTTTCAGATGCAGATTTAATTTTTAAAACAGTAGATCAAGTATTAGCTATCCGCAAGAAATACTGAGTAGAAACATAATGTTTGTTAGACAAAATAAAATCGCGAAGTTAGGTCAAATTTTTAACCAATTTAAATTTATTTTCAATCATTATAATGTCAAAATTTTTTACATTTTTTTTTTTTTAAATATTATATAGACTAGCGCTTGACTGCGATCTCACCTAATGATAAGTGCAGATGCAGCCTAAGCTGATGCGCGCTTGCCTAGAAGATGCCTATTCACTCTTGACTTAAAAACACCCACATTATAGTTAGTTGGAAAAACGGAAGCCGGCATAAAAAAAATGAATATCTTACGAGTTATTATAATAATACATGATGTATTTAGCGCTTATTACACTCCTACACGCTAGCATCTGTCGCGTTTCACACGAGGTTTCGGATAGGTATGTTTTATTTCATCTATCGCGGGGATTTGTTTTTTTTTTATATATAGGTATATTTTAGCGAGCAAACAAGCAAGCGGCTGCACCGGTGGTAGAGTCTTGATTTGTCAGAAGATCCACAAATAAATAAAAATTTAAAGGAACGACTAAAGTCTTTGGTCGTTTTTAAGCTATTGCATAGCTTCTATCGCGGGCCAGCGTGGAGACCGAATCCAGAAATTCCGTAACGAAAATAACCTGACACGGGACTCCTCTACGGTTAGCCGCTAGATGGCGCATTTTTTTATCAACACCAACTAGCGGTGAGCCGCTAGATAGCGTTGATAAAAAATGCTATGCAATAGCTTTACCGCGGCAGTCCCGGAGTGCCACACGTCTTTTTTTTTTCTTTATACTCGCGCTGGCATTATTACGTCGAAACACTTTGTAATAAAGATCAGCGGAACACACGTTTCCTTGTACTGTTATTAGTTACAATAAAAATCGCCCATAATCTTTTATGGAGCACGAAATAATACTTTTTGTGATAGTAATATCGCTGGTATACTGAAATTATTGTCATAGTTCGCGAAATTTTACGTTTTTCGCTTCGTGGATGTACAATGAACATTATTTTTATTTATATTACCATGTAACTTGCTTTAATGTACCTATCTTCTCCGGTCGTGTCGGATGTACAGTTGTCAGACTAAGAGAGTGAGGGAATAGAGACTGCACCCTTTGTGCTCGCAGTTGTTTTCTTTAAGTACATATATGACTCTATTATATAGTATATAGGCTGGCGCTTTGTTGCGATTACACCTGATGGTAAGTGAAGATGTAGCCAGATACAAATGCACACTACAATATCTCCTACTGTACAGTTGGCTCGTGAACTAAATACTGTTAGACGAACATTATTTCTCTAGCTTTACCGAATAGCTCTAGATTTACCAAATCATCGTGAAATTTTTTACAAAAAAAAAAGAGAAAAAGCTGCGTAATCTATCTTTATTAATGGCTATCACGCTAAATATCGCCGTCCGTTTTGATGGACGTTCTCTAATTAAAATCTGTTGAGTAAAAACCAGCGAAGTACGAGTCGGACCCGAACGCGCAGGGTTCCGTACCACGCACCGTACAGAATTTAACACCAGCTGATAAAAATAAAGTGAAAAAACAAGTTTATAGTGCCCTCTTTAATTTTTAATTTTAGGCATTTTTTATATAGATTTTAAAATTATTTTATTTTTTTGGATATAGATTTTAAAATTCCGCGGGAACTCTTTGTCGCAAATAGGTTGATACACATGCAAAAAACCATGTCGATATACACACAACTTCACACACACACACACACACACACGCGCGCGCGCGCACACACGCACACATACACACACACACACACACGCACACGCACACATACACACACACACGCTCACATACACACACACACACACACACACATGCGCGCGCGCGGCACGGCACAGCACGGCCTATTTTCACGTTGACGAATCAAAACCTTAACTAGTTCCTAATTTAAAGTAAATCTAGTTTTTTTTATTATGAAGTAGACTTGTCCTTGACGACAATCAATAATAGAAAGCATTGATGAGATCTAGGTTGGAGCGCGCTTGCCTAGAAAATGACTATTCACTCTTGTCTTGAAGGTACTCAAACTCTACTACTACACTACTAGTTCTCTACTAGTATATTTGTATGGAAACTCGAGTTTACTAGAGCTTACGGGAGACCTATGGTTTTTGTACTGCATTTGAATTAACGGCAAAAATAAAAAAAGATTCGCACAAGTCTAGCTCTCTCTGCTTGTACATTCGTTGCAATTGTAAACTTAAACGTAACAAATGGCACAACAAAGTGGAATGTACGGTCAAGTGTTCAAAGTTTACGCTCAGGAACTATCTGTATAGATCTCGGGAGCTTTTCTCTGTCTCAGTAGGCTTAACTAGTTGGTTGTAGATAACTTAAAACTTAAGATAATTTAAAATTTAAAAAAAGTAATCACTCTGAATATTTTGTAACTGTAGATTTCCTTTTTTTTTATTTCCCCTAATTTTTTTGCAATTTTTTTAACCGACTTCCGAAAAGGCTATCAATTCGGCTGGTATCTTTTTTTTTTCTATGTATGTCCACCGAGTTCTCTGGGGCTTCTGGACCGATTTACGTGATTTTTTTTGTAAATTAAGTTAAATTGAAACTAGTAATTTAAATCATACTGTCCACTTATTTTAAGGCCTTGAGCCTTTTTTTTAACGTTGGGAAATGCCTTTACGCATCCCGCACATTTGTAAAAACGAGCGGGTATATGGGACTCTTTGGCACTGCCAAAATACCCACTATAACCCAACAGGCCCGTCCCCGCTTATTAAGGAAGCCACAGGATCGCTGCTCGCGTGTATGTGGCATTCCAGCGTTTCCGACCGATGATCCCGCCAACCTCTTGAGCTCCGGGAGAATTAAGGTGCGCTAATATTGGTGCCTTCTTCTTTGGCCTCGTCTGCGATATGGGTGAGCGTTCAGGTCCAGCTCTCTACCTCGCTCCGCTTCTTCTTTCTGTGAAAGCATGCATCATCTGAATGAGCCTATCTCAACATGTGAATATTTGAATTCCTTGCATCAGAGCATCGCTTACCTATTCTAACATCAAACCGAACGCTTCAGATTTTAGAACGTTTCAGTCGGCACATTAGCTCCGCGTGATTCGCGCGTCCGGAAGTATTCAATTACACAAATCGCGAACCGCTGCCAACATCTGACGGGATATTTGTCCAAACAACTGACACGATTCCTAAAGTCTGAACCTGTTAATGGAAACGCTATTCCGGCCGAGATGTCAATCACTACTTAATATAATGCACTAAAGGCAATTTGTCTGTCCGGTTCGTATGAATCATCGCGTCAACCTATCACCGACCCACCAATTTGCACGGGTCTCCTTTCAGAATGAAAAGGGCTTAAGCCAGAGTCCACTGCTCTGGCCAAGTGCCAGACTTGCGATTGGCAGACTTCACAGACCTTTGAAAAGATTGTGGAGAACTCTCAAATTCATATTCAAAATTTATTTATTTCATGTAGGCCAACTTGTAGCTCTTATGACACGTCAAAAATCTACCACCGGTTCGGAATGCAGATTCTGCTGAGAAGAACCGGCAAAAAACTCAGCAGTTGCTTTTTTAAAAAAAAAAATTACAATAGGTAACAAAACTGTGCTATGTATACAGTGCTTCCACAATGAAGCTTCAAAAATGCATACATAGGTACACAATCCAACGCATGTCAACACGGGCAGACCAAGCAGACCCTTTCCCGTTGGTGGCACCCGTTCACGAGCATGACGCAAGATCTAGTCGTTGCTTCGCTCAACCATATTTGAGGGAACGTAACAACCCGCACCACATCTCAGGCCTGCAGGTTTCGTCACATTGGTTTTCTTCACCAGTAAAACGATTTAATTGTGTTAAATGTACAGAAAATTAAAGTAATCTTCTTCTTTATCAACCGATATACGTCCACTGCTGGTCATAGGTCTCTTGCATGGACTTCCACAGGCCTCGGTCTTGAGCCACCTGAATCCAGCGTCTTCCTACAACTCGTTTGATCTCGTCGGTGCACCTAGTGCGCTTCCTGCTGCGGGGTCGCCACTCCAGCACCTTGGGACCCCAACGATCATCACCACTTCGAACTATGTGCCCCGCCCATTTCCACTTCAGCTTCGCGAATCGGTGTGCTATGTCCCGTGACATTGGTTCTCCTACATAAAACGTACCTACTCAAAATAATAATGCCATGAAAATCAATTAATTTTTGGCAGATTTGAGTCACAGGGTGATCTTAACTCTTTTGCAGTAAAATAGTAACTTAAAAAGGATTCTTATGGAACGTTAACGTAAAAATAACTTCCAGTGCATGTTGAAGCCAACAACGGTTGTACCTGTCTATTATTCAGACATGTTTCCGAGTACAAGTTTAAACATGTATAAAATGGTCCGCTTAGGGCCCTTGCGCACTACAAGACTACCCACGTAGAATATTGTAAACTAGCTTTTGCCTCTTTAGGGGTTGAATTTTCAAAAAAAGAAAAATGAGAGAGAGCTCGATTGGTCGTATGAGCTTCTGCGACTATGATGATAACCAGTCTTCGCGGCCGAAATTTTTTTTTTTAAAGAATTAATATTCTGCTGAACAATTTCAATTCAATTCAATTCAAGCTGAACTTGACTTACATTCTCCTCTCCCCTCGAAATAAGCGAAAAGCTTGTGCTAGGAGTGGGTACGATACTAGTGCAACGGGTGGGGCTCGAACCTGCGACCTTTCAGTTTTTGAGTCCGCACCTTTAACTGTTAGTCTATTAAGTAGGTATACTTAACTTTTGTAAGGAGCGCAAGTTTCTTGACCACTCATCTCGGCATAATCAGTTTTCCGTACCGTTGGGCTATTGAGGTTTACACAAACAAATATGATCCTAGTTGGTCGAAATAAATAATTTTTATTTTTTATTTATTTATATATATAAAATTCAAAGTCCTGACTGACTGACTGACTGACTGAGATATCAACGCACAGCCTAAACTACTGAAGTTAGAAACTTGAAATTTTTACAGTTGGTTCCTTTTATGACGTAGGCGCACACTAAGAAAGGATTATTGGAAATTCCACCCCTAAGGGGTTTAAATAGGGGATGGAAGTTTATATGAAACTCCGTCATTTTTCAAGCTGTTTCCATTAAAGTTGGTATTAGAGCTTTCACTTAAAAATAAAGAAGTACGTGTGTCACAGTTTTTGAAAATTCCACCCCAATACCTAATTCCAAGCGGACGAAGTCACGGGGGCAAAAGCTACTTTATTTATACTTTTGATCGTAGCCACGTAGTGCGCGAGGGCCTGTTATGTGTGCCGTCTTCAAATGTATATGTACCTTGTATAGGTGGGTTTTATACATGCAACCAATTTACCTTTCCCTCCACCATTTGAGCCCTTGAGCCGTTGCCTTCATGCAAAATGCATTCTCGTATTTGTTTCCTTCTCTTTTCTTTGTCTTCATGCTTATAATTTTCTTTATTAAGGATGTAATTATTTCTTGTGAGTAAATAATTTTGTTGGAATTTCTAGAATGGTTGAATTTTTTTTATTGCGGATATAAATACAACATAACACATATTTTTATGTGGTTTCTCTTTCAAAGATTTAAAATTTTTGTGGTCTGTTTCGATATATGAAATTTCTTTCAAAAGTTGGTTTTAATTGATTAAATGAATAAATAAACATCTTTTTAAACTAAATTGGATTGTCTAAAAGGAATGCCTCTCCTTTCGTGTAGTGTAATTTCATGAGAAGTTTCAAAATTTATACTTACCAAAAAATATGGTATCCAATGTGGTGCCCGATATGTTATCGGAGAAAATTATGATATATAAATGCCACCATTTTATTTATTATTCACTTATAACAATTGATAAGATAATACTATTTATCACTTTGAGTTTATTATGCAAAATAGCAATAAGATCGCCAAGTTTACAAATTGATATAACGCCTCCATATTAACCCCGTAACAGTTGATGCTAGTTTGTTATTACCGTCAATGGATTTATAGCTTTTAATAAGCGAAATATCTCACGTTATTACAATATGATAAGTAAGATATGGCAGTAAGATCTCATTTTGTGTAAACATTGACATTAGCGTCCAATATGGGACTCGCAACACGAGAAAGCGCAATATTATCACCGCAACGGTTATTGCAAGTTTCATGTTATGTATCTTCAATGTAATTATTGCTCTTAATAAGCAAAGGAACTGTTAAAAATAACTGTTGCAATTTTATAGTAACACACAAGACAGCAATAAGATCACATTTTGTATACGACCTGATATTGCACGGCCCTATGTGGGACCCAGAGAAGCAAAGGCTACCGCAATTGTTGTTGCTAGTTTCTTGCTACCGGCAATGGATTTATAGTTTTTAATAAGCGAAATACCTCGTATTGTTGGAGTTTTATAGTTACAAGCTTACAAGATCTCATTTTGTATACAAATTGATATTGGCGCCCAATGTGGGACCCAGAGAAGCAAAGATATCGTATTGTTACCGCAATGGTTTTTGCTAGTTTCTAACTACCAGCAGTTGATTTATAGTTTTTAATAAGTGAAATACCTCGTATTGGAGCTTCTTAGTTACAAGAAATCAACAAGATCTCATTTTGTATTCAAATTGATATTGGCACCAAATGTGGGACCCAGAGTAGCAATGATTTTTGCTAGTTTCTTATTACCGGCAATGGATTATTAGTTTTTAATAACCGAAATATCTCATATTGTTGGAGTTGTATAGTTACAAGATATCAACAAGATCTCATTTTGTATACAAATTGATATTGGCACCCAATGTGGGGCCCGGAGGAGCAAAGCCGCCATATTGGCACCGCAACGGTTATTACTAGTTTAGGCAACGGTCGAACGGACTCGATAGCAATTACAAAACCCGAATAAAGGAAAGGGAAGAGTCCACTTACGCATATTGCCTTTTTACTCTCAGTTTATTAAATGGATTACAGTCTAGTTAATATTTTAGAAAGGTTTTTATTGATTCAGTGAAAAGTATTAATGATTTTGGGATTTTATGTACCTATGTATAAGTACTGCCTAAACTACTTAGCCGATTTTGATTAATGAGGTGTCTAGTGATTCATTATTATTGTCCGTGTGACATAGGCTATTTGTACGAACAAAATCAATATATATCAAATTTTCTGTAGTCAGGTTAAAGTATTTAATTTTTTTTTTTTTTTTGTGTACGGTTTTGTAACGATATTGGGCTGTAACCGCTGTTGGAGTCGAATGATAAAATTTTATCGACATAATATATGTACTCTGAGATACCGAGTGTTACGCATTTACTTTTATTACATACTAGCTTTTGATCACGGCTTCGCTCACATTAAGTTCGATTTTTCGAACTCCTATTTTACCGCCTTAGGGATGAAATTTTCAAAAATCCTTTCTTAGTGGATGCCTATATAGATAACTATCTGTATGCCTTTCAGCCTAATCCGTCCAGTGGTTGAAGCTGTGCGCTGATAGGTCAGTCTGTCAGTTAGTCAGTCACCTTTTCCTTTTATAATATTAGAGAGAAGAGTAGATTCCACTGTTTTGTTGTTAAAAATTTCATTAAATACAATGCACGGTAATCTTGTTTGGCATTTTTAAAATACAAGTAGGAGGTGTTTCGTAACAAAAAGTCAATATAGGCAAGTTCTCCCATAGGAACTGTCTGAATCGGAGATTTTTCGTTAAACGTCGCCTTTCGTTTCCCCCGGGGTGTGTTAGCAAGAGCTCTGCGATGACTAGGGGTATATTCGTGTTGAAATATAAAATTATTTTTATTTTGGTTTGATTTTTAACCGACTTAAAAAAAAGAGGAGGTTCTCAATTCGACGCGTTTTTTTTATTATGCCGACCGATGCGCGACGCTGGCCCGACTTCAACATACGTGTACAAACTAAAATTATTTTATACTTTTAAGTGGCGTTTTTTTAAAATATTTTTTATATTATTATTTTGGTAGATACTTCGGAGTCCCATAGTACTCGTTTGTTGATCTCGCACCGGGAAATGCTGCGTTGTAAGACCTCTGGATGAAGTGGCTGGTTGCAGGTCTAGCTGGCAGCCTGCCGCTAGGATACGAGCGGCAGAAAATCGTGTTCTGTGGCGATCCTTGCAAGAGACCTTTGTTCATCGATATACCTATAATATACTAAGTACCTAGTTCATATATATCGATGCCTTTGTACGTCTGTCTGTTATGACAATGACAGCTGGTTGAACTCAAATATTTTTGTGAGAGCTTAAACTTTTTTCCGAATTTGG